>OY804582.1:83264080-84727189 GCA_963680875.1 Bathymodiolus brooksi | reverse complement strand
TTGCTTCCAAAGAAAATATTCTTATGATTGAAAAACAACAATCAGTTATTTTTATATATTGTACATATTTACGATGCTACTCTTATAAACACGTAGTGTACTCTTAACAGAAAATTCAAATACATGCAAACATGTTAATATAAGTTAGAGAATATCGAAGGGGCAATCATAAATAGACAATCGAGAATAACTGGCAACATAGGGTACACAAGACGAAGAAAAACACAACACAATATGTGTCGGACACCACTACACGCAAGCACACACAAACAACCGAACCCCCTACAAATAACTCAGTGTACTCTTAATAGACAATTCAAACACATGCACAAATGTTAATAAACGTTAGAGAATACCGAAGGGGCAAAAGAATTGTATAATCCTAATCCAGAGAAACTTGCAACAAGGGTACACAAGACGAAGACAAACAAAACAAAACAAAAACACAACACAATATGTATTGAACACCATTTTACGCAAGCAAACATAAACAACGTAAATAAGACATGAGCCTTACTACAAACAACTCCGTGTACTCTTAACAGACAATTCAAACACAGGTACAAATGTTAATCAGAAGAGTGTGACAATACGAGAGGGGTAATCAGAATCCGTATATCGAAGAAGAACAGACAACACAATGGCCAAAAGAAAAAGTACAAAAGAACAAACAACGATCTACAAAACATACACATAAAACTAAAGATCAAGTAAAAAGAAAACCCCTTAAAGTTTAAAGAGACTTACCTTGGATTTTCACTGAGAACTTTTGCCAAGATTGTACTTGTGAAGGCTTTAGTTAAGGAACCAATAGCAAATTTAGAATTTTCATCTGCTGGAATATTTTGTTCAATGTTGGTATATCCATGTCCATTAGCATAGATCACTTTATTATCATGAACCAATGTTATTCCAAGTCCTACAACCTTCTTACAGCTCATCACATTTTCTACAAAACGTTCAAATTCCGTAATATCATCCTTTGTTACTGAAAACTGTGCAATTTCTAAGCAAAATACTAGAAAACAATAGCACAGAGTAAAAATAGTACGTAAATACATTATATCACAATTGTATATAAACACATGAAAATTAATTTATTCCATTTATAGCAATTCCAAGAATGCATTTGATGACGTATTTGTCCGTTCAAGTAACTTAAGGAATGTAAGTTTAATTTTAGGAATTACATTTATACATGTGACCATCCTCGCTACTGATCGGTCAAAATGAACTGTAGTCATACTTTCGTTAACCTTATGTTTACAATATATATCCAGAAAGGTGGGTGTACGACGAGCTAAAGAATGATACGAAATAACATCTTCAGTGTGTTAATTGGTACCCCACTACTTCCAGCATGACTGTCACCCTGGGCACCTATACACATTAATATTTATACTTTGATTAGCTTCATGTATAATGGTTAGAGCGATCAGTGTAAATGAACTCTGGAGGTTACAAAAACAAATATAACAATAGTTCATCGTTTGTGGTATAATAAGAAGATGGATTAGATTTTAGCCACAGGTTATTTCCAATTAAATTAGATGTTGCTAATATAATAACTTATTTTTCTGTTTTCATAACAGAAGAAATATCTAACAAGGTTACAGAAATTCAAATCAATATATATAAGATGCTTGTCAGAGCTCCCATGCATCAAATATATGTAGAAGTATGTTAAGCTTTGGCTAGGTGTGTCAACTTATATACGACAATAATCTGATAATAAAAAATAAATAAATGTCAGAGAAAACAAGAGGGATAATTTTATTTTTTAGTAATAAAGGTATTTTGTATTACGAAATACAGTGAAATATATTTAAAAGCTATTTATGGAAAGTCAGTCCATCTGTTTCCAAATGGCCTAAAAAAATCCAAACTATATATAATTTTCCCCTTATCTCAAAGAGAAATATAACCTGTATCATTGCTTTATAAAAATAACGGTATATAAAACCATTGGATTGTCAACTGTAGAGAGGTATTGCAATAAGGTTTACTGTATAACTCCAAAGAACAAAGAACTGAATTGTACTGAATATAAGAAGAGTTTGAAGATACCAAAGAGCCAATCAGAATCCGTAAATCGAAAGACAGACAACACAATGGCCAAAAGAAAAAGCACAAAGGGACAAACAACGAGCTACAAACCATTACACATAAAACTAAAGATCGCGTAACACGAACCCAAATAAAAGCCGGGGGTGTACGCAGGTGCGTCGGAAGGGAAAGCAGGTAACAAATGGATGAAACATCACAACATTAAGTCACCATAGATTTGAAATTGGCAAACTTTTGAAATATATTCACACTACTGTAGATAAATACAAAATACAAACACAATCTAGGAACTTTCGTAATATTTTGAAAACGACTGCGAAAAGCCGTTTCTTTTTAATTTTATTTTCGACTTGACAATCAATTACTATGTTACGATTTCTGCATAAAAACGATGTTCGATTCGTCTTTACCTCCAGTTGTTTGTAGGAGGGTTCATGCCTTAGTGTCCAACACATATTGTGTTGTGCATTTTATTTTGTTTGTCTTCGTCTTGTGTCTTGTTTATGGTGGTGTCCAACAAATATTGTGTTGTGTTTTCTATTTTGTTTGTCTTCGTCTTGTGTCTTGTGTATGGTGGTGTCCAACACATATTGTGGTGTGTTTTTTGCTTTGTTTGTCTTCGTCTTGTGTCTTGTGTATGGTGGTGTCCAACAAATATTGTGTTGTGTTTTTTGTTTTGTTTGTCTTCGTCTTGTGTCTTGTGTATGGTGGTGTCCAACACATATTGTGTTGTATTTTCTATTTTGTTTGTCTTCGTCTTGTGTCTTGTGTATGGTGGTGTCCAACAAATATTGTGTTGTGTTTTTGTTTTGTTTGTCTTCGTCTTTTGTCTTGTGTATGGTGGTGTCCAACAGATATTGTGTTGTATTTTTTGCTTTGTTTGTCTTCCGTCTTGTGTCTTGTGTATAGTGGTGTCTAACAAATATTGTGTTGTGTTTTTGTTTTGTTTGTCTTCGTCTTTTGTCTTGTGTATGGTGGTGTCCAACAGATATTGTGTTGTATTGTTTGCTTTGTTTGTCTTCCGTCTTGTGTCTTGTGTATAGTGGTGTCTAACAAATATTGTGTTGTATTTTTTGCTTTGTTTGTCTTCGTCTTGTGTCTTGTGTATAGTGGTGTCCAACAAATATTGTGTTGTATTTTTTGTTTTGTTTGTCTTCGTCTTGTGTCTTGTGTATGGTGGTGTCCAACACATATTGTGTTGTATTTTCTATTTTGTTTGTCTTCGTCTTGTGTCTTGTGTATGGTGGTGTCCAACAAATATTGTGTTGTATTTTCTATTTTGTTTGTCTTCGTCTTGTGTCTTGTGTATGGTGGTGTCCAACACATATTGTGTTGTATTTTCTATTTTGTTTGTCTTCGTCTTGTGTCTTGTGTATGGTGGTGTCCAACAAATATTGTGTTGTGTTTTTTGTTTTGTTTGTCTTCGTCTTGTGTCTTGTGTATGGTGGTGTCCAACACATATTGTGTTGTATTTTCTATTTTGTTTGTCTTCGTCTTGTGTCTTGTGTATGGTGGTGTCCAACAAATATTGTGTTGTGTTTTTGTTTTGTTTGTCTTCGTCTTGTGACTTGTGTATGGTGGTGTCCAACAAATATTGTGTTGTATATTTTGCTTTGTTTGTCTTCGTCTTGTGTCTTGTTTATGGTGGTGTCCAACACATATTGTGTTGTGGTTTTTGTTTTGTTTGTCTTCGTCTTTTGTCTTGTGTATGGTGGTGTCCAACAGATATTGTGTTGTATTTTTTGCTTTGTTTGTCTTCCGTCTTGTGTCTTGTGTATAGTGGTGTCCAACAAATATTGTGTTGTGTTTTTTGTTTTGTTTGTCTTCGTCTTGTGTCTTGTGTTTGTTGGTGTCCAACACATATTGTGCTGTGTTTTTTTGTTTTGTTTGTCTTCGTCTTGTGTCTTGTGTATGGTGGTGTCCAACAAATATTGTGTTGTATTTTCTATTTTGTTTGTCTTCGTCTTGTGTCTTGTGTATGGTGGTGTCCAACAAATATTGTGTTGTATTTTCTATTTTGTTTGTCTTCGTCTTGTGTCTTGTGTATGGTGGTGTCCAACACATATTGTGTTGTATTTTCTATTTTGTTTGTCTTCGTCTTGTGTCTTGTGTATGGTGGTGTCCAACAAATATTGTGTTGTATTTTCTATTTTGTTTGTCTTCGTCTTGTGTCTTGTGTATAGTGGTGTCCAACAAATATTGTGTTGTATTTTCTATTTTGTTTGTCTTCGTCTTGTGTCTTGTGTATGGTGGTGTCCAACACATATTGTGTTGTATTTTCTATTTTGTTTGTCTTCGTCTTGTGTCTTGTGTATGGTGGTGTCCAACAAATATTGTGTTGTATTTTCTATTTTGTTTGTCTTCGTCTTGTGTCTTGTGTATGGTGGTGTCCAACACATATTGTGTTGTATTTTCTATTTTGTTTGTCTTCGTCTTGTGTCTTGTGTATGGTGGTGTCCAACAAATATTGTGTTGTGTTTTTTGTTTTGTTTGTCTTCGTCTTGTGTCTTGTGTATGGTGGTGTCCAACACATGTTATGTTGCATTTTCTATTTTGTTTGTCTTCGTCTTGTGTCTTGTGTATGGTGGTGGCCAACACATATTTTGTTGTGTTTTCTATTTTGTTTGTCTTCGTCTTGTGTCTTGTGTATGGTGGTGTCCAACACATATTGTGCTGTGTTTTTTTGTTTTGTTTGTCTTCGTCTTGTGTCTTGTGTATAGTGGTGTCCAACACATATTGTGTTGTGTTTTATGTTTTGTTTGTCTTCATCTTGTGTCTTGTGTATGGTGATGTCCAACAAATATTGTGTTGCATTTTCTATTTTGTTTGTCTTCGTCTTGTGTCTTGTGCTTGGTGGTGTCCAACAAATATTGTGTTGTATTTTTTGCTTTGTTTGTCTTCGTCTTGTGTCTTGTGTATGGTGGTGTCCAACACATATTTTGTTGTGTTTTCTATTTTGTTTGTCTTCGTCTTGTGTCTTGTGTATGGTGGTGTCCAACACATATTGTGGTGTGTTTTTTGCTTTGTTTGTCTTCGTCTTGTGACTTGTGTATGGTGGTGTCCAACAAATATTGTGTTGTATGTTTTGCTTTGTTTGTCTTCGTCTTGTGTCTTGTGTATGGTGGTGTCCAACACATATTGTGTTGTGTTTTCTATTTTGTTTGTCTTCGTCTTGTGTCTTGTGAATGGTGGTGTCCAACACATATTGTGGTGTGTTATTTGTTTTGTTGGTCTTCGTCTTATGTCTTGTGTACCCAATGTTGCCAGTTTTTCTGGATTGTCCATTCGTGATTGCAAGTCCCGTCGGTTTCTCTAAAGTTTATTAAACAAATAGATAGCATTTCACGTAAGCCAGTGCTGTCATCCCATACTAAGAACGCAAACTGATTTTGAAGGCGACACGATTTTCGGAAAAGCTAGAGACATTAATATGAGTATATCATGTCCAATGAAAGTTTGCACATATTTTATATCATAATGCTAAAATAAGAAATGTCAAATAAATTCCAAATATTTGCTGATCGAGTTAATTAAATGCTTGTCATACCTTTTTTATTTTTTAACAAGATGATGTATTGATTTAATTGTTGATACGGGGTGTTATTTATCATACCCGATAACGCCACAGATCTACTGGATAGCAACACATTTGAAAAGATTAAAATGCATAATGTTTTGCTACTTAACTAAGGATTTGTAGACGAGTGAAAAAAACCTGAATCCTCATCCTAATCATATATCTAGGTGAGTGAGTGATTGCTGTGTTACGCCAAATTAGAAATATTCCAGCTATATCATGACGTAATCATATATCTAATTGATACAAATGACGTGAATATTTACAAAGGAAGATAAACAATGACGTATTTTACTGTTTTGATTTTTGAAATTTAAATGTTTTTCTCCGTATTCTCAGATTTCCACCATCCTCAAAAGAGCAACTGACTCTCATTCTCATATGATAGCAGGAATTTTGCGGTATTAAAAAGCAAAACAATAAAGAAAAAAGTACCACACTGTCGGAACAATTCCAAAATGCAATCCAAAAAACTGAAGGAAAAGAGGCAAAATAGATATCCTAAATACACAGAAATAAGATCACTCCCACCTTACACAGAAATGAGATCACACCCACCTTACACAGAAATAAGATCACTCCCACCTTTCTGAACTTGGTACAGGCACTTCAAAAAAATGTGACAGGATCAACTTGTTTTTTCGACTTAGTGCTGTCCTACATTAACGCAGTTATAAAAGTGTTTTCCACATGTGAGTCTAATGCCAACCTTCACAGTAATTAATTAGTTGATAAAGTCAACAAATCAAAATAAAGGTAACTAATTACACGACTGTTTGTGTTACGATACAATTTGACACCACATTGTGTATTAAATAAGAGCTTGCTATGACCTCCAAGCCTGACAGTGTATATATTCCACTTAAACATAGGTTTGTCAAGCGGTATTTTATGTATTAAAACCTCACTTATAATTCTAGACTAACTTTGTTACAGATGATCAGGAATGGGTTCTGTTTGGAGTAGTCAAATTCGTGTCACAATTCTCCTCTCATGACTTACAAAAATGTATCCCCGGAGTTACATGACAGGTACCACTACTCGAACAGGAACCTTCCAGGCCATTAAAGTTCAACCTCGGGATTTAGAGGGGTTCGTGTTGCTCAATGATTGGTTTTCTGTGTAGTGTTTTGTAGATCATTGTTTCTTCTTTTGTCCTTTTTCATTTGGCCATTGTGTTGTCAAATAATCTTCCATTCACGATTTTGAGTACCCCTTTGCTTACACTAGAAATAACCATGAACAATTCACGTGTTATTTATAGAATACACATTTAAAGCTAATATAATTATGATCTTCATATGACTTAAAATGCAAACATATGGTAATAGGCTAACCGCAGTTTTTAAATGAGAAACTGTTCGACAGTGAGTACCTAAACATTTTTTTTTTTTGTGAAAGACTAATGTTCATAATATTATCTCTTTTCTTTTTTGTACAAAACCTTGAAAAAATACTATCAGCTGTTCATGGTGATTTCATAATAGCCTCACGTCCTGTTGAATAAATTGTCATTGTACTATAAGGACCATACACATCTCACTTCTAGCTATTTTACTGTAATTTATTATGCCAAAAGATGGGAGTGGAAAAGTTCAAACAGCGTGAACACTGAAAATCATTTATTTCTGGACAAACACCGTCTACTCCAAACTGTGTTACCCAATCTTAAGATAAGAAGCGTCTTTCAATTTAAAATTTCAATGATTTAAATTTGATAATTTATTTAGGGATCATTTACTATACCAAGAAAAATACATACAAAATGAGTGAAAAAAAATATGACCTTGGTATTATTCATGGTTGTGTAGCTTGATGATATTGCTGAATATTTTTTTTAAGTTCCAAGAAGCTTGACAAATTATATTGCGTACTGAAACATAAATATACATTTTCTACTGTTGTTACCTATAAATTATTAAACGAAGGCAATTATCATAGACGAAATGAACACCTGTTTTGACACTTTTGAATAATTTATGAAATGTGCCTATTTTAAATTAGTTTTTAGTGGGGTTCGTGTTACTCGATCTTTAGTTGTATGTGTATGTTTTGTAGATAGTTTTTTGTCCTTTTGTACTATTTCTTTTCGTCATTGTATTGTCTGTTCTTCTTCGATTTACGGATTCTGATTACTCCTTTGGTATCTTCAAAATCTGTTTAATATTTATTGCATGTGATTGATTTAAAAAATAATTTTTGGTGCTTAATGCCACTTTCAGCAATATTTCAGCTATATCATGGCGACCAGTTTTAGTGGTGGAAGAAGCCGGAATACCCGGAGATAACCACCAACCATGGGCAAGCAACTGGTAAGCTTTATCACTTGCGGCTGCGAGTCGAGTGCACCCTTTTTTAAATTTACAAAGTCGGGCGTGAACCCACACCGTATTGGTGATAGGCTTGTACGAGTTGTTAGGTAATCCAACTACCTAACTCATTGACCCACCCGGGCCCTATAGAGTGTACTAGTATCTTAATTATAATTTCAAATATTTTGTCTGTTCAGAGGTTGAGAGGGTTTCTATCGCTTGTGAACAAGTCTGCATCCATATGAACATGAGGAAATTCAAATATAAATGTTAACAGATCAACAATAGAATGATATATGTCCCTCAAGTATAACTGTGTGTTTTATAAAGCAAACTGCGCATATTATTTACTGTTTGTTAGAATACTGTAAATTGAGGTTATTGTACTATGATAAAATATCAAATGGTATGTAAAGAAATAAACGACAATGTTTATGTTTCAGTGATATTTAATGTCTACTCCGATTTTGCAACATAATTGTTGTAAAACGTTTTCTTATTCAAATAATAAAAAAACCGGTAATTCGATTAAACAGCATGATACAATAAGACGTTAAGGATCAATAAGAAAACATATGAAATGCCCAGTGTGGTACTAAGACATCAATCATTATATTATGGATTGGGTCATTTCTGTGGCAATCTATTCAATGTTTTATGTTCTGACCTCAAAATCCTATCTATATGGCTTAATATCATCAGATACAATATCAACCTTAGACGTAGTAACACAATCGTACTTAATTATTCATGGCATAGATTTAAATTTGTGTATACAGAACCAAAGACATAGCGTTTATTGGAAATACATTTAAAGTTCCACATCGGGTTGCCATCTACCACGAGTATATTGACATCTACCACGAGTATATTGACATCTACCACTCACATTCAGTTCCTATCGTGATAAGGTTGCTCGTTTGATCCTATTCATGGTGCGGTGTAATCGGTACGATTCTATGTAATAAAAAGTTATTAGCGACAGACAAACAATAGGTTAGGTTTATAGCGCTTACCGCCAGTTTCAACAATATTTCAGTTATATCGTGGCAGTCAGCTTTGAGTAGTGGATGAAACCGGAATACCAGGAGAAAACCGCTGGCCTGTGGCAAGTCACTGACAAACTTTATCACATAATGTTGTATCAAGTACATCTCGCCATGATCGGGATTCGAACTCACAAGGTTATTGGTGATAGACATTCTTTGCACATGTAGTTGTAAATCCCACTATCATACGATCACGACCACCATGGCCCCGGTACGAACAAGATTAGCAATACCTTGTATGTGAATATATAAGAAATGTCATCGATGGCAATCAATATTACAAAAACGGACACCATTGCCTTACATTGAAGCAAACAGGCTTGATTTTATAGGCTAAAGATTTTGTGCTCTGTGTTCGTCTGAATATTCCAGTATCTGTCACAGAATAAAGATAAAACTATACATGTTACATTATAAGATTATATATTATTCATTTGTCAAGTGTTTAATAACAAAAATAATTATTAGACAGAAAGGTAATTTCAAAAACGATATTCAAGGATATGCACAGGATATTGTAGTGTATGTTTGTGTGTGTGTGTGTGTGTGTGTGGATTGATTTCATCGTAAATACAGTTAATTGGTTTAGTTTTACGTGGTCTAGGAAAAAAGGAAAATTAAACATAAGAAAAAAGGGTGGCGTTTCATATTTACTGCCACTGAACTGCTGAGACTTCTATGGACAATCAACCATTTGGAATATATGTCACAGTATTACATATATATACATGATGTTCCTTTTGTTATTAGAGAAATAGTTATTGCAAGATGTCATTTTACGCAATCCTTAGCTAGACACCAGACAACATAAAGTAATTCTGTTTTTAGATCTGATGGTCATGCTAATAGCAACATTACTGCCTTAAGAATTAAATGTTTAAAGAGGGGAGACATACTTTCGGCATGAGAAACATAATAAACGTATATTTTTTTCTCTATTGGGAGATTTGGACCCATAAAACTAACTTAACCCCGCCACTTTTTGTTCCAGTGTCTGTACCAATATAGGAAAGTGTGCGCCATGTTAGGAGTATCAATTTGTCCTCTTTCTGCGATTTTTCTATTAAATTTTGGAGCTGTTCCTACAGTGTGGTATTTTATTTGTTTTTGATTTTATTAAGACATTTATTGTTGACGTAAATATTTGTATACTAATAGATTTATAATACTAACTAATTCTCTCCCTCACATGCTGAGGCACATATGATATCAAAGAAAAGAAAAGAAATGTAAGACAAATTATACTATGTAAAGTACAGGTTACATATACTTTTATAATAGGTGAGTGTCATGGTGATTCTTAATATTCTAATATGTTACAGGATAGTTATAAGATAATTAGAAATACATTAGTAAGATCAGGAATGTGAGGTGATTAAGACACATACTACAATGTTACAGCTTATACTACAGTAGTTAGTTTTTATTGGAGAAAACGGGAGAGTACACCGCGGACATTTCACTGAAAATCACATAAGACTGTATGTAGTACGATGCAATACAACGAGGAATCTAAAACACTGAAGTTTGTGGTAAAAGGAAGTGGTTCCACAGACAACGAGGAATCTAAAACACTGAAGTTTGTGGTAAAAGGAAGTGTGGTTCCACAGACAGAGCATATCTAACAAGCAGTGGAATTTGTTATATATAAAGTATAACTAGACATTTATCAAGGATCAAGATATCAATGAAACTATTAAAACTAAAAGATATGTACGTCAACTTTGAAAAACCCTATGGTGATCAATTTGAGAAAAAAAAATCTTCAGTATTTAAAATCTATATAAAAATCACAGTATTTCGTTTTATGAAAAGAACGTTTAAATGATCATTGTCAACAATTCCCTTAATAACAACAAAACGAGCAAGTACCTCTCACCCAAATCATATATTAGTCGTTTGGATGTAGATTCTCGAATAAAACTAAGGTGTGAACTTTCTGAGCTTTAGTCAGTAATATACTTAATATCATTGTTTAAGCCAGCCACTGTTTGTTTTAATGGAATGCCCGTTCCAAGCCAGGAAAGTGGGCGGGTATGCATATCGATTTTGCCTCTTTCTACGATTTTGACATTTGCTTTTAAAATGGTTCCAATAGTGGGATATTTTTGGTTTTTCACTTTTTTCCTATCAAGTAGAATTTTTGAATTTCGATGGAGGAAGTTTCCCTTGTTGATAAATAATATCAGTTCAATTAATACAGTTGCATTGGACATAATTTCTGTTGTTGTTAACACAACAAGGAAGCTACTGATCCAAGTATACAGTCACAATCTCTTTTAACAGATATGGAATATCTGTGTCACGGATGACGTGTGTTGTAGTTTCCATTCCTTTCTCATTTCCTCTTTCATGATTTATATTCGGATTCCTAACAAAAGTTTACACGACGGAGTATCCAATTCATCGTCTGTTTAGTGGTGTACATGGTGCTATTGAGTTTTCTGTTTAATTTATGTCGACTATTGTTTTTCTTTTGCCTTTTGTCCATTGTACTGTCTATCTTTATATTCCTGGATTCTACTTACCCATTTGGTATCTTCAACATTTGTTGGATCATGGATCAAACGAAAAGCAAAATTACCATACCGTCAGAACAGTTCCACAATCCAACTAGAATATCAATACAAAATGGTGGGTTCAACTATATGTATAATATTACAGAGGAGTCGAAGGTCTTAACCATTATTTAAATCTTTGATACTACATCGGAAGATATAATAGAGTAACCATGGCAACTTGAAGCTGAAATCTAATTGGTAATGCCACCGTTCATCATTTCTACATATGTGACAGAATAACTTTCAGCAAGGGTATCAGAAATGAGAGTTTAAACAGTGATGGTCAACAATTCCACGAGTTTAAACAGTGATGGTCAACAATTCCACGAGTTTAAACAGTGATGGTCAACAATTCCACGAGTTTAAACGGTGATGGTCAACAATTCCACGAGTTTAAACAGTGATGGTCAACAATTCCACGAGTTTAAACAGTGATGGTCAATAATTCCACTAATATCAAGGTGTTGATATCTTCTGAAGAAAAGCTTGATCAAATATAGGATGAGACGATTCTATTAAAGTCCTTGTAAAGTCTGAATACCAACTATGAATTGCTAAATATAAAATCTATTCACGGGAGCTATTGGTATATTGCTATCAAGGTGTGGAAACTCTTATAATGATACCATTAAAGTCCTCTCTTTTGTCATAAGTCTGGCAGAGTAGAAAGTTCAACAATGTGACAGATGAGGCTGTTTTTTTGCTTCTTTTATCTCCAGTTGTTTGAAGGTATAAGAATGGAATCTAATTATAAGGGTTTGGATTATTGATAGAAAGAACATCATCAATATACATGAATGTAAGCTTAAAAGGGAAGGAAACCATACCACAACGTAATGTTATAAAAAGTAATTGCTGACTATAAAAGTAATTAAGCACATTTGATAGTTAAAAAATCACAGAAAAATATTAATTGGGTATACTAATATCAAATATTAATAATTTCCCACATGGAAGACAGTTTCCATATTGGCAAAAGTCGGGACGTCACTCGTGTTCCGGTCAATTCGAGCATCGGTTATCACCACAATACACATTATCAAGAAAAGGTACATTTACAGAGTTTTAACGAATAGGGAACCAGACAATGTGGGCTTAGTTGATTCAGAATATTCGATAGAGGAAATAAACGTTAAAGAATAAAAATGGCAGTCGTTAATATTTAATCATCGCAACAACTGCACAACCATTTTTCAGAACGTTTCCTAAAATATTGATTGTTTTTCGTCAAATATATATATGAGTGAAAATTATTTCTAGTTCAAGAATTTCGCTTATATTCGGCTTTTTATAAAAATATGTGTCGTTAGCGAATTTGGTATGTAAGTGTTAAACGACACGAACATCATATGATATGGAAATTGTGTTGGACACCAGTATACGTAAATATATACAAACAACACAAATAAAGCATTAACCCCATACAAATCAAATGGGGTTCAATACTCGGAATTCGTATCGGACAACACAAAATGTTACGAAAATCGTGAAGACATGTAATTTGACAGCGAAAACAACACGAACCCCACTAAGACAAGTAAACAAAATGGGGTAGAACTCAGGTGCTCCGGAAGGGTGTGCAGTTTCCGTTTCTGCTCCATGTATGGCACCCTTCATGATACTCTTGTTACAAAGCCGGCGTTAAGCTATGTCACGGCAAAAATACTGACTTGTACTTATAGCTGCAATACTGCGGTGCTAACGTTAAGCAACAATCGATCAATCAATAAGACAAAAAGTTAACATGATAAATCAGTAGAAATAAATTATCTACATACAAATAATCTGCAATCGTATTCAGCATAAATTATTCTGGTTCGACTAACTATAAACATATTATTATTAGAATCTGGACACGTCAACATATCCTTACATCATATAGCCATTGACGAATATCAAAATCAACATGGCAAAGCAGAATTTCAATATTCATGTGCCAAAACATCATGTTATCAATTATTGAATACATTTCGATAAATGAGAGGAATATTACCCCCCCCCCCCCCTATAAAAAGCAAAACATTTTTATGATGCTCTAATACATTCTTTCATGTTATCACATCTAACCTTACAAATATTTTAATAACATATTAGAAATTGATATAAAACAGTTTACTACAGTCATCCATCAATCCTCAAAGAACTACATCACATTACAGGTACCTGCTCATCATAACAAAATAGAGCAAATGATGTATAAATCTAGACCTTAGTTTAGAAAGTATTAACATGCATAACTTTATAGCAATAACACAATCTAACATATTTAACATTTGGTTCGATATATTTCACCCTTAGACAAAAACCAGTCAAAACTTAAAAAACATCCTAACACACATATACTTGACAGTTGACTTTCTTGTATTGATACAGGCACTTCAGTAAAAAGTGACGGTGTTAATACAAATATTAATATCTAATTTAGTGCACAAGATCGTTTGTGGAATAAAGTTCGTTAGGTACCCTCAATGTCAAAAAATTAGGAAATCTAATAATTAAAAGCTTTTGGGAAAAGGAATGCCAAATGACCTTACCAGAATAGCCAAAATCTCCAATGGTCACCTGTGTCTGAGGGGAACAGTAGTGTTAATAATACTTAGAATACAAAAGAATCCTTCAATATTAACATTTAAAATTCCGGTTTTTAGCGGAGTTCGTGTTGCTCGATCGTTAGTTTTCTGTGTAGGTAGTGTTATGTAGATCGTTAGCTTTCTGTGTAGGTAGTGTATTGTAGATCGTCAGTTTTCTGTGTAGGTAGTGTATTGTAGATCGTTAGTTTTATGTGTAGGTAGTGTATTGTAGATAGTTAGTTTTCTGTGTAGGTAGTGTATTGTAGATCGTTAGTTTTATGTGTAGATAGTGTTATGTAGATCGTTAGTTTTCTGTGTAGGTAGTGTATTGTAGATCGTTAGTTTTCTGTGTAGGTAGTGTATTGTAGATCGTTAGTTTTATGTGTAGGTAGTGCTATGTAGATCGTTAGTTTTATGTGTAGGTAGTGTATTGTAGATCGTTAGTTTTATGTGTAGGTAGTGTTATGTAGATCGTTAGTTTTATGTGTAGGTAGTGTATTGTAGATCGTTAGTTTTCTGTGTAGGTAGTGTAATGTAGATCGTTAGTTTTCTGTGTAGGTAGTGTTATGAAGATAGTTAGTTTTCTGTGTAGGTAGTGTATTGTAGATCGTTACTTTTCTGTGTAGGTAGTGTTATGAAGATCGTTAATTTTCTGTGTAGGTAGTGTATTGTAGATCGTTACTTTTCTGTGTAGGTAGTGTTATGAAGATCGTTAGTTTTCTGTGTAGGTAGTGTATTGTAGATCGTTAGTTTTCTGTGTAGGTAGTGTATTGTAGATCGTTAGTTTTCTGTGTAGGTAGTGTATTGTAGATCGTTAGTTTTCTGTGTAGGTAGTGTATTGTAGATCGTTAGTTTTCTGTGTAGGTAGTGTATTGTAGATCGTTAGTTTTCTGTGTAGGTAGTGTATTGTAGATCGTTAATTTTCTGTGTAGGTAGTGTATTGTAGATCGTTAGTTTTCTGTGTAGGTAGTGTATTGTAGATAGTTAGTTTTCTGTGTAGGTAGTGTATTGTAGATCGTTAGTTTTCTGTGTAGGTAGTGTATTGTAGATCGTTAGTTTTCTGTGTAGGTAGTGTATTGTAGATCGTTAGTTTTCTGTGTAGGTTGTGTATTGTAGATCGTTAGTTTTCTGTGTAGGTAGTGTATTGTAGATCGTTAGTTTTCTGTGTAGGTAGTGTTATGTAGATAGTTAGTTTTCTGTGTAGGTAGTGTATTGTAGATCGTTAGTTTTCTGTGTAGGTAGTGTATTGTAGATCGTTAGTTTTCTGTGTAGGTAGTGTAATGTATATCGTTAGTTTTCTGTGTAGGTAGTGTTATGTAGATCGTTAGTTTTCTGTGTAGGTAGTGTATTGTAGATCGTTAGTTTTCTGTGTAGGTAGTGTATTGTAGATCGTTAGTTTTCTGTGTAGGTAGTGTATTGTAGATCGTTAGTTTTCTGTGTAGATAGTGTTATGTAGATCGTTAGTTTTCTGTGTAGGTAGTGTATTGTAGATCGTTAGTTTTCTGTGTAGGTAGTGTATTGTAGATCGTTAGTTTTATGTGTAGGTAGTGCTATGTAGATCGTTAGTTTTATGTGTAGGTAGTGTATTGTAGATCGTTAGTTTTATGTGTAGGTAGTGTTATGTAGATCGTTAGTTTTATGTGTAGGTAGTGTATTGTAGATCGTTAGTTTTCTGTGTAGGTAGTGTAATGTAGATCGTTAGTTTTCTGTGTAGGTAGTGTTATGAAGATAGTTAGTTTTCTGTGTAGGTAGTGTATTGTAGATCGTTACTTTTCTGTGTAGGTAGTGTTATGAAGATCGTTAATTTTCTGTGTAGGTAGTGTATTGTAGATCGTTACTTTTCTGTGTAGGTAGTGTTATGAAGATCGTTAGTTTTCTGTGTAGGTAGTGTATTGTAGATCGTTAGTTTTCTGTGTAGGTAGTGTATTGTAGATCGTTAGTTTTCTGTGTAGGTAGTGTATTGTAGATCGTTAGTTTTCTGTGTAGGTAGTGTATTGTAGATCGTTAGTTTTCTGTGTAGGTAGTGTATTGTAGATCGTTAGTTTTCTGTGTAGGTAGTGTATTGTAGATCGTTAGTTTTCTGTGTAGGTAGTGTATTGTAGATCGTTAGTTTTCTGTGTAGGTAGTGTATTGTAGATCGTTAGTTTTCTGTGTAGGTAGTGTATTGTAGATAGTTAGTTTTCTGTGTAGGTAGTGTATTGTAGATCGTTAGTTTTCTGTGTAGGTAGTGTATTGTAGATCGTTAGTTTTCTGTGTAGGTAGTGTATTGTAGATCGTTAGTTTTCTGTGTAGGTAGTGTTATGTAGATCGTTAGTTTTCTGTGTAGGTAGTGTATTGTAGATCGTTAGTTTTCTGTGTAGGTAGTGTATTGTAGATCGTTAGTTTTCTGTGTAGGTAGTGTATTGTAGATCGTTAGTTTTCTGTGTAGGTAGTGTTATGTAGATAGTTAGTTTTCTGTGTAGGTAGTGTATTGTAGATCGTTAGTTTTCTGTGTAGGTAGTCTAATGTATATCGTTAGTTTTCTGTGTAGGTAGTGTTATGTAGATCGTTAGTTTTCTGTGTATGTAGTGTATTGTAGATCGTTAGTTTTCTGTGTAGGTAGTGTTATGTAGATAGTTAGTTTTCTGTGTAGGTAGTGTTTTGTAGATAGTTAGTTTTCTGTGTAGGTAGTGTATAGTAGATCGTTAGTTTTCTGTGTAGGTAGTGTTATGTAGATCGTTACTTTTCTGTGTAGGTAGTGCATTGTAGATCGTTAGTTTTCTGTGTAGGTAGTGTATAGTAGATCGTTAGTTTTCTGTGTAGGTAGTGTTATGTAGATCGTTAATTTTCTGTATAGGTAGTGTATTGTAGATCGTTAGTTTTCTGTGTAGGTAGTGTATAGTAGATCGTTAGTTTTCTGTGTAGGTAGTGTTATGTAGATCGTTAGTTTTCTGTGTAGGTAGTGTATTGTAGATCGTTAGTTTTCTGTGTAGGTAGTGTATAGTAGATCGTTAGTTTTCTGTGTAGGTAGTGTTATGTAGATCGTTACTTTTCTGTGTAGGTAGAGTTATGTACATCGTTACTTTTCCGTGTAGGTAGTGTATTGTAGATCGTTAGTTTTCTGTGTAGGTAGTGTATAGTAGATCGTTAGTTTTCTGTGTAGGTAGTGTATTGTAGATCGTTACTTTTCTGTGTAGGTAGTGTTATGTAGATCATTAGTTTTCTGTGTAGGTAGTGTATTGTAGATCGTAACTTTTCTGTGTAGGTAGTGTTATGAAGATCGTTAGTTTTCTGTGTAGGTAGTGTTATGTAGATCGTTACTTTTCTGTGTAGGTAGTGTATTGTAGATCGTTAGTTTTCTGTGAAGGTAGTGTATTGTAGATCGTTAGTTTTCTGTGTAGGAAGTGTATTGTAGATCGTTAGTTTTCTGTGTAGGTAGTGTATTGTAGATCGTTAGTTTTCTGTGTAGGTAGTGTATAGTAGATCGTTAGTTTTCTGTGTAGGTAGTGTATTGTAGATCGTTAGTTTTCTGTGTAGGTAGTGTATTGTAGATCGTTAGTTTTCTGTGTAGGTAGTGTATTGTAGATAGTTAGTTTTCTGTGTAGGTAGTGTATTGTAGATCGTTAGTTTTCTATGTAGGTAGTGTATTGTAGATCGTTAGTTTTCTGTGTAGGTAGTGTATTGTAGATCGTTAGTTTTCTGTGTAGGTAGTGTATTGTAGATCGTTAGTTTTCTGTGTAGGTAGTGTATTGTAGATCGTTAGTTTTCTGTGTAGGTAGTGTATTGTAGATCGTTAGTTTTCTGTGTAGGTAGTGTATTGTAGATCGTTAGTTTTCTGTGTAGGTAGTGTATAGTAGATCGTTAGTTTTCTGTGTAGGTAGTGTATTGTAGATCGTTAGTTTTCTGTGTAGGTAGTGTATTGTAGATCGTTAGTTTTCTGTGTAGGTAGTGTATTGTAGATCGTTAGTTTTCTGTGTAGGTAGTGTTATGTAGATAGTTAGTTTTCTGTGTAGGTAGTGTATTGTAGATCGTTAGTTTTCTGTGTAGGTAGTCTAATGTATATCGTTAGTTTTCTGTGTAGGTAGTGTTATGTAGATCGTTAGTTTTCTGTGTAGGTAGTGTATTGTAGATCGTTAGTTTTCTGTGTAGGTAGTGTTATGTAGATAGTTAGTTTTCTGTGTAGGTAGTGTATAGTAGATCGTTAGTTTTCTGTGTAGGTAGTGTTATGTAGATCGTTACTTTTCTGTGTAGATAGTGCATTGTAGATCGTTAGTTTTCTGTGTAGGTAGTGTATAGTAGATCGTTAGTTTTCTGTGTAGGTAGTGTTATGTAGATCGTTAATTTTCTGTATAGGTAGTGTATTGTAGATCGTTAGTTTTCTGTGTAGGTAGTGTATAGTAGATCGTTAGTTTTCTGTGTAGGTAGTGTTATGTAGATCGTTACTTTTCTGTGTAGGTAGTGTATTGTAGATCGTTAGTTTTCTGTGTAGGTAGTGTATAGTAGATCGTTAGTTTTCTGTGTAGGTAGTGTTATGTAGATCGTTACTTTTCTGTGTAGGTAGAGTTATGTACATCGTTACTTTTCCGTGTAGGTAGTGTATTGTAGATCGTTAGTTTTCTGTGTAGGTAGTGTATAGTAGATCGTTAGTTTTCTGTGTAGGTAGTGTATTGTAGATCGTTACTTTTCTGTGTAGGTAGTGTTATGTAGATCATTAGTTTTCTGTGTAGGTAGTGTATTGTAGATCGTAACTTTTCTGTGTAGGTAGTGTTATGAAGATCGTTAGTTTTCTGTGTAGGTAGTGTTATGTAGATCGTTAGTTTTCTGTGTAGGTAGTGTATTGTAGATCGTTAGTTTTCTGTGTAGGTAGTGTATAGTAGATCGTTAGTTTTCTGTGTAGGTAGTGTATTGTAGATCGTTAGTTTTCTGTGTAGGTAGTGTATTGTAGATCGTTAGTTTTCTGTGTAGGTAGTGTATAGTAGATCGTTAGTTTTCTGTGTAGGTAGTGTATTGTAGATCGTTAGTTTTCTGTGTAGGTAGTGTATAGTAGATCGTTAGTTTTCTGTGTAGGTAGTGTATTGTAGATCGTTAGTTTTCTGTGTAGGTAGTGTATTGTAGATCGTTAGTTTTCTGTGTAGGTAGTGTATAGTAGATCGGTAGTTTTCTGTGTAGGTAGTGTATTGTAGATCGTCAGTTTTCTGTGTAGGTAGTGTATTGTAGATCGTTAGTTTTCTGTGTAGGTAGTGTATAGTAGATAGTTAGTTTTCTGTGTAGGTAGTGTATTGTAGATCGTTAGTTTTCTGTGTAGGTAGTGTATTGTAGATCGTTAGTTTTATGTGTAGATAGTGTATAGTAGATCGTTAGTTTTCTGTGTAGGTAGTGTATTGTAGATCGTTAGTTTTCTGTGTAGGTAGTGTATTGTAGATCGTTAGTTTTCTGTGTAGGTAGTGTATTGTAGATCGTTAGTTTTCTGTGTAGGTAGTGTATTGTAGATCGTTAGTTTTCTGTGTAGGTAGTGTATTGTAGATCGTTAGTTTTCTGTGTAGGTAGTGTATTGTAGATCGTTAGTTTTCTGTGTAGGTAGTGTATTGTAGATCGTTAGTTTTCTGTGTAGGTAGTGTATTGTAGATCGTTAGTTTTCTGTGTAGGTAGAGTTATGTAGATCGTTGTTTTCTGTGTAGGTAGTGTATAGTAGATCGTTAGTTTTCTGTGTAGGTAGTGTTATGTAGATCGTTAGTTTTCTGTGTAGGTAGTATAGAGTAGATCGTTAGTTTTCTGTGTAGGTAGTGTATTGTAGATCGTTAGTTTTCTGTGTAGGTAGTGTTATGTAGATCGTTAGTTTTCTGTGTAGGTAGTGTATTGTAGATCGTTAGTTTTCTGTGTAGGTAGTGTATTGTAGATCGTTAGTTTTCTGTGTAGGTAGTGTTATGTAGATCGTTAGTTTTCTGTGTAGGTAGTGTATTGTAGATCGTTAGTTTTCTGTGTAGGTAGTGTATAGTAGATCGTTAGTTTTCTGTGTAGGTAGTGTATTGTAGATCGTTAGTTTTCTGTGTAGGTAGTGTATTGTAGATCGTTAGTTTTCGGTGTAGGTAGTGTTATGTAGATCGTTAGTTTTCTGTGTAGGTAGTGTATTGTAGATCGTTAGTTTTCTGTGTAGGTAGTGTATTGTAGATAGTTAGTTTTCTGTGTAGGTAGTGCATTGTAGATCGTTAATTTTCTGTGTAGGTAGTGTATTGTAGATCGTTAGTTTTCTGTGTAGGTAGTGTATTGTAGATCGTTAGTTTTCTGTGTAGGTAGTGTATTGTAGATCGTTAGTTTTCTGTGTAGGTAGTGTATTGTAGATCGTTAGTTTTCTGTGTAGGTAGTGTATTGTAGATCGTTAGTTTTCTGTGTAGGTAGTGTATTGTAGATCGTTAGTTTTCTGTGTAGGTAGTGTATTGTAGATCGTTAGTTTTCTGTGTAGGTAGTGTATAGTAGATCGTTAGTTTTCTGTGTAGGTAGTGTATTGTAGATCGTTAGTTTTCTGTGTAGGTAGTGTATAGTAGATCGTTAGTTTTCTGTGTAGGTAGTGTATTGTAGATCGTTAGTTTTCTGTGTAGGTAGTGTATTGTAGATCGTTAGTTTTCTGTGTAGGTAGTGTATTGTAGATCGTTAGTTTTCTGTGTAGGTAGTGTATTGTAGATCGTTAGTTTTCTGTGTAGGTAGAGTTATGTAGATCGTTGTTTTCTGTGTAGGTAGTGTATAGTAGATCGTTAGTTTTCTGTGTAGGTAGTGTTATGTAGATCGTTAGTTTTCTGTGTAGGTAGTGTATTGTAGATCGTTAGTTTTCTGTGTAGGTAGTGTATTGTAGATCGTTAGTTTTCTGTGTAGGTAGTGTTATGTAGATCGTTAGTTTTCTGTGTAGGTAGTGTATTGTAGATCGTTAGTTTTCTGTGTAGGTAGTGTATTGTAGATCGTTAGTTTTCTGTGTAGGTAGTGTTATGTAGATCGTTAGTTTTCTGTGTAGGTAGTGTATTGTAGATCGTTAGATTTCTGTGTAGGTAGTGTATTGTAGATCGTTAGTTTTCTGTGTAGGTAGTGTATTGTAGATCGTTAGTTTTCTGTGTAGGTAGTGTATTGTAGATCCTTAGTTTTCTGTGTAGGTAGTGTTATGTAGATCGTTAGTTTTCTGTGTAGGTAGTGTATAGTAGATCGGTAGTTTTCTGTGTAGGTAGTGTATTGTAGATCGTCAGTTTTCTGTGTAGGTAGTGTATTGTAGATCGTTAGTTTTCTGTGTAGGTAGTGTATAGTAGATCGTTAGTTTTCTGTGTAGGTAGTGTATTGTAGATCGTTAGTTTTCTGTGTAGGTAGTGTATTGTAGATCGTTAGTTTTATGTGTAGATAGTGTATAGTAGATCGTTAGTTTTCTGTGTAGGTAGTGTATTGTAGATCGTTAGTTTTCTGTGTAGGTAGTGTATTGTAGATCGTTAGTTTTCTGTGTAGGTAGTGTATTGTAGATCGTTAGTTTTCTGTGTAGGTAGTGTATTGTAGATCGTTAGTTTTCTGTGTAGGTAGTGTATTGTAGATCGTTAGTTTTCTGTGTAGGTAGTGTATTGTAGATCGTTAGTTTTCTGTGTAGGTAGTGTATTGTAGATCGTTAGTTTTCTGTGTAGGTAGTGTATTGTAGATCGTTAGTTTTCTGTGTAGGTAGAGTTATGTAGATCGTTGTTTTCTGTGTAGGTAGTGTATAGTAGATCGTTAGTTTTCTGTGTAGGTAGTGTTATGTAGATCGTTAGTTTTCTGTGTAGGTAGTATATAGTAGATCGTTAGTTTTCTGTGTAGGTAGTGTATTGTAGATCGTTAGTTTTCTGTGTAGGTAGTGTTATGTAGATCGTTAGTTTTCTGTGTAGGTAGTGTATTGTAGATCGTTAGTTTTCTGTGTAGGTAGTGTATTGTAGATCGTTAGTTTTCTGTGTAGGTAGTGTTATGTAGATCGTTAGTTTTCTGTGTAGGTAGTGTATTGTAGATCGTTAGTTTTCTGTGTAGGTAGTGTATAGTAGATCGTTAGTTTTCTGTGTAGGTAGTGTATTGTAGATCGTTAGTTTTCTGTGTAGGTAGTGTATTGTAGATCGTTAGTTTTCGGTGTAGGTAGTGTTATGTAGATCGTTAGTTTTCTGTGTAGGTAGTGTATTGTAGATCGTTAGTTTTCTGTGTAGGTAGTGCATTGTAGATAGTTAGTTTTCTGTGTAGGTAGTGCATTGTAGATCGTTAATTTTCTGTGTAGGTAGTGTATTGTAGATCGTTAGTTTTCTGTGTAGGTAGTGTATTGTAGATCGTTAGTTTTCTGTGTAGGTAGTGTATTGTAGATCGTTAGTTTTCTGTGTAGGTAGTGTATTGTAGATCGTTAGTTTTCTGTGTAGGTAGAGTTATGTAGATCGTTGTTTTCTGTGTAGGTAGTGTATAGTAGATCGTTAGTTTTCTGTGTAGGTAGTGTTATGTAGATCGTTAGTTTTCTGTGTAGGTAGTGTATTGTAGATCGTTAGTTTTCTGTGTAGGTAGTGTATTGTAGATCGTTAGTTTTCTGTGTAGGTAGTGTTATGTAGATCGTTAGTTTTCTGTGTAGGTAGTGTATTGTAGATCATTAGTTTTCTGTGTAGGTAGTGTATTGTAGATCGTTAGTTTTCTGTGTAGGTAGTGTTATGTAGATCGTTAGTTTTCTGTGTAGGTAGTGTATTGTAGATCGTTAGATTTCTGTGTAGGTAGTGTATTGTAGATCGTTAGTTTTCTGTGTAGGTAGTGTATTGTAGATCGTTAGTTTTCTGTGTAGGTAGTGTATTGTAGATCCTTAGTTTTCTGTGTAGGTAGTGTTATGTAGATCGTTAGTTTTCTGTGTAGGTAGTGTATTGTAGATAGTTAGTTTTCTGTGTAGGTAGTGTATTGTAGATCGTTAGTTTTCTGTGTAGGTAGTGTATTGTAGATCGTTAGTTTTCTGTGTAGGTAGTGTTATGTAGATCGTTAGTTTTCTGTGTAGGTAGTGTATTGTAGATAGTTAGTTTTCTGTGTAGGTAGTGTATTGTAGATCGTTAGTTTTCTGTGTAGGTAGTGTATTGTAGATAGTTAGTTTTCTGTGTAGGTAGTGTTATGTAGATCGTTAGTTTTCTGTGTAGGTAGTGTATTGTAGATCATTAGTTTTCTGTGTAGGTAGTGTATTGTAGATAGTTAGTTTTCTGTGTAGGTAGTGTTATGTAGATCGTTAGTTTTCTGTGTAGGTAGTGTATAGTAGATCGTTAGTTTTCTGTGTAGGTAGTGTATTGTAGATCGTTAGTTTTCTGTGTAGGTAGTGTATAGTAGATCGTTAGTTTTCTGTGTAGGTAGTGTATAGTAGATCGTTAGTTTTCTGTGTAGGTAGTGTTATGTAGATCGTTAGTTTTCTGTGTAGGTAGTGTATAGTAGATCGTTAGTTTTCTGTGTAGGTAGTGTATTGTAGATCGTTAGTTTTCTGTGTAGGTAGTGTATTGTAGATCGTTAGTTTTCTGTGTAGGTAGTGTATTGTAGATCGTTAGTTTTCTGTGTAGGTAGTGTATTGTAGATCGTTAGTTTTCTGTGTAGGTAGTGTATTGTAGATCGTTAGTTTTCTGTGTAGGTAGTGTATTGTAGATCGTTAGTTTTCTGTGTAGGTAGTGTATTGTAGATCGTCAGTTTTCTGTGTAGGTAGTGTATTGTAGATCGTTAGTTTTCTGTGTAGGTAGTGTATAGTAGATAGTTAGTTTTCTGTGTAGGTAGTGTATTGTAGATCGTTAGTTTTCTGTGTAGGTAGTGTATTGTAGATCGTTAGTTTTATGTGTAGATAGTGTATAGTAGATCGTTAGTTTTCTGTGTAGGTAGTGTATTGTAGATCGTTAGTTTTCTGTGTAGGTAGTGTATTGTAGATCGTTAGTTTTCTGTGTAGGTAGTGTATTGTAGATCGTTAGTTTTCTGTGTAGGTAGTGTATTGTAGATCGTTAGTTTTCTGTGTAGGTAGTGTATTGTAGATCGTTAGTTTTCTGTGTAGGTAGTGTATTGTAGATCGTTAGTTTTCTGTGTAGGTAGTGTATTGTAGATCGTTAGTTTTCTGTGTAGGTAGTGTATTGTAGATCGTTAGTTTTCTGTGTAGGTAGAGTTATGTAGATCGTTGTTTTCTGTGTAGGTAGTGTATAGTAGATCGTTAGTTTTCTGTGTAGGTAGTGTTATGTAGATCGTTAGTTTTCTGTGTAGGTAGTATAGAGTAGATCGTTAGTTTTCTGTGTAGGTAGTGTATTGTAGATCGTTAGTTTTCTGTGTAGGTAGTGTTATGTAGATCGTTAGTTTTCTGTGTAGGTAGTGTATTGTAGATCGTTAGTTTTCTGTGTAGGTAGTGTATTGTAGATCGTTAGTTTTCTGTGTAGGTAGTGTTATGTAGATCGTTAGTTTTCTGTGTAGGTAGTGTATTGTAGATCGTTAGTTTTCTGTGTAGGTAGTGTATAGTAGATCGTTAGTTTTCTGTGTAGGTAGTGTATTGTAGATCGTTAGTTTTCTGTGTAGGTAGTGTATTGTAGATCGTTAGTTTTCGGTGTAGGTAGTGTTATGTAGATCGTTAGTTTTCTGTGTAGGTAGTGTATTGTAGATCGTTAGTTTTCTGTGTAGGTAGTGTATTGTAGATAGTTAGTTTTCTGTGTAGGTAGTGCATTGTAGATCGTTAATTTTCTGTGTAGGTAGTGTATTGTAGATCGTTAGTTTTCTGTGTAGGTAGTGTATTGTAGATCGTTAGTTTTCTGTGTAGGTAGTGTATTGTAGATCGTTAGTTTTCTGTGTAGGTAGTGTATTGTAGATCGTTAGTTTTCTGTGTAGGTAGTGTATTGTAGATCGTTAGTTTTCTGTGTAGGTAGTGTATTGTAGATCGTTAGTTTTCTGTGTAGGTAGTGTATTGTAGATCGTTAGTTTTCTGTGTAGGTAGTGTATAGTAGATCGTTAGTTTTCTGTGTAGGTAGTGTATTGTAGATCGTTAGTTTTCTGTGTAGGTAGTGTATAGTAGATCGTTAGTTTTCTGTGTAGGTAGTGTATTGTAGATCGTTAGTTTTCTGTGTAGGTAGTGTATTGTAGATCGTTAGTTTTCTGTGTAGGTAGTGTATTGTAGATCGTTAGTTTTCTGTGTAGGTAGTGTATTGTAGATCGTTAGTTTTCTGTGTAGGTAGAGTTATGTAGATCGTTGTTTTCTGTGTAGGTAGTGTATAGTAGATCGTTAGTTTTCTGTGTAGGTAGTGTTATGTAGATCGTTAGTTTTCTGTGTAGGTAGTGTATTGTAGATCGTTAGTTTTCTGTGTAGGTAGTGTATTGTAGATCGTTAGTTTTCTGTGTAGGTAGTGTTATGTAGATCGTTAGTTTTCTGTGTAGGTAGTGTATTGTAGATCGTTAGTTTTCTGTGTAGGTAGTGTATTGTAGATCGTTAGTTTTCTGTGTAGGTAGTGTTATGTAGATCGTTAGTTTTCTGTGTAGGTAGTGTATTGTAGATCGTTAGATTTCTGTGTAGGTAGTGTATTGTAGATCGTTAGTTTTCTGTGTAGGTAGTGTATTGTAGATCGTTAGTTTTCTGTGTAGGCAGTGTATTGTAGATCCTTAGTTTTCTGTGTAGGTAGTGTTATGTAGATCGTTAGTTTTCTGTGTAGGTAGTGTATAGTAGATCGGTAGTTTTCTGTGTAGGTAGTGTATTGTAGATCGTCAGTTTTCTGTGTAGGTAGTGTATTGTAGATCCTTAGTTTTCTGTGTAGGTAGTGTTATGTAGATCGTTAGTTTTCTGTGTAGGTAGTGTATAGTAGATCGTTAGTTTTCTGTGTAGGTAGTGTATTGTAGATCGTTAGTTTTCTGTGTAGGTAGTGTATTGTAGATCGTTAGTTTTATGTGTAGATAGTGTATAGTAGATCGTTAGTTTTCTGTGTAGGTAGTGTATTGTAGATCGTTAGTTTTCTGTGTAGGTAGTGTATTGTAGATCGTTAGTTTTCTGTGTAGGTAGTGTATTGTAGATCGTTAGTTTTCTGTGTAGGTAGTGTATTGTAGATCGTTAGTTTTCTGTGTAGGTAGTGTATTGTAGATCGTTAGTTTTCTGTGTAGGTAGTGTATTGTAGATCGTTAGTTTTCTGTGTAGGTAGTGTATTGTAGATCGTTAGTTTTCTGTGTAGGTAGTGTATTGTAGATCGTTAGTTTTCTGTGTAGGTAGAGTTATGTAGATCGTTGTTTTCTGTGTAGGTAGTGTATAGTAGATCGTTAGTTTTCTGTGTAGGTAGTGTTATGTAGATCGTTAGTTTTCTGTGTAGGTAGTATATAGTAGATCGTTAGTTTTCTGTGTAGGTAGTGTATTGTAGATCGTTAGTTTTCTGTGTAGGTAGTGTTATGTAGATCGTTAGTTTTCTGTGTAGGTAGTGTATTGTAGATCGTTAGTTTTCTGTGTAGGTAGTGTATTGTAGATCGTTAGTTTTCTGTGTAGGTAGTGTTATGTAGATCGTTAGTTTTCTGTGTAGGTAGTGTATTGTAGATCGTTAGTTTTCTGTGTAGGTAGTGTATAGTAGATCGTTAGTTTTCTGTGTAGGTAGTGTATTGTAGATCGTTAGTTTTCTGTGTAGGTAGTGTATTGTAGATCGTTAGTTTTCGGTGTAGGTAGTGTTATGTAGATCGTTAGTTTTCTGTGTAGGTAGTGTATTGTAGATCGTTAGTTTTCTGTGTAGGTAGTGCATTGTAGATAGTTAGTTTTCTGTGTAGGTAGTGCATTGTAGATCGTTAATTTTCTGTGTAGGTAGTGTATTGTAGATCGTTAGTTTTCTGTGTAGGTAGTGTATTGTAGATCGTTAGTTTTCTGTGTAGGTAGTGTATTGTAGATCGTTAGTTTTCTGTGTAGGTAGTGTATTGTAGATCGTTAGTTTTCTGTGTAGGTAGTGTATTGTAGATCGTTAGTTTTCTGTGTAGGTAGTGTATTGTAGATCGTTAGTTTTCTGTGTAGGTAGTGTATTGTAGATCGTTAGTTTTCTGTGTAGGTAGTGTATAGTAGATCGTTAGTTTTCTGTGTAGGTAGTGTATTGTAGATCGTTAGTTTTCTGTGTAGGTAGTGTATAGTAGATCGTTAGTTTTCTGTGTAGGTAGTGTATTGTAGATCGTTAGTTTTCTGTGTAGGTAGTGTATTGTAGATCGTTAGTTTTCTGTGTAGGTAGTGTATAGTAGATCGTTAGTTTTCTGTGTAGGTAGTGTATTGTAGATCGTTAGTTTTCTGTGTAGGTAGTGTATTGTAGATCGTTAGTTTTCTGTGTAGGTAGTGTATAGTAGATCGTTAGTTTTCTGTGTAGGTAGTGTATTGTAGATCGTTAGTTTTCTGTGTAGGTAGTGTATTGTAGATCGTTAGTTTTCTGTGTAGGTAGTGTATTGTAGATCGTTAGTTTTCTGTGTAGGTAGTGTATTGTAGATCGTTAGTTTTCTGTGTAGGTAGTGTATTGTAGATCGTTAGTTTTCTGTGTAGGTAGTGTATTGTAGATCGTTAGTTTTCTGTGTAGGTAGTGTATTGTAGATCGTTAGTTTTCTGTGTAGGTAGTGTATTGTAGATCGTTAGTTTTCTGTGTAGGTAGAGTTATGTAGATCGTTGTTTTCTGTGTAGGTAGTGTATAGTAGATCGTTAGTTTTCTGTGTAGGTAGTGTTATGTAGATCGTTAGTTTTCTGTGTAGGTAGTGTATTGTAGATCGTTAGTTTTCTGTGTAGGTAGTGTATTGTAGATCGTTAGTTTTCTGTGTAGGTAGTGTTATGTAGATCGTTAGTTTTCTGTGTAGGTAGTGTATTGTAGATCATTAGTTTTCTGTGTAGGTAGTGTATTGTAGATCGTTAGTTTTCTGTGTAGGTAGTGTTATGTAGATCGTTAGTTTTCTGTGTAGGTAGTGTATTGTAGATCGTTAGATTTCTGTGTAGGTAGTGTATTGTAGATCGTTAGTTTTCTGTGTAGGTAGTGTATTGTAGATCGTTAGTTTTCTGTGTAGGTAGTGTATTGTAGATCCTTAGTTTTCTGTGTAGGTAGTGTTATGTAGATCGTTAGTTTTCTGTGTAGGTAGTGTATTGTAGATAGTTAGTTTTCTGTGTAGGTAGTGTATTGTAGATCGTTAGTTTTCTGTGTAGGTAGTGTATTGTAGATCGTTAGTTTTCTGTGTAGGTAGTGTTATGTAGATCGTTAGTTTTCTGTGTAGGTAGTGTATTGTAGATAGTTAGTTTTCTGTGTAGGTAGTGTATTGTAGATCGTTAGTTTTCTGTGTAGGTAGTGTATTGTAGATAGTTAGTTTTCTGTGTAGGTAGTGTTATGTAGATCGTTAGTTTTCTGTGTAGGTAGTGTATTGTAGATCATTAGTTTTCTGTGTAGGTAGTGTATTGTAGATAGTTAGTTTTCTGTGTAGGTAGTGTTATGTAGATCGTTAGTTTTCTGTGTAGGTAGTGTATAGTAGATCGTTAGTTTTCTGTGTAGGTAGTGTATTGTAGATCGTTAGTTTTCTGTGTAGGTAGTGTATAGTAGATCGTTAGTTTTCTGTGTAGGTAGTGTATAGTAGATCGTTAGTTTTCTGTGTAGGTAGTGTTATGTAGATCGTTAGTTTTCTGTGTAGGTAGTGTATAGTAGATCGTTAGTTTTCTGTGTAGGTAGTGTATTGTAGATCGTTAGTTTTCTGTGTAGGTAGTGTATTGTAGATCGTTAGTTTTCTGTGTAGGTAGTGTATAGTAGATCGTTAGTTTTCTGTGTAGGTAGTGTATTGTAGATCGTTAGTTTTCTGTGTAGGTAGTGTATTGTAGATCGTTAGTTTTCTGTGTAGGTAGTGTATAGTAGATCGTTAGTTTTCTGTGTAGGTAGTGTATTGTAGATCGTTAGTTTTCTGTGTAGGTAGTGTATTGTAGATCGTTAGTTTTCTGTGTAGGTAGTGTATTGTAGATCGTTAGTTTTCTGTGTAGGTAGTGTATTGTTGATCGTTAGTTTTCTGTGTAGGTAGTGTATTGTAGATCGTTAGTTTTCTGTGTAGGTAGTGTATTGTAGATCGTTAGTTTTCTGTGTAGGTAGTGTATTGTAGATCGTTAGTTTTCTGTGTAGGTAGTGTATTGTAGATCGTTAGTTTTCTGTGTAGGTAGAGTTATGTAGATCGTTGTTTTCTGTGTAGGTAGTGTATAGTAGATCGTTAGTTTTCTGTGTAGGTAGTGTTATGTAGATCGTTAGTTTTCTGTGTAGGTAGTGTATTGTAGATCGTTAGTTTTCTGTGTAGGTAGTGTATTGTAGATCGTTAGTTTTCTGTGTAGGTAGTGTTATGTAGATCGTTAGTTTTCTGTGTAGGTAGTTTATTGTAGATCATTAGTTTTCTGTGTAGGTAGTGTATTGTAGATCGTTAGTTTTCTGTGTAGGTAGTGTTATGTAGATCGTTAGTTTTCTGTGTAGGTAGTGTATTGTAGATCGTTAGATTTCTGTGTAGGTAGTGTATTGTAGATCGTTAGTTTTCTGTGTAGGTAGTGTATTGTAGATCGTTAGTTTTCTGTGTAGGTAGTGTATTGTAGATCCTTAGTTTTCTGTGTAGGTAGTGTATTGTAGATAGTTAGTTTTCTGTGTAGGTAGTGTATTGTAGATCGTTAGTTTTCTGTGTAGGTAGTGTATTGTAGATCGTTAGTTTTCTGTGTAGGTAGTGTTATGTAGATCGTTAGTTTTCTGTGTAGGTAGTGTATTGTAGATAGTTAGTTTTCTGTGTAGGTAGTGTATTGTAGATCGTTAGTTTTCTGTGTAGGTAGTGTATTGTAGATAGTTAGTTTTCTGTGTAGGTAGTGTTATGTAGATCGTTAGTTTTCTGTGTAGGTAGTGTATTGTAGATCATTAGTTTTCTGTGTAGGTAGTGTATTGTAGATAGTTAGTTTTCTGTGTAAGTAGTGTTATGTAGATCGTTAGTTTTCTGTGTAGGTAGTGTATAGTAGATCGTTAGTTTTCTGTGTAGGTAGTGTATTGTAGATCGTTAGTTTTCTGTGTAGGTAGTGTATAGTAGATCGTTAGTTTTCTGTGTAGGTAGTGTATTGTAGATCGTTAGTTTTCTGTGTAGGTAGTGTATAGTAGATAGTTAGTTTTCTGTGTAGGTAGTGTATTGTAGATCGTTAGTTTTCTGTGTAGGTAGTGTATTGTAGATCGTTAGTTTTCTGTGTAGGTAGTGTATAGTAGATCGTTAGTTTTCTGTGTAGGTAGTGTATTGTAGATCGTTAGTTTTCTGTGTAGGTAGTGTATAGTAGATCGTTGGTTTTCTGTGTAGGTAGTGTATAGTAGATCGTTAGTTTTCTGTGTAGGTAGTGTTATGTAGATCGTTAGTTTTCTGTGTAGGTAGTGTATAGTAGATCGTTAGTTTTCTGTGTAGGTAGTGTATAGTAGATCGTTAGTTTTCTGTGTAGGTAGTGTATAGTAGATCGTTAGTTTTCTGTGTAGGTAGTGTATTGTAGATCGTTAGTTTTCTGTGTAGGTAGTGTATAGTAGATAGTTAGTTTTCTGTGTAGGTAGTGTATTGTAGATCGTTAGTTTTCTGTGTAGGTAGTGTATTGTAGATCGTTAGTTTTCTGTGTAGGTAGTGTATAGTAGATCGTTAGTTTTCTGTGTAGGTAGTGTATTGTAGATCGTTAGTTTTCTGTGTAGGTAGTGTTATGTAGATCGTTGGTTTTCTGTGTAGGTAGTGTATAGTAGATCGTTAGTTTTCTGTGTAGGTAGTGTATAGTAGATCGTTAGTTTTCTGTGTAGGTAGTGTATAGTAGATCGTTAGTTTTCTGTGTAGGTAGTGTATAGTAGATCGTTAGTTTTCTGTGTAGGTAGTGTTATGTAGATCGTTAGTTTTCTGTGTAGGTAGTGTATAGTAGATCGTTAGTTTTCTGTGTAGGTAGTGTATAGTAGATCGTTAGTTTTCTGTGTAGGTAGTGTATAGTAGATCGTTAGTTTTCTGTGTAGGTAGTGTATAGTAGATCGTTAGTTTTCTGTGTAGGTAGTGTATTGTAGATCGTTAGTTTTCTGTGTAGGTAGTGTTATGTAGATCGTTGGTTTTCTGTGTAGGTAGTGTATAGTAGATCGTTAGTTTTCTGTGTAGGTAGTGTTATGTAGATCGTTAGTTTTCTGTGTAGGTAGTGTATTGTAGATCGTTAGTTTTCTGTGTAGGTAGTGTTATGAAGATCGTTAGTTTTCTGTGTAGGTAGTGTATAGTAGATCGTTAGTTTTCTGTGTAGGTAGTGTTATGTAGATCGTTAGTTTTCTGTGTAGGTAGTGTATAGTAGATCGTTAGTTTTCTGTGTAGGTAGTGTTATGTAGATCGTCAGTTTTCTGTGTAGGTAGTGTATAGTAGATCGTTAGTTTTCTGTGTAGGTAGTGTATAGTAGATCGTTAGTTTTCTGTGTAGGTAGTGTATAGTAGATCGTTAGTTTTCTGTGTAGGTAGTGTATAGTAGATCGTTAGTTTTCTGTGTAGGTAGTGTATTGTAGATCGTTAGTTTTCTGTGTAGGTAGTGTTATGTAGATCGTTGGTTTTCTGTGTAGGTAGTGTATAGTAGATCGTTAGTTTTCTGTGTAGGTAGTGTTATGTAGATCGTTAGTTTTCTGTGTAGGTAGTGTATAGTAGATCGTTAGTTTTCTGTGTAGGTAGTGTATTGTAGATCGTTAGTTTTCTGTGTAGGTAGTGTATAGTAGATAGTTAGTTTTCTGTGTAGGTAGTGTATTGTAGATCGTTAGTTTTCTGTGTAGGTAGTGTATTGTAGATCGTAAGTTTTCTGTGTAGGTAGTGTATAGTAGATCGTTAGTTTTCTGTGTAGGTAGTGTATTGTAGATCGTTAGTTTTCTGTGTAGGTAGTGTTATGTAGATCGTTGGTTTTCTGTGTAGGTAGTGTATAGTAGATCGTTAGTTTTCTGTGTAGGTAGTGTTATGTAGATCGTTAATTTTCTGTGTAGGTAGTGTATAGTAGATCGTTAGTTTTCTGTGTAGGTAGTGTATAGTAGATCGTTAGTTTTCTGTGTAGGTAGTGTATAGTAGATCGTTAGTTTTCTGTGTAGGTAGTGTATAGTAGATAGTTAGTTTTCTGTGTAGGTAGTGTATTGTAGATCGTTAGTTTTCTGTGTAGGTAGTGTATTGTAGATCGTTAGTTTTCTGTGTAGGTAGTGTATTGTATATCGTTAGTTTTCTGTGTAGGTAGTGTATAGTAGATCGTTAGTTTTCTGTGTAGGTAGTGTATTGTAGATCGTTAGTTTTCTGTGTAGGTAGTGTTATGTAGATCGTTGGTTTTCTGTGTAGGTAGTGTATAGTAGATCGTTAGTTTTCTGTGTAGGTAGTGTTATGTAGATCGTTAGTTTTCTGTGTAGGTAGTGTATAGTAGATCGTTAGTTTTCTGTGTAGGTAGTGTATAGTAGATCGTTAGTTTTCTGTGTAGGTAGTGTATAGTAGATCGTTAGTTTTCTGTGTAGGTAGTGTATAGTAGATCGTTAGTTTTCTGTGTAGGTAGTGTATAGTAGATAGTTAGTTTTCTGTGTAGGTAGTGTATTGTAGATCGTTAGTTTTCTGTGTAGGTAGTGTATTGTAGATCGTTAGTTTTCTGTGTAGGTAGTGTATTGTAGATCGTTAGTTTTCTGTGTAGGTAGTGTTATGTAGATCGTTGGTTTTCTGTGTAGGTAGTGTATAGTAGATCGTTAGTTTTCTGTGTAGGTAGTGTTATGTAGATCGTTAGTTTTCTGTGTAGGTAGTGTATTGTAGATCGTTAGTTTTCTGTGTAGGTAGTGTTATGAAGATCGTTAGTTTTCTGTGTAGGTAGTGTATAGTAGATCGTTAGTTTTCTGTGTAGGTAGTGTTATGTAGATCGTTAGTTTTCTGTGTAGGTAGTGTATAGTAGATCGTTAGTTTTCTGTGTAGGTAGTGTTATGTAGATCGTCAGTTTTCTGTGTAGGTAGTGTATAGTAGATCGTTAGTTTTCTGTGTAGGTAGTGTATAGTAGATCGTTAGTTTTCTGTGTAGGTAGTGTATAGTAGATCGTTAGTTTTCTGTGTAGGTAGTGTATAGTAGATCGTTAGTTTTCTGTGTAGGTAGTGTATTGTAGATCGTTAGTTTTCTGTGTAGGTAGTGTTATGTAGATCGTTGGTTTTCTGTGTAGGTAGTGTATAGTAGATCGTTAGTTTTCTGTGTAGGTAGTGTTATGTAGATCGTTAGTTTTCTGTGTAGGTAGTGTATAGTAGATCGTTAGTTTTCTGTGTAGGTAGTGTATAGTAGATCGTTAGTTTTCTGTGTAGGTAGTGTATAGTAGATCGTTAGTTTTCCGTGTAGGTAGTGTTATGTAGATCGTTAGTTTTCTGTGTAGGTAGTGTATAGGAGATCGTTAGTTTTCTGTGTAGGTAGTGTATTGTAGATCGTTAGTTTTCTGTGTAGGTAGTGTATAGTAGATAGTTAGTTTTCTGTGTAGGTAGTGTATTGTAGATCGTTAATTTTCTGTGTAGGTAGTGTATTATAGATCGTAAGTTTTCTGTGTAGGTAGTGTATAGTAGATCGTTAGTTTTCTGTGTAGGTAGTGTATTGTAGATCGTTAGTTTTCTGTGTAGGTAGTGTTATGTAGATCGTTGGTTTTCTGTGTAGGTAGTGTATAGTAGATCGTTAGTTTTCTGTGTAGGTAGTGTTATGTAGATCGTTAGTTTTCTGTGTAGGTAGTGTATAGTAGATCGTTAATTTTCTGTGTAGGTAGTGTATAGTAGATCGTTAGTTTTCTGTGTAGGTAGTGTATAGTAGATCGTTAGTTTTCTGTGTAGGTAGTGTATAGTAGATAGTTAGTTTTCTGTGTAGGTAGTGTATTGTAGATCGTTAGTTTTCTGTGTAGGTAGTGTATTGTAGATCGTTAGTTTTCTGTGTAGGTAGTGTATTGTATATCGTTAGTTTTCTGTGTAGGTAGTGTATAGTAGATCGTTAGTTTTCTGTGTAGGTAGTGTATTGTAGATCGTTAGTTTTCTGTGTAGGTAGTGTTATGTAGATCGTTGGTTTTCTGTGTAGGTAGTGTATAGTAGATCGTTAGTTTTCTGTGTAGGTAGTGTTATGTAGATCGTTAGTTTTCTGTGTAGGTAGTGTATAGTAGATCGTTAGTTTTCTGTGTAGGTAGTGTATAGTAGATCGTTAGTTTTCTGTGTAGGTAGTGTATAGTAGATCGTTAGTTTTCTGTGTAGGTAGTGTATAGTAGATCGTTAGTTTTCTGTGTAGGTAGTGTATAGTAGATAGTTAGTTTTCTGTGTAGGTAGTGTATTGTAGATCGTTAGTTTTCTGTGTAGGTAGTGTATTGTAGATCGTTAGTTTTCTGTGTAGGTAGTGTATTGTAGATCGTTAGTTTTCTGTGTAGGTAGTGTATTGTAGATCGTTAGTTTTCCTTTTATCATTTTTCGTTTGGTAATTGTGTTGTTCTTCTTCAATGTGCGGATTCTGATTACCCCTTTGGTATCTTTAAAATCTTCTTTGATACTGTATGATAAATTGTCAATAATTATACTAACGGTTTAAAAAATCCTGTATCTAGAAACCGATAAAATATGTACAATGCAAACCTGACTTGACGTACGTCGCTAACCATTGAGTTATAGGTAACATACTTATCAATGGAAACAACATTCTTGTGTATCTGCCATAATTTGTTAATTGATAAAATTACTCTTATTGTAATTACTATCTCAAAAGCATCGATGCTACTAAAGTTGTCCAAATCCCGATCATGACGAGGTGCACTTGATACAAAATTATGTGATATACTTTGGCAGTGACTTGCGTCAGGGCTGTTGTTTTCTCCGGGTACTCCGGTTTCCTCCACCAATAAAACTGACCACCACGATATAACTAAAATATTGTTGAAAATGGCGTGGAGTTTAACATCATAACCTTACCCCGAAGCCAGGTGAATTGGACATACGTTCTCCGGAAATCCGTTGGTTGTACAGACTGATTCAGATATATGACCTGTCCTCATGACAATATTTTAATGTGTATCTTGTGTGGTCATGATTCTACATTCATTGCACGCTTAATACATCATAATGAGAAACAGTTTGCTTTGCAATAGAAGTTGGTGGCACATTTCTGGAAAAACATTTCCTACTTTATCCAATAGGATTTGGTCCCAAAAATCTAGCTTAAGCCGCCCCTTTTATTGAAGTACCTGAACCAATCAAGGAAATTGAGTGGTCATGTATTTGTGTGTAAGTGTCATGTATTTGTGTGTAAGTGATATCAATGTTGTCTCTTATTTTGCTATTGGAGCTTGAAACTGTGTGGTATATTTTAGTTTTCATTAAATCATTTGTTTAAGATCGATGATTTCTAAGGGAAACATTATACTGACAGAAATTCATTTGAAGTTCTTCTGCGTATTGCTAAAATTGTTTATCATTTTAAGTGAACACCTCCTTTTTAAGAACTAGCGTGTAATTGAAACTGGACCAATAGTTTAAAATATGAAACTATGAAAATTTATTTAAGTAAATGTTAAGAAAACACTCGTTCAAAATATTACCCATTTGTAATATAATATAATCATTCATCATATTATGTCAAAGAAGTTTATATGTAAACAAATTCTTTTTCTAGAAATACTACTGAAGGACAGAGTAAAGATTATTAAAACATATAATATACATTGATACTAATTTATATTACGTTGTTTCTATTTCTACCACTTTTCTATTAGATTTTGGAACAGTTTCGACTGTGTGGAATTTTTCGTTTTTTATTTTATTGATAGACATAATAATATATATAGTTATGCAAACAATAAACAAACATAATGTAAACAAATATTAACAGGAAAGAAACATAATGGTATTGTAAACAAACAACGTTTCATAAATTGACATGATATATCTTCTTATGCACAGATCACATAATATTATATACGAACGATTGATTGGTGTTTAACCACATCTTTAGCAGTATATCAGCTATATCGTGGTGTTTATGAGGTTTCAAGGGATGGTTGAAGATACTAAAGGTGCTATGAGAGATCGTAAGTGGAAGGACAGTTAATAGAATGGTAAAAAAAAATACAAAAAGACAAGGGATGATCGAAAAAACATTAGGTAAAAAGATAATATAGAATTAAGCAACCATACTAAATGCAATGGTAATTCAGGGTAGTCTCATATGATAGTTAAACCAAATCTTTTTAGCATTTTCATGGTATCATGGTATCATGGTATCTTCAAACATTTCCTAAGACGCTTACTGTGATCAAAATGCTAAATACAAAAGCCAGTATTTGTTCCTTTGACTAAATGTTACCTGTACAAGTTGTGTTGTCTGTTCTTCTTTGATATACGGATTCTGATTACCACTTTGGTATCTTCAAACTCCTCTTAATTTGTTTACTTTGAACAGATGTGACCGACTTTTGTTAAGGAAAACAACTAGTTTACAATTAGTGAAACAGTACACTCCTTTGATAAATGATCTTTTGTCAATAGCAAAACGGCATCATTTTTGTTATATCTTTTTGAAAGGATAATAACATGTTAACATCACAATGAAGGCGAAAGATACCAAGACGTGATAAAGTACGTAAATCAATATAGAAGTACAATCATTTGAGCTAAAAATATAAAAACAAATACAAAGAAAAACAACGATCAACGAGAATAAACACGGAAACTAAATATGAACAATATGGACTCCATCAATAACCAAAGGTAAACTCATTTGCTTCGAAACGGCAGGCGATTTCATATTAAGCATCCACCTTGTTTCCCAGGGAATGGTCAAATTCGGTAAATGTCGTAGACTAGGTGATATGAACGGAATGATACACTAGACATTACCGAAACGGTCGTATACACCGCAATGGTTAGTTAAATGAACACGAAAACAAATTATGAAATCTAGAAACCGAAATCCCCCATTTTAATGTTATACCAGCCTAATGCTCATCTTTATAATATGAATCTAAAGGGGATCCAATTTCGAAGATTCTTGAAAATAGACGTTAACAAAACCGCAAGGGCAATCAAGAATGGACATCCCAGAGACACTGGTGGCATTGGGGACACAAGACACAAGTGAACAGAGTGCTCGTGAAAGGTAAGTAGTTCCTGCCTCTTTTAAGACACCCGTCATGTTACTCAAGATATGTTTGACACCACTATACGCAAACAAACACAAATAACATAAATAAGACATCAGCCTTTCCTACAAACAACTGGAGAAAAGGACGAACCGAACATCGTTTTGAAAGCTACTTATAACAGTACATCCTTAAGGCCGTATGATCCAAAGTCATTTGCCACCACATTTTGATGTATAGAGATTATATTTTTGCCTAGGCCTCGATGTAATCTCGGAATATAGAAAACTTTCTCATCTGCGAGAAATAGACTGTCAGAGGAATGACTGAAAGTGTCATGCGAATCAAATGCACAACTTACCCTTGAGACGGGATGAAAAACTTGTGTGCACAGTATCACGCTAATTGGAAGTAAAGGACCACTTGAAGAAGCTCAAATACGTTAGTGGGCGCTAGTGGTTTGTTTCAAGTAACAAATTTCCAGATCCATCTTTTTTCCGTCGTATATATAGCTGACATACTGCCCACTTGACATTAAACATCGATCAATCAATCAACAACAGATAGGATCACTCGGTGGAGATCTATCTGAACAAGTAAATTAATGATCAAACGCGGTAAGCTCGGATGATTTTACTGCACTCAGGTAAAACTGCATTAATATGTCGTCTCGCCCACAAACAAAATGGCATATATATGAAAGCAATTGCATCTGAAAGTGTGTAAATATTGGGACAGTTATCTTTAAAAAAAAATCCAAGACATATTTTAGACAATCTGTGAATTTGTTTCTTCCATTCCTCATACATTCTTAGATAAATATCAAGTGTTGATTTGGTCTAGATCATATTTTTAAAAGACGTACCATCATTACGTCTGACTAGCAACAGATGTTGTATGTTACATAGTGGGGTGGGGGTATGTATCAGTTACAACAATAATCACGTCAATATGTTTTCAACTCTTGAATAAGATTATACTGAATAACATTTTCTGTTATGTATGTAGAAGTCTTACACACCCAATACTTTCTTTATAACATGATAATCTACTCTAATGTCCACTCCTGTTTCATTCTAAATCAATTTAATGCCGATCTCTTTTATTGTGTAATTAATGCTAAACAAGCCCTTTCTAGAATGTGTTAACGAGATTAAAAATAGATAATTTTAAAAGATGCTGACTTAAGGTGTTTGTAATGTCAATTGTTACAATCTGGATTTAATCAAACCTTTTAAAAACAAAGGGACCTTAAACTCACTGTATTGGAATATATTTCTAGGAAGCGAGGCGTATAGTTTGTAATAAGTTTACGGACGGAACTGTTTTTGCCAAAAAATATGTGGGAAGTTTGAGATTAATTAAACTTGTTTAACATTGTCCTTTTCCCAGACATCATCTCCGGAGCTTTTTTCTTCTTCTTTTCTTACACTAGTTGAGTGTGAGATGTATTGACTCTTACTGAACATACATGAGATGTAAATTCCTCATTTATTTTTAAAATCAGAGAACATCTTAATTGAAAACGGTCAGATTCATCAATATTTGTTATCATTTAAGAACGTTTCGTCTTTTTTTCTTCGATTTACGGTTTTTGGTTACCCCTTTAGTATCTTCTATTTTTGCTTCTTCGTATGCTACAAACATGTAGGTATAGAACAACCCAGTAAAGCAATTAATGAATACAGTGCAGTACAGACAGCAACTCTTCTGTTCTGTTTAATTCTTAAATGAACACTTCTGTTAACAGTGATCTATATTTTCCCATTGAAAGTAGCGAATTGAATCCATTGTTTACAACATAATTTAGTTCTTGCAGCAACACTAACCCCACTGGAAACCAGGGTGAACTCAGGTGCTTCGGAAGGAAAAACATTTCCTGTTCCACTAGTGGCACCAGTCAAGTTACTTTAGTTACAAACCCGGTGATAAATCATAAATATACAATTTAGACTGATTATCTACATGATGTCATAAACTAAATGAATTTTCAAATATTAATAATGTAGTGCAAACAATTTAATATTTTATCCCCATTCATTTGTATGTATTTGTGCTGCTAAGTGATTATTATTGCAATATATATTTATATAAGTACTTTTTCTATAGTTGCTTTTAAATTTGTCTGATAACAATGAAAAAATATATTGTTTCCGATGGAAATACTCCAGTAGATTAATACAGATATTAAGAAAATATGATTAATTTTGCCATTGGATTTAAAATGGCATGGCAACTACCATCAACCTTTTTGAGTTAAAGAACATGTATGTCTTTTGTCAATTCGAAATAATTAACTTCTTACTCTTCCAAAGTACATATGATCTCCCCCGGTTTTTCAAGGGGTTCTTGTTCAATTTTCAGTTTTCTGTGTAGTATTTTGTAGATCAGTGCTTTCCTTTTTGTTGTTTATTTATTTGTCATAGTATTGTCTGACTTTCTCCGGCTTTTGATTACCCCTTTGGTATCTTCAAACTTTTCCTTCTGTAAAAACCTAAAAATTCCACATAGTATCCCCCATTCACTCATACGTGTTTGTGCTACAAAGTGATTATTAATATAATATATTTATACTGCTATTAATACTTTAATTGTTTTTAATTTCTTAAATAACAATACAAATATCATTTAAACGGGATAATAACCCAATACTGCAGTAGCTTAACATAGATATTACAAAAAAGTGAAAATATTTCAGTTTGATTTGTAACCGTATGGTAACTATCATCAACATGTTTTTGCTTAGACAACATTTATGTATTCCGTCATATAAATAGGATTCCACTTGTTAATAAGTGTTTTCTTTTAATAGTTAACATGTTTTCACAGCATTGAAAATGATATTTCTCACAACAAATAAAATGAAAAACAAATAAACCACCGCCAGCACAGTTCCAAAATCAAATAGAAAAATCACAGAAACAGAGGAATAATCGATGCTCTAGCAGACATAAACATAACCGGCCACATTCCCGGCTTGATACAGGAATCTAAATAAAAAGTGGCGAGGTTAAGATAGAGTTATGGGCACACATCGTCCCTCTTAGTGAAATAAATATGATTAATTCCCACAAATACCACATATTTTAGGAGGCCATCGTAGTCGTGGTCGTATGAAAGTTGGATTTGAAACTACCTGTGCAATCAGTGTCTATCACCACTAAAGTTGTGAGTTCGAATCCTGCTAATGACGAGGTGTACTCGATACAACATTACGTGGTATAGTTTGTGAGTGAACGATATAACTGAAATATTGATGAAAGTGGCGTTATATAAACATACTGTCTTTAGTTGAGGGTGTTATGGTAGATTACCACACGAGGGAAAAAATATCACACTCTGGAAAAAGAATATCACCCGAGACGAAGTCGAGGTTGGTATTCTTTTTCCAGAGTGTGGTCATCTACCATAACACCCTCAACTAAAGGCAGTATGTTTTTTATTATACTGAATGCCAGTAGTAAAGAGGACTTTGATTTTTTATTGGAGTCAGTTAACCAATGGGACACACTATGTACATATCACTATCTAAATAAAGCAACAACTACTATCATTTCAACAAGTAATATTTTCATTAGCAATAACAGGAAAAAAATGTCAACAATAAATATATAGATAAATGATAACAAAAAACAAATGTTCATTTGAACAATAACAACAAGAAAAAACAAAGATCGGTAAATAATCTAGATATTGCTAATTTTCTATTTCATGTGAAAATGAATATTCACAGAACAGTTATTGTTAGAAATTTGCGGCATTGTCATAACATTACGGTTTCTTGCTTCTAACAAACTAAAAAACAACAAACTTACCGGAAATGACTAATCAGCAAAACTCGGACGGAGCGGGTGTTATTTTCCGGTTCGGCAAAGTTCGGCTCGGGAGGGTGTTATTGCAGAGGATGATATTACGGCAGAGTATGTTATTACGATCTGATTCCTACACCAGAAAAAACTATTGAGGAATGTTAAATGCCTATTATCCAATGAAATTAATAGAATTTTGCATGAAGTATAATAAAGCATCATATCCCTAACCCTCCTCACACATTTTAGATAAAGCCAATACTATTATCGACTATTTTCCCTGTCAATGGAGATAAGCTGAAACCTTAAACAGTAATGGTCTGCAATATTTACTTCCTATATAACAATACGACCCATTCTCTTTACAAGCATTAAACTCGTAAACACGACATATGACGACAAATTTATGTCCTTGCTAAGGACAAGCACACCAAAATGTGGAAGGTGAAATCAATTAGTGCTCGAATGATCACGTGGTTAATAGATATGACCAATTATAATATAACGAAAAACAAAACATACCACAAACAATTAAAACATTTAATAAAAAATAGTACAAACAGAAGCAAAGTACATATGATGCAAAAGTATGGAATATAAATGGTCGTATATATTTGACTATCAGCAACATGCGTTTTATACCTTGGGTCTCATTGGAGATATATTTCCGGTTACCACAATAATATGGTTAACCGTAATGGAGTATCTGTGTCACATATGACCACGGATATGTTCCGTTTCCGCACTCACAATACCGCCCGTTCCTCATTCATGACATATCATCGGGTGTGTAAGAAGAGTAACTCGATAGGTGCCATCAGTGGAGCAGGAACTTCTTCTACATACCCCTTTGGTATTTTCTGACTTTTCTTACATAAGGCATATACAATAATTTATCATCCAATTGGTCACAGTAAATTAATAATACATGAGTTATCTAATCATATAGAATTTCAATTAATTTACTCAGATCAAATACATTCAAATCTAAACTCGTCAACCCGGCCACTGGTCATTAATATGAGATAGCACAGTTACACTACAGTCAAAAATAAATTGTATGTTATGTCGTATTTCGAATTATGACTATCGTCTAATAATTATGGCTCGCCATGAATATTTATGTTTGAACCTTATATCGCTTTATATAATTACCAATCGGTTGCTATGTGGTCTATAAATATGCTTAATTTGTTTATCATGTGTAACCTTAATCAAGTAAAATCACCAATATACATAGCCGCTCATTGTCCGTAGCTTGGTACAGAAACTTCAATAAAAAGTGATGGGGTTAAACTGATTTACCGTCCCAAAACCTCCACTCTGAGTGAAATGATGCGGTCATGCAAGTGTCATCCACATGTAATTCAACTGCGAACCCTTCATATGACTGAGTGAGGAGCGTTGATATATTGCTATGACGTTTTATATGTGATTAAGCCAAAGATAAACGAGCCTCACAAACATTTTGCTTTTTAATTTAACTCATAATCTATATTCAACAATGCATCTTATGGCAACCATGTAGATTGTTGGCAGTAAGAAAAAAGACCATACGATTGAATAGTTAAAATTGTAAAATGTTTAGTTGCTGTGAACTGACTGTAAATTGTATATGTTAATATCATCCCATCGGAGTAACAATAGCAGTGACATGTGAATGAAATGACAGCACACAGACGGCCGAAAAACGAAGTTGCACACAGAACAATTTCAGTTATGCAATCGTCGCCTGATGACCCAGATTAACTATTACTAATGACCACGGATATGTTCCGTTTGTCGTAATCACAATCCGGTTCTTTCCTCATTCCTGGCGTACCACCGGGTTTCTAACAAGAGTAACACGACGTGTGTCACGAGGTCAGAAGGAACTGCCCACCCTTTCATACTCAGTTTTTAGGGATGTGCGTGTTGTTCAATCTTTTGTTCTCTGAATAGTGTTTTATAGATCATTGTTTGTCCTTTTGTCCTTTTATATGATCATTGTACTGTCTGACCTTCTTCTATGTACAGCTTCTCATTTCCCCTTTAGTGTTTTCAAACCTTTCACATTTCTAACCTATTCGAGTAATTTTGATTTTTCAATTTAACCTAGTCATACAGCGATAGTAAATAAAGCTAATTGAAATCACAAATCTCTAAATCCTGTACAAACCTTAATTAGAAATATTCAAATCTAGATTTAAGCTGATTAAATCAAAGATCGTGTTATGAGATATGAGATATGTCTATGTTAATATTAAACAACTTACTAAGGGTTACACTTATCAGGTTCTATAATCATAATTAAGAATCATCAACATGTAGATTGTGCCTGTGGTTTTCTGATAATAAGACAGGAAGCCGACATCATGAAAATCTCATGAATTGACCAGGATAAACAGATTAGATGTACGATTACTGTTTATCTGTTTATCTAAAGTAGATGGGGATGTCGTGCCGTAATTATGTAAAACTGCTAGGTGTGCAATGATTGATCACACATAAGATATTATAATTCATAGCAAGAAGAGTTTCAAGATACCAAAGGGGTAACCAGAATACGTAAATCAAAGAAGGACACATAACACAATGACCAAAATAAAAAGGACAAAACGATAAACATCAAAGAAAAGATCGAGTAACACGAACCCCACTAAGATCGGAGGTGAACTCAGGTGCTCCGGAAGGGTTCGCAGTTCCTGTTCCACTAGTGGTGCTCGTCGTGTTAATCTAGTTACAAACCCGGTGATAAGTCATGGAAAGAAACAATAAGATTATACTAGACAAGGAGGAAACAATTTGTAGTATTTTATGGTCAATATTCATTTATAACACTTGGGAAGAACATTTCTACTGTACATAATGTTATCGATTAATAAGTATAAGAAAGGTCTGAGGATACAAAAGGGGAAATCAGAAGCCGTAATGTAAAGAAAGAGAGACAATACCATGGACAAATGAAAAAGGTCAGAAAAACAAACAATAATGTATAAACACTAAGGAAAGCAACAAACACAAAAAAAGAAAAAAAAAAAAAAAAAAAAACCCAACAAAAACCAGACAAAACGGAGGTGCACCCAGATGCTCCGGGCCTGTTAACCTGATAAACTTGTTGCATCTATCATGTTACTATATACATCATACCTTGTGCTCTACCTCGAAAGTGACGATGAGGACTGGTTAAAAAGGAAACTTTAGAACAAAAGAAATTACATTGTATATCAATTTTCCCATTGTGAACTGTTTTGCATGATACAAGCAAACTCAATGGTCCAAACAGGTCATATCCATATTTATCATATCCAGGAAAGTCAGCGGTCATGTATGTGTGTGCTAAGAGTACCGATTTTGCATCTTTTCACGATTTTGATATTCGATTTTGGAGTGTTCCGATTGCATGGTATTTTGGAGTGTTCCGATTGCATGGTATTTTGGAGTGTTCCGATTGCATGGTATTTTAGAGTGATCCGACTGCATGGTACTTTGGAGTGTTCCGACTGCATGGTAGTTTGGAGTGTTCCGGCTGCATGGTAGTTTGGAGTGTTCCGGCTGCATGGTACTTTGGAGTGTTCCGACTGCATGGTACTTTGGAGTGTTCCGACTGGATGGTTGTTTGGAGTGTTCCGACTGCATGGTAGCTTGGAGTGTTCCGGCTGCATGGTACTTTGGAGTGTTCCGACTGCATGGTAGTTTGGAGTGTTCCGACTGCATGGTATTTTAGAGAGTGTTCCGACTGCATGGTATTTTAGAGTGTTCCGACTGCATGGTACTTCGGAGTGTTCCGACTGCATGGTATTTGGGAGTGTTCCGACTGCATGGTATTTTGGAGTGTTCCGACTGCATGGTAGTTTGTAGTGTTCCGGCTGCATGGTACTTTGGAGTGTTCCGACTGCATGGTACTTTGGAGTGTTCCGACTGCATGGTATTTTGGAGTGTTCCGACTGCATGGTATTTGGGAGCGTTCCGACTGCATGGTATTTTGGAGTGTTCCGACTGCATGGTATTTTGGAGTGTTTCGACTGCATGGTACTTTGGAGTGTTCCGGCTGCATGGTACTTTGGAGTGTTCCGACTGCATGGTACTTTGGAGTGTTCCGACTGCATGGTATTTTGGAGTGTTCCGACTGCATGGTATTTGGGAGCGTTCCGACTGCATGGTATTTTGGAGTGTTCCGACTGCATGGTATTTTGGAGTGTTTCGACTGCATGGTACTTTGGAGTGTTCCGACTGCATGGTACTTTGGAGTGTTCCGACTGCATGGTACTTTGGAGTGTTCCGACTGCATGGTATTTTAGAGTGTTCCGACTGCATGGTACTTTGGAGTGTTCCGACTGCATGATATTTTAGAGTGTTCCGACTGCATGGTACTTTGGAGTGTTCCGACTGCATGGCATTTTAGAGAGTTCCGACTGCATAGTACTTTGGAGTGTTCCGACTGCATGGTATTTTGGAGTGTTCCGACTGCATGGTAGTTTGGAGTGTTCCGACGGCATGGTACTTTGTAGTGTTCCAACTGCATGGTAGTTTGGAGTGTTCCGACTGCATGGTACTTTGGAGTGTTCCGACTGCATGGTAGTTTGGAGTGTTCCGGCTGCATGGTAGTTTGGAGTGTTCCGGCTGCATGGTACTTTGGAGTGTTCCGACTGCTTGGTACTTTGGAGTGTTCCGACTGGATGGTAGTTTGGAGTGTTCCGACTGCATGGTAGCTTGGAGTGTTCCGGCTGCATGGTACTTTGGAGTGTTCCGACTGCATGGTAGTTTGGAGTGTTCCGACTGCATGGTATTTTAGAGAGTGTTCCGACTGCATGGTATTTTAGAGTGTTCCGACTGCATGGTATTTTAGAGAGTTCCGACTGCATGGTACTTTGGAGTGTTCCGACTGCATGATACTTTGGAGTGTTCCGACTGCATGGTATTTTAGAGTGTTCCGACTGCATGGTACTTCGGAGTGTTCCGACTACATGATACTTTGGAGTGTTCCGACTGCATGGTATTTTAGAGTGTTCCGACTGCATGGTACTTCGGAGTGTTCCGACTGCATGGTATTTGGGAGTGTTCCGACTGCATGGTATTTTGGAGTGTTCCGACTGCATGGTAGTTTGTAGTGTTCCGGCTGTATGGTACTTTGGAGTGTTCCGACTGCATGGTACTTTAGAGTGTTCCGACTGCATGGTATTTTAGAGTGTTCCGACTGCATGGTACTTCGGAGTGTTCCGACTGCATGGTATTTGGGAGTGTTCCGACTGCATGGTATTTTGGAGTGTTCCGACTGCATGGTAGTTTGTAGTGTTCCGGCTGCATGGTATTTTGGAGTGTTCCGACTGCATGGTATTTGGGAGCGTTCCGACTGCATGGTATTTTGGAGTGTTCCGACTGCATGGTATTTTGGAGTGTTTCGACTGCATGGTACTTTGGAGTGTTCCGGCTGCATGGTACTTTGGAGTGTTCCGACTGCATGGTACTCTGGAGTGTTCCGACTGCATGGTATTTTGGAGTGTTCCGACTGCATGGTATTTGGGAGCGTTCCGACTGCATGGTATTTTGGAGTGTTCCGACTGCATGGTATTTTGGAGTGTTTCGACTGCATGGTACTTTGGAGTGTTCCGGCTGCATGGTACTTTGGAGTGTTCCGACTGCATGGTACTTTGGAGTGTTCCGACTGCATGGTATTTTAGAGTGTTCCGACTGCATGGTACTTTGGAGTGTTCCGACTGCATGATATTTTAGAGTGTTCCGACTGCATGGTACTTTGGAGTGTTCCGACTGCATGGCATTTTAGAGAGTTCCGACTGCATAGTACTTTGGAGTGTTCCGACTGCATGGTATTTTGGAGTGTTCCGACTGCATGGTAGTTTGGAGTGTTCCGACGGCATGGTACTTTGGAGTGTTCCAACTGCATGGTAGTTTGGAGTGTTCCGACTGCATGGTACTTTGGAGTGTTCCGACTGCATGGTAGTTTGGAGTGTTCCGGCTGCATGGTAGTTTGGAGTGTTCCGGCTGCATGGTACTTTGGAGTGTTCCGACTGCATGGTACTTTGGAGTGTTCCGACTGGATGGTAGTTTGGAGTGTTCCGACTGCATGGTAGCTTGGAGTGTTCCGGCTGCATGGTACTTTGGAGTGTTCCGACTGCATGGTAGTTTGGAGTGTTCCGACTGCATGGTATTTTAGAGAGTGTTCCGACTGCATGGTATTTTAGAGTGTTCCGACTGCATGGTATTTTAGAGAGTTCCGACTGCATGGTACTTTGGAGTGTTCCGACTGCATGATACTTTGGAGTGTTCCGACTGCATGGTATTTTAGAGTGTTCCGACTGCATGGTACTTCGGAGTGTTCCGACTGCATGATACTTTGGAGTGTTCCGACTGCATGGTATTTTAGAGTGTTCCGACTGCATGGTACTTCGGAGTGTTCCGACTGCATGGTATTTGGGAGTGTTCCGACTGCATGGTATTTTGGAGTGTTCCGACTGCATGGTAGTTTGTAGTGTTCCGGCTGCATGGTACTTTGGAGTGTTCCGACTGCATGGTACTTTGGAGTGTTCCGACTGCATGGTATTTTAGAGAGTTCCGACTGCATGGTACTTTGGAGTGTTCCGACTGCATGGTACTTTGGAGTGTTCCGACTGCATGGTATTTTAGAGAGTTCCGACTGCTTAGTACTTTGGAGTGTTCCGCCTGCATGGTAGTTTGGAGTGTTCCGGCTGCATGGTATTTTGGAGTGTTCCGACTGCATGGTACTTTGGAGTGTTCCGACTGCATGGTATTTTAGAGTATTCCGACTGCATGGAACTTTGGAGTGTTCCGACTGCATGGTATTTTAGAGAGTTCCGACTGCATGGTACTTTGGAGTGTTCCGACTGCATGATACTTTGGAGTGTTCCGACTGCATAATATTTTAGAGCATTCCGACTGCATGGTACTTTGGAGTGTTCCGACTGCATGATATTTTGGAGTGTTCCGACTGCATGGTATTTTAGAGAGTTCCGACTGCATGGTACTTTGGAGTGTTCCGACTGCATGATACTTTGGAGTGTTCCGACTGCATGGTATTTTAGAGCATTCCGACTGCATGGTACTTTGGAGTGTTCCGACTGCATGATATTTTGGAGTGTTCCGACTGCATGGTATTTTAGAGTGTTCCGACTGCATGGTATTTTGGAGTGTTCCGTCTGCATGGTATTTTGGAGTGTTCCGACTGCATGGTACTTTGGAGTGTTCCGACTGCATGATATTTTAGAGAGTTCCGACTGCATAGTACTTTGGAGTGTTCCGACTGCATGGTAGTTTGGAGTGTTCCGGCTGCATGGTATTTTGGAGTGTTCCGACTGCATGGAACTGTGGAGTGTTCCGACTGCATGGTATTTTAGAGAGTTCCGACTGCATGGTACTTTGGAGTGTTCCGACTGCATGGTACTTTGGAGTGGTCCGACTGCATGGTATTTTAGAGCGTTCCGACTGCATGGTACTTTGGAGTGTTCCGACTGTATGATATTTTGGAGTGTTCCGACTGCATGGTATTTTAGAGTGTTCCGACTGCATGGTATTTTGGAGTGTTCGACTGCATGGTATTTTGGAGTGTTCCGACTGCATGGTACTTTGGAGTGTTCCGACTGCATGGTACTTTGGAGTGTTCCGACTGCATGGTATTTTAGAGTGTTCCGCCTGCATGGTACTTTGGAGTGTTCCGACTGCATGGTATTTTGGAGTGTTTCGACTGCATGGTATTTTGGAGTGTTCCGACTGCATGGTACTTTGGAGTGTTCCGACTGCATGATACTTTGGAGTGTTCCGACTGCATGGTATTTTAGAGTGTTCCGACTGCATGGTACTTTGGAGTGTTCCGACTGCATGATATTTTGGAGTGTTCCGACTGCATGGTATTTTGGAGTGTTCCGACTGCATGGTATTTTAGAGTGTTCCGACTGCATGGTATTTTGGAGTGTTCCGACTGCATGGTATTTTGGAGTGTTCCGACTGCATGGTATTTTGGAGTGTTCCGAATGGATGGTATTTTGGAGTGTTCCGAAGACATGGTATTTTGGAGTGTTCCGACTGCATGGTATTTTAGAGTGTTCCGACTGCATGGTATTTTGCAGTGTTCCGACTGCATGGTATTTTGTAGTGTTCCGACTGCATGGTATTTTAGAGTGTTCCGACTGCATGGTATTTTGGAGTGTTCCGACTGCATGGTATTTTGGAGTGTTCCGACTGCATGGTATTTGGGAGTGTTCCGACTGCATGGTATTTTGTTGTCTTTCATTTTATCAATATATATTCCTGACATAAGGTCATTAGGATGTGACCCGTAATTTGGTTTATCTCAGATCTTCCATTCAGCGACATATTGGTAAACAAATCTGATTTTGGTGGGGGTCCATATCGCACATCATTTTAGTTGATTATGCTGTCTTATTATGTGTCTTTACGTTCTGAGTTCCTGTTATGATTTCCGCATAAAACGATGTTTGGTTCGTCTTTACCCACAGCTTGTGGGACAGCTCATGTCTTATTTACTTTAGTTGTGATTACTTGCGCATAGTGGTGTTCAACACATATTGCGTTGTGTTTTTGCTTTGTTTGTCTTCGTCTAGTGTACCATATGTTGCCAGTTTTTCTGGATTGTCCATTTTGGATTGCACCTTCGGAATTCTCTAACATTTTTTTCATCAGATTGTTATAACCCTAACCATCTAAGAGGACAGAACGAGCACAAACAGAATTACTGATCAAAGTTGAAGATAAAAATTCGTAATCGATGAACAATATCATTACAGTAAATACGAAGTAAAAAAGCTACATGTCAAACACTGAATGAAATGATGTAATCTCTATTAGTCTTAAAATGACGCAAGAATAGTAGATATTTTGCACTTTTGTGGTGAATTCGTATTAATGGAGTTTGTGATTAAATCAGTTCACTTGTATTATCTTAGATGCTGATTCATGTGTTTCACTTCTACAGCTCTTATCGATCCTAAACAGTTGAGTATATAAAATTTAAATACCTACAACTGAAGGGGATAATACGCTAAACTGTAAATGTTTACATGCTAAACCCAGTTATCCATTTTAATTAGTATTACGATTATGGTTAACGCTTAGTAATTGAGAAATTGGGAAACCTCATAGAAAATCAACGAAATGCCACAATAGATTACTCTTCCTGTGCAGCCGATTCCACTTCCGGTATTCAGTGTGGTTCGTGTTGCTCTGTCTGTTGTTTTCTATGCAATGTATTGTAGATTACAGTTTGTCCGTTTGTACTTTTTCTTTTGTCCATTGTATTGTCTGTCCTTGTTCGATTTGCGTCTTCTCATTTCCACTCCCGTATCTTCATACGTTTCTTATATGTTTATCCAGTCTATCGAGTACACCATTGTACGTGCAGGAATCAAACTCATAATCCATAGTGGTGATATAAACCTAGTGCATTATTAGACTGCAATGTATCATACTATTGTAACACTGACCACCAAGTAGGGTTCAAAGGAACAAAGAACACCACAACGTCAAATCTAGATTTACCTCATTGTAATCCTTAATAAATATCCATGCTTGTAAATGACGAGAATGTGATATGCGTTTTTTTTTCGCTATTAAAAACAACAATTGAAGATTGATTTGTACTCTTGTGTAATATCGTGAGTAACTATACGGATATAAAAAGGATTACCGATACTTATATATAGGTATGTATATAATAATGAATTTAAATGCCAATGAACCAATGAAACATCACACTCCAATAAATAGAGTTTAGGATTGTTTAACTACTACAAAAGGCTCATCATAACAGACCCTATATTTGATATTTATATTTATATCATATTTTCAAGCTTGATGTGCACGAGAAGGCCTAAGTGGCCAAATAATGAAGGTCGTTGTTTTCTTACCCCAAACAGAACACCATTGTCATATACTCATGTTTCGATACACATCTGAAGTGTAGGTGTTTATAGATAACAACAGAAGGCCAGAGGTGTCATCGTTCAATTCATTATATCTGTCCAGGATCGTTTCTTTCCAATAATTGTGGTAGTCATGATACAGCTTGTATATTGCTGGAAGTGGCGCTAAACCCTAATAACTCTAACCTTCTAGGATAGCTACACAAGGTAACAAATACATTGACATGCAATATATATAAAGTACGACTTTTACATATATCATGTTTCAACTACCTGTGTAATCAGTGCCTATCACCACTAAAGTTGTGAGTTCGATTGATTGATTGATTTTTGGTGCTTATCGCCACTTTCAGCAATATTTCAGCTATATCATGGCGACCAGTTTTATTGGTGGAAGAAGCCGGAGTATCCGCAGAGAACCACCGACAATGGGCAAGCAACTGGTAAGCTTTACCACTTGCGACTGCGAGTCGAGTGCACCCTTTTTGTAATTTACAAAGCCGGGCGCGAACCCACGCCGTATTGGTGATATGCTTGTATTGGTTGTTAGGTAATCCAACTACCTAACTCATTGAGCCACCCGGGCCATTGTGAGTTCGAATCCGGTTCATAGCGGTGTGTAATTGCCACAACATAATGTGATAAAGTTTGTCAGTGAGTTGCGGCAGGTCTGTGGTTTTTACCGTGTACTCCGGTTTTCCCCTCCAATTAACCTGATCGCCACGATATACTGAATCATTGTTGAAAGTGGCGTGAAACACCATCACCCTAACCCTATATCATGTATCAGTAGTGTGCATTTTTGCTTTAACATGAACAAATCCTACAATTCGCGAAATAATATCAAACATAATATTGGGAAGGTTTAGGTAGAATATACATGTGTATATAATATGGGTTTATTTATGCTGATCATCTGAAATTCAGATGTAGATTCTTTTACATTCTACCCGTCCATATCGGAAAGTGCACCGCCCCATCCCCCTAGCACTCAGTTGGTAAAAAAAAACTAGTCTAATAATAGGACATACAATTGTCAGTTATTATGTTTAAATCAATGGTTCAAAATTAAATTCAAAGCTAATCATATCTGTATATTTTCCATGAATACAGTTTGATATACGTTTGGTTCTTTGTATTATATTCAATATCTTCAGTCATCAAGCTTTTTAATATCCTTGGGTGGAGCACTACCGAATAAACGTTATTACTCGAAATGCCCACCATGTTGTATGTATAAAGTAGGTATTTTAATACTATTGTTTCTGTCTATAGATAAAGCATTCAAAGAACGATAATTCATTTTTTATTTCTGTCTCAACTCTACGATTATCTCCCTTTCGTTAATAAATCTAATACAATTATAACGCGTCTATAACACAAACCTGGAATGAATTCATAGCAATAATATCTAACAGGACCAACGCATAAATTACATAAAAATGTGCTATGCAAAAATAAAAATTATAGTCAAAATTGTCAAATTGAGCATGATAAATATATACACATGAATGAATGATTGAATAAAAACAAGACAAGGACTTGGCGTTAAATTCTTATTTCACATTAGTAGTCAATAAATTGCAAATTTGAAATGTATAGTTATCAACTGCAATTTTAACATTATTGATGAAGGTTTAAGCAATTGAATAAATACAATTGCTGAAATACCAATCTAGTATCAATTAGGAAGTGTTGTTATATCTTTCTTAATACAATTATATTTAAGGAATATGCTAAATTTTTCAACATGTTATACGATATATAGAGGTTTGGGGCAGTTCATGGGACTATTTGAATTTGTCTTTGGCAACGTCACAATACCTACCCAGGTTATCAAGTATAACCAATGTTGCACCAGGAGGATAGGCCAATCAGACTGCACTATTCACATTAAATACAATTATTAATTAATATACATATTTACATCAGTGATAACAACAGGTAACACACTCTTTAATCTACATCAACATATTTATAATAATCAACCGTCTGGTGCTGATTTCATACTCACTTCAGTGTATGAATTTTACTCATTATTAAAACCTTAACACAAATGCAATGAACGACAATTTAAGCTATAACATTTGATTTTTACGTACATCTTGGATGTATTTTGCCTACTATCCAATTATATTGAGATCTTTTCCTGTTAAAGGTAATGCTTTGGAATTTTATTTTGACCCTGCATAGAATTGTGTATAAACCCATGTTCATTGTAAAATTCCGTATTTTATGTTCTGAAAATTTCAGATCTTCGTTTCATCCTCCTGTCGTCACATTCTTAACTTGTTGAGAGAATCAGTTTCTGTTATTAAATTAATGTCATTTTAACTCTATTCAACCGTAAATTAATATTATAAATATCCGTAGTGAAATCCATGTGGCTGCTTCATGTAAGTCATTTTGTTGTACTATACTGACCACAGTATTGTCAGATTACTTCCCATTTTTAAAATCTTTCCGATATCCCCGAATTTATGAGATAACAAATAAACACAGTTGCGTAGCGTTTACTACCACACTACATTTTATTGAAGTGTCTGTATTAAGCCAGGAAAGCTAGCAGCCATGTATATGATTGTGCGTTATGGCTATCGATTGTGGCTGCCTCCACAATTCTCTATGTGATTTTAGAACTGTTCTGACAGTGCGGTGTCTTTTTATATTAGTTAAATTAGTAACTCTCATTTGCAGACTAGATAATGACAATATCTTTGAAGCACAAAACATACTCATCAATAAATGCATTACATTGACAGCAATAATAACCTGAGCTTCGGGTGAATGTTTTTTGAATGTACACTATTGGTAACTTTTCTGGTTATACACATGATACCCCATATTTATAAATATTGCATTAAAATCGTACAAACCAAATATCTGACTAGTAGAGCAATAATTACATCATGTCATTTGGATCCAATAAAATCTCGAGTTTTGTTAGTTAAAGCATCAACATATTTCACATGTTTTTAATAATTTAGAATGTTTATGAAGTGAACCCAGTAAACAACATTAAATAATGTGAATGCTACAGGGAAGAGAATTCTAGATGCTACATCACAATACATTGCATATAATAAACCTTTGTCAAACGCTGGCTTGTCTTCTATTTCTGTTCTCTGTTTTTGTAGCTGTACCCCCGCATCCATTTTAAGTACAGTCTGAAAGGATAAAAATAGTTTTTATAATATGCTGGGTTAGACAAATGTATACAAAAGAAGAATGTTGTAATATTTATGACCATATCATGCGTGATAGCACGCCGAGAATATATCACCTCTACGCATACGGTACCTAAATAGAGTAATTTAATACTTCCAGAACACCTGGTCGCACTTTCGGTTTTCGTTTGCCTCCTTTATTGTATCCGTGTTTGATGTTTACCTTAATATAAATTAGGAGTGAAGTACTTTGTCATCGTTTTCGAATAATTAAAATCCACCTGTAATGTAAATCTATTGTCAAAGCTCTCCATTATTTTTAAGGAATGGAGAGTTATTGTTCTCTTTGTACTTTTAAGGTCCCACAAGGGGCAAACAATTTAATACTTTGTACTTTATATACTATACACATACTTTTTTTTGTTACAAGACTAATACTTAATCAAATTAATAAAGTACAATGGGTGGATTTTAAGTTGGAGAATGTCCTCGTATCTCTCCATTCCTTAAAAACAATGGACCTCGGCTCCATTATTCTTAAGGAATGGAGAGTTACTTGGACATTCTCCTATACATAAACGTCAAACCACAAAAGAACAAAAGCTCGTACAACACGAACTCTCACAAAAGCTCGTGCAACACGAACTCTCACAAAAGCTCTGCCTTCAAGACGACTGGCAAAGCTAATCATATAAAATAGTTTTTGTACAGTTTTATATTGAAGATCGTATTGTACTTTCCATTAACCTTTTCTTCTACCCCCAGGGAAACCACGTGGTATAATAATAGAACATAGACAAATATCCACAGAGTGCTACATACCCTTTGTTAAATGCGTCTGCTAGTTGCGCTGGACGATCGGAATACACAAATCGCGTTAAGAAGGGAGGTAAGCAACGTGTTTGTAAAAATTCACGCTCCTGACACATATCTTTAAGACACAGGTAAATTTTACCTGCCCTGTCCACAATCTTAAATATAAAAGTCAACTAGTTCTTATTTCTATATTCCGGGATTTTTTCAGGGTTTTCCTGCCGGTCTACAAATGTTGTATCAAAATAAGAGCCAAAACACAAAATACCACACTGTCGGACTAATTCCAAAATCAAATATCAAAATCACAGAAAGATGCAAATTCGATACCCCTAACACACAAATACATGACCGCTCACTTTCCTCGCTTTACACAGGCACTTCACAAAAGTGGCGGGGTCAAATTAATTACAGTCAGTATAAAGAGTGGATTACAAGTCTTTGGACTATTATAATAATATACTATTATAACATATTATATGGACAATATTCATCAAATGCTCATAATTTGCATGCAGGAATGAGAAAACATTACCAAAACATATTTGTCATCAAACAAAAGGGGACATATCCCATGGTAATGTTCTAATATTTGCTTGACTTTTATTCTATTAAGAGATTTTGATAGGTTGATAGTAGAACCAAGCATTTAAGACATGTTCCTACGAACATTGCTTAAATGCGAATATCAAAATGTTACATACCTCTTTTTTGTTGCCATTTGTCTCCTCTGAGCTAACACTTCCTCTGTGCCTTAGTCCGTCAGCATCTTGTGCTGCCATTGTACTCTGCTTATTTCTTTCGAAAGCTCGTTGTCGAACCTCTTTGGCCAACTTGACCAGCTTCTTCATAATAATTCCTTTGTGTGACCCTTTCCGAGTTAGCACATTAGCAATAGCAAATTCAATAAGTGCTGCAAAGACGAACACTAAACAGGTAGCCATCCATATGTCGATAGCCTTAGTATACGATACTCGCGGAAGTGATGCGTTCACACTAGAACTTTGAGTAGAAATTGTAAGAACAGACAAGACACCTAGAGTTACTCTTCCTGGAACTGAGTTTACATTCAACCAGAAGGACACCCATGATAACATGACGATCAGCAGAGTTGGTATGTACATTTGAACCACATAATAACCAATATTACGTCTGAATTGAAATTCTGCTATTAAAGTACTGAAGTTTCCTGAAAAGTAAGACAAAATCACTAAATGTGTAAGCAACCCACTACACACAAAACATGTTCATTGATGTATGTGTTTTAATATCATCATTATTTTGTGGATCTCTATTTGAATTAATTACTATTATTCTTCTATTCGAATTTTGAATGGTAATGTCAATGAATATTATAATGATATTAAATATTAATCGTATCCAAACTGCACACGTTTTTGTTATTGTGGTACACAATGCTTATTATTTAATTATGCTTCCTTATGTATTGCAGTCTGGCTGGCTAATGGTGGTGGTTCTTAGGGCTCAATCACAAAGAGCTGCTCAGCGTGTCTCCGGGTAGCAGATAGGGGTGTGAGGGAGGGGTTTATCAGGTTATGATACGAAATGACATAGTGGGAAACGAGTTTGGTGGGCACCACACTATTTGTGCGCTACAGACCTCTTTGTAGAGTAGGTAAATCGCAGCCGCTACAAAAGACTGATTTTTCGACCGAGCCCAACACCTCATACTTTTTCAGGGGCAGTCAAAAGTTGTTGATCCGGTTGACCCATACCTTCCCTCATTTCTATATAGATCCGGTTGACCCATACCTTCCCTCATTTCTATATAGATCCGGTTGACCCATACCTTCCCTCATTTCTATATAGATCCGGTTGACCCATACCTTCCCTTATTTCTTTATAGATCCGGTTGACCCATACCTTTCCTCATTTCTATATAGATCCGGTTGACCCATACCTTCCCTCATTTCTATATAGATCCGGTTGACCCATATCTTCCCTCATTTCTATATAGATCCGGTTGATCCATACCTCCCTCATTTCTATATAGTTTTATATATTATTGAACTTGTTCTCGTTCTGAATATATCTGAAATTCTACTTGCTGGACGTAAAGCAAAATACATCAATAAAATCATAAAATTACTATTTATTTAACACAATAACCTCTACCATATACCTCTTATTCTGTGTGTTATGACATCCGCCCTCCAATTATGACCAACAACCTCAAACTGTGGTAGCTTATTCATCTTCAGTTCAATGGGTGTATTTATTTCAGACCACTTCAAGATCAATTGATTTGCATCAAAGCCAACTAAAAAGTACAATGTTAGTATATTAGACATGGTTCTTTAATTAATGTAGTTAACACCATTTTCAATATTTCTTCAGTTATATCGTGGTGGTCAGTTGCATTGGTGGATAAAACCGGAGTACTCGGAGAAAATCATCGACCTGTCGTATGCAACTAAAAAACTTCGCAGTTGGGGGTTGCAAGGGTTAAAGATACTACGAATTGATTAACCGTTGGATACCACAGATACAGTTAGGTTTACTTGATAAATTGAAATTGACAGTGAAGTCCGGTTACGAACGAAACTTTACGACAAAAGATATAACTTAAATGTTCTCGTTGTGAACTTTCTACTTATATGTAACAACCTGTATATGTAGTATATATCTCTCAGTTGCTACACTATTTCAGAGATTATGGTTCCTATCATTATTTCCTTGATTGATGGTTTCTGCTAACAAGGCAGCTACTGAGCCAAGTTTTACTAATGGGTAAGTTGAAGTCATCACTTTGGAAGTTTAACGGTCGTCACCATGACGGAATACAAATGACAACAAATATATTCCGTTTGTCTTAATCACAATTCAGTCATTGCATCATTTATGATTTCCCTCTCGGTTTGTAGCAAGAGAAACACAACGATTACCACCAGTGGAGCAGGATGCTAACCCTTCTGGATCACATGAATTCTCCCCAATTTTTAGTGGGACGCTCAATCGTTAGTTTTATCTGCAGATTTATCTAGATCTTTGTTTGTCCCTTTTTCGTTTTTGCTTTGGTCACCGTATTGTCTGTCCTTATACTTACGGCTTCTGATCACCCCTTTAGTATCTTCACACTTTTGGTCACCGTATTGTCTGTCTTTATATTTACGGCTTCTGATTACCCCTTTAGTATCTGCACACTTTTGGTCACCGTATTGTCTGTCCTTATACTTACGGCTTCTGATCACCCCTTTAGTATCTTCACACTTTTGGTCACCGTATTGTCTGTCTTTATATTTATGGCTTCTGATTACCCCTTTAGTATCTTCACACTTTTGGTCTCCGTATTGTCTGTCCTTATATTTACGGCTTCTGATTAGTGGTCACCGTATTGTCTGTCCTTATATTTACGGCTTCTCATTAGTGGTCACCGTATTGTCTGTCCTAATATTTACGGCTTCTGATTAGTGGTCACCGTATTGTCTGTCCTTATATTTACGGTTTCTGATTAGTGGTCACCGTATTGTCTGTCCTTATATTTACGGCTTCTGATTAGTGGTCACCGTATTGTCTGTCCTTATATTTACGGCTTCTGATTAGTGGTCACCGTATTGTCTGTATATTATCCCTTTAGTATCTTCACACTTTTGGTCACCGCATTGTCTGTCCTTATATTTACGGCTTCTGATTACCCCTTTAGTATCTTCACACTTTTGGTCACGGTATTGTCTGTCTTTATATTTACGGCTTCTGATTACCCCTTTAGTATCTTCACACTTTTGGTCACCGTATTGTCTGTCCTTACAATTACGTCTTCTGATTACCCATTTAGTATCTTCACACTTTTGGTCACCGTATTGTCTGTCCTTATATTTACAGCTTCTGATTAGTGGTCACCGTATTGTCTGTCCTTATATTTACGGCTTCTGATTAGTGGTCACCGTATTGTCTGTCCTAATATTTACGGCTTCTGATTAGTGGTCACCGTATTGTCTGTCCTAATATTTACGGCTTCTGATTAGTGGTCACTGTATTGTCTGTCCTTATATTTACGGCTTCTGATTAGTGGTCACCGTATTGTCTGTCCTAATATTTACGGCTTCTGATTAGTGGTCACCGTATTGTCTGTCCTTATATTTACGGCTTCTGATTAGTGGTCACCGTATTGTCTGTCCTTATATCTACGCCTTCTGATTAGTGGTCACCGTATTGTCTGTCCTTATATTTACGTCTTCTGATTACTCCTTTAGTATCTTCACACTTTTGGACACCGTATTGTCTGTCCTTATATTTACGGCTTCTGATTACCCCTTTAGTATCTTCACACTTTTGGTCACGGTATTGTCTGTCCCTATATTTACGGCCTCTGATTACTCCTTTAGTATCTTCACACTTTTGGTCACGGTATTGTCTGTCCTTATATTTACGTCTTCTGATTACTCCTTTAGTATCTTCACACTTTTGGTCACCGTATTGTCTGTCCTTATATTTACGGCTTCTGATTACCCCTTTAGTATCTTCACACTTTTGGTCACGGTATTGTCTGTCCTTATATTTACGTCTTCTGCTTACCCCTTTAGTATCTTCACACTTTTGGTCACCGTATTATCTGTCCTTATATTTACGACTTCTGATTAGTGGTCACCGTATTGTCTGTCCTTATATTTACGGCTTCTGATTAGTGGTCACCGTATTGTCTGTCCTTATATTTACGCTTTTGATTAGTGATCACCGTATTGTCTGTCCTAATATTTACGGCTTCTGATTAGTGGTCGCCGCATTGTATGTCCTTATATTTACGGCTTCTGATTAGTGATCACCGTAATGTCTGTCCTAATATTTACGGCTTCTGATTAGTGGTCACCGTATTGTCTGTCCTTATATTTACGGCTTCTGATTAGTGGTCACCGTATTGTCTGTCCATATATTTACGGCTTCTGATTAGTGGTCACCGTATTGTCTGTTCTTATATTTACGTCTTCTGATTACTCCTTTAGTATCTTCACACTTTTGGTCACCGTATTGTCTGTCCTTATATTTACGGCTTCTGATTAGTGGTCACCGTATTGTCTGTCCTTATATTTACGTCTTCTGATTACCCCTTTAGTATCTTCACACTTTTGGTCACGGTATTGTCTGTCCTTATATTTACGTCTTCTGATTAGTGGTCACCGTATTGTCTGTCCTTATATTTACGGCTTTGGATTACCCCTTTAGTATCTTCACACTTTTGGTCACGATATTGTCTGTCCTTATATTTACGGCTTCTGATTACCCCTTTAGTATCTTCACACTTTTGATCACGGTATTGTCTGTCCTTATATTTACGGCTTCTGATTACTCCTTTAGTATCTTCACACTTTTGGTCACGGTATTGTCTGTCCTTATATTTACGTCTTCTGATTACTCCTTTAGTATCTTCACACTTTTGGTCACCGTATTGTCTGTCCTTATATTTACGGCTTCTGATTACTCCTTTAGTATCTTCACACTTTTGGTCACGGTATTGTCTGTCCTTATATTTACGTCTTCTGCTTACCCCTTTAGTATCTTCACACTTTTGGTCACCGTATTGTCTGTCCTTATATTTACGGCTTCTGATTAGTGGTCACCGTATTGTCTGTCCTTATATTTACGGCTTTTGATTAGTGATCATCGTATTGTCTGTCCTAATATTTACGGATTCTGATTAGTGGTCTCCGTATTGTCTGTCTTTATATTTACGGCTTCTGATTAGTGATCACCGTATTGTCTGTCCTAATATTTACGGCTTCTGATTAGTGGTCACCGTATTGTCTGTCCTTATATTTACGGCTTCTGATTAGGGGTCACCGTATTGTCTGTCCTTATATTTACGGCTTCTGATTAGTGGTCACCGTATTGTCTGTTCTTATATTTACGTCTTCTGATTACTCCTTTAGTATCTTCACACTTTTGGTCACGGTATTGTCTGTCCTTATATTTACGCTTCTGATTACTCCTTTAGTATCTGCACACTTTTGGTCACGGTATTGTCTGTCCTTATATTTACGTCTTCTGATTACTCCTTTAGTATCTTCACACTTTTGGTCACCGTATTGTCTGTCCTTATATTTACGGCTTCTGATTACCCCTTTAGTGTCTTCACACATTTGGTCTCGGTATTGTCTGTCCTTATATTTACGGCTTCTGATTACTCCTTTAGTATCTTCACACTTTTGGTCACCGTATTGTCTGTCCTTATATTTATCGCTTTTGATTACCCCTTTAGCATCTTCACACTTTTGGTCACGGTATTGTCTGTCCTTATATTTACGTCTTCTGCTTACCCCTTTAGTATCTTCACACTTTTGGTCACCGTATTATCTGTCTTTATATTTACGGCTTCTGATTAGTGGTCACCGTATTGTCTGTCCTTATATTTACGGCTTTTGATTAGTGGTCACCGTATTGTCTGTCCTAATATTTACGGCTTTTGATTAGTGATCACCGTATTGTCTGTCCTAATATTTACGGCTTCTGATTAGTAGTCGCCGTATTGTCTCTCCTTATATTTACGGCTTTTGATTAGTGATCACCGTATTGTCTGTCCTAATATTTACGGATTCTGATTAGTGGTCTCCGTATTGTCTGTCCTTATATTTACGGCTTCTGATTAGTGATCACCGTATTGTCTGTCCTAATATTTACGGCTTCTGATTAGTGGTCACCGTATTGTCTGTCCTTATATTTACGGCTTCTGATTAGGGGTCACCGTATTGTCTGTCCTTATATTTACGGCTTCTGATTAGTGGTCACCGTATTGTCTGTTCTTATATTTACGTCTTCTGATTACTCCTTTAGTATCTTCACACTTTTGGTCACGGTATTGTCTGTCCTTATATTTACGCTTCTGATTACTCCTTTAGTATCTGCACACTTTTGGTCACGGTATTGTCTGTCCTTATATTTACGTCTTCTGATTACTCCTTTAGTATCTTCACACTTTTGGTCACCGTATTGTCTGTCCTTATATTTACGGCTTCTGATTACCCCTTTAGTGTCTTCACACTTTTGGTCACGGTATTTGTCTGTCCTTATATTTACGGCTTTTGATTAGTGGTCACCGTATTGTCTGTCCTAATATTTACGGCTTTTGATTAGTGATCACAGTATTGTCTGTCCTAATATTTACGGCTTCTGATTAGTGGTCGCCGTATTGTCTCTCCTTATATTTACGGCTTCTGATTAGTGATCACTGTATTGTCTGTCCTAATATTTACGGCTTCTGATTAGTGGTCACCGTATTGTCTGTTCTTATATTTACGGCTTCTGATTAGTGGTCACCGTATTGTCTGTCCTTATATTTACGCTTCTGATTAGTGGTCACCGTATTGTTTGTTCTTATATTTACGTCTTCTGATTATTCCTTTAGTATCTTCACACTTTTGGTCACCGTATTGTCTGTCCTCATATTTACGGCTTCTGATTAGTGGTCACCGTATTGTCTGTCCTTATATTTACGGCTTTTGATTAGTGATCACCGTATTATCTGTCCTAATATTTACGGCTTCTGATTAGTGGTCGCCGTATTGTCTGTCCTTATATTTACGGCTTCTGATTAGTGATCACCGTATTGTCAACCCTAATATTTACGGCTTCTGATTAGTGGTCACCGTATTGTTTGTCCTTATATTTACGGCTTCTGATTAGTGGTCACCGTATTGTCTGTCCTTATATTTACGGCTTCTGATTAGTGGTCACCGTATTGTCTGTTCTTATATTTACCTCTTCTGATTACTCCTTTATTATCTTCACACATTTGGTCATCGTATTGTCTGTCCTTTTATTTACGGCTTCTGATTAGTGGTCACCGTATTGTCTGTCCTTATATTTACGTCTTCTGATTACCCATTTAGTATCTTCACACTTTTGGTCACCGTATTGTCTGTCCTAATATTTACGGCTTCTGATTAGTGGTCACCGTATTGTCTGTCCTTATATTTACGGCTTCTGATTAGGGGTCACCGTATTGTCTGTCCTTATATTTACGGCTTCTGATTAGTGGTCACCGTATTGTCTGTTCTTATATTTACGTCTTCTGATTACTCCTTTAGTATCTTCACACTTTTGGTCACGGTATTGTCTGTCCTTATATTTACGCTTCTGATTACTCCTTTAGTATCTGCACACTTTTGGTCACGGTATTGTCTGTCCTTATATTTACGTCTTCTGATTACTCCTTTAGTATCTTCACACTTTTGGTCACCGTATTGTCTGTCCTTATATTTACGGCTTCTGATTACCCCTTTAGTGTCTTCACACATTTGGTCACGGTATTGTCTGTCCTTATATTTACGGCTTCTGATTACTCCTTTAGTATCTTCACACTTTTGGTCACCGTATTGTCTGTCCTTATATTTATCGCTTTTGATTACCCCTTTAGCATCTTCACACTTTTGGTCACGGTATTGTCTGTCCTTATATTTACGTCTTCTGCTTACCCCTTTAGTATCTTCACACTTTTGGTCACCGTATTATCTGTCTTTATATTTACGGCTTCTGATTAGTGGTCACCGTATTGTCTGTCCTTATATTTACGGCTTTTGATTAGTGGTCACCGTATTGTCTGTCCTAATATTTACGGCTTTTGATTAGTGATCACCGTATTGTCTGTCCTAATATTTACGGCTTCTGATTAGTGGTCGCCGTATTGTCTCTCCTTATATTTACGGCTTTTGATTAGTGATCACCGTATTGTCTGTCCTAATATTTACGGATTCTGATTAGTGGTCTCCGTATTGTCTGTCCTTATATTTACGGCTTCTGATTAGTGATCACCGTATTGTCTGTCCTAATATTTACGGCTTCTGATTAGTGGTCACCGTATTGTCTGTCCTTATATTTACGGCTTCTGATTAGGGGTCACCGTATTGTCTGTCCTTATATTTACGGCTTCTGATTAGTGGTCACCGTATTGTCTGTTCTTATATTTACGTCTTCTGATTACTCCTTTAGTATCTTCACACTTTTGGTCACGGTATTGTCTGTCCTTATATTTACGCTTCTGATTACTCCTTTAGTATCTGCAAACTTTTGGTCACGGTATTGTCTGTCCTTATATTTACGTCTTCTGATTACTCCTTTAGTATCTTCACACTTTTGGTCACCGTATTGTCTGTCCTTATATTTACGGCTTCTGATTACCCCTTTAGTGTCTTCACACTTTTGGTCACGGTATTTGTCTGTCCTTATATTTACGGCTTTTGATTAGTGGTCACCGTATTGTCTGTCCTAATATTTACGGCTTTTGATTAGTGATCACAGTATTGTCTGTCCTAATATTTACGGCTTCTGATTAGTGGTCGCCGTATTGTCTCTCCTTATATTTACGGCTTCTGATTAGTGATCACTGTATTGTCTGTCCTAATATTTACGGCTTCTGATTAGTGGTCACCGTATTGTCTGTTCTTATATTTACGGCTTCTGATTAGTGGTCACCGTATTGTCTGTCCTTATATTTACGCTTCTGATTAGTGGTCACCGTATTGTTTGTTCTTATATTTACCTCTTCTGATTATTCCTTTAGTATCTTCACACTTTTGGTCACCGTATTGTCTGTCCTCATATTTACGGCTTCTGATTAGTGGTCACCGTATTGTCTGTCCTTATATTTACGGCTTTTGATTAGTGATCACCGTATTATCTGTCCTAATATTTACGGCTTCTGATTAGTGGTCGCCGTATTGTCTGTCCTTATATTTACGGCTTCTGATTAGTGATCACCGTATTGTCAACCCTAATATTTACGGCTTCTGATTAGTGGTCACCGTATTGTCTGTCCTTATATTTACGGCTTCTGATTAGTGGTCACCGTATTGTCTGTTCTTATATTTACCTCTTCTGATTACTCCTTTATTATCTTCACACATTTGGTCATCGTATTGTCTGTCCTTTTATTTACGGCTTCTGATTAGTGGTCACCGTATTGTCTGTCCTTATATTTACGTCTTCTGATTACCCATTTAGTATCTTCACACTTTTGGTCACGGTATTGTCTGTCCTTATATTTACGGCTTCTGATTACTCCATTAGTATCTTCACACTTTTGGTCACGGTATTGTCTGTCCTTATATTTACGTCTTCTGATTACTCCTTTAGTATCTTCACACTTTTGGTCACCGTATTGTCTGTCCTTATATTTACGGCTTCTGATTACCCCTTTAGTATCTTCACACTTTTGGTCACGGTATTGTCTGTCTTTATATTTACGTCTTCTGATTACCCCTTTAGTATCTTCACACTTTTGGTCACCGCATTATCTGTCCTTATATTTACGGCTTCTGATTAGTGGTCACCGTATTGTCTGTCCTTATATTTACGGCTTCTGATTAGTGGTCACCGTATTGTCTGTTCTTATATTTACGGCTTCTGATTAGTGATCACCGTATTGTCTGTCCTAATATTTACGGCTTCTGATTAGTGGTCGCCGTATTGTCTGTCCATATATTTACGGCTTCTGATTAGTAATCACCGTATTATCTGTCCTAATATTTACGGCTTCTGATTAGTGGTCACCGTATTGTCTGTCCTTATATTTACGTCTTCTGATTAGTGGTCACCGTATTGTCTGTCCTTATATTTACGGCTTTGGATTACCCCTTTAGTATCTTCACACTTTTGGTCACGATATTGTCTGTCCTTATATTTACGGCTTCTGATTACCCCTTTAGTATCTTCACACTTTTGGTCACGGTATTGTCTGTCCTTATATTTACGGCTTCTGATTACTCCTTTAGTATCTTCACACTTTTGGTCACGGTATTGTCTGTCCTTATATTTACGTCTTCTGATTACTCCTTTAGTATCTTCACACTTTTGGTCACCGTATTGTCTGTCCTTATATTTACGGCTTCTGATTACCCCTTTAGTATCTTCACACTTTTGGTCACGGTATTGTCTGTCCTTATATTTACGTCTTTTGATTACCCCTTTAGTATCTTCACACTTTTGGTCACCGCATTATCTGTCCTTATATTTACGCTTCTGATTAGTGGTCACCGTATTGTCTGTCCTTATATTTACGGCTTCTGATTAGTGGTCACCGTATTGTCTGTCCTTATATTTACGGCTTCTGATTAGTGGTCACCGTATTGTCTGTCCTTATATTTACGGCTTCTGATTAGTGGTCACCGTATTGTCTGTCCTTATATTTACGGCTTCTGATTAGTGATCACCGTATTGTCTGTCCTAATATTTACGGCTTCTGATTAGTGGTCACCGTATTGTCTGTCCTTATATTTACGTCTTCTGATTAGTGGTCACCGTATTGTCTGTCCTTATATTTACGGCTTTGGATTAACCCTTTAGTATCTTCACACTTTTGGTCACGGCATTGTCTGTCCTTATATTTACGGCTTCTGAATACTCCTTTAGTATCTTCACACTTTTGGTCACGGTATTGTCTGTCCTTATATTTACGTCTTCTGATTACTCCTTTAGTATCTTCACACTTTTGGTCACCGTATTGTCTGTTCTTATATTTACGGCTTCTGATTACCCCTTTTGTATCTTCACACTTTTGGTCACGTTATTGTCTGTCCTTATATTTACGTCTTCTGCTTACCCCTTTAGTATCTTCACACTTTTGGTCACCGTATTATCTGTCCTTATATTTACGGCTTCTGATTAGTGGTCACCGTATTGTCTGTCCTTATATTTACGGCTTTTGATTAGTGATCACCGTATTGTCTGTCCTAATATTTACGGATTCTGATTAGTGGTCGCCGTATTGTCTGTCCTTATATTTACGCTTCTGATTAGTGATCACCGTATTGTCTGTCCTAATATTTACGGCTTCTGATTAGTGGTCACCGTATTGTTTGTCCTTATATTTACGGCTTCTGATTAGTGGGCACCGTATTGTCTGTCCTAATATTTACGGCTTCTGATTAGTGGTCACCGTATTGTTTGTCCTTATATTTACGGCTTCTGATTAGTGGTCACCGTATTGTCTGTCCTTATATTTACGGCTTCTGATTAGTGGTCACCGTATTGTCTGTTCTTATATTTACGTCTTCTGGTTACTCCTTTAGTATCTTCACACTTTTGGTCACCGTATTGTCTGTCCTTATATTTACGGCTTCTGATTAGTGGTCACCGTATTGGCTGTCCTTATATTTACGTCTTCTGATTACCCCTTTAGTATCTTCACACTTTTGGTCACGGTATTGTCTGTCCTTATATTTACGTCTTCTGATTAGTGGTCACCGTATTGTCTGTCCTTATATTTACGGCCTTGGATTACCCCTTTAGTATCTTCACACTTTTGGTCACGATATTGTCTGTCCTTATATTTACGGCTTCTGATTACCCCTTTAGTATCTTCACACTTTTGGTCACGGTATTGTCTGTCGTTATATTTACGGCTTCTGATTACTCCTTTAGTATCTTCATATTTTTGGTCACGGTATTGTCTGTCCTTATATTTACGTCTTCTGATTACTCCTTTAGTATCTTCACACTTTTGGTCACCGTATTGTCTGTCCTTATATTTACGGCTTCTGATTACCCCTTTAGTATCGTCACACTTTTGGTCACCGTATTGTCTGTCCTTATATTTACGTCTTCTGCTTACCCCTTTAGAATCTTCACACTTTTGGTCACCGTATTATCTGTCCTTATATTTACGTCTTCTGATTAGTGGTCACCGTATTGTCTGTCCTTATATTTACGGCTTCTGATTAGTGGTCACCGTATTGTCTGTCCTTATATTTACGGCTTTTGATTAGTGATCACCGTATTGTCTGTCCTAATATTTACGCTTCTGATTAGTGGTCGCCGTATTGTCTGTCCTTATATTTACGGCTTCTGATTAGTGATCACCGTATTGTCTGTCCTAATATTTACGGCTTCTGATTAGTGGTCACCGTATTGTCTGTCCTTATATTTACGGCTTCTGATTAGTGGTCACCGTATTGTCTGTCCTGATATTTACGGCTTCTGATTAGTGATCACCGTATTGTCTGTTCTTATATTTACGTCTTCTGATTACTCCTTTAGTATCTTCACACTTTTGGTCACGGTATTGTCTGTCCTTATATTTACGTCTTCTGATTACTCCTTTAGTATCTTCACACTTTTGGTCACGGTATTGTCTGTCCTTATATTTACGTTTCTGATTACCTCTTTAGTATCTTCACACTTTTTGTCACGGTATTGTCTGTCCTTATATTTACGTCTTCTGATTACTCCTTTAGTATCTTCACACTTTTGGTCACCGTATTGTCTGTCCTTATATTTACGGCTTCTGATTACCCCTTTAGTATCTGCACACTTTTGGTCACGGTATTGTCTGTCCTTATATTTACGTCTTCTGCTTACCCCTTTAGTATCTTCACACTTTTGGTCACCGTATTATCTGTCCTTATATTTACGGCTTCTGATTAGTGGTCACCGTATTGTCTGTCCTTATATTTACGGCTTCTGATTAGTGGTCACCGTATTGTCTGTCCTTATATTTACGGCTTTTGATTAGTGATCACCGTATTGTCTGTCCTAATATTTAAGGCTTCTGATTAGTGGTCGCCGTATTGTCTGTCCTTATATTTACGGCTTCTGATTAGTGATCACCGTATTGTCTGTCTTAATATTTACGGCTTCTGATTAGTGGTCACCGTATTGTCTGTCCTTATATTTACGGCTTCTGATTAGTGGTCACCGTATTGTCTGTCCTGATATTTACGGCTTCTGATTAGTGGTCACCGTATTGTCTGTTCTTATATTTACGTCTTCTTATTACTCCTTTAGTATCTTCACACTTTTGGTCACCGTATTGTCTGTCTTTATATTTACGTCTTCTGATTACCCCTTTAGTATCTTCACACTTTTGGTCATGGTATTGTCTGTCCTTATATTTACGGCTTCTGATTACTCCTTTAGTATCTTCACACTTTTGGTGACGGTATTGTCTGTCCTTATATTTACGTCTTCTGATTACTCCTTTAGTATCTTCACACTTTTGGTCACGTATTGTCTGTCCTTATATTTACGGCTTCTGATTACCCCTTTAGTATCTTCACACTTTTGGCTACGGTATTGTCTGTCCTTATATTTACGGCTTCTGATTACTCATTTAGTATCTTCACACTTTTGGTCACGGTATTGTCTGTCCTTATATTTACGTCTTCTGATTACTCCTTTAGTATCTTCACACTTTTGGTTACCGTATTGTCTGTCCTTATATTTACGGCTTCTGATTACCCCTTTAGTATCTTCACACTTTTGGTCACGATATTGTCTGTCCTTATATTTACGTCTTCTGCTTACCCCTTTAGTATCTTCACACTTTTGGTCACCGTATTATCTGTCCTTATATTTACAGCTTCTGATTAGTGGTCACCGTATTGTCTGTTCTTATATTTACGGCTTTTGATTAGTGATCACCGTATTGTCTGTCCTAATATTTACGGCTTCTGATTAGTGGTCGCCGTATTGTCTGTCCTGATATGCATGGCTTCTGATTAGTGATCACCGTATTGTCTGTCCTAATATTTACGGCTTCTGATTAGTGGTCACCGTATTGTCTGTCCTTATATTTACGGCTTCTGATTAGTGGTCACCGTATTGTCTGTCCTTATATTTACGGCTTCTGATTAGTGGTCACCGTATTGTCTGTTCTTATATTTACGTCTTCTGATTACCCCTTTAGTATCTTCACACTTTTGGTCACCGTATTGTCTGTCCTTATATTTTCGGCTTCTGATTAGTGGTCACCGTATTGTCTGTCATTATATTTACGTCTTCTGATTACTCCTTTAGTATCTTCACACTTTTGGTCACCGTATTGTCTGTCCTTATATTTACGGCTTCTGATTACCTCTTTAGTATCTTCACACTTTTTGTCACGGTATTGTCTGTCCTTATATTTACGTCTTCTGATTACTCCTTTAGTATCTTCACACTTTTGGTCACCGTATTGTCTGTCCTTATATTTACGGCTTCTGATTACCCCTTTAGTATCTTCACACTTTTGGTCACGGTATTGTCTGTCCTTATATTTACGTCTTCTGCTTACCCCTTTAGTATCTTCACACTTTTGGTCACCGTATTATCTGTCCTTATATTTACGGCTTCTGATTAGTGGTCACCGTATTGTCTGTCCTTATATTTACGGCTTTTGATTAGTGATCACCGTATTGTCTGTCCTAATATTTACGGATTCTGTATAGTGGTCGCCGTATTGTCTGTCCTTATATTTACGGCTTCTGATTAGTGATCACCGTATTGTCTGTCCTAATATTTACGGCTTCTGATTAGTGGTCACCGTATTGTTTGTCCTTATATTTACGGCTTCTGATTAGTGGGCACCGTATTGTCTGTCCTAATATTTACGGCTTCTGATTAGTGGTCACCGTATTGTTTGTCCTTATATTTACGGCTTCTGATTAGTGGTCACCGTATTGTCTGTCCTTATATTTACGGCTTCTGATTAGTGGTCACCGTATTGTCTGTTCTTATATTTACGTCTTCTGGTTACTCCTTTAGTATCTTCACACTTTTGGTCACCGTATTGTCTGTCCTTATATTTACGGCTTCTGATTAGTGGTCACCGTATTGGCTGTCCTTATATTTACGTCTTCTGATTACCCCTTTAGTATCTTCACACTTTTGGTCACGGTATTGTCTGTCCTTATATTTACGTCTTCTGATTAGTGGTCACCGTATTGTCTGTCCTTATATTTACGGCCTTGGATTACCCCTTTAGTATCTTCACACTTTTGGTCACGATATTGTCTGTCCTTATATTTACGGCTTCTGATTACCCCTTTAGTATCTTCACACTTTTGGTCACGGTATTGTCTGTCCTTATATTTACGGCTTCTGATTACTCCTTTAGTATCTTCATATTTTTGGTCACGGTATTGTCTGTCCTTATATTTACGTCTTCTGATTACTCCTTTAGTATCTTCACACTTTTGGTCACCGTATTGTCTGTCCTTATATTTACGGCTTCTGATTACCCCTTTAGTATCGTCACACTTTTGGTCACCGTATTGTCTGTCCTTATATTTACGTCTTCTGCTTACCCCTTTAGAATCTTCACACTTTTGGTCACCGTATTATCTGTCCTTATATTTACGTCTTCTGATTAGTGGTCACCGTATTGTCTGTCCTTATATTTACGGCTTCTGATTAGTGGTCACCGTATTGTCTGTCCTTATATTTACGGCTTTTGATTAGTGATCACCGTATTGTCTGTCCTAATATTTACGGCTTCTGATTAGTGGTCGCCGTATTGTCTGTCCTTATATTTACGGCTTCTGATTAGTGATCACCGTATTGTCTGTCCTAATATTTACGGCTTCTGATTAGTGGTCACCGTATTGTCTGTCCTGATATTTACGGCTTCTGATTAGTGATCACCGTATTGTCTGTTCTTATATTTACGTCTTCTGATTACTCCTTTAGTATCTTCACACTTTTGGTCACGGTATTGTCTGTCCTTATATTTACGTCTTCTGATTACTCCTTTAGTATCTTCACACTTTTGGTCACCGTATTGTCTGTCCTTATATTTACGGCTTCTGATTACCTCTTTAGTATCTTCACACTTTTTGTCACGGTATTGTCTGTCCTTATATTTACGTCTTCTGATTACTCCTTTAGTATCTTCACACTTTTGGTCACCGTATTGTCTGTCCTTATATTTACGGCTTCTGATTACCCCTTTAGTATCTTCACACTTTTGGTCACGGTATTGTCTGTCCTTATATTTACGTCTTCTGCTTACCCCTTTAGTATCTTCACACTTTTGGTCACCGTATTATCTGTCCTTATATTTACGGCTTCTGATTAGTGGTCACCGTATTTTCTGTCCTTATATTTACGGCTTCTGATTAGTGGTCACCGTATTGTCTGTCCTTATATTTACGGCTTTTGATTAGTGATCACCGTATTCTCTGTCCTAATATTTAAGGCTTCCGATTAGTGGTCGCCGTATTGTCTGTCCTTATATTTACGGCTTCTGATTAGTGATCACCGTATTGTCTGTCTTAATATTTACGGCTTCTGATTAGTGGTCACCGTATTGTCTGTCCTTATATTTACGGCTTCTGATTAGTGGTCACCGTATTGTCTGTCCTGATATTTACGGCTTCTGATTAGTGGTCACCGTATTGTCTGTTCTTATATTTACGTCTTCTTATTACTCCTTTAGTATCTTCACACTTTTGGTCACCGTATTGTCTGTCTTTATATTTACGTCTTCTGATTACCCCTTTAGTATCTTCACACTTTTGGTCATGGTATTGTCTGTCCTTATATTTACGGCTTCTGATTACTCCTTTAGTATCTTCACACTTTTGGTCACGGTATTGTCTGTCCTTATATTTACGTCTTCTGATTACTCCTTTAGTATCTTCACACTTTTGGTCACGTATTGTCTGTCCTTATATTTACGGCTTCTGATTACCCCTTTAGTATCTTCACACTTTTGGTCACGGTATTGTCTGTCCTTATATTTACGGCTTCTGATTACTCATTTAGTATCTTCACACTTTTGGTCACGGTATTGTCTGTCCTTATATTTACGTCTTCTGATTACTCCTTTAGTATCTTCACACTTTTGGTTACCGTATTGTCTGTCCTTATATTTACGGCTTCTGATTACCCCTTTAGTATCTTCACACTTTTGGTCACGATATTGTCTGTCCTTATATTTACGTCTTCTGCTTACCCCTTTAGTATCTTCACACTTTTGGTCACCGTATTATCTGTCCTTATATTTACGGCTTCTGATTAGTGGTCACCGCATTGTCTGTCCTTATATTTACAGCTTCTGATTAGTGGTCACCGTATTGTCTGTTCCTATATTTACGGCTTTTGATTAGTGATCACCGTATTGTCTGTCCTAATATTTACGGCTTCTGATTAGTGGTCGCCGTATTGTCTGTCCTGATATTTACGACTTCTGATTAGTGATCACCGTATTGTCTGTCCTAATATTTACGGCTTCTGATTAGTGGTCACCGTATTGTCTGTCCTTATATTTACGGCTTCTGATTAGTGGTCACCGTATTGTCTGTCCTTATATTTACGGCTTCTGATTAGTGGTCACCGTATTGTCTGTCCTGATATTTACGGCTTCTGATTAGTGGTCACCGTATTGTCTGTTCTTATATTTACGTCTTCTTATTACTCCTTTAGTATCTTCACACTTTTGGTCACCGTATTGTCTGTCTTTATATTTACGTCTTCTGATTACCCCTTTAGTATCTTCACACTTTTGGTCATGGTATTGTCTGTCCTTATATTTACGGCTTCTGATTACTCCTTTAGTATCTTCACACTTTTGGTGACGGTATTGTCTGTCCTTATATTTACGTCTTCTGATTACTCCTTTAGTATCTTCACACTTTTGGTCACGTATTGTCTGTCCTTATATTTACGGCTTCTGATTACCCCTTTAGTATCTTCACACTTTTGGCTACGGTATTGTCTGTCCTTATATTTACGGCTTCTGATTACTCATTTAGTATCTTCACACTTTTGGTCACGGTATTGTCTGTCCTTATATTTACGTCTTCTGATTACTCCTTTAGTATCTTCACACTTTTGGTTACCGTATTGTCTGTCCTTATATTTACGGCTTCTGATTACCCCTTTAGTATCTTCACACTTTTGGTCACGATATTGTCTGTCCTTATATTTACGTCTTCTGCTTACCCCTTTAGTATCTTCACACTTTTGGTCACCGTATTATCTGTCCTTATATTTACAGCTTCTGATTAGTGGTCACCGTATTGTCTGTTCTTATATTTACGGCTTTTGATTAGTGATCACCGTATTGTCTGTCCTAATATTTACGGCTTCTGATTAGTGGTCGCCGTATTGTCTGTCCTGATATGCATGGCTTCTGATTAGTGATCACCGTATTGTCTGTCCTAATATTTACGGCTTCTGATTAGTGGTCACCGTATTGTCTGTCCTTATATTTACGGCTTCTGATTAGTGGTCACCGTATTGTCTGTCCTTATATTTACGGCTTCTGATTAGTGGTCACCGTATTGTCTGTTCTTATATTTACGTCTTCTGATTACCCCTTTAGTATCTTCACACTTTTGGTCACCGTATTGTCTGTCCTTATATTTTCGGCTTCTGATTAGTGGTCACCGTATTGTCTGTCATTATATTTACGTCTTCTGATTACTCCTTTAGTATCTTCACACTTTTGGTCACCGTATTGTCTGTCCTTATATTTACGGCTTCTGATTACCTCTTTAGTATCTTCACACTTTTTGTCACGGTATTGTCTGTCCTTATATTTACGTCTTCTGATTACTCCTTTAGTATCTTCACACTTTTGGTCACCGTATTGTCTGTCCTTATATTTACGGCTTCTGATTACCCCTTTAGTATCTTCACACTTTTGGTCACGGTATTGTCTGTCCTTATATTTACGTCTTCTGCTTACCCCTTTAGTATCTTCACACTTTTGGTCACCGTATTATCTGTCCTTATATTTACGGCTTCTGATTAGTGGTCACCGTATTGTCTGTCCTTATATTTACGGCTTTTGATTAGTGATCACCGTATTGTCTGTCCTAATATTTACGGATTCTGTATAGTGGTCGCCGTATTGTCTGTCCTTATATTTACGGCTTCTGATTAGTGATCACCGTATTGTCTGTCCTAATATTTACGGCTTCTGATTAGTGGTCACCGTATTGTTTGTCCTTATATTTACGGCTTCTGATTAGTGGGCACCGTATTGTCTGTCCTAATATTTACGGCTTCTGATTAGTGGTCACCGTATTGTTTGTCCTTATATTTACGGCTTCTGATTAGTGGTCACCGTATTGTCTGTCCTTATATTTACGGCTTCTGATTAGTGGTCACCGTATTGTCTGTTCTTATATTTACGTCTTCTGGTTACTCCTTTAGTATCTTCACACTTTTGGTCACCGTATTGTCTGTCCTTATATTTACGGCTTCTGATTAGTGGTCACCGTATTGGCTGTCCTTATATTTACGTCTTCTGATTACCCCTTTAGTATCTTCACACTTTTGGTCACGGTATTGTCTGTCCTTATATTTACGTCTTCTGATTAGTGGTCACCGTATTGTCTGTCCTTATATTTACGGCCTTGGATTACCCCTTTAGTATCTTCACACTTTTGGTCACGATATTGTCTGTCCTTATATTTACGGCTTCTGATTACCCCTTTAGTATCTTCACACTTTTGGTCACGGTATTGTCTGTCCTTATATTTACGGCTTCTGATTACTCCTTTAGTATCTTCATATTTTTGGTCACGGTATTGTCTGTCCTTATATTTACGTCTTCTGATTACTCCTTTAGTATCTTCACACTTTTGGTCACCGTATTGTCTGTCCTTATATTTACGGCTTCTGATTACCCCTTTAGTATCGTCACACTTTTGGTCACCGTATTGTCTGTCCTTATATTTACGTCTTCTGCTTACCCCTTTAGAATCTTCACACTTTTGGTCACCGTATTATCTGTCCTTATATTTACGTCTTCTGATTAGTGGTCACCGTATTGTCTGTCCTTATATTTACGGCTTCTGATTAGTGGTCACCGTATTGTCTGTCCTTATATTTACGGCTTTTGATTAGTGATCACCGTATTGTCTGTCCTAATATTTACGGCTTCTGATTAGTGGTCGCCGTATTGTCTGTCCTTATATTTACGGCTTCTGATTAGTGATCACCGTATTGTCTGTCCTAATATTTACGGCTTCTGATTAGTGGTCACCGTATTGTCTGTCCTGATATTTACGGCTTCTGATTAGTGATCACCGTATTGTCTGTTCTTATATTTACGTCTTCTGATTACTCCTTTAGTATCTTCACACTTTTGGTCACGGTATTGTCTGTCCTTATATTTACGTCTTCTGATTACTCCTTTAGTATCTTCACACTTTTGGTCACCGTATTGTCTGTCCTTATATTTACGGCTTCTGATTACCTCTTTAGTATCTTCACACTTTTTGTCACGGTATTGTCTGTCCTTATATTTACGTCTTCTGATTACTCCTTTAGTATCTTCACACTTTTGGTCACCGTATTGTCTGTCCTTATATTTACGGCTTCTGATTACCCCTTTAGTATCTTCACACTTTTGGTCACGGTATTGTCTGTCCTTATATTTACGTCTTCTGCTTACCCCTTTAGTATCTTCACACTTTTGGTCACCGTATTATCTGTCCTTATATTTACGGCTTCTGATTAGTGGTCACCGTATTTTCTGTCCTTATATTTACGGCTTCTGATTAGTGGTCACCGTATTGTCTGTCCTTATATTTACGGCTTTTGATTAGTGATCACCGTATTCTCTGTCCTAATATTTAAGGCTTCCGATTAGTGGTCGCCGTATTGTCTGTCCTTATATTTACGGCTTCTGATTAGTGATCACCGTATTGTCTGTCTTAATATTTACGGCTTCTGATTAGTGGTCACCGTATTGTCTGTCCTTATATTTACGGCTTCTGATTAGTGGTCACCGTATTGTCTGTCCTGATATTTACGGCTTCTGATTAGTGGTCACCGTATTGTCTGTTCTTATATTTACGTCTTCTTATTACTCCTTTAGTATCTTCACACTTTTGGTCACCGTATTGTCTGTCTTTATATTTACGTCTTCTGATTACCCCTTTAGTATCTTCACACTTTTGGTCATGGTATTGTCTGTCCTTATATTTACGGCTTCTGATTACTCCTTTAGTATCTTCACACTTTTGGTCACGGTATTGTCTGTCCTTATATTTACGTCTTCTGATTACTCCTTTAGTATCTTCACACTTTTGGTCACGTATTGTCTGTCCTTATATTTACGGCTTCTGATTACCCCTTTAGTATCTTCACACTTTTGGTCACGGTATTGTCTGTCCTTATATTTACGGCTTCTGATTACTCATTTAGTATCTTCACACTTTTGGTCACGGTATTGTCTGTCCTTATATTTACGTCTTCTGATTACTCCTTTAGTATCTTCACACTTTTGGTTACCGTATTGTCTGTCCTTATATTTACGGCTTCTGATTACCCCTTTAGTATCTTCACACTTTTGGTCACGATATTGTCTGTCCTTATATTTACGTCTTCTGCTTACCCCTTTAGTATCTTCACACTTTTGGTCACCGTATTATCTGTCCTTATATTTACGGCTTCTGATTAGTGGTCACCGCATTGTCTGTCCTTATATTTACAGCTTCTGATTAGTGGTCACCGTATTGTCTGTTCCTATATTTACGGCTTTTGATTAGTGATCACCGTATTGTCTGTCCTAATATTTACGGCTTCTGATTAGTGGTCGCCGTATTGTCTGTCCTGATATTTACGACTTCTGATTAGTGATCACCGTATTGTCTGTCCTAATATTTACGGCTTCTGATTAGTGGTCACCGTATTGTCTGTCCTTATATTTACGGCTTCTGATTAGTGGTCACCGTATTGTCTGTCCTTATATTTACGGCTTCTGATTAGTGGTCACCGTATTGTCTGTTCTTATATTTACGTCTTCTGATTACCCCTTTAGTATCTTCACACTTTTGGTCACCGTATTGTCTGTCCTTATATTTTCGGCTTCTGATTAGTGGTCACCGTATTGTCTGTCCTTATATTTACGTCTTCTGATTACTCCTTTAGTATCTTCACACTTTTGGTCACCGTATTGTCTGTCCTTATATTTACGGCTTCTGATTACTCCTTTAGTATCTTCACACTTTTGGTCACGGTATTGTCTGTCCTTATATTTACGTCTTCTGATTACTCCTTTAATATCTTCACACTTTTGGTCACCGTATTGTCTGTCCTTATATTTACGGCTTCTGATTACCACTTTAGTATCTTCACACTTTTGGTCACGGTATTGTCTGTCCTTATATTTACGTCTTCTGATTACTCCTTTAGTATCTTCACACTTTTGGTCACCGTATTGTCTGTTCTTATATTTATGGCTTCTGATTACCCCTTTAGTATCTTCACACTTTTGGTCACGGTATTGTCTGTCCTTATATTTACGTCTTCTGTTTACCCCTTTTGTATCATCACACTTTTGGTCACCGTATTATCTGTCCTTATATTTACGGCTTCTGATTAGTGGTCACCGTATTGTCTGTCCTTATATTTACGGCTTCTGATTAGTGGTCACCGTATTGTCTGTCCTTATATTTACGGCTTCTGATTAGTGGTCACCGTATTGTCTGTCCTTATATTTACGGTTTCTGATTAGTGGTCACCGTATTGTCTGTTCTTATATTTACGTCTTCCGATTATTCCTTTATTATCTTCAAACCTTTGATCATCGTATTGTCTGTCCTTATATTTACGGCTTCTGATTAGTGGTCACCGTATTGTCTGTCCTTATATTTACGTCTTCTGATTACCCCTTTAGTATCTTCAAACTTTTGGTCACGGTATTGTGTGTCCTTATATTTACGGTTTCTGATTACTCCTTTAGTATCTTCACACTTTTGGTCACGGTATTGTCTGTCCTTATATTTACGTCTTCTGATTACTCCTTTAGTATCTTCACACTTTTGGTCACCGTATTGTCTGTCCTTATATTTACGGCTTCTGATTACCCCTTTAGAATCTTCACACTTTTGGTCACGGTATTGTCTGTCCTTATATTTACGTCTTCTGATTACCCCTTTAGTATCTTCACACTTTTGGTCACCGTATTATCTGTCCTTATATTTACGGCTTCTGATTAGTGGTCACCGTATTGTCTGTCCTTATATTTACGGCTTCTGATTAGTGGTCACCGTATTGTCTGTCCTTATATTTACGGCTTCTGATTAGTGATCACCGTATTGTCTGTCCTAATATTTACGGCTTCTGATTAGTGGTCACCGTATTGTCTGTCCTTATATTTACGTCATCTGATTAGTGGTCACCGTATTTTCTGTCCTTATATTTACGGCGTTGGATTACCACTTTAGTATCTTCACACTTTTGGTCACGATATTGTCTGTCCTTATATTTACGGCTTCTGATTACCCCTTTAGTATCTTCACACTTTTGGTCACGGTATTGTCTGTCCTTATATTTACGGCTTCTTATTACTCCTTTAGTATCTTCACACTTTTGGTCACGGTATTGTCTGTCCTTATGTTTACGTCTTCTGATTACTCCTTTAGTATCTTCACACTTTTGGTCACCGTATTGTCTCTCCTTATATTTACGGCTTCTGATTACCCCTTTAGTATCTTCACACTTTTGGTCACTGTATTGTCTGTCCTTATATTTACGTCTTCTGCTTACCCCTTTAGTATCTTCACACTTTTGGTCACCGTATTATCTGTCCTTATATTTACGGCTTCTGATTAGTGGTCACCGTATTGTCTGTCCTTATATTTACGGCTTCTGATTATTGGTCACCGTATTGTCTGTCCTTATATTTACGGCTTTTGATTAGTGATCACCGTATTGTCTGTCCTAATATTTCCGCTTCTGATTAGTGGTCGCCGTATTGTCTGTCCTTATATTTACGGCTTCTGATTAGTGATCACCGTATTTTCTGTCCTAATATTTACGGCTTCTGATTAGTGGTCACCGTATTGTCTGTCCTTATATTTACGGCTTCTGATTAGTGGTCACCGTATTGTCTGTCCTTATATTTACGGCTTCTGATTAGTGGTCACCGTATTGTCTGTTCTTATATTTACGTCTTCTGATTACTCCTTTAGTATCTTCATACTTTTGGTCACCGTATTGTCTGTCCTTATATTTACGGCTTCTGATTAGTGGTCACCGTATTGTCTGTCCTTATATTTACGTCTTCTGATTACCCCTTTAGTATCTTCACACTTTTGGTCACGGTATTGTCTGTCCTTATATTTACGGCTTCTGATTACTCCTTTAGTATCTTCACACTTTTGGTCACCGTATTGTCTGTCCTTATATTTACGGCTTCTGATTACCCCTTTAGTATCTTCACACTTTTGGTCACGGTATTGTCTGTCCTTATATTTACGTCTTCTGATTACCCCTTTAGTATCTGCACACTTTTGGTCACCGTATTGTCTGTCCTTATATTTACGGCTTCTGATTAGTGGTCACCATATCGTCTGTTCTTATATTTACGTCTTCTGGTTAGTGGTAACCGTATTGTCTGTCCTTATATTTACGGCTTCTGATTAGTGGTCACCGTATTGTCTGTCCTTATATTTACGGCTTCTGATTAGTGATCACCGTATTGTCTGTCCTAATATTTACGGCTTCTGATTACCCCTTTAGTATCTGCACACTTTTGGTCACCGTATTGTCTGTCCTTATATTTACGGCTTCTGATTAGTGGTCACCGAATTGTCTGTCCTTATATTTACGTCTTCTGGTTAGTGGTCACCGTATTGTCTGTCCTTATATTTACGTCTTCTGATTAGTAGTCACCGTATTGTCTGTCCTTATATTTACGGCTTCTGATTAGTGATCACCGTATTGTCTGTCCTAATATTTACGGCTTCTGATTAGTGGTCACCGTATTGTTTGTCCTTATATTTACGGCTTCTGATTAGTGGTCACCGTATTGTTTGTCCTAATATTTACGGCTTCTGATTAGTGGTTACCGTATTGTTTGTCCTAATATTTACGGCTTCTGATTAGTGGTCACCGTATTGTTTGTCCTTATATTTATGGCTTCTGATTAGTGATCACCGTATTGTCTGTCCTAATATTTACGGCTTCTGATTAGTGGTCACCGTATTGTCTGTCCTTATATTTACGGCTTCTGATTAGTGGTCACCGTATTGTCTGTTCTTATATTTACGTCTTCTGATTACTCCTTTAGTATCTTCACACTATTGGTCACCGTATTGTCTGTCCTTATATTTACGGCTTCTGATTAGTGGTCACCGTATTGTCTGTCCTTATATTTACGTCTTCTGATTACCCCTTTAGTATCTTCACACTTTTGGTCACGGTATTGTCTGTCCTTATATTTACGGCTTCTGATTATTCCTTTAGTATCTTCACACTTTTGGTCACCGTATTGTCTGTCCTTATATTTACGGCTTCTGATTACCCCTTTAGTATCTTCACACTTTTGGTCACGGTATAGTCTGTCCTTATATTTACGTCTTCTGATTAGTGGTCACCATATTGTCTGTCCTTATATTTACGTCTTCTGGTTAGTGGTCACCGTATTGTCTGTCCTTATATTTACGGCTTCTGATTAGTGGTCACCGTATTGTCTGTCCTTATATTTACGGCTTCTGATTAGTGATCACCGTATTGTCTGTCCTAATATTTACGGCTTCTGATTACCCCTTTAGTATCTGCACACTTTTGGTCACCGTATTGTCTGTCCTTATATTTACGGCTTCTGATTAGTGGTCACCAAATTGTCTGTCCTTATATTTACGTCTTCTGGTTAGTGGTCACCGTATTGTCTGTCCTAATATTTACGGCTTCTGATTAGTGGTCACCGTATTGTCTGTCCTTATATTTACGGCTTCTGATTAGTGATCACCGTATTGTCTGTCCTAATATTTACGGCTTCTGATTAGTGGTCACCGTATTGTTTGTCCTTATATTTACGGCTTCTGATTAGTGGTCACCGTATTGTTTGTCCTAATATTTACGGCTTCTGATTAGTGGTTACCGTATTGTTTGTCCTAATATTTACGGCTTCTGATTAGTGGTCACCGTATTGTTTGTCCTTATATTTACGGCTTCTGATTAGTGGTCACCGTATTGTTTGTCCTAATATTTACGGCTTCTGATTAGTGGTCACCGTATTGTCTGTCCTTATATTTACGGCTTCTGATTAGTGATCACCGTATTGTCTGTCCTAATATTTACGGCTTCTGATTAGTGGTCACCGTATTGTCTGTCCTTATATTTACGGCTTCTGAGTAGTGGTCACCGTATTGTCTGTTCTTATATTTACGTCTTCTGATTACTCCTTTAGTATCTTCACACTTTTGGTCACGGTATTGTCTGTCCTTATATTTACGGCTTCTGATTACCCCTTTAGTATCTGCACACTTTTGGTCACCGTATTGTCTGTCCTTATATTTACGGCTTCTGATTAGTGGTCACCGTATTGTCTGTCCTTATATTTACGGCTTATGATTAGTGGTCACCGTATTGTCTGTCCTTATATTTACGGCTTCTGATTAGTGATCACCGTATTGTCTGTCCTTATATTTACGGCTTCTGATTAGTGGTCACCGTATTATCTGTCCTTATATTTACGTCTTCTGGTTAGTGGTTAACGCATTGTCTGTCCTTATATTTACGTCTTCTGGTTAGTGGTCACCGTATTGTCTGTCCTTATATTTACGGCTTCTGATTAGTGGTCACCGTATTGTCTGTCCTAATATTTACGGCTTCTGATTAGTGGTCACTGTATTGTCTGTCCTTATATTTACGGCTTCTGATTAGTGGTCACCATATTGTCTGTCCTTATATTTACGGCTTCTGATTAGTGGTCACCGTATTGTCTGTCCTAATATTTACGGCTTCTGATTAGTGGTCACCGTATTATCTGTCCTTATATTTACATCTTCTGGTTAGTGGTCACCGTATTGTCTGTCCTTATATTTACGGCTTTGGATTACCCCTTTAGTATCTTCACACTTTTGGTCACGATATTGTCTGTCCTTATATTTACGGCTTCTGATTACCCCTTTAGTATCTGCACACTTTTGGTCACGGTATTGTCTGTCCTTATATTTACGTCTTCTGATTACTCCTTTAGTATCTTCACACTTTTGGTCACCGTATTGTCTGGTCTTATATTTACGGCTTCTGATTACCCCTTTTGTATCTTCACACTTTTGGTCACGGTATTGTCTGTCCTTATATTTACGTCTTCTGCTTACCCCTTTAGTATCTTCACACTTTTGGTCACCGTATTATCTGTCCTTATATTTACGGCTTCTGATTAGTGGTCACCGTATTGTCTGTCCTTATATTTACGGCTTTTGATTAGTGATCACCGTATTGTCTGTCCTAATATTTACGGATTCTGATTAGTGGTCGCCGTATTGTCTGTCCTTATATTTACGGCTTCTGATTAGTGATCACCGTATTGTCTGTCCTAATATTTACGGCTTCTGATTAGTGGTCACCGTATTGTTTGTCCTTATATTTACGGCTTCTGATTAGTGGGCACCGTATTGTCTGTCCTAATATTTACGGCTTCTGATTAGTGGTCACCGTATTGTTTGTCCTTATATTTACGGCTTCTGATTAGTGGTCACCGTATTGTCTGTCCTTATATTTACGGCTTCTGATTAGTGGTCACCGTATTGTCTGTTCTTATATTTACGTCTTCTGGTTACTCCTTTAGTATCTTCACACTTTTGGTCACCGTATTGTCTGTCCTTATATTTACGGCTTCTGATTAGTGGTCACCGTATTGTCTGTCCTTATATTTACGGCTTCTGATTAGTGGTCACCGTATTGTCTGTCCTAATATTTACGGCTTCTGATTAGTGGTCACCGTATTGTCTGTCCTAATATTTACGGTTTCTGATTAGTGGTCACTGTATTGTCTGTCCTTATATTTACGGCTTCTGATTAGTGGTCACCGTATTGTCTGTCCTTATATTTACGGCTTCTGATTAGTGGTCACCGTATTGTCTGTCCTTATATTTACGGCTTCTGATTAGTGGTCACCGTATTGTCTGTCCTTATATTTACGGCTTCTGATTAGTGGTCACCGTATTGTCTGTCCTTATATTTACGGCTTCTGATTAGTGGTCACCGTATTGTCTGTCCTTATATTTACGGCTTCTGATTAGTGGTCACCGTATTGTCTGTCCTTATATTTACGGCTTCTGATTAGTGATCACCGTATTGTCTGTCCTAATATTTACGGCTTCTGATTAGTGGTCGCCGTATTGTCTGTCCTTATATTTACGGCTTCTGATTAGTGATCACCGTATTGTCTGTCCTAATATTTACGGCTTCTGATTAGTGGTCACCGTATTGTCTGTCCTTATATTTACGTCTTCTGATTAGTGGTCACCGTATTGTCTGTCCTTATATTTACGGCTTTGGATTACCCCTTTAGTATCTTCACACTTTTGGTCACGATATTGTCTGTCCTTATATTTACGGCTTCTGATTACCCCTTTAGTATCTGCACACTTTTGGTTACCGTATTGTCTGTCCGTATATTTACGGCTTCTGATTAGTGGTCACCGTATTGTCTGTCCTAATATTTACGGCTTCTGATTAGTGGTCACCGTATTGTCTGTCCTAATATTTACGGTTTCTGATTAGTGGTCACTGTATTGTCTGTCCTTATATTTACGGCTTCTGATTAGTGGTCACCGTATTGTCTGTCCTTATATTTACGGCTTCTGATTAGTGGTCACCGTATTGTCTGTCCTTATATTTACGGCTTCTGATTAGGGGTCACCGTATTGTCTGTCCTAATATTTACGGCTTCTGATTAGTGGTCACTGTATTGTCTGTCCTTATATTTACGGCTTCTGATTAGTGGTCACCATATTGTCTGTCCTTATATTTACGGCTTCTGATTAGTGGTCACCGTATTGTCTGTCCTAATATTTACGGCTTCTGATTAGTGGTCACCGTATTGTCTGTCCTTATATTTACGGCTTCTGATTAGTGGTCACCGTATTGTCTGTCCTAATATTTACGGCTTCTGATTAGTGGTCACTGTATTGTCTGTCCTTAGCTTTGCGCTTCTGATTAGTGATCACCGTATTGTCTGTCCTAATATTTACGGCTTCTGATTAGTGGTCACCGTATTGTCTGTTCTTATATTTACGGCTTCTGATTACTCCTTTAGTATCTTCACACTTTTGGTCACGGTATTGTCTGTCCTTATATTTACGGCTTCTGATTACTCCTTTAGTATCTTCACACTTATGGTCACCGTATTGTCTGTCCTTATATTTACAGCTTCTGATTACCCCTTTAGTATCTTCACACTTTTGGTCACGGTATTGTTTGTCCTTATATTTACGTCTTCTGATTACTCCTTTAGTATCTGCACACTTTTGGTCACCGTATTGTCTGTCCTTATATTTACGGCTTCTGATTAGTAGTCACCGTATTATCTGTCCTTATATTTACGGCTTCTGATTAGTGGTCACCGTATTGTCTGTCCTTATATTTACGGCTTCTGATTAGAGGTCACCGTATTGTCTGTCCTTATATTTACGGCTTCTGATTAGTGATCACCGTATTGTCTGGCCTAATATTTACGGCTTCTGATTAGTGGTCACCGTATTGTCTGTCCTTATATTTACGGCTTCTGATTAGTGATCACCGTATTGTCGTCCTAATATTTACGGCTTCTGATTAGTGGTCACCGTATTGTCTGTCCTTATATTTACGTCTTCTGATTAGTGGTCACCGCATTGTCTGTCCTTATATTTACGGCTTTGGATTACCCCTTTAGTATCTTCACACTTTTGGTCACGGTATTGTCTGTCCTTATATTTACGGCTTCTGATTACCCCTTTAGTATCTTCACACTTTTGGTCACGGTATTGTCTGTCCTTATATTTACGCTTCTGATTACTCCTTTAGTATCTTCACACTTTTGGTCACCGTATTGTCTGTCCTTGTATTTACGGCTTCTGATTTCCCGTTTAGTATCTTCAATATTCTCGTATGGTTATATCAGTAACATAGCAACTATCTTTTTTGAAACCTCGCGAGCTCCTGGATTCATCTCCAGTTTTTGTGCAACTTATAGCATCCTGGTTCTATATTGTGCGATTTGCTTTGTGTCATGTATACAATGCTGTCGGTTTCTCTGGCTCACCCTATATATTTCCCCCCTCTACCATTTACTTGTTGCTTAGAACTATTGCTACAAGTCGACAAAGAACGGTAAGAGCAATCTTACAATCCATGCACCACCCATAGAATACATGTCAAATACAAACAAGAGTAAAATATAAGTAAAACCAAATGTCCAATTTCCTCTACTTCAATACAAGGTTGCTACTCCAAGTGATTAAAACAGCCAAGAAAATATAAGAGATTTATTGATTAAATCATTAAGAACAAAATCTAGCAAATACATAAATAAGAAAGTCAAAGAATTCCTGCTGTGTATCAGCTTAAAATCTCATCCAGAATAGATTACATCAATGTGTATAACTGAATCAGTCAATAGTGTAAACAAAGTTATAGGATATATCTGATACATGCTTCAAGTCAATAGTTAAAATTACAAGAAGTCAACATATAACTTATATCACACGGAGAGAGAGGCGTGTAATAGAGATCTAACGAAATATAACACACGCAGTAAAGTAAATATGAAAATAGACGTGACTGGGTTCTTATTTTAGTCTAAAAAATTTCTTTATTACAATTAATGAAAAATATGTGCAAGAAGTGAAAAAATGTGTATTTTACATTAATCGATGGATTTCAGAAACCTATAGCATCCTGTTTCACCCCACTGAAACACATATGGGAAATTCCGAAATTCCAGCGTTTGATGTGCCCCAAAGGGTAAATTCTTGTCTTTAAACAGCACGATAGAAAGTCGTTAGTGAAACATAAACACAGGCCTCTTTCAATTAAATTTGAAAGATTTTTTGTCATTGCAACCCCGTTCACAGTTGCCTAACAGGAGTCCACAGGTCGTCCACGTGTCACAGCTTAGAATAATCCCTCAGGACCTCACAGTGACCCGTGATCCACTTTAGCACGTTCTACCAGTTAATTCTTAATAATGTTGTTTAAATTTATACAGATATTGAATCGGATAATTATGAACAATATTAATATATAATTAGTGCATGTCTATGCTGTGCCCTTTCAGGATAATTTTGTAAAAAATATATTGAAAAATAGAAAATTACAGGTACTTCTCTGATTATGTTTTTAGATTGTTTTACCGGCAATGTACATATATTGTGTTTATCCTGTAAAGTCAAAAAGTCTAAACAACTGCCCTCTTTTACGTCCGCCCACTATACTGCTTCAGTTTATTACAATTTGCTCTAAATGAATCAACTACCAGGATACTGTTTTTTTTAAGGTAAACGAATAAACCACACATTTATATAAATAAAAACGTAGATATCAAACTTAGAGCGTACAACGCGTTTCTGGAATAAACTTCATCAGGTACGCTCAACATGGATATATATTGTGCAGCTAATGTAATGATTGCAGGAGAATTATCTCCCTCTTGATTTATTTCTTTGTTTTGCATAATAAAACGATTACAGTATCTAAGAAGGTGGACATCAATAATTATCAACATCATTATGGTTGTTTCCCACCTGGCTAAATCTCCTGAGGGAATAACCCTTCTTAAGTTGACAATTATTGATATCCACATTCAAAGAAGGCTGTAGGGCCACTAGTGAATCGGAAATTGCTAACCCTTCCGCAACGACTAATGAGTTGGTGCTAAATCTTAAGATATATGTGTAGTGTATTGTATATAATTTATTTTTAATCTTTGCTCTTTTGGTCATTGAATTCTCTTGTCCTTCGATATACGGTTCCTGATTACCCCTTTGGTATACCCAAACATTTCTTGTCTAATACTAATAAAACGTATATATCAAATTTAGTGCGCATAGCGCGTTTCTGGAATAATTTTCATCAGGTACGTTCAAAGTCGAAAGGTTGGAAAGCCAAATAATTTTAAAACGTTTTGGGAACAAGTCAACCAAAGAGCCAATACAGGATCACCAAAATTCGGCTAAGGTCACCTATGTTTGATGGAAGAGAACCTTAGTTTTGATAATAATTACATTACTTAGCAACTGTAAATTCCAATAACAAATATATCTAATAAACTAGAATTCAAAGCCAACATTGTTCTATTATTGCATATAAAACAACCAAAACATTTAAAGAGGCATTATCTACGATTTTGACCAAAAAAATTATATGTTTTGGAAATTGGTAAATAGCTTTAAAATGATGAAATAAAGGTAAATATTTCACATTAAACAGCTTATCGTACCACTTTTGAGAACGAAAATTACCATCGATTTATTATTTCCTTGCAAGCAAATAATCTGACCTCGCTTTCTCCGTATGCAACTGACCTTACTAGCGACAGGTAAAAACGAATAATTTGTATTTTGTCGCTTATTAACTGCAAACTTGCATGGTTCTTTGTCCGTAATTAACGCCGACTAAAAGCAGATTCACAGAAAATAAGAAATAAGTGCATTGTAGTATTGATTTAATGACGATTCGGCAAACTCCGCAAACAATGCCGATAATTAATAAGATGGCGTCCATTTCTTGATCGATCTCAAAACACGAGCAGTTGCACCTTTTTTCCCCGATGCGCGTACATTTCATAACATTTATAAGCTACAGAAATACATTTTATTAAGGCATCAATCATATCTGATAGTTTTTATGGGTAACAAAAATGTACGATTTTGGCAGATAATGCCCCTTTAAGCGTTGCATGAACTTGATTACATCATCCAGTTTTGAAATATACATAAAAGAGTGTCATATCAATTCAGGTTAATAAATAATATGTTTTCTACTTGGCACAATTGATAGTGTATGACGTCATCAAAAGTAATATGCAAAAAAATTATAAGTATCTGAACAGCTGATGTGTAAATATATATTTATTTATGTTATTTACAGTAAATAGAAAAAAGCGTATTTCATTAGATTTATGTTAGAGGTTTTTACTTTTGGTGATCTGAAGACAAAATGTGTATATGTATACAAATGTGATTGATTTGTTGATGTTTAACACCAACCGAACAATATTTATGCTATATTCATGGGAAAAAGAAACTTACAGAAAATATCACCACTTAGGTAGCAGAATACGGGAAATAGTCTGAATACCTCAAGCAAAAGAGGTAGATGGATTCATTGATTGTTAGTTGCTTCAAATTCAGACGCAAATATGTATTGCTTGTTCAGTTCAACAGCAAATAAACATACAGAGAAGTGAAAGAGGAAAGAGAAAATCCGAGCAACACACATTATTGAGGGTTAACATGTTGACAATTGTAACCCCTACCAGACATCTACTCTATTTCTAAATCTACAAAAGTGGTCCTTAACGTGCAAAGAACGGGATATTTTCAAAATATGGCATCCACTATGGCGCACGGCCATTGTTTTCCTATCATTACCAGAAACCCCCCATTGTGAAAGTACCCTCTATCCTGGGGAAGTGCTTAGCACGTCTATGGTTTGAAACATAGGAATCGTCATCAGGACTCATGTCATAAAAGGAAATGGGATGACTAATTTGTCTTGCAGCGATCCACCTACAACCACCTTTTCATCCTGCGGTTAATTGGTAGCTACATCATCGAGATTTGTGGTTTCGTAGCATGTCAGACATTAACGTACTGATAGGAATATATGGATGTGCATTTATACATCCTACCCTAGCAGAGGGCACCCCTTTGGATGAATAATACTCCGCAACTAGGTGGAGTTTGGTCCTATTAATATACCCCCTGTAGAGCAAGCATATCTACATTTAGACTTTTGCACGAATGCAACATGGAAATATATCATAGCCATACATTTTGCCTTAGGCATTATAATACATTATTAATTAAAAAAGCAACATTATTTAATTTACTTACAACTTTCTATCAGTATATTACAAGCCTGTTTATCAAATGGATAGCTATGCAATTTCATTACACAACTCAACGTCAGAGTAAGTCTGTAATAAAGACAAACAAAGAATACCATTTTACCGTATTACATCTTTTGATGTTGTCTTTTTGTTTTGTTTTGAAAGCTTATGGTGAAACAGTAAGGCTTTTCATACTTTAATTGTGTTTATGTTAGATCTTTCGACCATCATCACGTACCTTTTCTGGCATAGCATTCTATTATCCGCTATTGCATAGAACATCGCGGTTATCTCTCTTTAAAATGTTATTCACAGGAATTTGGAAGTTTGTTTTGTAATTCTATAGGATAAATGTTTCCTTTATCTACAGAAGCATGCAGGAAATAAATGTTTTTTCAAACCTTCATGTATGATAAATTGAAAATAAACAACAACAAACATGATTGGATCTGCAATAAGAATATCATTTATTGCCAGTTGAACTATAACGGAAATTTTTTCCCGCAAAATTGGAATCTCATGATAACTTGTATCCTTTCGGAGCATTTGAGTTCACCTCTTGTGTTTGGTTGGGCGCATGTTGCTCAATCTGTAATTTTCTGGGTAGTGTTTTGTGGAATACTGTTCTGTTCATTGCATTATCTGTGCTTTTTTCGATTTACGGCTTCTGATTATCTTCAAGCTTTTCTCTAAATTTTAGCAAAAACGAACAACTTGATTGAATCATAAATAACATGAATATATAATTAACTGTAAATTCAGATTAGAGTCTTACCGTGCAGTATAACTTAGAGTACAGTTTTTTGATAGTCGAAACATTCTGTTTGGAGACATGACTTCATGAAAAAAGGCTTGTTTTTCATTGGGGAAGAAAATGTCTGGGGTCCATAAGCTTCCGACATTTTTGGAATCGAGTTCTACCTCTTCAAAATCTAGGTACTCAACAATTTTAGCCATTCGGTGGTCATTCCATGCCAAGTGAAGCATTAAGCTTACAGTGAAATCCTGGAATTAAGTATAATAGTTTGTGTTTTAACTTTGGTTCGGCAGAATATAAGCTTAATACCAATAATTTGCAATACATTTAACATCTTCTTCGACTACCGAGATTGCAATCTACATATCTCATCAGTGATTATTTCTCAAAGTGTTGAGATCGATACGCGAACGTTACAAGGTGTATTCGATACAGTTTCACGTGATAAAGTATCTCAGTGACTTGCGGCAAGACGGTGGTATTTTCCGTATTCCACCACCACTACCACATACTCCAAGATCAATCTGATAAAAAATAGACGTTTCTTGCACATTTCTATAATTGTGTTCTTTGGCGATACATTAGCATCTGACAACATCCCGTTTGGGGTCATGTCCAATGACCTTTCATCAAATTTTGACCGTCCAATCATAAACAAGACAGGTAAATACATGTACAAATTGGCCATCAGCCCTTATAATGTATCGGATTTAAACGACAGGCTGATCTCTGATTGGTGGGTTTAAAATATAAGTCCTGCTGTGACCCCATAATGGATGCCGTTAGATAAAGAACATTGTTTTAAATTAAATATACAGGAGACATCTAATTTTAAGTAGATTAACTCCAAGACATAACTGAAAATTGTTGTTAAAAAACCCATAACCATAACCCTTTTTCAATTACAGATCTGTCAAAAGGAATCTACAGTCCTTATTTATTATACGTACGAACACAATTTTACATTTTGCCCAAAAACTTCATTTTAAAAATACGTTGACCTAATGTGCATTTCAAATTGATTTTGATAAATGACAATTGAAAAACAAATATAATGAAATAGTGTTATTCTTTTCAAATCAGTAGTCAAATGACCAGTGCTTTTGCACGTTGATTTGCAGAGTAAGTGCAAATGGAAGGATTCACCTATATGACCGTTGTTAAGTTACGTATTTCGATAGGCAGTTTTCTCATTTTGACCTGTTTCCGCTGCAAATAAACTGGTCAATACCATGCATATACATAAAAAAGGAGATTAAATGTCAGTTAATAATTAAACGATACCAAAAGAGGTGCTTTTGACATACCATATCAGCCTCGTTCACAGCATCAAAACTGGTGACGTACATATCACAGAATATTTCTGTTTTAGCACCTACAACGAAAGTAAAGATATGATTGATCAAATATAATTTGTGTTCCCGATATTGAAAACATTTTATGTCAATATATCGTTATTATTTGTTGCTGCAGGAAAGTCAAAATTGGGTTAATTTGTACACAAGGGACAATGCCACACGTAATGTACCGCTCTTATCGCTTCTTTTAACATTACTGTAGCATGATACCATGTCAATATTATAGCATGTAATACTGGGAATGAAATGTTTGTAGATACCAAATGGATAATAAAAAATCATTAAAGAATAGTTTGAAGATATCAAAGGAGTAACCAGAAGCCGTAAATCCAAGAAGGACAGACTACAACGATCAAACGGAAAAGGATAAACAACGATCTACAAAACACTATACCGAAAACTAAAGATCGAGCAACACGAACCAGGGGTGAACATAGGGTAAACAGTTTTTGTTCCACTAGTGCCACCTGTCCTGTTATTTTAATTAAAACTCGATGTTAAGTATGTAATCATCATGAAAATGAAAAAGTTTGTAGATGCTACAGGGGAACTGGAAAGCCGTAATCGACAGACAGAAAACACAATGACCAAAAGCAAAAAGGGACACAAAGGCAAACAATGATACACTACAAACAACATAGAAAACTAAAGATTAAGAAACACGAACCAACAAAACCTCATGTTACTTTGGTTGTTACTCTGGTTATAAGCCATGAAAGAGGAAAGCAGGACGAGATTGTAACTACCATACATGGAACATATTCGTAGTCATCTGTGACATGGTTGTTCCGTAACGACAGGACGAGATTGTAACTATCATACATGGAACATATTCGTAGTCATCTGTGACATGGTTGTTCCGTAATGGCAGGACGAGATTGTAACTACCATACACGGAACTTATGTGTAGTCATCTGTGACATGGTTGTTCCGTAACGTTTGACCAAGTCATTTCATTTTATAATTTATTTTTAGAACACAATAAATAACGTAAATACACGTGTTGTTTCCTGAGAGGCATCATCCACACTAAATTTGATAGCTACGATTTATTTTATTCTGTATGTGAATTGTTCTAGATGTAGAGATGCTTTCCTGAATGTAATGGTAATAATCGAAAGATTTACTAACAAATTCCCAACTAAGCACAAAATCAAAGGAAAGAACGGTGATGATCCGATGGTACATAATGCCCTGTTCAGTACCAGACAAGTGCCATGTATTATGGCGACTCAAATATCGTGCGTTTTATTTCAGTCGAATATATGAAGAGATATAATATTATATACGTTGTGATTAAACTAATTCTTTATAAGATATATTGTTATATTTTATACTTTATGTCTCCTATTCATTAAAACAGGATCTGATTAGAAGTTTTATTTATTTCCCCCTGAGTTTTAAGCTTGTAATGTAGTTATTTACTGTTGATTAGCTTGTTACATCTGCCGGCTTTACGACGTCATATTTAATTTTCCATATGCAATGTATATAATAACTCATTGTTTCATGTCATTCGATTTTTCAAAGGATCAATGGGCTATCTAGCTATAATATGGGTTTTATTTTTTACCCAGATTTTGAGCAACATAGTCGTGTACTCTAGGTCACAAAACTTGTGCGCACAATTCTTCCACACAAACTCGAAAATACATTTATTACAATAAACGTAAGATATTACCGGAGTGGCAATCAAAATGGACAATCCAGAGAAACTAACAACAAATCAGACTGTGCTTTTACACAAGCTTAAATCTCATCCTTAGAGCTAAAACAAATATATAATGCGCTTTGATGAAATATTTTTGGAGTAAACGGCAATTCAAAGGCAGCCATTAAAGGTAACGGAAATGCTTCCCCTTTAGGACCATATAAGCTTGGTGATATATCGTGTCGCCTAATATTAATGTTATGTGTAATGTGTTGTAGATAATTGTTTATCTCTTTATCACTTTTCTTTTGGCCATTGTGTTGTCTGTCCTTCTTCGATTTACAAATGCAGATTACCCCTTTGATATATGAAAACTCTTCTTAACTGTTGAACAATGTCTTGAAAACTGTTATTTCTTTATATAGAAGAGACATTGTATAAAACATAAAATAACACTCTCAATCCATCATCAGAGTTAACACTTCTGACACCATAATGGATCAGTTTTGTTCCGCCATCTTGACGAGGAGATCAGTGACCTTGTCGAAATAGCTCTCGTTTTTGGCTTCGACAAAGTGTCAATCTGTAGCTGGAAGCTATATACGGATATTACTCCATAATTGGCTATTACAGACATATGTAATCCAATACTCATCCATTTACATGGTAGATATCCATAATCGATGTTATACAGATGTATCAGTATCAATGACATAAGGTTACCCCTGCCTACCTCGCCGTGAATGATTAAGACGGGAATACAATGGTAATAATATAAGTGGATGTGAACAAGAATATAAAATAATAGTGCGTGGAAGTTTTACATTCCTGAAAAATATACACTTAGACTTCAAAATTATGAATGTCCATGAATGTAATTTAAAACAAGGAACACTGCATAAACCAGTGCCGGAGTGGTCATAATCCCATGGTAGCTGGATTTATAACTACCTATGCAACCAGTGCCTATCACCACCAACGTTGTGAGTTCGAATCCTGAGCAGACGATATTTATTTGATACAACATTAAGTGATAAAGTTTGTCAGTGACTTTCGGCAGGTCAGTGGTTTTGTCCGGGTAAAACTGATATAACTGAAATATTGTTGAAAGTGGTGTTAAGCACCATAACCATATAACCCACTGCTGCACAAACCAAACACGCACAAACTATATTTAAGATATAATTTTTAAGCCTATAAAATAGTACTTACCTGTTTCGTCATAGTTCGGTGGGAATTTCAAAACTTTTTGTTTGTCTCCAATCCATAGCCGTTCCACAATTTTTGCCCTATATTTCGACAAAATTAAAAAAATAAATTTCCAACTCAGTTTTAATTCGATATGGTTAATACGAGATTAAGGAAAAACACACATTTCGCAGCATTCCATTTTGTTATATAACAGAACCCCAAAATATTTCTGGATACGTTTCTTGTTTGTTTTGTCAGTTAAGCGTAAATTATGCCAATAACATGTAGGTTCTTGTTTTTTTACGTCAACATTTGTTTTTAATATTTGTTTTGTATGTACATGATCAAATGAAAATATATATCGCAAAAAAACAACAACATATGGACTGTTGCTACGAAGCATATTATAAATAAACAACCATTATATAGAACAAACATAAGTTAGTATTTACATGGTCACTGTTGCATAATATACATGTATTGTCTTCATTTGTTTACTTTCTAATGCCTTGTATATAAAACCTGTTTTTATATCATATGGAGTCATCATAGTGACTAGCCATTCAAACGTTAATATAAACATGATAAACGATTTTTTATTTTACGTTAAGTTTTTAATCACTCCAATACAAAACATCAGGGAGATATTTGTTTGATTAGTATATACTCCTTTTAATGATACCTCCCTGATTCACAGAATTTATATAAATTCATTAGCACCATATTCACTTTGTGATTGATACGATTTGCTGTATACTAAAGAAGAAGAAGAAGACACAGTTTATATATTGATAAGCGTCTACAAAATAAGGGGCCGTCGTGGTCGTGATCATATGGTAGTTGGATTTATAACTACCTATGCAATCAGTGCCTATCACAACTAACGTTGTGAGTTCGAACCCCGCGTATGGCGAGGCTTACTCGATACCACATTATATGATAAAGTTTGTCAGTGACTTGCAACAGGTCGGTAGTTTTCTCCTGGTACTCAGGTTTCCCTAACAATAAAACTGACCACCATGATATAACTGAAATATTGTTGAAAGTGGCGTTAAACACCATAACTATAACCATATCCCCATGGAACGAACTTCAGTTAGTATCCATGTGGTCACTATTATTACAAAATTTATATTTTTCATTTGTTTACTTTCCAATGACTTGTTTATTAAAACCTCATTCTATCTACTCCACGGTTCGTCATACAAACTCATTGTACTAACATAATATTGTGATTTTTCCATATAATGAGCAGTTAATTGGTTTGATGCAAAACATCAGAGAAACACAGTTTGAAGATATCAAAGGGGTATTATAATGTTTAATTCGAAGAGGTACAGGCAATATTGCCACAAAAAGGATAAAAAGACTAACGATGGTCCTCAAAATATTTTTTTTTGTATCGATGCGTGAATGCGGCATCATACTCATCACGGCCTATGGAGTTTATGCATTTATGGGTGATTGGCTCGAGTTTATATATTGATAAACGTCAACAAAATAATATATTTGTTTGAGTTAATTTACTCACTTTGCATCATCTGCAGCGCTTGTAGACAAAAACTGTAATATGAAAACCAGGAATGACACTATATGCTTCATAGTGAGGTATTTTACCAGTAGCTTAAGACCTGAAAAGAAATAAATTAAAATTTAATATTTAACATTCAATAGAAACATTTGTAAGCACAATCTAGGGATTTATGATAAACATAACCATAATTATATGTGTATAACATTTCCTGTGTCTCTGGATTGTCCATTCGTGATTATCCTTTCCGTTTTCTCTAACGTTCATGTAAACCGAGGTTTGATCATTCCTATAATAAAAACGTAGATTTCGAATTAAGTGCATTTTAGGAATAACCTTCTTCAGATACGCGCATAGCCAACAAATTGGAAAGTCAAATAATTTAAGTCTTTGGAACCAAGTAAACCGAAGGGCTTAAATAGGATAGTCCAATCGGATATGGTCAGCTCTGCATGAGGAAGGAGTAAGCATCTATGATTACCAGTAATGACTGTACTTCACACTGAATTCACAACAAATTGACATCTATGCAGATTCATGCTTGTATCATGTCGGTTGATTAGAATGTTTTATGGAGCCCTATTACCCCCTAACCACTTTTAAAATTAGCATTTCACGGCGGGTGTTATTTAATAGGACAGACGATGCCAATAATTCCGGTGAATCTACTAGTTTGTAAGATTTAGTGTAATCTGAGATTTTGTTGTTTTATCTTTGTATTTCTGATGCTGTTATGATGTGTATATTCAGATCGTCGGTATAATCTAATATGTCTTCGGACTTCGGACACTCTTTGTTCGTGTTAGCTCCTTCTGAAGTTATAATAACGCTTCCTAGCATTCCATGCTTAAATGACGAACAACAATTCTCTTCATATCTTAGATTTTCTCATGATATAATCAATTGTATACTAGTTTGTATGTAAATTGGTATTTCAGAAATGTTTTATAACGTTTGTTTTATTATCCTTCTGTTACCAAGAGAAATTGGCGTGAATGTAATATATTGACGTAGCACTTTAGATATGTATCTGAGAAAATATAGAATGATTTAATTAATGTTTTTTTTTGTGTTTTTTTTTTCACAAGTAAATGCTATGTGGAATATCTGTCTGTAATTAAAATATTTTTAATAAAAAATAATTTAACTATTAAAGATAGAGATGATAAAATGAAATACTAAGCATACCACATTATTTTTATTATTATTATTATTATTATTATTATTATTATTATTATTTTTTAATTTTCATTTTCTACAGACACTACAGACAATACTGAACAATTACACAACAAGACAAAATATACTGGCAAATTATAAAATAATCTTATAAAAAAGACTAAAGGAGAGATGTCTAAATCATGCAGGTAAATCATACCGCATTATCGGAACAGTGCGAAAATAGCAAATTCATAGAAAGAGGCAAAATCAAAATCCCTTACACAAATACATGACAGCTCACTCTACTGGCTTGGTACAGGCACTTCACTAAAACGTAGCGGGGTTAAATCTTCATTTTTATTGAAATGATGCGTTCATGGAAGTGCTTTCCACAAACGCAAAACATTCACATAAAACCAGTCGAAAGCGTTACTATGAAGACTGCTATGAAAATAAACATAAAATACCAATAAGATAGAAAAATGACGAAAGATTCAATAATGCAATGACAGTCTGCAGAAAGTTCTAAATTCTCTCGTATGATAACAATCAACTATTATTTCCCCATTCTTTTTTCTGTCAAAAAGAGCTGTGTGGTCTTAATTTGTGACTTATTGAAACTAAAATCAATTACATTACACAAGAACGTTCAAGGAAAGTTTTATAGGGAGCATGTATTTAACACGATTTACGAGCAATAACGATTTTCGTGTCATCATGTTACGGAATGAAACTGTCTTGTACAATCTTTTCTTATTTGATTTCGATACAAAGTTTCATTGGTATTTTATTTGTGTCTACTGTTTCTTCATATTGAAAATAACATTTACAGCAGATAATGTGATTGATCAATATAACAATGTTAACAATCATAGCAAAACAGACCACCGTTAATGTGATTGATCAATATAACAATGTTAACAATCATAACAAAACAGACCACAGTTAATGTGATTGATCAATATAACAATGTTAACAATCATAGCAAAACAGACCACAGTTAATGTGATTGATCAATATAACAATGTTAACAATCATAACAAAACAGACCACCGTTAATGTGATTGATCAATATAACAATGTTAACAATCATAACAAAACAGACCACCGTTAATGTGATTGATCAATATAACAATGTTAACAATCATAACAAAACAGACCACAGTTAATGTGATTGATCAATATAACAATGTTAACAATCATAACAAAACAGACCACAGTTAATGTGATTGATCAGTATAACAATGTTAACAATCATAACAAAACAGACCACCGTTAATGTGATTGATCAATATAACAATGTTAACAATCATAACAAAACAGACCACAGTTAATGTGATTGATCAATATAACAATGTTAACAATCATAACAAAACAGACCACAGTTAATGTGATTGATCAATATAACAATGTTAACAATCATAACAAAACAGACCACCGTTAATGTGATTGATCAATATAACAATGTTAACAATCATAACAAAACAGACCACCGTTAATGTGATTGATCAATATAACAATATTAACAATCATAACAAAACAGACCACAGTTAATGTGATTGATCAATATAACAATGTTAACAATCATAACAAAACAGACCACAGTTAATGTGATTGATCAATATAACAATGTTAACAATCATAACAAAACAGACCACAGTTAATGTGATTGATCAATATAACAATGTTAACAATCATAACAAAACAGACCACCGTTAATGTGATTGATCAATATAACAATGTTAACAATCATAACAAAACAGACCACCGTTAATGTGATTGATCAATATAACAATGTTAACAATCATAACAAAACAGACCACAGTTAATGTGATTGATCAATATAACAATGTTAACAGTCATAACAAAACAGACCAATCCTATGACAAATTATAAACTACTAAACAATAGAATGAGAAGCAAATGTAGATTCTGTTTTGTTTGTTTGTTTGTTTGTTTGATGGTGTTTAACGCCACTTTCAACAATATTTCAGTTATATCGTGGCATTCTGGTTTGAGATATTCATAAGATATGGTGGTTATAAACCCTAATATCGTGGTATCTATATCAGCATCAATTACAGAAATAAAATTAACAATCACACACTTGCACAGATTCACTTCTACTCAATAGCTGGTATGCTTAATAAAAATGACAACCCGTCAGAACAAAAACAAATTTAGTATGCACAACGCGTTTCCGGAATAACCTTCATCATGTACGCTCAAAATCGAACGATTGGAAAGCCAAATAATTTAATGTTCCTTAGGAGCAAGTAAGCCAAAGGGCCTAAACAGGATACCTAAGATTGTATAAGGTTATTTATGCCTGAGGGAGGAGAACCTTAGTTGTGCTAATAATTACACTATTAAGGAACTGTGAATTTTAATAACATTGGACGTTGACAACTGTAAGGATAAACGAGACGGTAATACTTACAATAGATTTATTATCAATTAATCGTATACCTATAATAAGTAATGATCCTTCTGAAAAGAATGTGTAATCAAAATGTAGTAATTAAATATGAGGGAATAGCAATAGAAAACAGTATATCTCCAATTACAGAACATAGCATGTCCAAGAAAATATATCAAAGGGGCAATCACAAGCCGTAAATCGAAGGACAGACAATACAACGGCGAAAGCAAAATAAAGTTTACAAGTTGAACAAACATATAATTAAAATTTTGAACAAAGAAAATGTATGTAGTACGTCATGCAACTCCATAAAAACATAGACAATTTACTTTTAAAGAGAAATGAATATTTCACGTTTAATGGTGCAACAGAAATGTTATTAAAACACGTTTTTGGGCTATATAATTAATTATTGAATAGGTCATAATTTATTACAAGATTACATATTAATATCAAATAGAAATAAAAATAAAATAGCACACACGAAATGATTTATTCTTTTTGAAATAAAAAACAAGATTAATATAAAATCTTGAACTCTATATAATACTCCGGCTGATTGACTTTATCTCGAAGCAAGATTTTTTCCTCTCTAAGTCTCCAATAAAATGCATACAGTTTCCGCTAAAATACATTACTGTATATAATAGGTTCTGTTGGGAAATAATAATTAATCATCCCGTGCCAAATATATTACACAGAGCTGTGAATTTCCCTAATGATTCCAGAAACCATATCTCCAAAGTGAAAGGTCAAAGATTGCCAATATAGGCTTGGGGTATATTTAATTACTTGTACAGTAATATCAGTTATTTTGTTTGTAAGAGAAATAACTTTGGTTCATACAATTGCAAATCGATTTTATCATTCACATTTCCTTAATAAACATGAAATTGCATGTAACATCAATAAAAGGAAGATTCTGACGATATAAAATCGTATAAACATGGCCACATGCAATTGAAATCCACGACTTTTGGAAAATATTTTGAAGTGTGTTAGAAGTAATATAAACTATACACCTCATTCATACTTGTAAAAATATAAACAGGTTTCCTTAACTGTTCATTGGCACTATAGTTGTAAAGGATTTTTCTATCATTTTCACTTACATCACAATCGTTTTTTGTTGTTTTTATTTCATTTTTATTATATTAATAGCTATAGATATTTGTTGCCTGCCAGGATATGGATTACAAACCGTCCCGAACATGTGATATCATTCGTCGTTTTATTTGCTAGATGTAATGATTTGTATTAAGATTGGAGGATAAGAAAAGTTTGAAGATATCAAATAGGTAATCAGAAACTGTAAATGTGAAGGATATGCAATGTAATGGCATAAAGAAAAATGGCACCAAGACAAACAACAATCTACAAAACAGTACACAAAGAACTAAAGATCGAGAAACATGAACACCATACACTTGGGATGAACCCATGTACCCCGGATGGGTAGGCATTTTCTGTTCCACTGCTGCCCTCCCTTATAGTAAATTTGCATTGTTAGGTATAGCTATGTAAAATGATTAGGATGGGATAAGTGTATAAGTTACAAAAATAGTAGAGTATGTAAAATATATACTCTTCTTTGTAAATTTATTATGTTCCGCATTTGGATTTCACTGAAATATTCAGTTCCATGGTGTTTTATCATGCACAATCCTTTTGCATATTTCGAGAGAAATTACTGTACAATTATCGTTTTTATTAACCGCAACCAAACGTAAATACTGAAACAGATCAGTTTAAAGATTGGTAAAAAACAGGTTCTTCATAACATGGTGTTAAATAAATGTAGCATTGTGTCAGAACAATTTTTTCATCAATATTATTTAGCGCTAAAATCAGAATTTATCGACATGAGTAAGAATTTGACTCATGAGGATGTAAGCCTATTACAAAAACATATTTATTACAGTATTATTTTTTCATCCCTACTTAAATTATAATATACAATTATAGTCTTTTGTTGATGTCAATACGAGTTTTTATGGACCTTAAAATCGATATTCATATTTTCAAGAAAATTCGGAAACCATCAGTTCTCTATTAATTGCGCCATTTGAGCAAATATTGTTAAATTTGTGAAACATATAAGGATACACTGTTTGCATTTCGCGAGCACTTAGGCTCACTCGATTTTTCAGTATGGTCACCATTGGTCATTTATTTAGTTTTCTGTGTTGTGTTTTATTTTTGTTTGTCTTCGTCCTCTGTCTTGTATCCACTGTTGTCTATATCTCTTTAGTGTACATTCTTTGCTCTTGTGTTTTTTTTCTAACAATTTTGTTTTCAGTATTACAGTATTTCTGTTCTATTCCTATTACCTATGCAAATTTAAGTTTTTTAAGAGATTTGGTTCAAGAGTGTGTATGATATAAGGGTATTTTTTTTTTTTTTTTTATAGGTACCCATGATTTACAGTTTTATTTATCGCAAAGGGTAACAATTTTGGAAAGAGGTTTTTAACATTTCTCACACCTACAAAGGTTTAATAATTAAACTGTAACACCATAATAGCATAAATAATAATAATTACAACGTGATTGTTCTTACATATAGAATCAGCAATCAAGATATACACGCGTCTTCTCTTATCAGTGTAAATGGCCTTATGCAATACGGATATATGGTCGCTTAAAGCAGAGAAGTATATAGTATTTAGTTTGTATTTTTTTCATGTAGTTCTGATTATAGCCCTGGATAATCAGAAAAGGATGTGACAGGGAAACACCAAAAGGAGCTTGATGTCTGAATAAAATATATTATGTTGTCAAATGAATTGCGTCACTAATTCTTACTGTCTGGCCTGAGCATCACTCACAAAGGACTATTGACCAACTGTATGCTTTTGTGGAATCTTAGTCAATTTAAATCTAATTTAATTTTTTTATATCGAAAACATGGAAAATTAAATGTTCGAAATTTTGACTCGGCGATCTCACTTTAGTAGCTATTTGTTCGAACTTATTGTATTCGTATAATTTTATATTTTTATGTTATAAAAAATAATTCGGATATAAATACAATAACAAAAAAATCATAGCAATATTGCCAAGTGTCTACTGCTCTGAGGTAGATAACAAATGCAGTTAGCAACCATTTATTGTGTTTTATGATTAATTGTCAGCTATTGTTTTTTCCAGAGAGATAAGTTCAGATTTCTTGCTGCCTTCAAGTTGAAATTATTTCATTATGCACGTAAATAAACGTTAGATAATACCGAACGCTGAGACCTTCTGAATTAATATTTGAAATAAATAGAAGGATAAAAAAGACTTCCTGTCGAATGTAGGCTTAGTTGTTGATTAACATTGACGTTATGACATTATATTATACTTTATGCAAATTTCTTTGATAATTCGGCAATTTCATTGGTAAATGTAGATGTGGTATTTTTCTCTAACTTTTCTTAATCCCGACCACCAAAGCAGAGGGTGGTATTGCAAGGATATACCACAATACCACCCTCCGAACCGGAAGCGGAAAATTTATCCATTCCGTATGCGCATTCTCATATTAGTTTTAACTTCCGCACAATACAAATTTTCCAGACGACAGCTAATAATTGTAAGGCTACTTCAGCCATGGCCTTCGCTGAAATAAACGAGGAAAACATTAAAGATCTTCTATCAACCAAGGACAGGATTTATACTAATCATTCCATAAGGGCTATGATAATTACTGAGATGGACGAAGCAGGGATAGACAAAAGTGAGTCCTCCATTAAACACTATACACAAAGGCTAAGTGAGAAGAAAAAACGTGAAAAATCAGACTGCTTTATAACTTAAGTGAAACTTTAATGAAACCTAGTGATTCGAAAGCTTGTAAGGCAGAAACCACATCTAATTTACAGAGTACTTCAACAGCTACTTTGACTGTGATGAATACTGAACAACAACCCGATGTCTCAGATTTGGACTTTCTTTTTGATAACAATGGATTACATGCACTTTTTGACAATTCATTTGAAATTCAAAATGGAAATGTGTTAAATCAAGAACCAGTAGCCGTTAATAGTTCTGCTTTGAATCAAAATATGTGCAGTCCAAATAACAATGTCTCAGCTCTAAATGATAATATGCATATGGCACCAATACAAAACAACCAAAGTAATAGATCAGCTGTTCAGAATGTGTCCAACAATATTGCTCAGTCAATACCAGTACAATTTAATAGCTTACTTGAAGCTACAAACAGAAATATTACACCAAATATTGCAAATCATAATTGCACTGTGAATTTTCATTTTCATTTAAAGTAATGTTACATTACAAATCATAATAATCTTGAGATTTATCATCTTTATTGTTCTTAAACATTTCTTCAATACGGTTGTTTCGAATCATGTCAATTCCGACCACATTCCGTCTTTTTCTTGTCTTGACGTCTGAACAAATCGGCAGGCGACTTTCGGTGTTTTGCTATTACTGTGACAACGTCAGCATATCATAGTCGTAGATGCGGTAGATTATAAGTAATTGTAATATGGAGACGCCAAGGAAACCGCTGAATAAATACTGGTGTTCGGTACCACACTATCTGTCTGATATCAGAAATATATACATAAAGGCAGATCGTTTTCCTTTGATGATGCTGACAGCCGCAAATAAAGAAAGAAAACAAATTCAATTTTAAAGAAGTGTTTGTCTCTGCATTGAAGTCTTTGATACAAATAAAATAATTCAATTGATATCTGTCTACAGAAAATGTTAAGATTTTTTAAGTTGAGGATCGAACGTTAAAACGGCACATATCGATTGGAGGTTTTGTTGTGTACATTGACACCGGAAGTTCAATGCCGATTAGTCCATCGAAATCACGTGATCTGGCGGACGAAAATAACAAAATTTTGACGGAATGGAAATGATTTGAAACAACCGTATTAAGAATTCATAATAACTTTTAGCAAAAAATGTTTAGTGTGATATAATTGTTGTATTTTTATGTTTTTTTTTTACAATTGTTATTGTTTTGTTTATTAAAGTGTTAATTTATATCTGAATTATTCATCAACTTAAGGGTGATATTGGAAAAGTGATTGAGAGTGTTATTGAAAAAAGGGCATTCTGTATAATATAAAACATACTGCCTTTGGTTGAGGGTGTTACGGTAGATTACCACACTCGGAAAAAATATCACCCTCGAAGTCGTCTCGGGGGATATATTTTCTTCTTGTGGTAATCTACCGTAGCACCCTCAACTAATTGGTAGTATGTTTATAATATCAAATGGTCTTTGAAAACGTAGAAAAATACTAACAGGATGTGATCTCTTATCGTCAAAAAAATGTTTTTTGTATATAAAACATGACAGCAAGCGTGCATTAATATAATATATATATACGTCTGAAAATTAAACCAAACAGTGTTAGAATTAGATTTTAGAGCTGTCAAATTTTTGTTCTTCCCTCGACGGGATTTGAACCCACACCATTGTTACACTGCAGCACCATTCGCTTAGCCTTACGTCCAGCGCCCTAGACCACTCGACTACATCCACTCCCTTAAAAAGGAGCTTCAATAGTCGTAGTGTTACCTTGTCTCGTAAGGCAAATCTAGGGATAGTCGTAAGACATGTGTATAAGCGTGTGTAGATGGTACATATATACTTAATATTATAATTTGACAGCAATCTAACTCAGCAATTTTTAATATATTGGATAGGATAATGAAGAATTATTCATTATACAGTCACAGGAAATAAAGTATATTATACAAACGTCTAGAAGCAAGTGACAACCATACAATATATCTGTCCCACTGGATCTCAAAGTTACTTTAAAGGATACTGGGTTAATACTAAATATTATATACGTCTGAAAATTAAACCAAACAGTGTTAGAATTAGATTTTATATATATATATATGCATATGTAAATAAACGATAGAAAAAACCGAAGGGGCAATAAAGAATGGAAAATTCCGAGAAACTGGCAACATTGAGTACACAAGACACAGACGAAGACAAACAAAACAAAAACAAAATACAGAAAACTAACAAGATGAGCAACACAGGAGTGAGAGGCTCTAGAGGCAACACAGGAGTGAGTGGTTCTAGAGGAGCAACACAGGAGTGAGAGGCTCTAAAGGAGCAACACAGGAGTGAGAGGCTCTAGAGGCAACACAAGAGTGAGAGGCTCTAGAGGCAACACAGGAGTGAGATGCTCTAGAGGAGCAACACAGCAGTGAGAGGCTCTAGAGGCAACACAGGAGTAAGTGGTTCTAGAGGAGCAACACAGGAGTGAGAGGCTCTAAAGGCAACACAGGAGTGAGAAGCCCTAGAGGAGCAACACAGGAATGAGAGGCTCTAGAGGCAACACAGGAGTAAGTGGTTCTAGAGGAGCAACACAGGAGTGATAGGCTCTAGAGGCAACACAGGAGTGAGAAGCTCTAAAGGAGCAACACAGGAGTGAGAGGCTCTAGAGGCAACACAGGAGTGAGTGGTTCTAGAGGAGCAACACAGGAGTGAGAGACTCTAGAGGCAACACAGGAGTGAGAGGCTCTAGAGGCAACACAGGAGTGAGTGGTTCTAGAGGAGCAACACAGGAGTGAGAGGCTCTAAAGGAGCAACACAGGAGTGAGAAGCTCTAGAGGAGCAACACAGGAGTGAGAGGCTCTAGAGGCAACACAGGAGTGAGTGGTTCTAGAGGAGCAACACAGGAGTGAGAGGCTCTAAAGGAGCAACACAGGAGTGAGAAGCTCTAGAGGAGCAACACAGGAGTGAGAGGCTCTAGAGGCAACACAGGAGTGAGTGGTTCTAGAGGAGCAACACAGGAGTGAGAGGCTCTAAAGGAGCAACACAGGAGTGAGAGACTCTAGAGGCAACACAGGAGTGAGCGGCTCTAGAGGAGCAACACAGGAGTGAGAGGCTCTAGAGGCAAAACAGGAGTGAGAAGCTCTAGAGGCAACACAAGAGTGAGAGGGTCTAGAGGAGCAACACAGGAGTGAGAGGCTCTAGAGAAGCAACACAGGAGTGAGATGCTCTAGAGGAGCAACACAGCAGTGAGAGGCTCTAGAGGCAACACAGAAGTCAGAGGCTCTAGAAGAGCAACACAGGAGTGAGAGGCTCTAGAGTCAACATAGGAGTGAGAGGCTCTAGAGGCAACACAGGAGTGAGAGGCTCTAGAGGAGCCACACAGGAGTGAGATGCTCTAGAGGAGCAACACAGGAGTGAAAGGCTCTAGAGGAGCAACACAGGAGTGAGAGGCTCTAGAAGCAACACAGGAGTGAGAGGCTCTAGAGAAGCAACACAGGAGTGAGAGGCTCTAGAGCAGCAACACAGGAGTGAGCGACCCTAGAAGCAACACAGGAATGAGAGGCTCTAGAGGAGCAACACAGGAGTGATAGGTTCTAGAGGAGCAACAGAGGAGTGAGAGGCTCTAGAAGCAACACAGGAATGAGAGGCTCTAGAGGCTACATAGGAGTGAGAGTTTCTAGAGGAGCAACACAGGAGTGAGAGGCTCTAGAGGAGCAACACGGGAGTGAGAGACTCTAGAGGAGCAACACAAGAATGAGAGGCTCTAGAGGAGCAACCCAGGAGTGAGAGGCTCTAGAGGAGTTGCACAGGAGTGACAAGTTCTAGAGGCAACACAGGAGTGAGAGGCATTAGAGGAGCCACACAGGAGTGAGAGGCTCTAGAGGAGCAATACAGGAGTGAGAGGCTCTAGATGAGCAACACAAGAGTGAGAGTCTCTAGAGGAGCAACAAAGGAGTGAAAGGCTCTAGAGGAGCAACACAGGAGTGAGAGGCTCTAGAGGCAACACAGGAGTGAGAGGCTCTAGAGGCAACACAGCAGTGAGAGGCTCTAGAGGAGCAACACAGGAGAGGTTCTAGAGGCAACACAGGAGTGAGAGGCTCTAGAGGCAACACAGGACTGAGACTCTAGAGGCAACACAGGAGTGAGAGGCTCTAGAGGCAACATATGAGTGAGAGGCTCTAGAGGAGCAACACAGGAGTGAGAGGCTCTAGAGGAGCAACACAGGAGTGAGAGGCTCTAGAGGAGCAACACAGGAGTGAGAGGCTCTAGAGAAAACACAGGAGTGAGAGGCTCTAGAGGAGCAACACGGGAGTGAGAAACAACACAGGAGTGAAAGGCTCTAGAAGCAACACAGGAGGGAGAGGCTCTAGAGGCAACATAGGAGTGAGAGGCTCTGGAGGCAACACAGGAGTGAGAGGCTATATTTGAGAGATATTAGGTGAGCAACACAGGAGTGAGAGGCTCTAGAGGCTATATTGGAGAGTTATAAGGTGAGCAACACAGGAGTGAGAGGCTCTAGAGGCTATATTGGAGAGATATTAGGTGAGCAACACAGGAGTGAGAGGCTCTAGAGGCTATATTAGAGAGATATTAGGCGAGCAACACAGGAGTGAGAGGCTCTAGAGGCTATATTGGAGAGATGTTAGGTGAGCAACACAGGAGTGAGAGGCTCTAGAGGCTATATTGGAGAGCTATTAGGTGAGCAACACAGGAGTGAGAAGCTCTAGAGGCTATATTGGAGAGATATTAGGCGAGCAACACAGGAGTGAGAGGCTCTAGAGGTTATATTGGAGAGATATTAGACAGATAACTCTAGCAACACAGGAGTGAGAGGCTCTAGAGACTATATTGGAGAGATATTAAGTGAGCAATACAGGAGTGAGAGGCTCTAGAGGCTATATTGGAGAGATATTAGGTGAGCAACACAGGAGTGAGAGGCTCTAGAGGCTATATTAGAGAGATATTAGGCGAGCAACACAGGAGTGAGAGGCTCTAGAGGCTATACCGGGTATTAGAGAGATATTAGGTGAGCAACACAGGAATGAGAGGCTCTAGAGGCTATATTAGAGAGATATTAGGCGAGCAACACAGGAGTGAGAGGCTCTAGAGACTATATTAGAGAGATATTAGGCGAGCAACACAGGAGTGAGAGGCTCTAGAGGCTATATTAGAGAGATATTAGGTGAGCAACACAGGAGTGAGAGGCTCTAGAGACTATATTGGAAAGATATTAGGTGAGCAACACAGGAGTGAGAGGCTATAGAGGTTATATTGGAGAGATGTTAGGTGAGCAACACATGAGTGAGAGGCTCTAGACGCTATATTGGATAGCTATTAGGTGAGCAACACAGGAGTGAGAGGCTCTAGACGCTATATTGGAGAGATATTAGGTGAGTAACACAGGAGTGAGAGGCTCTAGACGCTATATTGGAGAGATATTAGGTGAGTAACACAGAAGTGAGAGGCTTTAGAGGCTATATTGGAGAGATATTAGGTGAGCACCACAGGAGTGAGAGGCTCTAGACGCTATATTGGAGAGATATTAGGTGAGTAACACAGAAGTGAGAGGCTCTAAAGGCTATATTGGAGAGATATTAGGTGAGTAACACAGAAGTGAGAGGCTTTAGAGGCTATATTGGAGAGATATTAGGTGAGCAACACAGGAGTGAGAGGCTCTAGACGCTATATTGGAGAGATATTAGGTGAGTAACACAGAAGTGAGAGGCTTTAGAGGCTATATTGGAGAGATATTAGGTGAGTAACACAGAAGTGAGAGGCTTTAGAGGCTATATTTGAGAGATATTAGGTGAGCAACACAGGAGTGAGAGGCTCTAGACGCTATATTGGAGAGATATTAGGTGAGTAACACAGGAGTGAGAGGCTTTAGAGGCTATATTGGAGAGATATTAGGTGAGCAACACAGGAGTGAGAGGCTCTAAAGGCTATATTGAAGAGATATTAGGTGAGTAACACAGGAGTGAGAGGCTTTAGAGGCTATATTGGAGAGATATTAGGTGAGCACCACAGGAGTGAGAGGCTCTAGACGCTATATTGGAGAGATATTAGGTGAGTAACACAGAAGTGAGAGGCTTTAGAGGCTATATTGGAGAGATATTAGGTGAGTAACACAGAAGTGAGAGGCTTTAGAGGCTATATTGGAGAGATATTAGGTGAGCAACACAGGAGTGAGAGGCTCTAGACGCTATATTGGAGAGATATTAGGTGAGTAACACAGAAGTGAGAGGCTTTAGAGGCTATATTGGAGAGATATTAGGTGAGTAACACAGAAGTGAGAGGCTTTAGAGGCTATATTTGAGAGATATTAGGTGAGCAACACAGGAGTGAGAGGCTCTAGACGCTATATTGGAGAGATATTAGGTGAGTAACACAGGAGTGAGAGGCTTTAGAGGCTATATTGGAGAGATATTAGGTGAGCAACACAGGAGTGAGAGGCTCTAAAGGCTATATTGAAGAGATATTAGGTGAGTAACACAGGAGTGAGAGGCTTTAGAGGCTATATTGGAGAGATATTAGGTGAGCAACACAGGAGTGAGAGGCTCTAAAGGCTATATTGGAGAGATATTAGGTGAGTAACACAGGAGTGAGAGGCTTTAGAGGCTATATTGGAGAGATATTAGGTGAGTAACACAGGAGTGAGAGGCTCTAAAGGCTATATTGGAGAGATATTAGGTGAGCAACACAGGAGTGAGAGGCTTTAGAGGCTATATTGGAGAGATATTAGGTGAGTAACACAGAAGTGAGAGGCGCTAGAAGCAATATTGGAGAGATATTCGGTGTGCAACACAGAAGTGAAAGGCTCTAGAGGCTATACTGGAGAGATATTAGGTGAGCAACACAGAAGTGAGAGGCTCTAGACGCTATATTGGAGAGATATTAGGTGAGTAACACAGAAGTGAGAGGCTTTAGAGGCTATATTGGAGAGATATTAGGTGAGTAACACAGGAGTGAGAGGCTTTAGAGGCTATATTGGAGAGATATTAGGTGAGCAACACAGGAGTGAGAGGCTCTAGACGCTATATTGGAGAGATAATAGGTGAGTAACACAGAAGTGAGAGGCTTTAGAGGCTATATTGGAGAGATATTAGGTGAGTAACACAGGAGTGAGAGGCTTTAGAGGCTATATTGGAGAGATATTAGGTGAGCAACACAGGAGTGAGAGGCTCTAAAGGCTATATTGGAGAGATATTAGGTGAGTAACACAGGAGTGAGAGGCTTTAGAGGCTATATTGGAGAGATATTAGGTGAGTAACACAGGAGTGAGAGGCTCTAAAGGCTATATTGGAGAGATATTAGGTGAGCAACACAGGAGTGAGAGGCTTTAGAGGCTATATTGGAGAGATATTAGGTGAGTAACACAGAGGTGAGAGGCGCTAGAAGCAATATTGGAGAGATATTCGGTGTGCAACACAGAAGTGAAAGGCTCTAGAGGCTATACTGGAGAGATATTAGGTGAGCAACACAGAAGTGAGAGGCTCTAGACGCTATATTGGAGAGATATTAGGTGAGTAACACAGAAGTGAGAGGCTTTAGAGGCTATATTGGAGAGATATTAGGTGAGCAACACAGGAGTGAGAGGCTCTAAAGGCTATATTGGAGAGATATTAGGTGAGCAACACAGGAGTGAGAGGCTCTAAAGGCTATATTGGAGAGATATTAGGTGAGTAACACAGAGGTGAGAGGCTTTAGAGGCTATATTGGAGAGATATTAGGTGAGCAACACAGGAGTGAGAGGCTTTAGAGGCTATATTGGAGAGATATTAGGTGAGTAACACAGAAGTGAGAGGCGCTAGAAGCAATATTGGAGAGATATTAGGTGTGCAACACAGAAGTGAAAGGCTCTAGTGGCTATACTGGAGAGATATTAGGTGAGCAACACAGAAGTGAGAGGCTCTAGACCCTATATTGGAGAGATATTAGGTGAGCAACACAGGAGTGAGAGGCTCTAAAGGCTATATTGGAGAGATATTAGGTGAGCAACACAGGAGTGAGAGGCTTTAGAGGCTATATTGGAGAGATATTAGGTGAGTAACACAGAAGTGAGAGGCGCTAGAAGCAATATTGGAGAGATATTCGGTGTGCAACACAGAAGTGAAAGGCTCTAGAGGCTATACTGGAGAGATATTAGGTGAGCAACACAGAAGTGAGAGGCTCTAGACGCTATATTGGAGAGATATTAGGTGAGCAACACAGGAGTGAGAGGCTCTAAAGGCTATATTGGAGAGATATTAGGTGAGCAACACAGGAGTGAGAGGCTTTAGAGACTATATTGGAGAGATATTAGGTGAGCAACACAGGAGTGAGAGGCTCTAGAGGCTATATTGGAGAGATATTAGGTGAGCAACACAGGAGTGAGAGGCTCTAGAGGCTATATTGGAGAGATATTAGGTGAGCAACACAGGAGTGAGAGGCTCTAGAGGCTATATAGGAAAGATATTAGGTGAACAACACAGGAGTGAGAGGCTCTAGAGGCTATATTGGAGATATATTAGGCAGGTAACTCTAGTTTGCATATACCGTAGACTACATGAGAATAGAACTGGATATTTGCCATGAAACCGACATATAGTTGTACAAGAGGGACACTATTACATCACGTTATAGACGTTCACAAGTGTTTATGAACATATCACAAAATAGGAATTTTTTAAATATGATAATAATAATTACTGTTAGGTGTATTGAATGTGACATTACCACATATAGACATGCATGTCTGGTATTTATAATGATGTACCTTTAGCAGGAGAAAATGTCTTAAGTCATCCTCTTAGATAAGTCATATTCAATTTTAATAACTGTGAAATTCATTTCATTATCGTAGATTAACCCCACCACTTTTTAGTGAAGTGCCTGTACCAAACCAGGAGAGTGGGCGGTCATGTATATATATGTTAAGGGTGTCTTTCTATGATTTTAGTATTAGATATAGAAACTGTTTCGACAGTGTGGTATTTTTCCCATTTTATTAACAATATAATTTGAGGTATGAAAGGCGAACAAATTTTATCACCACTAAAAGTCAAAATTCAATTTTATTGTGAAGAATGTTCAAAATGCGTCATAAGTTTTTATAAGACGTCTATAAACGGTTCATAGCGGCATAAAACATGCTTAACACAATAATCACATGAAGTTGATCTAAAGCTGCATAGTTAAAATACAAACACGCAGAACAGGTGTACGTAAATTGCATGTCAAAATTGCACTCCATTTGCCAGTAAAACAAATCGCTTTACTCATTATACTATCAGTATATTGTTTTTGTTTGTTCTTCAAGATTTTATCAAGATGCTGTTTTAAACATATGTGGCTACTCATGATTAGAACGGTAGTAGTTCTTAAAGGGTTTTTATTGAGAGAAACATTTTTGAGAAATTTTATAAAATTGTATTCTTGATATTGATTTTGTACGACCTGTATGCCTTTATTTTCCCTTAGCTTTAAAGAATAATTGTTATTAAATTGTCATGGTGATGAAGAGTTTTGATGGATGTGATATTTTATCATTTTCTTTCAAAATCAAGAAAAAAATACAATATTGTTGCGCAGATAATAGAACACGTGGTACTGACCTCCGATGTCATGTTGTTATTGTACTATTCACAAAAGCCCCTTGTATCAAATAAAATTTGATATTTAACTGCGAAACTAATTAAAGAAAATAATAATTTATCATTGTTTTGAACAATAACCAATAAATTTTGACAAGTAATAAGACACCATTACATATATTTTGTATTTATAGATCTGGGCTCACAAAACTAGTTTAATCCCGCCACTTTTTTTTTATTGAAGTACCTGTACCAAGCCTGGAATGTGATCGATCATGTATTTGTGTGTTATTGGTATCGATTTTTCCTCTTTCTGTCATTTTTCTATAGGATTTTGGAACTGTTCCGATAGTGTGGTATTTTTTTATTTTTTTTCACTTTATTATCTAAATCTGGTTCAAAATAAAAGAGGTGGCAACAATCCAACATATATAATTCTTGGAAGGAATACAATGCAATGACGTTTTAATGAATTGTGGTTTTCGAATTATATTAATTTCGTTCCAATAATTTATAAATACGACATCTATTTCATTAACTATCAGATAACTATGATTTAAATTACATTTAATTAAACATTGTTTATTTGGTCATAATATGATACTTATTCAATCAGCCATTGACTTACTACACAAAATAGGGACTAGCACCTTTTACACACACAAATCTAATTTGTCCCCAAGTATTCACTACGCAAAAAAACCAAAAACGTTATGTTGGTGATTTAATTTACCATGTCACATAGTTTACGGGTCTATCAGTCCAATTTTTTCTCTATGTTTGGAAATGGTTGAAATAGTTGAACCCTACAAAATAACATTGTATGGGAATGCCTTGTTGATTTAATGTCCTACAACATATATTTTACATGTTCATTCACATTTCTACACATTATTGAATATTGGTGAACAATATAATAAATTGACGGTATTTTCAAGATATGATTTAATTAATTGTTGTACAAAATGGTCGATCAAATATGCAAGATATGGTTTCACAAGAGAAATAAAAACAATGAAATATACTTACCAATTTAAATGTTGATTCCCGTTATATGATATACCAAATGTTCCTTTTCATTATCATCAAAAACGATTTTCATATAAAAATACCAAGCCACCATCTTCTATATAGCTTGATGTATACATCTCTAGGCGAAAACAAAAATAGATTTTCTCATGGTTACTTGATGATCTGTTTCCTCACTTAATATAATTTGGCAAAATTATGGTTATAAATTTAGTGAACTCTCTATCGAATTTCATCTCTACAAAGCTTCAGATTATTTAGACGGCTATTTTATTAATTTTACAGACCGCATATAATTAATAAAAGAAATAAAGGTTTTGATAGCCATTAAAATACAATGTAATGGTAAAAGTCTAGGAATGATTTTATTGTCAAATACTTGAATGCAGTTATAGTATAACATTCCAGTGTGAATGAATGATAAATAAAGTTAGAGAATACCGAAGGGGCAATGCAAAAATGGACAATCCAGAGAACTGGCAAGACGAAGTAATACAAAACATGAACATAACATAATATGTGCTAGACACCACCATACAAATAACGTAAGTAAATTATACATACAAGACGTATATGATATATCAAACGATGTAGGGGAATTTATTTAGGTGTTGTAGTTTTTTGTAGTTTGGCCTTTTTTAAATGTACTGTTACTATTCAAGTATTATATATATAATTAATCAATATAAAACCATGGTTTTGGTTTTTTTTAACATAGAAGATTAATATTTCCATTTATTTCGAGACATGTTTTTAGTGAATGCATATTACAAAATGATCACAAGAGGAACTAGCCTAAAAACCTACAATATTATATACATATATGATTAGTTAGAAATAATGTCCAACATTAAACTTAGAAACTAATTAAAGTAAAGGAACAACACTTTTATTGCTGTTCTACAATTCACAGTCACAATAGAATCTTTATCAAGGAGAACAAAGCATACCCTAAATTGTGTGTGAAATAACCAATAGCCTGTAGTTGAGCGATGCGCTTTACTTCCTTCGATAAATGCTACATCTGGACATCTTAGTCGTTCTGATATTATTTTGTTTATAGAATGCTACTCGATCAGATATTCGGGGTTATAAACAAGAAAACACATTACGGGTGCAATAATCTTACAAATACCGTCATCATGGTACCCAACATCACATTTAGAAATTACAATACAGACTAATTCAACCATAGTGATCCCATAGATGATTCGAAAAACGTTAGAGAAAACCGAAGGGCAATCAAGAATGGATAATCAAGAAACATTGGCAACAATTGAGTACACAAAATACAAGACGAAGACAAACAAAACAAATAACACAACACAGAAAACTAAAAAGATGAGGAACACGGATCTCACCAAAAACACAACACAGAAAACTAAATAGATGAGCAACAGGGACCCCATCAAAAACACAACACAGAAAACTAAAAAGATGAGCAACACAGACCCCACCAAAAACACAACACAGAAAACTAGAAAGATGAGGAACACGGATCCTACCAAAAACACAACACAGAAAACTAGAAAGATGAGCAACACAGAACCCACCAACAACACAACACAGAAAACTAGAAAGATGAGCAACACGGACCCTACCAAAAACACAACACAGAAAACTAGAAAGATGAGGAACACGGACCTCACCAAAAACACAACACAGAAAACTAGAAAGATGAGCAACACGGACCCTACCAAAAACACAACATAGAAAACTAAATAGATGAGGAACACGGACCTCACCAAAAACACAACACAGAAAACTAGAAAGATGAGCAACACGGACCCTACCAAAAACACAACATAGAAAACCAAATAGATGAGGAACACGGACCTCACCAAAAACACAACACAGAAAGCTAAAAAGATGTGGAACACGGACCTCACCAAAAACACAACACAGAAAACTAAAAACATGAGCAACACAGACCCCACCTAAAACACAACACAGAAAACTAAAAAGATGAGCAACACAGACCCTACCAAAAACACAACATAGAAAACTAAAAAGATGAGCAACACGGACCCCACCAAAAACACAGCACAGAAAACTAAAAAGATGAGCAACACAGACCCTACCAAAAACACAACACAGAAAACTAAAAAGATGAGCAACACAGACCCCATCAAAAACACAACACAGAAAGCTAAAAAGATGAGCAACACAGACCCCACCAAAAACACAACATAGAAAACTAAAAACATGAGCAACATGGACCCCACCAAAAACACAACACAGAAAACTAAAAACATGAGCAACACAGACCCCACCAAAAACACAACACAGAAAACTAAAAAGATGAGCAACACAGACCCTACCAAAAACACAACACAGAAAACTAAATAGATGAGCAACACAGACCCCACCAAAAACACAACACAGAAAACTAAATAGATGAGCAACACAGACCCCACAAAAAAAAAAAAACACAGTAAACTAAATAGATGAGCAACACAGACCCCACCAAAAACACAACATAGAAAACTAAAAACATGAGCAACACAGACCCCACCAAAAACACAACACAGAAAACTAAATAGATGAGCAACACAGACCCCACCAAAAACACAACATAGAAAACTAAAAACATGAGCAACACAGACCCCACCAAAAACACAACACAGAAAACTAAATAGATGAGCAACACAGACCCCACCAAAAACACAACACAGAAAACTAAATAGATGAGCAACAGGGACCCCATCAAAAACACAACACAGAAAACTAAAAAGATGAGCAACACAGACCCCACCAAAAACACAACACAGAAAACTAAAAACATGAGCAACACAGACCCCATCAAAAACACAACACAGAAAACTAAAAACATGAGCAACACAGACCCCACCAAAAACACAACATAGAAAACTAAAAAGATGAGCAACACAGACCCCACCTAAAACACAACACAGAAAACTAAAAACATGAGCAACGGGGACCCCATCAAAAACACAACACAGAAAACTAAAAAGATGAGCAACACAGACCCCACCAAAAACACAACACAGAAAACTAAAAAGATGAGCAACACAGACCCCACCAAAAACACAACACAGAAAACTAAAAACATGAGCAACACAGACCCCATCAAAAACACAACACAGAAAACTAAAAAGATGAGCAACACAGACCCTACCAAAAACACAACACAGAAAACTAAAAAGATGAGCAACACAGACCCCACCAAAAACACAACACAGAAAGCTAAAAAGATGAGCAACACAGACCCCACCAAAAACAAAACATAGAAAACTAAAAACATGAGCAACATGGACCCCACCAAAAACACAACACAGAAAACTAAAAACATGAGCAACACAGACCCCACCAAAAACACAACACAGAAAACTAAAAAGATGAGCAACACAGACCCTACCAAAAACACAACACAGAAAACTAAATAGATGAGCAACACAGACCCCACCAAAAACACAACACAGAAAACTAAATAGATGAGCAACACAGACCCCACAAAAAAAAAAAAAACACAGTAAACTAAATAGATGAGCAACACAGACCCCACCAAAAACACAACATAGAAAACTAAAAACATGAGCAACACAGACCCCACCAAAAACACAACACAGAAAACTAAATAGATGAGCAACACAGACCCCACCAAAAACACAACATAGAAAACTAAAAACATGAGCAACACAGACCCCACCAAAAACACAACACAGAAAACTAAATAGATGAGCAACACAGACCCCACCAAAAACACAACACAGAAAACTAAATAGATGAGCAACAGGGACCCCATCAAAAACACAACACAGAAAACTAAAAAGATGAGCAACACAGACCCCACCAAAAACACAACACAGAAAACTAAAAACATGAGCAACACAGACCCCATCAAAAACACAACACAGAAAACTAAAAACATGAGCAACACAGACCCCACCAAAAACACAACATAGAAAACTAAAAAGATGAGCAACACAGACCCCACCTAAAACACAACACAGAAAACTAAAAACATGAGCAACGGGGACCCCATCAAAAACACAACACAGAAAACTAAAAAGATGATCAACACAGACCCCACCAAAAACACAACACAGAAAACTAAAAAGATGAGCAACACAGACCCCACCAAAAACACAACACAGAAAACTAAAAACATGAGCAACACAGACCCCATCAAAAACACAACACAGAAAACGAAAAACATGAGCAACACAGACCCCACCAAAAACACAACATAGAAAACTAAAAAGATGAGCAACACAGACCCCACCTAAAACACAACACAGAAAACTAAAAAGATGAGCAACACAGACCCTACCAAAAACACAACACAGAAAACTAAATAGATGAGCAACAGGGACCCCATCAAAAACACAACACAGAAAACTAAAAAGATGAGCAACACAGACCCCACCAAAAACACAACACAGAAAACTAAAAACATGAGCAACACAGACCCCACCAAAAACACAACACAGAAAACTAAAAAGATGAGCAACAGGGACCCCATCAAAAACACAACACAGAAAACTAAATAGATGAGCAACACAGACCCCACCAAAAACACAACACAGAAAACTAAAAAGATGAGTAACAAGGACCTCACCAAAAACACAACACAGAAAACTAACAAGATGAGTAACAAGGACCCCACTAAATACCAGGGGTGAACCCAAGTGCGCGCAAGGGGTACACAGTGTCAGCTTCAAAATAGGTATACTAGTACAATAAGTTAATGATTATGATAGATGCTTGAAGTATTGATTATAGATGCTCGGATGTATAAACTTTAGCAGTACTACTGAACTTTTCGAAAGAGATTTAAATTATATAATTTGTAAGAACTATCCAACATTACATTTAGACACCAATTAAAGTAAAGGAATATCACTTGCATGGTTTTTCTACATTTCAGTTACAGTAAGGTCTTCTTCAACAATGAGACTAACTCCTACCTAGACTAACTCCTACCCTAGACTAACTCCTACCCTAGACTAACTCCTACTCTAGAATGAGTGAGACTAACTCCTACCCTAGACTAACTTCTACCTAGACTAACTCCTACCCTAGACTAACTCCTACCCTAGACTAACTCCTACCTAGACTAACTCCTACCCTAGACTAACTCCTACCCTAGACTAACCCCTACCCTAGACTAACTCCTACCCTAGACTAACTCTTACCCTAGACTAACTCCTACCCTAGACTAACTCCTACCCTAGACTAACTCCTATCCTAGAATGAGTGAGACTAACTCCTACCCTAGAATGAGGGAGACTAACTCCTACCATAGACTAACTCCTACCCTAGACTAACACCTACCCTAGACTAACTCCTATCATAGACTAACTCCTACCCTAGACTAACTCCTACCCTAGACTAACTCCTACCCTAGACTAACACCTACCCTAGACTAACTCATACCATAGACTAACTCCTACCCTAGACTAACTCCTACCCTAGACTAACCTCCTACCCTAGACTAACTCCTACCCTAGACTATCTCCTACCCTAGACTAACTCCTACCCTAGAATGACTCCTACCCTAGAATGACTCCTACCCTAGACTAACTCCTACCCTAGACTAACTCCTACCCTAGAATGACTCCTACCCTAGACTAACTCCTATCCTAGAATGAGTGTGAAGCGATCCACAGACTGCAGTTTAGCGGTACTATAGGGTCTTCTTCAACAATGAGACTAATTCCTACCCTAGAATGAGTGTGGAGCGATTCACAGACTGCAGTTTAGCGGTACTATAGGGTCTTCTTCAACAATGAGACTAACTCCTACCCTAGAATGAGTGTGAAGCGATCCACAGACTGCAGTTTAGCGGTACTATAGGGTCTTCTTCAACAATGAGACTAATTCCTACCCTAGAATGAGTGTGAAGCGATTCACAGACTGCAGTTTAGCGGTACTATAGGGTCTTCTTCAACAATGAGACTAACTCCTACCCTAGAATGAGTGTGAAGCGATCCACAGACTGCAGTTGAGCGGTACTTTTTACTTCTATCGATAAACGCTACATATGGGGATTTTTGTCGTTCTGATGTTGCTTGGTGGATACCATTTTATTTTCCAAATTCGGTGTTTTCACCAAGAACGTAAACAGGAGTGAGTTAGTGATTGTAGCTTAGCGCCAACGCAGCAATTTTTCAGTTATAGCATGGCGAGAACAAGTTAATTTTAAATGAGATGGTGATGAGAACGTAACACATCTAAGAATTTAACGGAAGACATTACATACAAGACAACTCCAACTTTCAACTAGAAGTTAATAATTATCGATGCAATATAAAGTAGTTCACCTCCTCAGAAGAAGGTTTCGGAGTATGCAAATTAGGTTATCTGCCATTGAGATGATGATTCCTGAAAAGGGGAGGCGGTTGCAATCTGTGATACGGCAACATCATGTTTTCTCTCTCACAACAACCCCTAGTGACTTTATAATAGGTCGTTTTGAAAAAAATAAAAAACAAAACATACCCAACTGTCGGAACATTTCTAAAATCCAACATAAAAATAACAGAATGAGGAAAACTCCATGTTCCTACATTTACCTGCGCTGATTTGACAACTGTTTTACTTGTTTTGTTCAAGTATTGTTGTAAATACTGTTATAGTGACAGCCGGAAACTTTGAGCCGTAATGAAAGGGGGAGGTTTGGCGCTTTAAAATCTGATTCAACCCATCATTTCTTTAGAAATGCCTGTACCAAGTCAGGGTCATTACGGTTTTCACAGTTTTCCGGTTGTTGACTGATTTTGTCTGTTTATATAATTATGAGTTTTGACTTTCCCTTTGTTAGATTGTTCGGAGTTCGGTAATTTTGTTATTACCCTTATTTATTATGCATATATACATGACCACTCACTTTCATGGATTGGTACAGACACATCAACAATAAAAAGTAAAGTCTTGTTGTATGACTGAATTTACCTGAATCGACCCCGTTTGCTTTGGTAGTATTCGTATTGCTCAATCTTTATGTTTCTGTGTTTTGTGGATCATTCTTAGTTTTTTTTCTCTCTGTTGTGTTTCTGTACATTATATTGTCTGTCTCTCTTTTATTTACAGCCTCTGCTGTTGTGTTTCTGTACATTATATTGTCTGTCTCTCTATTATTTACCGCCTCTGCTGTTGTGTTTCTGTACATTATATTGTCTGTCTCTCTTTTATTTACAGCCTCTGCTGTTGTGTTTCTGTACATTATATTGTCTGTCTCTCTTTTATTTACAGCCTCTGCTGTTGTGTTTTTGTACATTATATTGTCTGTCTCTCTTTTATTTACAGCCTCTGCTGTTGTGTTTCTGTACATTATATTGTCTGTCTCTCTTTTATTTACCGCCTCTGCTGTTGTGTTTCTGTACATTATATTGTCTGTCTCTCTTTTATTTACAGCCTCTGCTGTTGTGTTTCTGTACATTATATTGTCTGTCTCTCTTTTATTTACAGCCTCTGCTGTTGTGTTTCTGTACATTATATTGTCTGTCTCTCTTTTATTTACAGCCTCTGCTGTTGTGTTTCTGTACATTATATTGTCTGTCTCTCTTTTATTTACAGCCTCTGATGTTGGTGTTTCTGTACATTATATTGTCTGTCTCTCTTTTATTTACAGCCTCTGCTGTTGTGTTTCTGTACATTATAATGTCTGTCCCTCTTTTATTTACAGCCTCTGCTGTTGTGTTTCTGTACATTATATTGTCTGTCTCTCTTTTATTTACAGCCTCTGCTGTTGTGTTTCTGTACATTATATTGTCTGTCTCTCTTTTATTTACAGCCTCTGCTGTTGTGTTTCTGTACATTATATTGTCTGTCTCTCTTTTATTTACAGCCTCTGATGTTGGTGTTTCTGTACATTATATTGTCTGTCTCTCTTTTATTTACAGCCTCTGCTGTTGTGTTTCTGTACATTATATTGTCTGTCTCTCTTTTATTTACAGCCTCTGCTGTTGTGTTTCTGTACATTATATTGTCTGTCTCTCTTTTATTTACAGCCTCTGCTGTTGTGTTTCTGTACATTATATTGTCTGTCTCTCTTTTATTTACAGCCTCTGCTGTTGTGTTTCTGTACATTATATTGTCTGTCTCTCTTTTATTTACAGCCTCTGCTGTTGTGTTTCTGTACATTATATTGTCTGTCTCTCTTTTATTTACAGCCTCTGATGTTGTGTTTCTGTACATTATATTGTCTGTCTCTCTTTTATTTACAGCCTCTGCTGTTGTGTTTCTGTACATTATATTGTATGTCCCTCTTTTATTTACAGCCTCTGCTGTTGTGTTTCTGTACATTATATTGTCTGTCTCTCTATTATTTACAGCCTCTGCTGTTGTGTTTCTGTACATTATATTGTCTGTCTCTCTATTATTTACAGCCTTTGATGTTTTGTTTCTGTACATTATATTGTCTGTCTCTCTTTTATTTACAGCCTCTGATGTTGGTGTTTCTGTACATTATATTGTCTGTCCCTCTTTTATTTACAGCCTCTGCTGTTGTGTTTCTGTACATTATATTGTCTGTCTCTCTATTATTTACAGCCTCTGATGTTTTGTTTCTGTACATTATATTGTCTGTCTCTCTTTTATTTACAGCCTCTGATGTTGTGTTTCGGTACATTATATTGTCTCTCCCTCTTTTATTTACAGCCTCTGATTACCGCTTTGATATCTTCAAACTTATCTTACACTATGCTATATCAATTATATCTTTCTGTTTAAAGCAGTGAAGCTATTCACTCTCACCCATCCTACTGCCACATGTTTAGATACTAAAATATTCTTTGTAAATGCGTTGATAGTCATTAACATAATTTAGAAACTGCAATATTATAAAGTTAAAACATGCAATAACGCTTTATGTCATAATTTAAATGAGGGGGCGTCGTGGCCCTGATCGTATGGGAGTTGGATTTAGCAACTACTTATGCAATCAGTGCCTATCACCGCTGATGTTGTGAGTTCGAATCTCGATAAGGCGAGGTGTACAACATTTTGTGATCAAGTATGTCAGTGACTTGTGACAGGACGGTGATTTACTCCAGGGGATCCGGTTTCCTTCACCAATAAAACTGACCGCCCCGATATATCTGAAGTATTGTTGAAAGTGGCGCTAAACACCATCAAGCAAACAAACAAACATAATTTAAATGCAAATCATTCGTGTCTTATTTCTGAGCATTTACACAAATTTATTCAGATAAATTATCCAGTTTCCATGCTTTACAAAAAATACTAGATTTTCGTGTGAAGCTATGTATTATATTAAACAGAGTAGGACATGACTATTTCTTAAATGTCGAAAAATGAAAGGTCTCGACAGAACATGCATATATATTGCATAGATACATATATGAAAGTAATTCTGCATGTTCGGTATCAGATATCGAACAAAATACGTAAATAAATTTAATAAAGGTGATCTGGATTGTCAATCAAATCAAGCCTTTGAGATTTTGGAGAACAGAATGGGGCCAATGGATTTCATCTACGATAATTTCTACGATAGATGGCGTTCGTGTACTATCAGTTATACATTCGGAACTCTCCCGGATCGCATCGGAGCTTTTCGTTATATATCCGCCATTACAAGTTGCGATAGTATGCCTCAGTACTGCTGTGTGCCGGGTTGCACAAATTCTGGGTGTCATGTGTTCCCTTCAAACCCAGAACTGAAGAAAAAATGGAGAGTTGCCATCAAGCGGCTTGATGAAAAGTCAAGAAACTTCTGGACACCAGGAAAGTACGACGTCGTTTGTACACCCCACTTCAGAGAGAGTGACTAAAAGGAAACGCTATCAGGTTAGATGGCTATTTCGCTTACCCCGTATTCAGGTTAATTATTACTCTAATAAGAGTGCTTCTTACTTGAATGAAACTAAAAATGTCTGATTGTCGTCGATTCTAGCTGATATTTCAGTCTAAATATTTGACTATAACAGGTTGGGGACAACCACTCGTTTTGGGAACATACCCAAATAAGAAATACTTTTTCCATTGTCAAAGTTCCTCCATTTCACATAAAGATGTGTCTTTTAAAGTTAAATGTGTCAACTCCAAAGTTTATAATCTTTTTCTGTTTGAAGCATATACCCATTTGGATAGTTGTTACCCAAATCAGTCACTTGATGTTTCAAAAATAATTAGAAAAACTTCTACTAAAATATTTTTTTTTTTTTAGAAGTTTTTCCCATTTTCCACGTTATTTTTAAAACATCAAGTGACTGTGTTCAAATGAGAAATATTCCCCAAATGAGGGGTTGTCTCCAACCTGTACAATCTAACATTTTTTGTCAGATAAAGTACTACATAATATAAGAATAAATAAAAGAATGGTACGAGTTAGTTTATTACAGTGTTAGACGTTGAACAACATGTATAACATGTATATTGCATTCTGATTTCAATATAAACACAATAACAGTGATAGAAATACAAATTTGTCCTGTAAAATAATAAGGCCAAAATAAAATATATGTGTGTTTCCTATTACTTGCTGAGAAAAATTAGGGTAGGTAGGTAGGGATTTTATTTTATTTTGTAAAAACATTTTATATAGACTTAATAGGCCAGAGTTTGTGACTTTAACGGTGCTGATTGGGAAATGGCCAACAAATGTTTAGGGTCGGGGCCTTAAAATAGGGTAATAGGAAACACAACTATATTTTATTTTGGCCTAAAACCTAAATACTATAATAAGGTCCAACTGAATGACATGATTTTTTTTAAATGCAATATTGTATTTTTCTATTGATAACCATGCTTTTGGACAACCAAATAGCTGAGCTTTAATACTGCAATCCAATTGAAATAAATCAAGGTAAAAGATCAAAATTCATTCATATAAAGTGGTTAAAACAGAAAAATTCAAATCTCAAGTATGTAATGATGCAGTATTCCACTCCTTTGGTAGTTGAAGACTACTGTATCAGAATTTTATCCTATATGCAAGGTGCTTCACACTTCGTAAAAACTTAATTATATTTTTTGGTCTTGAAAAAAATTGTGTTTAAGGTAAAATGCTGAAAAATATTAGCTAGGATAGAAAGGACATTTTTTTTATTTTATAGTTTTGTTTTACATTGAGTTAATGGGAGGCAATCAGTGCTTGTTGTAAAATGGCGAACATTGTTTGGGAAGGCATACAATTTCAGGTAGTGCCGGATTACCCTAAACAAACTATTATATGTTCAACAAAGAAATACTTACATTCATAACAGTAATTGAGAAATATCATAGATTTTTACTTTACCATTGTCTTGAAAAGTCATCAGCACTCAAATGATGAAGAAGTACATGCAACAAAAAGAGGAAATGTCAGGTTTGTAATTTCAACATAAACAAACTGGCCCTTCCCCCAGTTGTAACAAAACAAATAACATTGAACTCAACAAAATCAACCATGCTGAACAGGAAAACTGAAAAATAAAGAATTTTTACCATTTTAAGACATGTCTCAACTAGGAAGAATTGGCTCTTGTAAAAAAATATGATACTCCTAAAGAAGAGGGACCCCTAAAGTAAATGAAGGCCGAATACTGTGTAAGTGTTCAGCTTGTTGAATGCTTGTTGTTATGTAACTTATGATCACATTTATTCATGCTAAAGAATGAGTAATATAACTTTCTCACAAAGAAAGCAATAGAATAGTGTTGATACTTATCTACCAAACTGTTTTACGACCCTGTGTCGACGCATTACGTCGACTCAGTTCGATTTTAAGGTTAGGAACTGGCCACAGCATGTAACGATCGGCCATCTTGAAACCTGATAAGTTAGGAAGACGTCTGAGCATTTCCGCAAAGGTTCCGAACGAATAACTGATAGTACACGAGCGCCACCACGCGGCAATAGGTGCGGGAACAAACCATTCCCAATGTTCCACACATTGATTATTAACTTTTTGCCACATCCCACGATGTATTGTCCACACAAAGCGATATCAACGTATCTGCAATAATTATCAGCCAATGCATGCTAATATGACCAACTTGAGGCCTGTCGGACGCAACATAAAACCGTGTAATGGTTAGCGTGCCTGCCTCCAGTGCGGTAGATCGTGGAGGGTTCGAACACCTGTTGGATCAAACCAAAGACTTTACAACTGATATTTGCTTCTTCTCCACTCTGTACGCAGCATTAAGGGGGAAGAGCAAAAACCCACAAACTGTTGTTTCAGTGAGCTAGTCATTTGAATATTTAATTAAAACTGTTGGTCTTGTACAAATCTAACATCATCACTACCTCATCGAAATGTAATTTGGTCTGGTAGTGATATAGCTTGAGGTCAAACATCAGTAACTCTATCAAAACATATCCACCATTAATCTTTTACTTACAAAAACAACAACATCTATCTGACAAAATGTTTAATAATATAAGGTCAGAAACGTTCTATTCAATAAAAACGTAGATATTAAGTGATTAACGAAGCCCTGAGCCCTGAGATGAGAGATGACTGAGAAACGTCCTCGAGGTTTAAAAAACGTCTTTGATTATTTTATCGCTATTTTGTATTCATAATTAAAAAAAATTGTTGAGATACTGACATTTTTTTAAACACAATTAATATTTTATATTGTTAATCACTTATTATCAAGGATTTGGTAATGTGACGTCATTATAACGTCATATTAGAAATATAGTCTCTAAAATTGCTTCCCGTTTATTACGATAATTTCTCAAATCAAGATAGTTAAATTTTCACAGTTTAAAGTTCGAGGTTTACCGAGAACTTTAAAATGTAAAAATTTAACTATCGATATTTGAGAAATTATCGTAATAAACGGGAAACAATGTTAGAGATTGTTACTCTAATGAACCACTAAAAATTTGTTTGATTCTTTTTCTCACTAATTTAACAACATATATGGCCGTTTTCACTTTCTCAAATCGACGTTCAAATGACGTCACTGACGTATACTTCAATTGACGTCACACCCGTTAAGGATTGTTTTTGAAGCAATGATGGAGAAGGGACAAGATTCCAGATGAGGGGATCTTGATGACGGTACGGTTAATTACGGTTAATTACGGTTAATTAAACGATTTCATTGACACAATGACATTTTGCGAAACGTAACATTTTTACGGGAAAAGTAGCGTGAAATTCTTATCTCCTCACCCACGGGTTGAGACATATAGAATCTAACACCGGGGAGAGTACAAGATAAGGAAATCTCCGACACCCGAGGGTAAGATTTCAATCGTTCTCTTTACGAGGCTTGCCGAGTTAGAGAACGATTGTAATCTTACCCAAGGGTGTCGAAGATTTCCCTATCTTGTACTTTTTCCGGTGTTTGATTTTATTTCTCACTAAACACCTAATTGTTTTTGTTTACATTCCATCGAGCGTTTTCCCGCAATTTATTTTTCCATTGCTGAAGTAAATATTCGATTTATCCATATGCAACCGTATCTCGGCAGTATTTCAAATGTATTTCATCATAAAGTACAATGTATTTAATAAATATATTATAAATGTTACTACAACAGAGATAAATACCTGTAAAAAAATATATGAATTTGGTCAAAGGGAGGTAATTTCTTTCTTTACATTAGTTACTAACAAGGGAGAGCACTCTATTATTTACTCAAAGTAAACAAACATTGACTGGAAGAGAGCCTGAAAAAAGAATCAAACACCGTGATAGGTGCACGTTAGCTAGCAGAATATAATACATAAATGAATTTAAAAATACTTATGTAGTAGAATCGTGGTTAATTGTTTATTTTAAAAAGGAAAAGCATGGAGAATTGGGGGGCAGTTGACATAAACTGTACAGTATGCATTTGTCGGTAAAACGCACGTGATTTTTTTGTCTTGCACTAGTGCAGGATAAGAAAATCTCACATCGCTAAAAATAGGAACTGGTCTGTCTCAAAAGTGAGAAATATAGAATCTAACACCGGGGAGAGTACAAGATAGGGAAATCTCCGACACCCGAGGGTAAGATTTCAATCGTTCTCTTTACGAGGCTTGCCGAGTTAGAGAACGATTGTAATCTTACCCAAGGGTGTCGCAGATTTCCCTATCTTGTACTTTTTCCGGTGTTTGATTTTATTTCTCACTAAACACCTAATTGTTTTTGTTTACATTCCATCGAGCGTTTTCCCGCAATTTATTTTTCCATTGCTGAAGTAAATATTCGATTTATCCATATGCAACCGTATCTCGGCAGTATTTCTAATGTATTTCATCATAAAGTACAATGTATTTAATAAATATATCATAAATGTTACTGCAACAGAGATAAATACATGAAAACAAATATTTGAATTTGGTCAAAGGGAGGTAATTTCTTTCTTTACGTTAGTTACTAACAAGGGAGAGCACTCTATTATTTACTCAAAGTAAACAAACAATGACTGGAAGAGAGCCCGAAAAAAGAATCAAACACCGTGAAAGGTGCACGTTAGCTAGCAGAATATAATACATAAATGAATTTAAAATTACTTATGTAGTAGAATCGTGGTTAATTGTTTATTTTAAAAAGGAAAGCATGGAGAATAGAGAATAGTTGACATAAACTGTACAGTATGCATTTGTCGGTAAAACGCACGTGATTTTGTTGTCTTGCACTAGTGCAAGATAAGAAAATCTCACATCGCTAAAAATAGGAACTGGTCTGTCTCAAAAGTGAGAAATAATTGCGTAATTGACCAATCAGCGACCGAGAACAAAGTGATCCACACGTTGATTATCGATTTCTTCTCACACGGGTTGAGAAGTGTGAAAATTGAACAAGAATTAGAGAAAACAGCGATAATAAAGGACGAAGTCCTTCTAACGGTAAGCTGTCCGATTTTTCCTTCTTATATTGATAGCTAAAAATCTGCTCACCGGAAGTTTAAAAAATAGATCAATTGATAATTTAGAAACGCAAAAGAATCTATTTCAATGAAAAATTCCCAATTCTTTGATTATTTACTCTATGCAAAATCGAAATAAACTTTTAATAAAATTCTAATAAAAAAATCTCTTTCTACGAAACTCCCGATGGAATAGACTGACTCAATCTGTCTCAATCTAGCCGAGGTACGAGCCAGGGGACAGAACTCGTCAGTTTACCGATGGAAGAGCGGCGTAGGTAAAATGAACGCCATAACAAATCGGCTACACAATTCATTCAAAATAAAAGATAATAGCCTCACCGGACGCAATTACGAACGAAATAAAAAGTATGTCCCCTAATTGTTCCTTCAAAACATGAATTAAAAAAATGCTTTTATAAATAGATACCCCGCTAAATTACTCGTGTTTTGGGAGAAAATTATTCATGCGCAGTTGTTGAATGTTGCAGACGACGGGTTTTCATATTTGTAAACAGAAAACGATCGACAATTGCACTTGGAATCTATCGCTAAAATTCATTGAGGTTCGCATATTTTGTTATCTTATGCCTGTAATTGGAAAGAATATGATCTCCTGGTTCTATGCATATGTAGAACACATTGAAATTAAAACAAAAACAGTCAATATAATACATTTTCCTTACCTTGATCTATCCCAAAATGTCAAAATCCGTGATGTACCTTATTCGTTGAAGAGTCCAAGGAAACTGGCACACATTTATGGTATGAATAAAGGAAAGGTTTTTATGTCATGTGTATTATATACAAATAGATATGTGAACGTAAATGAATGAATGCTCTTTCAATTTTAACAGTTGTCATTAAATAATTTACACTAGAAAGGTTATTATGATGTCGTTCGAAATTGTGTCCGGATCTAGGTCACAGAGTGACTAGAACGGGGTCATGAAAATCTGTTCCAAGTTAAAACCCGTAACAATGCATTGAATAATATATGGGCTATGATTCAAAAGGAATCTTGGTGTTTAATCTGAAATATGAACATGCAATCAGCTTCATCAATTTGGTCAAATTTATAAATTATTATCAAATGCCACGGTCAACATCATCGAAATTGTTCGTAATTGCGTCCGGTGGCGGTGAGGCTCACGTGTACGGATCATCGTATTATTGCAATTTTAGGACTTCGTCCTTCAAACAGGTTGCCTGTCTCATATTATTACGTGCGTTTGTTTATCACGAGACTACTTGGTTAGATAATTTTCCATCTCACTCTACTAGCGTGAGATGGAAAATTCTCAGATAGGAAGATCAAAGGAAAATACCGCAATATAGCGATAAATATAGAATCTAACACCGGCAAAAGTGCAAGACAGGGAAATCTCCGACACCCTCGGCACCCTCGGCACTTTTTGCCGGTGTTTGATTTTATATCTCACTTTTATCAGCTGTTTTTAGTTTCAGGTTTGTTTGTAAACTTCATGTAAACAATGTGAGTTATTTCCCCTTCATGTCAATCAAAAAAGTAAAGGGGGGAGGGGGGTATTGATTCATAAATTCCTTTCGAATGACGTAGAATCAGTGATGATATCCAATCGGATTACGAGTTATTGATAAATTCTGGTAAGAATATAATTATTATATAATAATATGGCTGATTGTTAGGATTTGCGTGTTTATAAAAGATTGAAAACTTATATACAGTGGATTGTTTATTTTAAAAAGTAAAAGCATGGAGAATTGGGGGTGGGGTGGCAGTTGACATAAACTGTACAGCATGCATTTGCCGGTAAAACGCACGTGATTTTTTTGTCTTGCACTAGTGCAAAATAAGAAAATCTGACATCGCTAAAATTAGGAACTGGTCTGTCTCAAAAGTGAGAAATAACATTCATTCATTCAAAATGGCCACCGTTAGTTAAAAAACAATATACACAAATTGAGAATGCATCGATCTTTACATTCGTCATTGCTTCTTGGTGCAACAAGGTGAAGGTAACCAGACAATGATACAGTATTTGTCTAGACAGGGCTGGGAACATCACGAGTGTACCATATGATACCACATATACTGTATCATATTTACAGAATAGACAAGTACAGTAGTATGACAACTAGTCTGTCTTGACGAACATTTATTCTTGATCAATATTCATCTCACATCAGAGACTACTGCATCTTATCAAACTTGAGCTCAAACTCAACCGCAGTGTTCGTGTTTACAATATAAATAGCACTTTGGTGACGTTTTTAAGTTTTAAAGTTATTCCCGATGGACCATGTATGACGTAAGTAATATCGTTTTCAATATACATATATCAAACCTATGATATAATTATTGACACAATAAATTGAAAAACCGACATGAAACCATATTTTTCTACTTCAGATGAATCTTCATATGTCGTAAACTAACATAAAGCGGTCGGCAGATTGAATTGCGGCACTAAGGATTCTGTTTCATGAATGTGAGTTGTTACAGAGAGGTGGGTCGTGTTATTGTTTATTTATTGCTTTGTTTGTTATGAAGAGAACAAGATACAGCAAGATACAACAAGATACAGTCTAAACTTTTAAATCCAAAAAATATTATTGAATGTAATTATTTATATAAATTCATTCGGGACGCATTAGAAATAAGAAACACTTCTTAAAATATGTGTACAACTGTATTATTATATACTGCATGTAACTTTTAAATGTTGTTTTGTATATTATCATGTGATTTGTAATGGAGAACACTAATGTATTATTATTAGTTATCTTTAATAAAGAATTTAATTGAATATTGTTTGTTCGCATAAATTAAACATCAAAAGAAAGCCTTCAGCATACAATTGCTTATATTTTGACTTTCGTAATTAACTGTAGAATACAATTTTCTTAATGCCTAACATATGTGTCTGAAAGCAGTTTCGGCTTAGGGCGTGCCTGATGGAGGTTATGTCAGCAACGCGTCGTGCGCGCTGGATTTGATATGTGCGTTTTCTTTAAACAATGATGTACCATTTATTTCAAAAATAAGATCCAAGTGATAAGTGTTCAACGTAAAACGTAATAATATATAAAAAAATAATATATAGAATTATGGAAATATAGTCATAACAAAGAGAATTACAAAATAATATTGAGCTATTAAAAAAATAGAATTAATAACAAAGAAAACAGAATAACAAAATAAAGCTCTAAAGTAATACACAAACAGTAGTATTTACATTGTTGGTCCATCCCGATCTTCCATGTAAGTAGTATTCAATGTGCGCAGTATAGTTTGAAGATTAGTCCAGTGGATGGATTATATTACTGACATTGGAATTGCTGAATACACTGCTAAACTATTGTAAAGAAATGTGGGTAATATGTCATGTCTTAGTGTTATTATAGTGCATATAACCAGGTATAAGTTGTGGGGAACAACCGGAAAGGAGATTCCAGTGATTGAGAGGGACGAATGGAACTCGCCCAAAAGGCACCCCGTAAATGAATGCCTTGTGTTTGCAGAATGCACTGTCCCGTGCACGTTAAACAGCTTGTCCGATCACCAAATGAGAGTCAGCTTTCTAAGAGTAGTCGTTGGTGGCTAATAACCAAGTGCAATTAAAACATCCATCCTTACACTCATTGTGACACTACAGTTTACATACAGTTGACTGTAAGCTTGCTACATACAATAAATCATGTTATACATTAATTATTTCTTCCATAATCTGATGTAAGGGCATATTCATAATCGCCATTTTACCTTAGTACCTTATGGCAACCACCTGCCCCTAGGTCTATGTCAGTGTCACGTCTTAATTACATGATTCAATGTCAGTAAACTTATTCCAATCATAAAATACTGCTCACTTTATCAATCAATCAATCAATCAATCAATCAATCAATCAATCAATCAATCAATCAATCAATCAATCAATCAATCAATCAATCAATCAATCAATCAATCAATCAATCAATCAATCAATCAATCAATCAATCAATCAATCAATTCCCAGAGAAATGTGATTATTACCGTCATATATCATTTTTAAGCAGGGTTGTGGCTTGATTCGCCCCACATATCAATTGAATGCCCCTTTTGTAGGGGTTGTACACCACTGCCGAGCAACTTGCTCCATTTCCTATACCAAGTGGTTTCCTTGGAGGTTCATTCAGTCTAAAAAAAAACATAGTTTACACATCAATGTATCTACAATGTTGTTACCATGATATAAGTTAAAAGTATAAGTCAATCACTTATAAGATATAATTTATATATCTATATGATCAATCGAATCTCATTTGTCTATACCACTGAGTAATATGTCGTGTCTTTAAACTTCCGTGAACTTAAAATTAGTTTGATCAAATATAATAAATAATTGTCTGACTTAATGTGTGTAAGTACAATTAATTAGGTTCATAATTGAATGACTTTAGGTGCAAATGACTACTTATGAGTTCGGTCAATGAGTAGCTTTTTCTTAAAAAAAATGATGATGACTCATTTAGAGCTAACGGATCAATTTTATTTTTTAGATCAATTTTACACCCAATTTTATTGCCTTTCAAAAAATATGATTTGATATTACGTGACCTATACAGCTATTTTGTAGATTATAATATTCCCATAAATTAAACTATTTGTTTTTGAAGACGATATATTCACTAGAAAAATATAAAGATATATGTTTTTTAGTTTTCATTTGATGTATTCTTTGAATAAATCACTTCGTCGAGAAAACCACCAGTTTGAAATTAATAAGGAGAAAAAAAAAGATAGGGATATCAGTAGACATCAATGAAAATGTATCTCAGGTTAAAGATATATATTCTGGTTACGTCACAATAGTGAAATTAGGTGTTTTAAATAAAAGTTAGAAAAACCGAACCAAGGGGAAAAATAAATAAAACACACACGAGAAAACAATGAACAAGGCATGCCGATTGTAAACTCAGATGCTCGCGAAGAGTTAGGGTTATGGTATTTAACGCCACTTTCAACATTTTCGTGGCGATCAGTTTTATTGGGTGAGGAAACCGGAGTACCCGGAGAAAACTACATACCTGTCGCATGTCACTGTCAAACTTTATTGCATGTTGTATCGAGTACACCTCGCCATAAGCAGGATTCGAACGGACAACTTTAGTCGTAATAGGTATTTATTGCACAGGTAGTTGTAACTACCATACGATCTCGACTACTACGGCCCCCAATACAATAGAAGGAGACAATATATTAATTACTGCTGTCACATTGATGAAATATGTGATTATGAATTTCGGTAAGTTAAAAATTTCTGCTCGACATGATATTAAAGTTATATGATATTATATTTCAGAATATATTGTAAACAAAATATATGTGATTTCGGAACGACATATGTTAATTTGGAATATACTAATTCAAATTGCTTTTGAGATGAAAGATGTATCGGTACATAACATTCTAGGAATAAGAGTTATGCATAGTCAGACGACGGGTGCCACTAGTGGAGCCTGAATTACCTACCTATCGTAGGTTCTCAGTCCACCCTGGTTAATAGTAGGGTTCATGTTGCTCAATTTTCTTTTTCTGTGTAATGTTTTGTTTATCATCGTTTGGCCATTTTGTCGTTTTCTTATGGACGTTGCATTGTCTATCCTTATTCGATTTACAGCTTCAAATTACCCAATTAGTATCCGGAACATTTCGTAAGTTATTTTCATAGATTAACACTCGAAAATATCTCATTTTATGAGCGATGACACAATTACATATGAGCGATGACACAATTACATATGAGCGATGACATAATTACATATGATCGATGACACAATTACATATGAGCGATGACACAATTACATATGATCGATGACACAATTACATATGAGCGATGACAAAATTACATATGTTGACATACTTTGCTATACAAAACTGTATACATGTAGTTCATTTTACTTCCCTGCAACTAAGTACAAATATTATACAGTCCCGGTATTTTGTGGCGTTGGCTTTGCCCAGTCTTTTGTTTTCTGTGTACTAAAAGAAACGTAGATATCAAATTTAGCACGCACAACGAGTTTCTAGATTTTGTATATTGTGGATCATTTTGTTTTTAATCTTTTTATCCTTTTGTTTTTACTCATTGTATTTTCTTCGATTTGTGTACTCTGATTACCTCTTTGGCATCTTCAAACTTTTCTTTGAACATTGATGTTGCTCAATCGTAACTACTCGGCCATTCTCGCTACCCTGCAAATAACCTCGTATGCATTAGGCGTATAAATCGCACTACTTTTCACATGTCAGTTACATGAAAGTTTGATAAAGTTATATTGTAAGCAATTTTCTATATTTCAATTAAAGTTTTAATTAGTTTTGCATAATTAGATTTTACTTAGTATGTCTTCCATATTGGATTTTCGTGGACTTTATTTTTGTGCTTAACTTAACTTAACTTCCGGCAAACAATTTAAGAAGAATTTCTACTATGTACGTACGAGGTTATTTGCAGGGTAGCGAGAATGGCCGACTAGTTACGATTGTGATGTTGCTATCACGGTAGCCTTGTTACTTTGATCATAGATGACATTTGATAGTAAGTAAACGCTAGGGAATACCGAATGGGAATAAAAAAAAAATGACAATCCACTTTTATGTTAATAAAGTATGACCCTGTTCTAGGTACATATTTTATGGTACTTATTTATGAAGACTTTATGGCGATGGGGCAGTATATGTGGCACAGGAAGAGAGACTCCAATAGGACACTGGTAATGACTCGGTATATGTGGCACAGGAAGAGAGACTCTAATAGTACACTGGTAATGACTCAGTATATGTGGCACAGGGAGAGAGACTCCAATGGCACACTGGTAATGACTATGTCTTTGTAAAATGGTAGTTTAAGTAGCACATTAGAGTACATTTACAGCTGAATGTTCGACTCTCGACATCTGTATGTAGTTGATACCACTTGTCGTGTTAGTTTGATCAGTACATTAATAATTAATTGCTTTAAATACAATAATTTGAACGGTTTGATTTTTGTTTTAATTTGAAGTATCTAGAGTAGTACACATATAGTCATATATATTCGACAGTACTTGATTTAGAAGATTATATGTGACACGTAAGTAAATATTTTGGGGCCGTCGTCGTGATCGTATGGTAGTTAGATATGCCACTACCTGTGCAATCGGGGCTTATCATCACTAAAGTTGTGAGTTCAAATTCCGCACATTGCGATGTGCACTCGATATAACATTATTTGATAAAGTTTGTCAGTGATTTGCAATAGGTTGGTGGTTATCTCCAGGTTCTCTAGTTTCCTCCACCAATAAAACTCACCGTCATGATATAACAGAAATATTGATAAAAGCGCAGTTAAACATCCTAACCCTAACCCTAAGTCAAAATGTAATTCAGATGTATTACTGTGTAAAAATAAAATTCCCTCTAACTTAGAAATCTCTATTGTTACATATATAATTTATTCATGGGAAAATCTAGAGTAGAATATCAAGATCCTTTGAAAACCGATGGAACTTTTGAAGTCTGGAAAGTACCAATTTTAGCGTGTAACGATAAAATCTCCATTGCATACAACAAGCATAACATTCAATTTATACCTTACGACAATGTATTGCAAATAACAACACTTGATCTAATCAATATACAATTACGATGATTTACGTAATATGCAGTGCAAGTTTTATGAATTTATTACCTTTTTTTGAAAATGTGGCGGTCTGTTGATTACACAGCAACTCTATTATATTACAATATAATCAAAAGATTATCAAAATACTGTTTTAAAACATGATAACAACATAGACGAGTATCTAACTCTCAAATATGTTTTAATCTAAAAGTACAGTTACTCAAGATATTTTATAACCTATTATGCTAGTTAAAGTTTGATATGCACACGTCAACATTTAATTTTTTTTGGTTTCAATCCTACTTCAGAATTTATGGCTGTTAGATAGATATCTATCTACGTATAAAACTATGAATAAAATCGTAGATATCAAAATGAATGATACAGGCATAGATAAACGTTAGAAAAAAACCGAAGGGGCAATCAATAATTGACAATCCAGAGACACCGGCAATATTATGCACAGGAGACAAAGACATAAAAAAGAATGAACAACACAGACCCAAACAAAACATCGTGTGTCAATCTAGGTGGTCCCGGCTGGTATGCAGTTTCTGTTCCTTATAAGATATACACCATGTTACAGATATATTCAAGTCCGGTAAAGTATGTTTAAATATCCAGGTTCTCTATCAAAATTACTCTACATAACGACACTCAATATTATAAGAGGTAGAACGTGCAGTAGGGATGCGCCTTCAGTCACTGTGATAGTCTTATTTTCTACCAAGGCTCATTCTTCTTCCACTTTCTCGTTCCATAAAAACTAATGTGTTTAGAAATATCCATTAATCAGTTTTTATTGAATCTGTAGAAAGTGCAATTTCTAAAGATTTTAATGAGGTATACGGAGGAGCCTCACGAAATTAAATATAGAAGTAAAGATATGAAAAACTAGTACAAGACCAAGAGTACGTGATGCCTAATTGAATTCGTTTATGATTTATTTGTTCAAGAAAATAATCAATAATTTCCGTGGCACGAAGTATAACGGGAATTTATTGTCTTCTCCCGAAATAGTTCGGAGGGGTATGAATTTGTTGGCGCCAAAATTATTGTGTTAAATGATTAGTGAATGAATAGTCATTTCTAGCCACGCTTTCATTGAGTGAACATCAAATTTTTCTAGGTCTATTATATATGTCTGTATAATCCGTGTTATAATTATATTTTGATATACATATATATGTTAGTTCAGATTTACATAATGTCGGACCTAAGGTTAGGAGGTTGGCTACACAAACGTAATCGGGTTTGGCTTATTTTTATTTAGACATATTTTGGTCTACAATTTTTTTAAGCCGCAATCTTCGGACTGAGAGTCGTTTTTCCTCTAAATTTGTCAGATGTATCTTTGAGCTTTCTTATATCAAGTGAGGTCCTACACTTGGTTTCGCCTGCCATTGACAAAAGGATACAGGTTTCCAAAAATGGTTTTTCCTGGTCGGCCACGAGACAAACTTAGAATGGTGCATTTTTTTAGTCATTTAACAATATTTTGTATATTGTAAGTTTATGTGTGAACTCAACGGGTTTTTTTAGTTTAGTTTTTGTATACTGAGACATATAATATTGTATTGAAAATATTGATTTATATTGAATAAATCCGGCAGCTCAGAAAATATATACAAGCAGCGAGCTAGTCGACAAACATAAATTTGTGTTTTGGTTGTTATTTTCTGTATATAAAGGTGTATAGGATAAGAACTTCAGGTTATAGAGAAGACCAATACTATTGTCTGTGCTGACGGAAACACACCTCTAATTTAATTCATTTCTAATCTATGGCACGTGGTGCTAAAATATTTCATGACTGGGTTGTTGAGTTATAAAGTGTTACTGTTTCTCCTTTGTATTCATAATCAACGTATAATGGAACATTTAAATGATACATCATCATTGTATAGCACTAAAGGCGATACAGCTGCGACCATTAACGTAATAAGATGACGTTGAATTCAGACTATGTCATCTGATAAAAAGTTATTCCACGTCACTATTGACCTGAAAACACCATTTATATTACACGATCGACTTTTGATATACACTGAAAATTAATTTTATTTCATATATACATGATATGGTAGAAGACATATTACATCTGTGTTAAAATTGTTCTCAGAACTCTATTAATAAAAACGTCAGACAAGGCAAATTATATTCCTTCATCACGTTAGAAATAAATATACCTTTCATATCCGAAAGAATAAGGATGCTTATTAAAAAAAAACATTATAAAATTGCATGCATGAAACCTGTTTTCAGTTTATAATAAATCAAAACATACGAAACCCATCACTTTCCTTATTATTGATATAAATCTAAAGAGCAAAAAGAAGAAATAATATGCATACAAAATAATCCGGCCGTTTTCAGGAAATTGTTATTTTTTTGCAGCGTGCATTTGTCTTTCAAAAATGCAAAAACAAGGCATTGTACTATCACATTCACTAAGATTAAATATATCATGTAAAAAGTCAAGATTAGAACTCGGCATTCTTTACAACTCTGGTTATCCAGCTAGATTTGTGAGGTTTGACGTTTATCTCACATGTGGAAAATAGGTACATAAACGTGTTATTTCATTAAGAAGAATGTTTTTTGTCCATAATTTTTACATTGTCCGATTTTAAAATCATTTTAAAAATCTGCCTATAGAATCGACATCAATTCATTTTCAATGATCATTTCTTAGAATTTAGATTTAGAGATACATTTGTATATAAAAAAATAACGTTAGAGAATACCGAAATCATCAAATATGTACAATCCAGAGAAACTGGTTAACCAGGGTACACAAGACGAAGAAAAACACAACACAATATGTGTTAGACGCCGCCACTCTAAGCAAAAAAATTGGTGCAAATGACATACATGTATATAGGAAAAAGACATGAGCCCTCCTACAAACAACATCGTTTTATGCGCAAATTGCACCGGACATAACAGAACATAAAGACACATAGAAAGACAACACAAACAACAAATAAGTTTGTTGGTATCGTCACTTCTGTTCAGTACGTGTTGCCTCTTTCTCACTTAACTTCTGACTTTTATTGGTGTTTCTGATGTTCAATGTTTTCATTACCTTTAGTTTTTCAGTGGGAAAACTGCGTTTATCTGATAGTAAGGTAGTTAAATGACGCAAATTATTTAGGCTTACAAATAATAAGCAAAAATAGGAATATGTCTTCACATTTTCTAATCATACAAACATCGTAAATTTGTTGTATTATGAACATTCTCAGCGTTGTTTTGTTACGTTTAGCTCAGTTGACAGAGATGCATATGGTCTGAAAAATTAAGGCGTTGGTTTTTTTCAAGAATAAAATATATATTCTTAACATTCTTTTATATCAATACAAAACAGATTTCTAAAACGTTGGTGATTCTTATCTTCATTCTGAAATACAAGACCATCTATATCAAGCAAACACAAATATTTACTCAATAAATGTAGAAGATTCTTGGTGTAGAAAACTATATTTTGTGAGACAAGAATGCGCTGATACATTGACAATCTGTTCAGTTGTAAGGCATATTCTGTAACGAACTATTAATATTTCAATATGGTATAGAAACCCAAACAATGACAAGGATGTTTTGTCCGATGACCTTCGGCAGATGTATACTGTAATATGTTTTGACTGACTTAAATAATTATGAAGTCGTCTCCTCATACATTACTTGTCTATTAAAGTTAAGAAGAGTTTGAAGAGACCAATAATGTTTAATGGATCTACACCACGCTCCGATCTAGGTCTAATATCTTTCAGATTAGGCCATAAAACTGCTGCTAATTTCAGTCACGTTATTTACAGTTTTTAATCCGCATTGCCTTTGTATTAACCAGTATTTCTTTTAATTACCTAATTTTTGTATGATATTGAATGAAAGTTTGATCTCGTACCCTAGCAAACTGGTAAATAGCGACTTCTGCAAATCAGTATTGTTCCAATTGAGCTGTAAGACACTATTGAAAGCTATATATTTTATATCGCGGATGTTGCCGAAAGAGCTATGTCATTGGACATAATGCTAAGCGATTGGTGCTACAATGTATCAATGGTGTGAGTTCAAATCCAGCCGAGGGAGAACAAAAATTTGTCAGCTCAAAAATCTAATTCTAACTCTGTTGGGTTAAATTTACAGATATGTATTTATGCATTATTGTACACTTGTATGACAAAAACGAACGGTTTGCTGTTGTGTATACATTATATATAGGACAACACACTTCATCCTTGCCAATGAACAAATTATAAGAGAGATTAAATAAATACTAACTTAAGTACAATATTTAATTATATATATGGACGATTGTTATTACTCGATTATTTAAGATTGATATAACTAACTATAATGTATTGTATCAAAATAAAACTGATTACAGAAGTGTACGTAATTATTAATTTCGTTAGGAAGTACCGAGTTAAGTGGCTGCGGTCAACATATGTTTTAAAGTGTAACCCTATGCAACGAAATTAAATGTCTAGCAATGATTGTCAGCAGAGTATCTGACAAAGATCCAAATCTAACTTTTAAGCAAACCTAGTTAATATCAGAAAGAACCATTTGGTAAACAAATTACTTAATTTTATACTGAACTATCTTAATTGATTCTGTTCATGTTCCTGTTTCTGATTTTTGATTCTGATTCTGTTGATATATTGTTTCTAGTTTTGGAACAACCATGCTTAACATTGAAAACAATAAAAGCTATGTTCCTTACATGTTGTGATCGTTACCTTAATTTCACAATTCCTAAATAAGTTAATTTATTCAAACTACATGCAAGTAAATAAATCTACCTCAGCTATAGGTGACGTTCGCCGATTTCGGCTATCTTGTTTAGGCCCTTTTGTTTAGTTGCTCACAAAAAACGTTTAAATCATTTAGCTTTTCAATCTTGACTATAGGCGTACCTGCTGAATTGCGCACTAAATTAAATATCTACGTTTTTTTTTATCGACAGTGTATTTTTTTCAGTTCATTTACATACACATGATTCCGACGGATGTTTATTCAAATTAATTAAAGCTGTCAATTAACTTTACACAAATCTTGATCAGAGCCTTGTGGTTGTTGTTGCTTTTTTTTATTTGTTAATTTGTAGTTTTATAAGGGTAATGGTGATACAAGTCTTTCAAGATTAATTCAGTCATTTTATTTACAGTTTTATCAGCATTATCTTTGTATGAAACAGCATGTCTTTTATTTACGTATTTTGTTTTGTATTTTGTAATAAAATTTCAATTCAGCCCCGTAATAAAATCTTTTTAATACCCTTGAATCTATTTGACGAGAGGAGCAACTATGTTGTTTGTTTCGATTAGTTTTGAGGCCTACCCATCATCAAGCTTGCCATGAACATTGCTCGAATCAATAAGTTGTCTCACAAGAGTGTATTTAACTTCAGAGTCACTGTTACGCTTTAATCAATATTTATGAAACATTTTAAACTGGTATGATATTAAATGACATATTAAATACGAAATTAGAAGAATAAAAAAGAATATAAACTAAGAAATTACCATTAAAAAACTTTCAAAAAAAAAAAAGAAAAAAAAAAGAAAAAATATAGAGGTTCATATGAGCCTGTAATGCTTTTCTGGTTACGAAGAATCAACTGTCTTATCATTGCATATGTTAAATGTAGATCTCTAGTAGACTTTGGATCCCTCAAGGCATGCAAAGTTACAGAATTTAATCTTTATATCACCATGCTGCTTCATGACAAATTCAATTGTATTTAAATTTTTGTTCTTAAAGGCTAATTTCGAATTTTTTCTATTACAACCTATTGTATTATTTTGAAAAATAATGGCTTAAATACCATATACCACGCGGTCTAAATTTGCGCATATCACAATGATGATTCAAGCAATATACAGTTAGATTCCATATTTTGTAATTGCCAAATGTAACATAATTTAAGCAAAAATCCTCATTGATAATGAATGTTAAATTTTGGACATAGGGGGGGGGGGGGGTGGTCGAATTCTTGGGTTTAGATTAAAGGGCATGGACTCCTCATATCTATGCTGTGTATTTTGAAATGGAACATTCAAGGACCATCTTAGTCACGGTCGGTTTTAGAGGAAATATGTAATATATTTGTGAACAATAATCCCAATTTGAATATTCGCTAAAAATCTCCAAAATAGTAAATCTTATAGAAAAACGCGGTATGTGTAGGTTTCAGTCAGCTGATTCTGGCTTAGCATAACTCTGGTTTTGATATTTGAAAAAAAATCAAATTTTAGTAACGACAGCCAACTTGGGTGGAGATCGGAGCTGTTTAACACGGAACAACAAAGAGAACCACCCCAGCAAGGTTTGATTTACTTTGACTTCGAGGTTGCAGAGAAGATTTTCAAACACTTTTTTAGTCAAAATCAGTAAAACACTAAATGTGTTAACACATGTCATATTACTCATTGAAATTTAACTACTATTGAAATAAAGTTTATTTGGTGGATAGTGGGGGCCCTATTGGCTATGTAGGTGTATGTGGACAGTGATGGCCTTAATGGCTATGTAGGTGTATGTGGACAGTGATGGCCTTAATGGCTAAGTAGGTGTATGTGGACAGTGATGGCCTTAATGGCTATGTAGGTGTTTGTGGATAATGGTGGCCTTATTGGCTATGTAGGTGTATGTGGACAGTGGTGGCCTTAGTGGCCATGTAGATGTATGTGGATAGTGGTGGCCTTATTGGCTATGTAGGTGTATGTGGATAGTGGTGGCCTTATTGGCTATGTAGGTGTATGTGGACAGTGGTGTCCTTAGTGGCTGTGTAGCTGTATGTGGACAGTGGTGGCCTTATTGGCTATGTAGGTGTATGTGGATAGTGGTGGCCTTATTGGCTATGTAGGTGTATGTGGATAGTGGTGGCCTTATTGGCTATGTAGGTGTATGTGGATAGTGGTGGCCTTATTGGCTATATAGGTGTATGTGGACATTGGTGGTCTTATTGGCTCAGTAGGTGTATGTGGATAGTGGTGGCCTTATTGGCTATGTACGTATATGTGGACAGTTGTGGCCTTATTGGCTATGTAGGTGTATGTGGACAGTAGTGGCCTTATTGACTATGTTGGTGCATGTGGACAGTGGTGGCCTTATTGGCTATGAAGGGGTATGTGGATAGTGGTGGCCTTATTGGCTATGCAGGTGTATGTGAACAGTGGTGGCCTTAATGGCTATGTAGGTGTATGTGGACAGTGGTGACCATATTGGCTATGTAGGTGTATGTGGACAGTGGTGGCCTTAATGGCTATGTAGGTGTATGTGAATAGTGGTGGCCTTATTGGCTATGTAGCTGTATGTGGACAGTGGTGTCCTTATTGGCTATGTAGGTGTATATGGGCAGAGGTGACCTTATTGGCTATGTAGCTGTATGTGGATAGTGGTGGCCTTATTGGCTATGTAGGTGTATGTGGACAGTCAAGGCTTTATTGGTTATGTAGGTATATGTGGACGGTGATGGCCTTATTGGTTATGTAGGTGTATGTGGACAGTGGTTGGCATATTGGCTATGTAGGTGTATATGGATAGTGGTGGCTTTATTGGCTATGTAGGTGTATGTGGACAGTGGTGGCCTTATTGGCTCTGTAGGTGTATGTGGACAGTGAAGGCCTTATTGGTTATGCAGGTATATGTGGACAGTGATGGCCTTATTGGTTATGTAGGTGTATGTGGACAGTGGTTGGCATATTGGCTATGTAGGTGTATGTGGACAGTAGTGGCCTTATTGGCTATGTAGGTGTATGTGGACAGTGGTGGCCTTAGTGGCTATGTAGGTGTATGTGGACAGTGGTGACCTTATTGGCTATCTAGGTGTATGTGGACAGTGATGTCCTAATTGGCTATGAAGGTGTATGTGGACAGTGGTGACCTTATTGGCTCTGTAGTTGTATGTGGATAGTGGTGGCCTTATTGGCTATGTAGGTATATGTGGAGATTGATGGTCGTATTGGCTATGTAGGTGTATGTGGACAGTGGTGACCTTATTGGCAATCTAGGTGTATGTGGACAGTGGTGTCCTTATTGGCTATGTAGGTGCATGTGGACAGTGGTGGCCTTATTGACTATGTTGGTGTATGTGGACAGTGGTGGCCTTATTGGCTATGTAGGTGTATGTGGATAGTGGTGGCCTTATTGGCTATGTAGGTGTATGTGGATAGTGGTGGCCTTATTGGCTATGTAGGTGTATGTGGACAGTGGTGACCATATTGGCTATGTAGGTGTATGTGGAGAATGGTGGCCTTAATGGCTATGTAGGTGTATGTGGATAGTGGTGGCCTTATTGGCTATGTAGGTGTATGTGGATAGTGGTGGACATATTGGTTATGTAGGTATATGTGGACAGTGGTGACCTTATTGGCTATGCAGGTGTATGTGGATAGTGGTGACCTTATTGGCTATGTAGGTGTATTTGGACAGTGGTGGCCTTAGTGGGTATGTAGGTGTATGTGGACAGTGGTGGCCTTATTGGCTATGTAGGTGTAGGTGGATAGCGGTGGCCTTATTGGCTATGTAGCTGTATGTGGACAGTGGTGTCCTTATTGGCTATGTAGGTGGATATGGGCAGTGGTGACCTTATTGGATATGTAGCTGTATGTGGATAGTGGTGGCCTTATTGGCAATGTAGGTGTATGTGGACAGTGATGGCCTTATTGGTTATGTAGGTATATGTGGACAGTGATGGCCTTATTGGTTATGTAGGTGTATGTGGATAGTGATGGCCTTATTGGCTATGTAGGTGTATGTGGACAGTGGTGGCCTTAGTGGCTATGTAGGTGTATGTGGACAGTGGTGGCCTTATTGGCTATGTAGGTGTATGTGGGTAGTGGTGGCCTTATTGGCTATGTAGGTGTATGTGGATAGTGGTGGTCCTATTGGTTATGTAGGTATATGTGGACAGTGGTGACCTTATTGGCTATGCAGGTGTATGTGGATAGTGGTGACCTTATTGGCTATGTAGGTGTATGTAGAAAGTGGTGGCCTTAGTGGCTAGGTAGGTGTATGTGGATAGTGGTGGCCTTATTGGCTATGTAGGTGTTTGTGGATAATGGTGGCCTTATTGGCTATGTAGGTGTATGTGGACAGTGGTGGCCTTAGTGGCTATGTAGATGTATGTGGATAGTGGTGGCCTTATTGGCTATGTAGGTGTATGTGGATAGTGGTGGCCTTATTGGCTATGTAGGTGTATGTGGACAGTGGTGTCCTTAGTGGCTGTGTAGCTGTATGTGGACAGTGGTGGCCTTATTGGCTATGTAGGTGTATGTGGATAGTGGTGGCCTTATTGGCTATGTAGCTGTATGTGGACAGTGGTGGCCTTATTGGCTATGTAGGTGTATGTGAATAGTGGTGGCCTTATTGGCTATGTAGGTGTATGTGGATAGTGGTGGCCTTATTGGCTATGTAGGTGTATGTGGATAGTGGTGGCCTTATTGGCTATATAGGTGTATGTGGACATTGGTGGCCTTATTGGCTCAGTAGGTGTATGTGGATAGTGGTGGCCTTATTGGCTATGTACGTATATGTGGACAGTTGTGGCCTTATTGGCTATGTAGGTGTATGTGGACAGTAGTGGCCTTATTGACTATGTTGGTGCATGTGGACAGTGGTGGCCTTATTGGCTATGAAGGGGTATGTGGATAGTGGTGGCCTTATTGGCTATGCAGGTGTATGTGAACAGTGGTGGCCTTAATGGCTATGTAGGTGTATGTGGACAGTGGTGACCATATTGGCTATGTAGGTGTATGTGGACAGTGGTGGCCTTAATGGCTATGTAGGTGTATGTGAACAGTGGTGGCCTTATTGGCTATGTAGCTGTATGTGGACAGTGGTGTCCTTATTGGCTATGTAGGTGTATATGGGCAGAGGTGACCTTATTGGCTATGTAGCTGTATGTGGATAGTGGTGGCCTTATTGGCTATGTAGGTGTATGTGGACAGTCAAGGCTTCATTGGTTATGTAGGTATATGTGGACGGTGATGGCCTTATTGGTTATGTAGGTGTATGTGGACAGTGGTTGGCATATTGGCTATGTAGGTGTATATGGATAGTGGTGGCTTTATTGGCTATGTAGGTGTATGTGGACAGTGGTGGCCTTATTGGCTCTGTAGGTGTATGTGGACAGTGAAGGCCTTATTGGTTATGCAGGTATATGTGGACAGTGATGGCCTTATTGGTTATGTAGGTGTATGTGGACAGTGGTTGGCATATTGGCAATGTAGGTGTATGTGGATAGTAGTGGCCTTATTGGCTATGTAGGTGTATGTGGACAGTGGTGGCCTTAGTGGCTATGTAGGTGTATGTGGACAGTGGTGACCTTATTGGCTAGGTAGGTGTATGTGGACAGTGATGTCCTAATTGGCTATGAAGGTGTATGTGGACAGTGGTGACCTTATTGGCTCTGTAGTTGTATGTGGATAGTGGTGGCCTTATTGGCTATGTAGGTATATGTGGAGATTGATGGTCGTATTGGCTATGTAGGTGTATGTGGACAGTGGTGACCTTATTGGCAATCTAGGTGTATGTGGACAGTGGTGTCCTTATTGGCTATGTAGGTGCATGTGGACAGTGGTGGCCTTATTGACTATGTTGGTGTATGTGGACAGTGGTGGCCTTATTGGCTATGTAGGTGTATGTGGATAGTGGTGGCCTTATTGGCTATGTAGGTGTATGTGGATAGTGGTGGCCTTATTGGCTATGTAGGTGTATGTGGACAGTGGTGGCCTTAATGGCTATGTAGGTGTATGTGGACAGTGGTGACCATATTGGCTATGTAGGTGTATGTGGAGAATGGTGGCCTTAATGGCTATGTAGGTGTATGTGGATAGTGGTGGCCTTATTGGCTATGTAGGTGTATGTGGATAGTGGTGGACATATTGGTTATGTAGGTATATGTGGACAGTGGTGACCTTATTGGCTATGCAGGTGTATGTGGATAGTGGTGACCTTATTGGCTATGTAGGTGTATTTGGACAGTGGTGGCCTTAGTGGGTATGTAGGTGTATGTGGACAGTGGTGGCCTTATTGGCTATGTAGGTGTAGGTGGATAGTGGTGGCCTTATTGGCTATGTAGCTGTATGTGGACAGTGGTGTCCTTATTGGCTATGTAGGTGGATATGGGCAGTGGTGACCTTATTGGATATGTAGCTGTATGTGGATAGTGGTGGCCTTATTGGCAATGTAGGTGTATGTGGACAGTGATGGCCTTATTGGTTATGTAGGTATATGTGGACAGTGATGGCCTTATTGGTTATGTAGGTGTATGTGGATAGTGATGGCCTTATTGGCTATGTAGGTGTATGTGGACAGTGGTGGCCTTAGTGGCTATGTAGGTGTATGTGGACAGTGGGGGCCTTATTGGCTATGTAGGTGTATGTGGGTAGTGGTGGCCTTATTGGCTATGTAGGTGTATGTGGATAGTGGTGGTCCTATTGGTTATGTAGGTATATGTGGACAGTGGTGACCTTATTGGCTATTCAGGTGTATGTGGATAGTGGTGACCTTATTGGCTATGTAGGTGTATGTAGAAAGTGGTGGCCTTAGTGGCTAGGTAGGTGTAGGTGGATAGTGGTGGCCTTATTGGCTATGTAGCTGTATGTGGACAGTGGTGTCCTTATTGGCTAGGTAGGTGTAGGTGGATAGTGGTGGCCTTATTGGCTATGTAGGTGGATATGGGCAGTGGTGACCTTATTGGATATGTAGCTGTATGTGGATAGTGGTGGCCTTATTGGCAATGTAGGTGTATGTGGACAGTGATGGCCTTATTGGTTATGTAGGTATATGTGGACAGTGATGGCCTTATTGGTTATGTAGGTGTATGTGGATAGTGATGGCCTTATTGGCTATGTAGGTGTATGTGGACAGTGGGGGCCTTATTGGCTATGTAGGTGTATGTGGGTAGTGGTGGCCTTATTGGCTATGTAGGTGTATGTGGATAGTGGTGGTCCTATTGGTTATGTAGGTATATGTGGACAGTGGTGACCTTATTGGCTATGCAGGTGTATGTGGATAGTGGTGACCTTATTGTCTATGTAGGTGTATGTAGAAAGTGGTGGCCTTATTGGCTATGTAGGTGTATTTAGACAGTGGTGTCCTTATTGGCTATGTAGATGTATGTGGAGAGTGGTGACCTTATTGGCTATGTAGGTGTATGTGGACGGTGGTGTCCTTATTGGCTATGTAGGTGTATTTGGACAGTGGTGTCCTTATTGGCTATGCAGGTGTATGTGGACAGTGATGACCTTATTGGCTATGTAGGTGTATGTGGATAGTGGTGGCCTTATTGGTTATGTAGGTATATGTGGATAGTGGTGGCCTTATTGGCTATGTAGCTGTATGTGGATATGTGACCTTATTGGCTATGTAGGTGTATGTAGACTGTGGTGTCCTTATTGGCTATGTAGGTGTATGTGGACAGTGATGACCTTATTGGCTATGTAGGTGTGTGTAGACAGTGGTGTCCTTATTGGCTATGTAGGTGTATGTGGACAGTGGTGACCTTATTGGCTATGTAGGTGTATGTGGACGGTGGTGTCCTTATTGGCTATGTAGGTGTATGTGGATAGTGGTGACCTTATTGGCTATGTAGGTGTATTTAGACAGTGGTGACCTTATTGGCTATGTAGGTGTATGTGGATAGTGGTGACCTTATTGGCTATGTAGGTGTATGTAGACAGTGGTGTCCTTATTGGCTATGTAGATGTATGTGGACAGTGGTGACCTTATTGGCTATGTAGGTGTATGTGGACGGTGGTGTCCTTATTGGCTATGTAGGTGTATTTGGACAGTGGTGTCCTTATTGGCTATGCAGGTGTATGTGGACAGTGATGACCTTATTGGCTATGTAGGTGTATGTGGATAGAGGTGTCCTTATTGGCTATGTAGGTGTATGTGGACAGTGGTGACCTTATTGGCTATATAGGTGTATGTGGAAAGTGTGTCCTTATTGGCTATGTAGATGTATGTGGACAGTGGTGGCCTTATTGGCTATGTAGCTGTATGTGGACAGTGGTGTCCTTATTGGCTATGTAGGTGTATATGGGCAGAGGTGACCTTATTGGCTATGTAGCTGTATGTGGGTAGTGGTGGCCTTATTGGCTATGTAGGTGTATGTGGACAGTGATGGCCTTATTGGTTATGTAGGTATATGTGGACAGTGATGGCCTTATTGGTTATATAGGTGTATGTGGACAGTGGTTGCCATATTGGCTATGTAGGTGTATGTGGACAGTGGTGGCCTTAGTGGCTATGTAGGTGTATGTGGACAGTGGTGACCTTATTGGCTATCTAGGTGTATGTGGACAGTGGAGTCCTTATTGGCATTGCAGGTGTATGTGGATAGTGGTGACCTTATTGGCTATGTAGGTGTATGTAGACAGTGGTGTCCTTATTGGCTATGTAGGTGTATGTGGACAGTGGTGACCTTATTGGCTATGTAGGTGTATGTGGACAGTGGTGTCCTTATTGGCTATTTTAGTGTATGTGGACAGTGGTGGCCTTATTGACTATGTAGGTGTATGTGGACAGTTGTGGCCTTATTGGCTATGTAGGTGTATGTGGATAGTGGTGGCCTTATTGGCTATGTAGGTGTATGTGGATAGTGGTGGCCTTATTGGCTATGTAGGTGTATGCGGATAGTGGTGGCCTTATTGGCTATGTAGGTGTATGTGGATCGTGGTGGCCTTATTGGTTATGTAGGTGTATGTGGATAGTGGTGGCCTTATTGACTATGTAGGTGTATGTGGACAGTGGTGGCCTTATTGGCTATGTAGGTGTATGTGGGTAGTGGTGGCCTTATTGGCTATGTAGGTGTATGTGGACAGTGGTGGCCTTATTGGCTATGTAGGTGTATGTGGATAGTGGTGGCCTTATTGGCTATGTAGGTGTATGTGGATAGTGGTGGCCTTATTGGCTATGTAGGTGTATGTGGATAGTGGTGGCCTTATTGGCTATGTAGGTGCATGTGGATCGTGGTGGCCTTATTGGTTATGTAGGTGTATGTGGATAGTGGTGGCCTTATTGACTATATAGGTGTATGTGGACAGTGGTGGCCTTATTGGCTATGTAGGTGTATGTGGGTAGTGGTGGCCTTATTGGCTATGTAGGTGTATGTGGATAGTGGTGTTCTTATTAATTATGTAGGTATATGTGGACAGTGGTGACCTTATTGGCTATGCAGGTGTATGTGGATAGTGGTGACCTTATTGGCTATGTAGGTGTATGTAGAAAGTGGTGGCCTTAGTGGCTAGGTAGGTGTATGTGGATAGTGGTGGCCTTATTGGCTATGTAGGTGTATGTGGACAGTGGTGGCCTTATTGGCTATGTAGGTGTATGTGGATAGTGGTGGCCTTATTGGCTATGTAGCTGTATGTGGACAGTGGTGGCCTTATTGGCTATGTAGGTGTATATGGGCAGAGGTGACCTTATTGGCTATGTAGCTGTATGTGGGTAGTGGTGGCCTTATTGGCTATGTAGGTGTATGTGGACAGTGATGGCCTTATTGGTTATGTAGGTATATGTGGACAGTGATGGCCTTATTGGTTATATAGGTGTATGTGGACAGTGGTTGCCATATTGGCTATGTAGGTGTATGTGGACAGTGGTGGCCTTAGTGGCTATGTAGGTGTATGTGGACAGTGGTGACCTTATTGGCTATCTAGGTGTATGTGGACAGTGGTGTCCTTATTGGCTATTTTAGTGTATGTGGACAGTGGTGGCCTTATTGACTATGTAGGTGTATGTGGACAGTGGTGGCCTTATTGGCTATATAGGTGTATGTGGACAGTGGTGGCCTTATTGGCTATGTAGGTGTATGTGGACAGTGGTGGCCTTATTGGCTATGTAGGTGTATGTGGACAATGGTGGCCTTATTGGCTATGTAGGTGTATGTGGATAGTGGTGGCCGTATTGGCTATGTAGGTGTATGTGGATCGTGGTGGCCTTATTGGTTATATAGGTGTATGTGGATAGTGGTGGCCTTATTGACTATGTAGGTGTATGTGGACAGTGGTGGCCTTATTTGCTATGTAGGTGTATGTGGGTAGTGGTGGCCTTATTGGCTATGTAGGTGTATGTGGATAGTGGTGGTCTTATTGGTTATGTAGGTATATGTGGACAGTGGTGACCTTATTGGCTATGCAGGTGTATGTGGATAGTGGTGACCTTATTGGCTATGTAGGTGTATGTGGAAAGTGGTGGCCTTAGTGGCTAGGTAGGTGTATGTGGATAGTGGTGGCCTTATTGGCTATGTAGGTGTATGTGGATAGTGGTGGCCTTATTGGCTATGTAGGTGTATGTGGATATTGGTGGCCTTATTGGCTATGTAGGTGTATGTGGATAATGGTGGCCTTATTGGCTATGTAGGTGTATGTGGATAGTGATGGCCTTATTGGTTATGTAGGTGTATGTGGATAGTGGTGGCCTTATTGGCTATGTAGGTGTTTGTGGATAGTGGTGGCCTTATTGACTATATAGCTGTATTAGGACAGTGGTGGCCTTATTGGCTATGTAGGTGTATGTGGATAGTGATGGCCTTATTGGCTATGTAGGTGTATGTGGATAGTGGTGGCCTTATTGGCTATGTAGGTGTTTGTGGATAGTGGTGGCCTTATTGGCTATGTAGCTGTATGTGGACAGTGGTGACCTTATTGACTATGTAGGTGTATGTGGACAGTGGTGGCCTTATTGGCTATGTAGGTGTATGTGGATAGTGGTGGCCTTATTGGCTATGTAGGTGTATGTGGACAGTGGTGACCTTATTGGCTATGTAGCTGTATGTGGACAGTGATGGCCTTATTGGCTATGTAGCTGTATTTGGACAGTGGTGACCTTATTGGCTATGTATGTGTATGTGGACAGTGGTGGCCTTATTGGCTATGTAGGTGTATGTGGATAGTGGTGGCCTTATTGGCTATGTAGGTGTATGTGGACAGTGGTGGCCTTATTGGCTATGTAGGTGTATGTGGACAGTGGTGGCCTTATTGGCTATGTAGCTGTATTTGGACAGTGGCGACCTTATTGACTATGTATGTGTATGTGGATAGTGGTGGCCTTATTGGCTATGTAGATGTATGTGGATAGTGGTGACCTTATTGGCTATGTAGCTGTATGTGGACAGTGGTGGCCTTATTGGCTATGTAGCTGTATTTGGACAGTGGTGACCTTATTGACTATGTATGTGTATGTGGATAGTGGTGGCCTTATTGGCTATGCAGGTGTATGTGGACAGTGGTGGCCTTATTGGCTATGTAGGTGTATGTGGACAGTGGTGGCCTTATTGGCTATGTAGCTGTATTTGGACAGTGGTGACCTTATTGACTATGTAGGTGTATGTGGATAGTGGTGGCCTTATTGGCTATGTAGGTGTATGTGGACAGTGGTGGCCTTATTGGCTATGTAGCTGTATGTGGACAGTGGTGGCCTTATTGGCTATGTAGGTGTATGTGGACAGTGGTGGCCTTATTGGCTATGTAGCTGTATTTGGACAGTGGTGACCTTATTGACTATGTAGGTGTATGTGGACAGTGGTGGCCTTATTGGCTATGTAGGTGTATGTGGACAGTGGTGGCCTTATTGGCTATGTAGCTGTATTTGGACAGTGGCGACCTTATTGACTATGTATGTGTATGTGGATAGTGGTGGCCTTATTGGCTATGTAGATGTATGTGGATAGTGGTGACCTTATTGGCTATGTAGCTGTATGTGGACAGTGGTGGCCTTATTGGCTATGTAGCTGTATTTGGACAGTGGTGACCTTATTGACTATGTTGGTGTATGTGGACAGTGGTGGCCTTATTGGCTATGTAGGTGTATGTGGATAGTGGTGGCCTTATTGGCTATGTAGGTGTATGTGGATAGGTGACCTTATTGGCTATGTAGGTGTATGTAGACAGTGGTGTCCTTATTGGCTATGTAGGTGTATGTGGACAGTGGTGACCTTATTGGCTATGTAGGTGTATGTGGACAGTGGTGTCCTTATTGGCTATGTAGGTATATGTGGATAGTGGTGGCCTTAGTGGCTATGTAGGTGTATGTGGACAGTGGTGGCCTTATTGACTATGTAGGTGTTTGTGGATAGTGGTGGCCTTATTGGCTAGGTAGGTGTATGTGGATAGTGGTGACCTTATTGGCTATGTAGGTGTATGTGGATAGTTGTGGCCTTATTGGCTAAGTAGGTGTATCTTACCCATTATATACAATAAATTGTAACGGGGGTCATGTGGTCTGAGACCATCGGACAACGCAAGGATCATCCCAACATAAGGCAGCGTTTTATTTAGAATATTGTTTCAGATGATAAGATTTCTAAATTATTGTCGTAGAAACGTTATATAGGCCATACCATTATGTTTTATGTGTATACATGATCGGTTGTCGATGTCATCTGACCATTATTTAAATAAAAGTAGCCACGCTAGTAATGATTAATACCAATTGTGGCTTAATATGTCCTGTGATTAAATATGAAAGTACAAAAAAAGTATATGGACGACCGACGGACAACAGACGGTACACTACGGAACGGACACTAAGTTAATGCAGGTGATCACATTTGCTTTGGGTTCAGGTGAACTAAAATGATAGCTAGAATTGTTTCCTTGACAGATTATCAAGCTCACTATGACGTTTGGCATTTGCACTTGTAAATCAATTAAAACTGTAGACATTCGTCGACGTTTCCTAGGCGCTTATATCAAGAACGTAGTTAGTAATAAATGTTGCAGAAAATATATCTTGTTGATATATGATAATTGTGTTGACACGTATAGAAGTGGTCACGTCGTTGTCTTTTCTTAATTGATTATTCGGTCTATGGCTAGATGATATTTGGTCAATGTCAGTCAGGAGTCAAACGCGCAACAAGACTGATTAGTTCATTCCATAATTGACCATTCTACAAGACATATAAAGTCATAACGTCTAGTCAAATATATGAAAAGAGAATGTCGGCTATTAGACACGTATGTCAATCTCACTAGAGCTTCTAAGTTGATTTATTATCAAACGAAGAGAAGACGCATATTACTTTTTTATCTTTATTATAATTGAAATGAAACACCCTTTATGCATATTTTTATGCATCTTTCCTGAATTGTGTAGTTGTTTCATAGATTTGTGGTTTACTGAAATAATAAAGCAGTTTTTGTATGCAAACCACAAGCACATTGCAACTTAAACGTCATTAAACGATCTCCAATGCGGCGTGGGTTCGTGCCCGGCTTTGTATATTGAAAAAAAAGGTGCACCCGACTCGCAGCTGCAAGTGATAACGTTTACCAGTTGCTTGCCCATGGTCGGTGGTTCTCTTCGGGTACTCCGGCTTTTTCCACCACTAAAACTGTTCGCCATGATATAGCTGAAATAATGCTGAAAGTGGCGTTAAGCACCAAAAAGCAAATCAAATCAAATAAAATCATTAAAAGAATAAGAAGACATATACAGTAGAAAATAAAAGTTTGAATACACCAAAGGGGTAATCAGAAGTAGGGGCGGATCCAGGGGGGGGGGGGGGGGCGCACCCTAAAAGTGGAAAAAATGTGATTTTTTGGGGCGTAAAACGTGATTTTTCACATGAAAAACCCCAAAAAATTTCGCTCCTCCCTTCGCTCGGCCCAAAATTTTAAAGTGCGCCTCCCCCCTAACTTGAAATCCTGGATCCGCCCGTGAGAAGTCGTAAATAGAAGAAGAGCAGAAAATACAAAAGCCAAAAGAAAGGGAACAATTATCTACAAAACATTACTCAGGAAACTAAAGATTAAGCAAAACAAATCTCAAAAAAAAAAACACAAAAAAAAACCGCCAGGGAACTCAAGTGCTTCGGAAGGGTAAGTTATTCGACTAGTGGCATCTGTCGTTTTCACTCTTGTTACATACCCGATGGTAAGTCATGAATGAAGAAAGAACCGAATTATGATTAAGACAGATGGAACATATCCGTGGTCATTCGTAAGACTTATCAAATGTTGACTTCAACTTAACCACTAGGAACCCTTGGTTCAGTAGCTTTTTAGCTACCAGCAACCTTCTGTCAAGGAAATCACGATATAGACAAAAAAGCTCTGTGATATCATATCAAATGGGAGATTTATACTCCAACTGGAAATACTAAAACTTACAGAATAGTTATTCTGAATCCTTTTAATGTTGATAACGAGATAGCCAGTCTCACACAGAAAAAACCCCACAAAAACATCATTTTATATTCGTTGAGGAAATGTGTACTGCGAAGGTTAAGGCCAGCACCTACTTATCTCTTTTAATAAAGAAAGTAAATATTGATGTGAATCACAACCACATCTTGTCAAATATAAGTGTTAACAGCTTGGAACATTATTTATCAAAACCTCAATACGTAACTTAGCTAAACTGTTGATTATAGAAACATGGAATGGATTTAATAAATTTAATATACCTCCCATATTACTTCTAAAGTTATTGTCAAACTTGCCACTCTTTCTCAGATAAATGATCTTGTTTTGAATAATCTTCAAATTAAGTGGAAACCAATATGTTACTGTGTGTCAGAACACATTGGAAAAGTAATATCTCCTGTGCGATTTACGTTACGCCAAGAAGTAATCTTGATGAGCAAACAGGCCAAATGAAAGAATCTTGTTCGCGACATTGCATTTTTAATATCATTAAGCAGAGTAAGACTAAATTGAACCAGGAATAGTTACAGATATGAAGACATTTTGTTATTATTTATAGAAGCTAACTTAATATATAGTTTTTTGTACAATATATACAATTTGGAAATATGTTCTCTTAGTTTATTACAAATCCGACTTCCATTACAGTTTTCATTACAATATTACATGTAGCAATACAGCATGCCAGATATTATATTGTTATATTTGATCTACTGCACAATCAAAATAAATTTGATTGAATTAACCATAGAAATTAATTCAGTATAGATCTTATTCAACACAGTATTGTATGTAGTTGATTTATAAGCTGTAATAGACAGAAACTGATATTAAAGGAAGAACAACAATTACCACATCGTACATATCAATTTTTTTTTGGCTAAAATTATATTCAAATGCTGAAAAAATTTCCCTGTGTGACAAATAACAACAAATAGAGTGGAACATTTATTTTTGTCTGATCTTAAATATTCTGTGTTTAAATCTGTTTTAAAATTTTTCAATTTGTATTAATGAAGATACAGACAGATGCATAAACTTAATATTGATTTTTAAAGATATTTACTACGTCATCATTTCACTAAGAGGGAGGAATGGGCCCTTAAAACTAGCTTAACCCCGCCATTTTTAATTGAAGTGTGCAATGCCAGGAAAGTGAACGGTCATGTATTTGTGTGTTAGTTGTATAGATATTCCTCTTTGTAGAATTTTTCTATTGGATTGTGGAAATGTTCCGATAGTGTGGTATTTGTTTTTCATTTTATCACAATAAATTAGTGATATCTTCACACATTTCCCTTGTTTTATGTTGTGTTATATCATATTGTCAGAGAAGGGATACGAATATAAATCAGCACGGGATATATCCTACCGTGACATCTGCTCGGTCATGCAATAATGTCGGTCATTTGTTTTGATTTACAATTTTCGCTCAACACGAGACCAATGACGTCATTCTGTATATTCATAGCGTACATAAACACAGAGGGAATACTTTTCAACGTCAAAATTACAAGATGAGATTAAAACAGAGAAGTTTGAATTGAATAAATTCCATGCAAGTAAAAAAGATCCTTTTTACTAATGTCTTTTTTTCCTGATTATTATGCTTGTTAAATATGTTTCCATCGATGGTATTCCCCAAACATTTGTATTTTTCCGGTTTGTTGACATAATCGACATCACAGTTCAAGACCGTTTCTGGAATGTAGGCCAAGCAAATTGTATTTTAAAATACTTTGAAAATATGATGATTGATCATTCAGATTCCACCATTTTCTAGAAAATGGCCGATTTTACCGGGAAAATACATGTAAGTGCTCTCTATTAGTCACAAAATGGCAGATTATTTTGCATTTCCACTGCTGCTTTAATAACAAATATACCCCTTACTTCTTGGGGTAATGAAATGAAATTCACAGAGAAGATAGAAAAATAATTAATTTAACAGCAATAATCAAAATGTATAGCATAAATTGAACAGAGAATTAAATTAAACCAGACAGAAAAATGAGATTGTCTGGGTAAAAAAAACCTGTCATTATTACAAATAGCATCAACAAAACTGTATTGTTACCACTCTGTGATAATAAATGTGATAAAAATAAATTGAAATCAGTCATTAATTGTTTTACCAAAATATGTCGGTCTAATAGATTGTATTGACAAAAGCAAAAACACCAAATTCACTGGATTAAATACTTTTTATGTGGGTAAGCAAGTTTAATATGTGCATCAAATAATTAATTTTTAATACTTCAATTTCAAACTATTTAAAAAAAACATCTTTTGAAATTTTTCAGACAAATCAATTACACTGAAAAAGCTAAAATACTGTACTTTCTTAATCTGGTTTACTTTTTAAGTTTGGTTGGCCTATGACAAAATCATGTGCTTTATTGAACTTTGACCGACTTTATGTGACGTCATACGACGCCATTTGGAAAAGGGAGGGTAAACAAATGTGGGTCAGTATGTAATTATTATCGATCTTTTTTCCATGGAACTTTACACATGTGAGCAAGAATAGACGAGGAACATAATTAAAAAGAAAAAAATGTTTACTTTTCAAACATGAAAAAAATAATCAAACATTATCCAATGACTGACCGACTTATTGTCAGACGAGGATATATCAGACACACCTACTGAATAAAGTAAAATAGGGGAAAGGGAACTGTACTCATGTTTTGCATCTGAATGTGACATAACTGTATGAATTGATCATTTTAACATGAAATCCTCCATTGGTTATCTAAACAATCTAATGATAGAATTTCAGATATTATTCTTCGCACATGCGTATTGGCAGATCAAATATGGACTTTACTAATTTTACTTATTTACTTTACGATTTAATTTGTCTTTTACTTGTTTAAATCTCTAAAATGTATATGGCATCCCATTGAAAATGTCAGTAAACTGATTTGAACTCGGAAAATTTGGCAACATGAAATAAAAAGATCAGTGAATTTATCCAATGCTATTGCTAGCATTATTTTTTTTTTAAATTTAGAGTTCCAATGTAAAAGTTTGTAACAAAATGTGGCCTTCGTGCATTATTTTTGGTTAACCAAATAATGCCACAATGTAGCTGAAGCACTGATAAAGTTGGCGTTAAGCACCAATTAATCGATCTGTTGAAAACAAAACTTGTACAGTACATTAATTATATGCTTAGTGTTCATGGATAGATTCAATAATATATCAATTATTTAGTGGGGTCAGCTTTATTGGTGGGTGAAACTGGAGTACTGATTAGTCTTTAGAAAGTATAGCTGTAGTATTTGACTTGCTACTATGCTGATCTAATTTAAAGTTATTGCCAATTCTAAGTTATTTGCATAAAAAAATATAGGAAAGTAAAAGAAATCCGTTTTGAATGGTATTCTGGGATAAATGAGTACAAACATATGTTTGGCTGCAAAAAAAAAGAAAGAAAAAAAAAGGCATTTTAGCAATTATATAATTATGATTTATCTTAATGTATGTAATTTGTATAGATTTGCTATATAATTGTCATATTAACATTTTACTTAGTTGGAGTTATTACTTAGCTAACTGAAGTCTGATACTCTTCTCTTAAGTCTAGGGAGATGTACATACACCTCAAAGTGTAATATTTCTATGAAGACCTGCCAATCGATTAGCGGCAATCATTAGTCTGATTATATTTTTCCTATAGGGAGATTACGTTTCATATTTTTCATGCACTTATTACCAGATCGTGAACTCTTCTTGAAATCAACAAAGGTAACAAAAATATTGATCGGTGAGTGATATCATTTACGCGCAATTTCAATCCATTGTGTTTGAGATGAAAGAAAGCGCTGGTCAGAGGAGGAATACGAATGCAAGCGTTTAATTAACCTAGGTGTGTTGAACGCAATTTCATCGGCAATGATTTTTATACCGCAAAATTCATTGAGCATTCTGTTGTAATTAGTTTCGCTGTTTTACACGTGGTTTCCTCATTCAAAATACAATATAATTCATCGATTGTTTGCTTGCACGTGTGAAACGACAAGATCGATGTTTCTAAACGTATTACCTGAAGGTTATTGGGTGTTGTATCATAAGATGTGCTTTAAAGTGGTAATGATAATTATCTGGTATGTAAATATCAACAAGTAAACAAGTTATTGTTAACACACCCTTGATATATAATGATCGTGTTGACAGAGCCCTTAGTATATAAGGCTGGTGTATATAAATATCGTTGGACTATTTATCAAAGTGGGCGCGGTAATTGAGGTCTGTTTGTGTTTGGATCATCAATGTCTTTTCTCATTATGCTATCTACTGTTTAAGCCACGCATTCTAAGTAAGCAACATTTAAAGTTAGATGATTGCTGGTTTAGGTCACTATTCACGTAGATTCCTGCCCCGATACTCTCTCCAAGTGTTAGGGTTTCTAGACACCTTTCGAATCCCGGGAGTTTCACCAGACAGTTCGCTATATTTGTCTGGACTTTCCACCCCAATAAGTAGAGTAGTCATGATTTAGCTAATTAATGAACAATATCATAAGCAACACGAAATCTAGTCCAAAAAGAAAACCAGGTCTGACTATTGCTATGTGTAACTTGCTGAAATAATCGGGTGTTTCGAATAGAGACAGGATATTAGTTTATACAATAGACACACATCTCCCCTTGTTTATATAAGACTGAATAAACTAGGCGTCGTCTTTGCCAAATGCTGGGACCCTCTTGGCGTAGGATGAGGTCATCTGTTTTAATACCTCTAATGACATAGATGTTAATTTAAACGGGCGGGAAACGACACGCGCATTATCTAATTTGTCTTTATATTTATATTGGTCTGCCTGGTAGCTGTTCTATTGGTTGCATCGTGAGGTGGTCAAGATACTGATTTGATATACCCTTTATTCATTACTTGTACATATTGGAACAGACAAATGAAAATTATCTTCAATTTTATGTACGAAAATAACCAACCGTAAATAACACACTCCCCTCGATAATGCAATATTTTACAAAACAATGTATTGATTGTTTTAGTAGGGTTTACGTTGCTCAATCGTTAGTTTTCTGTGTAGTGTTTTACGGGTGGTGATTACACCTTTTGTATCTTCACATTGTCATAGTATTTGTAACTTAGCAAACACGCAACCACAATAGTTATTTATATCTATTAACCCTGGAATAAACGATTAAAATCTGTGTCAAAATCTTCGCTAAGCCAATATTTTTTCTCTTACAATATTGAGGCACTAGTAGTTTGTCAAATTGCTATAGTAATCTACGACTGTAGTTATTTAGATAGTACATAGTCGTCAGCAATTGTTTAAAAGCAATCAGGGCATCGTTCGTTACACCTTTGACTTTTGGCTTCGCCACTTCGCTACAATGATATGTCTACTCTGTCAGATGACGTAGCAATTGTTATCTGTAATATATATTTTATGAAATATTAAACTTATTCAGTATTATATTCAATCAAAATTATATAAGATAAGTCAGTCGATATGTAAACCAGAAAAGAAAGCATACCTTGCGTTCCAATGATAGTCTATACTACAATTTGTCTCTGCAATAACAAAGTCATAAATGTTTGAAGATAAAAACAAGACAAAAATCAAATAAAAATCAAATTCTAGGACACTCATAAGATACCCTGTCACAACTTGGATCTTATTTGATGATTTACATGTAGCCCTATATAACTATGCGAAAGCTCTGTTGGACGATAAAGACGTCGCGCATGGTGTTGCGTTTTTAGCGAATTTCAGAATAATTTGTAATCATAATGAAAATATACAGTACCCCTGCCTGTAAATATCTACAATTTATATTTTCATGATATTCGCTGAATATAGCAGATTAAGTTTAATAACATTTTCTTCTAATTAAATAAAGCATAATTAAGATTTATGAATATTAAACAGTCATACACGTATTTTAAGTGCCTGTCACGCGTAACATTTTACAACCTTTACTCCTATATCTGTGTAACAAAAGTATAGAACCCGTCGTCGAATTTTCGTGAAATTTCGCACAACACTTTCATATGACGGCATAATAGAAGGGTCCACGTCATTTTAGATTTGGACGCCAACTACGCCATGTCCGATAAAAAATCTATAATGTAAATTTCTGTCACAATTGATGTACTATGAGTGACAAAGTGGAAACAGATGACAAATAAGTGATCAAAAAGTGTTCAGTAAGTAACCAAAATATTATGTAATAATCCTTTTGTGATGACAAATTATTCAGCACAACTATTTGAAAAATGGTCAAGTATTTATTTTATTAGAACATTTTAAAGACGTCAGTTAAAATTGTCCAATGTGTGAATTTATTCCGTCTTGACGTTAAGTATCGAAATTCACGCGTATGAAAAATACCGTATCTGATAATGAAAAAATAAATAAAATGACTGAAATACGTCTTTTTTATCATATATCATAATATTACAATGACTTTTGATTTTCACAAGAAATAGGAAAACTGCATAACAAAATGTCCGTTATACAGAAAAGTCCAATGTTACATTTTTCAACCTGAAACGTCATTCAATGTCTTCGCATGGTAGAATTAAATCCGACATAGCATGTTGAATTGTCCACGTAAAAACAAAAGAAAATAATTCTCAAAATACGTTTTTGATCTACATTGTATGGTTGAAATTTCTTTGGAATTGACTGTAAAAAGAAAAAATTACAACGAAAAATGCTTGTCCCATACAAATGTCCAAAAGTCTCATTTTTGAGGTCAAACGTCATTAAAATTTAAAATCTAAAACCATATGGTAAAAATTATACGATCATAAAAAAATAATTCACACAACAGAAAAAAATATGAAAACATTTTAGAAATACGTTTTTTACATTAATTTCAAATTTGTAATTTTGTTTTGATGCACTTCTAAAAACAAAAAAAATATACCCGAAAATGCTTGTCCCAAAAAATGTCCAATATTGCACGCTGAACTGTGAACGTCGTCAAATATCAAAATGTCTTGACGTAATGAAAAAAAAAATACCTCACCGATCTTCAAACAGTTTGCAAATAAAACCCAGGGGTGGATCCAGGATTTCGAGCTAGGGGGGAGGCGCGAAAATTTTTGGGGTATTTCGTGTGAAAAATCACGATTTTACGCCAAACAATCTTATTATTTTCAATTTTAGGGGGGGGGGGGGTGCGTGCCGGGTGCGCCCCCCCCTGGATCCGCCCCTGAAATCCCCCTTTACTAACTTAAATGAGTGATAAATAAATAAATGATAAAATAAATAAATAAATAAATAAAATGTACTTTATTTTCAGAAATGATATTATCAACAAATCTGGATCAGTATACGCAAAAACGAAAAGACAAAAACAAAAACAATCTTATAATGAAAGAAAGAAAAACTCAAAAGCGGAAAATAAAGCAACACGGGAAAAATCAAATTCGAAATGGGACGTCTATAAAAGGAATCAGAGAGAGAGAAAGAAAATTGAAACCATAGGAAATGCTATATTTATTTTTATGTGTTTTTCTTTCTTTTCTTAGGAGGGGCAAATTTGGAAAACAAATCTTCCGAATTCTTTATTCAGAAACAAGCAATGCATAAGTAAAAATTTTCTTTGATATATTTACTTCACATATTTTCAAAAGGCTGTTTATTTTTAATTTCGCATTTAAAATAAAACAATGTATTTTTATATTCTCTTGAAACGAGGAAAGGTAAATTTGACAGACGTTTATAATGCAAGTGTAAATTATGACATCCCAAACACACACACAAATAACCTTCATATGGTCCTATATAAAATGGATTGAAAATTACGCTAGAAAACAAACAAAGCTTCAACCTTTAATTCTTATTCTAAACCATACGTTTATAACGTTCTTTTAACGTTACGTTTGATAACGCAACACCTTGCGCGACGTCAAAATATTCACGATTTCATTAGCACCACGAAATTAATTACCAATGAAAATGAGCTTGACACAATAAGTAACCGACAAATATTATCATATGAAGTTGTATAGAATATACATTGTTTCCAGGAAGAAATACAATCATTAGTGATTGCATATGTATATTTTAATTAAATTCTATTAAGGTCACTACCATGGAGAACCCCTTTCTATATATCTTTGACGGGAGGATCAATATAGACATATATTATATAAGTTTTTCATTGTTATTTTATTTTAGATATACCCCTTGTTATTTTTACATCATATCTAACATGTATTCTAACTGACACAATTTTAATTGAGGTATAGTTTTTAATCTAGCTACATGTAGGATGACGGGTTCGGGACACGATATAACTAAAACAAAAACAACCAATAGAGAGACCATTCTTTTATTATTAGCATGTCAAGAGCTGATTAATTATACTATTGCCAGGAGTCCTTTTCATCTGAATTTTCTTTGTGTTTGTACTACTGTCGCTTCTGTATCTTGATATTCGTTTTTGTTTGTACAGCTGATGTTGTTGTGCACGGATGACTTTGCCTTTACTTGAACTCTCATCGGGTTTATTAACGTTGTGGACTTCTTCTTGTTATGTAAAAATAAATTACCGAAGGGAATAGCACTTATAACATATGAAAAATAATCAAAGGAATAACCAGCTTTCTCTTCAATGTATTTAAGGCCACAATGGTATCATTCATTGTTACATTCGAGTCGTCTATTGTATGGGTAATGTCACGATGTCTACTAGATTATTATATATATTTGGTATTGAAATTTACAGTTCCTAAATAATGTAATTATTATTAAAATTAAAGTTCTCCTCCCTCAGGCATAGGTGACCTGAGCAGATTTTGGCGAACATGTTTAAGTCCTTTGAGCGTACCTAATGAAGATTATTCCAGACACGCATCGTGCGCACTAAGTTGGATATCCCCGTTTGTATTAAGAAATAGCGAAAATAAGCAGCAAAAACAATACCCTATTAATAGTTTTTAGATCATTCTTTTGCAAGCGGTGTGATATATCGTATGCATTATCATTAAAATCTGCAGAAAATATGTTTGTTTTCTTATTTTCTTACTAGACACTTTAAAATGAATCGATGTGACAAGAAACAGAAAGTCCCACACAGTATCTAGACTATCAACAGTTCATATTTCCACGAAAAGCAACACTACCAGCTCGTGTCGGACGAACGCTAAATATCAAAGTGGAGAAAACACATGGCAAGAAACTGACACAATTTATCACATAGATTTGAATCGATTTTTCTTCTTCTCCGTCTTAAAACATATCATTCCATTTAACTTTAACGGAACATTCCTTATGATTTTCAAGCATTTCTTGCGAACTATCAAAGTTTAATTCAATCTTTAAGCTATCAATGTAATGCTTTTGCAAATAGGAACGAAATCGTTATGAGTCTTAGCTACAGGAACAATAATATATCTGTCGTGAATGGTCGACAGGGTTCCAGCAACATCAAATAAAATAATACTTTGTGGCGTTCGGATTAAATAACACATTGATAAGAAAAAGTTTGAAGATGCCAATGTGGCAATTAAAAATTCCTAAATTAAAGAAGGACAGACAATGCAGTGGTTAAAATAAAAAAGACAAAAGGACAAATAATGAGACAAATATTATTTGTGTAAGTGAGTAACTAATGAAATTCCCATAACTCATACTTGGTTAAACCCTACGACAAAAGAAAAAACCGGACACTAATCATTTGGTCATTAAGCAAATCTTTGCTGAGAATTAGGCCAGAAAGCATCGAATACATCGCAATCTACAGTGATGAATAGAAAGTTGCAGTCCTGTCATAATTCATGACTTACCACCGGGCTTGTAGGAGTAACGCCACTGGTGTTGCCATTGGAGCACATGAGTTCAACACGGTGTTTATTGTGTCTCGATCTGTACCTTTCTGTGTACTGTTTTGTGGATCATTTTGTTTGTTTGTCTTTTTTCTGTTGGCCATTGTATCATCTGTCATTCTTTGATTAATGGCTTTTGTATACCATGTTGGGTATCTTCAAGCTTTTTTTTTAGGACTAACAGATTTTAGCAAATTGCGCGAAATCCTTTCCATTGTTGTCAATACCCCCTTTTCTTACTGTAAAAATAACTGTTTATTAGTTACATTCCAGCAGTACCAGTGTATGACGTTTGCATATCACAACTCAAACATTATTTTAAGGTTTGAGCCCTTTAGCGTGATTTTCTGGAGAGCCACTCAAACAAGGCTACTTTACATCTAGATTGATGTAATCTATGGTCGTCCTGGAATGGCAATAGGTCTTTTCCTGAACCAATCCCGAAAAGTGAGCGTTCATGTATTAGTGGTAACGATTTTACATTTTTCTACCATTTCTCTATTGGGTTTTGGAAGTGTTCTGATAGTGTGATATTGTTTGTTTTGTTTACCATTTTATTCTTTTTTATTTGTGAATTTATACTATCAGTGATTGGAGTAAAATAATGAGCTTAGATCATTAATAAAAGAAAACAGAAACGTTCTCTTTTCATCGTTCATCGATTGTTTATATGAACAAACAAACAAACAAAAAATTCAAGGATATATTTACAGTTTATAGACACAATCAGATATCAGCGCTTTATATCACTAAAGGTTGAGCCCTTCATGCCTCAGATCAACACCATTCCTGCTTCATTTCACATTCACTCCTGCTGAACAACCGATTCCTTTGAATTATCTCCTCATATCAAGTTTTTTCTCATTATTTTCTATGTCGATTTCTGCAAATAACATCAGAATTTTACAATGAGTGTACACACGTCAGAAGTCATGTTGTTATTATAACAAAAATAATTTCTATGGATATTGCAACGGTAAAATATAAATTATGCCAGCTTTGTTGATTTATTTTCATTGTGTAGGGTATGATTTTTGTTAACCAAACACAACGCTAATCTGTCTGTAGACGCTTACGTTGTTTTTCTTTGTCATATTTATTTGTATTACAACAAGGTATATTGCGGCAGGTCGATGGTTTTCTTCGGGTACTCTTGTTTCTTCCACCAATATAACTGACCCCCACGATATAGCTGATATATGGCTGAAAGTGGTGTTAAAGACCATAATCCTTACAATATAGGAAGATATATATTCATGCATGTTCTATTTAATATATAAAATATGCCCCGCAATGTGGCATTGAAGGCGGGTGGGTCAACTTGGAGTTGTGAAGACCCTGTGAAAACGTTTGTGTTGTACATGCCGAAACACTATATCATTTCATTTTGCATAGATAATTAAAAAAATATAAATCGGACAGATAGTTTGTCTATTTATATTATATTTTTATGTAATTCTATCCAATATGGCCTAACAAAACAACATGTTAGCAATGTTGACCAGAGCTTTAAATATTAAATATAATGAATGAATATCACAATACAAATACATATGATGCTATCGCTGATTTGACAACTGTTTTACCTGTTGTGTTCAAGTATTGTTGTAAATACTGTTATAGTGACAGCCGGAAACTTTGAGCCGTATTGAAAGGGGGAGGTTTGGCGCTTTAAAATCTGATTCAACCCACCATTTCTTTAGAAATGCCTGTACCAAGTCAGGGTCATTACGGTTTTCACAGTTTTCCGATTGTTGACTGATTTTGTCTGTTTATATACTTATGAGTTTTGACTTTCCCTTTGTTAGATTGTTCGGAGTTCGATAATTTTGTTATTACCCTTAGTTAAATGATGGCATCAATTAAAATATATGAATACATCTTAGTATACCCGGGTGCTCCGGACTAAACATGTTAAGATAACCATGGTACTCGCAAAGATTGCAAGGTGCAAGTCCAATATGTCTATTATACTAGTAATTAGGTCAGATGCGGCGAATTTTCAAATCTTATGAATTTCGGAATGGACACACACACAGCCACACTGATTGTTGTGAATTATTTTAGAAGTATATTAAAAATTTGAACAAATATTTTTTCTCAAATCCAAAAGGAAGACTGGTCTTTGCGCGCTCGTTGTATAAATACATCTTTATTACGAAGACTAAACCCTTTGCGCCACGGCAGCATCCACTTCCGGGGTTAAAAGAGGTTCAGTACAGACATTCATAATAACATAATAATACAAAGCACATTAAAATAAATACTAATACAATCATGCTTATCGTAAGAGGCCTGTTTACTGAAAAGTATCTTTTAAATTTTAAAGTCACATTCAATACATGCAATAAAAACGTAGATATCAAATTTAGTGCGCATGTCGAGTTTCTGGAATAAAATTCATCAGATACACTCACAATAGAAAGATTGGAAAACCAAATGATTTAAAGTTTTGGGAGCAATAAAACCAAAGGGCATAAACAGGGTAATCAAAATCAGCTTCTACCAAGATTTATCTCAATTAGAAAAAAAACACCTTGTTTTTCATAACAAATTTGTGTTACAAAGAATAAAAACAAAAATACCAATATAGGGCGTTGTTGAAATCTCAAATATTTCAGTTTCATTAAAACGATAAAAATTATTATTTTTGCATTATTGGTAAAACTATTAAGTTATGTATTTATAGCAATTCATTCAAAATATTGAAACCCAGTTTTCATTTCTTTTCATTTGAAAAGAAAAGGCATCTTATGAGAATAGCATTTGTCGTTGGAAACCAAGTTATAAAAAGGCGGAAGGTTTGGATCCCATTAACAGGTTTAATCGTGCCATATTGTTGTGGATTTCTAACGTCATATTATCGTGTTCTTTTTTATGTTGATTGATTAGAGAGATTGTTGTTTGTCTTGTTGATTTTGGTGGAATTGTGTCCCATCACGGTTTAAGCTTTCGTGTATAAACTTATTTTTATCCTTTCAGAGTAACTATATATATATATATATGAACCATTACATAATAATAGATTAAAAAGAAAAGATGGATGCCCTCTCCGAATGTGAGATAGGTTGTGAAATCGTTTATACAAGTTAGCATTCACAATCTTATTAAATCAGCGAGCACTAGGGATACTGCTATCGTAAAAAATGCAAATGTTGCAAAACATCTGTCAAGCCTACTAGATTTGTATGTCGTTGTTCCAGCTGACAATGCCCAAAATAACATAGTAAGATACATTACATAGACTGTTAAATACACCAACAACGCTGCTGATAAAAAATAACATCCGTGACATTTATCAATCAGTTTTGTCCTCTTGGGGGCATTTTCAGCGAAGAGTACGACATGGATCTGTCAGCAAAATTACTAAGCTGTCCCTGCAGAGAGTGGTATATTATTATGTCAGCCAAAGGTTCCCCGAACTTCTCAGTGTTGTGACTGACATATGTATAGCAGATAGCTACAAAACTTGCACTCAAATGTCTGAGTGATTCAACATATACTACAGGCAATATTTTGATAGATTGAAAAATAAACCTATATCAAAGCAGTGATTTTACATACTAATTCGTTTCTTGGTATTAGGATTTAACTTGTTATTAAATTGCACTTTGGAAAAAATCCAATTTGAATATTTTAGAAGTATAATGTTTCATTTTTTTACATAAAAACATGCATACGAAAGTGCTATCTGTAAAATAAGTGCTAATTTCATTGCTTTTATTGGCCAAAAAAAATCTGGAACTATTAAAATGGGTAAAGCTTAATCAAATGTTGTTAATGATCTATACAAGATAATTTAGACTGGCGTCATCCAGTGGATAAAAAATAGAAGAATGGGTACGGTAGCAATGGATGTCAAACATTTAATAAGTGAACTGAATACACTTCCGGATCATCTATATTTACACCCATTCTTTAGTTGAGTTCATGTTGCTCAATCTTGAGTCATATGTGTATTACATCGTCGACAATTGTTTATGTTTTGTACCTTTTCTATAGGCCATTACATTGTCTGTCCTTCGGCTTTCGATTAACCCTTCGGTATCTTCAACCCTTTCTGTGGGATATAAAGCTACTCTGAAGTTTGCTCACCATATCTAATACATACTTGTCTAGATTTACGTTACATATATCTAGCCTATAAGTTCCGTTTGTGAATAATCTTAGTTAGTATTATGTATTGTCACCATTCCGTTTATTGCTAAGATTTTTAATGTTTTATATATCTTGTGCGGGTGCATATTGTATTAAACTAATACTTAAGCTCTTACAATGGACAGAAAAAGACACACGTTTGTCACTTCTTATGGAAGCCGATTGTGTGAATATTTGTGAAAGCAATGAAGTTAATAAAGTACAAAACTCAAGTAAGGTGATATTAATTGCTTTATGTTAACAGAAAAAAAATTGTTTTGAACAGTTTTACTTATTTGAATAATTCATTGGCTTAGGTTGTCCTTTACAGTTCTGTATAATGCGCTATGTATGCATACTGTTATGTAATAATGTCTTGAATATAGCTTGTTATGCAAAACATATATAATTCATATCGACCATAACGTTGTAACCTCTTACTGTCAGCTTATCTACTGAGAGCATTAACAATGAAATATTTGTGACTTCAACATTTTATTTTCAGTTTTGCGCTGTTGGTATATTTTTATAATTTAAGAAATTAGATCACTCGGACTGCGGACGTGGGCATTCACTGTTGACCACTCTTAAGATAAACGACGTGTTTCAGGAATAAATGTCATCCCATATATCAAAATCAAACGATTAGAGAGCCAATAATGGATAAGTCTTTGTTAGTAATAAAAGACAATGGGTCAACACAGAATAGCCAACATGTGATAAAGATACCTATGCTTGAGAGAGACGAATCCTAGTTTTAAGAAGATTGCACTATCTTAGAACAATACATTCTAATTATATTATAGTTTTACATTAGTTTGTTTTAAATAGACAACATTGTACATCCTTCATGATCCTCAGTGTCCGCAATCGTATGCTGATGAGGGCGGTCATGATTGTATGTTGATGATGATTATCAAGAATTAAGAGTTGTGCTCCATGGGTGGTGAAGTGTCCTGGATACAACCGTGCGGAAGGTCCAGCTTCAACTGCCAATAAAACAAACCACCAGAATGGTACACATAAAATCCATCCTATATATCCTCCAAAACCACCAGAATGGTACACATAAAATCCATCCTATATATCCTCCCAAACCACCAGAATGGTATACATAAAATCCATCCTATATATCCTCCCAAAAACCAGAATGGTATACATAACATCCATCCTATATATCGTCACAAACCACCAGAATGGTATACATAACATCCATCTTATATATCCTCCCAAACCAACAGAATGGTATACATAGCATCCATCCTATATATCCTCCCAAACCACCAGAATGGTATACATAAAATCCATCCTATATATCCTCCCTAACCATTAGAATGGTATACATAACATTCATCCTATATGTCCTCCCAATCCACCAGAATGGTATACATAACATCCATCCTATATATCCTCACAAACAACCAGTATGGTATACATAACATCCATCCTATATATCCTCACAAATCACCAGAATGGTATACATAAAATCCATCCTATATATCCTCCCAAACCACCAGAATGGTATACATAACATCCATCCTATATATCCTCCCAAACCACCAGAATGGTATGCATAAAAATCCATCCTATATATCCTCCCAAACCACCAGAATGGTATGCATAACATCCATCCTATATATCCTCCCAAACCACCAGAATGGTATACATAACATCCATCTTATATATCCTCACAAAACATCAGAATGGTATACATAGCATCCATTCTATATATCCTCCCAAATCACCAAAATGGTATACATAACATCCATCCTATATATCGTCACAAACCACCAGAATGGTATACATAACATCCATCCTATATATCCTCACAAACCACCAGAATGGTATACATAACATCCATCCTATATATCCTTCCAAATCACCAAAATGGTATACATAACATCCATCTTATATATCCTCCAAAACCACCAGAATGGTATACATAACATCCATCCTATATATCCTCCAAAACCACCAGAAAGGTAAACATAACATCCATCTTATATATCCACCCAAACCACCACCAGAATGGCATACATAACATCCATCCTATATATCCTCCCAAATCACCAGAATGGTATACATGACATCCATCCTATATATCCACCCAAACCACCAGAATGGTATACATGACATCCATATTATATATCCTCACAAACTACCAGAATGGTATACATAACATCCATCCTATATATCGTCACAAACAACCAGAATGGTATACATAGCATCCATCTTATATATCCCCACAAACCACCAGAATGGTATACATAACATCCATCTTATATATCTTCCAAACCACCAGAATGGTATGCATATCATCCATCCTATATATCCTCCAAAACCACCAGAATGGTATGCATAACATCCATCCTATATATCCTCCCAAACCATCAGAATGGTATACATAACATCCATCCTATATATCCTCCCAAACCACCAGAATGGTATACATGACATCCATTTTATATATCCTCACAAACCACCAGAATGGTATACATAACATCCATCCTATATATCCTCACAAACCACCAGAATGGTATTCATAGCATCCATCCTATATATCCTCCCAAACCACCAGAATGGTATGCATAACATCCATCCTATATATCCTCCCAAACCACCAGAATGATATACATAACATCCATCCTATATATCCTCACAAACCACCAGAATGGTATACATAACATATATCCTATATATCGTCACAAACCACCATAATGGTATACATAACATCCATCCAATATATCCTCCAAAACCACCAGAATGGTATACATAAAATCCATCCTATATATCCTCACAAACCACCAGAATGGTATACATAACATCCATCCTATATATCCTCCAAAACCACCAGCATGGTATACATAACATCCATCCTATATATCCTCACAGACCACCAGAATGGTATGCATAACATCCATCCTATATATCCTCACAAACCACCAGAATGGTATACATAACATCCATCCTATATATCCTTCCAAATCACCAAAATGGTATACATAACATCCATCTTATATATCCTCCAAAACCACCAGAATGGTATACATAACATCCATCCTATATATCCTCCAAAACCACCAGAAAGGTAAACATAACATTCATCTTATATATCCACCCAAACCACCACCAGAATGGCATACATAACATCCATCCTATATATCCTCCCAAATCACCAGAATGGTATACATGACATCCATCCTATATATCCACCCAAACCACCAGAATGGTATACATGACATCCATATTATATATCCTCACAAACTACCAGAATGGTATACATAACATCCATCCTATATATCGTCACAAACAACCAGAATGGTATACATAGCATCCATCTTATATATCCCCACAAACCACCAGAATGGTATACATAACATCCATCTTATATATCTTCCAAACCACCAGAATGGTATGCATATCATCCATCCTATATATCCTCCAAAACCACCAGAATGGTATGCATAACATCCATCCTATATATCCTCCCAAACCATCAGAATGGTATACATAACATCCATCCTATATATCCTCCCAAACCACCAGAATGGTATACATGACATCCATTTTATATATCCTCACAAACCACCAGAATGGTATACATAACATCCATCCTATATATCCTCACAAACCACCAGAATGGTATTCATAGCATCCATCCTATATATCCTCCCAAACCACCAGAATGGTATGCATAACATCCATCCTATATATCCTCCCAAACCACCAGAATGATATACATAACATCCATCCTATATATCCTCACAAACCACCAGAATGGTATACATAACATATATCCTATATATCGTCACAAACCACCATAATGGTATACATAACATCCATCCAATATATCCTCCAAAACCACCAGAATGGTATACATAAAATCCATCCTATATATCCTCACAAACCACCAGAATGGTATACATAACATCCATCCTATATATCCTCCAAAACCACCAGCATGGTATACATAACATCCATCCTATATATCCTCACAGACCACCAGAATGGTATGCATAACATCCATCCTATATATCCTCACAAACCACCAGAATGGTATTCATAGCATATATCCTATATATCTTCACAAACCACCAGAATGGTATACATAACATCCATCCTATATATCCTCGCAAATCACCAGAATGGTATACATAACATCCATCCTATATATCCTCACAAACCACCAGAATGGTATACATAACATCCATCCTATATATCCTCCCAAACCACCAGCATGGTATACATAACATCCATCCTATATATCCTCACAAACCACCAGAATGGTATGCATAACATCCATCCTATATATCCTCCAAAACCACCAGAATGGTATACATAACATCCATCCTATATATCCTCCCAAACCACCAGAGTGGTATACATAACATCCATCCTATATATCCTCCAAAACCACCAGAATGGTATGCATAACATACATCTTATATATTCTCCCAAACCACCAGAATGGTATACATAACATCCATCCTATATATCCTCCAAAACCACCAGAATGGTATACATGACATACATCTTATATATTCTCCCAAACCACCAGAATGGTATACATAACATCCATCCTATATATCCTCACAAACCACCAGAATGGTATACATAACATATATCGTATATATCGTCACAAACCACCAGAATGGTATACATAACATCCATCCTATATATCGTCACAAACCACCAGAATGGTATACATAAAATCCATCCTATATATCCTCCCAAACCACCAGAATGGTATACATAACATCCATCCTATATATCCTCCCAAACCACCAGAATGGTATACATAACATCCATCTTATATATCCTCACAAACCATCAGAATGGTATACATAACATCCATTCCATATATCCTCCCAAATCACCAAAATGGTATACATAACATCCATCCTATATATCGTCACAAACCACCAGAATGGTATACATAACATCCATCCTATGTATCCTCACAAACCACCAGAATGGTATACATAACATCCATCCTATATATCCTCCCAAATCACCAAAATGGTATACATAACATCCATCTTATATATCCTCCAAAACCACCAGAATGGTATACATAACATCCATCCTATATATCCTCCCAAATCCCCAAAATGGTATACATAACATCCATCCTATATATCCTCCAAAACCACCAGAAAGGTAAACATAACATCCATCCTATATATCCACCCAAACCACCACCAAAATGGTATACATAGCATCCATCCTATATATCCCCCCAAACCACCAGAATGGTATACATAACATCCATCCTATATATCCTCCCAAACCACCAGAATGGTATACATGACATCCATTTTATATATCCTCACAAACCACCAGAATGGTAGACATAACATCCATCCTATATATCCTCCCGAACCTCCAGTATGGCATACATAACATCCATCCTATATATCCTCCCAAATCACCAGAATGGTATACATGACATCCATCCTATATATCCACCCAAACCACCAGAATGGTATACATGACATCCATTTTATATATCCTCACAAACTACCAGAATGGTATACCTAACATCCATCCTATATATCGTCACAAACCACCAGAATGGTATACATAGCATCCATCTTATATATCCCCACAAACCACCAGAATGGTATACATAACATCCATCTTATATATCTTCCAAAACCACCAGAATGGTATACATAACATCCATCTTATATATCCTCCCAAACCACCAGAATGGTATGCATATCATCCATCCTATATATCCTCCCAAACCACCAGAATGGTATACATGACATCCATTTTATATATCCTCACAAACCACCAGAAAGGTATACATAACATCCATCCTATATATCCTCACAAACCACCAGAATGGTATACATAGCATCCATCCTATATATCCTCCCAAACCACAAGAATGGTATGCATAACATCCATCCTATATATCCTCCCAAACCACCAGAATGGTATACATAACATCCATCCTATATATCGTCACAAACCACCAGAATGGTATACATAACATCCATCCTATATATCCTCACAAATCACCAGAATGGTATACATAACATCCATCTTATATATCCTCCCAAACCACCAGAATGGTATACATGACATCCATTTTATATATCCTCACAAACCACCAGAATGGAATGCATAACATCCATCCTATATATCCTCACAAACCACCAGAATGGTATACATAGCATCCATCCTATATATCCTCCCAAACCACCAGAATGGTATGCATAACATCCATCCTATATATCCTCCCAAACCACCAGAATGGTATACATAACATCCATCCTATATATCCTCCCAAACCACCAGAATGGTATACATAACATCCATCTTATATATCCTCACAAACCATCAGAATGGTATACATAACATCCATTCCATATATCCTCCCAAATCACCAAAATGGTATACATAACATCCATCCTATATATCGTCACAAACCACCAGAATGGTATACATAACATCCATCCTATGTATCCTCACAAACCACCAGAATGGTATACATAACATCCATCCTATATATCCTCCCAAATCACCAAAATGGTATACATAACATCCATCTTATATATCCTCCAAAACCACCAGAATGGTATACATAACATCCATCCTATATATCCTCCCAAATCCCCAAAATGGTATACATAACATCCATCCTATATATCCTCCAAAACCACCAGAAAGGTAAACATAACATCCATCCTATATATCCACCCAAACCACCACCAAAATGGTATACATAGCATCCATCCTATATATCCCCCCAAACCACCAGAATGGTATACATAACATCCATCCTATATATCCTCCCAAACCACCAGAATGGTATACATGACATCCATTTTATATATCCTCACAAACCACCAGAATGGTAGACATAACATCCATCCTATATATCCTCCCGAACCTCCAGTATGGCATACATAACATCCATCCTATATATCCTCCCAAATCACCAGAATGGTATACATGACATCCATCCTATATATCCACCCAAACCACCAGAATGGTATACATGACATCCATTTTATATATCCTCACAAACTACCAGAATGGTATACCTAACATCCATCCTATATATCGTCACAAACCACCAGAATGGTATACATAGCATCCATCTTATATATCCCCACAAACCACCAGAATGGTATACATAACATCCATCTTATATATCTTCCAAAACCACCAGAATGGTATACATAACATCCATCTTATATATCCTCCCAAACCACCAGAATGGTATGCATATCATCCATCCTATATATCCTCCCAAACCACCAGAATGGTATACATGACATCCATTTTATATATCCTCACAAACCACCAGAATGGTATACATAACATCCATCCTATATATCCTCACAAACCACCAGAATGGTATACATAGCATCCATCCTATATATCCTCCCAAACCACAAGAATGGTATGCATAACATCCATCCTATATATCCTCCCAAACCACCAGAATGGTATACATAACATCCATCCTATATATCGTCACAAACCACCAGAATGGTATACATAACATCCATCCTATATATCCTCACAAATCACCAGAATGGTATACATAACATCCATCTTATATATCCTCCCAAACCACCAGAATGGTATACATGACATCCATTTTATATATCCTCACAAACCACCAGAATGGAATGCATAACATCCATCCTATATATCCTCACAAACCACCAGAATGGTATACATAGCATCCATCCTATATATCCTCCCAAACCACCAGAATGGTATGCATAACATCCATCCTATATATCCTCCCAAACCACCAGAATGGTATACATAACATCCATCCTATATATCGTCACAAACCACCAGAATGGTATACATAACATCCATCCTATATATCCTCACAAATCACCAGAATGGTATACATGACATCCATCCTATATATCCTCACAAACCACCAGAATGGTATACATAACATCCATCCTATATATCCTCCCAAACCACCAGCATGGTATACATAACATCCATCCTATATATCCTCACAAACCACCAGAATGGTATGCATAACATCCATCCTATATATCCTCACAAACCACCAGAATGGTATACATAACATCCATCCTATATATCCTCCCAAACCACCAGAATGGTATACATAACATACATCTTATATATTCTCCCAAACCACCAGAATGGTATACATAACATCCATCCTATATATCCTCCAAAACCACCAGAATGGTATACATAACATACATCTTATATATTCCCCCAAACCACCAGAATGGTATACATAACATCCATCCTATATATCCTCCAAAACCACCAGAATGGTATACATAACATACATCTTATATATTCTCCCAAACCACCAGATTGGTACACATAACATGCATCCTATATATCCTCCCAAACCACCAGAATGGAATACATAACATCCATCCTATATATCCTCACAAACCACCAGAATGGTATACATAGCATCCATCCTATATATCCTCCCAAACCACAAGAATGGTATGCATAACATCCATCCTATATATCCTCCCAAACCACCAGAATGGTATACATAACATCCATCCTATATATCGTCACAAACCACCAGAATGGTATACATAACATCCATCCTATATATCCTCACAAATCACCAGAATGGTATACATAACATCCATCCTATATATCCTCACAAACCACCAGAATGGTATGCATAACATCCATCCTATATATCCTCACAAACCACCAGAATGGTATACATAACATCCATCCTATATATCCTCCCAAACCACCAGAATGGTATACATAACATACATCTTATATATTCTCCCAAACCACCAGAATGGTATACATAACATCCATCCTATATATCCTCCAAAACCACCAGAATGGTATACATAACATACATCTTATATATTCCCCCAAACCACCAGAATGGTATGCATAACATCCATCCTATATATCCTCCAAAACCACCAGAATGGTATACATAACATACATCTTATATATTCTCCCAAACCACCAGATTGGTACACATAACATGCATCCTATATATCCTCCCAAACCACCAGAATGGAATACATAACATCCATCCTATATATCCTCACAAACCACCAGAATGGTATACATAGCATCCATCCTATATATCCTCCCAAACCACCAGAATGGTATGCATAACATCCATCTTATATATCCTCCCAAACCACCAGAATGGTATACATAACATCCATCCTATATATCGTCACAAACCACCAGAATGGTATACATAACATCCATCCTATATATCCTCACAAATCACCAGAATGGTATACATAACATCCATCCTATATATCCTCCCAAACCACCAGCATGGTATACATAACATCCATCCTATATATCCTCACAAACCACCAGAATGGTATGCATAACATCCATCCTATATATCCTCACAAACCACCAGAATGGTATACATAACATCCATCCTATATATCCTCCCAAACCACCAGAATGGTATACATAACATACATCTTATATATTCTCCCAAACCACCAGAATGGTATACATAACATCCATCCTATATATCCTCCAAAACCACCAGAATGGTATACATAACATACATCTTATATATTCCCCCAAACCATCAGAATGGTATACATAACATCCATCCTATATATCCTCCAAAACCACCAGAATGGTATACATAACATACATCTTATATATTCTCCCAAACCACCAGATTGGTATACATAACATGCATCCTATATATCCTCCCAAACCACCAGAATGGTATACATAGCATCCATCCTATATATCCTCCCAAACCACCAGAATTGTATACATAACATCCATCCTATATATCCTGCTAAATCACCAGAATGGTATACATAACATCCATCCTATATATCCTGCCAAATCACCAGAATGGTATACATAACATCCATCCTATATATCCTCCCAAATCACCAGAATGGTATACATAACATACATCCTATATATCCTCACAAACCACCAGAATGATATACATAACATCCATCCTATATATCCTCACAAACCACCAGAAAGGTATACATAACATCCATCTTATATATCCTCCCAAATCACCAAAATGGTATACATAACATCCATCTTATATATCCTCCAAAACCACCAAAATGGTATAGATAACATCCATCTTATATATCCTCCCAAATCACCAAAATGGTATACATAACATCCATCTTATATATCCTCCAAAACCACCAGAAAGGTAAACATAACATCCATCCTATATATCCACCCAAACCACCACCAGAATGGTATACATAGCATCCATCCTATATATCCCCCCAAACCACCAGAATGGTATACATAACATCCATCCTATATATCCTCCCAAACCACCAGAATGGTATACATGACATCCATTTTATATATCCTCACAAACCACCAGAATGGTATACATAACATCCATCCTATATATCCTCCCAAACCTCCAGAATGGTTAAATAACATCCATCCTATATATCCTCCCAAATCACCAGAATGGTATACATGACATCCATCCTATATATCCACCCAAACCACCAGAATGGTATACATGACATCCATGTTATATATCCTCACAAACTACCAGAATGGTATACATAACATCCATCCTATATATCGTCACAAACCACCAGAATGGTATACATAGCATCCATCTTATATATCCCCACAAACCACCAGAATGGTATACATAAAATCCATCTTATATATCTTCCCAAACCACCAGAATGGTATACATAACATCCATCTTATATATCCTCCCAAACCACCAGAATGGTATGCATAACATCCATCCTATATATCCTCCCAAACCACCAGAATGGTATACATAACATCCATCCTATATATCCTCCCAAATCACCAGAATGGTATACATAACATACATCCTATATATCCTCACAAACCACCAGAATGGTATACATAACATCCATCCTATATATCCTCACAAACCACCAGAAAGGTATACATAACATCCATCTTATATATCCTCCCAAATCACCAAAATGGTATACATAACATCCATCTTATATATCCTCCAAAACCACCAAAATGGTATAGATAACATCCATCTTATATATCCTCCCAAATCACCAAAATGGTATACATAACATCCATCTTATATATCCTCCAAAACCACCAGAAAGGTAAACATAACATCCATCCTATATATCCACCCAAACCACCACCAGAATGGTATACATAGCATCCATCCTATATATCCCCCCAAACCACCAGAATGGTATACATAACATCCATCCTATATATTCTCCCAAACCACCAGAATGGTATACATGACATCCATTTTATATATCCTCACAAACCACCAGAATGGTATACATAACATCCATCCTATATATCCTCCCAAACCTCCAGAATGGTTAAATAACATCCATCCTATATATCCTCCCAAATCACCAGAATGGTATACATGACATCCATCCTATATATCCACCCAAACCACCAGAATGGTATACATGACATCCATGTTATATATCCTCACAAACTACCAGAATGGTATACATAACATCCATCCTATATATCGTCACAAACCACCAGAATGGTATACATAGCATCCATCTTATATATCCCCACAAACCACCAGAATGGTATACATAACATCCATCTTATATATCTTCCCAAACCACCAGAATGGTATACATAACATCCATCTTATATATCCTCCCAAACCACCAGAATGGTATGCATAACATCCATCCTATATATCCTCCCAAACCACCAGAATGGTATAAATAACATCCATCCTATATATCCTCACAAACCACCAGAATGGTATACATAACATATATCCTATATATCGTCACAAACCACCAGAATGGTATACATAACATGCATCCTATATATCGTCACAAACCACCAGAATGGTATACATAACATCCATCCTATATATCCTCACAAATCACCAGAATGGTATACATAACATCCATCCTATGTATCCTCACAAACCACCAGAATAGTATACATAACATCCATCCTATATATCCTCCCAAACCACCAGCATGGTATACATAACATCCATCCTATATATCCTCACAAGCCACCAGAATGGTATGCATAACATCCATCCTATATATCCTCCCAAACCACCAATATGGTATACATAACATCCATCCTATATATCCTTCCAAACCACCAGAATGGTATACATAACATACATCTTATATATTCTCCCAAACCACCAGAATGGTATACATAACATCCATCCTATATATCCTCCAAAACCACCAGAATGGTATACATAACATACATCTTATATATTCTCCCAAACCACCAGAATGGTATACATAACATCCATCCTATATATCCTCCAAAACCACCAGAATGGTATACATAACATACATCTTATATATTCTCCCAAACCACCAGAATGGTATACATAACATCCATCCTATATATCCTCCTAAACCACCAGAATGGTATACATAACATCCATCCTATATATCCTCCAAAACCACCAGAATGGTATACATAACATACATCTTATATATCCTCCCAAACCACCAGAATGGTATACATAACATCCATCCTATATATCCTCCCAAATCACCAGAATGGTATACATAACATCCATCCTATATATCCTCCCAAATCACCAGAATGGTATACATAACATCCATCCTATATATCCCCCCAAACCACCAGAATGGTATACATAACATCCATCCTATATATCCTCCCAAACCACCAGAATGGTATAGATAACATCCTTCCTATATATCCTCGCAAACCGGAAGCTGGATTTCGAACGTCATATATCGTGGTATTTTTTTTATGTTTAATGAATGCAGATGAAATGTGATGGTTCGTTTGTTGGTATTTGCGGAATTGTTTTTGCCATCACTTTTTTCCATGATATCTCAGAATTTGATGCAAGGCATGTACCTTCTTACTTAATCAACACATTGTCTAGGAAAACCTGACTTGAATTTAAATATTCGTTTTTTCTTCCACTCCAGATGGGTTATATTGTCTGACGCCCCCCTCCCTCACCTCTGGAAAATAGAATGTTGATTATCCAACAGCCAACTATGATAACAATGTGGACAGTAGAATATTAATTGGGTGACAGTCAAATAATTACGTAATCTTTTTTTTTCTTTTTTTTTAAATATCTGACCTATATGTACTTTGTGCGTTGAAAGGGTGTTTGTCAAATAAATCTGAGTTGCTATTAATCAAATGAAAATGATACGTTACTTATGTAAATCCGTTAGAATACGTGCGAGAAGAAATTATCGACAGATGAATACACTGTTATGAAGAGAAGTAGAATTGTTAAAAAATATATCCGTTATCGACAGTAAGAATTTCTCCAGTATAAGGAGATTACACATGTAACAGACATTCAAAAGACAATACAGATGGATATGGTGGTATATAAAACCCAATCAGTCATCAGAATGTAAGATTTCACAATGTCATTTGTAAGTTTCAGATGTATAATGTGGTACCATTATTATTTGTTTTAATTGTCTTCTCAGAGTCTTATTAAATTTCATTTTCTGTTTTCCTTTGGAGGTGACTTTGAAGGGTAGTGCTAATCGATATATAGTTTTACATTCCATTTATTTATTATAACACTTTTGTAACTCACTCTGTAATTGCACATCGTCTGATATATGCTTACGGAAGAATATCTGTGTATGTCTGTGGGGCCGTCGAGGTCGTGATCGTATGGTAGTTGGGTTTACAACTACATATACAACCAGTGATAATCATTTATAACGTTGTGAGATTGAATCCCGCTCATGTCGAGGTGAACTCGATACTGCATTTTGTTATAAGTTTGTCAGTGACTTGCGCCAGATCTGTGGTTTTCCCCGGGTATTCCGGTTTCCTCCACCAATAAAACTGACTGCCATGATATAAGTGAAATGTTGCTGAATGTGACATTAAACACCACAACATTGTCTGTATGCGATATTATTTTAAACGCTAGTATCTTATAAAACAGGCAATACATTCTAGTCAATTCATGCACTTACTACTATTGGACACATTACAACTGTTCTTTTTTCGCAGATATTAGAACATCACAAAACATATATTTAGCATAAATTAAAAAAACAAATAAGCACAGCAATCATAGTATATGATATTACTCACTGCAACAACTCGAACCGCTCCCCAGACAAACCACCAATTATTACAATTATAAAGAAATAAACAAGCAAGATGATAGAAACAGATGATAGTCTTGGTCCTGGCATGGGACGACCATCTTGTGCGGTTATACTGATTCATAGGTTCACCTCTGGTATATAGTGGGGTTCGTTTTACTCGATCTTTAGCTTTATGTGTAATGCTTTGTAATTCTGGTGTTCTTTTTCCTTTGTATGTACTTCGATTTACGGATTCTGATTACCCCTTTGCTATATTTAAATTCTTCTTTAAGCATTAGGCAATGCAAAACCTCAAAATACTACACTGACTGCTGGAATTGCATACTCTACCAGCACCAGAGTTCACCCTAGTATTAAAAAGGGTTCGTTGTGCTCAATTGTTGTTTTTGCAATGTTTTGTGGACAATTCTTTGTCTTGTTGGCCATTGGATTGTATGTCCTTTTTCAAATTTCATGTTCTGTTTACCAATTTGATATCTTTATTTGTTTACAGTAACATTTTCAATAGGCCACATGCTACGATAGTCTCTGATGCATAAAAACTCCCAAATTGTGTAAAAGGGTAAACAAGGGCACCTACATAGAGGGGGAGAGGTTAGCAAATTCTGCACTATGCAAACGACGAACTACAATCATATATCTATATTTCTATAATTAATAATCATATATTTCCCATTAGGCAGTCGAGTTTGTGATCGTATGGTAATTGAATTTACAACTACCTGTGCAATCAGTGCCTATCACCACTAAAGTTGTGAGTTCGAATGCCTTTCATGGCGAAGTGTACTCGATACAACATTATGTGATAAAGTGTGTCAATGACTTGCGACAGGTCGGTTTTTTTCCGTTTTCCTCTAGAAAACTGAGCACCACGATATAACTGAAATATTGTTGAAAGTGGCGTAAGACACCGTGACCATGACCCTAACCTTATATTTACCCTTGAGAGTCATTCTGATTGGTCTTTATGAGTTTACTACAATTGCTTTCTAAACAAAAAATGATCTAGTTCTCTTCTGTGGTTTATCATTCTATATCTATATTATTTTGGTTGGGGCCCATAAAACTAATTTAGCCTGCCACTTTTTATTGAAGTGCCTATTTCAAGCCATGATAGTGGATGGTCGTGTATATGTGTGTCAGAGATACCGTTGTGTGCCTCTGTATATTTGATTTCCTGATTAGATCTTGGAAGTGTTCTGACGGTCTGGTAGTGTTGGTTTTTTATTTTCTTATTTATTATTTGAAAACATGGTTTGGTAATCCATATAGCTCATATACTGTTCACTTGACATTAACTAGCGATAATCGACCAATCTGTCCATGAATCCAATATTTTAGATACCAGTGCTTTATAAAATTACAGAAATCTTATCCTTTATATGTAATTTCACAAAACATATGTTATACTATAGCTTGTGCTTAGCACAGTGATTTTCTGTGACAGTGAGTGAGTAATTTTTGTTTAACGTCAATTCATCAATTTTCAGCTATATCATGGCGAGAACAAGTTAATTTTCGACGAGATGATGATGAAGTCCGCTTTGTACTAGACCAATACGCTGATTTGAATTTTTATAGTGCTAGCTCATTAACCAGTATTTACTCTTTCTGCTTAATGCTGTGGGAAAGCAACAAATATCAATTTTATAGTCTTTGGTTTGATCCGACCAGGGCTCGAACCCATGATCTACCGCACTCAAGGCGAGCGCGCTAACCAATTCGACACCAATATGGATTTTCCGGAGAGAGCTCAGCTGCTGACACAAAGGCTACTCAAACAAGGCTAAGATACTCTAAGTTGAAGTCATCGCTACAAAAACTCTACAGTTGCCATGACGAACATGTTGACTGTTACAGAGTAACAATATCTACTGTTGTCATCACGAACATGTTGACTGTTACAGAGTAACAATATCTACAGTTGTCATCACGAACATGTTGACTGTTACAGAGTAACAATATCTACAGTTGTCATGACGAACATGTTGACTGTTGCAGAGTAACAATTTCTACTGTTGTCATCACGAACATGTTGACTGTTACAGAGTAACAATTTCTACAGTTGTCATCACGAACATGTTGACTGTTACAGAGTAACAATTTCTACAGTTGTCATCACGAACATGTTGACTGTTACAGAGTAACAATTTCTACAGTTGTCATCACGAACATGTTGACTGTTACAGAGTAACAATTTCTACAGTTGTCATCACGAACATGTTGACTGTTACAGAGTAACAATATCTACAGTTGTCATGACGAACATGTTGACTGTTGCAGAGTAACAATTTCTACTGTTGTCATCACGAACATGTTGACTGTTACAGAGTAACAATTTCTACAGTTGTCATGACGAACATGTTGACTGTTACAGAGTAACAATTTCTACAGTTGTCATCACGAACATGTTGACTGTTACAGAGTAACAATTTCTACAGTTGTCATGACGAACATGGTGACTGTTACAGAGTAACAATTTCTACAGTTGTCATCACGAACATGTTGACTGTTACAGAGTAACAATTTCTACAGTTGCCATCCCGAACATGTTGACTGTTACAGACTAACAATATCTACAGTTGCCATAACGAACATGTTGACTGTTACAGAGTAACAATTTCTACAGTTGTCATCACGAACATGTTGACTGTTACAGAGTAACAATTTCTACAGTTGTCATGACGAACATGTTGACTGTTACAGAGTAACAATTTCTCAATTCGCAATGGATCTTTTCCCTGTTATGAATGTTTTTCCTCTCACCAGCAAAATATTTACCATACTTTGACTGTTGGTAGCACGAAAGGCGTCTTATAAGAAACATGACCTGCTTACCGGTGCGTGAGAACCTGGGTACACATATCCTTTTAGTATGCATGTGTTTGTTTTGTTCTGTGTCTTATGGCTAATCGAAGAATGTTGAAAGTTTCTCTAGATTGTCCATTCTTGATTGCCCCTTCGCTGATGCCCCAATTCCATGTCATTTATCAGGTATTTGTCATTTTTATTCGTAAACCAACTATAAAATTAAGATAAAAGACAAGACATGTAATATTTGTGAATGTTTATTTAATGTGCTTACAGTGAAAATACAAAAAAATGTGCAAACACCTTCAATAATTAGAAAACAAAATAATAGTTAATTATACTTATATTGCATAGATGAAAGGATAAAGTGAATTGTTTTGTTACGCCAATTAATTTTCACTGGAATATAATCAATTGAAAGAATACCAAAAGATCATTTTTTTCTCTAAAAGAAAATATATGATGTTCGGAAAAATAGTGCCTTACTGAAGCGCAATACATTTTATCAAATAACAACAAAAACAAATATTAAACAGAAGAATTGTTGTATGGTCCTTCCCTGAAATAGGGTTTGGTTGGTTTGGTCAATGGTGTTTAACGCCACTTTCAACAATATGTTAGTTATATAGTGGCGATCGGTTTTATTGGTGGAGGAAGCCGGAGTACCCGGAGAAAACCATCGACCTGTCACAAGTCACTGACAAACTTCATCACATAATGTTTTATCGAATACACCTCACCATGGACGGGATTCAAACTCACAACTTTAGTGGTGATAGGCACTGATTGCACCGGTAGTTGTAAATCCACTACCATACGATCACGACCACGGCGACCCCTTGAAATAAGGGAAATACGTTATATATAAGAAAAGATACATTAGACAGAGAAGATAATGTCTAAAAATTATTGTTTCCCGATATTGTGTAAATATCATATTAATACATTAATAACAAATAATTTGGTTTGTGAATATTTCTCAGCAAGTAGTCAAGTAAAAGAGAAAGTATTCAAAGAGGTACGAATTGTGCACTATTGATTATTTTTGCATTGATATATTTCGAAATTTGTCCTAGAGGTTTGATGGCAGCAATCCGATCATTTCTTTGTACTGTAACTTTCAATCAAGAGATATATGCAAGCCCATCTCCAACTACGGCCACCATATATCTTGCAAGTGACACATAGGGATAATCGAGTTACAGCATGTATAATAATGACAATGATTGCAGTTTTCTTATTGTTCACTTCCCGTATTAAGTATTAATTTTCTGATCAATATAGCAATTTAGGTTACTGTATCACAGTATTATCTCCATTTTAAATCGTAATCTTATCAGAAGTAAAAAAAATGGGAAACAAAGCATACAAAAAATAGGAATAGTTCCAAGTTATATCAAATTTTAACTTTATGTCTTCAGAATGAATGAAATGTTGGTATTCTACAATAAATATTTTACCTATTCAACATGAGAAGCATATTTTACATTTCTGTCAATTAGTGCAGGATTCGTCCTCGAAAAAACAAAGAGTTACATATTTCAAGTCTTGATACAGAATCGTGCCTACCTACTTCACCCATCCATCCAATCAAATAACATACTTTTTCCTTTGGCCAGTGTGTTGCCTGTTCTTCTTCGATGTACGGATAAGATATAATATTACCAAAAATGGTGTCTTTAAGGGTAGATAAATATAACAATCGCATTTATCTTTATATTGGTTACTTGCCACTAACACTCGTATTTTACCTTTATATTGGATACTTGCCACTAACACTCGTATTTAACATTTATATTGGATACTTGCCGCTAACACTCGTATTTTACATTTATATTGCATACTTGACACTAACACTCGTATTTTACATTTATATTGGGTACTTGCCACTAACACTCGTATTTTACATTTATATTGGATTCTTGCCACTAACACTCGCATTTTACATTTATATTGGATACTTGCCACTAACACTCGTATTTTACATTTATATTGGGTACTTGCCACTAACACTCGTATTTTACATTTATATTGGGTACTTGCCACTAACACTCGTATTCTACCTTTATATTATATACTTGCCACTAACACTCGTGTTTTACCTTTATATTGAATACTTGCCACTAACACTCGTATTTTACATTTATATTCGATACTTGCCACTAACACTCGTATTTTACCTTTATATTAGATACTTGCCACTAACACTCGTATTTTACCTTTATATTGGGTACTTGCCACTAACACTCGTATTTTACATTTATATTCGATACTTGCCACTAACATTCGTATTTTACCTTTATATTAGATACTTGCCACTAACACTCATATTTTACATTTATATTGGGTATATGCCACTAACACTCGTATGTTACATTCATATTGGATACTTGCCACTAACACTCGTATATTACTATTTTACCTTTATATTGCATACTTGCCACGAACACTCTTATTTTACCTTTATATTGGGTACTTGCCACTAACACTCGTATTCTACATTTATATTGGATGCTTGCCACTAACACTCGCATTTTACCTTTATATTGGATACTTGCCACTAACACTCGTATTTTACATTTATATTGGATACTGGCCACTAACACTCGCATTTTACCTTTATATTGGGTACTTGCCACTAACACTCGTATTTGACCTTAATTTGGATACTTGTCAACAACAATCGCATATAGATAGGGTACCTTCAATAACATTTGTATTTTCTTTCATATGACGTACTTACGAAGATATAACCTGAAGTCAAATAAGTTATGGTAGAACCTATTTAATATAAGTAAAATATTCACACCTTCCTAAATAAACTTTTCTGCCATTTTAACGTATTAGTTAGCTTGACCTGATCTGAATCTCAAAAACGCAAAACATTTCGAAAATCCTTTCATTTTAGAAACTTTCACGCATACTAGTGATATAAAAATGTAGAAAAGTAACCGAACGCACGACCGACATATTATATATACGACGAAGTCCAATGAGTTTCGAATGAATAAGTTAATAAATGTCTTTGTATAGATGAATGTGAAATAGCTTAATGAATAATGGAATGTCACTACAAGTGTTTTATCGACCGAATTTTCAAAGCAAATTCTACTTATATGATATACAAATGTACATGTATAAACAAAATATGTGAACAATAAGTGCTTCCAACATCCCAGAAATCCAAACTTATTTATGACCCTTTTAGCTCCCTTCTGATTTGGTGAAATACACGTGCACGCTATCAAAGATATTAACTTATAATACCTAATACATATCTACACATCCATCTCAGCTGTCTCTCCTTACTGCTATATACTAGGAATAAATAGTCTTACATGTTTCTACATCACACGCATCATAGTGTCTTAGCATAATTTCTATCACAGTCAGAAGAGGTAACAACCATGCTATCATCATGGAATTACCTGATATTATTAATGAAAGGAAATATGATATAAGTATATGGTGTACAAACAGAATATGGTATACAAACAGTATATGGTGTACAAACAAAACCAATACTCGTCTCATTCATTACTCTGTATATTATAAAACTGTTAAAACTTGTACATAACATTACACTGAAAATAAATACATGACGTAAACATTGATGATACCTTCAGTTGCGCATGTCTGTACTTCACTTCCGGAAACGAATCAAAACAATTAGAGCCCTAAATGTAATATTTCTTTCAAGTAAATATTTGATAAACTGGAAATTGTATGTCAATGCAATTCTAGCATGACATCATCGAGATAAAAATGATTAATTTCAAGAGGTATTATTATGCTATCATATTATACTTGTGTTGTTCCCTTTCATTAAACATATATTCATAAGTTATGCAAATTTAATCCACAGATTGACAATATTTGTTTTTTAATGATGGTCCGAGCTATATATCGTTAAATAATGACAATGTACAAGGTTAAACTGGAATTTATTTAAGGAATATTTGAAATTGTTGAACAGGTTATACAATATAACCTGGTTTGGGTCAGTTTACGCTTAATAAACCGCGAAGCGGTTTATGAAAAACGTATACTGACCAACACCAGGCTATGCAAGCATAACCTGTTCAACAATTTCAAATATTCCTTATAATTTAATTTTTACAACAAAATTTAATGATTCTTCGATTTTAATTACGATTATTTCATGTGATTATTTGAATTTGTCGTTGGCGGATGAACACGTTGGTGACGTCACAATACCAACCCAGGTTATCGAGTATAACCACAATTTTATCCAGGCGGATTAGCCAATCAGATTGAAATATTCAAATCAAATTAAATTATAACTAATTAATGTAAAAGACTAGGAAACACAGAAGCTATATTTAGATTATCTTAACTTCATACAAACATCATTCTTACATGTCAACAAAATCCACAAAATGTTATTACAATTATATAATTACTCACTATTATATTAAATAACAATACATACGTCTTTATTACTAACAAGATGAGCATAAACCTGGAGGATATTTAAGAACTATATAAACCATGTTCAATGTCAAGTCTAACACATATTAAAATAATAACAGTATTTCATAAAACTTTCACATAGAAATAAATGCAAAATAATAATTTTACTTGTGTTATTATTTGTCATATCGAATAACATTGTCTGTCTTTCTTTTTCTAACAGGATGAGCATAAACCAGGATGATATTCAATGAAAACTATATAAACCATTTTTAAGTCAAAATCTGTATTTCACATACATTTCCCAGTGCTAGACATAGAAATAAATACGAACGAATAATTCCACTTGTGTCCCTCTGTGTAATTTTTGAATAACATCTTCATTCTTGCGTTTTCTTAGATATCATTTACTCAAATCACACGACACATTAGTCATTTTCACACAATATAATGTCAGGTTTGCTTATTGAAAATAATCTGTCAATTTTCTCTCCAGTAAGCAATATGATTATAACTTTTTCTCCTTCAGAGAGCGGATTACATAAGTTTTGTAAGTTTGTAAACCATCATTATGGTCCGAATACGTGGTAATAGCAATATTTAGAATTTCACATATAATTTGTCCAATAGAAAATATTAAATAAAGCAAAACAAAACGGAAATAAAAATCTAGCAGCAACATCCAGATACATCGCTTGTATGTGTCCCGGAGTTCTATGTAAAGATTTCGGAAGTGTTGGGTCTGTTTGTGGATCTAACTTCATTTCTCCATTTTCACCAATTACTACCTGAAAAATTCATTGACACTGGTTAGGCTACATGTAATTATGCATATAGAAGCTTCGTATTTTGTATTTCGTGCTTGATACGGTACCAAAACTCATACAGAGTTGAGACTGCTTTGCTGGTAGGAACATTATGGAAAACAATTATATTTTTAGTATGCAATTTTATGAAAAACTGGAACAAACAGAACCTACAATTCCTTTAGTTCTAGATGGTCCTTCCTGTGCAATTCCCGTTTTAAAGGAAACACAAAGAAACAGAAAGTGGCCAATTACATTTTTAGAGATTTCTACGTTATTGTTCTTCCTATCAACTCTGTGAACATGCTATAAATTCACCACAAAGTTTTAACCTCACATTTATATAGTTAGCCATGACTTTGCCATACATTTTGAAATTAACCTGATCTCTTTTAAGAAAAGTATTTTACACCCCAATTTCAACCAAAGTTTATACCAGACCGATGTAACTAGGAAGGACAAGTATTGATATAAAAGGAAATGAACGAAAGCAGATTCTTAATTAAAATTTGAGTCTATATTATGATATATTCACCTCAGCAGATTTTGTCTTCTTTTTCTTAGTAGATAACCTCGGTAGTATTGGAATATCTCTGAACTTAAATCCTCTATTCATATCTCTACGACTCAAAACATTTGCCACAGCAAATTCTATTAAAGCCGCAAACACGAACAATAAACATGTCAACATCCAAATATCAATAGCCTTCGTGTAAGACACTCGTGGAAGAGATGCGTTAACCCCTGAACTTTGTGTTACCATGGTGAGTACTGTCAATACGCCTAAAGATATTCTACCAGGAACTGCTCCAACGTTTAACCAGAATGATATCCAGGACAGAAGTACGACAAAGATACTTGGAATGTACATTTGCACAATATAATAAGTAATTCTACGTTCTAAGTAAATATCTGCTATCAAACAACTGTGGTTTCCTGAAAATGCAAACATAATAAGTATAATAAATTGACTAGTTGAAAGCTATTTGATTTAACGATCGATTTAATACAATACTTTGAACTCATACTGCGAATTCATTCTTTTCTTAGGGCCCGGGTGGCTCAATGAGTTAGGTAGTTGGATTACCTAACAACTAATACAATCCTATCACCAATACGGCATGGGTTCGCGCCCGGCTATTCGTGGTTGTCATTGAATCCATCAAACCACGAAAATCAGTGCACAACGAAATCATAAATAACAAATGACAATATTAGTAAAGTATCAAAACCTCGAAATAAAAATAGCAACTAACAACTAAAATTCCAGCCATTCCATGAAAAATGATACTAACGAAAATAGGTGATCCCACATTAGTTTAGTTAATGGTGTTTCTCGTCACTTTCACATTTCGTTATCCATCTCTATCTTATTATCAGATCTGATATCTACGGTTGTAATGTTAGGCGAGAAAATTGGAAGATATTTTTCCAAAGCAACAAATGTATCTGTATACCTTAATGCTTGGGGTGGCTCAGATGTCCACAAATTTCTCTAATAAATCACCCATATTCTTGAATAAAAAGTTATTTAACTGGACACAAAATGAATCGGCTTTTTTGTTTGCGTTTTTATTCTATGAAGTTTGAAAATAAGATTGTGCTACTCTTGATTCCGCACCATTGTTCTCCTTAGTGGTAAGACACCAAAACCAAAAGCGTGCTGCAGGTCGGATGAATCTAAACACTGTAGCATTAATACTTAGTGTTTCCCAGGTACGTTAGCAGAATTATTGTGTAAGAACAAGCTGGTTCGCTCGGAATCATGATAATTTGTCTCAATGGAGTTGCATGTACATTAGTACACCTGCAGACTGTTGTTTCTGTGAGCCAACACTATGTATGCATTTATCGTAACTAGAGGATAGATTGAAACCTGTCTAAACCGAACCCTGAGTAACCCAAAAGCCTGCCTAAACCAGACAGACTTTACAGTTCAATCTACTAAATTTCAATGTAACTTGAACCTGCGTAAACCAAACACCTGTCTAAGCTGAAAAAATTCGTCAGTCCCAAAGGGGTTCGGCTTAGACAGGTTTTACTGTACATTACAAAGCAGGTGATATCGTAATATCATTCAGAATCCCTTATTACGTTATTTGTATTTGTTTGTGCATAGTGGTGTCCAACATATATTGTGTTGTGTTTTTGTTTTGTTTTGTTTCGTCTTGTTTATCCTATGTTGTTTTGGTTTTGTTTCGTCTTGTTAATCCTATGTTGTTTTGGTTTTGTTTCGTCTTGTTTATCCTATGTTGTTTTGGTTTTGTTTCGTCTTGTTTACCCTATGTTGTTTTGGTTTTGTTTCGTCTTGTTTATCCTATGTTGTTTTGGTTTTGTTTCGTCTTGTTTACCCTATGTTGTTTTGGTTTTGTTTCGTCTTGTTTACCCTATGTTGTTTTGGTTTTGTTTCGTCTTGTTTACCCTATGTTGTTTTGGTTTTGTTTCGTCTTGTTTATCCTATGTTGTTTTGGTTTTGTTTCGTCTTGTTTATCCTATGTTGTTTTGGTTTTGCTTTGTCTTGCTTACCCTATGTTGCACGGTTCTTTGAGTTGTCTATGTTTGATTGACTTCGGTATTCTCTAATGTTTATTATTTATAACCGGAAGCTTAAGTTTGATCTTGAAGTAATTTAAAAGTTTAGCAAAATAACACATGTCATTTCAATTACTATTATTAGATAAAGTTTCATCTTAAAATAAACATCTGAACTGAAATAATAGTTTATTTCTGCAATGTGCTGTTTCTGTTTGTCCGTACAATGTTTGATTGTATACATTAAAACTTACCAGAGTCTCTCCTTACTCTAGAATCATCTGTGTTATTATGACCGTTAATGTAGAACTGGGGAAGTTCAACGCCATCTTTTATAAATATTGGGTCTGCACTCTCTTTTTTCCATCTCAACTTCAAACTCTTTTCACTTAAACTGACTATAAAAGTAAAATGTTTGAAAAAAAAAAGAAATACATGTTGGTCTTAACGTTCTCTAGATTGTCCTTTTGTTATTGCCTCTTCGGTATTCTCTAGCATTTATTTACATGATAACTGTAGAAATACCCTACTGTTAGACAAAATATATACTAGTATTTCACTACGACAATACGAGGACAATATGCATTATATGATAATATAAAATGATGCTCATTATATCTAATTATGAAGAAGATAAATGTCATTTAAAAAAGTTTTTGACATTCACTTCACTGAGTTTGGTACTGTTATGACAACTGTTTTACCTGTTTTGTTCAAGTATTGTTATAAATACTGTTATAGTGACAGCCGGAAACTTTGAGCCGTAATGAAAGGGGGAGGTTTGGCGCTTTAAAATCTGATTCAACCCACCATTTCTTTAGAAATGCCTGTACCAAGTCAGGGTCATAACGGTTTTCACAGTTTTCCGGTTGTTGACTGATTTTGTCTGTTTATATACTTATGGGTTTTGACTTTCCCTTTGTAAGATTGCTCGGAGTTCGGTAATTTTGTTATTACCCTTATTCTAATTATGAAGAAGATAAATGTCATTTAAAACCCTATTAGTAATAATGCATGAGAATTACTAGAACCATAAACATTATTTGTTGTTGTTGCAATTTACCATATAATATCTATTTTGCATGTTCAGAGTATTTCATAGTTTCTTACGACAACATTAACTGGGGTATCAGTATATCTATGTAGTACACATTAACCTATATTATATTATAAAGTAGGTATTCCATGTCATTACCGCCTTGATAAAGATTAAGCTTCAACATTAAATGTGAGATTGATGAAAGACTATAAACAATTTTCTGCTAAATTAAATTGCACATCTTTAAATAAGCGCTAGAAAAAACCGAAGGGGAAATAAAGAAAGAGTAACTTACTTAATGTACAAAATATGCACCTAAATTGACTTGAATCACGGATATTTTAGAGAATGTGAATATTACCCAAACTGTCGGGATTATATATTTCTGCATTCGCCCATACCCTTTTCACGGAACGCTTGATTTCTCCGTAGACGGTGTATTCTTTTTTTATATTCTGGAAAATGGGACATTTTCTTAAAGACAGAAATAAGTTTTTGGTGTGGCAAAGTGAAGAGAATGAATTAAAAGTGAGGCAAGATACATGAAACGTTAGTCGGTATCTTTACGGCTATGTATAACTATATACACAAACATACTATAAATACCTGCACACTGGAATATTGTCATAACAAATCAAGTTAATTATGTTGTGCAATCACTAAACGACATACTTACAGCTTTCCATTTCAATTGAGCATGTTTGCTTATCGAAAGGATATTTCTGTAGTTTCATTTGACAACTTAGTGTCAGCGAAATCCTACAAAAAAGAAACATTTATAATATTTGTACCCAACATATTCAGATAATACAAACAAATATTCATGCAGAACCCATTGATGTTATGAAAAACTATATAAGTTATATCTATTTATTTATTATTAATTCTCGATCTCTCTAATCTGATGAAATCAAAATACATGTAGTATTGAAACTGTAAGCAACTAATGTACATTTTGCCATCATGGCCTATCATTTCTGTTGATGCTGCGTTATAACCACATTGCCTTTTGTTTTGAATTAGGAAAAGAACTATGACATCCAACAGTGGTCACATTCATGACAAATCATATTAAATATATTTAAACAGATGCTTGTGTAGTGAAAATATGTTGAATATTGCCAAGTAATGTACAATTGTTCTGGCTTGAAAGATTCCATTGCTAAACCTGCTTGGGTTATATTTAGGGTAATGGTGCTTAACGCCACTTTCAACAATATTTCAGGTAAACCGTGGCGGTCAGCTTTATTGGTGGAGGAAACCTGGGTATCAGGAGAAAACCACCACCTGCCGCAAGTTACTGACAAACTTTATCATATTATGTTGCAGAGCACAGCTACACCTCGTCATGAGCGGGATTCTAGCTCACAACTTTTTGGTGATAGACACTGAGTGTATAGGTAGTCTTCAATCCAACTACCATACGATTACAACCATAAAGGCCCTCTAAACCTGCTTGGACCTGGGATACTATATCATGTTTGACTTGATCACGTGTTATCTTTGTTCACCCGCCATTATATACAGGTTTCAATATACATTACTTACCTAGCTGTATAAGACACCATTCCATATTTATTTACACTAAGTAACATATTAGGTACGAATACATTATGAAGTCGTGCATCCTTTTCATTGGGAAAATAAATATCTGGTACCCAGAGTAATTCCATACTTTTATAATCAAAAGAAACTCTCTCACTTGTCCCTTGTACAATCCAGTCTATAAATCTGGAATCTTGCCATTCTAAGTGAAGTAGAATTCCTACCGTGAAGTCCTAAAAATGAAAAATAAAAGTAAAAAATAAATAATAATAACATTATCTAGAATGTCCAACAAATTATGAATAAGAATAATAAAAACGTAGTTATTGCATTTAGTGTGCACCATATCCCGAATAATCGATTGATCGCCTTGACGTATAACTCCTTTTACTCTATCCGTAGACAGTAACGGGTAACGTCTTACCGCTCCTACCACGTCAAAGATCTCTATTATTGGTTTCTGGAAAATGAAGGTGCATTGTACAGTAAAACCTGTCTAAGCCTGAATAATTTGTTCAGCTTAGACAGGTGTTTAGCTTACACAGGTTTAAATTACATAGACATTTAGTATATGGGACTGTAAAGTCTGTCTAGTTTAGGCAGGTTTTCGGTTGACTCAGGATTCGGTTTAGACATGTTTCACTGTAGTTGCTACACAATGCTAAATTTGTCGTCCCTATCCAAATATCCATACGTTTCTAGTTACCCCACGCCTCCCCTCCATCATGTCTATATAACATGTATTCATCCCTAAGCTTGTTCCTGTTCTGAATATAGCTGAAATTCTGATCGCTGCATCTTTACATGTTCTCATTCATTTAATCGTTGTACTCCTTTTAATAAATTCACTGTCGTTTTTATCCACGTTCAGTAATGTACAGCTGATGTGACGTCATCATCGTATGCATGTCCGCCTGATTGATCGTCTCCTTTTTCGATTCAGCTAATAATGTTTTGGAATAAAAAAGGGTGAAAATATTCTAATCAACTTTGAAAATAAGGAAAGTTGTATATTTGGGATTTTATATTTATCAGCAAGTGATTTATAATCAACGAAGATGACATAACGAACAGTTCTGAAATCCAATACCAAAATCGTAGAAAAAGGAAAAATCTATATCCTAAGCACACAAATACATGACCGCCCACTTTGCTGGTTTGGTACAGGCACTTCAATAAAAAGTGGCGGGGTTAATAATAAACGTTAGAGAACACCAAAGGAGTAATTCAAAAGATTAAATTAGTCTCATGTGCTGAAACCACTCCTCTTAGTGAAATGATGCGGTCATACAAGGGCTTTCCACATGTGAGTTAAATACCAATCCTCACATATAAAGGGAATAAAGAATTTCAATATGAAGGTATGCTTGTTGCGCTTAAGTTAATGTCGAATACATTTAGTTATTTCGCACATATAGGACAAACCATTATTTTGCAAACTTGGCACGTCATTCAAAAACATTTTTTATCATATTTTGAATTTTCTAAACGATAGAATACATAACATTTTTCAGGTTTTGCAATTTGCAGTTAATAGCGAAAATATCATTACAGTAGGTTTACTTTTATCGATTATATTGAGAGCAATAACCTTTGTGCAATATGTAGAATAATTTTCACACGTTTCCATGGTAGTTATTTTGTTTTTATTTAATAACAATAGTATAAATATTACCTCCTTTCTACAGTCCAATATGTATTAAGAGGTCACCTTTGGGACAAAGAAAAAAATGTCTGATAACACTAGTGACCTCTTAAATGATGTTCAATTCTTATGAAATTTTCTATGACAGGACAAGAAAATGTGACCTTTTAATACAGGTGATTGCTTAATAGAGTTGATCGCATGGGTAGATTTGACTATCTATTTTATTCAGTGGGATATTTTATCTATCAACATATAGATAAATTGATAATCCATATATGATGTTCGGAGACTTTCTAAATAATTGTTGTTTTCCAAAGACTTCAAATACAAAATATTGAAATCCCTTATGACCATATTTCTATTCCACAGGCATATTAAATTGTTTTGATTTTTGAATAGCTTGTGAACTTGTAGAACTGCCATTACAGCGCTGTTTCTATGATTTAATTTGTCACAAAGTGTAAAATTGGATAGTTGTTCATGTTTATTTACATCCATTTTCTTTCTTACTAATTGTTTGTCGGAGTTTGTCATTCGTGCAGTCTATAATTGATAGAGTGCGTGATTGAGTCTAATTCTCACATTCCTTCAGCTTTAAATTTTTAGATGTGGTTTTCTTTAACATATATACAGTCAATCCAGTTAAACAGCCAACTTTAAAATATATTGAATAAACGTTAGAGAAAATGGAAGAACCAATGAAGAATGGACAACCCAGAGACACTGGTAACATTGCTTACAAAACACAGAGCAATCACAAACAAAACACATAAGATACACAACTCAACACAGAGAACTAAAAAGATGAGCAACACGAATCTCACCAAAGACCGTGGTGTACCCGGGTTCTCGTGAAGGGTAAGTTATCTAGCTCGTGGTGGGACATGTGTTACTAATCTGTTTTTATCTCGTAGCGTTTACCGACAGAAGTAAAGAATGCTACTAAGTTGTATATTAGGAGTCATTTCACACTCCATTCAGATCATGTTTTATGCTAGGAGTCATTTCACACTCGATTCAGATCATGTTTTATGCTAGGAGTCATTTCACACTCCATTTAGTTCATGTTGCATGCTCATTATTAAAGACTTTACTGTGACTGTTAAATGTAGAACAGCAATTAAAACGCCGTTCCTTTACTTTAATGTATGTCTGGGTGTGGCCGATAGTGTTCACTTACATTTTTTTTCTTAATAATCAGAGATCAGTGATGGAAATTAGTTGATGATCGCATAGATTAGATATTTACAGAAAATAAACGAGGAATACAAAATCACATATATCTATAAAGATAAGTCCGTACATCTTAGATTTATTTTCATAAATATTAACTGTTAAGAGTAATAGAAAACATACATTCCATGATGTCAATGCATCAATTGCTATAATTTGATATATCAATGGTGTATAGGGCAAATAGCACATGGAAGACGAATGCAGGGTACCAAAATCAGAGGAAATGTTAAGGAAAATGGACAATACGGATTCGAAATGCACAAAGTATCAAAAACAAATACGGACAACACGAACTTAGAAACCGGAATTGACACCAAGTGCTACGGAAGGATTAGTATAGTATGTCCCTTTAATTGAACCCGTCAATACGTCACATATTAGAAGCCTCTTTATGAAAAGACATATAGGGTCTAACACCGGGAGAGGTGCAAGATAGTAAAATCTGTGACACCCGAGGGTAAGATTTAAATCGTATCCGAACCTCGTCCGATACGATTTAAATCTTACCCTCGGATGTCACAGATTTTACTATCTTGCACCTTTCACGGTGTTTGACTCTCATTCTCAGCCCTTTCTACCGTGTCAATGTTTGTTTACTTTTTGTGTAGTTCGGCGCATTAATTTGCGAACCGTATCACAGGACCAAAATGCTACGTAATAAAATAAAACAAGATTTTCATTTTTATTACTTTAAAGGGGTTCAACATATTAAAGTTAACAATTTGTGATAGATTCTACAATAAAATAAATATTGCACCTTTAACAGAGTTTGACTCTTTTTCTCATCTCTTTCTATCGTGTCAATATTTGCTTACGTTGAAAAAATATAGAGTGCTCTTCCTTCTTAGTAACTAACGTAAATAAAAAAAAATACCTCCCTTTGACCAACGTCAAATAACCTTTTTTTACAGGTATTTATCGCTGTTATAGTAGCATTTATAATATATTTATAAAATACATTGTATTTTATTGTGAAATACATTTAAAATATTGCCAAGACACGGATGCATATATCTATAATTCGACAATTTAATTCAAGAATGTAAACAATTTTGCGGGAATAAGGGCGTGTAGCTTGTCTTACCCAGGAGCCGGTGTAAGATAGACAAATATTTTTTACCTAAATTAACGGACTGCTTTATCCAAGGAGTGAGAAATTTATTTTACTACAGAGAAAAGATACACAATGCACCTCTTTATCAAAGTAATGTATTGAATGATGAAATTAAGTAAATGTACACTTACAATCAAACAATAATAATAATAATAATAATAATAATAATAATAATAATAAAGAAAATGGGGGAAAGTGGCTTTGTTGCTTTTTTTTGCTTATTGCTGTTTTCTGTTTTAGTAAAACAGATTTGTTCACGAACATGTAATATTGAAATCAGTCATGTTTGTACTCTATTCAATGGCCTACATTAGTATATCAGCAATTCTTAACCAAGGTACTTTAAATATATCGAATAGTCGTACACCCACATATTGATACAGATGATAGCCATCGAATCATCAGAGTTTTATCATTTTTTTTTATATACTTAGATTCAGATTTCGCTTAGATAGCTTATAATGATATTTTTTCATATCTTTTAATAAATACATGTACAATTTGTAAACGTACCAAATCTAAAGCTGAAGCAAAGTGATTTGATCGTCGATAAAGATGAAAGGTGTGTTTAATTAGCTCAATAAGTATTTTGTCTGATGCAAGTACAAAGTTAAATAGCAGAGTAAACGTTTTAAAACGGAAACATAATTTGTTGATTTATATCAGGATACATACCTTTGATAAGGTAACAGCTACAAATCTATTAGGAATTCTATTACATACTCACCATATTAGCCTCATTAATGGAGTCAAAACTATCGATGTTAAGCTCACAATCAACCGTTAGGGCTTGTCCTGTAACAAGAACAAACAAAATAAAAATGTATTAAGACATATATTGTGATTCTATATTAAACTTATGTAAATGCCCAGGTGTAGTGTTTATCGACGGAAGTAAATATTACCAATTGACTACAGGCTAGGATCAGTTTAACACTTATCTTATGATATTTATTTTTCTCATCGTTGAAGACCCTACTGAGACTATGAAATGTCGATCAGCAATAAAAGCCACCTACTTCAGCAGGTAAAGGATGTGCATATAGTAGGAAAAGTTGAAGACACCAAAGGTGTACCGAGAAGCCATCAATCAGAGAAGGACAGCACCAAAGGTGCACCGAGAAGCCATCAATCAGAGAAGGACAGACAATACAATATAAATGCTCACAGCAAAATTTAGTGCAATAAATCATTATTTGTTCTAAAAAAGATTGCCATGATTAAGGGTTGTTGCTAACAGAGACACTATTTACCTCATCACTTAGAGAGTTTTACGGTGGCCATTATGACTTTTGTAACTGTAACGGATACCTCTGTCACAGATGATCACGAATATGTCCTGTTTGTCGTAGCTACGATTCCGTAATTCATTCCTCGTTCGTGAATAATAAGCGAATACTTAACAATACTCAAGATGAGTTACATGACATATGACACTGGTAGGGTGAGATTTGCGTATCGCTCTGCAGACAGACCCAAGTTTAGTTTCGGGCTTAGTTAATTTCGTGCGGCTCTACCTTTGGAAGATTGTTCGGAGTTCGGTAATTTTATTATTACCCGTATTTAGTTTTCTATTTTTTTTAAAGGATCCTTGTTTGTTCTTTTTCTTCTTCTTTTCTTCTTACTATTGTATTGTCTGTCCTTCTTCCATTTACGACTTCTGATTACCACTTTTGGCATCTTCTAACATTTCTGTTATGAATACATATGTATCTATATAGGAATCATAAAGGATGATTTTGAAGGTCAATATCTATACCATATTTAGTCATCGTAATTAAATAGCCATTCATTACGGACATTACATTGGTGATATATAACCGATCAATCACAAACAATGGCCACACGTAGACATATCACATTCAGATAACTAAGTATTATTGACAGACATTGTATAACAAATTAGGGTAAGGTGTTATTGGTTACTCATACATCAAATTCAAAGACATAATTCTGTATTGTCCTCTCTAACGAGAATATACTTTATAATGAATGGGTGAAATTCTCAATATGGTGAGAAAAGTATTTTCAGCACGTATACTGCACTATATACGCATTCACTGGATTATTGTAGATCTAGAAATGTCACTTGACTGACAAGTCATAAGTGAATATAAAATTTGTTCACGCCACGATATAGCTGAAATACTGCTAAAGTTGGTGTTAAACACTAATCAATCAAATCTTAATTTAAAAACGATATCCATGCCAACATCTTCTTATTGTAGAAATTGATATTCTTATAATTATTGATCCGCAGATAAAACTGACATAATATCAGCTGTACACCCGCATCACCAGAGACAATAAACATAATTATATGATGCCCTTCATCATATTGTTCTTATTAAAGAAAATTTAGTGTCCAGAATCAATGAGCGTATCTAAAATGTTCAATATTTTCTTCTGCAGATGCCACTGATAAATATAGAATTATTATACTCTTAAGATATTAAGGTTCTCCTCCCTCAAACATGAAGGACATTACCAAATTTTGGCTATTCTAGTGTTCCTGTTACCAAAACGTTTTAATTATTTGGCTTTCCAATCTTTTGACCTTAAGTGTACCTGATGAAGGTTATTCCAGGAAATCGTCGTACCTGATGAAGGTTATTCCAGGAACTTGTCGTATGCACAAAGCTAGATATCAGGGGCGGATCCAGGATTTCAAGCTAGGGGGGGAGGGGGCGCACTTAAAAAAATTGCGCCGAGCGGAGAGAGGCGCGAAAATGTTGGGGTATTTCGTGTGAAAAATCACGATTTTACCCCAAAAAATCATATTTTTTCCAATTTTAGGGGGGTGCGCGCCGGATGCGCCCCCCCCTGGATTCGCCCCTGGATATATATATTTTTTGCATTAATATCTATTCGTAATTCTTTAATGGTTTATCTTCGGAAACACTGTATTTGCTTAGCATTATTACTTCCACATTTTGGTCTTAAATTTTCGAATAGAACTTTATTTTGATTACATGAATACGTCTTAAGGTTGGCAAATGCTTAATGACATTTCAATATGTGCAACAGTTTTCTACTTTTAATGTTAATATGTATGTGCTATAATGTAAAATTGCTGTCATTAGGCAAATATTGTTTGTTTCCTTTTTGGTGTTGAACGTGTTTTATTTATTTATGCTATGTTTTATTTATTCAATTTTACTGTGCTCCTTTATTTATTTATTGTTCCGTATACATGTTTATTTATTTATTGTTCCGTGTACATGTTTATCTATTTATTGTTCCGTGTACATGTTTATCTATTTATCGTTCCGTGTACATGTTTATTTATTCATTGTTCCGTGTACATGTTTATTTATTCATTGTTCCGTGTACATGTTTATTTATTTATTGTTCCGTGTACATGTTTATCTATTTATTGTTCCGTGTACATGTTTATCTATTTATTGTTCCGTGTACATGTTTATTTATTTATAACTGTTCATATTTAGTTATTTATATTCATATCATTCATTTATATATTGATATATGCTGATAATTTGTTATCACGCATAAGTTGTATTTATTTATTTTTCTCTGTTAATAATTATTTTCTTCAAGCACCAGTTGTATTTATTGTTTCTCACTGCTAATATTTATGTTTTTTTCATGCACGAGTTGTATTTATTTAATTTTCGCTGCTCCTATTTTTGTTCAAGAACAATTTTTTTTTTAATTTATTTTTCGCAGCTCATATTTTTGTCCGTGTTTTATTTATCTATTTTTATTGCACATGTTTAATTATCGTTTACCACCAACTCTTTGTGTATGTTGCTTCTTTCTTACCAAGAAAAAAAAAGAATCAAATGCGGCTATTATTATTTATCTTGAATGTACATTGTATTTATATAAATATTATTTATTATTATACTTTACTATAGAAACTAGATGGAAAATAATTACGGTATTTTCTGTACGTGAAAAGAAATAACCCCCTTTACCCGTTACAATGTGCACGTAGGAAAAATATCGGTTTGGGTATCTGTGCGTGGGACGAAGTAACCCCTAAAATCTGGCGCGCTTTTGCACGTCGATAAAATATCTAATTATTTCCCTTGCATTATTGTCACCTGAAATCATGGCGGCCGTCGGTCGATTTGGGAGCAGCTCAGATATTTTAAATTTACAGATTTTGTGATGGGAAGTTCTGCTTTTACGTCATATATAACCGGATGTGTTGATAATTTCAATGTATCCATGAATAAACAATAGGCCAAATGTTGAACGCAGTAAAAAAAACTGTTAAAACCCATTGAATTCAAGTTATTTGAAGTAATTTTGTTAGTCACTGATTTTTGTGTTTTAAATTTCATCAACAATAATAATAGAGTAGAATTCTTGTAGTTTTAGCATGCCCAAAGATTCCTAGTTTTGTTCAGTATAAAAATGCAATTATGTCTTTCATGATAATGTAATATCCAAAATAATTAAATCTCGAAAGGGTTATTTCCCTCGGTCCTACGGACCTCGGGGATATAACCCTTTTCTCGATTTAATTATTTTGGATATTACATTATCATGAAAGCCATAATTGTATATTATTATCTATCATCTTTCTTATAAAGATATGAACGAGAAGACACCGACAGCAATATATGCCTGAGACAGGCACACAAATGTGGTAAGGTTCAACCTGTTAATAGCTGTCTAACCCTATCACATTGATAGCTTGATTGATATCGGCGATACGAAAATAAACAATAATACAAATAAAAAGCTCAGAGAAAGCACATGAATGACTACAACATGAAGATTGTAATAAAGTAACATGTTAATGTATGTATGTAACTATCGAAGAATGTAGATTATGTTTCTTATAGACCATTACTTTTAGGATGCAAACCTTACAACTGATCCTTCATATATATGGTCAATGTTTGTAAAGAAGCTTGACTTTTACTATTAAATACTTCAGTTAAAAAATATACATTGGCTTTGTGAACAAGTCAATATATTCAGTTGTAAAGCAAAGAGACAAAAATACAGTGCTTAAAATATGCAATATATCTGCTGGTAAACAAGTAGTCCCGGATGATGTTATCCGCTTAGTTGTCGGTGCTTCGATACGGAGACGGTTTATTACATATATCTATGCTTGAAATTAACCGTTCTTAAACAATGTAATTGATAAAAACTAAGGCTAATTCCATGCCGGCATATATACCCTTAACTGATTGTAGCTATAATGTTTATGCCCTTTGAATTACTTGTTTCAATTGACATTTTTTTTTTGCCTTTCCAATACTTTGTGTGTGCTTAATGATGGTTATTCTAGAAGCGCGCCGTGCACATTGAGTTAGATATCTACGTTTGATTTCTTAATAGATAAATAATATTATGGTTGCAACATGATAAGGACATTGCACTATTTCAATTAAAATATTTTTTGGAATCTGTTCTATTGATATATACAACAGGTTGTCTTTATCCATGGTAAATGAATATACAATACACATCAAGGGGATCACAAGTTTATACTGTTGATCCATTGTACATTTATTACAGGTCAAAAGTTATAGGAAAGGTGCTTTAAATTTGATATATTGGTTAGATTTAATGTGATCAACGCCACTTTCAACACCATTTTAATTACATCGTGGCTGTTAGTTTTACTGGTGGAGGAAACCTGAGTACCGGAGAAAACCACCGACCTATCGCAAGGCACTGACAAATTTTATCACATAATGTTGTATCGAATATACCTCGCTGTTAGCGGGATTCGAACTCACAACATTAGTAGTTAAAGGAACTGGTTGCACAGGTAGTTGTAAATCTAGCTACCATACGATCATTACAACGACAGTCCCTTCTGATATATGATCAGAAAGAGTAAATACGTGATCGGAAACAACAACTATACACAATTACAAATTAAAATATATTTTGTTGTTCCAAATAATGCAATTAAGTTCATGGGCTGTGATATAGAAAGGCTGGAAGATCCAATATATATCGAAGCACATAATCAAAAAAAAAGAAGAAAGAAAACAATGGAAACCTGACATACAGTAATGAACAATGTAGGCCTACAATGCTTATTTTTTTTCAAATGATTATCTATGAATTCACGTAATGATGTAATGATGTAATCAACATGTCGCAATGCAGCATTGTGTGTGCACAATGACACATTTCCTTTAATATGAACTGGTTCTGGATAATTATTGACAAAAGGAACATCAGTCGTTTGGTACTATATATTTATTTGTTACTATATTGAAGATATCATCGGGGAATGGCAGACACAATTTATCTGATAGTAGCAGGATACATATTCTCGGTTGTTTGCTCTGTTTAGATGCCGTAATTATACATCCGAGTGCACGATGATTCTATGATTGATGATGCACCACAATGATAGATTTTGTAATTTTAAGGGAATGGTCTTGTATGAATTTGCCCTTACTCAAGACGAACATTGATATCAAACTTAGTGCACACGACGCGTTTCATAAAAAAAGATCTTCACCAAGAACCCATAATATCAAAAGATTGGAGAGCCAACTAATCCTAAAGTGTTTGGTAGAAAGTAAACAAAAAGGTGTAAACAGCATAGTCATAAGCAGCTATGTTGGCCTATACCTGCCTGAAAACATGATTAATGCAAGTTATCTGATAACAGTTTACTATATCATAGTACAAAATATATTTAAGCTTTGTTAATTTTCTTTGACTTATTGTTATAGTATAGCCTTTGTCTACTACTTACCAGTTTCTGAATTAGGCGGGGCTTTACCCACATTGTCAAGGGCGAACTGGTGTATGTCTGAACTGAAAATAAAAAACAAATACATATACATAAAAGGAAAAAACTAATAATACCATATCGCTGGAACAGTGCTAAAATCCAGTCGGAAAATCAGAACAGAGGCAAGAGTTATACTCTTATATAATATATATATGGTTCTTCACTTTACTGGCTTGGTACAGGCACTTCAGTAAAAATAATGGCAGGAATAAGCTAGTTGAAGAGCCTACTTTTGTTCTATTAGTGCCATGATGCTTTTCATCATTGCTTATTAAGTTCATCTACACAAAAAAAAAACAAAAAAAACCTACTACTAATTTCAACTTAATGTTGTTCTCACCATTTGTTTTTTTCTCTCCAAGTATTAGAATGTATCATAATTTGGCAAATTCAATGTTTTTCATTATAATTTACAACCATCATAATGACAGAAAATTAGAGGTGAAATAAAACTAATACCATTGCTATTTGTTTATGTTATTAGCCTTGTAAGTTTGTCAGATATATGAGGAACATGCTTAGTACCAAGCTCAGATATATGAGGAACATGCTTAGTACCAGGCTTTATGGGTGAATGTTGTATTTCATGGAATACAATCTTTTATTATAACAAGTAACCTTTCAATTATTATGAACTTCTTGCTCATAATCCTGCTAAGAGTTGGATGGCTGCAATTAGTATTGCTATTTAATTATTTAGAAAATGTTAGCTCTATCATAAAAACGGATTATATAACATGTGCTTTATGAGTACGAATCGCACATGAGAACACTATTCTGCCCAATCCAGCCATGACTTTTTGAAGAAACCTAAGAAAAACAAACCTGATAGGTTAATCAAAAATAGGCAAACCAGAGACACACACACTGCAATGGACAATTTCTTTTCAGAATAATTTAACTTGTGCATTCATAGATCGAGTGACACAACATTAGACTACTTTGTTTGTACCAACAGGACATGAAAGATGCAATGTCTATCGTCCCATCACACAACAAAGTAATGATGTACTAAAAAGTATTATGCTAGCTCTTTTATTTTTTTCTTTACGTATTGCCATATGTCTATGACTAGTGTAGAATAACATAACCAAGATTTAGACCATATATCAGAGAAAAGCAAATAAGCTTTACCAAAATCTGAATAAAGTAAATATTAATTGAAATAAAAGATTGAAATAGAATACAGATTACTTAATAAATCACTACACATCCATGTTGAGGACACTAAGTCTAATACTAGGTTTATTTAGAACGATGGTTCGATGTGATAATACTATATATATCGCCCATGTAAATCATCTATCAATATCAGGAATGACTTTGATTGATTGTTATGTTATTACATGTAAGACATGTTCTTATCGTCGTCTTCGTAACAACCAGAGTGAAAGACATTTACTGAATAATATCTACTCTTATCGACTTAACTGATTAACTGATTATCTATCATAGAATATCTACTTCCTTACTCAAGATTTACTGTTTGCAGAAAATACTTGTTGCTATCTTAAGAAAAACGCAAATATAGAATGTAGTACGTACGCACGTCATTGTTCAAAAATAACATGCATATTGCGCGCTCATTGTCGGAGGATTAAAAAGCCAAGTGATTGAAACGTCGGATAAAAATATTGTCTTAGATACAAAACCATGGTATAGGCATAACACTATACGTATACTGGGGGCAGATTTTAACATAATAAAAACTGAACCACATTGATTTCCCCTTTGGTATCTTCAAACTCTTCTGAGTAGAAATAAAAGAAATACACTTGAGAGAAAACCAAAGAGGCAATAAAAAATGGACAATCCAGAAAACACTACCAACATTGGTCACATGGGACAGAGGACGAAGACAAACATAACAAAGCAATCCAAAAAAAGAAAACAGAACAGATTAGCAAAGCGGACCCCACCAAAAACCAGAGGTGAATCAGGTGTTCGTGAAGGGTAAGCAAGCAATTCCTGCTGCTTAAAAGAAGACACAAAACATTTGTTTTGAAGATTGGAATACTTGGTCAAAATATAATTCAATATCAATATTAAAATCTAAATTTTTTTATTTGAGTTTCATTTCAAACGTAATTATGCTATGTTGGATACATCATCCAGATACCACTAAGGAGTTTGATAAGATAATCATTATGTAATTTGATTGGTTACATTTTATGAGAGAGATTTCTGAAGGAAAATTACTTTTAAATCATACACTTTTACTGTATAAATCAGTTAGTTCCAAGTATGGTTTTCAATTTATATCAATAATCAAGGATCTAGTTGAAATTGATACTAGACCAAGTTATAAATATGTCATTGTTGGTGGTTTAATTGGTACTCATTTGATAAAAGAAGAGTCAGTTGAGCTTAGACCACTGTTTAATTACAGATATAGATAAGGTTTAGATATAGTTTTGCACTAAATAGACTCAAATCAGGGTAATATTTACTGTAATCTTCAGTAATTTCTACATCCAGCCAGATTTTGGTAATAATCTGTTGACCTATTTGACCTCATCAAGTTGAGTGAAATATATATGTTCACCTTTCCTTAACATCTAATCAACAACATATACACGTATAATACAGAGTATTGTCGGAGAAAATGAGATATCTGGAAAACCAGATTCGACTGATAAAGAGTTACATAATGTTAATAAAATATATATCGAAATAGGTGCGCACGACACGTGTCATGAATGACCTTCATCAAGGACGATCATAATCAAATAATTGGAAAGACAAATAATATAAAAGTCTTTTGGAACAAGTAAAAAATCGAGTAATATCACCCATGCTTGAGGGATTATAACATAAGTTTGATTAATAATTACACTATTTAGGAAAAGTATCTTTTTCTTCGAAATTCTTTCTATTATCGGTAATTTCGGTTTGTTTTCATAACTGTCCACATTCATTTCTAGATTTATAATTCATTCTGGTCATATGCTAGCTGTTTGTCGTCTATAAATTGTAATGTAACGCACCTAACTATGACATAGATATTTTTTCTGCAGCAACACAATATAATTATAAACTAAGTGAGATGTGTATTCATCAAAATAAATCAAACAATTGGATCTAAAGTAATTAATAATATTAATCAATAAAAATCAGCAGAAACGTGGAAATGCAGAAGCCTTGGGACATAGGGTGTAACATATCTTAATTCATAAGAATAGTCATGGGGATATATCTAATATGACATCAAAAACACTTTGTATATAGATCTACCAATTAAGAACACATAATAAGATCTGTAGATACCGTTATATGGCGTCATGGGATAATTACATGATAATATTGAATACATATATATAAAAACTCTAAGTAAACTGATAACTACACGTCCTTTAGTTCACGTTTTACTATATTTTTCCACGAATCCATTCAATTCAATATGTTCAAACAAAAATATGCTGTGATTTATATCTGTTAAAAAGTGAGTTAATAAATCTCACATGGACAGCATGCGTTAACGTTTTTATATAATGCTCCGCCGTTATTAGACATCAAATAGTTGTATTAAGTTGTAGGTGTAGATCAATTATATGAATGTAATTAAACAGGTCTGTAGAGACAGATATGTAGACGATAAAAGCCAATTAACTAATGATCAGAAACGCATCAAATTCAATAGTCCCCATTAATACCAACAACAGAAGTTATATCCGTATTATCTCATCCCATCATTACATGTAACATACATTTGTTGGTTAATTAATTGCAATTAAAAGTATCTACTTTTATTTCAGCAAATTCGCATTTTGTCGCTGTAATGCACTGACATATAAACACAAAGATACACAAAGATACATACTTCCACCTTGAAGTTTGGTTTTGAGATAATCTGTTCGGGAACTTTTGATATCCCATACACACCATGTGTGACATTTTAATACTACAATTCCGTTTGAGAAACGAAACTGCCACTGAAAACGGATGAGGAGTTAGGTAGGGATGAATCAATAATTTTTTTGTAGAGACTACAATGTTCCTACTCTATTTCAAAATTTGCAACAGAGGTGTTTAGTATGGAGGTAGCATGGCACTCTCCAAACACGTGTCCACAATCGGGCTTTCCGTATTATAACCTGAAATTACCCTCAAGAGAGTTCCCCTATCCGTCACCTGATGACGGACTGGGCAGCTCGATTGGCGTGAGCCCTGGGAACATTTACTAATACCAAGAAAGCATGAAGGTAGCTTATCCAAAAGAGATATTGAATATATCCAACACATTACCACATTAGCAGGTCATATGATGGAATGCAATTGTCCCGTAAACATTTATGACTAACTATACGAATTTATCACCAATAGAAAATTGTTATATGTAAATTCAAATATAATCATTGTATGTAAGAATAAAGGCAACACAAACATGTTGGGAAATCAATCATCATCTATATACATGAATTGATGTATAGAAGCTAAAGAACATACGTTTGGAATCTTTTTTTCCCCAAATTTGTATTTCAATTTTAATTTTAGATTATTAAACAAATGTAGACACCGATTTTAGTGCACGTTATAGGAATATTTTTCACGAGGTACGCTCAAGGTAAATAATTTGGAAAGGTAAATAATTTAAATGTTGTTGGTAGCAAGAACACCAAAGGAAACAAACAGAATTGTCAAAATCAGCTGAAGTTCCTGTAAAGCGATGAACCTTAGTCTCAATCTCACTTGTTTGTAGGAGGCCTCATGTCTTATTTATGTCTTTTGTGTTTGTTGTTTGTTACGTATAGTGCTGTCCAATATGTATTGACTGTATATATGAAAAAGATGACGGATATCTTATCAGAGGCAGGAACTGCTTACCCTTCGAGAGCATCCGAGTTCACCTCCGGTGTTTGGTTGGGTTCGTGTTGCTCATCTTTTTAGCTTTCTTTGTGTTGTTTGTCTGGATTGTCCATTTTTCATTGCCCTTTCGGTATTCTCTAACGTTTATTTAATAATAATGACATTTTTAGAAACTCTAAATCTCAATAGCAAATATTTTTATTTCTTCGCTTTAAAAAATATTGACTTAGATATGTTATTACTGTATCATGTATTATTTATTTTCCGTTACTTGTAATTCATATATATGCTATAGAGTTTGTTTGAAAACGTTACACTCGAGTAAATTTATAGTCCCAACATCGCGCATTAATCTCCCGCATGATTTATTTCATGTCGTTCATACTATCAATGGATCATGTTTTGTATTTTAAACATTATTAAGACGAGTTTAAATTCTTATCAAAGTAGATATATTTCTATTAATGTCTAATTATGAAATATGTGCAGTCTCTGTGGACGATGCATCATACATTTGATTTAATATTACACAATATGGTCTTGTCTTTAACGTGAATTCCACTGCAAAGTCATTACAATGGAGACTATATAGTATGAAAACACGAGCAAACATTTGTCTGTTATAACTAAACGTCTAAGCAAAATATCACATTGACATGATGTTGGTTTCATAATCCATTTCGAGAAAGTATAAATTAGAAGATATTGAACAATCTAACTGATCGTATCAACGCTCAACAATACAGTTAATGAAGAAGACAAGACAAGAAAAATACTTTCTAAAAACATTTATTAAACCTCAGACACATAAGTGTAAAAGAGGGCGACGAACACAATTCCATATCAAGCGGCTGCAGCGGTCCTGATCGTATGGTAGTTGGATTTACAACTACTAATGTCTATCACCACTTAAGTTGTGGATTCGAATCCTGCTCATGGCGAGCTCGATACAAATTGTTGGTGGTAAAGTTTGTCAGTGACTTGTCGTAGGTCGATAGTTCTCTCCGGTTTCCTCCAGCAATAAAACCGACTGACACAATATAACTGACATATTGTTGAAAGTGGCGTTAAACATCATAGCCACAACACTTATTCACTATCAAGCTCAAACCATGTTCACCATTTGAACAATTTTACAGTTCAGTGCTGTAAATACTGTAATCTGTGCGTGTTTGGAGAAGATCTGTGTGTTTTTAAAGAAGATGTTTGTGTCTTTGAAGAAGATCTGTGTGCATTTAGGGAAGATCTTTGTTTCTTTGAAAAAGATATGTGTGTCGTAAAAGAATATATGTGCGTTGTTGAAGAAGATCTGTGTGTTTTCTTAGGAAGATATATCAGCGTTGTTTATAAGGATCTTTGTGTTTTTAAAGACGTTCTTTGTCTTTATGAAGAAGAGCTATGCATTTTTTTAAGAAGATCATTGTTTCTTTGAAAAAGATCTGTGTAGTCTTTTAGAAATGGAATCTTCTGACTTTACAGGAGGAAACATACTGACCATACCTTATTTTGTTTAAATTTCTTTTATTATTTTAGACTGTTGTCTGGTGGTAAAGAGTCATGATACCATTATTTGTACAATGATGTCGTCCATTGTAATGAGATATTTGCATCAATCATTGTTCATCAATCATAGGGTTTGGTCCAATAAAACTAGCTTAATGCCGCCACTTTTTATTGAAGTGCCTGTACCAGGCCCTTTAAGTGAAACAGTCATGCATTTGTGTATTATGGGTATCGATGTTGCCTCTTTTCTCGATTGTTCTATTGGATTTTGGAACTGTTCCGACAGTGTGGTATTTTAGAACTGTTCCGACAGTGTGGTATTTTAGAACTGTTCCGACAGTGTGGTATTTTAGAACTGTTCCGACAGTGTGGTATTTTAGAACTGTTCCGACAGTGTGGTATTTTAGAACTGTTCCGACAGTGTGGTATTTTGGAACTGTTCCGACAGTGTGGTATTTTTGGTGTTTCATTTTGTATGTATGATATATTCGTGGTACAAGGCAAGTCTTTATCCAATCAGGCATCCACCCTCCTGGATATAATTACCACATGTTTTCAAAGATCATATTGAATGCAGATATTGATGATCTTTATAATGTTTTAGAAACCTATATCTGATTTAGACATGCTATCTTTGAAATCTCTTTTTGACATTAGAAGGAATTTGAAAAGAGGTTTTCTGAAGCACGTAGATTAAATTTAATCTATACATGTTTTTCATAGACAATGGTGGAACTTTTGTATCAATTAAATTAGATAGTTACGTTTTTATTACAAAGAAAGCATCTTTAAATCTGTATTTTTGATATTAATGGCAAATAATTTTTTGAATATTCTTCTAATTTGCCAGAATTTGATCTTGGAAAAGGGTAATACGTGTAGACATTACATTATATGTGCGTCATTCATAACATTTTATGTCAGACAGTCGTAATAATATGTCTTGCACATGAATGCAAAGTTATAAAATATTTGCAATTCTCCAAAGTGTAGTATTAAATAAATAACAGCTAAATGTTCGTTCAATGCATGACGTGTACCGAAAAATGAGTGCACCAACCAATTAATTCTGTAATAGTCCTTTATTCAGTGAATGTAAGAAACGGCAATAGTTTAGTTTGGACAGAGAAATGAATACTCTTGAAAACGATTGGAACTACACTTTTTTAACTAATATTTGGCAGTTATTTTGGACTTTTTGACTTTGCAGGATAAACACAATATGCCTACATTGTCGGGAAAAATAAACTAAGTCAAGAGATTGCCTAAAGCACGCATTTCTGAATGCTTGCAGTGCTCGCTTCAATAAATAGTATATATTCCAACAATATTCTTATGTGTTATTCATCGTTTGGACAAAATCTGGTTTATGGTTAGGGTTATGGTCTTTAAAGCCTCTTACAACAATATTTCAGGTATATCTTGGCGGACAGCTTTATTGATGGAGGAAACCGGAGTATCCGGAGTACCAGCAGAAAACCATCGACTTGCCGCAAGTCACTGACAAACTTTATCACATAATATTGTACCGAGTACGCGCCGACTAAACGGGATTCGAACTCACAACGTTAGTGGTGATAGACACAGAGTGCATAGGTAGTTGTAAATCCAACTACTATGCGATCACGGTCACAACAGTACCTGACAAAATAGGAGATTGACCCTATTATATGAAGTATATTGATTATATCAGGATTACATTTTATACATTCATGGAATGATATTAGAAAAACTCATTCAATTAAAGAAGCGAAAGCAAATCTGAGAGATGAAATTCCTTCTCATTTTGATGTTGCGTTAAGCTTATTTGTCAATGCAAGAAATTTGTTCAACGTCATCTGATTCCAGTCCAATTTTGACATTTTAGTACCAGTATTATACAATCATCATTATTACAAAAGAGATAAGATGGAGTGATCTGCTATCTAAATCTCTACACCGTCTTATGACTGACAGATACAGAAGAGCACTTAGAGTTTCACGTACGTTTTACACATTAATTTAAAACATTTTGATATTTTTAGAAATAATGTTTAAAAAAGAATTGTCAGAAGAAAACTGGGTGATTCATCATTATGCTTGGCCTTTCAATGCTCCCAGTAGCGGCGTACTTAAATACTTTTGAAACATAACATATAAACGAAACTGATTTTGAAAGAAAGGAACAAGGGTCGGCAAGAAAATCAATTTGTAAAGAATATGATATCCCGGAGAGGTTAAACATGCTGTATGTGAAAGATAGGAGGTATATTTCCGTTGTTAAGGTATTATTTCTGGAAAGCAATAAAAGGAAATGAAACCATATATATACAACACTCAATCCGAAATGATCAAAGTCGTGGAAAGTGTAAAATCGATACCCTAACACACAAATACATGACCGCTCACTTTCCAATTGACAAGTGGTGTTATTATACCTTACATTATATATTATATATAAAATAAAAGTGATGTTTTTACAAAATTGGTACCACAGGGAAACATCACTGTTGTTCACCGGTCGACAAATGTTATGTTTCATGTCTGTCCGGAAATGTATCCGTTTTTACATTCCGGAATTACAATCTTGACCGGAAGTTAAAAACACGAATATGAAGTTTATGAAAACACAAGATAAAAACACACAAATAAGTGTTTATTGCATCCAACATTATTGTAAATAGAGTTTCGGTATAATAAAACAATTATTGCCTGCACTTGCGGTGAATTGTTCACCCTTGCGATGTTGTTTTCACTCGGGGAAAACAACACCCCTCGGGTGAAGAATTATGATGTTCACCTTAAGTGCAGGCAATAATTGTATATTGTTAAACTTATGTCATGGACCCAAATCTGTGCTTTACCCAGACGAAGTCAATGCAACCACTTACATCGTTGTAGAAGTTGTCGGATGCTTTGATTTTGATTTTATTAATTTAGATCCTTTAAAATAATTACAGAAAAAACATGTTTCCACCAATTGCCTTTTTTAATCAGAAGCATGGTTACTTTTCAATATAAAAACCTAACAGTATCAATCAAAGTAATCAGTTGAATACAAACTTTTTTCGCCAAACATATCTACGCCCTAGCTAATCTTCATATTTTCATCAAAAACGGTTTCAAATTAAAATAAAACGCGATAGTAGCTTTATTTTTTATTAATTCATTTATTCTGATGTTTATAAAATCTTTATTCCAGAATAATGTTACGTTTTATTATACAAAGATTTAACGTAAATAAATAATGCATGTGTTTGCGGTAACAACGATTTTAGATAAATAAATATAAATAACGATGGATCCCAGCTGTTCTCTTTGAAGTGGTGTATAATAACGTTTATTTATAGAATAGGTGGAGTCCAATGACGTCTGTATTAAAGATGAACAGACAAACAAAATGAACATAATATATACAACAGTATAAATTGAGAGTTGGATAATCCTCCCTAAGCTAAATTGATAACGGTTTTTGATGAAGTTCAATGACACAATGTGTATATCATTCTATATGGTTTAGATAGATAAACGTGTGTTCTTGAAACACGCAACAAAAGTACACAGGGGACAACATGTCTATGACTCAACAGGCGAAAAATAAGGCCAAGACATGCTACGATTGTCAAGCAAAGAGACGCCTGGTGACATTAACAATACCCACATATGGAAGTCGACAATAACAGCATAGGACAATTTGCGGAACAATACAAATCACACACAACCACAATAGTGGGTGGTTCGTGAGACCAGAGGTTCATGAAGGATGAATTATTAGAGTATCCCGTTTTATAAATAATGACATTAGTCCACTATTTATACAGGGCATATTTCAAACGTATATATGGTAACATGTCTGCAATATTGTTTTTGACAATAATCTATATTTGTTGAAGTAAGATGTCAGTCTCTTCCTGGTAACAAAGTTTATTTGTCATCAGAAACTCGAATAAAAGGTGAGGTCGGTTCGACGTTGAGGTAGCGATTATCTTTAAATAGTATATTCGACATACTGCACGCGTAAATTGAGCAACAAGTATTTATTGTACAGTTTAAAAAAATTATAACTGAACCACTTGAGACAAATATAAAGGTCTTTTGAACATAATAAACTACATTTAATTTTTTACATATTGCATACCACCAACGGAACGCTAATGGCGTTAATTAGTAAGTTTACGTACGAATGTTTAAGCGTTCTCTGTTAAGAGAATCTCAATCGAACTATTTTTACAACTACAAAAATGTAACGAACTGCTAATAATTAAAAGTTATGTAACAAATCGGAAGAAACATCCTTTGGAATTTATTAAGTTTAAAAACACATGTACAACCTATTTGAAAATATCAACTTTTTTGAAAAAAGGTAAAAGTATGTGTACATGTAACACATGTTGTTTTATAGAATTACTAAAGTATGGTAATGTAAAATTCAACCTTGTTTTCTGTTCATAAAACACTTACAAATTACTTAAAACTTGATTGTTGTCGTAGCGTATAATGCAATATCACGTCACCATGACATAGTAACATACAAATATTATTAACAGAACACGAAATAGAATTATATAAATATATAACAGGGGAGGATTGGGCCCATGCAACTAATTTAAACCTGCCATTTTTGGCATTGTAGTGCCTGTACCACGCAAAGCTAAGAAAGTTCGCGGTCATGTAAATGTGGGAGGAGTGTCACTTTTTCCCATCTCTACGATTTTGATATTTGGTTTTGGAATCGTTCGACGGTGGAGTATTTTTTTCTGTTTTTCATTATATTGAATAAGTTATACTAAACTTATTAGCTTGTTCCTTCCTCTTTTCCAAAATACAGGTACACGTTAGGTATCCTCTTATATAAAGTATTGTTTCATAACTGTTAAAACCCTTTGGTTTTATTTCTCCCACTTTGGATATGATTATTGGTGCATATCGACATATGTTGACGTCTTTTTGTTAGTGTCGGCAACCGAAGTACACAGCGGAAAATACTGACCTGCCTACAATTATTGACATACGTTATCACTTAAGGTTGTATCGAGTACACCTCGCCACGCGAGTGAATCTAATTCACAACTTGATTGATGATAGACACTCACTGTAGAGGTATACGTATAATCAGCTACTGTGTGATCATGACCATGACAGCTCCTATATTTATATGAACCTACATTTAAGATGAATATATATAGTCGCCATGATATAGCTGAAATATTGCTGAAAGAGACGTTAAACACCAAATACCAATGAAATAATTACGATGAATATCTATATAATTACAAAAGCACATAAGACAATACAAGAAGCGCTGAAGCAAAGTAAATATTAGTAAACCGCAAATTAAGCACCATCTAGTAATATTTAATCCCAGTGGAGAAGTGTGTACTCACTTTTTAATAGTTTTCATTTTGAGTAAGGCATGACTGAAAAGTAAAGCATGATATGTTTATCACTATAATAGCCCATGCATTCTTAATTTCTAAAACGAAATACGAAATGTTGACGCTAGCTTTAGATGCCGAATCTTTAGAAGGGTTTAGTCGCACTCACGGTATTTTGGAGGCGTTCGTATATTTAAGCCATATAAAACTAGCTTAACCCTGCCTCATTTTATTGACGTATCTGTCCGAAGCCAGGAAAGTGAGCGGCGATGTATTTGTACGTTAGTGGTGTCGATTTTACTTCTTCCTGTGATATTAATATTTAATGTAGGAATTGTTCCGACGGTGTGGTATGTTTTGCTTTTTCATTCAGTTGTTTTAACTTGTATATCAGTAATCATATTTTGTTGTTTACGTAGATGGTGCATGTTTTGTAATATTAATTATAATTAGTTTGTTGTTCTTTCTTTTAAGTTAATGGTCAGGAACAATATACACCATTATCATTATAAACAAACAACATAGCTTTTTGTTCTTTGTTAATCAAATAAACACAGTTGATAAATTTACAAGAATTAGTTTATTTTCTTCCCCATGTTGTACAGATTTATACACATGAATTACGGTTTACCATGATCAAGTATGTTTTCGTTTCCTTACCAACATCTGCCTGTTAGCAAAACATTCCCTGGTTATCGTTCCAACCTTGTGTTTTCATATAAGATAAGAGTATACTAAAACATCTGTATCACATATTTATCACAGGATTAGAATAAAAATTGTAATAACAAAAACAAAATGATATAAAAATATATTTTCATAATTAATTTCCAGAAAACTTCAATACTGGACAATGAAATAAACCTTAAGACAGCCTACCACTATACAATGATATACTACTGGATCATTCAATAAATATTTAGAGATTCAATGACTCCCAGTGCTTTCTATCTGTTCTTGTATGCAATATGCTTTAGTGGAGAACTAGGGAATGTCAAACGTTTGTCTTCGTACATCAGTTAAAATGCCTCATGTACAAAATTAATATACGAAGAGTTTGAAGATACCGAAGGGATAATCAGAACCCGTAAATCGAAGGACAGACAACACAATGGCCAAAGGAAAATGACAAAAGGACAAACAACGATCTACCAAACATTACACATAAAACTAAAGATAGAGTAACACGAACCCCACTAAAAATCCGGGGTGAACTCAGGTGCTTCGGAATGGTAAGCAGAGAGGAAAGGACCGGATCATAATCAAGAACCATAGAGATGTATCTACATTACTACAATTATAATTACCTTTAATTGTTTAAAGCAATTCAATTTTGCAATCTTGAATTTACAATTTGTTTCTTCTTTATACTGTTTGAGAGTTTGCCTGCATTGGTGTAGTATAATTAGTTATAATCGAATCTTATCATATTACGTACTATTCGTGCTGTTATTACCATTTAGTTATGACGAACAGCGATAAGAAATGAAAATAGCACTATTTCTAAGGCCATTAAGGGGAATAGACGTTTGACCTTTATCAAAATACAAAAAGAACATACCATGAAACCATTATAGCTGTATATTTAATGAATGTCCCCAGGGTATATCTGTATATGATATTTTTGGACTCCATGCTAAGACAATTGTGTAATTACTGGAATTGGTATAATGGAATATTCATATACATGTTCCAATGCATGTAACATAACTAAATTACTTGTATCGTAAGGGACGGGCCATTTAAATCATTAATTGTCTTTGGGGGGGGGGGGGGGGGGGGAGCAGGGGTGGCTACATGATTCCGTCAAGCCAGAATTGATTTCACACCATAGATTAATATTCTTGGAAATGAAATATTTTTCTTCCGATTTAATTAATAAATCTTATTGAAAACTTCAATGAAATATATTCCGGTTGTTGCCTTTTACTTATCGAATGAATGTTAAAAAAAACCTGATTCAATCATAATAATTTTTTTATTAAAATATTTTAATGTATTTTACGATAAAGATATAATCCAAAATGTATTTGTAAGCAAAGTAAACCAAGACCATAAATAAGCGAAATTTCAATTTTGGAACAGAGATGAAATTGCAAATTTTATGGTCGCCATCATGACTTGGTTACTATATGTCACAAATGATCAAGGATGTGCTCCGTTTGTCGTAAGAGGACTCCCGCCTTTTCCTAGTTCAAGACTTATCACTGGGTTTGTAGCAAGAGTAACACGACGGGTGCAACTAGTGGAGCAGGAAATTGGCTTTCAGGGACCCTAAGTTTACTCCCGTTTTAATGTTCTTTTTGATTTGGCCATTGCGTTGCCTGTTCTTCTTTGTATCATTGCTTCTGATTACCCTTTCGGTGTCGTCTGACTATTTTTACACAAAATACGTCAATACTACCAGACATAAATGTTAATTTAACAGAGTATGCATATTGTAATGAGCTTAATAATACAATTTAACATTTTGAAATCAGTCCTTGTCAGAAAGGTAATACTACACTTACTTCGTCATTCCAAACCCATTTCTATTTTCTCTGAATTACTCAATCATGCACATTTGTGTTATGTATTGACATGCTATATGAATTCGATAAGGCAGTAGCTTTTAGACTGTAAAACATCAAAAAGAGGATACAGCATTCAATAGTGAAAAACGTAACCTACAGTACCCTTATTAGCCTCCCTTAAGACAGCTTAATGTAACCACATCAGTCATCTACATGACTGAAGAGCTCACGAAGACTGTCAGATGAAAAGTAACAATAAAACCACCATTCCTTTAGTTTTCAATTTTATTTCCATTCAAGCTGTTTCTTATCGAGAAAACACGCCATTATCATTTGGTTTTCCACAGCAATATATCTTGTGTTTGAATCACAGCCAAAATTACATGAAAAATATCTGGTCAAATTCAGAGTTAATATAATAAAGTACTGAACCAGAGTATAAATACATTAATTTCACTGTCATCCCTGTATCTATGAAAACATCAAATGCGTAACGACCATTAACCATACTCCATCAGTATTAAACTTCAACGTAATTTCTTAACTTTGCTATTTCACCCTGTTCTAAAAATAGGTCACTCTGCTACAATTTACTGGTATGAATAAAAATTGCATTATACCGTAGATAATTCGATAAGAATAATTGACTTGAAAGGATGCTAATAGACGTTAATTGTTTTGAAGATTCTTGATTATTGAAATCAACACTCATCAAAATTTCCAAAAATAATTTTTTTTAACATATGTTTCTTATTATTGCAGGGGAACGTACTCGAATTGACAAATGCAATCACCCGGCGATAACTTAATGTATCAGATAAACACAAAATGCTATCGACAATGGTAAAGTTTGAAGGGGAAATCAGAAGCCAATAAAGATATGGACAGAAAATACAATGACCAAAAAGAAAAATGACAAAATGGCAAATAAGGGTAATAACAAAATTACCGAACTCCGAACAATCTTACAAAGGGAAAGTCAAAACTCATAATTATATAAACAGACAAAATCAGTCAACAACCGGAAAACCGCGAAAACCGTAATGACCCTGACTTGGTACAGGCATTTCTAAAGAAATGGTGGGTTGAATCAGATTTTAAGGCGCCAAACCTCCCGCTCTCATTGCGGTTCAAAGGTTCCGGCTGTCACTATAACAGTATTTAAATACAGGAACAAAATAGGTAAAATAATTGTCAAAGCAGTACCATATTCGGTGATCTACAAAACATCATATATAAATTTTAAGGGATGGTAAGCAGCTCATGCCCCACTAGTTACATCGTGAAGGATAAGTCCTGCATGCACAACAATGTGTCATTGACTGATAAAGTCAGTGGTAAAAGGTTGTTTCCTACAAGACTTGTCTATATGAGTTTCATGCCGGATGTCTTATCAGGGGGGACTACTTTCCCTTTGCGAGCAAATTGCTTCATCCTGGTTTTTAGTGGGATCTGTGTTGCTAATCTTCTTAGTTTTCTGCGTTGTGTTGTGTTGTGCTGTGTTGTGTTTTGTTTGTCTTCGTCCTGTGTCCTCCATGTTTCCAGTGGATTGTTCATTCGTGATTGTCCATAATGTTTCCAGTGTCTCTGGATTGTTCATTCGTGATTGTCCCTAGTGTTTTCTCTAACGTTTATTTTAAACAGACAACCTTTGTGATATCGACCTTAATAACTAGCAATATGGGAAACATATCTTAACGCTAAATAAGGGTAATAGCAAAATTACCGAATTCCGAACTATCTTGCAAAGTGAAAGTCAAAACTCATAAGTATATAAACAGACAAAATCAGTCAACAACCGGACAACTGCGAAAACCGGAATGACAAAGGTCCACAATATAGTAGAAAAATCGTAGAAACAAATGCAAAATGCTACCCTTAACACACATATACGTGACTGCTCACATTACTGGCTTCACCAGACACTTCGATAAACAATATCGGGCTAGTTTTATGAGCCAACAACTCCCCTCTTATAAACGAATATCCCATATGATACAATATTGAAAGATGGAAACTTTGATTATTGATGTTTTCAAACAAGTCGGTTACTCGTGTTTTCTTTTATGATATGCACAATGTATTCTCGTCTATTTTATTTAATAACACTCCTTTTTCAGAAGAACAGACTAGACAATATGCTTTGAAATCAGACATGCGATCTATATTATAGCAACATTACATGCAATAGTTACCAAATAAAACTAAAACCGTGCCAGACAAAATCTCCCTAGGCTAGTTTGTATTTGATGATATTTTGTTTTAATGGCAAAAGTCATATCAAAATAAAACTAAATAGCCGAAATCATGCTTATATCTTTTTTCTTGAATTTCAAGTGCATATTGAGAACTCTTTTATGTTTCATGTCTTACTGCGTCATTGAGGAGCCACGTGGCCTGGTTTGTATACCTAATCAGTTTATTATAATATGATTTGTTCATTGGAAACAAAATAAATCAGACAAAAGTAATAATCAAATGTATGAGGTCTTTTCCAGAAGACAATGTGCTAGATTACATAATTTGATTAAATGGGCATGTACAAAACTTAATGTATGCATCAGCTTCATATTTAATAAACAAACAACAAAATATGAAACAAAAAGGGAAGCGTATGTTAGGTGGATACGTTAATGCCTACATAGACGTGAAATACAGATAAATACAAGTAATATCAAATCATAAAAAATTGTTTAAAATCTTTAATATATTTAAAAACTTCTACAGTTTCCTCATAAATCAACCAGTAAGTACCTTTGCCAATAAGTTGACATAATTCGTATACTAGTTTGATTTACAACAACTATCTATGTAATAAATGTCTATCATAATGAAAGGTGGATTCCTGTTTCTTCTGAGGTGCACTCGATTCAACTTTATGTAATAAATTGTGGTAGCGGTGTGTTTTCTGCACTTTGATATTTAGCGTTCTTCTGATACGAGCTGGTAGTGTTGCTTCTCGGGGAAATGTCAAATGTTGATAGTCTAGATACTATGAGGGACGTTCTGTTTCTTGTCACATCGATTCATCTTAAACTGACTAGTAGAGAAAACAAACCTATTTCTTGTTGAACATTCCTTCAGAGATTAATGATAAGGCATACGATATATCACACCGATTGCAAAAAAGAAAGATCTAGAAACAACTATTAAGAGGGTTTTGTTTTTGCTGCATATTTGCGCAATTGGTGAACTGTTTAAACCTGATCAGCTTACAATGCCACGTGTCTGAGATAAAGATTAACTATGTACGCATTATGTCAATAATAAACAATAATCTCGACTTTCATCTCCTCAGACCTCATGTACTAACTAGTATAGCAGTTTTCAGACGGACAATTTTAAGACAACGCTAACTATATGTATTAAATAGAGACATTCTTGATGTCTCATAGGTGATGAAGAGGATAAGTAAGTAAGCATTCTTGCGACAACGAACAAAAACCAAAGGAAAAAAAGACAAAAAGAGACAACTACCTGCTTACACTGCATAGTTCAAAGATAAGTAACATCATTTTGGCAAATGTTGCAGATTACAATCATTTTATTTTATTAAGTTATTGCAACTTAATTGAGTGACAACTGCAATCTGTAGAAATGAGTGTCTGTCTATATGTCTATAGCATAACATGATTTATTGTCACCTGACCTTTATAATAATAATAAATCAAATAGATTTATTATATGTTTGATATGATGTAAACAAACTTGACGTAGATATATGGATACAGAAGTGTCGGGTTTGGATTTTTTTGGGGAAATATTGACGCCAATATATGAATTCAAGAAGTTCAGTAAGTTTTTGGAAAAATAATGGCAATGTGTTCTTCATTATTTGGTTAACAATAGACAATTGTTGCTGACTTTGCTATGTGAAGAAAGAGTGATGGTCAATAATTCCACCAATATAAAAATATCGAACAATCACCTATCCCTTCAACTCATTGACTAATAAAAGACCATGGAATAACGCCTGTGAAATCCAGGTTCAGTCAAGATATTTTTGTCTTGCTTAATCACATCGTTCACTATTAGGAAGCAGGGTAGTATTGGAACTACTCACCCTTCCGAAGCACATGTGTTCACTCCCGTTTTCAGTGAGGTTCGTGTTGCTCTATCTTGTGTAGTGTTGTGTAGATCTTTACAAATTCTTTTTCGTTTGGTCATTGTGTTGTCTGTATTTGATTTACGGATTCTGATTAAGCGTTTGATATCTTCAAACTCCTCGTGTTAATGTAATAATGTTTCCATCATCCTTCAGCTTTACTGACTACTACCCATTACCAGAAAAGCGTTTGACGACTACCTCTATTACTACTCCGAATCGACCCAACATAAGCCTGTTATAAATACTGTTATAGTGAAAACCGGAACCTTTGAACCGTAATGAAAGCGGGAGGTTTGGCGCTTTAAAATCTGATTCAACCCACCATTTCTTTTGAAATGCCTGTACCAAGTCAGGGTCATTACGGTTTTCACAGTTTTTCGGTTGTTGATTAATTTTGTCTGTTTATATACTTATGAGTTTTGACTTTCCCTTTGTAAGATTGTTCGGAGTTCGGTAAATTTGTTATTACCCTTATTTACTTAGGAATGCCTATAAAGCATTATTTCAATCATCTAGTCCAATAATAACAAAATAGAAACAAATAATGTTTTTGTCTAAATACACCACATAAAATGAAAAATGTAGGCAAACGTATACTAAGAAATAAGGACAACACACTATACTTTACATTCATAAACATTCGGAAGATGCAAAGCTTGAATAGCATTTGATGTGTGAAACGCCAAGAACTTAAGATTCTTAAGATAAAAGGCCAAAAATAGATCATTTCAGGGAATAAATGGACATAATAGAACACTTGAGGGATGAGAGGTCCAGCAAAGAACATTCTAGGGTTCAAAGACATAGAACAGAACATTTGAAGGATATCTAGTCTAGAATAGAACACGACAGTTCGTTTACATGGTCATACTTGTCTTCAAATTCACCTCAAGCTTTACCTGTGCACCTGCTTGAACCACGAATTTGACCTGTGAACTCATCGACAAACATGCTTGATGGGTCCATCAATGATTGGTAGGCAGTTGTATAGGTGTCTAGACGGTCACCACGAATTTGACCTGTGAACTCATCGACAAACATGCTTGATGGGTCCATCAAGGATTGGTAGGCGGTTGTATAGGTGTCTAGACGGTCACCACGAAATTGACCTATGAACCCATCGACAAACATGCTTGATGGGTCCATCAATGATTGGTAGGCAGTTGTATAGGTGTTTAGACGGTCACAGTTTAAGGCAAATTCGAAGAAAAAATTTGATCGTGTAAATACACCTTAAGGTATATCTAATACGTGTGTTTAAGCGTGTGGTGATGGTACATACTCATATATTTTAATAATTTGGCAGCAGTCTAACTTATCGCTATGATTTGTACCTTGTATAATTTATCTATATATTGATACCAAACAATTATTTATATAATTATATTATTTCCAAGAAATTACTTGCAAACACATCAATCTTGGCATGTGTTTCGCCATATGTACGTCACAACAACGTCATATGATCATTGACGTAGCTAGTGGAGTTTTCCTAGCATCAAGATGATGTAAAAGCAACAACACGTTATCAATCTCATCAAACCATAAATATTAACTCAATATTACAAATTTGAGAGCCTTTAACCGGTTATGTTCAATGATAAGATGTGATCAATAACATCTATTATACGATGGTGTCAAGATACGGTGACGAATTGGAGTTTGACTGTGTTATTGGGTGTACTATTCTTCTACTCACTAACAAATATAATTTACAATGAAAACGTTTTTCAAAAATAGTTAGATATATGGTTTTTCTTTGACATTTTTAAAAGCAATACATTGTTCCTTTAACTATTTAAAGTACAAATTCCTTATAATCACATCCTCTGTCAAAGGCTTACGATGCAATATTCATTTATTTAGCATAGAAACGTTCTTCAAAAATAGTTAATTTTTTTGTTTTTCATTTACATTTTGAAAAATGGGATATATTGATCCTTTAACTATTTAAAGTACATTTCCTGAAATTATCAAACCCACTTTCAAATGCTTATGATGCAATGTTCATTAATATATTAATTAGCACGACATACATTTAAATATCTACAACATACGATCTTGCAGATATTGTAGCTTTCAATTCTAGTATAAATTTTCGAAATTTAAATTATATAATTAAATATCAAATTACTGTCTGTACTGAGGAATGAAATACGAATTTCGTCTTCATTCAAAACTAAAAAAAAAAAAAATAAAAAATAAAACCCAAAAAAAACTCGCTAATGTATCGGTACTGAAAGTTAGTAAATAAACGTTAGAGAATACCGAGGGGGCGATCAAAAAAGGACAACCCAGAAAAACTGGCAACAAGACGAAGAAAAACAGCAAAAACACAACACAACACAATATGTGTTGGACACCACTACGCAAACAAACACAGATAACGTAAATAAGACATACGCTTAGTGTTTCTTTCAATTTAGACAAACTTAAGTAAATAGTATCTTCCATTATATATATTCAATTTATATAGTCTTTTCGAAAAGCATGTTCTCTATCTGCTTTATATTCACGATCCTATTTTCAAGAAGGCCGAACCATACAGAAAATAACTAATACATTGAAAAACACATAATACCACACCGTCAGAACAGCTCCAAAATCATCCAATTTGTAATAAATCGAAAGAACACAGACTAGTTGTCTTGGAATCAGGATAATATACCCGAGTGGAGCAACATGTATTTCCGCAGACTGTTGTTTCAGTGAGCTAGCATGAATATAGCCAAATAATTGCTGAGTTGGCGTTAAACAACAATCATTTCGTCACTCACTCACTCACTCACTCACTCACTCACTCACTCACTCACTCACTCACTCACTCACTCACCCACCCTCCCTCCCTCACTCACTCACTCACTCACTCACGCACGCACGCACGCACGCACGCACGCACGCACTCACTCACTAACTCCATACAACATCGCATATCTAAATATGTCAATTGGTCATTTGAAACAGATGGTTTTTGATGTGTTTGTAAATATCTATGTTTGACGCTATAACAATGATAAGAACATTATATTGGTGTCTGTTCCTATATAATTTCTCTTATTGTTACTATATAAAGAAACCCATCTGTTTTGTCTTTTTACGTTTGTTTCATCTTAATAAAGTTATAAGCTTGATGTGTCCATTAAGTAAGATTCCTAGTAAGAGATAGTAAAACCTACTACTATAAATAACCTATATCTAGTTATTACTCCTTAACTTCCGGACACAACGATCAGATTCCTTATTTTTACAATGATATATATAAAGAATAAACTATTTATATCAGAGAAACTGTCAAATACTAGCGTACAACACAGTAATTGGGAAACTTGTCCTTGGACTGTATTTGTCAGCGTACGATGATGACCGAATAAAAATCAAAGAAGACATAGACATGGTTGTTTCCCTTTGTTTCACTTGCCTATGAAATATAAACATGTAATTGTTTTCAGATTGTTTCCATAACATACAAAAACTAAAATACATTTTGCGTTACGTAGTTTCTATTTAATGATTTTATAAATAGACAAGTAGTGAAACAGTGCCACATTCCTTGCACGTAAAAGTCAACACGTATCAGCTTCTACTAAACAGCAGTATGTTAGCAATGGTCGTTCATGACCAATATCATGGCAAAATACCCGACCCTGTCCATCATCTCGTGTCCTTATCGTAATAAAATCCACCCTCTTTTGCCAATATCGTTCATTATTTGTAATCCTGTTCTAACTATAAATGAGCGGAAATTATGCTCACGTAACCTTAAATATCACTAGTCAAACAACAAAACACCAATCACTGAGATCCTATGTTAACAATAGGCACCAATGGAAATTTACCAGGAAAGACAATACACCAATTCTCCTTAGTTATTCAATGTTCATTAATTTAATTTCTTGGAGAATGCAAATTTGATATATTCTACCATAGCCAATTGTGCTTGGCCAATGTTGGCAAATAGTTCAATCAATGATCTTTAACCGCTGAGCGAAAAAACCTCACGTGGACCTCTAGATAAAAATTAAATAATGTTGAGAATGACCTAATAGTCAACACAAGTATGATGTAAGATTGACTTGTCAATAATGTCAGTTTTCGGGTTTCAACTGCTTCCACGTATATTGTTAGGGTTATGGTGTTTATTGCAACTTTCAACAATATTTCAGTGATATTTTGGCGGTCCATTTTATTGATGGAGAAAACCGGAGCACCCGGACAAAACAACCCACCTATCGCAAGTCATTGTAAACTTATCGCATAATGTTGTATCGAGTACACTTTGGAATGATGCTTTCACATATATACGTGAAATAATTTTGCATTAAAACAATAAAGGATGGTAGTAGACAATAAACAGTAAGCGGTACGTTGATGTCTGTGGAATTCGAGTATTAGACAACAAATTTGATTGAAATGACCACCCAGTTTTGTCTCTGACTAGTACATGATTTCAATCTGACCCATGACAGTGTGAACTATCGTATTATAACCATGTAAAGTTATACTGTCTTACTTAGTTTGTTTCAGGAGTTTGACCATTGTATTTTCTCTATTTCTAATCTATAGTACCTTCAGATATTTCTTTTCCTCTAAGCAAGGGGTCGTCGTGGTGGTGATCGTATGGTAGTTGGATTTACAACTACCTATGCAATCAGTGCCTATCACCACTAAAGTTGTGAGTTCAAATCCGGTTCAGACGAGGTGTACTCGATACAACATTACGTGATAAAGTTTGTCAGTGACTTGCGACAGCTGGATGGTTTTCTCCGGGTACTCTTATTTCCTCCATTAATAAAACTGACCATCACGATATATCTGAAATATTGTTGAAAGTGGCGTTAAAATACAATAAAACAATTCTCTTAGCATTTTCTTTAAATCATAGATTGATGTTGAAAACTGAATTGTTGTATGCAATTAATTGCTTGCGGTATATTTTAAAGCCATAACCGTATGACCTTTTGTCTATGTAATCGCTTACTAAGTTTCCTATGCAAATAAATAAAATGCAGCTATCCTCGGAAATAGTTTTCCTCTCGAGTGTTGACATTTTGATAATCTCAAAATAGATGTCAGAACTCTTTAATTAATAAATGTTATATCTACACGAATAGTCAGTAAATATGTTCTAATTTGATGTAGGAGGTATGGAAACAATAATTAACATTGTTGAAACAGAACATATGATGCCACCTGTTACTGCCTAATAGTTTTCTGTGTTTCTGAGAAAGTTATGTTGGAATCAAACTATACACTTATATGTTTAATAAAGTGATCTATCCCAATTATGCTTTAAAGTCAGACAAATATTAAGTAATACATGTTTTTAACGTAACGGAACAACATTACTACAAGAAAAACACATGCTACGGCAGCAGTTGAAGATTAGTAATGAATCTAGAAGTATAAAAATGTCAAGTAGTTTAGCTTAAGCGGGCACCTTTGAAGAGATCAATCGTGATTTGAAATAATCATGCTAACAATAAAATAATAGTAAAAACTGCGAATTAAAGGAAAATTTATGGATTTCTTCTTTACAGTGGTTTTGTTCATGCATTGTACTTGATTTTTTTTATCTTATCAGTTACGATTTCAAATTTATATTGCAAAGTGGAGCATGTACTAATTCCAATTTTGGTTATTTGAAATTCATATATCATCTTTCAATCAGCCTGATGATCTAATATTTCATGTGTATCCCTACGTGTTGATACTTGTTTAATGGTATCAATTACATATTCATAAGAAATATACCTGCCACTCTATCCTATAGAAAACACCGGTATATATAAATGAGATTTAGTTGATACGTCACAAAGGAGTAACAGCAGTTGCTTGGGGCTAATTATATAAAAAAAAATTCTGATAACGTAGATAAGTGTCTCTTATATGGAGAATGTCAAATGACTTGTCGTTGGCTGGCTAGAGTTAGGAGAAATGTTCCTATCATCAAATTCCCTTTTTCTGGTGACGATCATAACATCCGTCGATAGGGCCATATTTCGTCAGCGGGATCTATTGATTGTGACAGTAATCATATAATGTTACCACATAATTAAATATATATAAAAAATAAGCACATTGTCTGAAAATATAGAAATTTTTGCACCTGCTTTAGAAAGAGGTAGACCTGTTTTGGTGATCTTTTCTGGTCAATTTCAGAACAGGTACAAATACATTTAATTTGTTAACGACAATGTACGTATATTGTGTGTATCGGGTCCAAAAATTCAAAACAATGGTCAAATGTTACTGAGTAGACCACAGGCACTTGTTTCATTCAAAATATATATGCCCCCTCCTCTTCCTTACTTCAAGGTAAACATCTACCCTTTTCCCCTTCCCAACTTCTCCTCAATATTTTTCTCTTATTTGTGATCCTTTCGCTGACCCAATTATATCGTTACACTCCCGAGATATTTCTCTTTTTGACTGCCACATTTAAATATACCTACCGGGCCCCCCTCAGACAAATTGGACAAGAATAGTCAGCGAGCTTGGCTTATTAAAAATTTCAGTCAATGAAACGGATACAACCACTTCCGGTCCGGTTTAAATTGATTTAGAAAATAAAAAAAAGGTGCTTTAAAAATCAAATGTCAGTAATTTGGAGTTGAACATATTTTTATAATCTGCATTGGAACAATTATCTGTATTTAAAAGGCTTACTTTACATTTGAGAGGAGATGATCATGTGGCATTGTTTCACATGGCCGGTCTAGAGAATTCCGAATGCATGTGAAATATCCAGCGCAAACCGGAAGTGGCTGTATCCGTTTCATTGACTGAAATTGTGAATAAGCCACGTTCGCTGACTATTCTTGTCCAATTTGTCTGAGGGGGGTCCGGTGGGTATATTTAAATGTGGCAGTCGAAAAGAGAAATATCTCGGGAGTGTTACGATATAATTGGGTCAGCGAAAGGATCACAAATAAGCGAAAAATATTGAGGCGAAGTGGGGAAGGGGAAAAGGGTAGATATTACCTTGAAGTAAGGAAGAGGAGGGGGCATATATTTTTTGAATGAAACAAGTGCCTGTGGAGTAGACACAAACATAGTTCAAACCGTTTTCTATGTTGCCTTTTTCACGTCTGCGCCATACTATTGCCCCATATTGCCGTTCATTCTACACAAATCAGGTACAAGGTTATTGTATTTAGCCAAAAAATAAGTATTTACATTAACTTTGAATAACATAACCTTCTGTTTGAGTATTTTTACTTTTCAATAAATATTTGTATTAAAAATGCTCGATTTAAGACCTCTAATATATAGATGTGCAAGACACATTACATTTAGATTATCTTTAGAAAATAATATTTATCCTGAACCCTTATATTATTGAGACGAACGTGGAGTTGTAAGTAAAAAGAAGAAGTTTAGTTAAAAGGCTATTCAGGTATAAGGACAATACCAAGTAGAAACACAATAAAAACAAAAGAAGCATGGTAACATGAACTCGTACAAAAATCCCGAAAATAAAAATTAAAAGAAGACAAAAAAATATATAAAACTATCGGAACAGTTTCAAAATTTAATAGAAAAGTCGTAGAAAGAGACAAATCGATACCACTAACACACAAATACATGACCTCTAATACACAAGTACATGACCGCTCACTTTAATTTCTTGGTGCAAATACTTCAGTACAAAGTGGCGGGATCAAACTAGTCTTCTCGGCACCAAATATCTAAATATCTAAGACTAATTAAGAAAATAAAGATGTACAGTATATACATGTTTGTACTCCTACGAGACACGACAATTACGTAACGGTCTCTCAAATCATTATGGCGATGCATTATTTGTTTTTATTTCTCTTTCAGCTCATATAATGTGTCTATTCTTGTTCATTAATATTAAGCTTATTCTATAGACATAGTCTGAGTTATTTAGGTACAGTCAAATATCAAATATGTTGTAAATAATAAAGAATAGCACGTAATTTCTCTAATGGATAAAAGAAGAGCAATTTTGGATTCCAGTCTGCATAAAGATGATTTATGGTATATAAAATACTCAAGAGGTTTGAACAGTTGTATACCTATTATCATTGTCTGGTACAAAAAGCGTCAAAAGAAATTTATGTCATGTAGATAAATATTTCTCTTTCTACTAATCGGTGAGGAGTTCATATAGTCCTACAATAGTTACGTGATAAAGAGAGTAAAGTCAAAATATAACAACAAAACAAATGTATGGGTGTCATGTAGCGTTAATCCAAGGATAAAGGTACAATCTGGTTATAAAGGTACGTTAGTCACAATATAGGTCAAACATTTTGAAAGTGACGACTAAAACAATAATAGTCAACTAACGCAACCCTCTGATGTATAAACACGGGACTTTGTACATTAGGGCTTCTCTCCCAAGCCCATGATGTACTAATATTTATAAGACGTGATGGTTGACAATATTGACAACTACAACAAATCGAGACAATCCTTATAATGTCTTAGCAAGAAAGAGAAGAGACATGAATTAACGATGATGCACAGCTAGAGGCTAGTCTTTAACAGACATACACGTGTTGTATATATTAGACTCAAGATCTCCATTTATACTACACAATTGAAAAACGAGCACAGTAAAATGATAAGAATGTAAATATTAAGATAATCGAAAATGTGAGCATATCATGTATTGTCAACTTGTATTTATACTGATAAACGCGTTGTTTTTATTACATAAATTGTATCTTTATAGTTTTTTGTGTTGTCATATTATGTGTTTTTACGTTCCTAGTTCCGTATTGTGATGTCCGTTATGATTTCCGCATAAGGACGATGTTCGGTTCATCTTTACCTCCAGTTGTTTGTAGGAGGGCTCATGTCTTATTTACGCTATGTGTGTGTTTGCTTGCGCATGTGGTGTCTATCACATATTGTGTTGTGTTTTTGGTTTGATTTTCTTTGTCTTGTGTACCCTATGTTGCCAGATTATGTGGATGGTCTATTTGTAATGGTTTCGTCGGTATTCTCTAGCGTATATTTGCAGCTTTTGTTGTAGATAAAGCAGTTTTTGTATAATTAAGTATACATATATTATGCATTAACTTTAGCATTATTTACCATAACAAATTCACAGCCAGTTATATATATATACATATATTTTCAACGTTCGGTTTTGCTCACATGTTGAGTATGCATGTTGACAGTATCATATCAGTGAGAGGACAGGCTTGAGTCCATATAATAGCTTAGCGTGGTATCATATCAGTGAGAGGACAGGCTTGAGCCCATAGAATAGCTTAGCGCGGTATCATATCAGTGAGAGGACAGACTTGAGCCCATAGAATAGCCTAGCGTGGCATCATATCAGTGAGAGGACAGACTTGAGCCCATATAATAGCTTAGCGTGGTATCATATCAGTGAGAGGACAGGCTTTAGCCCATAGAATAGCTTAGCGCGGTATCATATCAGTGAGATGACAGACTTGAGCCCATAGAATAGCTTAGCGCGGTATCATATCAATGAGAAGACAGGCTTGAGCCCATAGAATAGCTTAGGGCGGTATCATATCAGTGAGAGGACAAACTTGAGCCCATAGAATAGCTTAGCGCGGTATCATATCAGTGAGAGAACAGACTTGAGCCCATAGAATAGCTTAGCGTGGCATCATATCAGTGAGAGGACAGGCTTGAGCCCATAGAATAGCTTAGGGCGGTATCATATCAGTGAGAGGACAGACTTGAGCCCATAGAATAGCTTAGCGCGGTATCATATCAGTGAGAGGAAAGACTTGAGCCCATAGAATAGCTTAGCGTGGTATCATATCAGTGAGAGGACAGGCTTGAGCCCATAGAATAGCTTAGCGCGGTATCATATCAGTGAGAGGACAGTCTTGAGCCCAGATAATAGCTTAGCGTGGTATCATATCAGTGAGAGGACAGATTTGAGCCCATAGAATAGCTTAGCGTGGTATCATATCAGTGAGAGGACAGATTTGAGCCCATAGAATAGCTTAGCGCGGTATCATATCAGTGAGAGGACAGACTTGAGCCCATAGATTAGTTTAGCGTGGCATCATATCAGTGAGAGGACAGACTTGAGCCCATAGAATAGCTTAGCGCGGTATCATATCAGTGAGAGGACAGACTTGAACCCATAGAATAGCTTAGCGTGGTCAATGTTAACACTAATCCAGGTGAGTTAGCTGTCATGTATATATGTGTGCGCGGGTTATCAATTCTGCTTCTGTTTCTACGATTGTCAAATAGGATTGTGGAACTTTCTGATGGTGCTACATTTTTGTTTTGTTTTCATTTCTTGTTCTCATAAACACAATTAGTAACAAATATATCTTACTTAAAACAATGGTAACCCTTTGTTTTACTTTAAGATGAAAATGTTGATTTACACGTTACAACTGAGACTCGTTTTAACTGCAGCAAACAATGATGATCATTAATTAATAATCAGTACATTATATTAGGAGACGAAATAATGTGATGTAATATAACTTCTATCTAGAAATGTATTATTGTTTGAATTATGTCATACTCATACTTCTCAAACCATGTCTTCTTCATATTTAACACGGCAAGTGCAGAAAGTGTACGTGGATCATTTTACGTGGAATAATATAAAAGGCTTAATATACAGTGTGTATGAATCTGCGCGAAAATCAGAAAATAATGGCGTCTCAAAGTACGGTCGTTAATGACTCAATACCAGAAATTCAATTTATGTATTCGTAAATTACACTGAAGATACTTAAATTCCTCCTAAATTTCGAATTTACCATGTAATAATCAAGTTCAATTTAAAAGTCGATTGTCATATGTTTCTGTTAATGTTCTATCTGTTAATGTATTCTGTGACATCCTATAATGTGTCTTTACCATTAAACCATTTAATTTGCTTAATGCCCTGTAAGAAAAGTATAAAGATGCCAAAGGGGTAATCAGATGATGTAAGTCAAAGGAGGAGAGACAATACAATGACCAAAAGAAAAAAAGTATAACAGGACAAACAAGGATCTACAAAGCACTTCACATAAAGCTAAAGATTGAGCAACATGAACCCCACTAAAAACTTGGGATGAACTCATGTGCTCCGAAAGGATCAATAGTTCCTGTTCCACTAGTGGCACCTGTCTGTATGCCCTTGCTAAAACCGGCGAGAAGTCGTGAATGAGGAAAGGACGGGATTGAAATTACGACAAACGGAACATATCCATGAACATTTGTGACACAGATATTCCGTAACGGTTAACCAAGTTACAGTGGCGACCGTAAAGCATCGAAGTAATGATTTAAACTTAACAAATAGTAACCCTTGATTCAGTAGCCTCCTTGTTAGCAGCAACCCTATATCAAGGATATAAGTATAGGAACCACATAAGCAGGTGCTGCAGGAATGTTGCTCCATATAAATGGAAAGTTCACAAGGGGAAAACTGAAGTCATCTCTGTGGTAAAATTCCGTTCTTCACCGGCCCTCACTGTCCATTTAGGAGTGTAGGTGAAAGTATGAAGAAGACCTAGCTGTATCTATTGCATCCTTTATTTCAAGCCCAATGATGCGATCAACAAAATCGCCAAATTTAGAATGGTTTAGTAAACAGACATCATATATATAGTGCAAAGTGAAAGTAAAGCATATTTAATGATCGGACGAGCTTCTTTTCGCTTTACTAGAGAAGCTCTTGTATGAGATCTGTCTCGTACGAATGAAAGAGCAAGTTGACGAGAAGAGGAGCACAGTTTAACACCCACATGAATGCCGACTATCTGATGCAAAACCCGTCCACAAAACATAAATATTGTGTCAATCAAAAACTCGAGTATTTTGATGATATCAGATTCAAATAACTTTATTAGAGTCAGAGTGGTTTTTACCAGATGAAATATGTCCATTCCAAATACGAGTTATTTGTATCTACGTTGGCCATTCTTTTTTATGAAGCACATGATAGAAAAGTCAAATGTTTTAATGATATTTCAAGAAGAGAGTATCATATCAGTAGTCATGTACATGTGTGTTAGCGGCGTCGATGTTGCCTATGGTTTTGCATTACTTTTTGGAACAGTAATGACGATGTGGGATTTCTTTAAATTTATATTATATTACATGTACCACATTGACGTTTTGCTGTATTGATATTACATTGCAACCTTGATAAACTGAACACATTTTCGGATCAGCTTTTTTTTCCTCATATTACACTTGTTAAACTTACAAAGATATCATACAATCTCACGTTCGATTTACACATAATTTCATGTTTATCTCGGATTAGAATGTCCATTTGTGTCAATAACTTGTCTGTTTACATGAAGTATTATCATCTAATGACGAGGTAAAAGAACTGTAATACTATCTTCTGGATCAAATAATATCAAGAAGCCAAACAACTAAGCGATAGCATATAAAACAAAGTAAAATAGCCAGGTATCCCAGTACTTACATCCTCAAAAAGGTGTTTATTGGCAAGCTATAATTACATATTACATATACTCCACCTTGAACTGTCTACAACTTGAAAACAGATATGAACAGACATCAAAGTGCTTAAAAATCAAAAATGGCTTTAAAGCGTTTAAAAGATAAACAAAATAGTTGATCAAATAATGGACTCAAACAGTGCAGATTTGCATGATCACATCGCACTGTGTTGGAAAATATATAGTAAATATAATGTATTGAAGACTGTTTTACAAGTCTAATCTTATAGGCAGCATCAAGTTTCAATGAGTACATGGGCTCACACCCGGTTATTTGTGGGTTCATGTTTCAATGAGTACTTGGGCTCACACCCGGCTATTTGTGGGTTCATGTTTCAATGAGTACTTGGGATCACACCCGGTTATATGTGGGTGCATGTTTCAATGAATAATTGGGCTCACACCCGGTTATTTGTGGGTTAATGTTTCAATGAGTACTTGGGATCACACCCGGTTATTTGTGAGTTCATGTTTCAATGAGTACCTGGGCTCACACCCGGTTATTTGTCGGTTCATGTTTCAATGAGTACTTGGGCTCACGCCCGGTTATTTGTGGGTTCATTTTTCAATGAGTATCTGGGCTCAAACCCGGTTATTTGTGGGTTCATGTTTCAATGAGTATCTGGGCTCACACCCGGTTATTTGTGGGTTCATGTTTCAATGAGTATCTGGGCTCACACCCGGTTATTTGTGAGTTCATGTTTCAATGAGTACCTGGGCTCACACCCGGTTATTTGTGGGTTCATGTTTCAATGAGTACTTGGGCTCACGCCCGGTTATTTGTGGGTTCATGTTTCAATGAGTATCTGGGCTCACACCCGGTTATTTGTGGGTTCATGTTTCAATGAGTATCTGGGCTCACACCCGGTTATTTGTGGGTTCATGTTTCAATGAGTATCTGGGCTCACACCCGGTTATTTGTGGGTTCATGTTTCAATGAGTATCTGGGATCACACCCGGTTATTTGTGAGTTCATGTTTCAATGAGTATCTGGGCTCACACCCGGTTATTTGTCGGTTCATGTTTCAATGAGTACTTGGGCTCACGCCCGGTTATTTGTGGGTTCATGTTTCAATGAGTATCTGGGCTCACACCCGGTTATTTGTGGGTTCATGTTTCAATGAGTATCTGGGCTCACACCCGGTTATTTGTGGGTTCATGTTTCAATGAGTATCTGGGCTCACACCCGGTTATTTGTGAGTTCATGTTTCAATGAGTACCTGGGCTCACACCCGGTTATTTGTGGGTTCATGTTTCAATGAGTACTTGGGCTCACGCCCGGTTATTTGTGGGTTCATGTTTCAATGAGTATCTGGGCTCACACCCGGTTATTTGTGGGTTCATGTTTCAATGAGTATCTGGGCTCACACCCGGTTATTTGTGGGTTCATGTTTCAATGAGTATCTGGGATCACACCCGGTTATTTGTGAGTTCATGTTTCAATGAGTACTTGGGCTCACACCCGGTTATTTGTGAGTTCATGTTTCAATGAGTATCTGGGCTCACACCCGGTTATTTGTGGGTTCATGTTTCAATGAGTACTTGGGCTCACGCCCGGTTATTTGTGGGTTCATGTTTCAATGAGTATCTGGGCTCACACCCGGTTATTTGTGGGTTCATGTTTCAATGAGTATCTGGGCTCACACCCGGTTATTTGTGGGTTCATGTTTCAATGAGTATCTGGGCTCACACCCGGTTATTTGTGAGTTCATGTTTCAATGAGTACCTGGGCTCACACCCGGTTATTTGTGGGTTCATGTTTCAATGAGTACTTGGGCTCACGCCCGGTTATTTGTGGGTTCATGTTTCAATGAGTATCTGGGCTCACACCCGGTTATTTGTGGGTTCATGTTTCAATGAGTATCTGGGCTCACACCCGGTTATTTGTGGGTTCATGTTTCAATGAGTATCTGGGCTCACACCCGGTTATTTGTGGGTTCATGTTTCAATGAGTATCTGGGCTCACACCCGGTTATTTGTGGGTTCATGTTTCAATGAGTATCTGGGCTCACACCCGGTTATTTGTGGGTTCATGTTGTTCATCCTTTTCCTTTGTTGTGCAATGTATATTGTTTTGGTTGTCTTTGTCCTGTGTCTTGTGTACTCAATGTTGCCAGTTTTTCTATGGTCCATTTTCTCTAAAGTTTATTTTCGTCTAGTGTCTTGTGCTTATTTTGTCTGTTTCAGTGAATTGTACATTCTTGATTGCATCTTTGGTTTTCTCTAAAGTTTATTTTCATCCAGTGTCTTGTACCCCATGTTCCCAGTTTCCATTCGTGATTCCTCTTTTTTTTTCTCTAACGTTTATTTACCGTACATTTACCTCTTCTCTATGAATGTCAGTAAAGATAATATGATTGGCTTGTTGATTATTGCCGTCTAGCTGTAATATTTTAATTGGTCGAAGTTCAGTTTATACAGTTGTCATAATATTATTGTAATCAGCAAACATTTAGATAATTCGCAACATTCCACTCAAATATCGCATGTGTTTTTATTAAAATAGAACCTATTATTCCTAATGTATATCAGATAAGACATATACTTGACCATGCCTAAGGAAATAGTTGTTTAGCAACATAGTTAAGAACTTTGTTTTCATATATACAAAGAAAACACTGTACCATATGTATTTTTGCAACAAAAAAAAACAAAACAAAAATTAGAAGAAAACAAAGCAAATCGTGACATGCGCATAATTGCATTTAAAATCCATATACAAATTTGATATCATATCTGTTTATCAGGAACACGAATTGGTCATGTAATTGTTGAGTTAAACATGTGTGATATGTTAGCATCGGAAAGATAATTCATGATATGTCTTTTTAACTAGAAATACAATATTTGCCTATATCAGACTGCATCTATCTTTCCATTTATCGCTAATTTCAACAGATGTTTACTGTACTTTTGTGTAGAAACCAGTAACTTTATATCTACCAAATTATTATCAATGATATCTTATAGTTTTTACATTGCATAATATATATATATCATTAAAGCTGCACCGCAAATTAAAAAAAAATGTTATTTGTTATAAATAAACCCAAAAAAACCGAAAAAAAAACCAAGGGGCAATCAGGACTGGCCAATCCAGTGGGCACGTGGCATAGAACGATGAAAACAAAATAGAACAATGAATCAGAACAACACGGACCCCACCAAAACACAGAATGTGAACCAAGGTGCTCGTGAAGAGTTAGCAATTCGTGAGAGCATAAATAAGAAGAGTTTAAAGATACCAAAAGGGTAATCAGCATCCGTTAGTCGAAGGACAGACAACGCAATGGCCAAATGAAAAAGGTTAATCTTGTATGTTTATCCCAGTAAATTCAGAATTCAGGAATAACATATAGCTAGCCATATTCCATTATATAAATTTCGCTCTGTATTATATGTTATATGTAGATATTTAATTTCATATGTTCAATGTAGTATTGTTATTGCTGTTTAACCTTTAACACAGGAGGAAGAAGGCGATAATGATTTAATATAGCTACCAAAATAACTAATAAATAAGTATCGCTTATAGATTACTTACAATCAACATAACACACTTATAACTATTTACTGCATGGTAGATCTGCCAAGTAAAATCAAAGCTATTCCTGGTAGTGCAAAAACACAGCTATTGAAAACCATGTAATGTACAGAGAAAACTATAATTAAACGTAGGCTTCTCCTTGTGTTGTTTTTGAATTTATTTATCACATATGTAACTGAACCAACGCGGAACAAAATATGTATTCATTTGAATTTGTGTTCTTTGACAATGATAAAATTATTTTGTAACAACAATTGCAGGCTGTATTTTTGCTTCAAATGATTACCTTGAAATAAAAACAATTAATCCGGTGCGCTCAAAATAAAAAGAAACCAAAATATTTTATAATATGATGGAGGAAAACAGGCCCAAAATACGATAGATAAAGTTATCTAATGTTACTAAAGGCCGGGGAAGATGCATCTTCGCCTACTAATAATTCTTTTATTAACTAACTGTTAAATTGCGATTTAGCCCACTACTAAACGTCAATATCCTGCCATCAAATCAACCATTAATCTGATTTCAAATAATTTTCTTCTTGTTGTCAAATCATGTATTTCGTCATACATTAGAGAGTTGTCACTGTTCTCCGACGTTTGGTTTCCTCTCCACCATTTTATTATACTTGGTTTGGTTAATGGTGTTTGACGCCACTTTCAACATTATTTCAGATATATCGTTTTATTGGTGGATGAATCCGGAGTACAAGGAGAAGACCACAGACCTGTTGCAAGTCACTGGCAAAATGTATCACACAGTGCTGTATCAAGCACACCTCGCCATGAACAGGATTTTAACTCACAACTGATTGCAGAGATAGATGTAAATCCACCTACCATATCATCACGACAACGAAGACCCCCATTTTATTATAAAAGGAAACATCAGATGTATATTGTTTCATTGATCTTTAAAATCTGGTTGTTATAAAGTAAATATGTTGCATGTCTTGTATTTATTTTTATTACTATGTATTATTATATAAGTATGATTTGTGATTTTTTAATGTTTATTACTAAACACCTTTCTAAATTGCAGACTACAATTTCTGCCATCTTCACAATTTGCACAAATTGAAATCTATAGTAAATAGGAGCAGTAAAACAGTTGTCTTGGCAGTTTGATGTAGTTATTTGCTTCGAGTTTATTCAAGGATTCATCGAATGACAACTTATAATTTACTACAAAGGCAAACACATGGGAAAGAAATTAAAATCATAATTGATAATTGGCTTCGTTTACAGAATGCATTACACTCAAGACACACCCATTTGTCGCTCAATTGAAGATCGGTCCTTAATAGCTGACTGGTAATAATTTGCCAATAACACATATTGCTTTCACTGATTTCTTCTATTCGTTAGCTAGGTGTTGTTTCTGAATTTTTTTTTACCACATATGCATGATCGCATCATTTCACTAACAGTAAAGGTTTGGGCCAATGCAACTGTTTAAACCCTGCCACATTTTATTGAAGTGTCTGTACTAAGCCAAGAACGAGAGAGGTCATTGCTTATGTGTATCCGTTTTGCCCTCTGTTTCACAAATTTGTGGATTGGATTTTGGAACTGAATTGATAAAACAACATGGATCGTAAAATTCCTAGTGATAAAAAGGACAGGACAATTATAAAAATCTAAATTGGAAGTCTTGTCAAATGCTGTTAGTCCTATCTATCTATATAACATGAAATTGTAACCATTAATTATTAAACACATAATTTGAGTTGCTATTTATCTGTAAAGCTTTACAATGGGCCCCATTTATTCCAACATGCTTTGGTCAAATGTTTCCATCACTTATATTAATTATTACGAATCAAACATATTCACTTGGACTTGAATTCACTAATCATTTAAATACTGTTATAGTGACAGCCGGAGCTTTTGAACCGTAATGAGAGCGGGAGGTTTGGCGCTTTAAAATCTGATTCAACCCACCATTTCTTTAGAAATGCCTGTACCAAGTCAGGGTCATTACGGTTTTCACAGTTTTCCGGTTGTTGACTGATTTTGCCTGTTTATATAATTATGAGTTTTGACTTTCCGTTTGTAAGATTGTTCGGAGTTCGGTAATTTTGTTATTACCCTTATTTTATATAGTAACAATCACATTTTATACTGGAACAAAATATTCAGCTTTCGAAAATAACATACAATTTACATCTATCTCCTCGACATGGCGTATGGTCTTTTATTTGTAGTACTGTTTTTTTTATATTGCACAATTGAATTGCCTTGTCGTATTATTACATGCTCGTTTTGATTAATAAAGAACAGTAGAGCAATAGTTTACATTCCATACAATCACAATAAACTTCAAAAGCTATGAACATGCAATCAAGTTTTTATTTTATTTGGTTTTGTAATCAACTGTAGATTAATCAGCTCTAAAATGGAATCACAAAAGATTGTTAGTACCATCGAAACTTATATTTTTAATCAGTGAATACTTATCAATTGTTCTATATGGAATGCATATTCGGATTGTTGAAAGTTTAATGAAATGTTAGAAATCTATAGAGAGTGATATGTATGTGTACTAATAATAGTCATAAATAATACGCTAAAATAGTTCAACCTCTATCAACAAATCTAAAAACCAATTCTTATCTAAAATCAAAAGGGACATAATTTGGGATAGGCAGCAAAGTGTGTCCAGGTTATACCAGTTAATGGATATCTACCCTTCCTTTCCCATAGCGGCAATTTCGATATGAACAAACGATAAAACTACACAGATTCGCTTAATTTCAAACAGTGTAAACTTAGAAATGAACTACAACATAAACACGGACAGTATGGTCAGTCAATGCTCGTAGTTTAATATATTAATTGCTACGACTATAATTAATTTGTTGGTGAAAGACCAGTCCTCGTAAGACATCTACAGCATCTAAGTAGTTAGAAGATACTTTCAACCATCATTGGAATAATACAATTTCTATTAAAACAAATTAAAATGTTTTCCTGATTATTTGTATCACTAGTAAAAGGGTTCTAGCAAGTTGAAACCAGAAAATATAATTAGTTCGTCGTCGTCATTGGAAAATGTATTGCGGACAGGGTAACAGATCAAATCAACTAATTTACACAGAACTTTAATGAAAATGTACTAAATATACACATTTAGAAAAAAGAATGTTAGAAGTGATTATTGTACTATGTTGATCAATGTGTATCAATAATGTTCAGAGGAGTTTGAAGATACCAAAGGGGTAATCAGAATCCGTATATCGAAGCAGAACAGACAACACAATGTCCAAAAGAAACAAGTACAAAAGGACAAATAACGATCTACAAAACATATACATAAAACTAAAGATGGAGTAACACGAACTCCACTAAAATTGCTGCATTTTAATTGATGTAAAGACAAAATTTAGCTTGTTAGGGTACAGGTTCATATGATATACATATGATGATGTTTTATGTGAACAAATAAAAGTCACAGCATAGGCATATGACATAAATACATCGGCATATGACATAAATACATCCCTTCCTTAAACTGAATATATTAAGTGACACATCGATAAAGCAATATTGATTGATTGAACATTCTCTAACTTCCATCATCTATATACTAGTACCCATGACGAGGATAACTTTACGATCAATTTGTAATGTAGCCATGATATGGCGTTGAACAAGGGTAATGTACGGTCGCTTTGTTTGTTAGATGCTAAATAGTAGGTAAATGAATAGGACCATTCCTTCACAAAGATCTATTAACTACTACTTGAATATATGTTTGATAGGAGCTGTTGAAATTTCTATTTTTATGTACCAGAAGCTTAGTCGTCTTCTCTAAATACGAGGTAATCGGAACAGGGGCACATTGTGCACTTGTTTCGTAGCATAGAGTCACATATCGTCACTTCTAGGGGGGTTGTATTCACTATGTAAACATTATGTCATCTTTCTATACAGCCGGGGTTCCTTTTGGAATGCAATGCAAGGAGTCATATCATGGAAATAAGGCATACAAACTGATAAAATTATATTCGTAACCAGCACATAGGCAACAAGAACCTACGGATAAGAAGCATGGACCCAATCAAAACAGGCTACGAACTCAATTACTTCTCAACATATAAAATGTATGACATATCTAACATGATGTATGTTTACGGATAGAACGATATAAAACAAGACACGTGCATGGGCATATGACATATTTAAGTGAAATGAACGGTATGAACATACATACATTAAAAAAACCAAACAAACACAGCCCTTAAACTGAGAGAACAGCATAGGAAATGAAAATATAGCCATACGACGTAAATAACAGGCTGCTTTAAGCGGACATATCGTCATAGGAAATTAAAGCATACAATATGCATATAGCATATATAAATTGACGTATGTAACCAGATAAAACGATAAAGAAAACCAACACATATTGATGATTCATGACGAAACATTACATTTAAAAGTTGAGTTGAAAATATCACAAACATATGTTTCTAAGATTTGAAATATTACATTAATATGTTCATTTGTTAAATTATCAATATAGGAGTTGTGTCATGCAACAGCGGCGTGGATGTCTGTCTTATCAATTGGCACACAACACTAGATATGATTTAATTTTTAATATATAATTTTAATTCTGCAAGCAATGAGCTTTCTAAATATGATTAGCCCTTTAGTATCTTCAAACTCTTCTTAGAGACAAGTACTTCAATGTTTTTATCATCTCAAATGATTGTTATCGTCAAATTGTTGGTAGATTTCTTCCTAAGTACAACCTCGTTAACAAATATTATAAGCATGCTTAAATGAGAAAATAGTGTGTTGCATATGACTCGCCGAATGTGCAAATTGCGTCTTTGGAGACTACGTTTATATCCATTGCATTGTTTGTCCTTCTTCGATTTACGGCTTCTTATTACCATTTGGGTTTATTCATGCTTGTCTAATACAGGACAGCTTGAATTTACAACCAGACCATACGCATTAAACAATGTTAAGACAACCTGATAGTAATTATAAGTTTTATTAATAAATATATTTTCCGTTCAGGTTAATGGTAGCTTAATTGTGTTTACATAATAATACTTTGAACAAATTGTTTACATTAATGTACAACAACGTGTAAATGTAATATGCTTTCCTACACTTAACATAAGGAGGTGTATTTTTAGCACAACCCACACAATAGGCGAACGCCCATGACGAAAGGGTTGCATCTTAAAAGTACCGTTCAACTGCGGGCTAAGGACCATTTTACACTCATTTCAAGATACGAGTTATGTTCAACTTTGAAGACCATACTATGACTGTGAAATGTAGAACAGGATCAATAATACTGATCCTTTACTTTAATTTGTGCATTAAGAGTAATATTGTACAGTCTCTGATGTTCATTTATACCGATATCCTAGTCCCCGAGGGTATCATCCATCCAGTAATAAGTTTTTCGGCACTGACATGGCTTACTATATATATATATATTATTGAAATGTACAGTTCCTAAATAATGTAAGTATCAACAAAGTTAAGGCTCCCGTCTCTCAGGCATAGTTGACCATAGTCAATTTTGACTATCCTATTTAGACCCTTCGGGTTGCTTACTTCCAAAGACGCTTAAAGTTCTTGGCTTTCCAATTATTTGATTATGAGCGTTTCGGATTAAGGTTATTTCTGAAACGCATCGTGTGCACTCAATTTGATATCTTCGTTTTTATTCTGACTAATAAACTATAATACAGTGGTTCCATCTATTCATATTAATGAAATTTGTCCCACATAGAATAAGAAATGCACCGTTAATGTCGGCAAATTGATGCTATATGATGTTAATACAACACCATAAAGGCCGGTACATACGATAAGATTTGCATCATAAGACTTGTATTAAAAGATTGTTGTATTATAAGACTGTCTTATACACACACTAAGATTAATCTGATCAGATTAAAAACAATGATCAAAAACCTCGTGTTTTTCCCGCCAAATGGTGTCAACAATGGAAGATGAAGCAATTGCAGCTGTGTCCATTTTTGGCTCTGTGCCGCTATGAAATTATTGAAAAAGAGGAAAGTTAAGAGGAACTGCTGGACAAGACCTTGGATAAAACGAAGAAATGTTTTTGGAGCACATAATGCCTTACTAGAAGAGCTGCGAAGGGAAGATCCAAATAGATATAAAAACTTTTAAGTTACACGTGTATTTATTATGGTACTGATGCAGATGTGTAACTCCTAAATTTATAATTTTGATTGGATAAAAATGAAAGGTCAGCTAAGACTTTTATTAAGGATATAACATTGCTCTATCCTTAATACAGTCATAATATTTAAAAAATCTTATAATAACTGTATTTAGACTGTACACACGATAAGATTTTGTATTATAATACAAGTCTTATGATATAAATCTTATCGTGTGTGTGTATGATGATATACAATCTGAAAGTCTGAACCGTGTCAAGAGAAAGCGGGAATACACGGGAAAAACCACCCAACATACTAACGTCCCGAATTAATATTCTCGCCTAAAACACAAGTCGATTACACCTTGTCTCGAGATTGGCATCAATCAATTTTCTTTTGGATGATAGGATAATAATATATATATATATATAGAATATTGAAAAGCTACTAAAACAAAGTCACATCAATAGAAAGTCAAAATATTTAAGCAATACAAAATACTGAATATATTTTAAATAATAAAGGGTGAAATTATATATATCTGAGATTATTTGCAAATATATTGGAATTTTCGGTAAATACGCATGAAATATATTTACAATTCAGCATATAAATTGTTTACAGATATCTGAAATTGTGTTATTATTATAAGAAATGAAGAAAATATTGCACCATTAGGAAACATAAACCAACTGACGAATGACAATAAATGATTATATGTGGAAGTACTTTAAGTGCATGCTTACACGAACCAGGTTTAAATATTAATAAATTTTTATTTAATATATAAACTGTCATGATTTATTGGTATAATTACCTATAAATTAGCTTGAGGCTTATGAAACTTTTTTTTCAAATAAATAAACAAACGTATGTTCAAATAAGTAGAAAATATGCAATTGTATGGTGAATAGAGATTATTTCCTTGTTAAATATCAACGCGATAATTGTTTGAAATTTTGTGTATCAGCTATCAAGTGACTTGTGGTCATAAAGTGGCAAAGAAAAACCCACATACATAAATAATTCTTGTAAATAATTGTATATGCATAAAGTCGCTAACTTCTTCATATAATACATTGACTGCTAAGGATGGTTGAAAAAAAAATCAAATAAACATATTGTTAAAAAACAGATTAAACAGTGATAATATAGTGTCACCAATATCAACAAAACAAAATACTATGTTGATACAAAAGAAGTATCTACTATCACGTCACGATCTCTCATATAGTAATTATTGTAGATGTGACACCACATTCGCTTTGCAAATTTTATTGCTAGAGTGATTGCTTGGTTGAAGTTTAACGTAATATTGTAGGTATATTCATGACAAAATCAAGTTTACAATAAATCCTGTACGTTAAAGGTGGCAGTGGCATGAGTCTATGAACGAATTTTTAGATTCCCACCGAAAATTCAAGATACATACAATTAGATAGTAAAATATCTCCTTGCCATTGCCCACAAACTAGATCAACTCCGAAAGTTCTGTACAGAGGGTGAGTTAATTTACTAAACTGACACTATGAACGGAAGAGGAAGCTGTGGAAATGGTTTTGATCTTTGATATTTATCTGTACATCAATGCTGTTTCGTCATGTAATCAAAATATGAAATCGAAGATTAAACCGAATCTTTTTAATCAGGCACATTGTAATCAACATTTTGTAACGTCGTATGTTTTTATCTTCATCACTTTTTTTAAATGTTTTTGAAGATTAAAAGTGATATCCCTTTATACATAGCTATGTGATTAACTGTTGTTAATCATCTCATGCTTGGTTTTTTTCAGTTTTATTCATATCTAGAATAATCTACCCAAAAATAAATAGACATGTTCTTAAAAAAAAGTTCTTATCTAGGGGTTTATGATGGATAATTCAATTGTCAAAAATAAATGGAAGATGAAATGGATAGGTTTCGAAATAGGAACGAACAGCAGTGGTCAATCCTTCGCTCTTTAGAAGCTGATGTAAGTCTTCTTTTTTCGTGACTTTTTCATTCCTCAAATACTAGAAACTAACTTACCCCCCCCCCTTTCTAAAAAAAAAATCCACTTGCCTAAGAAAGTATTACATACGTCTTATAGTACCAGCGGGTGACGTTCGTTCATATGGGTTATTATCCACTTTGAAGACAAACATGTTCATAATTTCAAATACCATATGAATGAAAAGTTTACCATATGTATGCTCCTTTAAATAACTTCAATAACAGTTAATGGTAACATTCTTTGTAAGTTGAGTGGAGAGAACCTTTGTAAGATGATATAACTTGTGTCCATTCCCATTGTTAAAATGCTTAGCAATAAAATATGTTTAATCAAACAATGAATACACGTTCTGGAAAGTATATCGATTCCTTTTTGATCCAATTTAATAGTTCTATAATTATTTTGTTTCATTTGCAAACACTCAAAACATTATTGTTGTGCATCTGCCTATAGTTGTTATAATGCAGATATACATTCTTTATTCGAATATAAAATACAGCGATAAAATTATGATCATTCAAATAAAAACTAGACATTCTACTTTTAAGCTATTTCAGTCCATTATGATGGTATTCAACTTCTCTAGATTTAATAAGACAATATAACTGTTAAAACAACGTTTTAACATACCAACACTATTATAATACAAGCCTTGTGAGAGGGAATAACTCAGCGCACTTACATACACCAGGGAGAAACATATTTTCAAAAGAGAATTTGTTTTCTTTTATCTATACACCTATTGTAATAAACATGTCAATTCATAATCAAATAGAGAATTGGAAGTGTTTATTTTATTTACATCATTAAATATATAGATTGAACGTTTCATGTCATATGCATAACATACATTTTACTATTGAAAAAACAAACAAAAAGTCAAATCTTACCTTGTAAAACTGTCGGCACCATACGTAAAAAGTAGCAAGGTGACGAACAGTCCCAGGACAACAAGAAATCTATGATTTTTCCTTCTCATTCTTAAGTTACAGTAAATTCAATGAAATTGATACAAAATCCCATGCTTAATATGAATAAAATAGTGTAAGCATTTGATACTATCTTCAAGCTATTCGCCTGCCAATTTATTCTCCAAAGAGTTTATGCTGAGATACTGATAATATATCGAACGATGTTTTCACCAGACTATCTTACGGCAGACGATGATCCGTCGTGTGATCAACACTGCTATTATCACTCTAACATGTGTTTTCAAAAATACTTTATTTCGACAAACTTCACCTTGCGTTGAAAGAATTTTTTTTTTCCTATTTTCACATAAAATCTCGAATTATAGTCACGTGAGAAGTTATCACATCCACCATTTTGATTATTACAATTGTAGTCAGAGGTTTCATAGAATAGCAATAAACTATTGTTCGGATGCGGTAATTATTAATTTAATTAACCCTTTGGTATTGGTATTACAAATCTTGTTATGGACGCTAGAGTGACGGAGAATATTATATCACATACATTCACTTGATTTGATTCCAATTTTATATAGAAATTAACAATTATATATTTTGGGTTATTCTTGACATGCGAAGACTATGATGAATTCACAGCTGCTCTATAACTGCTAGGGAGTTCGCCGATTCTATCAGAATCAATGACCTCGACAAATTTTGTTTAAGCTAATCACAAGTCTGTTTCATCATTAGCTAATGTTTTCATGTGTAAAATCACAACTTCTTACAAGTAAGCGGTTGATTAATTCTTATGTACGCTTTCCTCTTCAGACAAAGAAAAAAAACCCAATCTAAGTGTTTATCGTCTTTCCGGAGAACATTTAAAAATCTTTTACCTAAAATATTATAGCATGTGATCAAAAAATCTTCTGAGAAAATACACGTTCAAAACGAACATATCAACACATGAATTAAATCTTAGAGAAAGAATGTTAATTAAAATGATATGCATTTTAGTTTGAAACATTGAACATAAAAAAGTACAAAAGTATAATACTTCTAATAAAGTATTTATGTGTATAAAGAGGGAATTGCATGTTTAACCCTTTTTGCAATTAGCCACACCTAAGCCAGGTTATTCACAGAAACTATTACTCAATGTTTAGAAACTGGCTTACTATGAGAACTCCGTGGATTATATAATTCGAGACATACTTCTCTTCTTTGGAGTGGAATTGCTCCGGTGTGAATATGCAGTATGAATCCAATATAGTGCTCGTCATAAGCAACATACTTGAATCGGTGCTTTGTGCTATTTTCCTTCCACTTAAAGTGAAGCTAGTAAGAAATAGCTTGCTTGGAGTGGCCGCTGGTAAAGCGGCTTGTTTGCTTTTTTAATCCAACCACCCACCAAGAATCTTCTATTAACTTATATGCTGACTCATTGTCTTTTATCTAAAATAGATGCCATGTACTGGTCACTTGGCGATTTACAACAATCATTCAATACAAAGGAATCCGTGCCCACCAATTGTTAGATATACTTGCTTAGCAATATTATTTCCTGCTTTCTAATACCAATTGTCTAACAAACAACCAACAATTATAAAAAACTAATGAAAACAAAAAACAACAGCACAAACAGAACATACCACACTGTCAGAACAGTTCTGCAAAATCTAATAGCAAAAATGCAGAAACAGCGGCAGCATCGATACCCATAACACTCATATGCCTAATTGCTCGCTTTTCTGATACATGTTCTTTAATAAAAAAGTGTCAAGGTTACGCGAATAGTTTTAAGGGCAAACTCTTCCCCTCTTAGTCATGAAAGTGTTTTTCGTTTTTGTCAATCCCAACATTGGATTCTGCTTTCTGTTGGAGTTAAAGCGACTGTTGATGAAAAAAACAAGCAATTTTATACTTTGCTTTGTCCTGGCACAATGTAATCATCTAAGTGTGGATAAAATCTTATTTAAGTATAACCCACATGATAGATCAGCAATTTATATAATATGAACTATATGAAGTTGAACTATAAATTCAAATGCGTGCATATAAATAACATGTCATTAGTTCTTCCATCTCTCTTACAAAGTCCTTGAATCTATAAATACATGTATGTACTCTGTGTTACGTTCATTTTTTAGTTTTGTTGTGTGTAAACTGTAAAAATGATAACTATGGGCGTCGAATCAAAGAACTATGCATTTCTAAGAACTATTGTAATTCTACTTACAAAGAAGAAATTTTGAAAAATTACAAGTCATTTATTAATAGATGCCTATGCACACAAGTATCCATATAGAGAATTGTATATTGCCTGTTCTTCTACTTGTTCAACAAGACACATTCTATTACTCGGACTGAATTTGTTTCTGCAGTAAAAGAGGGACTGCAATCAAGTTGAATAAATGTACCATCAATCAAATATGGATACTGACAAACTCTAAGACTTTAAGAAATTTTAATTGTCTTTCGTTTTTTTAAAACAATTGATTTCCCTACGCTTGACCCGATCATTCATCATGAAAATGGAAACAAAACGTTTTAAAAGAAACCATTTGAAACGCATTATATTTAAAAATGATAAACAACATTGTAATTTCTTTTCAATATCATACTTGTCTAGTTCGGAGTGTAATCTATATAACAAATCATCGGCATCCACGTGAAAATAAATTGGGCCACTATCCTTACCGATTCCTCCCTTTACTGAGACAGAGAGCATAGAAACATTATCAAAGACAAGCACATTACAGACTATAATGCCTTTAATCTTACATTACTGAGACAGAGAGCATACAAACATTATCAAAGACAAACACATTACAGACTATAATGCCTTTAATCTTACATTTAGATAAAATGATGATGTGCTATCAATTAATAATCTAAATTTTGCTTATTGGATTATTTTAATATTCTACAAAGAACTTAAGATAAAACAAATAATAGAAACAACTTAATCTCCCTTATTTTCTGGTGTTCACCTTGATATTTTACGCCACGTGTCACCTTTCTAACATACATATGTACTATATGACAAGAGAGACGACTTCAATTTGCCATTATGCAGTTTTCACACATTTCACAACTAATACGTTACGGCTTTCATATGTTGTAGCACTTTTCACCGTCTCCAAAGTACATAAGCCATAAACAGCAATAGCCAAGCAAAAATGGATTAGATGACAAACAATATTCTACAACGCACTACACAGAAAACAAAAGATTCGGTTACATACAGGAACCCCACTAAAACCAGGCATGATGCTCTAGAATGGCTAGTAGTACCTGCTCCACTATTGACATCCGCCGTGCTAAGGTTAAACGATACGAACACGATGTGAGATGATAATCGTGCTGGACACTAGTATAGTTAAAAAATATATAAAACATTAATAAAACACGAACTCCCGATTGATATAAAGACAAACCGAACATCGATTTTTATGCGGAAATCGTAGCGTACATCAGAACACGGAACTAAAAATATGAAAACAAAATGTAACTTTTCCTGTCTAGTGTATAGTTATAGATCATATTTCAATCATCAAGTAATGGATTGTATATGTTGTATCAAAACGTGTTTTATTTACTGTTACAAAATATACAAAATAAATATTTTGAGTTTCAAGGTAATGTTTACAACAATAACAACAACCTTGAACGTGTGATAGCACCATTCTATTTTCTATTCTATATTCAGCATTGCTTATATTATTGATAATTTTCCACTGACACCAACAGTTTGTGGTATCTTGTACCCCCGCCCCCCTCCGAAATATTAATGGTGTTTGTGTTGTCCAACTATTCGCTATAGTTATTTGTTGGTCTATTATTTTAAGATTATAATAATATTAGATAGAAAAATTGTTCAAGATGAAAATAGATTATGTTTGATTAACTTACTGAAAATAGTCAGTATAAAATTATGGTTCTGCCATCATCGATATTGTCCTGAAAATGAACCAGACAAATATTGGTCTATCTGAAGACTTAAATGTTGAACACTACACTTTGATTTTATTACATTGTCATTAAATGTAATTTGAAATTTAGTAGCAGTTTTTAGTTTTCGCTTAGAAACAAAAAGGATGCAATAAGTTTTAGCAAGGTGTAAAGGAAGCTTATGGTTCGTGAACCATTTGCTACATGATTTCAGTTCGCTACCACAAATTTTGGAGAAGTAAATTCAGGATTTGCATAGGAAGCACAATTATACATTGGAAGCTTACAGTCTTTACTTAAGCTTTTGGACATGTCATTGGCATAATAAAGAAAAAACGATAATGGTCGAGAATACTTCCCTGTGTGTTACTGAACCGCGTTTTGCAAAAACAAATGATGATCGACAGTACCGAATGACTCTTTTTTCCAGAGGTTGTGGTTCCTATCAGGATGTCCTTGATAGAGGGTTGCTTCTAACAAGGAAGCTACTGAACCAAGGGTTCCTTTTGGTAAAGTTGAAATCATCACTTTTTTATGGTCGCCACCATGACTTGGTTGACCGTTATGGAATATCTGTGTCACAAATGACTACGGGTATGTTCCACTTGTCGTAAACACTTCCCGGTCCTTTCCTCATTCACGACTTATTATCGAGTTTATATCTAGATTACCACGACGGGTGCCACTAGTGGAGCAGGAACTAGAACATCTTAATCAAGGACTTCAGGGTGAGTTCCTGGTTACTGTGGTTTAGCCATTTACAAGAAAATGTTATGATGTTGCTGCTAACAAAGACGTTATTGACCAAAGAGTTCCTAGTGGCTACTTATAGTCATCATTTCGAAAGTGTTACGTTACGGAGTATCCGTGTCACAAATAATCAGGGGTATGTTCCGTTTGTCGTAATCACAATCCGGTTCTTTCCGAATTCATGGCTTATCACGTTTGTTTTTACAAGAGTAACAAGGCGGTGCAACATGTAAAGCAACAAGTCAAGCATGTGTTGCTCGATCTTTAGTTGTCTCTATAATGTTCTGTAGATCGTTGTTTTTAACTTTGCCTGTTTTCTCTTCGCCATTGTGTTGTCTGTTCTTCTTCGATTTACCCCTTTGTATCTTCAAACTTTTTGTGTAGACAATTTGTAAAGGAAATAAGTTCTTTATGGATCAGAGATACACTTGTCACATGTACGCCATGTTGATGATATGCAGGTACTTAAAAGCATAATTTCTTCTCTCTATAATTAGTCTAATCTAGAAGAGTGTTTTTTAAGGAATATCATTCCAAAAGGATATGTCTGTCACCGTTGGTAGAATGTTTAAGTCTACAGCAATCTGTGAATTATTACCATCTCCTATTGCTGTGATAATCTAGATTTCTTCTCATATCTCATATGTATGCATAATTTCCAAACAATGACTTTCTAGTGTAATAAACATCTCATTATACTGTCTTGTGCTGGATAATGAAAATAAAATATTGGGAATTGTCATGTTATAAGAATTTAACAAGCGAACGTCGTGCGCGCCCATTTCTAATGATGTTATCGTATCTGACACAACTCTTTGAGATTTAAAACACGCATCTCTCATTTGTCACCCTTGACTGACATGTCGCGGCTCACAAACAGCTGTATATCAGAATTGGATGTAAGTGAGAAGTGTGATTTTAATCGGATTCGTAAAGATCATGAAAATGCAACATAATTTATTGTAGATACTAATAAATATTGTTTGTCTTTTTTCAAATATATCCGATCCAGTTTTATTATTAATTATTTATTTTCTGCAATACCTCTCATTCGAAGATTTAAAAAACCCTGTAGATGTGGTATAATGGTTAGCATTGTCGCCTCGAGTGTAATAGATTGTGGGTTTAAGCTCTGGTCAAATAAAACCAAAGACTATGAAATTGGTACTAGCATGTGTTGCTGTTCCGATAATTACGCAACATTAAGGATAAAGAGCGAAGACTGGTTGGCCCGGTATTAGAATAATGCGATCGAATGAAGCGTCGTGTCTACCCGCACGAATGTTGTTTCAGTGAGTGAGCACAATAAACATCAAACTAAGCGTGTTGGTCCAGTACAAAACGGACATCATTTTCATCTCATAGAATGTAACTTGTTCACGTCATGATATAGCTGCCGCCCCAATACATTTATCAAATATTAACAACCTGTCTTAAGTATTGAAAGTATGCAATCTATCCAATGATTTACCAAGTGAAGAGAAATACCTTCATACAAAAGATATCTCAAATGTCTACCGACACATGGCAGGTTGAAGTCTTTATTATTGACATATAAGATGTATTTGATACGTCATACTACAAATTCAACAAATTGTTTAACCGTGTTACAGTATATATCAGATATCCAAGCTGATCATTTTTATAGTTCTTTACATGTAGGACATATTTGATCGAATGTTCGAACCAGCAGAAACAAATAGGTAAAATGATTATACTTGAGACCACGTTTCATGATCATTTGTGTGTTTATTGGATTTACCAACTGATATGACAAGCAATTTAATTAGAACTGATAAGCAATTTTAATGAAAAATATGTGATTGCAGAATTAAATATTTGATTGTACGTGTTTTACTGTTCACTGTTTACATAATATACCATCTTCTATTGTAATTATAACTACCAAATACTTATTGAAATAAATCTATGAAATAAAATAAGGGACTTTTCTATCTGAAAAGTTTGAAGATGCGAAAGTGGTAATCAAAAGCCGTAAATCGAAGAAGGTCAGACAATACAATATCATAAACAGGGGATAAACTCGTGTTGAACAATCCTGTGATAAGAAACGTTTGAATATACCAAAGGGGTTAATCAGAAGCCCTGAATCGAAGGACAGACACTACAATGGAAGAGGAATTAGCTGGATTTTACTACAACCAACGCTTAATATTCATGAGAGAAATTCCGTAACGGTTAACCAAGTCATGATGTAAAGTCGTAAAACTGTCGACCGGATGACTTTATCTTTACCACTTTGACCATTGGTTCTGTAGGGAATACCAAAGTGGTAATCAGAAGCCCTCAATAAAAGACGGACAAGCAACACAAATGGCCACAAAAGAAAACACAATGATATTCCAACACACTACACAGACAACTAAAAAATAGCAACACGAACCCGACTAAAAACCGGGGTTGAACTCAGATGCCCCGAGAGTTCCTGCTCTACTAGTGACATCCGCCGTATTACTGTTAAACGACGTGAAAATCATCTGATATGGAAATTGGGTTCATGTTCGCTGTAGCACTTTATCAGGGAAATCCTGATATGAAACGCAGGTTCTGGTATATGGATCAAGAGATGTATGCGCATATACTTCCGAATGCTGCTATATTAATAGATAAAGCACACAATCTTAAAACTAAAGTCATCTTTCTTGTCATATAGTTTCATTCTCTGCCGATATTCATATATATCTAGACACCATTTCCTGACTAGTACATCAGCAATATAGGCCATTGCCAAATTTTATATGAATGAAGTTCGAATCGATTTGCAACATTAATAAAATGTTTGTCATTTCGAAACTTACTGTTCTGGGAAATACCGTTTAAAGTATTTTTGTCTTTACGGCGGCTTATAACCTACCACTGCTTATCGCATGTATCGATATTGTTACAAATTCAATATAAGCGACTGAATGTGTTCCTCTTCATCATTATATGCAGATCTACATAATATTGTTGGATTAAATTCATTACCAGAAGCAGTAAACACAAGATTAGATAAGAGGGAAACAAATATTTTCAACAAACTCCATATAAAAAGTAGAAAAAGAAGAGAATTGAAGATGATAAGAATAATAAAAACGACAGTAGATTGTCAATCATCAATAACTTCCATGAGTTAATGACTCTATTAGTTCTAAATAAAGTGTCTTGAATGATGCTATCGCTGAATACATAACTGTTTTAATAATCATTTCTCACTAGATATAAGCCACATGGCTCATCTTCTTCTTAACTCAGTTTGACGTATTTCATGCACGAGTAAAGTAGAAAGAGGTGATCATATTATAGATCGTAAAAATAAACTACCACTTCGATCTCATATTTGTAAAACTGACAGGTTTTATCTCTGGCTTGATGAATAATATGCAACATTCTGTAAGAAAATGACAATAGACTGATATGAACAGATCTAAATTTAATGTTACAAATTCACAGCCGTCTTATATAAAAAACGTAGAATTCTTAATTAGTGTGTACGAAGCATTTCTGGAATAACTTTGGTTGGTTGGTTGGCTTTATAGTGTTTAACGCCACTTTCAACAATATTTCAGTTATATCGTGGTGGTCAGTTTTATTGGTGGACTAGAAACCAGAGGACCCGCAGAAAACCACCGATCTGTCGCAAGTCACTTACAATCTTTATCACATAATGTTGTGTTCCTCGCCCTGATCGGGATTCGAGTTCACAACATCAGTGGTGATAGGCACTTATTGTATATGTAGTTGTAAATCCGACTATCGCATGATCACGGCAACGACGACAACCCTACATAAGGTATGATCATAGATAAAAGATTGGAGAGCCAAATAATTTAAAAGTCTTTGAGAGGAAGTAAACCAAAGGTCTAAAGCAGGATAACTAAATAAGTATCCTTCAGATTCAACTTAAATGTAATAAATTCAAACTGATCCTCATACAGCAAACAATGTTTACTCTATACTCTATACAATCTTAAGCGACTTATCTCAAACTTTGGATTTAGACATATCCCTTTTCAAGATAACATTAACACACGTATTTACCATAAAAGACGATTTTTTCTTTTCCTATCGTAAATTTTCCTGTTTTGGATGATGATGTTGCTTTGAACCCAACATTTCGTATTTAAATTTTTCACTTAGTTCGTTTTGCATGTATTTGTAATAATGTGGCTGACTTCAATAGCCGTATATTCGTGATAACAGAAAAAACGTTTATTCATAAATTATTTAAAACTTTCACAAAATGTCATTACCACTGTAAAGATCTTGTATATATTTACAATTCTACATGCAGAGATCTTATCAAAAAGGGGATTTTTCCGTCCATGTGTTTATGGCAACGTAAATTAACAAGCTGAAACCTTTATAAAATTATATTGCTTAGGAACTGTAATTTCAATCATAAATATATCTAAGCATAAAAATATATCAAATTGAGGGCACACTATGCATTTCTGGAATAACCTTCATCTGAACAATGTCAGCTCCAATGAGGTGACTACTAGGCGGATGATACCATTGGGGACCAATAGTCCATCAACAGGTGGAAAACAATTAGATATTTAATTTAGATATAGTCAGAAGAAATATAATATCACGAGGTGAAATAAGATATGCAAATTTAAGATAAAAAAAAATAATTATGCAAGAAAATGGAATTAAAGAATGAGTGGTGCTTGGTATTATTTAACAACTTATTACACAATTTGAATGCGTTAGGAATTTGACGGATTACAGCAGTATCAATGGACAGCATTACATACTTCCTTATCCGTAGAAGGAAAACATTGCAGTAATATGCACTGGAATTTCGGAACACGACTGATATGCGCTCAACAGCATCTCAAATAGCCGGTCATTGCCCTAAAAATTAGACAGAAATTTTCTAATGTTAAGATATTACTTGTGAGTTTTTATACATTTTGCAATGGTGGATTACAGAAGACTGAGTCAACTTCAAGTACGTTTTTTATGAACTATATATACTATTATTTGAAACATTATCAGAAAAAACATCGTCGAATCTGAGTGGATAGGTCAGGAACCATTGTTCCAGATGTTCCGCAATGGTCAGAATATACAGCTTCATATACACATATAGCACATGCCAATATCGTACAGAGAACAAACTAAATAAATGTGAATACATTGAAAATCGATTTTGACAAACTCAATCGAACAATAAAAAAGCAACGTGAAGCCACCAATTTTTGCTGTTTTTGACCACCGAAAGCTTACTAAATGCTGTTTTTACGATTCCCGCATATAACCGATGTTCGATTCGCCATTGCCTCCAGTTGTTTGTAGGATGGCTCATGGTTTGCTTACATTACTTGTGTTTGTTTGCGCATAGTGGTGTCCAACACATATTGTGTTTTTTGTCTTGCTTATCTTCGTCTTGTGTTGTATGTGCCTAATGTTGCCAGTTTCTCTGGATTGTCCATTCTTCTAATATGACGGCCTATATATCGTCAACCAGTATATGTCAGTATATATCTACCTTTAGCACCTGCGCACTCAAATTATCGATTGAAAACAAAAAAGCATAATTTAAAAAGTTTCTGTAATGAATAAAAGCCTACAAGGCCGCTTTCGTGAGGTCACACACAACAAATACACATTATTTTACTTGGTTTAAATGTATACACAAATATGCGATGAAAACGCACTCATCTGGAGTTTTCCCTGACGGATGTTCCGGCCACCTCCCACGTGAAATTTTGACGACGTAAACAACCAATATTTGTATTCATATGTGAAGGGTGCTAAACGGAACAGCCGTTGTGTGGCGGATTCTAAGGTCGCCTAGTGTCATAAAAATTACCGTATTTGTCATATTAGAAAAGAAATAATGCATGGCAGCCGTAGATTTGTGTACATTTAACCATGGGTTGGGCATTTATATTCGTATTTTATCACTCGCTAGCGCTCGGGAAAAAATAATCGAATATAAATGCCCAACCCATGGTTAAATGAGCACAAATCTACGGCTGCCATGAATTACTTCCTAATTAATTGCACCTTCGGTGTTCTCTAAAGATAGTGTTATTACAATACTGTTGTGTGACCCAATTTATTTCCGTATTCCTAAATGAAACAATTGTATCGAATAGAATTAAAAACAAAAAATACCACACTATCGGAACAGTTTCAAAATCAAACAAACATATGGACGACCGCACCTTTTCATGGCTTGATACATGTACTTTGATAGTGGTGGGGTAGACTAGTTTTGTAGACCCAACTCAACTGTTAGTGATATGTTAAGGCCATGCAAGTGTTACTACATGTGAGTAAAATAACAACCTTCTGGTGTAACTGGGTGGTCGTTGTTATTGTAAATAAACCTTAGCGAAAAACGAAAGGGACAATGAAGAATGGACAATCCAGAGAAACTGGCAACATCTGACACAAGACACAGGACATACTGTAAGTTGGAAATAAACATTAGGGAAACCGACGGGGCATTCAAGAATGGACAATCCAGAGAAACTGGAAACACTGTGTACACAAGACACAGACAAACAAAACGAAAACCACAACACAATATACACAAAACACTACATGGGATTGAACCGAGATTAAAACTTCAGAAATAATATATATGTGTGTGAATATAGCTGATATCTGTTTTATTCATTTCAATCAATTTGTATTATTCTCTCTGAAGCATTCTTGATGGAAGACAGGAACATTTTTGTATCATTAAAAAGATATTTGACTTTGAAGTACTCTCTAAATATGTAATTAACTTCTAGGATAAAACATACTATATTAATTGTCCATATAAATGACTTTATGGTCCTTTTGTAACATAGAAAGAATTTTGAATTAGTTTTGCTATAACGCAGAATTTTCGTCTAATTTTTGCAATTTTCATATTGTAATTCACTTCATTTCTTTTGATTTTCGCATTTGACCTAACTAATTCTAAAGATAAAACGTCTTTCAACATATCCACCGTAAAATAATAAACTTGTACTTTAGGAATAAAAGGAAATCTTGACATGAAAACACAAATACATCTTTCATGGCTACTATTCCATAGCAGCTACGTTCCATTCAACTTCAATAGATGGTGTCACATCGTGCACAAGAACAATGGAGATAAACATGTAACACCGACGATCAAGAACGAAATTCGCAAGCTTACAGTAACACCGAGCACAATCGAAATCTTTGACAAAATGGTTATTAAAATGTTTCCCCTTTTCGTCAATTGGAGGATAGGGATGGTGGTATTGTTTCACTGCAAAATGTTTGTATATCTCGCTAAGGCCTACTAGTATATAGCCAAAGCTAGATAAGAATTATGAAATTGTCATTAAATTTGATTACCGTTATGAAGATCTTGTAAATGAATACAACTCCATCATCCACACATCTATGTCCTATATATATACATTATGTTCTCCTACGAAGATCATTGATTTCTTTATGTCTTACTGGTATTAAATCAGTTAAAATATCCATCCGCCCCATGAGTAATTGCCTTAAACCAACTAGTAGACAGTTAGCTACGAGCATTGACTGACACTGCTATTGTACTGTCTATAATGTCGTTCATATTTGTAATATTGTGTGTTTGTTTTTGTCTTTTTGAGTGGACGTGAATCTATATTGGGAAACCTTTCGCAAATGACAAGGATATTTTCGTTGTTACGTAGATATATGCATTGCATTCATCTATCATCGACAAGACTTTTACCAGATTATGTTCACCCCGTTTGATGGTGAAGTTCATGTCGCTCATCTTTAATCAGACTCTGTTCACCCCGTTTGACGGTGGAATTCATGTCGCTCATCTTTTACCAGACTCTGTTCACCACGTTTGACGGTGGAGTTCATGTCGCTCATCTTTTACCAGACTCTGTTCCCCTTGTTTGACGGTGGAGTTCATGTCGCTCATCTTTTAGCAGACTCTGTTCACCCCGTTTGACGGTGGAGTTCATGTCGCTCATCTTTTACCAGACTCTGTTCACCCAGTTTGACGGTGGAGTTCATGTCGCTCATCTTTTACCAGAATCTGTTCACCCCGTTTGATGGTGAAGTTCATGTCGCTCATCTTTTACCAGACTCTGTTCATCCCGTTTGACGGTGGAGTTCATGTCGCTCATCTTTTACCACACTCTGTTCACCCCATTTGATGGTGAAATTCATGTCGCTCATCTTTTAGCAGACTCTGTTCACCCCGTTTGACGGTGTGAAGTTCATGTCGCTCATCTTTTACCAGACTCTGTTCACCACGTTTGACGGTGGAGTTCATGTCGCTCATCTTTTACCAGACTCTGTTCACCCCGTTTGACGATGTAGTTCATGTCGCTCATCTTTTACCAGACTCTGTTCATCCCGTTTGACGGTGGAGTTCATGTCGCTCATCTTTTACCAGACTCTGTTCATCCCGTTTGACGGTGGAGTTCATGTCGCTCATCTTTTACCAGACTCTGTTCACCCAGTTTGACGGTGGAGTTCATGTCGCTCATCTTCTCAGTTTTCTGTGTTATGTGTTTTAATATATATGTCTTCCCAGTTTTCTGTTTTGTCTGTTGGCTTATGAGTTTTGCCTTTCCCTTTGGAAGATTGCTCGGTGTTCGGTAATTTTGCTATTATCCGTATTCGTTCTCTGCCTTTTTTCCAGTGTTTTCCCTGTCTCTGGACTGCCCCATTCTGTTTTCCCAAACTTTTGATTGCTCATTCGATTTTCTCTAACGTTTATTTCTGGCATGATATAATCTATAATTGCATTGCTAGCAAGGCACTTAAAGGCAAATTTACATTTATTTTCTTATTTTTATATGTATGCAGTTATAGATAAGCATACTAGTACCTTCTGTTTTTTTACTTTTAGATAACCCATCAAAACGAATCAAATTATTTAATTGTATTCATTGCTTGACATCAAAACGAAAGCACCAACCTAATTATGATTTTGACAAAAGTGAGGAAATCGATGTAAGGCACATATTGTGCACATAAAGCAATTAACAATGGAATTATAGTTGCATGAAATAAATGGCCCCTTTATGGTAGTTCATATCTTAGAAAGCCGTTTCTGATACGAAATATTATTCATTAATCATACGACTTGCTATCAATAATCTGTGAGTGAATATTATACCGCTATCATGGTAAAATTATCAATATATTTAAGAGTTATTTCATAGTGTATGAAAACGCTAATAAGCAACGGTCGACAATATCAGCAGCCATAATATAGACATGTTTTCCTGGCACACCTTGAACTGTCTCCTGACAGACACAACACCGTAATGCGGATGAACTGATCCAACGTTCCACTCTTTGTAATTACTGTGAGACACCAAACCATAATGGGGATGGCCTAATCAGACATTCCACTCTTTGTAATTATTGTCAGTTTTACTGGTGGAGGAAACTGTAGTTACCGGAGAAAACAACCGACCTGCCACAAATCACTAATAAACTTTATCATACATTAAATATGGATAGGGATGAAACAACATAAGAACTACCGAATAAATGACATTATTTATTCCTTAGATATGACAACCACAAGCTAAATGTCCTGTATATTATGCATTTGTAAATTTCTAAATTGTGTATCAAGTTGACGATATTATAATTCTCACGGTACCAATCGACATAGCCGATCATCACATGTCTTTTCAAGCCTCCTCGTCATTGATATTGCTGAAATATTGATGCAAATCGACAAATCCACCATGCAATGAACGAACGTGCACTTACATGGAGTCAGAATAATGCTACATGTATTAATCCTCCTCTTGAAAGTCACTCATTTTGTGCTATATTGTAGTTGATGGACGTAGGATACTAGTGGCGAAGGAACGGCTGATCCTGCGGAAGCACCTGATATGGTAGTGGCGTTCCATTTTGTTCAATCTGAAGTTTTTGTGCGGTAGTTGGTGGACCATTGTGGTCTTTTTGTCTTCTTTTATTTTGGCCGTTGTGTTGTCTGCTCGTTCATGCCGAGATGTACTCGTATACAACATTATGTGATAAAGCTTGTCAGTGAATTGCGACAGGTTGGTGGTTTACTCCGGTTTTCGCAGCCAATGAAACTGACCGCCACGATATAATTGAAATATTGTTGAAAGTGGCGTTAAACGCCATAAACCAAACCAGTCCATCTTTGTGTTGTCTATATGTATTTATTACAACCGAAGAGGGATAACTCAATCATATTTTAAGATGTCACGGTCTTTACAAAGAACTTGAATCATAGCCATTGACACATTTATTTGTTCAATTAATTAATATATTTGATAGCTATATAATTACAATGGATATATAATATATACCAACATAGATATTTCCTTTATGTAGTAATACACATTGCATTATGATATCTTACAGAAATAATGAAATTTACATAAACATGGCTAAAAATAGAATAGTGTACCCTTGCTGTTTACCAACCTACATGACAACTGATTCAATGATATCGTTTTATTGCAGTTTCAATAACAAAAATATTTTGTTCAACAGGACTGGGTTGCACAAATATCAATTAATTTTAAGTCTCAATTAAACATTAAGTGTAAATTAATTTCATGTACATTTCAAGTAAATTTAAGCTTCAATTAAGTTTAATAAATATTGATGCAACCCAGTCCAGTATGTCGAAAACATAGTTTAGTGGGTGGTGAAGAATATGTATATAAAGCGCACTAATAAAAAAAAATGGGAGAAGGTAAAAAGCAAAAGAACAATTATTCAATTTATGCCTTAGCTATCATTTTATTACCAAAATGTTTTATCCAAATCATTATTAATGAAAATAAACTATGATAGAGAATGAAAACACATATGTTTTATTTAGTGCAACACGACGCATTTCTAGAATAACATTCATAATGTACGCTCATGGTCGAAAGATTGGATCGTCAAATATTTTAAAAGTCTTTAGTAATAATGATTACATTATTCTTGACTCGTCATGATTGATTGAACGTAAAGTATTTCATCGGTACATTTGACAGTATAATGCTAAATTCAAAATTAATGATAAATGTAAAGATGTATGCTACATATAATAGAACCTCTTACACTACATGTACAAAAATATACAAATGATGATGTTATTTATTTGTTTGTTTATCTAAGTCTACATTTGCTTATACCCGTGTTATACAAAATATATTCAGATTAATGCACACAACAAAACAGTATACAGATTAATGCACACAAACAAAACAGTCAGTCCAACGCTTACAACATATCATAGTCAGTCCAACGCTTACAACATATCATAGTCAGTCCAACGCTTACAACATATCATATTCAGTCCAACGCTTACAGCATATCATAGTCAGTCCAATGCTTACAACATATCATAGTCAATCCAACGTTTAAAACAACTCAGTCAGTCCGATGCTTGTAACAAAACATAGTGGCAAAGGCTTACAACAATAGAGCCATGCCAACGTGCATAACAGATACAACAATGTACAATCATCAATATGTAAATAAAAATGGTTAATCATTTAATTTGGAAAATGTATGTTTAAGAATGGCGAAATCATACATGATGAAAACAGTACATGCCTAATTACGTAAGGACGTTTTTCACCTTTGAGCATTACATACCACCCCTGTTTTATACTATAAACGATTTCAACATAAGAAAATTGACTTAGATATACAGTATGTAATGTGAGTTTTTTTTCTTAAGTTTATATACAATATTAACTGCTGCCTGACATGTCATATGAAAACATACATAGTGAATACACAATACATTAATATTCAACATAATGAAGCAAACTATCTATATACAGTCTGACATTTTGTAAAATATCCAATCATTTGTCAACTACTGGTATTGTGCATATGCTATGTATATTTTATAAGCTGTATTCCTTATTGGAGGGTTTGGTGTCCATATCATAATGAGGTTCTCTGTATGATTTGCATGGTCGGCTGTAACTCGCACTGTAGGTGTCGCGGCCTTCCGAGTCGGGATTCTTTGATGCACCATACTTATCAGAACTATTAATCGGTTGAAAATAGAATTTGTTAAACACTCATCAATTCATTTTATAATGGGGAAGGGATACTAATTGTTCGACGGTCTCTCAACTACTATACATTACGACACAGTTCTTACAATTATACTATTAGCATACATAGTATGTAAATATATAGCAATCTAATGTTTCTAAGCTAATAATATATATACAGTAACTCATTTTACATGCATTGGCCTTTGATTGGATATTTTCTTTTGGGTTTGTGTGACATTAATCTACTGTGCACTTTGAGTGCATTCACACTACTACATTAGAAAGTCTTTGCACTATTTTAATAAACTATTTATCAACTAAGTCTGTGGATCACTTGGTGGAGGATTAGCTTCTTTTTCGCTTCTAGCTGTTAACTTGTAGTCTCTTGAAATTGAATTGGAAAAATATCATAAAGAAAGATATTTGAATGTTAGAAATGCTAAGTGATTTCCTTTCCGATATCACATTAAGTCTACAATGGTATATATTAATATATGCAACGATAATTTGTGTCATGCCTATGACAAGATACTGAATTACAAATGCGAAAAACTAGGTTATTAGAGCAACATAACACTGCAACATGGTTGATTTATGCATATCTTGCTATATGCATTATACACTGCTGTTTATAAGAATTTGATTTGAAAATGTATTGTGTTGTCCACAACTATTAAATCTTTATGATCAAAAACTTAGTATATTATCACTAAAGAATTCATTATTAATCAACGCTATATTTAATTATGATATATCTACATTAATAGTTAAACAATGTATTCCGTGTTTAATTCTGGTGTATGTATGACATAACATTGTTACCTTGACAATGATACTTCGAAATGCTAGGCAAATTTAAATTTTGGTTATTTTATATGTGGGATATTATTCCATATTTCAATAATGTCAATTAACATCGATAATCTTTAGCTTTGTATTCTTCTATTCTTCCGAAGCACCCGAGTTCACTTCCGGTTTTTAGTACGGTTCGTGTTACTCAATCTTTTGTTTTCTATTTTGTATTTTGTCAACCATTGATTGTCATTTTCCCCCTTTTCCGTTAGCCATTGTGTAGTCTGTTCTTGGATTAACGGTTTTTGATTACCCTTTTGGTATCTTGATACAAGTTAATTTACTCATACAACATAACTGGAATACTCGAATAGTTCAATGAAGATCAAAATTGGTGCATTCGACTTCGACAGAACGGTAAGGTTAGGCTTATGGTGCTTAACGCCACTTTCAACAATATTTCAGCCATATCGTGGCGGTCAGTTTTATTGGTAGAGGAAACCGGCGCACCCGAAAAAAAACACCGTCCTGTCGCAAGTCACAGACAAACTTTGTCACGTAATGTTGTATCGAGTACACCTCGCCTGAGCGGGATTCACACTCACACTGAGGTACTGATTGCAAAGGTAGTTGTAAATCCAGCTACCATACGATCACGACAACAACGGCCCCTCGACAGAACGCGATTCGAATAAACATAATATACTATTTATTAAACATGTGTTTACTTTTTAGCATGCATATTATCTAGGATCAAAGGTTATTCAAAACGAGATATACAATCCTGCATATAATATAAAAAAGGTTATCAAATTGTAAAATTAGTACTTACGAGGATCTTTTACTGGAACCTCTCATTATTTTCCTTATAAGAAAACCTAATGCTACTAGAATAACCAAGAACGCTAGTACAGCCACAACTATACCAACTATCATAGCAGTGTCCGCCTTATCTACATCAGCTGTACAGATATAAAATAAATAGTGTTATTACATTACATTGAAAGTAAGATGAATTTTGTTCATATTTCAGTAAGATGCATATTAGTCAGCAGTGTGAATCTCATTTTAGTGAAGGATGATATGCTTACCATCCATATATTATGGTCCAAGTTTTTTGGAATAAATATTTTGGTCTTAGTTTCCATAGATTGGTTCATGTCTTGAATTGAAATATTTTAAGTAGCATGTCTTTTTGTATTTGTGTTTGACACAGGAATGGCTGACTGAAGACATTTTTCTCAAAAATCAAGGTACAATTCAAAACGAAAACAAACAAAAATAGAAATAAACCAGTATGGAACGACATATGATGAATTACAATACAAGTGGTACTATTAAAGTTTAGGTTTGTCACGATTTTAAGTAGATTGTCTTTCCTGATCACTTGTATCCAAACCCATCGATATATTTTAACATGATTATCACTGCGTCCTCTACTGATAATATATATCACATTGTGAAATCACCATTATTTACGTTTACTAAATCAACTAATCCGATGCAAGATTCTCATTCTGTAGAGCTTGAAACTATCATGTACACATTTATAAGACAAATGCTATTCGTCATGGAATAAGAGCATATCATGGCTTAATAAAATAGGTGTTTAAATTCAAACATGCGAATGCATGATTTTATGCAGTTGTGCTATTTTACATTATTATCTCAATACTTATTTTGACTTGCAACACATGCTTCTATTTTCTTAGCTTTATGATGATAATACTAATCCCACGCATGTATCTCTGAAGGAATGTTTTCATTCTTATTCATGTCAATGCTTCCATAATAATTTTCGAACATCGTATTGAAAATAAATTCAGAAATTTACAAAATAATTATCTCGAAATATGGCAACCTCTTATAATTAAATGATTTAACCTTATTTGATTTTTACGAAAGATAACTCTTCACTTAGTAAACATCTTCCAAACACCTGCTAAAACAAGGAGATCACTATTTCTAAATAAATGGCAAACCAGTCGTTTTCACGAATATCTTTTACATCAATGCAGTTTAAATTATTTCAGTTTTGCTAAATACCTGAACAGGTAGCTGAGACAGAAGGAGACCAGGACTGGGTATTATTACCAGTTGATATACAGGTATATGTAAATGCGTCACCATGCCTCGATCCTACACTACAGCCCTGTATGGTGACAGAGTTCCCTAGCTTGTAGTTGTAGTTACTCTTAATGCTTCGTGGAACGTTTAACAATCCACATGATCGCACTGCAAAACATTGTATCAAGTTATTATTGGAACCCCTAGTATAGCGACTCAATTTTTCGTGGAACGTTTAACAATACACATGATCGATCGCAATGTAAAATATATTTATATTACTAATTGAACTCCTATTGTAGTAACTTTTAATGTTTTGTGGACCATTTAACAATTCACATGATCGTATTGTAAAATATTGTATCATGCTTGTACTATTTGAACGTCAAGTGTAGTTATTTGTAGTGCTATGTGGAACGTTTAACAAACCACATGATCGTACTGTAAAATATATTTATATTACTAATTGAACTCCTAGTGTAGTAACTATTAATGTTTTGTGGACCATTTAACAATTCACATGATCGTATTGTAAAATATCGTATCATACTTGTACTATTTGAACGTCCAGTGTAGTTATTTGTAGTGCTTCGTGGAACGTTTAACAAACCACATGATCGTATTGTAAAATATGTTTATATTACTAATTGAACCCTTTTCGGAGTACCTGAGTTAAACCCTAGTATTTGGTTGAGTTTGTGTTGCTCAATCTTTTGTTTTATGTGTAGTATTTTGTAGATCATTGTTTGTCCTTTTTCTTATAGAGAACATGTTATTACAGTTTATATGCACATTCTTATGATCTTTATGAATATTATTTGATTCATAAACCATAAATAATTGACCTGGAGTAAAATTCGACAACCCTAAAAAATTGACCTGGAGTAAAATTCGACAACCCTAAATAATTTACCTGGAGTAAAATTCGTCAACCCTAGATAATATACCTGGCGTAAAATTCGACAACCCTAAATAATTTACCTGGAGTAAAATTCACAAACCCTAAATAATTTACCTAGAGCCAAATTTCGTAAACCCTAAATAATTTACCTGGAGAAAAATTCGTAAACCCTAAATAATTTACATGGAGTAAGATTCGTAAACCCTAAATAATTGACCTGGAGTAACAAAACTACGTAGTTTGACAATTCTCTGAGACATGGTTAGTGTCTGTAAGGCGATGTTGGTATCTCCCGTAGCTCTGTAGTCAAACAGACATTCCATGTTACCATTACAAGTTGCCAGGTTTCTATTAGGTTGTTGAAGGGAACACATTGAGTCATTGATGTTTGCTTGAATGTTCATGGGCATAATGGTATCTGTCTTGTTAACAGCCCCTGTCAAATAAAAGAATGTGATAAATGTCATTACAAACAAATAAAAACGTAGATATCAAACGTAGTGCGGACGGTGCGTTTCTGGAATAACCCTCACCAGTTGTACCTAAGATCGAAAGATAAGAATGACAAATATTTTGGGAGCAATAAAGCCAAAGGGCCTAAACAGGATAGCCAAATTGGACTATGGTCACCTATGGATGAGGGAGGAAAACCTAATTTCTATTTTTGGAATCTGTAAAAGTATATTAATGTAAAAATGATTATTGATGGTTAACGCCAATATCGACAATGTTTTAGTCATATTGTGGCGGTCAGTTTAATTGCAGGAGGAAACCCCAGTAACTAATGGAAACCACCGAACTTACAAAATTCACTGATAAACTTTATCACGTAATGATGGGTTGTGTCTTTGTCTTTGTACAGGTAAAATTCCTCCGGGATTCGGAGCACTCCAATTAAGGATAAAATTATAAAACCTAACATAACGGGCACATACTTAAAAAGATACGTATTTACAGTTAAGATCAAATATACGTAGTAGTTAAAAGTTCATCATTTCCATGTTGTATAAATTTGGTTAGTGGCATAAAAACGTATTTACATCCATTACTAAAAAGTATAAAACGTGTGTTGTAAAATAGTCGTTTCAGTAGTATTATAATTGATAGCGTTGTTAAAAGTCCATTCTGTTGTTTAATTATTCATATTAGTAAAAACGTATATACACACAGCACTAAAAGATAAAAGCGCAATCGTAATATATACAATGTTCTTTCCTTCACGCACTCTCCGAATACAGCAATTCTTCCGTTGTTAAAACAAATTGACTCATAAAAGGTAAAATCATCATTTAAGTATGCGTATAGACTTTAAAAGGTAAAACGATCTCTTTAATGAACGGATCGGGTGCTGGACACAGTAAGAAAATTATTATATTAGCTTACTTATAAAAGGAAACAGTTCTATAAAAGTACTATCAGCTATTGACTATCTGCCTTTCTACATAATGTTCTTCAATATTTCAGTTCTCTTTTGGTGTATCACAAAGCAATAGTGTTGCGTGGCTCTTTCGATTTGCACTAAATCCTGGTTTGAATATGGAATCAGTTGGTTTATTTTATATGAGGTGCAGTCCAAGATGATTTGCATAAGCAGCCCATTTTGTTCTATAGTCCGTGTACCACCCCCCCTTGCCTCTTCTAGAGCTTCACCTAGTTTCACCATTTGTGTTTTTCTATTTTCTTCTAAAGTTTTACATTCTAGTAAAAAATGCACTCTATCTTCATCTTCCTCCCCACATAGTTTACAGATCGGAGATATTTTGTTACGGCTGAACTTAGCGTGGTGGTATTGTAGCATATAAGTATCAGTAATTAATCGTAATTTGATTTCTGCTTTTTGTATGTCGTACTTTCGATTTTTCACACTTCGTAATATGTTATGTGGTGTTCCTATTGGATTTTGTTGAATTTCTAGATATTCTAATGTAGATTTTATTTGCTTTTCGTTTGTCCATTTATCGTACCAAAAGCTGTTACTGGCCTTTTTCATTGCATTTTTCCACTGCTGTTTCTTCGGAGGATTTTTTAGTATTTCTTCTGGAGATGGCAGATTATATTTCTGGAGCGTCTTCCTAATTCTACAGATAAAAAATCTGTCTTCTTCTTTTGAGTTTTCCATTTCCCATATGAGTATGTCTTTTTCGATGGATGAGTCAAGCCTGGCTAAGGTGGTAAATAAGATCATTGCATTTTTGTCCAGCGTTGTCTCTATTGGTTCTGCACCTATTAGTGTGTAGATGGCTACTGCTGCGGTTCGCTCTGGAAGGCATTGAAATTGCCTGCAGGTTGCCCTTTGAAGCTGTTCTAATTTCTTCGTGTCTAATGGTGTATATGCTTGGATTTCCAGCCCATATAGATAACGTGGGACAGCGTATGTATTCCAGATTTTCAGTAGAACCACTGGGGACATTCCTGATCTTGCATGCAGTCCAGGTCCTAGTAAGGCATATATTGTTCGTCTGCCTATACTCAATCTCTCTTCAATATTTATTTTCCCGTTTTCTTGGTAAGTTATTCCAAGGTGCTTAATTGATTGTACCCTGTTTATTTCCTGGTCTCCTAATACATATTTTTTCGGATGTGTTTGTAGAGCTTTTGATACATTTATTACTTCAGTTTTTTCCGGGTTTAGTTTCACTAAATCTCTTTTGGTGTTATATTCTAGGAGATTTAACATGGCCTGAATGTCCTTACTCTCTCCCAGCAGAGCAATGTCATCTGCACAGGCTGGCGCTGATACAGTAATATTTCCAATAGTAGCTCCTAGCGTGCTTTTTGTAATACTATCCAAAATTGTGTTATTATACCTCTTGTAGAGTAAGGTTGACAGTTTTGCACCTTGACGTATCCCTTGTTTAATATCTATACTTTCTGTGGTTTGGTCTCCCCATTTAACTTTCAGGATTAGCCCATCATAAATGTTCCTTAGTAATAGCCACATATCACCAGTAATTCCATCGTGGTATAGCTTATTTAACATTATGTCATGGTTGACGGTATCAAATGCTTTTTCTGCGTCTACAGTCAGAAGTTCTAAATCCCGATTAAATTTTTTGTATATTAATATAGTTTCTGATGCTATAAATGCTGTAAATTTACTAGAAGCGTGTTCAGTAAAACCTCTCTGTTAAGGATTTTGCGTTGGAGATAGCTGTTTTTCTAATCGCTCTTTGTACACATCGAAATGTACGCGAGTTTACCTCACGACTTTTAAAGGACATCAAATCCCGTCGAGGGAAGAACAAAAATTTGACATCTCTAAAATCTAATTCTAACACTGTTTGGTTTAATTTTCAGACGTGTATATATATATATATATACAGTTCGAACCACCGAAGTCGCGTAATTTTAGAGAGAAAAAAATCTGGTTCTGACCCGGGTAGTTTCATTACGCTATGATAACTGATGCACAGTAAAGTGGGCCTTTATCGTAAACAATATTTGATCCTTTAGACAGTTCTCAAAGACTACGGCTTCTGAATACCTCTTTGGTATATTCAAACGTTCCTTAAAAACATTTTTTCAACTTTGTTCACGATCTATTTTATAAACAGGAAATATGAGGTCGGGTATTAACACTTGGATCGATATCGGTATAATGCTGATAATTCGGATATATATTTTTAATGGCCAATTTTAAGATTGTAGCCATTTTCCATTTTTTTATTTGAATTTGAAGAATAATTGTTTCTTTTTGGTATTATATACACATAAAAACTCAGGTTAATCGAAATTTCAGAACGAGTACATTCTTTTGTTTTTGGTATTTAGATGAACCTTGAGATCACGCAGTTTGTTGTCTATCATCAAAGAAAAAATAAACAATAGCGAATGAATTAATCTCACACATGACTTTGTTTTTAATTTCTTTAGCTTGTGCATCCATTCATTAAAATTTAGATTACGTTGGATTAATTTTTAATGCAATAAATTAGCGCGTGTGTTATTAATTGACAACTTGTTAATCACATCATTAATACCCATTTTATTGTTTGAATATTTTAAAGAAAAGTCTTGATTGACATCGTTAACAACATCAAAAGTGGGATTATTGATTTTTCAATTATCAATAATCAATAACGGAAGTGTCAAGTGCACTTGGCCATTCTAATATGTGATCGTCCGTGCGTAACTGAAGACAGGTAAACGATTTGTTTGTTCAGCAATTTTCGTTGTTATATCATGTCAATTTTGAGTAATAAAAACGTTGTTTGGGTTTAAAATTCTCTTCGTTATAAGCCTGATTTCGTTATAAAATATTCGTAATAGGCCTTCAGAAATACATTGTTTAAATAGCGATGGGACCGGGGATTTATCTTTACTTCGCTATAAGCCTGATTTCGTTATAAGCCTGTTCGTTATAGCGAGCACAGAGAGCTCTACAGCAACATGGGCATGCGCATTGAATACACAATCTTCCTTATGATGAGATTGAAATCCTTTCGTCCGGAAATTGATAAAAAATTGGCAGCCCCGGAGAGAATGCCAAAAAAAAAAAAAAAAGTCTCCAATAAATGATTTTAAAACTAAAATGATATCATGAACTTCTAAAAAATGGTATTTAAGTAACAAAAGACAATAAAAGGTGCTTACATTGTTAAATTAACCAGAATGACATCTCGCTATCAAAGTCATGACGTCATGTTATTCGTAGTTATTCATAGTTATTCAAAGTCGTCAACAACATTTCGCGGAATTTTAATTATAATCTTGTATTTTCATTCCCGAGTCAAAAAATTTCAAAACGACATCTATTTCATTTGCAACTGCGTCAACTCCGTAAATCGTGACGACATGTAAACAAACACAGCACTTTTTTCAAGCGTGTCCAGATTATTAGATAAAAACCTTTCTAGTTACGGATTAGTAAAAGATAATTATAGAATAAATTTGACTTAATTTTGAACTACAATATTTTCAGAAAATATCAAATTTATTTTTTGGACCATTTCAGGCATTTGCAGCCGATGTAGAAACAAACTCGCCTTGGTGTGTTTTAGTTTTGTTTTAGTTTTTGCAGAATCTACGCGGGTGGTCTAAATATTTACTTGGATCAATCAAAACTTTGATTAATACAACACTGGTGTACTGAAAGGACTTTATGTTAACATGGACTATCAGGTTAAGGACAACAACTGTTCATTTTTTTATCACTGTGAATGACACTTAAGACAACACGAATCTGGTCATTTTTTGACGTATGGACATTTCATGTCACGCCCAACTGCATTTCACTGTCGAACTCCAGATTTATATTGACATTTCGTTATCGTCGTGTATTGTAAAGTCGAGGGTCGGCTATTTTGCATATTCATTAGATGACGTCGTAGCGAGCACGTGCCCTGTGACTGTCAAACAATAATAGTGATGACTTAGTTGGAAATTACCAAGTATCTCAACAAAAATGAGATTCAAACAGGTAAATTTACATAAGAAAGCCTCAAGATGCCAATTTCCGCCATTTTTGCTAATGCCCATTTTTAAAAAATAATTTCTGTGCCGTTTTAAGAGCCTTGGGTCACCAGGGTCACGGAAGACACGGTCGGCTGCTTTGCTACAAACTTGGGTTAAAGGTTATATGACTGAATTTGGACTCGTGGGTTTAATCAATTGAGAAAAATGTCTCACAAAACATGTGATTTCTTATTTATCTAACCTCTAAAATGTAAAAAGTCTGACAATGAGTGATACAAAATAACAACTTGTAGCCTTTCAAAACACTTGGTCATGTGACTTTAACATATGGATAAAAGAAAGAATGTATATTGTGTTTAATATACCGTATTGACCCACATTGTTGTTATAAATTGCTGTTTAAAATAGTGAACTAAAATGAACAGCTGAAAAAACTTTATGTGAAAAATATTTTTTTCTGCTGAGACAAATTAGACAATTTTGGTGTTATGCCAGGTTTTTTATATTATATGACACTGAAAAAAAATGTTTTTAGCGGTGATTGTTATTACAAATAGTTATCTTAATTATAGTTGAAAAAATTGAATTGGTATCATCTTGAATTTATTCACAACCGTATGCAAATATGGGGTCTCGACTTTACAATACACTCTACAAAACATGGTGGAAATACCCTCCAAGTTTCAGATGGATTTTTAATCACTTGCTAAAGATGCAAAAATAATGTAATCGGTACCAAAAGAGACTACATGTATGTTTATTCTTGATTATGTTATTTATACAATAGTTGCAGTTATTTTAGAAATGTTTTGAGACAAAATAGTCTTAGGCCAAGTTAGGGTCTCGACTTTACAATACACGAGGATATGACTTACCAGTTTAAAAGAAATCCAAACACAATTCCTGTCTCCAAGATTATTTGTACATGTACCACAATATTCCTAAAGTTCTACAATAAATGCGTAAATAAAAACGAATCTGGCCACCATTCATCGTCATGTTATTAATATTTTTTTTATCACGTCATATTTTACGTTGCAACAAGTAAAGGTCAGCATTGAAATCGTATTTGGGTCACAACTGACACGCAAAGATGACAATGTCATCAATATTTTTTAATACGCATCTATAGTACACGTAGAATAACTAGGAGGAGCTCCCGGCCTTTCGTTAACAATAATGTTAACCCTACTATCAATGTGCGGTACTAAAATATCACAAGGGATGACACCCGTTCATATTTATACTTAATTCCTACCTTTCGTACGGTTTAGTTGTGTTGAATAATGGTAATTCCAAATAAATATCACAAAAATCCTAAAGTATACTAAAAATCCAGCTTTTTAAATTTTTGCCAAAGAGGGGGGGGGGGGGGGGGGGGGAGAGAGGAGGGCATGTGCCTCTTGCCACCGGCTCATATGTCTCTGATAAGAAAAGATAGTGGTGAACATTAACATTTTTCATTTTGTGGTGAACATTAACATTTTTCATTTTGTATACAATTTTTGCATTTATTATATCTTTGGCTAAGTAACAAACATTTTCTAACCATGATGTGCTTGCAAGGAACAAGGAACGCATGACGTTTTCCTTATTTCTGTTAGTGTTAATTATTTCTATCAGTACCCATTTGTTTATTCATCTTAAATTTTCCGTCAGTCTGATCCTACAAAATATTTGAATACTACCAACATCTGCCGACAATGGTTTAGAATAGTAAGACACAATGAATTTTATTTATTTAACTATTAATTATGCCGTTCATACTATATGTATATCTGTTATTATTTATTAAACTCAGTCTTTCTAAAATAAATGCTATAAAATTATTAACCAGCTTGTTGTTGAAACTTTAAAAGGTAATAACATTACACAAGAAGGAATATATGTCTGTATAATCTTGTCACAGATAATTTTAAAGAGTATGATTTCGATACTGAATATTGCCTTAATATATATATCACGCCTCTACTGCGCTTTTTCCAATAAAAAAAAATATTGAATATTGATAAATATTTTGTATGTGAAAGCAGAGACATGTCTGATGAAAGCGGTACCTATATAATTCTTTTAAAATTAAAAACTATTTTGTTCACTTGGAGATAGTATAATTGGCCCAAATACACATACTTTAAAATGTCGAAATGAAGATTATCAGTATTAAAGTAACCGTACGCAGTGCGGTCTTATGTATGGGCACAATGGACAGTTGCCCGGTGGTCCCACAAGCAAATGAACCCCATGCTAATCTATGTATGTTGTATACGGCATAATTTTTTATTTTTAAACACTGATTTTGTTGGAAGTATCAATACAAGAAATATATGTTTAATTTTATCGACCATTTATAATTTTATTTCTGTGAGTGTTTGTATAGATATGGGCCTCAGTGCACTGCTTTGACCGGGGCCTATATTGCTGACAAGACGGCCCTGACTGTACGTCATTCATCATTTACACTTCATGAATATATATCGGCTGTACATAGCATGGTATAGGCCAATATTGCTTATGTATGTTGGTTGCATTAATTGATATTTTCGTAATAAAACTCTTTTCTTATGACTTAAAAGACCATACTTTCATTTTACAGACACCGGCGTCTACTACCCCCTTTAGGCTTTATAATGGTTGATACCACCCGCGTACTAGTACTAGTTAGTCTTCAATGTTTGCACTGTCCCTAGTGCAACAATAAAAGATTCCATACTTTTTTCTCATACTTTTCTATTCTACTTCATTTAACTTTCTAATGGATGTCATAGGGGATATCATTTAATTTCAAATACTAATGTCCTCTCTATAGGCCATGCCTACTCATATTATTTTGTGATATTCAACTTTCACTCAAAGGCAATGCCTACTCCATATTAAACGAACTCTACTGTATATATATATATACGTATGAAAATTAAACCAAACAGTGTTAGAATTAGATTTTAGAGCTGTCAAATTTTTGTTCTTCCCTCGACGGGATTTGAACCCACACCATTGATACACTGCAGCACCATTCGCTTAGCCTTACGTCCAGCGCCCTAGACCACTCGACCACATCCACTCCCTATATATATATTATTTGAATACTACCCCTTTACAACGGGGGCAACCACTGTCGGGGTAATGCAATATAAAAATATAATTAATACATTAATAAGTACAATAATAGTACACTGTATTAAAACAATTCATGTAACAAACACTACTTAAGAAATATGTTCTCCATTAAAATGTACAAATACAAGCACTGTATCATAAAACATTATACTGCACTGCATTATAGTATTCTAGTATGTACATATTGCATAGGTAGATGTAGCCTACCACACGAACACCACCACAGTGCACCCTGACATAATAAAATAATGTATTTAAATGTGACACGCTAACATAAGAAAAGAACATGTTTACTTGCACGTTAGTCAATAGAAATTATGAAGTCACCGACATTTATTGCCATTACCAGCACTATTTCATGTATTCACACAATAAACCAATGTCAAATAATAAGAATAAATCATATGTAAATTATTAAAACAAAGGTCAACCTTCCCCAAAACATAGGTAACCTTATCTCATTTGAACTTTTTAATATTTTCTACTATGAGCGTACCCGCTGAATGTTATTTCCGAAACTCTGGATTGAATATCTACGGTTTTTTTATCACAAGCTGTACTCTTTTTTTTTTTTAAACAAGATTCCAGTTCTTGATTTTAACAACAATATAATATTATTGTATTCAAACGCTTGTTACAACCAGCTTCATTAGCCCAAGCGTTTAATGAAGTAATATATATATATATATATATATATATTATAAATATAGAGAAATTTACGACTCAATTATATTAGAATAATTCATAATCAAATATTTTACAAATGATTATGTATTCTTTTCTTTTTTTTTTTCTTTTTTTTTAGAAATTACCTTTCTTCAATAATTTCATTTCCACCATATATTTGTAGGTATATCGTAACAAACAATGAGTAAACATCAAACCTTTCTTGCTCGTTCTTGATATATCGTTTGAATAAGGAAGATTGTACATACTCGAAACTCATGACTAAAGGGGGACAACTAGAATAAGGTAATATCAACTGACATTGATATAGAGTGTATATACATGATTCTGTAACAATCACTGGAGATGTTACTTCACGTGTCCTGGTCATTTACATGAAAGGCAAGGTTTAGGCTTATGATGTTTAACGCCACTATCAACAAAATTTCAGTCATATCGTGGCGGTCAGTTTTATTGGTGAAGGAAACCGCCGGCCTGTCACAAGTCACTGACAAAAGTTATTACATAAAGTTGTATCAAATACACCTCGCCATGAACGGTGTTAAAACTCATAGCTTAATGGTAATAGGCATCGATTGCACAGGTAGTTGTAAATCCAACTACCATACGATCACGTCCACGACGGCCCCCATTTACATGAAAGTCAAAGAGTGTTGTCATGATAGCTGTGCTGAACTATTATAATCTGGATTATTGTAAAATCTTAAGTAAAGTGTGCAATAAATTTTAAATGGTTTGTGTAAATAAACTGTTTGTTTATTTTACTGTGATATAGCTAGGTAATACAGTAAAACATGTCTAAACCGAACACCTGTTGGACTGAAGAATTTATTCAGTTTAGACAGGTTTTTGATTTACACAGGTTCAAATTACAGACATTTAGTAGATGGGACTGTAAAATCTGTCTGCTTTAGACAGGTTTTCCGCTTACTCATGGTTCGGTTTAGACAGGTTTTCCGCTTACTCAGGATTCGGTTTAGACAGGTTTTCCGCTTACTCAGGGTTCGGATTAGACAGGTTTTCCGCTTACTCAGGGTTCGGTTTAAACAGGTTTTCCGGTTACTCAGGGTTCGGTTTAAACAGGTTTTCCGCTTACTCAAGGTTCGGTTTAGACAGGTTTTCCGCTTACTCAGGGTTCGGTTTAGACAGGTTTTACTGTACATAGTAACTGTATTATATAAAACTTAAGAAACAAGAACTTTTGGACTTTCATAGTACCATCAGAGACTTCACGTTCAGGTTAAAAAAAATTTATCCTTATTTCTTATGTTCAATGGGTTTAAGTGAGAAGTAGTTGTTCGATATAGGTGGAATTTTTTACCATCACCGTTTAAACTTTCCCTTCATAATACTGTCGACGGACGTGATTTAATAATGTACAATAATACCCCCAGCAAAGCTATTGTAAATGTGGCCTCTAATATCACTTACAGGCCGCTAATAGGGGCTAATGATACAGGCTGCTGGGACAAGGTTAATATCGTTCAGCTGGTCATTTAAATGGGAAAATTATTTAAAATCGTTCTCAAACAAAACAGTTACAATTTCCCTGGATCGTCATAAAAAAAATGGATTAAAGTCATACCATTTGTTTTTTCAACAACACTATTATTGTACAAGTTAGATAAATTATTATTGAAACAAAAGAAGTTGCCCGTATTGGATATAACGGCCTTCACCTGAGTACTCATGCGGAAAAAGAAACCCGTTATATCCAATACGGGCCGCTTCTTTTGTTTCAATAGTACACACTCTATCTTATACATAACTTACATCTAAACTGCATCATCTGGTATTGTTGTAAGGGAGTTATTGTGATTCCTGAGGCAACTTGTTTGTTGAAATTTGTATCTGTAGACATTAAATCATCATTGGCGTTACCATTAAAGTTTCCTAGGAGTCCTTCCACCTGTCCCTTTAAAGATATAATAAGAATATAGTTTAACATTGATACATGTGTTCACACTTTGTTTTTCCCCACGTGGATGTAATTCGTAAAATCTGTATTTGTCATATTATCATTAAAGACTTAATAGTCATCACGTTGATAAAAGTATATGTCATTATATTGTGTAACTGTGTTCTAAATTTGTTATGCAATTATATTATATCATATAATATTGTCATTATTAGAATAATTTCATCATCTATGATTATCAGGTCAAACTGACATTAGCTTATCCAGTATTCGGGGTTAGGGGTATGGTGTTTAACGCAACTTTCAACAACACTTCAGCTATATCGTGGCGGTAAGTTTTATTGGGGAGACATGAGTACCTGTAGAAAACCACCGGCCTGTTGCAAGTCTCTGACAAACTTTATCACATAATATTGTATCGAGTCCACCTCGCCATGATCGGGATTCGAACTCACAACTTTAGTAGTGATATGCACTGATTGTACATGTAGTTTCAAATCCAACTACCATACGATCACAAGCATGACGAACCCTTTTTTCAGTTTTATGATATTGTTTATATTGACTGAGTTGCAAAAACTTAGATGTCAATTGAATTGAAATTCAGTTCAATTGTTAATCATTTTAGTTGAGATGTGCAACTAAGTTCTCGTTTGTCAATTCATCTGATATGGATTCCCTTAACAGTTGTACCACAGTGTTCATGTTGTCAAATGAAGCCTATTTGTCATTACTTATTGATGTTGGATGTATAATACGATGAATTGTTGTCATCTTAAATAAACTATCGTAATCGCAATTCTAACAGGCCAAATATAGACTTCCAATGTCCAAGATGATAATCAAAGAAAGCATAAAGGAAGAAAGTACAAAATGAATAAATTATTCATGCAAAACATAAATCGAATCAGTAAGACACATCAATTGTCACTAGAAATTGGTGGTGATTACTCATTGCTAAATAACATAATAATACTACTATATCATATTTATCTGTACTTTACCATGAGTGATGGTGGAGCCATGACGAGTACACATAATGTCATATTACAGTCAACAATCTGTATTCCTAAGCCATTCTGTAGAATTATGGTGAAGTTTGCTTCCATTCCCTTAGTATCAGAATTTACAATAGCAAACTCTAATTAAAAGAAATAACTTTGATTATTGACAGTGTAAAACAAGATCGAGTTTTGATGCCATGAAACAAAACACAAAAGAGATGATTTCAATTTTCCCATTGTGAACTTTCCAATTATATGTAGCAGCGTTCCAGCAGCATCTCCATATGGAGTACATATCTTTCAGCTGATACGATATGTCAGAGCTTGTGGTTCATACCATGATTTCCTTGATAGTGGGTTACTGCTACCAAGGAAACTACTGAACAAAGGGTTTCTAATGCTTATGTTGAGGTCAACACTTCGAAAGTTTTACGGTCGCCACAACAACATTGTTAACCGATGCGGAGTATTTGTGTCAAAAATGACCACCGATATGTTCCATTTTGTCGTAATCACAATCAGGTCCTTTCCTCATTCATGACTTATCACCGGGTTTGTAACAATAGTAACACGACAGGTGGCGCATGTGGAACAGGAATTGCTCACCCTTCCGGAGCACCTAAGTTCACCCCCGATAGTGTTTTTGGTGCTTGATCTTTAGTTTTCTGTGCAATGTTATGTAGATCGTTGTTTGTCCAATCGTCCTTTTTCGTTTCGCATTGTATTGTCGATTTACGGCTTCTGGTTACCCCTTTGCTATCTTTAAACTTTTCTTCCAAATGTACACTGATGATGAGAACAAGCTTACAGCAGCATTTACTCTCCCGTGTGTGACCATCTGAGTGGAATATTTGGACGATAATATATATAACATATACAAATGAAGGAGAATGGGTCAGTTGGGTCAACTTCCTTTGACTACTACTGAAAATTTATGTAAAGAGGTGCGTAGAGACGACATAATAGCCATTGACAGAAGCTACAGAAGCGGACTACATGGAGTGTGTCACTTTCCAAAAATGGCACACTCTATGCCACATGATCAGTTTTTCCGCATTAACACCTGACAACCCAAAGGTTGGAGGAGAACAGTTTGATTCAATTCTGAAGATTTTGCATATCCAATATAGATTCGATTAAATTTACTTTTGAAATCTTGCCAATACGTTTGCTTGTTATCAAAGAAATAATATTTCTGATTGACAAGGACATCCAGGTGTCGACGGGTTCTGTCAGCAGTTGGTAACTTTAATCTGATTTCTACTGTCTCAGTTCCTACACGTACAGCAACATTTGTCATCATAACACTACTATTTCCTCTTTCGCCTGGAAAATTAAAAAATCTAAATGACGCAAAAAGTTGATAATTACTTTAAGAAACTTACTTCTTTCATGAAGTCCTTCGAAAATGAATACACTTACTAATAATAACAGCTCAACAAAGAAACCGGAGGTGTGACCAGTTATTTCGAAATGGAAAGTCTCTATTGCCGTATGCAAGGCAGTGTTGAAGAACTAGACGTCCATGTCTATAACGTTCGTGTACAGCAAAGGTCGTGTAAATGGAGACAAAGTTGTTAAAATAACACAGGATCATATCTACTAGCAGCTGCGACACAGATCGGAAAAGGCCATATTCTTATAACATACGTAGTCCTTTGTTCCAACAGTCAATGCTACATGCTCTTGAATAACGTATCTAATGACATATGCAGACTTCAACTGTTTGACAATGGCAGATTCATGGAACAGGTATAATCACTAAAGGAAACTTAATGCAGCTCAACAATTTCACGAATATCAACAAAACAAACTACAACCTTTCACTTCAAATCATTGAACACAAAATACCACAAAGTATGACTGTGAAAACTGATACCTGTTGTGTTTTAATTTAGGCTCTTTGGGATATACAATATAGAAGTGGTCATTGATTTCAATGTTGTAACTTCATTTTGTCTTTTATATATTACCGTATATATCTTCTAAGGTATTGTCACGCCTTTTTTGAACAATTCAGTACATTGCAGACATACATGTCAATTACTTACCGACAATTGTGGGAAATACGTTTTTGTATAATCTCCCCTGGACAGTAACAACATCTGCATTCGGTATTGTTGATTTCATCAGTAGAAAATCTCCTTCCGCGCACATGCGATGGTGCTTTCCATCAAAAGTTTGCATGTGACCCTGACCATATACAATTGCTATATGCAAAAGAAGAAAAAGTGGAATACTAAACAAGTGCATATATGGAAACAGAAACTATGTTGTATATTGTTTTATCATACACTGGTGTTGATAATAATAAGAGGAATCATGTTTATTTCACCCAGTTTCACAAGAATGGCCCAAGTGGGCTGATAAAGCAAGTTTATTAACTGTTTCCGGAATGTTATTACATGCCTTTCCGTCAATGTTGATAAGTTTATTACACACCACTTCGTGAATTTCCGAATATTTCGTTCATATATCATGACCTAGGGCTGATAAAGGACATGATATGAAAAATGCCATGTTATAATCTATATATCATTTGAGGTCAACTATATTTTAATTTCAATTTGACAAGATCCTGATTATTTATTTTCTTGTAGTTATTTTACCGTGATATTTTCTATTGATAAAAATATATATATTGAATATACCATGACCAATATTCCAATATGTTATCGCCATAGTTATGTACTCACCAGGTGTTGGTGGATGATAATCTGCACAATCTCGTGTTGGTCTTTGATCCATGTAATAGTCACAATCATTATATCCAGTCCATAAACAACAATAATAAAATGTTACCACATCTTTAATCCAGTGAGACATGGATGGTACGAGGCCATTACGTCCATATGGAGCAGCGCCCCATGTATGACTACGATCAGGTGTACTGCCTTGGAAACTATCTGCTGCAAATTTAAGATTACCTCCCTTATCATAACAACATTGATTTCCGGCACCATCAGACCTGCAAAATATTAACTAATCGTATCAGTATCCAATATAATATCGTTTTTGTTGTACGACGAATTCGGATATTAAATTTCATGTTTTGACGGTCACAATTGGTTCGTAATCTTTGTGAAAACCTATTTAGAATGGTTACCAGAGCATAATTTGTAAAGTTATGATATAAGTAATTTATTTCGTTTTTCTGTGTTATCTCCTTTTATAAGAAACCATTACATGTATTGAAAAATGTAATGATCTTTACAAAAGCCCACCCTGTTTTATTTTGTTATTGTATTTCAATATGCTTTGCTTTGATCCAATGTTTAGATAATAAGATAATTATGTAACAATTTACTGTGATCGGAAGTTTACATAGTAATATAATTGTGTACAAATTCAGTCAATCTTACATATAAAAAAAGAATAATAATATTTATTCGCCAAGGTCATATCACCTAGAGGTATACAGCACGAAATATACATAACATATGCATAGAAAAGCAGAAGGTATATTGATACAAATTATAACATCTTAAATAATCTTAATTAGTAAATAGGTACGCAGTGTTGTTGTATAAACATTTTGTCCTAATAAAGAACTATATGTAATCTTCGTGATGCGGTTATTATAAGCTTACTATTAGTTCATATGGCCTCAACCATCATTTACATATATTATAGCACACGAGGCCATAGTAAAACATTGAACTTTGAAAGTTGAACCAAAATCTAATTTCCAATACCATTTTGATACTTACGTAGGTTGTACAGACCGAATACAATGTACAGCTCCTATGTGGTAGGTACATTTACTGCCATCATACAAATCACAGCCAACATCAGTCTGCCAGCGACCAAAGTCACTTAGAGCTTGTACCAGATTACACGGACAATGTTCTAATTTACTAAGCCATTTCATATCCTGCTTATCCTCATTATACCATGCTTTACATTTTTGACTCGGCCAATTTTCACCATACTGCATCACCATAGCCTTATTGACGTAAAACCCCAATGGTAAAACACCACTTACTAAATATCTGAAATAAAGTAAAATACCTATGGTAAAACTCCACTTACAAAATATCTGAAATAAAGTAAAATCCTTATGGTAAAACTCCACTTACAAAATATCTGAAATAAAGTAAAATACCTATGGTAAAACACCACTTACTAAATATCTGAAATAAAGTAAAATCCCTATGGTAAAACACCACTTACTAAATATCTGAAATAAAGTAAAATCCTTATGGTAAAACACCACTTACTAAATATCTGAAATAAAGTAAAATCCCTATGGTAAAACACCACTTACTAAATATCTGAAATAAATTAAAATCCCTATGGTAAAACTCCACTTACTAAATATCTGAAATAAAGTAAAATCCCTATGGTAAAACTCCACTTACTAAATATCTGAAATAAAGTAAAATCCCAACGGTTAAATACTATTTACAAAATATCTGAAAAAAAGTAAAATCCCAATGGTAAATCCCCACTTACTAAATATTTGAAATAAAATTATAGTTCCTAATAATGTAATTATTGCTAAAAGTAAAGTTCATCCCCCTTAGCCATAGGTGACCATAGCCGATTTTGGCTATTATCGCTAGACCATTTAGTATTCCTGCTCGCCAAATGTTTCAATTATTTGGTTTTCCAATCTTTGACTTCGAGTGTAGCTGATGTAAGTTATTCCAGAAACGCGTCGTACGCATTAAATTAGATATCTACGTTCTTATTATAGACATAGAGTGTGTGGGTCAAACTGAAACAAATGTATGTGAAATAACATTTTTAGCGAATGAACCAGCAATTCGCTTAGAAACCAGATATAGAGCTTCGGAATGCATTTGAACATTGCAAAGCACAGCGATATGCCAGACCGCCATGACATAACTGACATATTGTTGAAAGTGGCGTTATTTACCGTCTGCTTGTATAACATGTGTACAATATATAAACAATTGGTAACGTGCATATTCAAACGAAGTTTGATTAGCGAACTCTTTTTTCCTGAGTGCGATTTTGCATGATTGAAGTAAATGTAAAGCTAGTAAATTGCTTTAGTTGAAGCTGATATAATGTTTTGTAGATCATTGTTTGTTTGTTTGCTCCTTTTTTTTTACCATTGTATTGGGTGTCGATTTACGGCTTCTGATCACCCCTCTGGTATCTTCAAACGTTTCTCATTAAAGGTTGTAAGTGTATGGTGTCATCAATTTTGTTAATATAGGTTTCTACATTGAAGAGAATCTGTGTAGGTTATGAGTAATGAAGACTGTGTGTTGTTCTAATGGTAAAAAAACAAAATACCTCACTGTCTGAACACTTCCAAAATCAAATATCAAAATCGTAGAAATTGGCAAAATCGATATTCCTAACACACAAAAATGAGCAAGATGGAATACCGATTCTGCTTGTTTTTACTTTGCAAAGAAAATTACAATGTACATTATTGTATTGTATTGTATTGTGTCGATACAATTTAGTCATAATAACATCTTTGTTTGCCATAGTGGTGTCCAACAAATTGTGTGCTGTGTTTTTACTTTGTTTTTCTTCGTCTTGTGTACCCTATGTCGCCAGTTTCTCTAGATAGTCAATGCTTGATTGCACTTTTGGTATTCTCTAAAGTTTTTATACATACCTATGAGTAGTTGCTTTTCTTTTATCTTGTAGCTCAGCCATTACAAAACCTATTTCAAAGTCGTTACAAACTATACCGACACACATGTTATCTGTATCAAAACTGTAGCGGTTACTTGAAGCAGCAATTGATCCAAGACTTTTCAAGTTTTGCAATATGACCTGTAATAATCATAATATTCCAATAATAAATAAATCAAATTGATATATAGAGGACCATCACTATTTTGTACTTGTTTTTGTCAGATTATTTCTATATCGTTCAGTACATGCTTTTAAATGTCCGGTTATTCTAAATTTTACCCTTATACTAACCTTCGATGGAAACATTTTAAATTTCTATGTGCACGCCCATATAAGGGACCCGCTTTTAGAGCAGTTAATCGGAAGGGGACAGTACAAATTATCACCATCATATTAGATGTGGAATATGTGGCCGACATTAGCCGTGCATGTACTCAGGGAAATTCTTAGAGCAAACACTTAAGGTGTCATCATTGTTCAGAGATCTTGAGTTCATCCATGTTTTTGTCTTTACTTTATTCCCCGAACAGTAATGTGAAATGATTGAACATTATTTGCATGTCCCGAATCATTTTATTCTTAATACAATGAATGATATTATATAAATATTCCATCGGATTAGTGTATGCAATGACATGGCAAAGGGTTATTATATACAAATGTATAAGTGATATTTCGGATTAAATATCCACCCTTTTACAGTCTACGATGAACACATAGTATCAAGCCAATTAACAATGTCATATAAACCTGATGTTACGATGACAAAACAAACATAGAAAGATAAAGCAAACACTGTCACATTCCGATCTCCCGCAAAATCTGAGAGCAATACCTTATTTTGATTTCACCTCGAAGCTTAAAGATTCTGATTACCCATGTGGTATATTCAAACTTTTCTGATGAAACGAAAGTTTCTGATCTTGTTCTCAAACTGCTAACCATGTATGTGTGTCAATCTAAGCATTTCATATTTTAAAAGAAGAATCGCAAAAATATGTTATGTGTAAATATGGCGTAACAAAAGCCCATTTGATTCTATAAAATTTCAAGACCAAAACCATTTCATCTCATTCTGAGACGGTTTGACTAGATAATGATCCAATTGTTCATAAGATATACTACATACCCCGTTCCGTGTCTCCCTATATCCCATTAGAGAAATATTTAAAAAACTATTGGGGGCATCAGTGAGTTGTTTACTATCCCATGTCATAGTTAGGCGGTTGGTGGTTGTTTCATTCCAGCCAGTGAGTGGTCCATTATAGGGAAGAGATATCATTTCTTTCGTAGACACTCTGCCTTGGTGCACTGAAATAATAGTAATGGTTTTCATTTCGTATTGCAGAATGGTATTGATTAGGATTTAACTTTTTTATTTTCTATTTTAGACTTGTCAATATCATATTTAAGCTTTTTCTTACTAGCCATTCATTTGAGTTCATACTGAATGTACATTGCAACAGTTATAATGAAACCCAAAGTTACTTGGGGCCGTCGTGGTCATGATCGTCTTGTAGTTGGGTTTAGAACTAACTGTACAAGCAGTGCCTACCACCACTAAAGTTGTGAGTTCGAACCACATTTATGGTGAGGTGTACTCGATACAACACAATGTGATAAAGTTTGTCAGTGACTTGCGACAGGTCGGTTGTTTTCTCCGGGTACTCCGGTCCCATCCACCAATAAAACTGTCCACCACGATATAACCGAAATATTGTTGAAAGTGGCGTTAATGACCACAAAGCTAAAAACCAAAAGTCAAGTTTTAAACAACATAGTTGGTGATTTGTTTTATCATTTAGGTATTGTTTAGTCAACACTGATTGCAACCATTTATGCAATAAAATGCAATATAATTAACTTGTGAACATAAAGATAATATATAATTGAATATGTTCTGTTTGTCGTAATCATAATTCGGTTCTTTCAACATTCATGACTTATCACCGGGTTTGTAACAAGAGCAACACGACGGGTGCTACTAGTAGAGCATAAACTGCTTACCCTTCCGGTGGACCTGAGTTCATCCACGAACCTTTTTCCCGGTTTTCTCTAACGTTTTTGTAAGTGACAATCAAAAGATGTCCCCTCGGTTGTCCCATTCCTTCCTCATTTCTCTGCATTTTATATACCGCAGAGCTTGTTTTGTCCGGAATAACTATGACCATGAACTATTTACCACTGTACGCTAAGAAACCAAACAAGCTATAAATATCATGAATTTACGTAGGATATGATGGTGCACTTTTATTATGTTTATTTGTGGTCAGTGGTAGCCTTCTGAAACATGATATGGATTTAATATCAACAACATCCTGAGATATACATAACAGAAATTATTTTAATATATCGGTGAGCTTAATCAATCATGCTAGTAAAAATGGTGTCAAGTGTCACATAATTAATTACTTTAAAAAAGATGATGTTCCCCTTGTCATTGCATTTGTTTAAAATACATTTTACTGTGAATATTTCAAGCTGGTGGTGATAATATGAAGCTAAATAAATTCTAATAAATTGTATTTACCTATTAAAATATTCGTACTATACAGGAATGGTTGGTTATCTAAAGAGAGTTCCACTTTTACCCAGCCTCGTATTGACATCCATGGAACAGAACATCTAACTTTCATTGCATTGACTTTGTAACCATAGGTTACTAGGTTGTCATCGCTTCCAAATCTACACTTGACAATTGGTTGAGTGTTTGCTAGCATACATGGACCAGAAATGTCCAACATCTTCCCGCCAAACATTCCAGCATATTTTGGGGCAATACTAAGTTGTCCTAAATAGAGAGAAAACGGGTAACTAAATTAAATACAATAAAAATAATATTACTTTGTAAATACGTGATTTAAACATGAAATAATAATTTTTCACTAATTTAACCCCGCCACCTTTTATTGAAGTTTCTGTTCCAAGTCAGGAAAGTGAGCGATCATGTATTTGCTTTTGAATATTTCTCTACGATTTTGATATTAGTTTTGGAATTGTTCAGACAGTGTGTTATCTTTTGTTTATCATTTTATTTATAGTCACACAGAGGAACTGGAATAAGTGAATGAATGATATTGCATTGTCATAGACTAAAGTCATAATTTAACATACAACATACAATTCAATAAATACATTGAATGCATTTTGTGTGTGATACATTTGAACCAGCTACTTTAACCTTCAATTAGTATGATCCATATCAAACATTATAATGATATTTTATTGTATATATTTCCTCACTAGGGGATTATGGTGTTTAGTGCTACTTTTAACAATAATTCCTAATATTGCATATGTCTCTGAATTGCCCATTCGTTTTGTCGCTTCGGTTTTCTCTAACGTTTATAGAGACAAAATGTGAATGGAATATTCTACCATGATTGATTGAGTCCTTGTTGTGTTTGTCTTCGTTCTGTGCATTGTGTACTCAATGTTGTCAATATCTGTGGATTGTCAATTCCTGATTGCACCTTCTCTAACGTTTATTTGTAAAAGAAAAGGGAATTTAAATTTACCTTGCCTGCTGTTTGAACATCCACCATGTACAATTTGTTCTGTGTCTATCCTGTAGATATATCTGCCTATTACATCACTACCATACGAATTTGGGGCCTGTTTTAATTCAGCATCATTCAGCGCAGTTGTGTATCCACGACCGTCACCCGCATTAAAACCAGACTGTAAAACATATGCCTCACATGAAAGCGCTCTCGTAAAATAAAACATGCAATGTACCAATAACGATCTATACAAATATAAGTCAAGCACCGTGAACTTATGTTTTATCTGGTAGGTAATAAGATATGGGTGTGAATGCACATACTAAACACAAATACATTTAGACACAAATGAAAGTACATGAACAACATTTTTTATTTTAAATACATTGATGGTCAAAATGTGATTTAATATTTTTCATTGACTTACACAAGAGAATTGTGATATGTCTAGAACATATCTGGTAATTAGTGAGTGAGTGATTGCTGTTGAACGCCAACTCAGCAATTATTCAGATATATCATGCCGAGAACAAGTAATTTTTCAGTGAGATGACGATGAGGTCCGCTTTGTACTAGATCAACATGCTTAGTTGGATTTTGTATTGTGCTAGCGCACTGAAACAACAGTCCGCGGATAAACATGTCGCCCCACTCGACACATTTACCTGATTCTGAGTCATTCAATCTTTATTATTTCTCCTTCATGCAACGTGCTCAGCAGAGAAGTAACAAATACCAGTTTTACCATTTTGAACCGGTCGGGGCTCGAACCCACGCTCTACCGCACTCGGGGCGAGCACGCTAATCATTATACTACCGATGCGGTTCTCTCTCTGGCTATTAGTAGTATTTGAAACCAAAATACACAGTAGAAATATAATACATCAACTCCTTTGAGTATACATGTACATCAGGGTTGCGTTCAATATCGTAGCAGCTAGTCTAGCTGCTAGGTAAAATAGCAATAAAGTTATTGAACGATTAGCTACGTAGCAGTGCTAGCCAATATGGTGCCAATCATATGGAATATATTTCTTGGAACATTTTAGGCTAATTGTATTTGTCTAGCTACCTTCATAAATTATCATCCGTATTAAAAGCGTATCTCTTTTTCGGGTGACATTATGCATTCGACTAATTATTGCGTTTTAACAGTCTTTTTAGGGTTTTATCAACCAATTATATTATTTCATATAGTTTTAGCCGCCATCTTGGATTCAAATGCTAGCAGAAATTTCTTAATCTAGCGAGAGCTATGTAGCGACTAGGCTAGCTTTCCGTTCAGTAGGATTTTTCTACGTAGCTCAATATAGCAGCTACGATGTTAAATGCACCTGAGGTCTTCCTACGCCAATAATACAGCCACTGATAATAGAAATACCTGCATGTATCGTCCGAGAGCAATGTCCATGTTAATGTAGTTGAAAATAGCAAAACTCAGTGTTCCGTCTGTCAGCATAACAATCTGAAAGGTGTTGTTCTGAAGAAAAAACAACAAAACAAATTAGGCTGCATATAGAGATAAGATAGTGTAAACACTATGAACCATGACTTATATATAGTCATAGTACATGTGGCAAATGTTTGCTGATCGCATTAGAATAGTGAGTACCAATACTCGTATCGGTGAAATTTGCCGATTGTTGGCAGTCCTGTTTAGGACTCTTTGTTTTCTTGCTCACAAAGACTTTTAAATTATGGCTTTCCAAATCATTTGACTTTGAGCGTACCTGATCAAGGTTATTCCAGAAGCACGTCGTGATCATTAATTTATATATCTACGGTTTTATTCTGTTTGACACCCCTACACATGTTAAATATATACTATAGCTAGGTCTAACAAAAAAGTTAGAAGATACTGAAGAAGCATTCATAAGCCGTCAATCGAATTAAGACAGACAATACAATGACAAAAAGAAAAAGGCCAACAAGACAAACAGCGATCTACACAACATTAGATCGAGCAGCACGAGAGTTCGAAGACAAGAGAGATTTTGAGTGGAAAGACAAGAGCACGTAGATAAATCAAACGCAAAGCTAGTACAACATGCACCAGGTGCACTGGAATAATATATATATATATATATATACGTCTGAAAATTAAACCAAACAGTGTTAGAATTAGATTTTAGAGCTGTCAAATTTTTGTTCTTCCCTCGACGGGATTTGAACCCACACCATTGTTACACTGCAGCACCATTCGCTTAGCCTTACGTCCAGCGCCCTAGACCACTCGACTACATCCACTCCCTATATATATATATTCTCATTAGTGATACCGACGTAACGTATATTTTCTAAATGCAGTTCAGGAATTATATATTCACATGTTAACAATTAGTAGAGAAGAAGAATTTCCACTGTGATCAACCAATTCATGTGTGGAAACCGAATGATTCTTTAAGTTACGACTTCCGGTTTGGCATATGGTGGTATTGGTTTAGTTATTAATTCCTGTCAAACATTTCAATATTTAAAAAAAATGGAATAAATAACAAAACAACCTAATACAATCATAATATAAACGGTAAGGTTGACTGTTACCTTGCATACGTTTGCTCTGTCTAGAGTGCACCCTTTTTCTACGTCACTTCTAGATACAACATTTTTCCATGTGACAATTAAACCAAATGCAGCTGTAAACTGATCTATGCCAACTACAGATTGCTGAATAATTGCAGAATAGTTGCCAAGTTCGTCTGCAGGTATATTAAATCGCTCTGTACGTGGTCCATATCTAAACAGAACCTGGCCTGTATATGGTTTGCCTCCTAAGTTAGTCTTTATGTCCTGAGCGGAAAAATAAAAGGGAGCTGCAAAAGCTGGATCTTCCTTTGTCAGATATTTAGAATAATCTTCTGCTGAGTACACAGTACTAGGATGAAAACCTACCAGTCCATCTTTAGAGACCTAAATAGAAAATAGAAAACATTGAGGCATTTTTAAAGACAAATTGTTGATTGCAGCTGTCCTGTAGCGAAGAATGTTCGTCTTTACCTCCAGATATTTGTAGTGTGGCTAATGTCATATTTACGTTATTTTTTTCTGCTTGCGTATAGTGGTGTCAGACACATATTGTGTTGTGTTTTTGTTTTCGTCTTTTTGTCTTCGTCTTGTGTACCGTGTGTTGCCGGTTCCTCTGATTGTCCATTTTTGATTGCACGTTCGGTATTCACTAACGTTTATTTATAATATAGTACTTAATTCGTCCAGTACAACCAGCTGAATATGACAGGAAGTAGTATCTACAGTTGTCTAAATGTTTAAATGTCGCAATAAACATGCTTTATTGGAGGTAGATTACTGTTGAAAAAGGTTGTGATTCGTATGACTTAATATTGTTAAGCATGTTAACAGTATAATCACCGGGTTTGTGACTAGGGTAACAAGACGGGTGCCAAAATTCAGAGGCCATTACGGTCGGGTAGTGCCGAGACATGACTAAGGAGAGATAAACTCTTGGTTTTGTACACTTATTTCATATTGTATTTTATGACACATTGTATATACAAATCACATTAAGAAATATTGCACGAGATGATTGTCACATGCATGACGCATTATTGTACATAATCCAATTATCAAAATAATAGCAGCGAGCAAATGTTTCTTTTCTAATAGTACTTACATAAAGACTGCTATATCGTGAGCCTCGAAATGGAAATTGGATGTTGGAAAGCTTAACTTCATGGTTTGAAGTGTCTTCGCTTCGCAGTAAGGCCTGGCCCGTTTGTGCGAAAAGTTGACCTCTGCAAACTTCATAAAACAAAACAAAAACAATGAATAACAAGATATATATATATCTAATTCTAACACTGGTTGGTTTAATTTTCAGACGTATATAATATTTAGTATTAACGTAGTATCAAAGATATAAATTTTGGATCTGCCAAAGTCTTCTCATTGACCACAATCCAAGTTGGAAAGAAAATCAAAGACAGAAAAAAGAGAGTTTTTGGATCCGCGAGTTACAAACATTACACCCGGAAGGCATAAACAAAAAGGCCTAAATCTTTTGTATTTTAACTTTTTAACCAGTGCCTCGTCCTTAGCTAGTTGGTAAACTTTATCATTACATTTTCTCATTCTGTTCATATTTATAAATTAGTGTGCAATATACTTGAATAATATAAAGTATAGAGTTCAAGATTATGATTTTTAGTAATTTACGTCACGATAACTGATGGTCAAGTGACAATTTTTCAAATCAGATTACAGACGCTGATGAAGCTTGTCGGTCAAGCGAAATATCCGTCGATTTAATTATAATTATAGTCTTTTTGTAGACTTATAGTTATTTTTGTTACAATTTAGCATCTTTTTTTGATATCGTTGTGCTAACATTTTAGACGTTTATATATATATATATATATATGTCTGAAAATTAAACCAAACAGTGTTAGAATTAGATTTTAGAGCTGTCAAATTTTTTTTGTTCTTCCCTCGACGGGATTTTAACCTACACCATTGATACACTGCAGCACCATTCGCTTAGCCTTACGTCCAGCGCCGTAGACCACTCGACCACATCCACTCCCTAAAAAAAGGAGCTTCAATAATCCTAGTGTTACCTTTTCTCGTAAGGCAAATCTAGGGATAGACGTAAGACATGTGTAGATGGTACATATATACTTAATATTATAATTTGACAGCAATCTATCTCAGCAATTTTTAATATATTGTATAGGATAATGAAGAATTCATTATACAGTCACAGGAAATAAAGTATATTATACAAACGTCTAGAAGCAAGTGACAACCATACAATATATCTGTCCCACTGGATCTCAAAGTTACTAAGGATACTAGGTTAATACTAAATATTATATACGTCTGAAAATTAAACCAAACAGTGTTAGAATTAGATTTTAGAGCTGTCAAAATTTTTTGTTCTTCCCTCGACGGGATTTTAACCCACACCATTGATACACTGCAGCACCATTCGCTTAGCCTTACGTCCAGCGCCCTAGACCACTCGACCACATCCACTCCCTAAAAAAAGGAGCTTCAATAATCCTAGTGTTACCTTTTCTCGTAAGGCAAATCTAGGGATAGACGTAAGACATGTGTATAAGCGTGTGTAGATGGTACATATATACTTAATATTATAATTTGACAGCAATCTAACTCAGCAATTTTTAATATATTGTATAGGATAATGAAGAATTCATTATACAGTCACAGGAAATAAAGTATATTATACAAACGGCTAGAAGCAAGTGACAACCATACAATATATCTGTCCCACTGGATCTCAAAGTTACTAAGGATACTAGGTTAATACTAAATATTATATACGTCTGAAAATTAAACCAAACAGTGTTAGAATTAGATTTTAGAGCTGTCAAAATTTTTTGTTCTTCCCTCGACGGGATTTTAACCCACACCATTGATACACTGCAGCACCATTCGCTTAGCCTTACGTCCAGCGCCCTAGACCACTCGACCACATCCACTCCCTAAAAAAAGGAGCTTCAATAATCCTAGTGTTACCTTTTCTCGTAAGGCAAATCTAGGGATAGACGTAAGACATGTGTATAAGCGTGTGTAGATGGTACATATATACTTAATATTATAATTTGACAGCAATCTAACTCAGCAATTTTTAATATATTGTATAGGATAATGAAGAATTCATTATACAGTCACAGGAAATAAAGTATATTATACAGTACATTGTATATATATATGGATTAGATCAAATTAATTTGAGGAGGGTGGATAATTTAAAGGATGGCAGGGGTGTGTAGCAACCATATAATGATTCTCCACATAATATTCTCATTTGTAAAATATGGCATATTAACGTTGTAGCAAGTTGTTTTTAATTTTCATTATCAGATGAACAAACGGATATCCAAATTTTACAACAAAATGGAAGCCACAATATCCACAGTATTGACTGATTAATAATAGACGGAAAATATACTATATTTAACTAGAAAACTACATTACGATAGGTTAATATCACTTTCAAATGTTTGAACAGTGCAGGATTTTGATGACGAAAGGCCCTAGGATATTTCATGTGTGGGTTCCCTCCCGAATCTCCCACCCCCGTGAAAAGCGGAAGATGGAAAGGTTTAAAATAAAAGCGAAGATGACGGTTGTTTAAAATTCTGCAATTATGAAATGGAGTGCAATTGTCAAAGGCAAATTACTTAAGGGTTGTTTAGAAACTACAATGTGTTATGACAGCTTTTGTATGAATGGTCTATTGCAGTGACAGGAACATTATAAACCTTGGCCGAAGTCCCCCTAGATTTTGAGGTCCTAGGTTTTATAAACCTAATGGTCTAAATCGGATAAAGTGAGCTATGGATGAGGGAGGAGAATCTTAGTTTTGATAATAATTTTACTATTAGTTGGTTATGCAATTAACTTGTATTATTCTGCACTGGTTATACTAGACCAGTCAAATTGCATTGACTGTATGATGTTTTGCTTTATACTGTAACTGACCAAACACATAGGTTTTCTGGTATCTGATTCACGTTGAGCGACGGTAAAAAAATGTAACAGTTTACGCGCAGACGTCACAGAGGACACCATTAAGAAGCGATTAGAACGACGCTTGTTTCCTCTTTTTCAGACATTTGGCAGTTGTTTAGATTTTTTGACATTGCAGAATACAAACAATATACGTACATTGTCCGTTAACATAACATTTATTTGCACTCGTTGCGAAACCGGCCAAGAAAAGCTCACAAGAGTCTCGCTTGTTTTCCTGTGGCTAAATCTCGTATGCAGAAATGTTATATTTGCCTACAATATATGTTGTATTTTGTTTATTTATTTAGATTAAATAAAAGTGTATCTCTCCCTACTATGTCCATCCTTAATACATAAAACGTACTAATTATATATAGAGTTCATGGATTTGTTTGTATCTGTCTATTTAAACACGATTGTTAGAATGATATGAATCATTGATCGGTTATGAGATGTTATCGTGTGGATATGTCCGTAATCTGCAGATGACAAAATTTTAGCTATTCATGATAATTTGTATTGTGTAAATATTGTGAAGGACTTGTAATAGTAGTCTTATCAACTGACTGAAGACAAAACGGAAAAGTATCACCATTTTGAGATTATATTCACTGCACGGAAAATATTCAAGGTTTAGCTACATCCGTTCATGGCGTCCTGCATGCTAAATATATTAGCAAGATTGCTTTTTTAATAGTAATGTTTAAACCTTAGATAATCAAAGATAATACAATGGAAATAAAACGTGTATGTATTCATAATTTTGATAACTTTGTATGGAAATGATAAGCTTTTATTAATTTTATAAATATTTTTCATTGACGAACGGATATCATCGCCAAGGCTTACAGAATGCGAATAGGGGTACCATCTCGAAGGGGGATATCTAGATGTTATACGGAAAGCCTGACCGTGCAACATAGTATATAGCGTGTTGGGAGACGGTCACGCTCCTTACATATCATTGACATCTTTTGTTGATTTCGAAAATGGGTAGGCGCATTGTAGCCATTAATATCGGTCCCAACTCAGGTATCCATACTTTTCCATAGGCAGTCAAATGACGTTGTCTCGGTTGTCCCCCCCCCCCCCCCCCCTCATTTCTGTACAGTTTTTCTTTATATTGTCGTACTTGTTCTTCCGTATATTGATGAAATATTTTCTGGCATTCGTTAAAAAACAAACAATCATGTTGCTTGAAGTCTTACAATTATGATACCCAATATTCTACTAGATGATTTGATGAAACACACGGTACAATTCATATTCTTCATTGTAGTATGGGTTCTGGATGGGTTTGGATGGACAGCAAGGCTTATATTTCCAGCATACCAGCCCTTATACCTACGTTTATGTCCAGTTTATGTCCAGTTCTGATAAAGTCATCAACTACCTATACTTGTAAGCCCAAACTAAACAATACCTATTTAATCCATTACATCTAGGTATGTAAAATGCACTTGTTTAGGCCGATTTAAATTAATATAATGTTAAATTAGATGCCCTTACTTAGTAAATATATATAAAAAAATCTTACCTGATGCAAGTATTATTAGAGAAAAGAGAATCCGCGTCAGGTATTTTTGAATTTTCATGGTAGGCGCCATTTTTACCGTTAAATCATGTTAGCGTTGTTTTCGTGGTGATAAAAGTATGATATGACTTTATCTGTTTGGTTTGCGATAACGATTTAGTCACTACACTCAGGTATGTGATCAACTCAAATTTATATCTTTAAAGGTTGTGCAACGTATTTTGTGGATGGGTAGTTTAAAAAATCCCAAAATTCGTGCATACGTTTTAATTTACGTAAAACGATGAATAGACTGGTGCTTAGACATTTTGCATAATTTTTTTTGCATATAAACATATTCTTGATTAAAATTCACACATATATATCGATCTATTCATAATATCTTATCTGCTTTTCGGTGACGTGTTCTGATGTTTATTTTACACTTCTTTATCAATCCATGGACGTTTAAATATTATATAGAAAAATTGCAACATTTTACTTGTACAAATTTGGAAGAAAATTCACTTGCGGCGTGGTGTTAATATATATCTACTTATTTGTAAATTGATAAGAAGAGTAATTTTATCTACATATTTTCTGTGTTGTAAATTTTGGTCAATACACGTACTGTTTATTTACATTTTGTATTTATAAACATAATTGTATATTGCTGAACAGACAGTTTTAGTTAAACTCAGTTTACCTGATGAGGCTATATAGTATGAAATGTCTATTAATCTTTGTAAGATGAATGCATTCTTTTCCTTTGATCTTTCTATGGTTTATATACCTGGGGTCCGTTGTTGAACTTGTGATTAATCATATGATTAGCCCTAATTACATAATTAATTCCTATTCACATAAATAGCTAATGCAATGATTAAATTCCATTGCTGAACTTTTTTTAATCAATGTATTAACAAATCATATGATTATCATTTAATCACTCGATTAGCAAGTGATTACCCAAAATGCAGTCGGGCAAAAGCACCTTTCCTTCCTGTTGTCTGCAGGCAAAATGGAGAATGAAGTGAATCCAAAAACGTTGCCCAGGCTGAAAAAGGCTAATTTCTCCTCGTTAGATGAGCCAATAAAAGAAGTAAAAAAAAACAACTTTGATGTGTTGAAGGAAAAGTATTCTAATGCTGTGACCAATGTGGAGAAAGCTAGAATTTGGTCAGAAATAATTACCAAAATCAATGCCTTGGGTGTTGCACCAAGAACATTGAAGGAAAGTAATTAAGGATAAATGGAGGAACTTGACATCCAAAGCCAAGTGCACCTTTACAGAATACAATAAGGAAGCAAATAAGTCAGGTGGAGGTCCTGCTCCAGAGATGCCAACTTCTTCTGTGGAGATGATAGTTAACATACTGCAGGACACAGCAAGCTTCTCGGGCATTGAAGGAGGTCTTGAGACTGCATTATGGAGAGGTCAATTTACTCCTTTTAATACTCCGAATGAAAAACAAACGACAAACAAATAATAAACAATGTGAATATTGATAAATCTATCAGTATCTTTAGTATCTAAAATTATTGTCTGCTGTCTTTGTTCTTTAATACTTGAAATTCCCTTTTGTAAAAAATACTGTCTAAATACATTTTCATTTGACCTCGTTTACCTTAATCTGTAACGAACATCAATTCAATCTTCTTTCCAGTCATTAAATACTAATGATTTCTTGTAAGCAGTTATATATTTTAAGCCCAACCGAAACTCCAGTTTCATGATGTATTTGCCCATTTGGAACGATCTATTTCTATTTCATAGATCGTTATGACACATAGCCTATTTCTACATGTTAAATTCTATTTATATATTAAAAATAACTTATAATTCTATGTCCTTAATAAATAAAAAATTCCTCTTGAAAAACTGCGTCTTACCAATCATTTCATTCAGAGACATATAGAACATGGTCTCTACAATAACATTTGTTTTTCACCTTGTCCCTTTGGACAAGTAGTTGCCATAAATTACTTGTTCGAAAGGAATTTCAACTTGTCCAAAAAATTATTTCGGAATAAAAGTGTTTATCAAAATGTATGCACATTTACTTAATCAATATCCCATTGACTAAGCAAAATCAATAAAGACATCGATAAGGAAACACTTTTCCAATGTGCTGTTCGGATTTTCAACATGGTTGCCATAGAGTGTCATACATTTGCATGGGACCCTAAGTAGCATTATTTGAAAATGTTTTAATAGAATATTGTAATAATGAGGCAATTCAGCGATACAGGCTCCTTTTAGTATCTAGTTTCGTTTCCTTATCATCTAGGGGGATGTCGTGATCGTATGGTAGTTGGATTTTTTACTACTTATGCAATCAGTGGCTATCACCACACAGTTGTGAGTTCGAATCCCGCTCTGGCGAGGTGTACTCGATATAACATTATGTGATAAAGTTTGTGAGTGACTTGCGACAGGTCGGGGGTTTTCTCTGGGTACTCCGGTTTCCTCCACCAATAAAACTGACCGCCACAACATAACTGATATATTGTTGAAAGTGGCGCTAAACACAATAATCCTAACCCGAAGCCTTAGCTTCTATCTTATCTTTTGTTGGGTTTTTTTTCTTTAAAGCAGCATTGGTGAATTCGTACTTCCTCAGTAAACGAAATAAGTCAGTGTCTGGTAATATTGCCTGTCCATGCATCTATTTGTTTCTGAGCTACCTTTAAGATTTGGACATTTTACCATTTTAATATATGTCCCCCATACAAACATTTCTCTGATTCTACTCAAAACATCATGATCTTTGCATTATGAATTGGATTTTTAAATGATTTTTAATTTCTTTTTATAACATTTGTATATGTCTTAACTGTTCATCAGGATAATTCATCAACAGTGGACTTTGTCCTCGAAAAAGACGCTCTTTCCTAGGTGTCACCCCTCTATTCCAAAAAGCAGCATCCGCCATATTTGAATTTAATCAAGTGATTAAGATTTAATACAGTTATAGGAGGTGTTTTAGTTTAATTACATTTTAATCACATGTTCAACAACAAACTAATTATGTGATTAGATTTAATCATATGATTAAGCAAATTTAACGCAGTGTTAGTGTTAACGACAGGTTGAACCAAGGACCACAGAATGGTAGCAACATCGACGAACTATGAAATAATACACGCAGATACGAGATATTGCACACTTTAAATCTGGGCTGTAGTTTTATTACTCTCACAGAGCCGTGCAAATAACTTTGTTTTTCTGTGATATATAATTATATAAATTAGCTAAAAATAGGGGTACGTTGCATACAATGTATTATTTTTCCGATATTTATTCTGGTCTTTTGTTTTGTAAGTATGCATGCACATAACTAGAGGCTCCCAGGAGCCTGTAATCGCTCACCTGGTTTTCAATTTGACATCTAAAGTTGACAGAAAATGGGGGTGTTTTTACACATAATTTTGAAAGTAAAGATCATTTCAACTCAAATTTCTGAGCAAAAGATTTTGATGTGATTTTTATCTCATAATATTCCTAAACGGGATAAACCGGCTGAAAAAATCTCACAGAAAAACCCAGATTATATGCTAAACTACGCATTGCCATATAGCTGCAGTTACAATTTGAGTTCATTTTGATTTGTAATAAAGCGGAAATTGACAACTAAAGAAATTTCTATTTTTAGTAACAGCAGCAATTTTGAATGGAGGGCGGGGCTGTCGGACACAATATTGAAAGGGGACCACACAAGGACCATCCCAGCCAAAGGAGAAGAGCCAGGAACTCAGTATACGGCCCTGTAAATCAGTCATTTTTAAAGTAGATTTATACATGAATATTTTTGGTTTGTGCACCATTTCAAGACTAAATACGATAGTAAATGAAAAAATGAGGCTCTTTAATTCCACCTATATTAAAGCATAGCGCGCCCAAAGTAGCTTCCATTTCAGGTTTGACCAAAAATTCCTCGAAATAGTTACCTTTGAAAGAGTTTTACCTATGGGCGCCAGGCTTCGCCCGTCATTATTTTTGTTTTAAAATAAAAAGCTCTTTAAATAAAGATATTTTCAGGCGAAAAATCCATGGGCGAGGCTTGGCGCCGCATTAAACAACAGAAAAAACGGTTGATTTTCGATTTGTTTATCTTTCCGGATTACGTAATTTTGGAACCGAATACAGAACGACACAACACAAACGATTCGGAATGCAAGTTTGATAGAAGAGAACGGAATCATTCGGACCTATGAAAGATAGTTTTTACAACATTCATCACATCAGAATTTACTTTGAATGCTCTAAATATGACTTAAATAGGATGAGGTAGGTAAAAACAATGTACATTTCCGTGATTAATGTATTGCATGATATGCCTAATCCCTGAGATTCATTCCTTACAAATGAGTGTTTATCTCTGAAGAAATAAGTTAATAAAGATGAGTTATGTATGAAATCCATGGAGAAATTGTTGGACTGTAGGACTCTCCTTTAATGTTTTTAAGAAATCTTTTGAAATATATAACAGTTTTACAAAACTAAGTGCAGTTTTTTACCGGCAATGGTCAATTTACGTAAACAAGTTTGGATGCACAATATTCAAAGACTACATGACTTCTAGAAAGAGTATTTTAGTTATATCTCAATTGACTTTGTTTTCGATATTTCCAACCTCAATGTACCCTTTACAGACGGGTACCGTTTACAAACAAATCAATTGTTCAGTTTCAAATGAGCACTTTTTCACTGAGCAGACGACATATTAGCGATTTACGTTTTTATTTTATTCTTTGGAATAAACAATAGCGCTATGGTCTTGACTATGAAACTCAACTGCAAAAAAAATAATGTATTGCTTATTTTTGCAAATAATTTGTTTAGTGCCTTGTCACATACCTTGTTCAGCCCCAAATTGTATGCATATATTTGACCACACAGTTAAACCTGTACTCTTATATGCTTCTGAAATTGTTGGTTTGTTTAGCAATAATAAAAATTTTGGCGTTAATAGTAACAATGAGTCACATTTTATTAGTAATTTGTACAGCCGGAATCCTTTAGAAAAACTAAATATTTCCATGGGTAAATATGTTCTTGGAGTTAATAAAAGAACAACTAACTTAGCCATTTATGGTGAACTGGGAAGATACCCTCTATATATTGACAAATACTGGGTCCGGCTGTGCAAAAACACTCATCATGACCCCTTGCCGCGGGAGGCATATGAAGAGAATCTTTTAATGTACGGTAACAATGAACCTTGTTGGTTAAGATGTATACATATTTTATTGAAACATCTAAATATGGATCATATGTTGACTCATCCTGAAAATTTAAAATCTAGACACATATATAGTATAAAGAAAAAATTACAGAATAATTATGAGACATTGTGGAAAATTAACTTAAACAAATGTGAGAAACTTAGGACATATATAAAATTTAAGTTTATATTTGGATACGAAACTTATATTTCTGATATTAGAAATATTAGCCATAGAAACATTCTTATACGTTTTTGTACTAGTAACCACAAGCTCCATATTGAAACCGGTCGATATACCCGTCCAATTACTCCTGTTGAGAACCGTATATGTTCCAATTGTAACTCTAAAAGCGTAGAAGATGAAATTTATTTTCTAATGTATTGTCCTAATTTGAAAACCACAGAAGAGAACTCTTTTCAAATGTCCTTAATTATAATGCTGCTATATTAAGTGCAGAGGATAAATTTGTTTGGATATTGAGCAACGAAGATCCATCTTGCGTCAGAGAACTCGCAACATTTATTCACTCGTGTTTTCAAATGGCACCATAGTTCTCTGCATGCATGTTTTATATTTTATCTTTTCCAAATACAGTTATCTCTCTTTCATTGCCTCCCAAATGCAAACTATAATATACAATTTTATTTGTTATTTTATTATGTCATTCTTTCATGTACTATCTCATAATCTTTGTCAACCTTAATGTTCAATTATTGAGCTTTCTTTAATAAAGTATTTCGTATTTCGTATTCATTTTCAATGTTCTTAAGATAAAATAAAGAAGAAAAACTTAACATTCTTATTAATCTTGTACAGAAATAAAAAATATTAAATTGCAGGGGAGATAATCCATTTCGAAGCAAGTCTCAAACAGCTTGTAGTTTACTTTACATTCCGTCATTCTACTTTTAAACCTGGTACACATTCAGTGGAGGAGCCAGGGGCAGGGGGGGGGGCAACCATATACTTTTGCCCCCCCCCCCCCAAGTTTTTGCCTGAAAATGTTTATTTGCAGAAAAATAAAACTCTGTCCAGAGACCTTTTTTGGCTTCTTACAGTCTTGGTTTCAAATATGAAGTTCCCCCCACCAGGTTTGGTTAAATTTGGTTCAGCGGTTTCAGAGGAAAAGATTTAAATGTGATCTTTTATTAAAATATTCATAATTTGCATAATCGGTATAAATCGGCTGAAAGAGATATTTCACAGAGAAGCCCGGAATATATATATGTTAAACTACTCATTGTGATGTAGCTGTAGTTAAAATTTGACCTCATTTTGACTTATGCTAAAGCAGCAATGGACAATTGAAGAAATTTCTATGTTTAGTAGCAGCAGCCATCTTGAATAAAGGGCGGGGCTGTCGGACATAATTTTGAAAGGGACCCACCCAGGGACCATCCCTGCCAGGTTTGGTTTAATTTGGTTAGGCGGTTTCAGAGGAGAAGATTTAAATGTGATCTTTTATCAAAATATGCCTAATTTGCATAATCGGTATAAACCGGCTGAAAGAAAAATTTCACAGAAAAACCCGGATTATATGTTAAACTACTCCTTGCCATGTAGCTGCAGTTAAAATATGAGCTCATTTTGACTTATACTAAAACAGCAATGGACAATTAAATTTTCATCCCCCCTTTTTCCTTTTTTTTTAGCTTGGTGGCCATCTTGGTTGGAAGTCGGGATCACCGGACACACTTTTGGAAGGGGGCCATCCAAGGACCATTCCACCAAAGTTTGGTTCAAATTGGCCCAGTGGCTTCAGAGGAGTTGATTAAAATGTGAAACGTTAACCGAACGGACGAACGGACGAACGACAGACGACGGACGCTCAGTGGTGACAATTGCTCACGCTCAGATGACCCTGGTCAGGTGAGCTAAAAAGTACAGTATTTCCGATGATTCAAACATATTGCACGTTAACCAATATTGCATTCCATACCTTAAAGTGTGGTACACCTTAGAGATTTGGATAATACGATATTTGCACGCATCTAGCAAGTTGACGAAGGAGAATGAAAGACATTGCATACTTGTTACAGGAATCAGAGCGCACAAAATTAGATATCTACGTTTGTTTTCTATCACTGAATGGCTGCCTCTGTTGGCGGGCTATTAGTCCCCGAGGGAATCGCCCGGTAGTCAGTGTTTCTGTACTTACGTGGTTTATTAAATATATTTATTATTTAAATTTACAGATCCCAAAAACTGAAATTATTATTAAAACTACGGTTCTCCTACCTCGGTCATAGGTCACCTTAGTTGATTGTGACTATCTTCTTTAGGTATTTTGGTTTTCTTACTCCAAAAGACTTTCAAATTATTTGGTTTTCCAACTTGTTCATTTTAGGGGTGCCTTAAAAAGCCTATTCCAGTTATTGGCTATCCTGTTTACACTCTTTGTTTTTACTTGCTCTCAAAGACATTTAAATGATATGACTTTCCAATGATTATTCTACAACCGTATCATGCACACTAAATTAGATATCTATGTTTTTATTCAGGAATTAAACATCTAATAAAATGAGTGAAATAGTTGAAAGTATAATATAAAACGAGTTATTAACCTTATATTGGGTATAATGTTATCCTTATAAAACATTATTAATAAGTTCTTTGTCTTAAAGGAATATGATGCTTACATATGTATTTCATTAAATATATAAATAAATATCTATACACGATCTTAGTACGCACTTGTCGACTGGAATGTACTGAAATGATAGTAAACATTCATAATCAATACATAACCTGTTTGTGTACTTATGTTATTAATAACGTTCATGGCATTCGTTAACAAACAAGGCCTGGTAATTTAAGATCGAATACATATATAATACTTCCAGTGCATATTCTAAATAGGAAAATTCCTGAAAATGTAAGCAAATATCAGATAATGGTCTCAACGCAAATAAGATGTTTTTCAAGCTTATGCACCGTGTCAACTTGTGATCGAATACCATTAAATTACTATATTATGGGCGTAAAAAATTGGTTTTTATGTTGTCTTTTAATGACATACACACTGTATATGCTTAAGTAGCCAATTAGTTAAAAACTCGAGTATTTCAGATTAATTCAATTTAATCGTTGAAAGATAATTTAATTTAAAAAGTAAGAAGCCGGAGTACCCGAAGATAACCACCGACCATGGGCAAGCAACTGGTAAGCTGTATCACTAGGGGCTGCGAGTCGAGTACACCCTTTTGTAATCTACAAAACCGGGCGCGAACCCACGCCGCATTGGTGATAGGCTTGTATGAGTTGTTAGGTAATCCAACTACCTAACTCATTGCGACATTTGACATCATATATGCAAACTACAAACCATCGTATAATGTAATACACCAATACATCTGTGAATTAATAAAGAACCTCATATAATACGCATCTAGTACAATTTAATATTTCTAAAGTAGGCGACTGATTCTTGTATAATAAGGTTTCCAGTTAAAGCAACAAATGTAAGTTTATTTTGTTTCCACCCATCTTTCACTGACTGTTTGTCAAGATGAAGCACCATATTTGCCCAAATTTAGCCACCTGTTTAACAAGAAGGAACACTAGCTCCACCTGTCTGACCAATGGTTTTTCATAGCGGAGCACTAGTTTTGCCCATCAGTAACCAGCTGTTTGACATGAAGGAACGCTGGCTCTTTTTATCTGACTAATGGTTTCACATGAAAGAGCACTAGCTTTTTGCATCATTAACCAGCTAATTGACCATGAGGAAGCATTAGCTCTACATATTTTCAGCCAACTGTAGGAACACTAGCTCTATTCATCCTGCGCCAACTGTTTATCAAGAAGAAACACTAGTCCTACATATTTTTCGCCAACTGTTTATCAAGAAGGAATACTAGTTCTACATATTTAACCAACTGTTTATCAAGAAGGAACACTAGTTCTACACATTCAACCAACTGTTTATCGAGAAGGAACATTAGTTCTACATATTTAACCAACTGTTTATTAAGAAGGAACACTAGTTCTACATATTTAACCAACTGTTTATTAATAAGGAATACTAGTTCTACATGTTTTTCGCCAACTGTTTATCAAGAAGGAACACTAGCCTACATATTTTTCGCCAACTGTTTATCAAGAAGGAATACTAGTTGTACATATTTAACCAACTGTTTATCAAGAAGGAACACTAGTTCTACATATTCAACCAACTGTTTATCAAGAAGGAACACTAGTTCTACATATTTAACCAACTGTTTATTAATAAGGAATACTAGTTCTACATATTTTTCGCCAACTGTTTATCAAGAAGGAACACTAGTTCTACATATTTAACCAACTGTTTATCATGTCCGAGAGGTAGAAGTGGTGTTTTTCCATGAGCGCTTTTTTTTTGAAATAATGTGAAAAAAACACTTTTTTCCGAGGTACATAGTATGGCAACACATGGTTATGATATTGTGCTTCGGTAGCTCTAGTGAAATATGTGACAATTGTGACAATTGTGTGTAAAGAACAATTTTAATTTTGATTATATATACCTGGAGTTGGACATTGTTAAAAGGAACCCGGTGAACACTACTCACGAAATCAAAACAAAATCAGGTATTGATGGGTAATATGTCCGCCATTAATTCTGTTTACATCTTGAATACACATTGATTTGTTTGGTGTGGACATTTTAGTTACATTGAAAGTAAATTGACAATATATCAGATGTCCAATAATCAATCGACCCCGATACAAAAGCGACATATTCGCACTAGCAACCCTACCCCTCCTGAACGAGTAGACATAAAAAAGGCAAGGTCCGAACCTTTCGATTCTCTGTCTGACTCTGAAACCAATTCCTCAAATAATAACGAGATGGCTGACGCGATTGAATTTGTACAACCACTCTTATCACAAAAGATGTCCATAACTGAAGAGGATATTATAAAAATATCCAAAGCAGTTAAGGCTGAAATACTTGCTGATATCAACAAACTCATACATGCAAGAACAGAACCATTAGTCCAGAAAATTTCAAAACTGGAAACTGAAAATAAACAATTATAAAAAGACCTTGACGCACTGGAACAGTATGGACGCCGTAGTTTAATTAGAATTTCTGGTTTATCCGAGCGTGCGACAGGAGATGAAACAACTACTGCTGTTCGTAAAATAATGTCTGAAATCGACCCAGACCACAAACCAGAAGACGTTATCAGATCGCATTGGGTTGGTAAAAGTAGCGGTCCCCAGGTATCACACAGAAAGCCCAGACAAATAATTGTCCGTCTGTCCGACCCATCAGTTAAAATCAGACTAATGAAGTGTCGGAAAAACTTGAAGTCGTCAAGAGACCTTAAGTCTGTCTTCATCAATGAAGATCTAACTCACACTAGAAACAAAATATTTTTCTTAGCAAGACAACTTCAAAAGAACAAATCCGTAGAACAAGTGTGGGCAACAAATGGCAACATTCGCATGAAAGATAGCCACGGCCGAATATATGAAACGAACACAATAGATCGAATTCTACAGGTTGCAGTTCAACTAGATCCATCATATACCCTACCCGAATAATCTAGCTAACTGTTCATTAAATAAAATGACTTGTTGAATTGTTGACTGTTTATTTTCTAAATCTCTCTATATATATCAACAATGTAGTATGACCATACTTCAGTTGTTTTCTACTGTACTAATTATTATAATATCGTGTATATGCATGATATGGTTACTCAGTTCGCTTACACTGTGTCGCGTAAACTTCTGTTTTACTCAGTTATTTGTATAAAAAAAACAAAAAAACAAAATTTTTTTTTTTAAATACACATGTACTCCAATTCCTGCGTTGTACTAAATTGGTTGACCTTTTCTCAGTAACCCTATTTCTTATCATCGTAAACGATGTGTAATATCGTACATGAAAGACACAAATGAATATTCTTTTACTACAGATATTCCGATTGAGCTGTTCAATTATTCCAAATATGGTCGTAATTACCGTAGTATTTAAATTAACGTACAATAATACTATAGTTTACAAGTATGAGTACCAACTCAACTTTAGTTCATTCATGAACATCCTCCAATAAAAGTAGCTCACTTCTGTTTTGTAATTGGCTAACATTTTTATTGTGTGACCAACCTTGACCTTTTCAGTGCTGCGCTCGATTAGTTATGTTTGTTTACAAAAATACACCCCCCTTCCCCCAGCCGAGACGTATACCATTTCTAAATACGTTTACACGTGAGTGTATACATGTACATAAGTATGGATATCCTCAAATTGGTTTGTCGGCATATTGTAAATCGCTCAAATTATGTGGTCATTTTAATTATCCAGTTAAATCAGCTCAACCGCATCTTTGGATCTTGAATTGTTGACCTATTAACTATTATTAGACGTTCTCACAGGTACATATATTTCATGTTTATTTATAACCCCAGCCTTTTCTAAATATCAAATTAATCTAAATATGTTAAATGAGTGTACATACATGCATAAGTACATTGTACATGTACATGTATGGCTATTCCTCAAAATTGTTCAGCTCAATTCATTGATAATGTCTTATGTCCACCAACTGGGAATTTGGAGTAGTGATTATTGATTGACCAGTTATTCCCGTCGTCGTAAGCTCAATGTAACATATAGTAATCTCAGATGGTTTTTTTTTAATTTTTTTATTTAATAAGTCGTAAAGACAATGCAAGATAATAGTATTTTGATTTATGTACATTATAGTTAATGAATATAGTTCTACTGCAGTTGCATCAAAGATATTAAACCTGCACGTAAATGCCGCTTTAGCGTGCAATATTTCTATTGTGTACAAGCAGGCCGATTTACAAATGTAGCCCAATGATGAGAATCTCTCAATCGAAACAGCTCAATTTACATTACTGGTTTGTAATTGGTTAACAGTGTAACCTCATTTTCTTCAGGGTGATCTACCTTAACCTTATCAATAAGTCTGCGCTCGATTAGTTCTATTTTGCTTATAAAAAATATATCTTGATACATGTACATGTATTTCATATATTCTATTACACATATTCTATGTTTTGTTTATGCTTGTTTGATTTTGTTTATGTATATATGTTTTCGTTTCCATGCGTCGAGCGCAGACCTTACCACAAAAAAAAAACCCAAAAATGTATCTTGATACATGTATTTCACATATTCTATGTTGTGTATTATTTGTTTGATTTTGTTTTTGTAAATGTGTTTTGTTATAATTATGCACATACCTGATATTGTAAATTATTTCTTGCATCATGCTATATTAATAATCCGAGCACCATAATCGCACGTCCTAAAATATCTTAGGGAACATATTCGAACTTCGTAAATTCCGTATACATACTACAGTACCTCGTATCCTGCTTCCCATAATCACGTTAATATCCATAATATTGATCACTTACTTTTACTTCTTTTCTACGCACACCCTTTTTAATTTGTTTTGCACTATTCTCACAAATCCTTCAATGGTGAATCTGACATTGGTGACCTACTTATTGATTGAACTCCTAACCGATACTGCTCTCTCTCACGTTTTATTCGTGCTACATGTACCAACTGGTATAACATGATTCATGGGTACTGACGCGTTACAACACAGAGAGAGCATCGGTCGGTTCTATTGTTTAGCACGTACTGTTAAAAATAGTAAACGGCTAACATTATTAGAATTTATAGGTATATATTTGTTTGTCATTCATGGTATTGTCGCGGTGCCTATTACAGGTTTTATTTTTTCGTTTCAATATAAATATCGCGTTAACCTTTCAGGTAGTACCGTTCAAACTAGCGAAGAATTAGTTAAATCAAAATCGCTGGAATATGTGAATAATTACGCCTTCTTTTGCATTGTGATGTGTATTTTGCTTATAATATCAGGAATAGAAATGAATCCTGGTCCCTCTGATTCAGACTTATCAAGTAGCTTCGGTAGTATCAGTTCAACTTCAACGACTGTAAGTAATTTTATACATAATTCCGTTTCTTTTCTTCATTTGAATATTCAAAGTATTACAACAAAATTAGACCTAATAGCCGCAGAATACTCTTGTCATGAGATACTCTCATTTACGGAAAGCTGGTTGCGCCCTCATGTAAGTGACGATACGCTTAAAATTCCTGGATACAAATTTCCCCCATTTCGACGAGACAGAGTAGGCAAAATGGGCGGCAGAGTGGTGGTTTTTGTTAAAGACCATATCAACTGTAAGCATAGACCTGATCTACAAATAGAGAATCTTGAATGTATATGGCTTGAGATAAAAATCAAGAACAGAAAATACTTATATGGAACATTTTATATTCCTCCCAATAGCAATCTGCAAACTTGGGATGAACTAGACCGATCAATTGATCTGGCATTAAACAATACCCATGACATCATCATTACTGGTGATTTTAATATAAACCAATTAAGTGACAATCATAGGAACAAAATTAGTTCATTACCGACCCAATACAGCTTTCAACAGTTAATTACGGAACCCACTTACATGACTGAGCATAGCTCATCTTTATTAGATTTGGTTATGGTAAATAATCCCACGAGTATTTTGTATACGGAAGTCGCCCCCCCCCCCCCCCCCCCCCCTTGTTGAACCAAGTAAGATATCATTTACCTATTACTGGTGTCCTAAATCACCCGACTATAGTCAATGCTTCATTTAAGAGGAAAATATTCCTTTACGACAAAGGGGACTATGAATCTTACAGAAATATCCTTTCTGTTGTTGACTGGGATGGAATCTTTAGAAACGACGACATTGATATCATAACTAATACTATTACAAACACAATTTTAGATGCAGCGAATAAAACTATTCCAAATAGATACATAACGGTAAAGAAAGATAATCCACCTTGGATCACTACAAAAATAAAAAAGTACATACGCCGTAAAAATCGAATTCACAAAAAAGCAAAGAAAACCAATACTATCGGACAATGAGGAAAATATCGGAAAATTCGTAACAAATGTAATAAACTTATATTAAATGCAAAACAATCATATTTTGATAAAATTTCTGAAAAAATAAACACGGAGACAAACGGAAGTAAAAATTGGTGGAAATTAGTCAAAAGTCTTCTTCACAGTGATTCAGGTGGTGATCGATCTATACCGCCACTTCAAGTTGAAAATGACATGATACAAGACGATAACAAAAAAGCTGAATTGTTTAATGACTATTTTTGCAAACAAGCTGACCTTAATGATTCTGAAACCTCTGTGCCTGATATTACCGATATATTGATCAATGGTCTTGAACAAATTACTGTTACAGAAAACGAAGTGGAAGATATATTGAAGATACTTGATACATCTAAAGCTATTGGGTCTGATCTGTTAAACCCTAGGCTACTTAAAGAAGCAGCATCTATACTTAAATATCCCTTATGTACACTGTTTAATTTATCATTAACACTTTCTACCTTTCCATCAGAATGGAAATATGCTAATGTGACCCCCGTTTTTAAAAAAGATTGTCCCAGTAACTTGAAAAACTACAGACCAATTTCCCTCATTAGTATACTTGCCAAGGTAATGGAGCGATTAGTCTATAAACATATTTATAACTATTTGATTGACAATAACTTAATTACTTCCCATCAATCTGGTTTTACTCCTGGAGATTCTGCCGTTAATCATCTCCTGTACATCACAAATGAATTTGGTAGAGCGTTGGACGAAGGTAAGGAAGTGAGAGTTGTTTTTTGCGATATAAGTAAAGCATTTGACCGAGTTTGGCATAAGGGATTACTTCGTAAGCTTGAATCAATGGGGATTAGAGGGTCATTATTATCATGGGTGAAAAACTACTTGTCTGAAAGAAAACAATGTGTCGTAATTAATAACTCAACTTCTAGTTGGCGTGACATAAATGCTGGTGTACCCCAGGGATCGATTCTAGGGCCTCTTTTGTTCATTGTTTTCATAAATGACATACTGACCGATATTAATTCGACTATAAAATTATTTGCCGATGACACTAGTCTGTACTTAATTGTAGACGATCCACAAGAAACAGCACAAACACTCAATGATGACCTAGTGAAATTACATGCATGGTCTACAAAATGGCTGGTAAATTTTAATCCACAGAAAACTGAAACCATGACTATCTCTCGAAAATTAAATAAACCCCATCAACCTAACCTTATTATGAATAATACTATCATTAGTACTGTTACTGAACATAAACACCTTGGACTACAACTTTCTGACGATGGTAATTGGAATAAACATATTGACATGATAACTAAAAAAGCATTCTCACGTGTTAACATTTTAAGGAAATTCAAATTTATACTGGATCGGAAAACTCTAGAAACAATTTATATTACTTTTATAAGACCATTACTAGAATATGCGGATGTTGTTTGGGATACCAAGACTCAAATACTAATTAACAAACTAGAAAATGTTCAGGTTGAGGCTGCTAGAATCGTGACTGTGGGTACCAGACTTGTATCCTTAAGTAATCTATATATTGAAACCGGGTGGGAAAAATTGAAAGATAGAAGAGAAAGGCATAGAACGATTCATTTTTATAAGATGTCAAATAATCTAACTCCTCAATATCTTAGTAACTTAATTCCGCAAAATTTCGGCATGATCCATGACCACAATACTCGTCATACCTCACGTATTCCTCCAGTACGCACTCGAACATCACTCTACGCAAGCTATTTCATACCCTCCAGTGTACAACTATGGAACAAACAGCCAGAAAATATTAAATCAAGCAGATCTGTTCAGATAATTAAATCAAATCTTCAACCCCAAAACAACACTAAACCCATTTATTATTATATTGGTACTCGACTGGGACAAATTTTACACGCTAGGTTGCGTATGCAATGCAGCTCTCTCAATCATCACTTATTTCGTAAAAACATTGTAAATTCCCCATTTTGTCAATGTGGGGCAACAGAAACCACGGCCCATTTTCTGCTACATTGTCCCCGTCACAATGCAACAAGACTGAGATATATTCACACCATTAATTTACCAATTAACTTAAATACGGATTTATTATTGTTTGGCTCGACAGACTTAACGAATACTCTAAATACAGATATATTCTTAAACGTGCAGAAGTTCATCATAAGTAGTAAACGATTCACCTCCTAACCATATTCACACAACTTAAACATGTAAAAAAAAAAAAAAAAAAAGCACTTGCACTTTTACACTAATTAAACCTTGAACACCAGATAACAACAGGGATACGGATTAATATAAGTTTAACCACTTGTTTCCGAATCCTATTGATTAATTTAAATGTATATATAATTTATATGTATATTATCATAATGTGTAATATTGGATTAATTAATAAAATATGTTTATACTAACTGTTTATCAAGAAGGAACACTAGTTCTACATATTTAGCCAACTGTTTATTAAGAAGGAACACTAGTTCTACATATGTAACCAACTGTTTATCAAGAAGGTACACTAGTTCTACATATTTAACCAACTGTTTATTAAGAAGGAACACCAGTTCTACATATGTATCCAACTGTTTATCAAGAAGGAACACTAGTTCTACATATTTACCCAACTGTTTATTAAGAAGGAACACTAGAGCTGCATGCCAATTGTTGATCAATTGTTTGGCATGAAGAAGCACTAGCGATTCCTATTTTTAACCAACTGTTTGACAAGAAGGAATACTAACTCCGCCCATCTGTAAACAAATGTTTGAGGGTCCGTATCTTGTTTGTGTTGTTTGTTTTCCAGCGAATAGAGGTGTCCTACGACTATATGGGAAACATTGCATGTGTCTTATTAGAGGCAGGAACAGTCTTCCCTTAGCGAGCACTTGGAGTTTTTTGCTACCCCGTTTATTTGGTGGGGTGCGTGTTGCTCATCTGTTTTAGTTTTCTGCGTTATGTTGTGTTTTTTGTTTTTGTTTTTGTTCGCTTAGTTAGTCCTCGTCCAGTATTTCTTAATTCTCCATGTTTTATTGCCGCTTCGGTTTTCTCTCACGTTTATTTGACAAGAAGGAGCATTATATCTCGTGTTCCTAATTTTACAATGTACTAGTAGTTTATTATGTTTTTCGTGATACGTGGATGTTTTGGTTTGACCTTGATCCTGTTCGTTCCCATCCTTGTGATAATTTAAAATGGTCCTTCGATACTAAGTAGGTATCCTGGGTCCTTATTCCTTATTCAACTATGTTTTAAGGCCCCTACTGTTTTCATGTCCAGAATTCGTACTGTTGACGTAATATAACCCACCTCTCCATGCTACAATATATATCGCCATGGGGTTTTATTTTTAATTCTATATTTAATAAAAACGTAGATATCAAATTTAGTGCACATGACGCTTTCCTTGAATAATCTTGATCAGGTACGCTAAAAATCGAACGATTGGAAAGCCAAATACCTTTAAAATGTTCGGGAGCAATAAAACTAAAAAAAAGCCTTTCTCTTATCAATTCAACATCATTACCAATATAGAGGTAGTCGGGGACCTTATTTTCGTGTATGACTTCCACGCAGATTAGGTATTTATCATTTTGGTACCCATTAACGTACAGTACATATTTTTTTCAGCTGGCTATTCCCTTATTGTTACAAAAGTGTCAAGATCGATTTTTTTTCTTCAAAAGTGGATCATTATACTTTCACAGGTTGGCAATACTGACATTTACAATATACGATAATGATGTATTAATAAGATTCAATTATATAAGACGATAATTAATCAGGATAAAACAAAAACGTATTAGGAAAATCTACAATTATAACAGAATACACCACATGAGGAAATATAATGGAAAATGTCTACAGCTGCGTATGTCACAAAAAGCACATAACAATTATATACTTAGGAGATAACTGTATTGTATTTTAAGCTTTGTGGGCGTAAATCGTCGGTTTTATGGTGTCAAATTGAGCTTACCTAGTGACGCGTCCCAGATTTACATTCGCAGTAGACAAGTCTCGTTACTATGCTTTTTTGTAAATTCAATGTTGAATTTTTAACAGATATATCACGGTCGGGAGGGATATTTGCGAAAAATACCAGTCGAACCGGAACGGCGAGGGAAATTCTGTCTCAAGACTGGAATGTTTCGAAAATACCTGTTTAACAAAAGGAAACAATAGTTTCAACATTCACAAACTGGTTGACAAGAGGAAACACTACTTCCACCTATGTTAACCAACTGGTTGACAAGAGGAAACACTACTTCCACCTATATTAACCAACTGGTTGACAAGAGGAAACACTACTTCCACCTATGTTAACCAACTGGTTGACAAGAGGAAACAATACTTCCACCTATGTTAACCAACTGGTTGATAAGAGGAAACACTACTTCCACCTATGTTAACCAACTGGTTGATAAGAGGAAACACTACTTCCACCTATGTTAACCAACTGGTTGACAAGAGGAAACACTACTTCCACCTATGTTAACCAACTGGTTGACAAGAGGAAACACTACTTCCACCTATGTTAACCAACTGGTTGACAAGAGGAAACACTACTTCCACCTATGTTAACCAACTGGTTGACAAGAGGAAACACTACTTCCACCTATGTTAACCAACTGGTTGACAAGAGGAAACACTACTTCCACCTATGTTAACCAACTGGTTGACAAGAGGAAACACTACTTCCACCTATGTTAACCAACTGGTTGACAAGAGGAAACACTACTTCCACCTATGTTAACCAACTGGTTGACAAGAGGAAACACTAGTTTCACCTATGTTAACCAACTGGTTGACAAGAGGAAACACTACTTCCACCTATTTTTAACCAACTGGTTGACAAGAGGAAACACTACTTCCACCTATTTTTAACCAACTGGTTGACAAGAGAAAACACTACGTCCACCTATGTTAACCAACTGGTTGACAAGATGAAACACTACTTCCACCTATGTTAACCAACTGGTTGACAAGAGGAAACACTACTTCCACCTATGTTAACCAACTGGTTGACAAGAGGAAACACTACTTCCACCTATGTTAACCAACTGGTTGACAAGAGGAAACACTACTTCCACCTATGTTAACCAACTGGTTAACAAGAGGAAACAATACTTCCACCTATGTTAACCAACTGGTTGACAAGAGGAAACGCTACTTCCACCTATGTTAATCAACTGGTTGACAAGAGGAAAGACTACTTCCACCTATGTTAACCAACTGGTTGACAAGAGGAAACACTACTTCCACCTATGTTAACCAACTGGTTGACAAGAGGAAGCACTACTTCCACCTATGTTAACCAATTGGTTGACAAGAGGAAACACTACTTCCACCTATGTTAACCAACTGGTTGATAAGAGGAAACACTACTTCCACCTATGTTAACCAACTGGTTGACAAGAGGAAAGACTACTTCCACCTATGTTAACCAACTGGTTGACAAGAGGAAACACTACTTCCACCTATGTTAACCAACTGGTTGACAAGAGGAAACACTACTTCCACCTATGTTAACCAACTGGTTGACAAGAGGAAACACTACTTCCACCTATGTTAACCAACTGGTTGACAAGAGGAAACACTACTTCCACCTATGTTAACCAACTGGTTGACAAGAGGAAACACTACTTCCACCTATGTTAACCAACTGGTTGACAAGAGGAAACACTAGTTTCACCTATGTTAACCAACTGGTTGACAAGAGGAAACACTACTTCCACCTATGTTAACCAACTGGTTGACAAGAGGAAACACTACTTCCACCTATGTTAACCAACTGGTTGACAAGAGGAAACACTACTTCCACCTATGTTAACCAACTGGTTGACAAGAGGAAACACTACTTCCACCTATGTTAACCAACTGGTTGACAAGAGGAAACACTACTTCCACCTATGTTAACCAACTGGTTGACAAGAGGAAACACTACTTCCATCTATGTTAACCAACTGGTTGACAAGAGGAAGCACCAGTAACTTTATTCTTGCGCATGATTCACGCGAACGTCAGATATTTATCATTTATGTACATCATATATATTTTTAATTAGTTTTTTCCATTACTCTTACAAACGTGTAATGACCGACTTATTTGTTTTAAAAAGAGGTTCATCATACTTTCACAGATTGGAAGGTTTGATATTTACAATATACAACAATGCTATTTATAGCATTCTATAAATAAGACGATACTTAATTAGGATACATATATAATCATAACAGAACAGACCACATGAGGAAGTATAAAGGACAATGATATTGGCTTCATAAATCATAGAAAAAACACAAATAAGCACGTACATCTATTACATAGTGATATGGATTCAAAGTGTACTTGACGTATCTTACTTATGAAAATATAATCAAGCTGGAAAAAACACTACGTATCACAAGAAGCACAATTCCATAACAAATATATATCAATAAATTCTAGCAAACAATATTGAGTAACTTATACATTTCTAATTGAAAATATGCAGATTCTAATCTAAATTAGCACAACAAGGGAAAAAATTAAAAATGTTCCCATATTGCGTATACGATACAATATATTATGTATAATTTGAATACCAGCTTTTATTAGAGCAGGTTTGCATAAAACAAAGCAAACAAACAAGTATAACAAAATAAATAAATAAATATGAAAAAAAATAAACACAAATCAAAAAACAAAACCCTTTTTAATGTTATGCAATATGTTTTGATATGTCATTTTAGATTATTATTCCCTAATCTTGATTTTGTCTTTTCGGATTACATAATGTGATGTAGTATTCCCTCTGGGTGTTTTATTGATCTTTGGTTTATATGGTGTTTCTAAAATCCGGACCCAGAACCGGGCCCAGTGCAAAAAAAACAAAAAATTCGGTTCAGGACCCAGTACATAAAAATCGGCCTTTGTCCGTAGAATGTGCATTCGGGGTCCAGTACATAGTCAACGGAAATGTTAAATATATATATACAATGTATATTTAAATATTTACATTAAAGAAAAATTATACATCGAAGAGAAGTAATTCTCAATGTGGCGTAGATAACTGGATCCAGGTTAGACCCCCGGAGCTCATGGCTTTCAGATAATTTAATGCAGAGACGTAGAAACCGGTGAGACAAGGTATGCATAATTTACCTTCCACTTTGTTTGGAAAGACTTAGTAGCATGTTTGTAAGCATGTTTATTTTTTCGCTCTTCAGTTTTGAATTTGCCCCCCAGCGTCCAAAGCAATGGCTGGATGACCCAATTTTAAAACTACGTTAGTCAATTAAAATCGAATGCAATACCTAATTTTGGATAACAAACACTAAATATCTTGGAATAGAGCCTTACACGTGCAATAATTCATTTATATGACAAGCATATTAGTAATTACTGAGAATGTCGTGATTTTCTGGTTATTACATAGCAATAACTCTGTTTATTATTTAGTTGGATGAGTATTAATATATTTGACCGGTAGACAAATCTATATAATATGCTTTACAGTAATTTCAATGTTGAATTTCCCATTATGCACATTGCCAATGGCACAGAAATTGAACCAAGTGAAAATATAAAATCTTAATTACCATTCCTACTCATTTTGATCTTATACAAGTAACATATATCAGATCAAGTATATATATTGACGGATGTTTTCCCCTATTATTTCCTAAAAAACATGGATAAAACCATGTTGAAATTAAATACAGTTGACTCTCATTATCTCGAATTCGATGGGACCATGGAAAATATTCGAGTCAACCGTAGTTCCGACTCAAGAGGAGCTACGAAGATACCGGAAGTGTAGTTTGTTTAACGACGAAAGGGAGACAACTCGAGCGAAATTTTGAAGAGTTAAAACCAGCATCGCATGTCCCTATTCTCGGAACGATTTTAAACATATTCGATGTTTTTGTTGCTGTTTTTTTCTCTCTGTTAAATTCTTTGAATCTTGTGAAACGACTGATAGCTTCTAGATATCTTTTTTTGTGTGGATGAATATGTTTATCTGTTTTGTTTATGTTTTTCACCTGTTGCATTGTCATTAAACTTCACCTATCATGACGTATTTTTCTTTGCGCAATACTGTTTATTTACAATAAATTGTGTGTTTTTATTATTCAATAAAGTGTAGAAGAAAACTATTCTTCTTTAATCAAAATTAATTTCCGACAAATAATTCAATAGATAAAACGCTTCCTTTGTGTACTTTTCATAATCATTGATGTATGCCGACCCAAGCGCACTTATTATGAATCGATAATTTTTTATTGTACACATCTAACCTGTGTCATAATACAAAGCCAATTCAAATATTATCACTAATTAATTTTACAGATTGTGAAATAAACATGTGAAATAGCCTAAGGTAAAAATGTCAAATTCAATGACCGGATGTTTCACCTGTGATCCGATTTTAATCCCAAGGTAATACACATGTTTTGACAGGTAAATTTGACTAAACGAATGTAAATAATATGGCTTTCTACATCTCGGGACCAAAACTTTTATTCGAGACAACCGAAATTTCGACTCATCCGAATTCGACTCAACAGGAGTCAAATTATATATATTTATACACAACGAAGTTCGGGACTTCGATAAAAATTCGACTCAACCGGAAATTCGAGTCAACCGAATTCGAGACAATGAGAGTCAACTGTAGTTTGATTAATATTAATTGCCAGGATAGTTACAAATGTCAATAGGGCATATGATAACCAGACGAATTCATCACAACTATGATCAAAGAAAAGAAAACAAATACAATGTCTAAAAGATATATTCATCAATTTTCTTTTGGGATCGATGTGCCTTTAATTATTTTGTAATTGAAGATTTTGTTTTAATGAAGACACGATACATATAGGTAGTTCAAAATGTAGCATGATCTTGTATTATGTACCTGACCATCATACAATGAGAAGGCAAGGGTATCATTGTTCAGTTACATTCTATGAAGTTGTTGTATGTTCAATCTTTCCATTAATATCTCCTCTGGCCAATACCGCTATATGTAAATAAAGTTTCTTTATCCGTGGTGATACATTGTCACGTAAGCTGAAGCTAGAGGGAGATTTTGTTTTTTCTTAAGAGTATGATAATATTATATACACATGTATTTTCTTAATTGGAAAGCAAACTAATTCAGCATTTTGAATCTAACTTCCGTGAACGATATTTTAAACAATGAAGTAAACCTTTTGATTGTTGTAGAAACCAACGGATATTATCACCACTTTCAGATTGTTACTGCAAAAAGTGTCAGTTATGTGACTTTATACTTTGTTGATATCCAATACAGATCTCTCGAAATCCCCATTGTGGATGAAATTTAAATAGTGATGATCAACAATACAACCAATATCAACAAAACGAACAATCATCTCTCAACTTAACTCACTGATATTATTGATAGCTGTTTAATTAAAGACAAATTGTTATTTTGCAGGATATCTTCCTTTCCCATAAAACATGTAGTTGTTTGTGTACAAGTTGGATTATCACATATGATATCTTCATATTTCTTTCATTAGAGGGCCCGGGTGGCTCAATGAGTTAGATATTTGGATTACCTAACAACTCATACAAGCCTATCACCAATACGGCGTGGGTTCACTCCCGGCTTAGTAAATCACAAAATAGGGTGCACTCGAATCGCAGCCGCAAGCGATACAGTTTACCAGTTGCTTGTCCATGGTCGGTAGTTCTCTACGGGAACTCCGGCTTCTTCCACCACTAAAACTGGTCGCCATGATATAGCTGAAATATTGCTGAAAGTGGCGTTAAACACAATAAATCAAATCAATCAAATCTTTCAATAAAAAATCAATGTAATATGTCATGCTCTTCATTTTCATGGATGACCGTTTGGTTTGAAAAACAGGCTGTGTGTGTTAAGACCTTGGCAGTATATGTAAGGATCAGTTTGTATGGTATCTTCATTAACTTTATAGTTAATTTATTGTCAAAATCTATACAATTGGATGAGGAACATGACTTGGTAAACAGTTACAGGACAACTAGAGTAACATGATGGGTGCCACTAGTGGAGCAGGAACTGTTAACCCTTCCGGAGCACCTGCGTTCACCCCACCCATTTTTAGTGTGGTTCGTGCTACTGGATCTTTTGTTTTATGTGTAATGTTTTTTAGATCGTTGGTAGTACTTTTTCTTTTGGCCATTGTGTTGTCTGTCTTTCTACGATCTACGGATTCTGATTACCCGATTGGTATCTCCAAACTCTTCTTTTACCACTTACTAGTCTCGCTTCATACAAATACATTAATAGTATAATGACAGTAAATGTACAAGTTATATCAATTATAATTAATAAACTAAGCAATATTATGTTGTAAACCATGTGTACCTATTACATATTGTATTGACATTTAACGGAAGAAAATAGAGGGAAGAGGGGGGGATAAGCTTATAAATTGTGTCAAGATAATATCACACCTTCATTCCAATGACTTAATGGCTTAAGCTTGTATCTGACATGAAGTGTGGATCTTAAAATATAAAAATACTTAAGATCATCTTGTTTAAGCATATGAATGAATGAATGAATGAATGAATTAATCAATTCATTAAAAGAAACGTTTGCTGCACAAACTGAACATGTGGGAAAAAATAGGAAGCAACATGAATCAAGTGGAATTTAAAGAAAAAACCTAAACCGAAGATAAGTTTTCCGAAAAATAAATAGTTCTTAGATATTATTATTTCTATTCTTAAAATGTATTTAAATTTTTACCAGCTGATTAATTCCCTGGATGATCAGTGGAGTGTAACATGGTACATCAAGAGAAGCTTGGACTCTTGATTAGATTTGTAACAAGCAAGAATTCAGAATAAATAAAATTATTATGTTGTTAAAAAAAATAATCTTAACTGACGTTTCAAAAGAGTTGGTCTGACTATATCAACGATCTCCTGGTGTGTTATCAAGGTAAAAATAGACATAACATCGCAAACACTTACGTTTTAATATGATAGGTAAATGAGATATGAAAAATAGCTTTAAATTGCTAAGTTATTAAACTCTACATTTGGTAATATAAGAAAACTATATCGCGACACGGAACTCAGTTCGTGTTGTAGACGGTTGTTTGCCCGTGTGTGCTTTTTCTTTTGTATGTCCCTCTTCGGCTTACGGTTTCTAATTGCCCCTTTGGTATCGTCAAACTTTTCTTACACAGCTTCCCTCTTAGATACCCCGAGAGGCGTGGACGTTTGTTGGTTCGATCCCGGATCGGGTCTAAGCTAAATATATACAATTGATATTTTAGTGTCCTTGTTGTGATCGTAAGATTGCATTATTACAGCAAAGAATGCTTACCCGTAGACTTTTGATTCATTGAGCTATCACTGTAACAAATCCAGCAAAGTATGTTTTATTGTCTTATTTTATTTTCCATTATAACACAAATATTGAGTCTATTTTAACATATTAAAAAGTAATATCAGTATTATACATGTATTTATTTTACAGGAAAATATATACATAATTATAAATATAGTATAAAAACTTAATTATCTCAAGTGCTGGTTCGAGACATTACCACTAAGTCTGTAATATATGTCTTATTAAGAAAGAAAAACAACTTATAAAGTACAGTTGTGTATATTAATGTCATGTCTTAAAAACAATATTCCTGGCTATGTATTTGTTAACGCATCATTTATTTATACAAATATCTGCATTATACTTTAAAATAATAATGCAATCCCCCTTCACGTAAATCTTTATTTCATGGTTTCTATACTAGTATCATCGACAAGACGTTAGTCGAACTTAAGTAATACTGTGAGTGTCGTATAACAGACTGTGCCTGTTGACATTTCGCGAGCATTTTAAAATGGACCCTTCATCTTTATTTTTAGATTTCTGTATTTGTTGTCGTTTTTCTTTGCTTCCTTTCAAGTCGTGTGTATTTTCTGTTCACTAATATTCCGGATTAAAAATAAAATCTTTGTGATATCAAAGTCCCCGCAAGAAAAGTTTGAAATGTTTCTTGGAGTCATCATAAAGATCTGTATACTTTATAAAAGTCTTGTCGCTTTCTTTACTGAATATATTAACACTTTTTTCCAGAGGAGATGTGTTCTGTTAATCTTCTACGTAGTTATTTGTGTTTGGTTCACCATCTACGTAATTGTTTATGCTTCGTTCACACTTTACGTAATTGTTTGTTTCGTTCACCATCTACGTAATTGTTTATATTTCGTTCACCATCTACGTAATTGTTTATGCTTCGTTCACACTTTACGTAATTGTTTATGTTTCGTTCACCATCTACGTAATTGTTTATGTTTCGTTCACCATCTACGTAATTGTTTATATTTCGTTCACCATCTACGTAATTGTTTATATTTCGTTCACCATCTACGTAATGTTTTATATTTCGTTCACCATCTACATAATGTTTTATATTTCGTTCACCAGCTACATAATGTTTTATATTTCGTTCACCATCTACATAATGTTTTATATTTCGTTCACCATCTACGTAATTGTTTATGTTTCGTTCACCATCTACATAATTGTTTATATTTCGATCACCAGCTACATAATGTTTTATATTTCGTTCACCATCTACATAATGTTTTATATTTCGTTCACCATCTACGTAATTGTTTATGTTTCGTTCACCATCTACATAATTGTTTATATTTCGATCACCAGCTACATAATGTTTTATATTTCGTTCACCATCTACATAATGTTTTATATTTCGTTCACCATCTACGTACTACGTAATTGTTTATATTTCGTTTACCATCTACGTAATTGTTTATGTTTCGTTCATCATCTACGTAATTGTTTATGTTTCGTTCACCATCTACGTAATTGTTTATGTTTCGTTCATCATCTACGTAATTGTTTGTTGTATTCACCATCTACGTAATTGTTTATGCTCTGTTCACCTTCTATGTAATTATTTATGTTTCGGTTTTACATGTGTCGTTTTCCACCCTTCACAAAATTTGAAGAAAAAAGTATTTGTCTATATTTTTTAAGAAGTGTTTCGGAACGGAAGCAAAATATATCAACTCTATGTCCTCATATTAAGTTAAAAGTGCCCGTTAGTACAGACAAAATAGAACAATGATGAGAAACAAGTATCTATGTCACAATGATATTCTAGAATTCCACAATATTTTGTTTTACACGTAAATTCTCCTAAAATGAAAGAGCTTGTTATATCTGTTTTGAGGCTGATTTCAAAACACTTTTTTTTTTCTAAAAAAAATTGCCATCCGCAAGGAAAGAGCATATCTCAGCTTGTCATTCTACTGAATCTCGATATTGCCTTGTTTATCGGATTTTATTCAATATGTATTTGGTGGTTTGCTATTTTTGTTGATTAAATGCACAATTTCGGGAAACTTTATAAATTGTATTTGATGTTATTCCTCTATGTTTGTCTTTTCCTTCCATACCTCATCTTGGAGATGTTTTGCTTTTTCTTTGTTATTTTGGACGAGGTCAAATAAATTTTCGTTATTTCTATCATCTTGGAGTTCATGTTCATTGTCATCATCTAAGTCATTTCCTCTTTCCTTGTCATTTTGTATATCTATTGTGTTTTCTTTTTCAATTTTGATATTATTTTCCTTTTCTTTGTCATCTTGTAGGTGAGAGACAGAACACTTCGTGGTTCCATCATTACTTTGATTTCGGTCATCAAGGGTAGATACAGTTTTTATGCTACTTTCTACAGTGCCTACTTTATTACTTTTACAACAATACTGTCTTTTCATGACCCATAGTTCCCGTTGAAAGTTTTTATTGAGAAATCCGTATATGATTGGATTGGCGATACTATTTGACAGTGCTAAGAATATTGTTACATATCTACCGATATTGTAATAAAGGCCGCCGATGTCAACACCGACAATTTCAGCAGTGTCGTGTGCAATATCGATCAGATAAAATGGCATCCAGCATATGAGAAAGGATGAGACGCACGCAATTGACAAAATGACTGCCTTTCTTTTCCTTTGTGTAGAATTTGTCGCAACTATTTTCTTATCCCAAAGCTTCCGTCCTATCCTTGTATACATGTAGACCATTGAAATGATGGGCAAAATAAATAACATAGAAAAATCAAAAATACGAAACCAAAAATCTGAGCTTTCGTCTTCTGTTAGAATATTACAAAAGCTGTCCGATTCGCTAGTTGTTGCGTTTTCCACTTCCACACTTTCGACTGTCCATCTTGTAATGGTAAACTGAACAAATATCCGTACACTGTAGAATAACGCTCCCGCCACAAGTAATGATATTGTGATTATAGTTCCACCTATTGACGGTTTGTAGGATATCGGATATAGAATTGAACGAAATCTGTCTATTGTTATTCCAAGAAGAATAAATATACCAGAAGTAAAAGAACATAGTTCGATATATGGTGCACACACGCACCAGACACTAGTAACTTCGAGTACATGCAATCCAATTACTGTTGACATAATTACAAAGGTTCCCACCATTAATTGAGTAAATGACAACGCGACGATGTATAGGTTAGGAATCTTCCTGAGGCACTTTCGAATTAGCAATATCCCGGCGACGAAACCATTTGATATGACGATACCCAACATAAATATAAAAAGACACACTGTCAAGGCATTGCTGTTTGTGCCTTCTAGTGCTGCATTGATATCTTCTTCAGCCATTATTATTTATTGATTCTGAAAAAGAAAAAGAAGAATATTGAACTCGAAGTAAATTAAATTAGAAATTTCTAGAGTCGGTACAAGGCATAGTCACAAGACAGCAAAATTCGCAACATAACGCAAACAATTGATATTGAGGTAGCACTCCGTAGAACCACATGTAAAATAAATAGTACACAATTTCTCCCCTGTATGGGTACAACCTATATATAAGGAGATTAAACTGCTTGTGTGGAAAGAATCAAATACGAAACATTCTTAGAACGGTAGGTAAGAAAAGTTTGAAGATACCAAAGATGTAATCAGAAGCCGTAAATCGAAGGACAGACAATAAAATGGGCAAAAGATACCAAAGAGGTAATCAGAAGCCGTAAATCGAAGGACAGACATTACAATGGGCAAAAGATACCAAAGAGGTAATCAGAAGCCGTAAATCGAAGGACAGACAATACAATGGGCAAAAGATGCCAAAGAGGTAATCAGAAGCGTAAATCGAAGGACAGACAATGCAATGGGCAAAAGTGTGAAGATACCAAAGAGGTAATCAGAAGCCGTAAATCGAAGGACAGACATTACAATGGGCAAAAGATGCCAAAAAGGTAATCAGAAGCCGTAAATCCAAGAAGGACAGACAATTCAATGGGCAAAAGGGTGAAGATACCAAAGAGGTAATCAGAAGCCGTAAATTGAAGGACAGACAATACAATGGGCAAAAGATACTAAAGAGGTGATCAGAAGCCGTAAATCGAAGGACAGACAATACAATGGACAAATGTGTGAATATACCAAAGAGATATTCAGAAGCCGTAAATCGAAGAAGTACAGATAATACAATGGGCAAAAGATACCAAAGAGGTAATCAGAAGCCGTAAATCGAAGAAGGACAGACAATACAATGGGCAGAAGAAAAAGGACAAACAAACGAATTACAAAATATTATATAGAAAACTAAAGATCGAGCACAGTGAAGACATAAATATTAATGAAAACGAGGAGCACGGATTCAACTGAAATATAATGAAGTATGGTAAATCGTGTAATAATGGGTAGGTTAAGATTTTAGAGATCGCCTTATTGACAATAACATATTTTAAACATTTTATGAAGAAAAAGATCAATATGATTGTCGAATTTACTACTTAAAATATTTTAGCTTAATTTCGAAAATTCAGTAATAATAAGTACACACATTTCCCCAGAAACGGAATCAGGAGACATATATACATACTTTGATTATTACGATATTAAATTCTAAGAATTTGTCAAAGGAAATTTACTATTTGCTTAAATGAACAGATGTCATTAACATAGATTCCATCAATACCTTAATTAAATGAAAGTAGGTGAAATTGTTTTGGAAAATATCCCTTTGACTACAAATGACTTTAAATTTAGAAATGTTCAGTGTGTGGAAAGCACCTGCATGACCCGCTTTGGGTCATACAATTGATTTAACCCGGCCACTCTTTATTGAGATGACTATGCTAAGCCAGCAAAGTGAGCGATCATCTATTTATGTTAGGAATATCTATTGTGCCTCTTTATACGGTTTTGATATTTGATTTTGGCCTCGTTCTGATAGAGTGGTATATTTTGTTTTTCATTTTATCAGTATTAGTACAAACTTCTATACAGATTATTGCCAACAAATGTGTTTTTGATTAGAACTTGATTTAAAGAATCGGATCAGTATAACCTCTGGAATAATGCCACATACTCTATGTTACATCATATATGTCCCATAGTAAAGGTATGTTGATAACAAGTAATGGTTTTGCCAGAAAATACCTTTAACATATCTTTTAGATTAAATATAAGAAATACAGTATTTAACACAAATTTTGAAGAATTACCATTCGAGATTATTCATTTCATATTATTTTTCTCTAAGAATTATATCTACTTTTGTAAATGGTCCAATCCTTTGCCAGTCATTGGTATTCTATAATGCAAATTAAAAAGTGGAAAAATAGATAGAAAAAAAATGCATTATTGACAAACACCATCACAAATCAGGGGGCCATCGTGGTCGTGATCGTATGGTAGTTAGATTTATAACTACCTATGCAATCAGTGCCTATAAATACTAACGTTGTGAGTTCGAATACCGCTCAGGCCAGGAGTACTCGATACAACATTATATGGTAAAGCTTGTCAGTGACTTGCGGCAGCTCGGTGGTTTTCTTCGGGTACTCCGGTTTCCTCCACCAATAAAGCTGACCGCCACGATATAACTGAAATATTGTTGAAAGTGGCGTTAAACACCATAACCCTATCTTACCATCACAAAGTATGAACTAAGCTGATAAAAATGTTACATGTTCTTGATTTTTGCACCGCATTGTTAGTGCTCCAAATAAGGAGAATATTAAAGTAGTTTACTCCTTCATTTTGACTAAATATCAGTTTAATTTTTATATATTCAACGAATCTGTTAATTATCTCATCATCCGCAAATTGAGAAGGCATTTTTGTATTGGAAGGTGAAATAGAAGTTGACCAATTAAGTCTCGCTTGCTACATTTGTAGGTTAATTCAATACTGAAACGAATTTGTAGGTTAATTCAATACTGAAACGAACAAGTAATGTTTCTTTCAAATAACAAATCAAATTTTGATAGATTTAGTAAAGCCATATTAATATAATACAAACAGGAAGAACTGTTTTAGATACCTAAAACTTATGTCTCCCCTTACTGCTGCCATCTGTACAACAATAGGTTACACATTATGAGCTGAATGATACTATATAAAAACAATTATTTGACCTTGAGGCCAAGGTCCCACGAAGGTCATTACGGTACGCGACACACCACCTTATGGTCATGCACCCACATACCAAATATCATTGACCTATCTCGAGACAAAAATGTTATGGTCCGGATAATAAAATACTATTTAAAAAGCAATTATTTGATTTTGAGGTCAAAGATCAAGGTACCACGAAGGTCATTACGGTACGCGACACACAGCCTTATGGTCATGCACATACGAACTATCTTCCAATGAACAGTTTTGTTGGATTTATTTGAATTATTTGACCTTGAGGTCAAAGTCCCACACAGGTTATTATGGTACGCGACATACCGCCTTATGGTCATGCACTCACATACCAATTATCATTTACCTATCTCGAAAGACCAAAATGTTATGGCCCGGACAAGAAAATACTATTTAAAAAACAATTATTTGACCTTGAGGTCAAAGTTCAAGGTCCAACGAGGGTCATTACGGTACGTGACATACCGCCTTATGGTCATGCACATACGAACTATCTGTCCATGAACAGTTTTGTTGGATTTATTTGAATTATTTACCTTGAGGTCAAAGGTCAAGGTCCCATGAAGGTCATTACGGTACGCGACTCACCGCCTTATGGTCATACACCCACATACCAATTATCATTGACCTACCTCGAAAGACAAACAAGTTCTGGTCTGGACAAGCTTCGCTGAGAAAAAGCGGAAGAAGCAGAAGAAGCGGAAGAAGCGGAAGCGGAAGAAGCGGAAGCGGAAGAAAAAATCAGACTAAAACAATATGTCTCCCTTCGTTCGAAGGAGGGACATAATTAATACTAAAGTAATAATGTTTTGATTAGAATGACGAAAATTTTAAATATCTTTTAAACTGTAGATTTTAAAGTGTAAACGAGGGTTGTGTAGAGAATCAAGGGTGCTAATTTAATTTGGAAGTTTGCAGACCAGAACGTGAATGTATTTGGCCCTGCTCATATAGAAAAATCGCATTTTAAAGGAGTTTTTGGGTGTATATTTTGACCAAGTTTATGAAATACGGAGGGAATAAGTCTATTAAAGAGAACAGCATGTGGCCGTGGTTTTAAATCCCTGAGGACAATAGACACTCGACGATCACCCGAAAGATTCCATTGTCATTTTTGAGCTATTTGTTTTACCAAACCTTCAACTTAACATTGTTAAAAAATACATAAAAACTGCAAATATTATTGATGAATCATTGATACTTGCAATTGTTTTACGTAACTATTCTACTAAGCCAAGTTATATCTTTCAACTCAAACGTGAGCTAAAAGTTTAGAAATATATATTTAACCTACTCCACTTCGAAATGCTTATTCAAATCAGGAATCCGAAGTTTCGACTTTTGTGTTTGTTTGTTTTGACTTTTCATGAATACGAAGCCCGTTTTGTGTTTGGTTTTCGCTTGGATTATAAACTGTCCCTGTTTATCTTTTTGTTTTGTTTTGCGTCAAGTTGTTTTGTGTATTATTTATGTGTTATAATCAACATAAGTTAAATAATTCATCTGACCGCAGATAGTTTCAACAGTTACACAACTGTTCTTAAACCTTAATGAATTGGCAGATACATGTTCCAAATATTTTCGGCATTGGCTTTAACGTGACATTTATTCGATTTTTACATTTGTCTCTGTCTATTATACTTAATATGATTATACTTCAACCCGTGTCGTCATCCGAGTCATCATCACAAAAATTAATGATAATAGGTTCTATGACACTTCTATATATGCAGTTTTCTTTGCAGTATTCTTTTTCAATACTGACCACATGTTCTTCTGCTTTTGTCCACACATCTTTTGTAATTTTTCCGAAAGCGGCGTGCGTGAGTTCTTTAACATCTTTTAATCGGAAGGTGGTATTATTTGAGAGCGGGAGGTTTGGCGCCTTAAAATCTGATTCAACCCACCATTTCTTTAGAAATGCCTGTACCAAGTCAGGGTCATTACGGTTTTCACAGTTTTCCGGTTGTTGACTGATTTTGTCTGTTTATATAATTATGAGTTTTGACTTTCCCTTTATAAGATTGTTCGGAGTTCGGTAATTTTGTTATTACCTTTATATAATACTTTGTTGGTATCAGTAGCAGAAAAAGGAATGTGGTGTTGTGTAAGAAAGTTTTGGAGAACAGCTTTTTTCTGAAAATTTGGGCACACCGTATCTTCTGTTTTAACATTGTGATAAATTGCATTATCTAACACAATCAAGCTAAGATTTTTCAGAGCAGGCATCAATTGATTGTCAAGCCACCCAAGAAAGACAACACTATTCATCTCCTGGTGATAGTCACCATCCTTTAATTTGGCCAGAAACACTAAATCGCAGCCGTCAATCAAACCCTCACTTCGCATACCTGCATGCAAAACAATCAAACGTTTGCCTTTACCCGAGGGTATTTTTGGGGCATCAGACCCATCATTTGGAGGCCACATATAATCTGCAGTGATTTTGGTTAACCCATGTTTCATCCATGTACACGATATCATACCCTGCTTCCCTAAAAGATTTGATCTTTCTCAGATAATTACACCTATCATTGATAATAGACACTTGATCGTACAGAACTCTTCGATTATCATCTATTTTTCTATAAGTATATCCAAGATCAATGAGAGTTGGAGAAAGCTTAGACTTTGATATTTTAATATAATCTGTTATTTCCTTGTGTATTATTGAGACGGTCGGAGCAATTGTCCGTGAATATAAACCGTGGATTGTTCTTTTAATAACACAAAGATCAATGTCGTCCAAAATTTTAGCTCTTTCTTTGGGTCTATTTGACTTACAAGGCCTCTTACCATTCATAATACGGTGCACTGAAGTGTAAGACACACCCAAATCTTTAGATTTCTTTTGATATACCCTATCAAATGAGAAAATTGGCTTCATCGTTGCCTTTTCCTTACTAAAAAAAAGGCAAACAACTTTTTTACAAACATTTGGCATTCCGGAGATAAGTCAGACTTTTTACCCATTTTTTCAAAAAAATGCAAAATATAACAATAATTTATGAAAGCAATGCTTGTCAGGTTCGTCTACAGTACACGTAGCTGAGAGAAAGATTTTACAGGTAAGATACCTGACGTACGGATGGCTCTTCTATAAAGTACATCTACTCCCATCCGAAAAAATCTATAGCTTAAAAGATATTTGGATTTTTCGTTATTCTAATAAAAAAACTATTACTTTAATGATGAAAGTTTTAAAAGATTATATATTTTTCCAAATTAATACTAATGATGAATGTTTTAAAGGATTATATCTTTTTCCAAATTAATACTAATGATAAATGTTTTAAAGGATTATATCTTTCTATAAATTAATACTAATGATAAATATTTTAAAGGATTATATCTTTTTTCAAATTAATACTAATGATGAATGTTTTAAAGGATTATATATTTTTCCTAATTAATACTAATGATGAATGTTTTAAAGGATTATTTATATTTTCCAATTTAATCCGACAAAGTACTCAAAATTCTACAATATAATTAAAACACGGACCCAACCAAAACACTGGGCGTGAATCCAGGTGGTCACGAAGGTAAGCAGTTCTTGTATCTTATAAGACACCCGGGATAACATTTCCACGAATTGGGTCCCAATTATTAAAGTAGAAACATGGCCCAATATCATCTTGTTACGTGCGTCAAAATCGTGTGTTGCATTGGCCCTCACGTTGGTTCCTATGAAGAACAGATATGATCGACATAGTCATCATTTTAGCATACATGTGTACATAGCGAATCGTGAAATTAAAGGACCGGGTCCATTTCGTTGTTCTCTAAAGGTTTCTGCGTGAAATCTGCGTCATACAAATACAAGTACAAGTGGGCATGAAGGGGAGTTATACCAATTTGAATGACGAATGTTCGTTGAAAAAAAACGTCCACCAAACATTACAAGAAAAGCTTGAAGATACCAAAGGGGTAATCAGAAGCTGTAAATCTAAGATACCAAAGGGGTAATCAGAAGCTGTAAATCTAAGATACCAAAGGGGTAATCAGAATCTGTAAATCTAAGATACCAAAGGGGTAATCAGAAGCTGTAAATCTACGATACCAAAGCGGTAATCAGAAGTCGTAAATCTAAGATGCCAAAGGGGTAATCAGAAATCGTAAATCTAAGATATCAAAGGGGTAATCAGAAGCCGTAAATCTAAGATATCAAAGGGGTAATCAGAAGCCGTCAATTGAAGAAGACAAACAACACAATGGCCAAAAGATCCCAAAGGGGAAATCAGAAGCTGTAAATCTAAGAAGACAAACAACACAATGGCCAAAAGATACCAAAGGGGTAATCCGAATCCGTAGATCTAAGAAGACAACCAACGCAATGGCCAAAAGATACCAAAGGAGTAATCTGAATCCGTAAATCTAAGAAGACAAACAACACAATGGCCAAAAGATATCAAAGGGGTAAGCAGAAGCGGTAAATCTAAGACAAACAACACAATGGCCAAAAGATACCAAAGGAGTAATCCGAATCCGTACATCTAAGAGGACAAACAATACAATGGCCAAAAGATACCAAAGGGGTAATCCGAATCCGTAAATCTAAGAAGACAAACAACGCAATGGCCAAAAGATACCAAAGGGGTAATCCGATTCCGTAAATCTAAGAAGACAAACAACACAATGGCCAAAAGATACCAAAGGGGTAATCAGAAGCCGTAAATCTAGGATACCAAAGGGGTAATCAGAAGCCATAAATCTAAGATACCAAAGGGATAATCAGAAGCCGTAAATCTAAGACAAACAACACAATGGCCAAAAGATACCAAAGGGGTACTCCGAATCCGTACATCTAAGAAGACAAACAATACAATGGCCAAAAGATACCAAAGGGGTAATCCGATTCCGTAAATCTAAGAAGACAAACAACGCAATGACCAAAAGATACCAAAGGGGTAATCCGATTCCGTAAATCTAAGAAGACAAACAACACAATGGCCAAAAGATACCAAGGGGGTAATCAGAAGCTGTAAATCTAAGACAAACGACACAATGGCCAAAAGATACCAAAGGGGTAATCAGAAGCTGTAAATATAAGACAAACGACACAATGGCCAAAAGATACCAAAGGGGTAATCCGAATCCGTAAATCTAAGACGACAAACAACACAATGGTCAAAATATACCAAAGGGGTAATCAGAAGCCGTAAATCTAAGAAGACAAACAACACAATGGCCAAAAGATACCAAAGGGGTAATCAGAAGCCGTAAATCTAAGAAGACAAACAACACAATGGTCAAAATATACCAAAGGGGTAATCAGAAGCCGTAAATCTAAGAAGACAAACAACACAATGGACAAAAGATACCAAAGGGGTAATCAGAAACTGTAAATCTAAGACAAACAAGACAATGGCCAAAAGATACCATAGCGGAAATCCGAATCCGTATATCTAAGAAGACAAACGACACAATGGCCAAAAGATACCAAAGGGGTAATCAGAAGCTGTACATCTAAGACAAACAACACAATGGCCAAAAGAGACCAAAGGGGTAATCCGAATCCGTAAATCTAACAAGACAAACAACACAATGGTCAAAATATACCAAAGGGGTAATTCGAATCCGTAAATCTAAGAAGACAAACAACACAATGGCCAAAAGATACAAAAGGGGTAATTCGAATCCGTAAATCTAAGAAGACAAACAACACAATGGCCAAAAGATACCAAAGGGGTAATCAGAAGCCGTAAATCTAAGAAGACAAACAACACAATGGCCAAAAGATACAAAAGGGGTAATTCGAATCCGTAAATCTAAGAAGACAAACAACACAATGGCCAAAAGATACCAAAGGGGTAATCAGAAGCCGTAAATCTAAGAAGACAAACAACACAGTGGCCAAAAGATACCAAAGGGGTAATCATAAGCCGTAAATCTAAGAAGACAAACAACACAATGACTAAAAGATACCAAAGGGGTAATCAGAAGCCGTAAATCTAAGAAGACAAACAACACAATGGCCAAAAGATACCAAAGGGGTAATCAGAAGCCGTAAATCTAAGAAGACAAACAACACAATGGCCAAAAGATACCAAAGGGGTAATCAGAAGCCGTAAATCTAAGATACCAAAGGGGTAATCAGAAGCCGTAAATCTAAGATACCAAAGGTGTAATAAGAAGCCGTAAATCTAAGATACCAAAGGGGTAATCAGAAGCCGTAAATCGAAGAAGACAAACCACACAATGGCCAAATGATACCAAAGGGGTAATCAGAAGCTGTAAATCTAAGAAGACAAACAACACAATGACCAAAACATACCAAAGGGGTAATCAGAAGCCGTAAATCTAAGATACCAAAGGGGTAATCAGAAGCCGTAAATCTAAGATACCAAAGGTGTAATAAGAAGCCGTAAATCTAAGATACCAAAGGGGTAATCAGAAGCCGTAAATCGAAGAAGACAAACCACACAATGGCCAAATGATACCAAAGGGGTAATCAGAAGCTGTAAATCTAAGAAGACAAACAACACAATGACCAAAAGATACTAAAGGGGTAATCCGAATCCGTAAATCTAAGAAAAACAACACAATGGACGAAAGAAAAAAGAAAAAACGACAAACAACGATCTACAAAGTAGGTGTCTCTCCTCTGCGCTAAAGTACAGGTTTATTTTTATAATATAAACATTTAACAGCAGAAAACACATCAAGAGGCCAAGCGACGTCATATTGACACCAGACATTGAGAAGTAATCTTATTATTTACTTTTCCATTCTTTCGACTTTGAGAGTACCTGATGAAGGTGATCATTGACACGTGCATTGTGCACTTAATTTGATATCTACGGTTTTATATTTGTCATGAAGTACCGATTCCCGACTTCCTTTTTAAATAGGCTCATTGTCAATAGAAATATATATTTCTTCCAATATATTTGGTTTAATTTTCTATGGATGTGAAAAAGAAAATAATTTTACTCTGTTCAACAATCACACAATGCTAAAGCCAATGAAAAGAATAAATGGAGTTTGTATGAATAGGCAAACAATCAATGAAGAATCGTTATTTGTGAACTAAGTACCCCGCCTTTATGTTCGAATAGTATACACCCCTAACACAAGGTATTGTGTATTGATGCAGATTAAAATTCAATTAAAATTAAGAATAAATTCAAGATGTTAATATGTCAAGAATTTTTTTTGTCAATGTGTGACGTAAAAATATTTTTGACATTTACGTCACCGAATATGGTACTGCTTTGACAACTATTTTACCTATTTTGTTCCTGTATTTAAATACTGTTACAGTGACAGCCGGAACCTTTGAACCGTAATGAGAGCGGGAGGTTTGGCGCCTTAAAATCTGATTCAACCCACCATTTCTTTAGAAATGCCTGTACCAAGTCAGGGTCATTACGGTTTTCACAGTTTTCCGGTTGTTGACTGATTTTGTCTGTTTATATAATTATGAGTTTTGACTTTCCCTTTGTAAGATTGTTCGGAGTTCGGTAATTTTGTTATTACCTTTATCCAACCGGGATTTTGTTTAATTTCCATCGATGAAAATAAACAAGGAAGTTTTCTTTTTTAGAACAAAAATAATGCGGCCAAGGATTTCTATTTTATACATGATACGTTCAAACATTATACATCACTCCCGATCTAATGGATTTATTTCGATTCTGATATGACTAGGAGTACAAATACGGTAGCATACTTTGATTGGAAGACGGTAATTTATATTTACGTTTGCGGAAAATGTCGCACACAATTTATGCTACCAATGGAAAAGTCAGTCACATTCACCGGCGCATGTGCGAATGAGATTATACCATGGATAAATCGCTTGTTTGTCTTCAAAACGAAAGAAGGACGTCATGTTAGAATAATGTTTATACATACATACAAATAACATCAGAAGAACGACATAACTGATCTTCGTTTCTCGATTATCCAACATTCAACGTCGACACAAAAATAATTGCTTCTGCAACAATACAGCAAAACTAAACCTACATATAAATTCAATTCCACCGAAAAAGACCACATAGTATCTAACAATGAATGAAAACATAGCCATGGACAGTACAATAGCAGGGTCAATGAATGCTTATAATTAACTAACTACATCCTATCAGCTAGGAAAGCAGAATACTTTGGTGACATGGACAAGACAAAAACAGGGTAAATGGATGCTTGTAGTTAACTAACTACTAGCTAGGAAGGCAGACTATGTTGGTGACATGGACAAGACAATAACAGGGTCAATGTATGCTTGTAGTTAACTAACTACTAGCTAGGAAGGCGGAATATGTTGGTGACATGGACAGGACAATAACAGGGTCAATGGATGCTTGTAGTTAACTAACTACTAGCCAGGAAGGCAGAATATGTTGGTGACATGGACAGGACAATAAGAGGGTCAATGTATGCTTGTAGTTAACTAACTACTAGCTAGGAAGGCAGAATATGTTGGTGACATGGAGAGGACAATAACAGGGTCAATGTATGCTTGTAGTTAACTAACTACTAGCTAGGAAGGCAGTATATGTTGGTGACATGGACAGGACAATAACAGGGTCAATGTATGCTTGTAGTTATCTAACTACTAGCTAGGAATTCAGAATATGTTGGTGACATGGACAGGACAATAACAGGATCAATGTATGCTTGTAGTTAACTAACTACTAGCTAGGAAGGCAGAATATGTTGGTAACATGGACAGGACAATAACAGGGTCAATGTATGCTTGTAGTTAACTAACTACTAGCTAGGAAGGCAGAATATGTTGGTGACATGGACAGGACAATAGGAGGGTCAATATATGCTTATAGTTAGCTAACTACTAGCTAGGAAGGCAGAATATGTTGGTGACATGGACAAGACAATAACAGGGTCAATGTATGCTTGTAGTTAACTAGCTACTAGCTAGGAAGGCAGAATATGTTGGTGACATGGGCAAGACAATAACAGGGTCAATGTATGCTTGTAGTTAACTAACTACTAGCTAGGAAGGCAGGATATGTTGGTGACATGGACAAGACAATAACATGGTGAACGGATGCTTGTAGTTAACTAACTACTTACTAGGAAGGCAGAATATGTTGGTGACATGGACAAGACAATAACAGGGTCAATGGATGCTTGTAGATAACTAACTATTTGCTAGGAAGGCAGAATATGTTGGTTAAAGACCTTTACTTCTGCATAGTAAGATTGATTTGATCAATTTATGCATTAATGCCAAGACGTGAAAGATACAAATAGAAAAACACGTGATCAAACAACTGAAGATGAACAACATGGACCTATCAAAAACTGGGGGAGGCGGTTTCAGCTAATCCGGAAGGGTACGACCAGTATACTTTGTAAATGAGACAAAAGAAAACAAAAGTGCACACACATTGCGAGTCATCAGGGAGGTGGACACTGCGTAGCGATGAAACAGTTCATGATGGTGGCAGTAAGACGTCCGATGTAAAGTCTTCAATCTTGATTGTAATTGAAAGAATATGCCAATTTCTTCTTTTTCTCTCTGGAATATTCCATATGTGCAGTCTGCCTCAAGACACTACAAGGATAAGTCGACTAGATGGTAGTATAATTAATACCAATTTTAATGCCAACTGTCTTGCAAAATAAGACCATCAAACACAACAGATATAAAGTCTCGAACTAACTTAAGCGCCTTGGAAGGTATGTCGAAAAGGTGATATTTAGCGCGTTCATGGTGACAATCACGTTACGAAAACAACTGTATTCTCACAACTCATACATTACGATCGAGCTTTTGGGTGTGTGAGTGCTAAACTATTGTGTAAACGATTTTTGCAGAAAAAGACGGGTGCTGTGTTTCAAATGGGTTTTAGGGGATATCTCTCGCAACGTATTTTGCCTTTTGTGTACAGATGGCGAAAATGTTAGTAGCAATTATATTATATGAAGTGATCATAGTTTCCCCATTATATCTTCTGGTAGCCGTGTGTAATAGTTCACATTTAAATAATGGTTCAAGCCATCAACCCTCGTTGGTAGAACTGAGTTTATATATAAGTTTCTATCCAAGGAAGAGAAATGCCAGGCTCAAGGTAGCGACCAATTTCTAGCGACCACTATATACTACATATAATGATTTAAATTATCAGGCTTTATGATTGGTATTGTCATATTGTCATTTTAGATATAATTTGTCGGAGGAAAAGTCAATTATTAACTAGTTATAGCCTAAAACTTGATGGTAAGTTGTTTTTAAATTCCGACTTTCTCAGATTTTAAACATGTAAATGACAAAACTGGAACGAATGTACATAAATAAGCCCTGTATTTCTCACTGTAATAAGTCTAAAACTATTCATTGTAGCACGCCAGTTAAAATTATCATTTATCTGAGCATTATAAAGGGTTTGTGTACTTTAATTTCGCTTAGTCTACTTTATTTGATGATTTCAATCTCATTATTAGCATTTGTCATTATTTATGTCCATCATTTTATCCATATTTGGGTAATTGATGAAGATAACTACAGCAACATATAGGTAAAAACAAGAAAAACTAATCCACGGATAACAACATCTTCTGGTTTCAAGATAAAATAATGCTATATGATCATAATACTCATTTGTTTTTGTCGTCACATGCTGAGCTGACATAATGTTGTCACTATGTATAATATAGAGACGATGGCCATAACTATCATGTAAATGAACAAGACACATAATTGATCTATATTTTCGTGACTTTTCTCGGGAGAAAAACTCTGGAATTACTCATTGAAATTAACTTTGAAAATCAAATGCAAGAAATGTGATATATTCACATCCTGATTCTAAAGACATAGCTATCAAATATCTAATTAATATAGTAATATCCATAAATACAAATATGTAGTTTAGCATTCAATAAAATATGTTTAAAAATTGCACCGTCATACACTGTTGGAATATCCAATTGGGAGATCGTAGAGACAAAATTCGATACCCCTAACACACATACATACGACCGATTACTCTCCTGTAGGCATTGCAATAAACCATGGCGGGTTTAAACACATTTGAGTAAAATACCGACCCTCACACACAATCGTGTGAGTAAATCTTGATCTTTATACAATGAATATATTTATTTATTTTTCTTACCAGGCTCAAGCTAGCGACCAATATTCTAGCGACCACTAAGCTAGCGACCAATAGGGCGATATGTCTCAAAACCAAAAAAAAAAATGAGAGTAAAATGTACTCTTAAAGATTTCTAGCAATCAATAACACATTTTACTGTAAATGCATAGTCAATACAATAAATCGAAATCGGGGCATACAGTAAATATTTCTAGAGCCCCCGCCCACACAATACAAAATAACGGAGACATAAATATTTTTCGAATGGCTAGCTTACAAAAACACTTTAAATAAACACAGATTAAAAAATAATTTACTTTCATGTTTTAAACCGGTAAATAATTTGGACAACGTTTTGTCAAGCAATATAAAGTCATAAGATTTCGGTTCACATGAAGACATCTCATCAATCTAAAAATAGTGTAATTATAGAACATTAGAACAATATAACAGTAAGTTTTATGAAAAAATAAACAAAATATAGATCCTGCATGAGTGTATCACATTTATTTAATAAATAATATTATTATGTTTTATTTACAATTATTTATTTTTAAATTGTGTATTTAAAGGTGTCAAATCACCAATTTAATTCACCAATCAGAGGATAGAACATATACAAAAGTTGTCCTTTTTAAAGAAAATAGTTCCTTTCGCTTTGTTGTATTTTGAAAAAAAAATTAAATGGAAAGGTATAAACAATGGTAGTTGCAGGTAAATATGCAAGGATTATTTTCAACCCAAATTTGGTTACATTTAGTTGTACTGGAATCCTTTATTCCCGATTGCGATAACTAGAGTTATCGTTCTTGAATCGAGTTATCTTTTCCTGACAGAGGGTATGTACACATCCGGTTACATAACTTAGGAACGTCACAAAAAGTTTAAAAGAAAATGAAAAAACTATGTATTCTTATTCAAATAAAATCCGATTTATTGGAATTATTTTATTTAGCTTTTTATATCGGTAAATTCTATGAAATCTGAATTTTTATTTCATATCCTGAATGACCGTAATAATTAATAAATTCCGTGTTTTATATTATATTATAAATTTTCTACATACGTTTGTAGCTACAACATATACTACGTTGGTTATAGGTCACTTTGTGTTATATATGTATACATATATGGATTATTCTAAATAATCATTATTGATTATATTGTAGCTAACATACTATTGTTATTTTTTAAAGGGGGGGTTGTTATAAATTCTTTTCATTACATGTTAATTTTATAATCATTGAAATCATGTCTCTTTTTCTTTATGTATAAATTTTTCATATGATTATGCTGCTCAATAATGGGCGTCTTAATTGACAATAAAAGAATTGAATTGAATATTCAAAGATGTAGCATTTTCTCGAAAATCGGCTTTGCTTTTAAAATTACGGACGTTAATAGCGATGTATGCAAACTTCATTCCGATTGACGCAGTGGAATCATTTGTTTTATTTCCTTTTACAGGGTGTTATCTTAATCTTGAAATGTTCAAGATATTTTATCTGCTCGGAGTCTATTAAAAAGATGTCTATTTTTGCATGATATTTAGTTTTTGTTTTCTTTTTTTCAAGAGATCAATGCAGATTCCCATTAAAAATTTCAACAGGCTCCATTCAGGTTAAAGAAATTGAACATTTTACCTTTAGTTATATACATGGTTCATGACTATTCATTCTTTGGTTCCACTGCGGATTTTGTAATAAAAAAGGAACATTTAGGGTTTTTACCGGATTTGGCCATCTCCAAACGTCAGAGATGTTAGGTAGAAATATGACCGTAGAGTTAGACAGCCGGCATTCGCTCCTTCCAAAAACTGGATAGGGAAAAATGGAGATTTGACTGATTTTAAGGGGGAGAAAAATTAATTTCGGTTAAAGTGATAAAAATGGAGGCTATATTTATATTGAGTTCTTATTTTTTTTTTTACATATTATAAGAATTGTGATTGTACGGTAGATTTGTATTGATTTTTCGAAAGCCGTACAACGAATATTTCCTTGCATATGAAATCATAACACGAATGCAAGCTGTTAATTTCATATTTTTCTTTATCAATAGTAACTATTCTGTCGGTTTTTTTTTGTTGTTTTTTTGTTGTTTTTTTTGTTTTTTTCAAACATCACGTAAACTGTCATAATCAATAAAACTAAAGCAATTTAGCACATGTCGTTTTTATCGTAAGCTTTTTTTTTTCTTTTTTTTTTTGTGCTTGGTAGTTATTTTCTTAAATCTGCAGTTGAGAAATCAAATCGTCTGCTATGTATACTAATTCGCATTTTCCCCATCACTACTGTATTAAGTAATAAATTTACTTCACTAAATGCGGGAGCACAGTAGTCATGATCGCATTGGCGCTGCCTTGTGATGGAATGGATAGTTCTAGAAGGTGGTTCGAATCCCATCAGTCCGTTTGTTTGTCTACATTGTTAAGCTTGGCTTCAGAACGACATTTTTGGCTGTAAGATTATGAGATTGTAAATGTATTTATTGCAAAATAACCTATTTGTCGTCAGTACTTAGACGGTATCCGAAATCATGGGTAGCGATCGAGAAGTGCATATGTCTAAAAATACATCTTTAATATGACAGATAAGTTTCAATGGACAAAGATGCGATCTCCAAATACACCATTGTTTTTTTTAAACGATAGACCGATTGCTTATTCTTGATATATTAATAACAGAAAAAAGCCGCATTCGTGATCGTTTTATTTCCTATTTAAAATATTCCAGACGAGGGACATTATTCATTCAGAAAAAAGTGGGATCTGCTCTGACGGAAACCGAAAATTGGGATTTGCTTGTTGACTGTACAAGTCGAGATGGTCGGCAAATGTTAGATGCAGGTGTTCACTTATCTGATAAGCGCACATTGCTAATGAAGACGCACATACCGTTTCAAACAACAGTACACACTATTCTACCAAATCCGCTTCTGCTTTTACAAATGGTGAAGAAACAACATATTCTATTATTTCTAAAATGCTTTCAAATTTATCTTGCCTTGTATTCGACCGCTCGAGTGTAATGAAAAAAATAAAATACGCTTTTTAATGAAAGGAGAGAAAATCTTTTTTTTTTAAATATTCCCGCTTTCAGTGTACAAGGAAAATCGCGCAGTATTTCCGTTTTGCAGAAAAATCTGGTGACAATCATCCAAAACATTTCAGAAAGTTAATTATGTAATTTTCACTGGTATGAAAATACAAACTTGGAGTTATTTATACAAAAATGTTACAAATCCAGAGAAAAATATGTTTTAAAGTAAATAACTTTTTTTATAGAAGTTTAAAAAAAGGGATGTCGTGTATATAATTTTCTTTATAAAAGTTAAAGACTCTAATGAACTGTCTATAGCAGCTCATTTTTTCATTGTCATCTAACCGGCTTTTTAAAAGATACGTTTCTACATCTTTGTCGGAGCGTAAGCTCATTCTTGATACCACTGATTTTTTCATTACATTTCCGTAGAAACTGTACAAGTTCAGTCTTTTTTTTTAAAAGTTAGGAAGTCTTCAAGTGTTGCCTTGTAATCTACGTCAATTAATTTCATATTTTTTCGCACTTATTATTTATTCAATCAATTTATTAAAAACCGCCAGGAAAACTTTTGCAACCGGAAATGCTATATACCCACTGCCAAGGACGAGTATTCAAATTACGAACGATAACTCCATTTTCCGCAAAGAGGGAATAAGAGGTCTTGATGAATGACCCATATATACGAAAATTCCGGGAATGACGTTGTTATTTGTAGAGTAGGGAATATCCCAGAGCATGGTACTTCACTGCATATCAAAGTTGATATTTGACACCCTGCTGTGGGCTTGAGGTGCAGAAACCCACCCAGGTACTTAAGACAGTTAAAGGCCCGGGCAATACATTTGACTTAAATCCCAAGTGGACAAGAATTTTGCCGTCCTTAACATATTTTTCATGGGATATTTATAGAGACCCCCCTTCCAGAAAAACATTTCAAATATCAAAGTTGATATTTGACACCCTGCTGTGGGCTTGAGGTGCAGAAACCCACCCAGGTACTTAAGACAGTTAAAGGCCCGGGCAATACCTTTGACTAAACCCCAAGTGGGCAAGAACTTTGCCGTGCCTTAATATATTGTTCATGGGATATGCATAGAGACCCCCCTCCACAGAAAAAATTCAAATATCAAAGTTGATATTTGACACCCTGCTGTGGGCTTGTGGTGCAGAAAACCACCTAAGCTCTGATTGGTGAATTAAATTGGTGATTTGACACCTTTAAAAACACAATTTAAAAATAAATACATGTAGATAAAACATTATAATATTATTTATTAAATAAATGTGACACGAACATGCGGGATTTAGACTTTGTTTATTTGTTCATACAACTTACTGTTATATTTTTCTAATGTTCTATAATTACACTATTTTTAGATTGATGAGATGTCTTCATGTGAACCGGAATCTTCTGACTTTGTATTGTTTGACAAAACGCTGTCCAAATTATTTACCGATTTACATGAAAGTAAATTATTTTTTAATCTGTGATTATTTAAAGTGTTTTTGTAAACTGGCCATTCGAAAAATATTTATGTCTCCGTTATTTAGTCCAGTAAAGAAAAGAAATATTTTATGTTGGGGAGAACTTGTGAAATAAAACGTAAAATGTATTGCCCGGGTCTTTCAATCACCTGAGTGTCTGTGTGGGATTCTGCACATCAGGCCTACATTTGGTGTCAAATGTTACCTTTGTATTGTGTGGGCGAAGGGCTCTAGAAATATTTCATGTATTTCCAGATGTCGATTCATTGTGTTGAATATGCATTTACAGAAATTTATCCTGCAATCAGTACATTTGCTGTACAAATATGCTATACGAATAAATTTTTGCTTTATTCATACTAGACGAATAAACTTTTCGTACTATGCGAATAAACTTTTCATCCTACGAATAAACTTTCCTGGTACCCTGTAGCTATGTACAGCGGAGGGCGCAGACAAGTATGAAACTGGTACTAATGTAACACGGACCACGACGAAGACACCCTTGCCAACATTTATGAAAGGCGAGGAATGACGCTTGTTTCTGTCCCTTTTGTTTAAATCTGACAGGTTTTCCGACTTTTTTGACATTGCAGGATAAACACAATATACGTACATTGTCGTTAAATATAAGATTCATTTGTACTCGCTGCGAAACAGGCCTGAAAAGCTCGCCCAAGGCTCGCTATTCTGCATGTTTTTAAAGCTCGTACCAATAAATTTTATATTTACCGACAATGTACAATATATATTTGTTATTGGTCGCTAGAAATCTTTAAAAGTACATTTTACTCTTTTCTAATTTGTTGGGTTTTGAGACATATCGCCTTATTGGTCGCTAGCTTGAGCCTGGTAAGAAAAATAAATAAATATATTCATTGTATAAAGATCAAGATTTACTCATACGTTAGTGTGTGAGGGTCGGTATTTTACTCAAATGTGTTTAAACCCGCCATGGTTTATTGCAATGCCTACAGGAGAGTAATCGGTCGTATGTATGTGTGCTAGGGGTATCGAATTTGCCTCTACGATCTCCCAATTGGATATTCCAACAGTGTATGACGGTGCAATTTTTAAACATATTTTATTGAATGCTAAACGTGATTTACTCTTGTATAACATGTTTGTGTTTATGGATATTAATATATTAATTAGATATTTGATAGCTATGTTTTTAGAATCAGGATGTGAATATATCACATTTCTTGCATCTGATTTTCAAAGTTAATTTCAATGAGTAATTCCAGAGTTTTTCTCCCGAGAAAAGTCACGAAAATATAGATCAATTATGTTTCTTGTTCATTTACATGATAGTTATGGCCATCGTCTCTATATTATACATATTGACAACTTTATGTATAGTGTTCAAGACTTTTAATAGCTTATGCATAGTCACTGTCGTCAAAGAGCTCCGGAGAAAAGGTTTCGTCAGGATCCGGTTATGTCAGCTCAGCATGTGACGACAAAAACAAATGAGTATTATGATCATATAGCATTATTTTATCTTGAAACCAGAAGATGTCGTTATTAGTGGATTATTTTTGCTTGTTTTTACCTATATGTTGCTGTAGTTATCTTCGTCGATTACCCAGATATGGATAAAATGATGGACATAAATAATGACAAATGCTAATAATGAGCTTGAAATCATCCAATAAAGTAGTCTATATGCGAAATTAAAAGTACACAAGCCCTTTATAATGCTTTGTTAAATGATAATTTAAACTGGCGTGCTACAATGAATAGACTTAGATTTACTACAGTGAGAAATACAGTGCTTATTTGTTTACATTCGTTCCTGTTTTGTCATTTACATGTTTAAAATCTGAGAAAGCCGGAATTTAAAAACAACTGTTGCCATCAAGTTTTAGGCTATAACTAGTTACCAACTGACTTTTCCTCCGAAAAATTATATCTAAAATGACAATATGACAATACCAATCATAAAGCCCGATAATTTAATACATTATATGTAGTATATTCATCAAAACTTGCGAAAATCGTCGCAAATCGTTTGTAAGACATAGGAAAATCGTCTGTTAGACAACCGCCACGATATAACTGAAATATTGTTGAAAGTGGCATTAAGCACCATAAACCGTTTGCAAGACACTAACGATTTTCGCAAGTTTTAGAAATATACCGCTTTATAACATGCCAGAAGTTGACGAAACATTTTCAACCAGAGCTCTTTGACAACAGTGATAGTATTGAAGATTAAAACTCATTCTAATATGAGGTCTCTAATACGGCACACACGATAATACTCAACAACTCTATATTTAGCGCAAGTGCAGTACACAACAAATCTGGCTGTTCCGATGTGACCTCCGCTGTGAAATTACCGTGACGACCGAGTGTAAACAAACAAAACGCCGGCATATAGCGTATTTTTAACGTCCTTAAAATAAAAATTTCCCCTCAGTTATAAATAAATATTCTGTAACTAAGTATTTTTTTATCATTTGTTTTGAAAATTTACATTCGGGGATCCCCAGTACGCACACATACATTCCATTGATATGTGTCGGCCATGATTCATGAATAACCGGAAAATGTACTAACCTTCATGTTTTCCTTCGTATACATTGATAACTGGACGGTGATGTAATTAAGTTACTGATATTTTCCAATTTGATGGCATTTTGAATTTTGCTACTCAAACAAGTAAAATGCTCACAAAATCGTAAAATAAATCAGCAACCAGCTTGTGTCAATCAGCGTCCCTTGTAAATAACGTCACAGGATGACGATATATTACAAAAGTCAAAGTCGATAGATGGTTGTCTTAAGTATTTATTCCGGATTTTTTTACTATGTCTACAATACAAGCTTTTTATTCCATTGGCATTTATTTTTTTTTATTTCATATCTAACAATAATTGTCGATTATTAACAACTGTTCAAGTGTTCGATATTATGTTTGACAACTCCGCTCCGCCATCTTGTTAGCGCACGAAATGATGAATGAATGAACTCCGACTTTTTTTTAAATATTTTTACGCAGGAATTGTTCAATCGAATCTATGTTGGAAAATACACATTAAATATGTTTTTCATGTTAACATCCATATCTTTGTTTTAAAATATCTCGTTCAAATACAAATAATCCAAAATCAATTCAAAATTTCCGAAGGAGGTAAATGGAACAGCCACCAAATGCCGTGTGTATACAGTTCACGAATGGTTAAAAATTGCCGTATGTGTCCTATTAGAATCGAAATAATTCATGGCAGGTATAGAGTTGTGCAAATTTACACATGGGCTGGGCCTTTATATTCTTAGATTTTACCCTTCGCTTACGCTCGGGGTAAAATTCGAATATAAAGGCCCAGCCCATGTGTAAATTTGCACAACTCTATGCCTGCCATGAATTATTTATTAAGTATTAGTGTAAACATATGTTATTGTTCAAATACAATACATGTAATATAATTAAACAAAACTATTACAATATGGCTACATTTTATATTGACAACAGGATTCGGAAACAGACTAATAAATGATTTTATCAATCCGTTTCCAAGATATAGCACACACTAGAAATGTTAAAATTATTGAAAACTAACTGTTAGCTTTGACATTTTACTCATAATATTATTTGGAAAACACTTGCATATGATCACAACATTTCAATAAGATAGTAGGTTTCTGCCCATGAATCGAAGTCCCTGTAGCAAACAAGGAATGCAACGGCCATATATATGTGTTAGGAATATCAATTTTGTATATGTTTCTACGAGTTTTCGATTGGGGTTAAGGTTAGGGTTATGGTGTTTCGCGCCACTTTCAACGATATTTCAGTTATATCGTGGTGGTCAGTGTTATTGGGGGAGGAAACCGGAGCACACAGAGAAGGCCACCGACCTGACGTAAGTCGCTGACAAACTTTATCACATGATGCTTTTCGAGTGGATTTTGTGACCTCTCTGACTATATGTGGTAAAAAAAATTTAAACAACAATAACATTTTATTCAAACGCTTGTTACAACCAGCTTCATAAGCCCAAGCTTCTTATGAAGCAATATATATAATATAATATAAATATAGAGAAATTTGCGACACAATTATATTAAAATAATTCATATTCAAATAGTTTACAAATAATTCTGTAGTCTTTTTAGAAATGAACTTTTCTGAATTATTTCATTTCCTCTATATATTTGAAGGTATTCCCATACAAACAATGAGTAAACATCAAGCCTTTTAGTTTTTTGCTCTGAAATGTAATATGCCTTATATATTGAAAATCCAATGATTGTAAGAAAATAATTGAAGTCATAATAGCTTTTATCGAATATTTTATAACCGAATACAAGATGATATATACTGAATATTACATGTCAAAATCTGTATCACATGCCGTATTAACCCGATAACCCTATATCACCCCAAGGGCCACCTTTTTTTGAATTTTTTTGAGAATTTGATTTTTTTTTAATCTTGAAACATTTTTGAAAAATTTAGAAATGTTATGAATTTTTTTTTATTTAAAATTTTAGGAAATTTTGGAAAATCCTCAAATTTTGGAAAAATTTTGAAATTTAGAATTTTTTTGGTTATACGATATAGGGTATACGATATAGGGTATGCGATATAGGGTATGCAATATCATAAACATACTGCCTTTAGTTGAGGGTGTTATGGTAGATGACCACACGAGGGAAAACATTTCACATTCTGGAAAAAGAATATCTCCCGTTAACTGTAATATTATCTAAATTCTGTGAGAATACTAACCATCTTTTTCCTAATTTTGCAAAATACTTACATGGTAAAACTTTCTAATTAGCTAATTGATTACTAACAAGTCTACTTATCCAAGATTCTTTAAGAGACATAAATAACCCCCATTTCCAAGTTTCCCTACTACAGTGTTTCGTTTTACTTTATCAGGTTTATTATTCCAAATAAATTTGAAGCATTTGCTATCTATTTCTTTCCTATATTTTTCTGGAACAACACAAGCACTAGCCACATATGTAAATATTGGAACAATTAAAGATTTGATTATCAAAATTTTCCCTAAGATTGTTAAGTTTCTTTTTGTCCATAAAAGTAATAAATTATTCATTTTTTCTATTTTATTTTCCCAATTTAATTTTTCACATTCTTCTTTATCATGTCGAAAATATATCTCTAGAGTTTTAACTGGTTTGTCTGTCCAATTATTTCCCCCCACTTTGTCTTTGCAATGCTTAAGTTTCCCTATCCATAAGCCTTCTGTTTTATCTTTATTCATAATAAGTCCCGAAAAAGAACCAACAATTTCAATTTCATTTAATGCTATGATATCTCAGTTTTAGAGTTGAAAAATAATGTTGTGTCGTCTGCCAATTGAGAAATTTTAATGCTCTGGTTTATCTCATCTATCTTAACTTGAAATCCTTTTATATTTTTATTATTTCGAATTCTCAGTGTCATGACAAACTGTATCACATGATGCTTTTCGAGTACATTGTGTGACTGCTCTGATTATATGTGGTATTTTGTGACTGCTCTGACTATATGTGGTAATTTGTGACTGCTCTGACTATATGATGTATTTTGTGACTGCTCTGACTATATGTGGTATTTTGTGACTGCTCTGACTATATGTGGTATTTTGTTACTGCTCTGACTATATGTGGTATTTTGTGACTGCTCTGACTATATGTGGTATTTTTTGTTTGCTTTGAATTATATCAAGTAACGCTGAAAAGTTTGGTGTTTGGTTATTTTTGACTATTATAATCATTCCCTAATATATACTTCAGAAATATTCAAAGATGCAGTTTTGTGAATTGTTTCTAATAATAATTTACTAAATATTTTAATCCATTTCTATTGTGTTATGGTTAGAGTGCTAATCGCTGGTGTGGACGATCAAACCAAAGACTATGACACTGATAATTTGCTGCTTCTCTGCAAAGCGCGCAGAATAAATTAATAAGAGCAAACACGGTTTTTGACGTGTGCAAGTGGTACCGGGTGATGTTGCAACGGGCTAGAATTGTTGAAATCCCACTAAGCAGTGGGTTTGCTAAGCATTATCTCGTCAAAAAGTATTATTTTCTTACGATTGTACCACTAAAAACATGCCCAGCTGGCATTAAGCAACAATCTCTCACTCAATATTACGCTATTCATAGGAAGCAAATAAACGTTAGAGAAAACAGAACGGGCAATCAAGAATAGACAACCCAGAGACAATGACAACATTAGACACGCAATACACATTAAGAAGACAACAGAACACCGAAAATTACATAGATAAGCAACACGCAATCCACCAAATAACTGCGGGTGAACTCGAAAGCTTCCGAAGGGTAAGCATTTCGTGCCTCTTATAACACACCATCTAGTTACGCTTTGAGCATACACGCTATGCATAAACAATCAATACAAGAAATAAGGTAAATATTAATAGCACTCGCCCCGTAAAAACATAATCGTGTACAGCTGAGCTACTTCCATAGTAGGCGTAGCGAACTCAAAGCATAAAAAAGAAATAAAAAATATTTCGAAGCGGAAGAAATCTCGTTGATTCCGTTGACATAATGGACACTTAAAATTAATTTGTATATTAAGGTTTATTAATACGACAATAACACCAACGACATCTGAATGATAATTATTGTCTGATGTATTGAACAGTTTGAGACAATTAGGAATTGTTTTTTCCTCTCTATTGTCCCTGTTTTGTTTTATCGTTTTCCATCGATTTATGGCTTCTGGTCACGTCTTGGTACCTTCTGATTTCATCCATCCTCCGATTTACTGAATTTTACACTATTACGAATGGCTATGTTCAAAAACACTATAAATGTCTCATGACTTATCTCTATATCGTAACTAAGATAAACTAACATGAGAACGCAACAATCTAATTAAAATCTGGTGTTTGTCGAATCTGTTATTATTTGTTGATTCACTAATACCTAACACAATCTCATATAGGTTCACATCAGGGTTCATATTAAATCGTTAGGTGTAAGAACCGATTATACGAAAATATCTAACTTCCGATTGGTCAATATATTTCACTGTCTTGCTTATGATTAGTTGATCAAAGATGAATGCAAGATTGCATGACTTGGGGGAAAAACAAAAAAGTGGAGTAATGGTTAGCGTGCTCGCCTCGAGTGCGGTATATCGTTGGTTCGAGCCCCGGTCGGGTAAACCCAAAAGACTATAAAATTGGTATGTGTTGCTTCTCCGCTACATACGCAGCATTAAGGAGAAAGAACAAACACTGGTTGACTCGGAATCGGAATAATGTGTCCGAGTGGGGCGACATGTCTATCCGGGGACTGTTGTTTCAGTGAGCTAGCATTATAAAAATCCAGCTCAGCGTGTTGGTCTAGAACAAAGCGGACCTCATCATCATCTCATTGGAAATTAACTTGTTCTCGCCATGATATAGCTGAAAAGTTGTTGAATTGGCGTTAGACAACATGTTTTGTGTACTGTCGCTTTGTATTGGTTCTTTTCGCTAAACAAATATAAATAGATTCTTTGGAGAGATAATAAGAAACAAAGCTAATTTTATAATGGGTGAACTCTATTTCACCCAGTTATACATTTCTGATATGAATGTTTCCTATTTTTCAAAGATTTTGTTGCTTTTAATCGCTAAATACATCTGAAACACAAAATGTATTTGGACAAAGACAAAGTTGTTTTCTTTGTTCTAAGACCATATTTAATGTTAAGTTTGCTACGTTTTGTATCTGGCTTTTGAAGGATTTATTATATATCTAATCTCATAGAAAAAAAAAAACATAATGTTTTTAACAAATCTTTTAAATGCAACTATTACGCTCTTCAGCTGACGTACAATTTATTGTCATAGTCCTTGACACAGATTAGCATTTTTAGTAACAGATTGATTCTTTCTTAGTACTTCAAGGAGCAGCAATAGAACAGTACATAACGTAATTCCATGACAAACCACGGACGTCGTCGCTCAATATGACGTCACCAAGACATTGCGATAACAAATGATTTGATCAATATTGCGAACATTTGCTATTTTATTCAATTAGTTAATGACAATCTTTATGTTTCTGTTGTGAATTTAAATATGCTGGAGTCAACAATATTCTGAAGTAGGACAGACAATACATTGGGTAAACAGCTAAAAGGTCAAAAATACAAACAATTCTCTACAAAACACTAAGCAAAAATCTAAAAATTGAGGAACACGAATCCGACGAAATAACTGGATGAACACACGTACTCCGGAAGTAAAGATTAATTGCAGGTATGTCGTTCCGGTGACTTTTACTAGTGCAGGCCATAAGCTTTTATCAACGGAAGGGATTCGAAGCCGAAGACTTTATTTATCATAGAAAACGATTTCTTAGAAAGATGCTAAGCCAAAATGTCATGCAATCGAGGCTACGACATTCGTGTCTTAATTACACAAGACAGATAGAATGAATCGAACAAGAGATGCTAATCGTTTGCTTGCGTATAGTGGTGTCCACACATATTGTGTTGTGTTTTTGTTTTGTTTATCTTCGTCTTGTGTACCCTATGTTGCCAGTTTCTCAGGATTGTCTATTTGTGATTACTCCTGCGTATTCTGTTACGCTTATTTCCATCTATATGTTGTATATTAATAGATTTAAAAAAAACGTCAAAATAATAAGACTTTGGCACAAAACATAGCAATATAAATGTATATGATAGTGATGGTATGATGAGGGAATATCATTGTGTATTTTGCAATAAAAACGTAGATATCAAATTTAGTGCGCACGACACCTTTCTGTAATAACCTTCATCGGGTACGCTCAAAGTCGAAAGATTTGAAAGACAACTACTTTAAAAGTGTTTGTAAGTTGTACATATAGGATAGAGTAATTTTATAATATGCATTCAGTTTTATTAACTTGTATTTTTTTGTCAGTATGAGCATTATCAAATGTATATATGGTTAAGAAATAATAATAATTTTAGTAACATATGCTTTTCTTGGAATAGTAAATCAATATGCATCATAACGTCGTCATCATGATTCTGTTGAAGACGAAGAAAAATGTATTCAACAAACCGAAATTTAATCTATTATAAACCATGTTTAGGAAATATATCCTTTGCTATATACAAGTGATCAAATGAAAAACAAAAAATACTACATTGTCGGAACAATTCCAAAGTCAAATTTCAAAATCGTAGAAGGATCCAAAATCTATACCTCCTAACACTCAAATACATGGCCGCTCACTTTCCTGGCTTGGTACAAGAACTGCAATAAAAGGTGACCAGATTAAGCTAGTTTTATGAAAGAACTCTTATCTGTGAACTTTTTACTACCTCTGAAAGCAACTAATTCTGGAAATTGCAAATACGAATTCCCATTATAAATTACGAAAAGTGTAATCGTCGAAGATCGAATGCAGATTTGACATTTAGGAATTATTTCCTCAAAAATCACGACCAAGTTATTTAAATCACAATGGTTTGATAAATTCTAGAACTGTTCAAAGGAATATCAATAATTTCCTTCTTGTCTAATCTAAGTTTCTCATTTTTCAAGAAACTTGGTGTTCTGAAACGTTTGAAACCATTTATGTCAGGTGATGCTTTGCTAAAAGTATATAGCTGTAAATAGCTCAAATATTGATAAACTGTTAAAAGCTTCAAAAAGAGCAGCTGGTATAATTTTAAATGTTAGTGAAATTACGACACCGTCGTCTATTCTTTTTCAAAATTTGAAATGGATGCCTGTAAATGACTATTTTGTTTATAGAAAATGTATTTTAACTTATAATGTGTTGAACAACTTAACACCGGAGTATTTGAATGTTTTTCAGCATGTTAGTATGTTAGTCAAGTAAGTTCAAGAATAACTAGACAAAGTGTTAACAATTTACTTTTTGTACCAAAAGCTAAAACAGAATATTATAGACGTTCTTTTGTTATATCGTCATGCAATCTTTGGAATAATATGTCAAATGAAATGAGAGAAAGTGCATCTTTAGAAATTTTTAAGACCAAATATTTAAATGAATATTTCAATTGAAATATACTCATTATCTATTGTATAACACTTTGTTTATATTGATTTTATAGTTTTATAATTTATTGTGTAAATACTGTATATAATGCAGGACCACATTGTAAACTAGTTTGTATAACTAAATGTGCTATTCATCCTGTTGAAATAAAAGACATTATTATTATTATTATTATTATTATCATTAAAATATTCATTTTAAACCAGTATTTTGAATAGTAAGCAATACAATACAGAATACCATCAACCATAGGAACTTTTATAGCATACCATTGTTATCCTACATCTGATTAATATGCATGGCCAGAAACAAAGACTATATATGGTGATGATTTTGTAAATATACCAAACTTCAATGTATAAATCAATGAGATTTCAATTAAATTGAATTTAAAAACATTACAAACAATAGCAAGTCATGTCTTTGATGTTAAATTTCTTTTTTTTAAACAACAATTGTTTTAAATTAAAAGAAAGAACAGACAAAAAAACAAACATAGATATCAAATTTAATGTGCACGACGTGTTTCTGGAATAAACCTCGTCATTCACGCTGTCAAAAGCCCAATAATTAATATGTTGGGTTAATTTTGAATAATTACATGTTGAAAACAGAACCAATATTAACTGAATCGATTGAAAGTATGAGAGAAAGATGTGAAAAATAATAATAGAATATATATGATACTCAACACGTCAAAACCTTTTATTTGTATATAGTAATAGGATGAAACTTATAGAATGAAAAAAATGATGCAATATCTTTTACGCCATCAATGCCAAAATATGTAATAGGTAATTCACTCATTTACATGACGTCAGTTATCATTGTCACAGAAAGTTTTCGCCTTCATGATCTATGTTCAACAATGATCACGAATTACATACATTATAATATAGTATCTACTATTTCATGTAGATTTCTTTGTAAAATAAAAATGCAATATTTTCCGATATTTTTTCAAGTCTTCCTTTATAAATATACCTAAAAAGTAGAGCAATTCCGAATGAATTGAACATATTTTATCTTGACCGATATTGCATTCCATTCTTTCTCCTCTAAGTTTGGTACGCTCTAGAAAGGTTCTGAGCAAAACTATTTCCACGAAGTAGACGAGAAATAAACAATATGGTGGACTTATGTTGAATACATGTTGCAAAGAAATATGGTTAAATGTAATTGTCACGGATTGAAATATTTGGTACTATATTATAAAAGGGTTATTGCACTAATATTATACAATTACTGCACTTGAACGAGATCAATATGAGGTTTTATGGAGCAGAGTATGAAATTGTCTAACATATTGATTAGCAAAAAGCAATTTCTGTGCAATAAAAAACCATATTGCACTCTCGTGCCACGTACTTTCATTCATTGATTTTGCACGAGAGTAGAAATTGCTTTTTGCTAATCAATATGTTAGAAAATGGAATGTCACGTGCATTGCTTCTGGCCAATAGAAAAACAGTAAAATAGAGCCTTATGTAATAATGAGGAATATTGTCCCTCGCAGTATATCATATTGCACTCACAAGCTCGTACACTATGACATACTGCTCGGGACAATATTCCTCAATATTAGTGCATTAACCCTATATTATTGTAACAATGATCCGCATATATTTTTAAAGATGTATGGTACTGTGACATATAGATCGGTATATTCTTCCGTTCCGTATATTTAACATATGGAACTCCGGTGCGTCGAGATGGTAAGCAGTTCCTGCTCCACTTTTGGCACCTGCCTTATTAGTACGATTAATGATCAAAGTAGATGGAAAGTAAATCAGGTAAAGCGAATTAAAGAGGTAAAGATAGTAAAAACAAATCCTTAGTCACATTAGTCAAATGAATAACACTCGTATACATGACCGATCACTTTCTAGATTTGATACTGGCACTTAGATTAAAAAAAAGTGAAGTTACACTAGATTTATAGACCATGACTGATGATGTCGTGCAAGTTTTTGCCACATGAGCGACCTTCAATACATAGCTGTGTGAGCAGCGTTTTGCTTGGTTTTTCGTTTTTGGTTTTTGTGTAAACAACACAATCGCCCTAATCATGAGCTCTAAGCTTAATATATTTCGCTATATGTATAATGTAAGTTCTACAAAGGAGTGCTGCTGGCCTTTACCATCTAGATATCGCACGAGTTCATCGTAAGACACAATAAGGAAACTATTATCAGCTTAATACCATCATGTTTCATCAACGCTGCGATAATGATAAATTAATGCATGATGGCAAACGTAAGACATCGGATGTGGGAACTTTAATGTACCTTTCTTAGTTCCGTATAAGTAGTTTGCTCGTCAGTAGCAAGCAATAATATTTGTACATAAACAAGAACATTATGATTATACGAATACAAACGGATATGAAATAAATGAAAAACTGAACATACAAGCATATTGATATTCTCAAGATATATCCTGAAATGTTTCAAAGGATCTTAGGGGCTGTCATGGCCGTGATCGCATTGTAGTTGGGTTGACAACTACCTATGCAACCAGTGCCTATCACCACTGATGTTGTGAGTTCGAATCTCAATCAGGGCTATAGGTGTATAACATATGTGATAAAGTTGGCAGTGACTTGCGACAGGTCGGTGGTTTTCTCCGGGTCTTCCACCAATAAAACTGTCATATTGTTCAAAGTGGCTTTAAACACCATCAAACAAGCAAACACCTACTATGATCTATTATAATCGTACTTCACTATACCAATATAATATGTTGCTAGATGATGCGAGTATGTTTTTCCTTTTCTGTAACTATGTTGATGAAACTTTTGGAATTGATCGAGTATAAATTCTCCTGTTTCGTGTAATGAATAACGTGATCACATCGCGTACATTGTAAAAAATGGCTATGCATCTTTATTAAACTGTAAGTCCTGTTTCACAGCCAAACACACTCATTACGTATCTCAACAATTTGTCTTGAAATCGCAAAAAAATCATTTTGTCATGAGAAATAACATTGTCTTTAATATGCTGTGATTGCAAAGAAATAACAACACTTTCAATAATGACTGCTAGGTAACTGACTTCACTAATATAAATTCGCTAATAATTTGTTCTCGCTAAATTATGGCTGAAGAAATGCCCATTTTGAGCGTACCTGATGCGTCGTGCGCACTACATTTGATATCTACCTTTTTTAATGTAATTATTACTGGTAGAATTATTCACGCACTCGCGTGTTCATTCTTCAGAAATTCAATAAAATTACTTTCATTTAAAATTCTATATAATACACTAAATTGGATTAATACGTTTAACTTTAAGCTTTTTCTTAAAATAATAATAAAAAAAAATAATATAATCAGATTTCATTGAAATCGTAAATTTAGATTCTTTTGTTTTGTAATAAATAAAATAATTGTACATTTATGTTTAACATTTTATATATCTAGTAAGACACTTACCTTGCAGTACAAAGGTATGAATTAATCGAGTTGTAGATTGTACTTATATAGCTAAAGACATCTGTTTATAGTATTGATTCTTCTGAGTAGTATAAATTAACAGTGTTATGCAATTAAAGCTAGTCGTGCAAGTTCATAATTATGCAAAAAGAAAGAGGAAATTATCGATAATAACGAGAACCAATATGTGCCATTCGAAGGCAAACAAATGTAGTAAATATATAATATACGTTAGAGAAAACCGAAGGGAAATGAAAAAAATATACAAAAAAACAAAACAAAAAACACACACACGCAATACAGAAAACTATAAATTCTGCTCTTATCGACTTAGTATCCACAAATAATCATATACATGTATAACATATAAACATATGATTTGTCCTGTTCTTATTGTCTACCCGTTGTCATTGTCCTAATTATGATTATATAATTGCCAGCAACAGGCATAAATCGCTACTAGCGTCATATCTGGGTTTTTTTTAATAAATAAGTAAGAACAGTTTGAATAAACCAAAGAGTTAGTTAAAGACGTTGAATTAAAGGACAGACACAATGTTCAAATGAAAAGGAACAAACGAACAAACAATGAATTGTATAACAGGCTACACGGAAAAATACAGATGGAGCAACCCAGACCACACTATGAAATGGAATCAGGAGACATATATACATACTTTGATAATTATGATATTAAAATCTACGAGTTTGTCAAAGAAAATTTACTATTTGCTTAAATGAACAGACGTCATTAACATAGATTCCGGCAATACCTTAATTACATGGAAGTAGGTGAAATTGTTTTGGAAAATATCCCTTTGACTACAAATGACTTTAAACTTAGAAATGTTCAGTGTCTGGAAAGCACCTGCATGACCCGCTTTGGGGCATACAATTGATTTAACCCGTCCACTTTTTATTGAGGTGATTATGCTAAGCCAGCAAAGTGAGGGATCATCTATTTATGTTAGGAATATCTATTGTGCCTCTTTATACGGTTTTGATATTTGATTTTGGCCTCGTTCTGATAGAGTGGTATATTTTGTTTTTCATTTTATCAGTATTAGTACAATCTTCTACACAGATTATTGCCAACAAATGTGTTTTTGATTAGAACTTGATTTAAAGAATTGGATCAGTATAACCTCTGGAATAATGCCACATACGTTACATCATATATGTCCCATAGTAAAGGTATGTTGACAACAAGTTATGGTTTTGACAGAAAATACCTTTAACATATCTTTTAGATTAAATATAAGAAATACAGTATTTAACACAAATTTTGAAGAATTACCATTCGATATTATTCATTTCATATTATTTTTCTCTAAGTATTATATCTACTTTTGTAAATGGTCCAATCCTTTGCCAGTCATTGGTATTCTATAATGCAAATTAAAAAGTGGAAAAATAGATAGAAAAAAAATGCATTATTGACAAACACCATCACAAATCAGGGGGCCATCGTGGTCGTGATCGTATGGTAGTTAGATTTATAATTACTTATGCAATCAGTGCCTATCAATACTAACGTTGTGTGTTCGAATACCGCTCAGGCCAGGAGTACTCGATACAACATTATACGGTAAAGTTAATTTTTATATATTCAACGAAACTGTTAATTATTTCATCATCCGCAAATTGAGAATGCATTTTTGTATTGGAAGGTGAAATGGAAGTTGACCAATTGAGTCTCGCTTGCTACATTTGTAGGTTAATTCAATACTGAAACGAACAAGTAATGTTTCTTTCAAATAACAAATCAAATTTTTATAGATTTAGTTAAGCCACATTAATATAATACAAACTAGGAAGAACTGTTTTAGATACCTAAAACTTATGTCTCCCCTTACTGCTGCCATCTGTACAACAATAAGTTACACATTATGAGTTGAATTATACTACATAAAAAACAATTATTTGACCTTGAGGTCAAGGTCCCACGAAGGTCATTACGGTACGCGACACACCACCTTATGGACATGCACCCACATACCAAATATCATTGACCTATCTCGAAACAAAAATTTTATGGCCCGGGGAAGAAAATACTATTTAAAAAACAATTATTTTATCTTGAGGTCAAAGGTCAAGGTCCCACGAAGGTCATTACGGTACGCGACACACCGCCTTATGGTCATGCACAAACGAACTATCTTCCAATGCACAGTTTTGTTGGATTTATTTGAATTATTTGACTTTGAGGTCAAAGGTCAAGGTCACACGAAGGTCATTACAGTATGCAACACCCCTGCCTTATGGCCATGCACCAACATACCAATTATCATTGACCTATCTCGAAAGACAAAAATGTTATGGCCCGGATAAGAAAATACTATTCAAAAAACAATTATTTGACCTTGAGGTCAAAGTCCCACGAAGGCCATTACGTACGTGACACACCGCCTTATGGTCATGCACATATAAATTATCTTCCAATGAACAGTTGTGTTGGATTTATTTGAATTATTTGACCTTGAGGTCAAAGGTCAAGGTCCCACGAAGGTCATTACGGTACGTGACACACCACCTTATGGTCATGCACATACGAACTATCTTCCAATGAACAGTTATGTTGGATTTATTTGACCTTGAGGTCAAAGGTCAAAGTCCCACAAAGGTCATTATGGTACGCGACACACCGCTTTATGGTCATGCATGCACATACCAATTATCATTGACCTACCTCGAAAGACAAAAATAGTATTGCCCGGACAAGAAAATACTATTTAAAAAACAATTATTTGACCTTGAGGTCAAAGATGAAGGTCCCATGAAGGTCATTACGGTACGCGACACACCGCCTTATGGTCATGCACCCACATGCGAAATATCATTGACCTATCTCGAAAGACAAAAAAGTTATGGTCAGGACAAGCTTCGCTGAGAAGAAGAAGCAGAAGCGGAAGAAAAAATATCAGACTAAAACAATATGTCTCCCTTCGTTCGAAGGGGAGACATAATTAATACTAAAGTAATAATTTTTTGATTAGAATAACGAAAATTTGAAATATCTTTTAAACTGTAGATTTTAAAGTAGAAGTGTAAACGAGGGTTGTGTAGAGAATCAAGGGTGCTAATTTAATTTTGAAGTTTGCAGACCAGAAAGTGAACGTATTTGGCCCTGCTCATATAGAAAAATCGCATTTTAAAGGAGTTTTTGGGTGTATATTTTGACCAAGTTTTATGAAATACGGAGGGAATAAGTCTATAAAAGAAAACAGCCTGTGGCCGCGGGTTTAATCCCTGAGGACAATAGACATTCGACGATCACCCGAAAGATTCCATTGTTCTCCGTAGAACCCGTCACCATCTCCTACAAGCACTATTGCGTTCATTGATTTTTACCTGTAAAAATTGCTTGGACTGGGACATTTTTCATTATTTTTATTTTTTCACTAAATAGATAGCACTTCTGTCTTAAATAGTGAAAAAAATGAAGTCTTCATATATCATATGATATGAAGAATATATCATTGTCGTCTTGTTCGATTCTGTATTTCATTTTTAATTTATATACATGTAAGAAACGGAACGAAAAATGAGTTTTGAGATTGTGCTACTTCCTAATTAAAAAATGCTCGTAAAATTAGTACATTTTTAAATTATAGAACCCCAGAGATCAATTGGAGGATTGATTTTTTTTTTGGGGGGAGAGGTAGATTATGACATTGAGCACTGTCATTTTTTAGCTATTTTTTTTTACCAAACCTTAAACTTAACATTGTTAAAAAATACATAAAAACTGCAAAAATTATTGATGAATCATTGATACTTGCAATTGTTTTACGTAACTATTCTACTAAACCAAGTTATATCTTTCAATTCAAACGTGAGCTAAAAGTTTGGAAATATATATTTAACCTATTCCACTTCGAAATGCTTATCCAAAACAGGAATCGGAAGCTTCGACCTTTGTGTTTGTTTGTTTTGACTTTTCATGAATACGAAGCCCGTTTTGTGTTTGGTTTTCGGTTGGATTATAAATTGTCCCTGTTTATCTTTTTGTTTTGTTTTGCGTCAAGTTGTTTGTGTATTATTTATGTGTTATAATCAACATAGGTTAAATAATTCATCTGACCGCAGATAGTTTCAACAGTTACACAACTGTTCTTAAACCTTAATGAATTGGCAGATACATGTTCCAAATATTTTCGGTATTGGCTTTAACGTGACATTTATTCGATTTTTACATTTTGTCTCTGTCTATTATACTTAATATGATTATACTTCAACCCGTGTCGTCATCCGAGTCATCATCATAAAAATCAATGATAATAGGTTCTATGAGACTTCTAAATATACAGTTTTCTTTGCAGTATTCTTTTTCAATACTGACCACATGTTCTTCTGCTTTTGTCCACACATCTTTTGTAATTTTTCCGAAAGCGGCGTATGTGAGTTCTTTAACATCTTTTATTGGATGCTATTTAAGAACACTTATAATGATCTTGTAGACACTTTCATTCCAAGTAAGACAATCAAACCGGGTAAACGTCATGGGCAACCATGGACTAGGTATAAATCGGTTACCAAAGCAAAAAAGAATAGTAGGAAAAAGTGGGTTAAGTTTAAAAGATCAGGATTATTCGCAGATGAACTTCTCTATGATCAGGAAAGATGTGTCACTAACTACATTATGTCTCAAGCTAAATCAGATTTTGAGGACAAATTGGTTAACCAGGTTAAAGATAATCCTAAACGTTTTTGGAATTATACTAGACATTTTTCTAAATCTTCTAGTTCTATAGCTATGATCGAAGAAGATGGAGTTAAACTTACTAATGACAGGGACAAAGCAGAAGTATTGAATAACTTCTTTATATCTGTTCTTACTCAAGAGCAACCACTAGACCATACACCAGATTTGCCCGTCGTCAATTTCGATTCCGCTCTATGCGACTTAGATATATCTCCAGATTTAGTAAGGAAGAAATTGGCAAAACTAACTTTATTTAAATCCAGTGGTCCAGATGGTATTCATGTTAACGTATTACGTGACTGTTCAGATTTTGACGTTCCTTTGTCATATATTTTTAACCTCTCTATTAGATCTGGTCATGTACCACAAGATTGGCGTGATGCTAATGTGACTCCTTTATTTAAGAAAGGCTCTCGATCTATTGCTACTAACTATAGACCCGTTTCATTAACCAGTCAGATTGTGAAATTATTTGAAAGACTTATTCAAGATGCTATTATTACTCATATTACTAGAAATCGTATTATATCTTGCCATCAACATGGATTTCAAAGAATGTGCTCATGTATTACGCAACTTATTGAATGTCTGAACGATTGGACTGATTCTTTTGACAATAAATTAGGTACAGATGCCATTTACTTAGATTTTGCCAAGGCTTTTGACACAGTGCCGCATAACAGATTAAAATTGAAACTTAGAAATGCTGGGATTCGTGGTAATGTTTTAAGATGGATTGTATCCTTTCTTAATAACCGCCGCCAAAAAGTAGTTTTACCAGGTGGATCTTCTAGTTGGATGAATGTTACTAGCGGCGTTCCACAAGGCTCAATCTTGGGCCCTATACTCTTTTTATTGTATGTAAACGATTTACCAGACAGTGTCAACTCTACAGCAAAACTCTTTGCCGATGATACAAAGCTTTATCGTGAAATTATTGATCCTGATGATTGTCAAGAGATACAGGAAGATTTGAACACTTTATCAGCTTGGTCTAAAATATGGTTGTTGCGTTTCAATGAAACAAAATGCATAGTACTTCGAATACGTAAATGTTTCGAATTTATATACTACTTGAATGGAATACCTTTAATAGAAGAGGATAACCAACGAGATTTAGGAGTTATCATTTCTAATAACTTACACCCGGATTGTCATATTTCTCATATAGTTAAGAAAGCAAATCAACGTATTGGTCTTATTAGAAGATGTTTTACTAATCTTACATCTGAGAAAGTATCTATATTATACAAATCAATCGTACGTCCAATTTTAGAATACGGATCAACAGTTTGGTCACCATATTTAGTTAAAGATATAGAAGCTTTAGATAAAGTTCAGCGTAGGTGTACTAGAATTTCAAACCACCCTTTTCATATTGAACCACTGGAACTTCGTAGGCGTAGACAAGATATGTGTGAAGTTTATAAATACCTTCATCATAGTTATAAAACTAACACTGACAATTTATTTAAACTCAACACATCTATAACACGAGGACATAACTTTAAACTTACTAAACATTTCGCCAGAACGGATGTCAGAAAAAACTTCTTCTCAAATAGAGTGGTTAACTATTGGAATGACTTGCCATCTGCTGTTGTCAGCGCACCTACCTTGGACAGCTTTAAAAGAAGACTGAGGTCCTTACCAGATTGGTGAAGAGGACAGAACAACAAAGTAACAAAGTAAGTAAGTAATCGGAAGGTGGTATTGTTTTTAGCCACGAAACCTTTGACTTGCGCCCATATTAATTATATCGGGTTAAGTTCACAGTGTCGAACGGGGTTCTTAATACTTCATGTTCGTGTAAATTAGCAATTTTATCTGTTTTATAAACTACTGGGGTCTTTTTTTGTTTAATTTTTTCCTATAATACTTTTTTGGTATCAGTAGCAGAAAAAGGAATGTTGTGTTGTGTAAGATAGTTTTGGAGAACAGCTTTTTTCTGATTAAAATTTGGGCACACGTATCTTCTGTTTTAACATTGTGATAACTTGCATTATCAAACACAATCAAGCTAGGATTTATCAGAGCAGGCATCAATTGATTTTCAAACCACTCAAGAAAGACAACACTATTCATCTCCTGGTGATAGTCACCATCCTTTGATTTGGCCAGAAACACTAAATCGCAGCCGGAAAATCAAACCCTCACTTTCCCTTGGTAAGATTGTTCGGTAATTTGGTTATTACCCTTATTTCGCATACATGCATGCACAACAATCAAACATTTGCCTTTACCCGAGGATATTTTTGGGGCATCAGACCCATCATTCGGAAGCCACATATAATCTGTGCAGTGATTTTGGTTAACCCATGTTTCATCCATGTACACGATATCATACCCTGCTTCCCTAAAAGATTTGATCTTTCTCAGATAATTACACCTATCATTGATAATAGACACTTGATCGTACAGAACTCTTCGATTATCATCTATTTTTTTATAAGTATATCTAAGATCAATGAGAGTTATAGAAAGTTTAGACTTTGATATTTTAATATAATCTTTTATTTCCTTATGTATTATTGAGACGGTCGGAGCAATTGTCCGTGAATATAAACCGTGGATTGTTCTTTTATTAACACAAAGATCAATGTCGTCCAAAAGTTTAGCTCTTTCTTTGGGTCTATTTGACTTAAAAGGCCTCTTACCATTCATAATACGGTGCACTGAAGTGTAAGACACACCCAAAGCTTTAGATGTCTTTTGATACACCCTATCAAATGAGACAATTGGCTTCTTCGTTGCCTTTTCCTTACTAAAAAAGGCAAAAAACTTTTTCGGAGATAAGTCAGACTTTTTACCCATTTTACACAAAATGCAAAATATAACAATAATTTACGAAATAAATGCTTGTCAGGTTCGTCTAAAGTACACGTGGCTGAGAGAAAGATTTTACAGATAAGATACCTGACGTACGGAATGCTCTTCTATAAAGTACATCTACCCCCGTCCGAAAAATGACAACAAAATAGGACCAAAATACAAAATTCCATCTGAGTGCAGCCTCAGCCAAAACAATAAGAAGCATTACTGTAACATTTTTAGTTAGCACTCCTAATTCTAAATAAAACTCTCGTTTATGTTGCTGTTACAAAATCTATAGTTTAAAAGATATTTGGATTTTTCGTTATTCTAATCAAAAAATTATTACTTTAATGATGAATGTTTTAAAAGATTATATAATTTTCCAAATTAATACTAATGATGAATGTTTTAAAGGATTATATCTTTTCCCAAATTAATACTAATGATGAATGTTTTAAAGGATTTTATCTTTTCCCAAATTAATACTAATGATGAATGTTTTAAAGGATTATATCTTTTTCCAAATTAATACTAATGATGAATGTTTTAAAGGATTATATCTTTTTCCAAATTAATACTAATGATGAATGTTTTAAAGGATTATATCTTTTCCGAAATTAATACTAATGATGAATGTTTTAAAGGATTATATCTTTTCCGAAATTAATACTAATGATGAATGTTTTAAAGGATTATATCTTTTCCGAAATTAATACTAATGATGAATGTTTTAAAGGATTATATCTTTTCCGAAATTAATACTAATGATGAATGTTGTAAAGGATTATATCTTTTCCGAAATTAATACTAATGATGAATGTTTTAAAGGATTATATCTTTTTCCAAATTAATACTAATGATGAATGTTTTAAAGGATTATATATTTTTCCAAATTAATACTAATGATGAATGTTTTAAAGGATTATATATTTTTCCAAATTAATACTAATGATGAATGTTTTAAAGGATTATATCTTTTCCCAAATTAATACTAATGATGAATGTTTTAAAGGATTATATCTTTTCCGAAATTAATACTAATGATGAATGTTTTAAAGGATTATATCTTTTCCGAAATTAATACTAATGATGAATGTTTTAAAGGATTATATCTTTTCCGAAATTAATACTAATGATGAATGTTTTAAAGGATTATATATTTTTCCAAATTAATTCGACAAAGTACTCAAAATTCTACAATATAATTGAATATAGTTAAAATTGTTAGTAACAATGTAATAAAACTGACAAATCACAACAGGAGTTTAGTACACTGGAATTACTATGATGGATATGTAAGGAGATCCATCAATAATTCTGCAGTAATATACACATGCAAAGCTTTTTATTGACAGTAGAATAAGTAAACTATCAAAATGTGAACCCACAATAGAATTTTCAAAGAAATGATAAAAAAGTGACATATTTGAATATAAACAGCATTAGATAACTTTTGTACACGTTCTGTTAGATAAACCTGCTTAATATAAATGCATTTAGATGTAGAGTTTTATGTAAGGTGTTGCATAATAGAGTCAGTATGATCATTATTCCGGAAGCAATATAGCATAACACTTTAAAATTGTATGCAGATAATTGCTTTAAAATTATATATTTTCTAAAGATTTTCTATCTAATTATAGGTTTTATTTCTTACAAAGTTGAGCTTTATTGGATATTAAAACCTTTGTTCTTGGAATAGTCACGGATACTCTGAATGATCTAATTTAGAGGAATAATTATTATATGTGTAGCAAACACGTGCTATGTTGACCTTTCCTCATTCATGATTTACCACCAGGTTTGTAACTAGATTAACACGACGGGTGCCACTAGTAGAGCAGGAACTGCTTACCCTCCCGAAGCACATGAGTTCACCCCCGGGTTTTAGTGGGGTTCGCGTTACCCTATCTTTTGTTTTATGTGTATGTTCTGTAGATCGTTGTTTGTTCTTTTGTCCTTTTTCTTTTGGCCATTGTGTTGTCAGTTTTACTTAGATTTACGGATTCTGATTACCCCATTGGTATCTTCAAACTCTTCTTCTGCAAACTATTTATCTGTGAGCTGTGACATATGGCATTGTTGTAGCACTCTGAAGAACCACACAAATTATAAATATTACGCCGTCTTTCTACTGTGGGTTACAACCTCTTTGAAAGTAGCTTAAACTGCTTGTGAGGCAAGAAATAAATACAAAGCTCACTCTCTGAGGACGGGGTGGGTGGTAAGAACGGTTTGAAGATACCAAAGGAGTAATGATAAGCCGTACATCGAAGAAGGACAGACAACAAAATGGCCAAAAGAAAAAGTACAAAATGGCAAAGAACAATCTACAAAACATACATATAAAACTAAAGATCCAATAACACGAATCCCAAATAAACAACTGGGAGTGAACTAAGGTACACATGTGTAAATGAATGCATCCTGTATCGAGACTGCCACACTGTTTGTATGTAAAAGAAAACTTGCAGCAATTTAAGCGATTGTCCATGGGTCCGTCCCAGTACCCAGGATAAGACTGTCTAAGATGTTTGAATTGTGTATTATCTTTTTGTCTTTTTGAACAATAAAATACGTCTAAAGTGCTCCACTTTTTACCTATGTGATTTAATTTAATGCAGAATGAACAAATATATATATAGAATATTGTTCATTTGGTGTTAAACAACAATGAATTAATTAACCAGTAGTGAGGTAGTAATATTCTACAGCACATGACGCTGTCTTGATCACATTAATTAACCAGTAGTGAGGTAGTAATATTCTACAACACATGACGTTGTCTTGATCACATTAATTAACCAGTAGTGAGGTAGTAATATTCTACAACACATGACGCTGTCTTGATCACAATAATTAACCAGTAGTGAGGTAGTAATATTCTACAACACATGACGCTGTCTTGATCACAATAATTAACCGGTAATGAGGTAGTAATATTCTACAACACATGACGCTGTCTTGATCACATTAATTAACAGTAGTGAGGTAGTAATATTCTACAACACATGACGCTTTCGTGATCACAATAATTAACCAGTAGTGAGGTAGTAATAGTCTACAACACATGACGCTTTCTTGATCTCAATAATTAACCAATAGTGAGGTAGTAATATTCTACAACACATGACGCTGTCTTGATCATATTAATTAACAAGTAGTGAGGTAGTAATATTCTACAACACATGACGCTTTCTTGATCACAATAATTAACCAGTAGTGAGGTAGTAATATTCTACAATGCATGATGCTGTCGTGATGAAAATAATTAAACAGTAGTGAGGTAGTAATATCCTACAACGCATGACGTTTTCTTGATCAAATTAATTAACCAGTAGTAAGGTAGTAATATTCCACAACACATGACGCTGTCTAGATCACATTAATTAACCAGTAGTGAGGTAGTAATATTCGACAACACATGACGCTTGTTTGATCACAATAATCAATCAGCAGTGAGGTAGTAATATTCTGCAAAACATGACGCTGCCATAATCACAATAATTATCCAGTAGTGAGGTAGTAATATTCTACAACACATATCGCTTTTTTGATCACATTAATTAACCAGTAGTGAAGTAGCAATATTCTACAGCACATGACGCTTTCTTGATCACAATAATTAACCAGTAGTGAAGTAATAATATTCTACAACACATGACGCTGTATTGATCACAATAATTAACCAGTAGTGAGGTAGTAATATTCTACAACACATGACGCTTTCTTGATCACAATAACTAACTAGTAGTGAGGTAGTAATATTCTACAACCCATGACGCTTTCATGATCACAATAATCAACCAATAGTGAGGTAGTAATATTCTACAACACATGACGCTTTCTTGATCACAATAATTAACCAGTAGTGAGGTAGTAATATTCTACAACACATGACGCTTTCTTGATCACAATAATTAAGTAGTAGTGAGGTAGTAATAGTCTACAACACATGACGCTGTCTTGATCACAATAATTAACCGGTAGTGAGGTAGTAATATTCTACAACATATGACGTTTTCTTGATCAAAATAATTAACCAATAGTGAGGTAGTAATATTCTACAACACATGACGTTGTCTTGATCACATTAATTAACCAGTAGTGAGGTAGTAATATTCTACAACACATGACGCTGTCTTGATCACAATAATTAACCAGTAGTGAGGTAGTAATATTCTACAACACATGACGCTGTCTTGATCACAATAATTAACCGGTAGTGAGGTAGTAATATTCTACAAAACATGACGCTGTCTTGATCACATTAATTAACCAGTAGTGAGGTAGTAATATTCTACAACACATGACGCTTTCGTGATCACAATAATTAACCAGTAGTGAGGTAGTAATAGTCTACAACACATGACGCTGTCTTGATCACAATAATTAACCAGTAGTGGGGTAGTAATATTCTACAACACATGACGCTTTCTTGATCTCAATAATTAACCAATAGTGAGGTAGTAATATTCTACAACACATGACGCTGTCTTGATCATATTAATTAACAAGTAGTGAGGTAGTAATATTCTACAACACATGACGCTTTCTTGATCACAATAATTAACCAGTAGTGAGGTAGTAATATTCTACAATGCATGATGCTGTCGTGATGAAAATAATTAACCAGTAGTGAGGTAGTAATATCCTACAACGCATGACGTTTTCTTGATCAAATTAATTAACCAGTAGTAAGGTAGTAATATTCTACAACACATGACGCTGTCTAGATCACATTAATTAACCAGTAGTGAGGTAGTAATATTCGACAACACATGACGCTTGTTTGATCACAATAATCAATCAGCAGTGAGGTAGTAATATTCTGCAAAACATGACGCTGCCATAATCACAATAATTATCCAGTAGTGAGGTAGTAATATTCTACAAAACATATCGCTTTTTTGATCACATTAATTAACCAGTAGTGAAGTAGCAATATTCTACAGCACATGACGCTTTCTTGATCACAATAATTAACCAGTAGTGAAGTAATAATATTCTACAACACATGACGCTGTATTGATCACAATAATTAACCAGTAGTGAGGTAGTAATATTCTACAACACATGACGCTTTCTTGATCACAATAACTAACTAGTAGTGAGGTAGTAATATTCTACAACTCATGACGCTTTCATGATCACAATAATTAACCAGTAGTGAAGTAATAATATTCTACAACACATGACGCTGTATTGATCACAATAATTAACCAGTAGTGGGGTAGTAATATTCTACAACACATGACGCTTTCTTGATCTCAATAATTAACCAATAGTGAGGTAGTAATATTCTACAACACATGACGCTGTCTTGATCATATTAATTAACAAGTAGTGAGGTAGTAATATTCTACAACACATGACGCTTTCTTGATCACAATAATTAACCAGTAGTGAGGTAGTAATATTCTACAATGCATGATGCTGTCGTGATGAAAATAATTAACCAGTAGTGAGGTAGTAATATCCTACAACGCATGACGTTTTCTTGATCAAATTAATTAACCAGTAGTAAGGTAGTAATATTCTACAACACATGACGCTGTCTAGATCACATTAATTAACCAGTAGTGAGGTAGTAATATTCGACAACACATGACGCTTGTTTGATCACAATAATCAATCAGCAGTGAGGTAGTAATATTCTGCAAAACATGACGCTGCCATAATCACAATAATTATCCAGTAGTGAGGTAGTAATATTCTACAAAACATATCGCTTTTTTGATCACATTAATTAACCAGTAGTGAAGTAGCAATATTCTACAGCACATGACGCTTTCTTGATCACAATAATTAACCAGTAGTGAAGTAATAATATTCTACAACACATGACGCTGTATTGATCACAATAATTAACCAGTAGTGAGGTAGTAATATTCTACAACACATGACGCTTTCTTGATCACAATAACTAACTAGTAGTGAGGTAGTAATATTCTACAACTCATGACGCTTTCATGATCACAATAATCAACCAATAGTGAGGTAGTAATATTCTACAACACATGACGCTTTCTTGATCACAATAATTAACCAGTAGTGAGGTAGTAATATTCTACAACACATGACGCTTTCTTGATCACAATAATTATGTAGTAGTGAGGTAGTAATAGTCTACAACACATGACGCTGTCTTGATCACAATAATTAACCGGTAGTGAGGTAGTAATATTCTACAACATATGACGCTTTCTTGATCACAATAATTAACCAATAGTGAGGTAGTAATATTCTACAACACATGACCCTGTCTTGATCACAATAATTAACCAGTAGTGAGGTAGTAATATTCTACAATGCATGACGTTTTCTTGATCACATTAATTAACCAATAGTGAGGTAGTAATATTGTACAACACATGACGCTGTCTTGATGAAATTAATTAACCAGTAGTGAGGTAGTAATATTCTACAACACATGACGCTGTCGTGATGAAAATAATTAACAAGTAGTGAGGTAGTAATATTCTACAACACATGACGCTGTCGTGATGAAAATAATTAACAAGTATTGAGGTAGTAATATTCTACAACACATGACGCTGTCTTGATGAAAATAATTAACAAGTAGTGAGGTAGTAATATTCTACAACACATGACGCTGTCGTGATGAAAATAATTAACCAGTAGTGAGGTAGTAATATTCTACAACGCATGACGTTTTCTTGATCACATTAATTAACCAATAGTGAGGTATTAATATTCTACAACACATGACGCTGTCTTGATCACATTAATTAACCAGTATTGAGGTAGTAATATTCGACAACACATGACGCTTTCTTGATCACCATAATTAACCAGTAGTGGGGTAGTAATATTCGACAACACATGACGCTGTCTTGATCACATTAATTAACCAGTAGTGAGGTAGTAATATTCGACAACACATGACGCTTGTTTGATCACAATAACTAACTAGTAGTGAGGTAGTAATATTCTACAACCCATGACGCTTTCTTGATCACAATGATCAACCAGTAGGGAGGTAATAATATTCTACAACACATGACGCTTTCTTGATTACAATAATTAACCAGTAGTGAGGTAGTAGTATTCTACAACACATGACGCTTTCTTGATCACAATAATTAACCAGTAGTGAGGTAGTAATATTCTACAACACATGACGCTTTCTTGATCACAATAATCAACCAGTAGGGAGGTAGTAATATTCTACAACACATGACGCTTTCTTAATTACAATAATTAACCAGTAGTGAGGTAGTAGTATTCTACAACACATGACGCTTTCTTGATCACAATAATTAACCAGTAGTGAGGTAGTAATAGTCTACAACACATGACGCTGTCTTGATCACAATAATTAACCAGTAGTGAGGTAGTAATATTCTACAACACATGACGCTTTCTTGATCTCAATAATTAACCAATAGTGAGGTAGTAATATTCTACAACACATGACGCTGTCTTGATCATATTAATTAACAAGTAGTGAGGTAGTAATATTCTACAACACATGACGCTTTCTTGATCACAATAATTAACCAGTAGTGAGGTAGTAATATTCTACAACACATGACGCTTTCTTGATCACAATAATCAACCAGTAGTGAGGTAGTAATATTCTACAACACATGACGCTGTCTTGATCACACTAATTAACCAATAGTGAGGTAGTAGTATTCTACAACACATGACGCTTTCTTGATCACAATAATTAATCAGTAGTGAGGTAGTAATATTCTACAACACATGACGCTGTCTTGATCACAATAATTAACCAGTAGTGAGGTAGTACTATTCTACAACACATGACGCTGTCTTGATCACAATAATTAACCAGTAGTGAGGTAGTAATATTCTACAACACATGACGCTGTCTTGATCACAATAATTAACCAGTAGTGAGGTAGTAATATTCTACAACACATGACGCTGTCTTAATCACAAAATATTTATCTAATAAAACGACAAACATGAAATATTACATTAAAAGTAAAGAAAGACATCACAAATATGATTGTGCAAAGGAAAGACATATACACAACTAAATAACATATGTCTATGACAGTTCACGATTTAGTTGAAATCGAGAATAATTTAAGCAGAAAATTGCCCTGGATCACATTACAACTTTGAAAATTGACTTGGTTCATTTTTCAACGTTGAAATGTGATTCGAATAGAAAACAGATATACATAGTACCGAATAACTTCAATATTACAAGAAAACAAACCAACAGTAATGCATGGGGGATGTTATGATAAGTTGGTATGAACGAACGTAAAAGTTCAATATTCAACACGGTCAGTTTTCAACGAATGGTATTTCAAAGCAGAGAAATTAAACGATAGATAAAACGGTAGGGACTAATCAAGAATGGACAATCCAAAGACATCGGCAACTTCCGGTACACAAGACACGGGTCGAAGATAAGCATAAAAACCAACACAGAAAACTGAATGATGAGCAACACGGACCCAACCAAAACAATGGGCGTGAATCCAGGTGGTCACGAAGGTAAGCAGTTCTTGTACCTTATAAGACACCCGGGATAACATTTCCACGAATTGGGTCCCAATTATTAAAGTAGAAACATGGCCCAATATCATCTTGTTACGTGCGTCAAAATCGTGTGTTGCATTGGCCCTCACCGTTGGTTCCTATGAAGAACATATATGATCGACATAGTCACCATTTTAGCATACATGTGTACATAGCGAATCGTGAAATTAAAGGACCGGGTCCGTTTCGTTGTTCTCTAAAGGTTTCTGCGTGAAATCTGCGTCATACAAATACAAGTACAAGTGGGCATGAAGAGGAGTTATACCAATTTGAATGACGAATGTTCGTTGAAAAAAAAACGTCCACCAAACATTACAAGAAAAGTTTGAAGATACCAAAGGGGTAATCAGAAGCTGTAAATCTAAGATACCAAAGGGGTAATCAGAAGCTGTAAATCTAAGATACCAAAGGGGTAATCAGAAGCTGTAAATCTAAGATACCAAAGGGGTAATCAGAAGCTGTAAATCTAAGATACCAAAGCGGTAATCAGAAGTCATAAATCTAAGATGCCAAAGGGGTCATCAGAAATCGTAAATCTAAGATACCAAAGGGGTAATCAGAAGCCGTAAATCTAAGATATCAAAGGGGTAATCAGAAGCCGTAAATTGAAGAAGACAAACAACACAATGGCCAAAAGATCCCAAAGGGATAATCATAAGCTGTAAATCTAAGAAGACAAACAACACAATGGCCAAAAGATACCAAAGGGGTAATCGGAACCTGTAAATCTAAGACAAACGACACCATCGCCAAAAGATACCAAAGGGGTAATCCGAATCCGTAAATCTAAGAAGACAAACAACGCAATGGCCAAAAGATACCAAAGGAGTAATCTGAATCCGTAAATCTAAGAAGACAAACAACACAACGGCCAAAAGATACCAAAGGGGTAATCAGAAGCTGTAAATCTAAGACAAACAACACAATGGCCAAAAGATACCAAAGGGTAACCCGAATCCGTACATCTAAGATACCAAAGGGGTAATCAGAAGCCGTAAATCTAAGATACCAAAGGGGTAATCAGAAGCCGTAAATCTAAGATACCAAAGGGGTAATCAGAAGCCGTAAATCTAAGATACCAAAGGGGTAATCAGAAGCTGTAAATCTAAGATACCAAAGGGGTAATCAGAAGCCGTAAATCTAAGATACCAAAGGGGTAATCAGAAGCCGTAAATCTAAGATACCAAAGGGGTAATCAGAAGCTGTAAATCTAAGACAAACAAGACAATGGCCAAAAGATACCATAGCGGAAATCCGAATCCGTATATCTAAGAAGACAAACAACACAATGGCCAAAAGATACCAAAGGGGTAATCAGAAGCTGTAAATCTAAGACAAACAACACAATGGCCAAAAGAGACCAATGGGGTAATCCGAATCCGTAAATATAAGAAGACAAACAACACAATGGTCAAACTATACCAAAGGGGTAATCAGAAGCCGTAAATCTAAGAAGACAAACAACACAATGGCCAAAAGATACCAAAGGGGTAATCAGAAGCCGTAAATCTAAGAAGACAAACAACACAATGGCCAAAAGATACAAAAGGGGTAATTCGAATCCGTAAATCTAAGAAGACAAACAACACAATGGCCAAAAGATACCAAAGGGGTAATCATAAGCCGTAAATCTAAGAAGACAAACAACACAATGACCAAAAGATACCAAAGGGGTAATCAGAAGCCGTAAATCTAAGAAGACAAACAACACAATGACCAAAAGATACCAAAGTGGTAATCAGAAGCCGTAAATCTAAGAAGACAAACAACACAATGGCCAAAAGATACCAAAGGGGTAATCAGAAGCTGTAAATGTAAGACAAACAAGACAATGGCCAAAGGATACCAAAGGGGTAATCAGGAGCTGTAAATCTAAGATACCAAAGAGGTAATCAGAAGCCGTAAATCTAAGATACCAAAGGGGTAATCAGAAGCTGTAAATCCAAGAAGACAAACAATACAATGGTCAAAAGATACCAAAGGGGTAATCAGAAGCTGTAAATCCAAGAAGACAAACAATACAATGGCCAAAAGATACCAAAGGGGTAATCAGAAGCTGTAAATCTAAGAAGTCAAACAACACAATGACCAAAAGATACTAAAAGGGTAATCCGAATTCGTAAATCTAAGAAAAACAACACAATGGACAAAAGAAAAAAGAAAAAACGACAAACAACGATCTACAAAGCGTTGCACATAAAACTAAAGATCGAGTAAAACGAACCCCACTAAAAATCGGGGATGAACTCAGATGCCCCGGAAGGGTAAGCAGCTCCTGCTTCACTAGTGGTACACGTTGCGTTACTCTAGTTACAAACCCGATGATAAGTCAAGAATGAGGAAAGAAGGGAAAGTGTTTACGACAAGTAGAACATATATGTTGTCATTCATAACCGCAATTATGAAATGTTTGTGATGCATGTAGCGTAAAATACTGATGATATTGATAATTAAGTAATTATATACATTTGAATTTCTAATATTTTGAAATAAAAAATGTAAGCAATGTAAATGTACAAACAGTTGTATTTTATATGATATAACAGTACTGGAGATACAAATAAAATATGTGGCATGCACAGAAATTATACTTGCCTCGCACTTAACCAAAAGTAGGTGTCTCTCCTCTGCGCTAAAGTACAGGTTTATTTTTATAATATAAACATTTAACAGCAGAAAACACATCAAGAGGCCAAGCGACGTCATATTGACACCAGACATTGAGAAGTAATCTTATTATTTACTTTTCCATTCTTTCGACTTTGAGAGTACCTGATGAAGGTGATCATTGACACGTGCATTGTGCACTTAATTAGATATCTACGGTTTTATAATTGTCATGAAGTACCGATTCCCGACTTCTTTTTTAAATAGGCTCATTGTCAATAGAAATATATATTTCTTCCAATATATTTGGTTTAATTTTCTATGGATGTGAAAAAGAAAATAATTTTACTCTGTTCAACAATCACACAATGCTAAAGCCAATGAAAAGAATAAATGGAGTTTGTATGAATAGGCAAACAATCAATGAAGAATCGTTATTTGTGAACTAAGTACCCCGCCCTTATGTTCGAATAGTATACACCCCTAACACAAGGTATTGTGTATTGATGCAGATTAAAATTAAGAATAAATTCAAGATGTTAATATGTTATAATAAGCTATATATAACCGGTAATTATAAAAAAACAAATATTGATTATAATTGTGATTTATGAAACATTCTATGGATAGATCAACAACAATTGGTTTATAACACATGTATTTGATATCTTATCCAACCGGGATTTTGTTTAATTTCCATCGATGAAAATAAACAAGGAGGTTTTCCTTTATAGAACAAAAAAAATGCGGCCAAGGATTTCTATTTTATACATGATACGTTCAAACATTATGCATCACTCCCGATCTAATGGATTTATTTCGATTCTGATATGACTAGGAGTACAAATACGGTAGCATACTTTGATTGGAAGACGGTAATTTATATTTACCTTTGCGGAAAATGTCGCACACAATTTATGCTACCAATGGAAAAGTCAGTCACATTCACCGGCGCATGTGCGAATGAGATTATACCATGGATAAATCGCTTGTTTGTCTACAAAACGAAAGAAGGACGTCATGTTAGAATAATGTTTATACATACATACATATAACATCAGAAGAACGACATAACTGATCTTCGTTTCTCGATTATCCAACATTCAACGTCGACAACAAAATAATTGCTTCTGCAACAATACAGCAAAACAAAACCTACATATAAATTCAATTCCACTGAAAAAGACCACATAGTATCTAACAATGAATGAAAACATAGCCATGGACAGTACAATAGTAGGGTCAATGAATGCTTATAGTTAACTAACTACAACCTATCAGCTAGGAAAGCAGAATACTTTGGTGACATGGACAGGACAATAACAGGGTCAATGAATGCTTGTAGTTAACTAACTACTAGCTAGGAAGGCAGAATATGTTGATGACATGGACAGGACAATAACAGGGTCAATGGATGCTTGTAGTTAGCTAACTACTAGCTAGGAAGGCAGAATATGTTGGTGACATGGACAAGATAAAAACAGGGTCAATGGATGCTTGTAGTTAACTAACTACTAGCTAGGAAAGCAGAATATGTTGGTGACATGGACAGGACAATAACAGGGTCAATGGATGCTTGTAGTTAACTAACTACTAGCTAGGAAGGCAGAATATGTTGGTGACATGGACAGGACAATAAGAGGGTCAATGTATGCTTGTAGTTAACTAACTACTAGCTAGGAAGGCGGAATATGTTGGTGACATGGACAGGACAATAAGAGGGTCAATATATGCTTATAGTTAGCTAACTACTAGCTAGGAAGGCGGAATATGTTGGTGACATGGACAAGACAATAACAGGGTCAATGTATGCTTGTAGTTAACTAACTACTAGCTAGGAAGGCAGAATATGTTGGTGACACGGACAGGACAATAACAGGGTCAATGTATGCTTGTAGTTAACTAACTACTAGCTAGGAAGGCAGAATATGTTGGTGACATGGACAAGACAATAACAGGGTCAATGGATACTTGTAGATAGCTAACTATTTGCTAGGAAGGCAGAATATGTTGGTTAAAGACCTTTACTTCTGCATAGTAAGATTGATTTGATCAATCAATGCAGTAATGCCAGGAGGTGAAAGATACAAATAGAAAAACACGTGATCAAACAACTGAAGATGAACAACATGGACCTATCAAAAACTGGGGGAGGCGGTTTCAGCTAATCCGGAAGGGTACGATCAGCATACTTTGTAAATGAGGCAAAGGAAAACGAATGCACACACATTGCGAGTCATCAGGGAGATGGACACTGCGTAGCGATGAAACAGTTCATGATGGTGGCAGTAAGACGTCCGATGTAAAGTCTTCAATCTTGATTGTAATTGAAAGAATATGCCAATTTCTTCTTTTTCTCTCTGGAATATTCCATATGTGCAGTCTGCCTCAAGACACTACAAGGATAAGTCGACTGGATGGTAGTATAATTAATACCAATTTTAATGCCAACTGTCTTGCAAACTAAGACCATCAAACACAACAGATATAAAGTCTCGAACTAACTTAAGCGCCTTGGAAGGTATGTCGAAAAGGTGATATTTAGCGCGTTCATGGTGACAATCACGTTACGAAAACAACTGTATGCTCACACCTCATACATTACGATCGAGCTTTTAGGTTTCCATAACTATCATGTAAATGAACAAGAAACATAATTGATCTATATTTTCGTGACTTTTCTCGGGAGAAAAACTCTGGAATTACTCATTGAAATTAACTTTGAAAATCAGATGCAAGAAATGTGATATATTCACATCCTGATTCTAAAAACATAGCTATCAAATATCTAATTAATATAGTAATATCCATAAATACAAACATGTTATACAAGAGTAAATCACGTTTAGCATTCAATAAAATATGTTTAAAAATTGCTCCGTCATACACTGTTGGAATATCCAATTGGGAGATGGTAGAGACAAAATTCGATACCCCTAACACACATACATACGACCGATTACTCTCCTGTAGGCATTGCAATAAACCATGGCGGGTTTAAACACATTTGAGTAAAATACCGACCCTCACACACAATCGTGTGAGTAAATCTTGATCTTTATACAATGAATATATTTATTTATTTTTCTTACCAGGCGGCTCACGCTAGCGACCAATATTCTAGCGACCAATAAGGCGATATGTCTCAAAACCAAAAAAAAAATGAGAGTAAAATGTACTCTTAAAGATTTCTAGCAATCAATAACACATATTTTACTGTAAATGCATAGTCAACACAATAAATCGAAATCGGGGCATACAGTAAATATTTCTAGAGCCCCCGCCCACACAATACAAAATAACGGAGATATAAATATTTTTCGAATGGCGAGCTTACAAAAACACTTTAAATAAACACAGATTAAAAAATAATTTACTTTCATGTTTTAAACCGGTAAATAATTTGGACAACGTTTTGTCAAGCAATATAAAGTCATAAGATTTCGGTTCACATGAAGACATCTCATCAATCTAAAAATAGTGTAATTATAGAACATTAGAACAATATAACAGTAAGTTTTATGAAAAAATAAACAAAATATAGATCCTGCATGAGTGTATCACATTTATTTAATAAATAATATTAATATGTTTTATTTACAATTATTTATTTTTAAATTGTGTCAAATCACCAATTTAATTCACCAATCAGAGGATAGAACATATACAAAAGTAGTCCTTTTTAAAGAAAAAAGTTCCTTTCGCTTTATTGTATTTTGAAAAAAAAAATTAAATGGAAAGGTATAAACAATGGTAGTTGCAGGGAAATATGCAAGGATTATTTTCAACCCAAATTTGGTTACATTTAGTTGTACTGGAATCCTTTATAGAGGTCTTGATGAATGACCCATGTATACGAAAATTCCAGGAATGACGTTGTTATTTGTAGAGTAGGGAATATCCCAGAGCATGGTACTTCACTGCATATCAAAGTTGATATTTGACACCCTGCTGTGGGATTGAGGTGCAGAAACCCACCCAGGTACTTAAGACAGTTAAAGGCCCGGGCAATACATTTGACTTAAATCCCAAATGGACAAGAACTTTGCCGTCCTTAACATATTTTTCATGGGATATTTATAGAGACCCCCCTTCCACAAAACATTTCAAATATCAAAGTTGATATTTGACACCCTGCTGTGGGCTTGAGGTGCAGAAACCCACCCAGGTACTTAAGACAGTTAAAGGCCCGTGCAATACCTTTGACTAAACCCCAAGTGGGCAAGAACTTTGCCGTGCCTTAATATATTGTTCATGGGATATGTATAGAGACCCCCCTCCACAGAAAATATTCAAATATCAAAGTTGATATTTGACACCCTGCTGTGGGCTTGTGGTGCAGAAAACCACCTAAGCTCTGATTGGTGAATTAAATTGGTGATTTGACACCTTTAAATACACAATTTAAAAATAAATACAAGTAGATAAAACATTATAATATTATTTATTAAATAAATGTGACACGAACATGCGGGATTTAGACTTTGTTTATTTGTTCATACAGCTTACTGTTATATTTTTCTAATGTTCTATATTTACACTATTTTTAGATTGATGAGATGTCTTCATGTGAACCGGAATCTTCTGACTTTGTATTGTTTGACAAAACGCTGTCCAAATTATTTACCGATTTACATGAAAGTAAATTATTTTTTAATCTATGATTATTGAAAGTGTTTTTGTAAACTGGCCATTCGAAAAATATTTATGTCTCCGTTATTTAGTCCAGTAAAGAAAAGAAATATTTTATGTTCGGGAGAACTTGTGAAATAAAACGTAAAATGTATTGCCCGGGTCTTTCAATCACCTGAGTGTCTGTGTGGGATTCTGCACATCAGGCCTACATTTGGTGTCAAATGTTAACTTTGTATTGTGTGGGCGAAGGGCTCTAGAAATATTTCATGTATTTCCAGATGTCGATTCATTGTGTTGAATATGCATTTACAGTAATTTATCCTGCAATCAGTACATTTGCTGTACAAATATGCTATACGAATAAATGTTTGCTTTATTCGTACTAGACGAATAAACTTTTCGTACTATACGAATAAACTTTTCAGTCTACGAATAAACTTTCCTGGTACCCTGTAGCTATGTACAGCGGAGGGCGCAGACAAGTATGAAACTGGTACTAATATAACGCGGACCACGAAGAAGACACCCTTGACAACATTTATGAAAGGCGAGGAATGACGCTTGTTTCTGTCCTTTTTGCTTAAATCTGACAAGTTTTCCGACTTTTTTGACATTGCAGGATAAACACAATATACGTACATTGTCGTTAAATATAAAATTCATTTGTACTCGCTGCGAAACAGGCCTGAAAAGCTCGTCCAAGGCTCGTTATTCTGTCTGTTTCTAAAGCTCGTACAAATAAATTTTATATTTACCGACAATGTACGTATATTGTATATATATTTGTTATTGGTCGCTAGAAATCTTTAAAAGTACATTTTACTCTTTTTTAATTTGTTGGGTTTTGAGACATATCGCCTTATTGGTCGCTAGAAATTGGTCGCTAGCTTGAGCCTGGTAAGAAAAATAAATAAATATATTCATTGTATAAAGATCAAGATTTACTCACACGATTGTGTGCGAGGGTCGGTATTTTACTCAAATGTGTTTAAACCCGCCATGGTTTATTGCAATGCCTACAGGAGAGTAATCGGTCGTATGTATGTGTGTTAGGGGTATGGAATATGCCTCTACGATCTCCCAATTGGATATTCCAACAGTGTATGACGGAGCAATTTTTAAACATATTTTATTGAATGCTAAACATGATTTACTCTTGTATAACATGTTTGTATTTATGGATATTACTATATTAATTAGATATTTGATAGCTATGTTTTTAGAATCAGGATGTGAATATATCACATTTCTTGCATCTGATTTTCAAAGTTAATTTCAATGAGTAATTCCAGAGTTTTTCTCCCGAGAAAAGTCACGAAAATATAGATCAATTATGTTTCTTGTTCATTTACATGATAGTTATGGCCATCGTCTCTATATTATACATAGTGACAACATTATGTATAGTGTTCAAGACTTTTAATAGCTTATGCATAGTTACTGTCGTCAAAGAGCTCCGGAGAAAAGGTTGCTGTGGTTATCTTCATCGATTACCCAGATATGGATAAAATGATGGACATAAATAATGACAAATGCTAATGATGAGCTTGAAATCATCAAATAAAGTAATCTATATGCGAAATTAAAGTACACAAATCCTTTATAATGCTTAGATAAATGATAATGTAAACTGGCGTGCTACAATGAATAGTCTTAGACTTACTACAGTGCTTATGTATGTACATTCGTTCCAGTTTTGTCATTTACATGTTTAAAATCTGAGAAAGCCGGAATTTAAAAACAACTGTTGCCATCAAGTTTTAGGCGATAACGAGTTACTAATTGACTTTTTCTCCGAACAATTATATCTAAAATGACAATATGACAATACCAATCATAAAGCCCGATAATTTAATACATTATCAGGGGTCGACTTAAGAAAACAAATTAACTGGCCGAAGGGCCAGTAACATTTTTGAACAACTGGCCCCTTCAAAATTCCACTGGCCCGAGAAATATCGGTCCACGAAATGGACCGATATAAAAGGGGGAATTTGCCCCCCCCCCCCCCCAAGAAACAGGAAACTAAAGATCGATCAATATGAACCCCATTAAAACATTGGGTGAACTCATTTTCTCCGGAAGGATAAGCAGTTCCTGCTCCACTAGTGGCATCCGCAAATAATTTAATTGCCTGTCAGTGATTTAAACATGTACATATAGTTTTTGTATTCTATGAATGAATGTTGTACTTGTTTTAAACAAGGGTAAAGTTCATGACATTTTCCCATACATGCATTACAATTAACAGGTATGGTTAGAAGATAATCAAACAATCTACATATAGATAGTCAAACTTGTTATCAAAAGTAAATAGTTTTAACCTTTCATTCATTGTTTATTGTATATATGTTAACTTATGTATTAACTAAATACGGCGCGCGGCCAATAATCTTCAGTAGTGAAGGACGGCCAGAAATATAAAGAAGAGGAAGAAGTCTCAGCGACCCCCTCTGTATAACGGCTTCCTTTTTTAGCCAATCTTATTTATTCCTCCCCAGCGTTTTCCCGTGCATTCGACCATTATATAACGACCCACTTTCTAACGCGACTAACGACCATGTTCTTTGGGTAAAAATCCTTCATATAACGACTATTAGAAGATTATTATCAAACCGGAAGTTAGATAATAAATAAACAAACACAGTCCCGACTTTGGAAAATTTTCCGTTTTGCCCAGCTGATGCAGCGATTGTTGCCAATATCCCTCTTGCTGATATCGGCATGATCTACTGACTGAGTCCATACCTGTTACTAGTTCATAATAATAGATTTTTCATATTAAATGAAGTCACGATTAGCGTTATTGTGTATCCGCCATTTCTTTTACAGGTAAAATGTTCACGTGATGATTTATTATTGTTGTTTGGTTTATTTGGGTTTATTTCTTATTTATATTAAATATTTAAAATTGCTTACTATTGAAAATACCGTTTCAATCGTTCAGTTTTATAAATAAATAATCATGATTTTGAAAATTATTGAATTATGAAGTACTGGTTCCCAGCATATATTTCTGTCAATATTCGTTTAACGTGCAGTAACAGATCAAGGTAAACACATGCTGATTGTGTGATTAGGCTATTAATAGCTTTCGGCGAGTGATTGAAGTTGAATTTTAACATTTTATCATGAAATTTCATTAGTCTGTTATCAGTCGATATTGAATGACACGGAAGAAACGAAAGTTGCTGGCCCAATTGGCCCGAGAATATCAACTGGCCCAGCGGGCCGATCTTTGTTCAGTTTGACTGGACCGACCGTAAATATACTGGCCACCGGTCAGCGGTTACGTCGACCCCTGATTATATATTGTATATTCATCAAAACTTGCGAAAATCGTTTGTAAGACAACCGCCACGAAATAGCTGAAATATTGTTGAAAATGGCGTTAAACACCATAAACCGTTTGTGAGACCCAAACGATTTTCGCAAGTTTTAGAAAAAAGAAATACCGCTTTATAACATGCCAGAAGTTGACGAAGCATTTTCAACCAGAGCTCTTTGACAACAGTGATAGTGTTGAAGATTAAAACTCAGTATTAGTGTAAACATATGTTATTGTTCATATACAATACATGTAATATAATTAAACAAAACTATTACAATATGGTTACATTTTATATTGACAACAGGATTCGGAAACAGGCTAATACATGATTTTATCAATCCGTTTCCAAGATATAACACACACTAGAAATGCTAAAATTATTTACAACTAACTGCTAGGTTTGACATTTTACTCATAGTATTATTTGGAAAACACTTGCATATGACCACAACATTTCAATAAGATAGTAGGTGTCTGCCCATGAATCGAAGTCCATGTAGCAAACAAGGAATGCAACGGCCATGTATATGTGTTAGGAATATCAATTTTGTATATGTTTCTACGAGTTTTCGATTGGGGTTAAGGTTAGGGTTATGGTGTTTAGCGCCACTTTCAACGATATTTCAGTTATATCGTGGTGGTCAGTGTTATTGGTGTAGGAAACCGGAGCAAACAGAGAAGGCCACCGACCTGACGTAAGTCGCTGACAAACTTTATCACATGATGTTTTTCGAGTGGATTTTGTGACTGCTCTGACTATATGTGGTAAAAAAAAATTAAACAACAATAACATTTTATTTAAACGCTTGTTACAACCAGCTTCATAAGCCCAAGCTTCTTATGAAGCAATATATATAATATAATATAAATATAGAGAAATTTGCGACACAATTATATTAAAATAATTCATATTCAAATAGTTTACAAATAATTCTGTAGTCTTTTTAGATATGAACTTTTCTGAATTATTTCATTTCCTCTATATATTTGAAGGTATTCCCTTACAAACAATGAGTAAACATCAAGCCTTTTAGTTTTTTGCTCTGAAATGTAATATGCCTTATATATTGAAAATCCAATGATTGTAAGAAAATAATTGAAGTCATAATAGCTTTTATCGAATATTTTATAACCGAATACAAGATGATATATACTGAATATTACATGTCAAAATCTGTATCACATGCCGTATTAACCCGATAACCTATATCACCCCAAGGGCCACCTTTTTTGATTTTTTTACAGAATTTGATTTTTTTTTAATTTGAAACATTTTTGAAAAATTAGAAATGTTATGAATTTTTTTTGATTTAGAAATTTTATGAAATTTTGGAAAATTCTGAAATTTTGGAAAAAATTTTAAATTTAGAATTTTTTTGGTTATACGATATAGGGTATACGATATAGGGTATGCAATATTATAAACATACTGCCTTTAGTTGAGGGTGTTATTGTAGATGACCACACGAGGGAAAAAATATCACATTCTGGAAAAAGAATATCTCCCGTTAACTGTAATATTATCTAAATTCTGTGAGAATACTAACCATCTTTTTCCTAATTTTGCAAAATACTTACATGGTAAAACTTTCTAATTAGCTAATTGATTACTAACAAGTCTACTTATCCAAGATTCTTTAAGAGACATAAGTAACCCCCATTTCCAAGTTTCCCTACTACAGTGTTTCGTTTTACTTTATCAGGTTTATTATTCCAAATAAATTTGAAGCATTTGCTATCTATTTCTTTCCTATATTTTTCTGGAACAACACAAGCACTAGCCATATTGGAACAATTAAAGATTTGATTATCAAAATTTTCACTAAGATTGTTAAGTTTCTTTTTGTCCATAAAAGTAATAAATTATTCATTTTTTCTATTTTATTTTCCCAATTTAATTTTTCACATTCTTCTTTATCATGTCCAAAATATATCTCTAGAGTTTTAACTGGTTTGTCTGTCCATTTATTTCCCCCCACTTTGTCTTTGCAATGCTTAAGTTTCCCTATCCATAAGCCTTCTGTTTTATCTTTATTCATAATAAGTCCCGAAAAAGAACCAACAATTTCAATTTCATTTAATGCTATGATATCTCAGCTTTAGAGTTGAAAAATAATGTTGTGTCGTCTGCTAATTGAGAAATTTTAATGCTATGGTTTATCTCATCTATCTTAACTTGAAATCCTTTTATATTTTTATTATTTCGAATTCTCAGTGTCATGACAAACTGTATCACATGATGCTTTTCGAGTACATTGTGTGACTGCTCTGATTATATGTGGTATTTTGTGACTGCTCTGACTATATGTTGTATTTTGTGACTGCTCTGACTATATGTGGTATTTTGTGACTACTCTGACTATATGTAGTATTTTGTGACTGCTCTGACTATATGTGGTATTTTGTGACTGCTCTGACTATATGTGGTATTTTGTGACTGCTCTGACTCTATGTGGTATTTTTTGTTTGCTTTGAATTATATCAAGTAACGCTGAAAAGTTTGGTGTTTGGTTATTATTGACTATTAGAATCATTCCCTAATATATACTTCAGAAATATTCAAAGATGCAGTTTTGTGTATTGTTTCTAATAATAATTTACTAAATATTTTAATCCATTTCTATTGTGTTATGGTTAGAGTGCTAATCGCTGGTGTGGAGGATCAAACCAAAGACTATGACACTGGTAATTTACTGCTTCTCTGCAAAGCGCGCAGAATAAATTAATAAGAGCAAACACGGTTTTTGACGTGTGCAAGTGGTACCGGGTGATGTTGCAACGGGCTAGAATTGTTGAAATCCCACTAAGCAGTGGGCTTGCTAAGCAAAAAGCATACATCATCATTATCTCGTCAAAAAGTATTATTTTCTTACGATTGTACCACTAAAAACATGCTCAGCTGGCATTAAACAACAATCTCTCACTTAATATTACGCTATTCATAGGAAGTAAATAAACGTTAGAGAAAACAGAAGGGGCAATCAAGAATAGACAACCCAGAGACAATGACAACATTAGACACGCAATACACATTAAGAAGACAACACAACACCGAAGGGTAAGCATTTCGTGCCTCTTATAACACACCATCTAGTTACGCTTTTAGCATACACGGCTATGCATAAACAATCAATACAAGAAATAAGGTAAATAGTAATAGCACTCGCCCCGTAAAAACATAATCGTGTACAGCAGTGCTACTTACATAGTAGGCGTAGCGAACTCAAAGCATAAAATGAAATAAAAAATATTTCGAAGCGGAAGAAATCTAGTTGATTTCGTTGACATAATGGACACTTAACATTAATTTGTATATTAAGGTTTATTAATACGACAATAACACCAACGACATCTGAATGATAATTATTGTCTGATGTATTGAACAGTTTGAGACAATTAGGAATTGTTTTTTACCTCTCTATTGTCCCTGGTTTTTTTTATCGTTTTCCATCGATTTATGGCTTCTGGTCACGTCTTGGTACCTTCTGATTTCATCCATCCTGCCATTTACTGAATTTTACACTATTGCGAATGGTTATGTTCAAAAACACTATAGATGTCTCATGACTTATCTCTATATCGTAACTAAGATAAACTAACATGAGAACGCAACAATCTAATTAAAATCTGGTGTTTGTCGAATCTGTTATTATTTGTTGATTCACTAATACCTAACACAATCTCATATATGTTCACATCAGGGTTCATATCAAATCGTTAGGTGTAAGAACCGATTATACGAAAATATCTAACTTCCGATTGGTCAATATATTTCACTGTCTTGCTTATGATTAGTTGATCAAAGATGAATGCAAGATTGCATGACTTGGGGGAAAAACAAAAAAGTGGAGTAATGGTTAGCGTGCTCGCCTCGAGTGCGGTATATCGTGGGTTCGAGCCCCGGTCGGGTAAACCCAAAAGACTATAAAATTGGTATTTGTTGCTTCTCTGCTACATACGCAGCACTAAGGAGAAAGAACACACACTGGTTGACTCGGAATCGGAATAATGTGTCCGAGTGGGGCGACATGTCTATCCGTGGACTGTTGTTTCAGTGAGCTAGCATTATAAAAATCCAGCTCAGCGTGTTGGTCTAGAACAAAGCGGACCTCATCATCATCTCATTGGAAATTAACTTGTTCTCGCCATGATATAGCTGAAAAATTGTTGAATTGGCGTTAGACATGTTTTGTGTATTGTCGCTTTGTATTGGATCTTTTCGCTAAACAAATATAAATAGATTCTTTGGAGTGATAATAAGAAACAAAGCTAATTTTATAATGGGTGAACTCTATTTCCCCCAGTTATACATTTCTGATATGAATGTTTCCTATTTTTCAAAGATTTTGTTGCTTTTAATCGCTAAATACATCTGAAACACAAAATGTATTTGGACAAAGACAAAGTTGTTTTCTTTGTTCTAAGACCATATTTAATGTTAAGTTTGCTACGTTTTGTATCTGGCTTTTGAAGGATTTATTATATATCTAATCTCATAGAAAAAAAAAACATAATGTTTTTAACAAATCTTTTATATGCAAATATTACGCTCTTCAGCTGACGTACAATTTATTGTCATAGTCCTTGACACAGATTAACATTTTTAGTAACAGACTGATTCTTTCTTAGTACTTCAAGGAGCAGCAATAGAATAGTACATGACGTAATGCCATGACAAACCACGGACGTCGTCGCTCAATATGACGTCACCAAGACATTGCGATAACAAATGATTTGATAAATTTTGCGAACATTTGCTATTTTATTCAATTTCTTTTGTATTTATAGTTAATGACAATCTTTATGTTTCTTTTGTGAATTTAAATATGCTGGAGTCAACAATATTCTGAAGTAGGACAGACAATACATTGGGTAAACAGCTAAAAGGTCAAAAATACAAACAATGCTCTACAAAACACTAAACAAAAATCTAACAATTGAGGAAAACGAATCCGACGAAATAACTGGATGAACACACGTACTCCGGAAGTAAAGATTAATTGCAGGTATGTCGTTCCGGTGACTTTTATTAGTGCAGGCCATAAGGTTTTATCAACGGAAGGGATTCGAAGCCGAAGACTTTATTTATCATAGAAAACGATTTCTTAGAAAGATGCTAAGCCAAAATGTCATGCAATCGAGGCTACGACATTCGTGTCTTAATTACACAAGACAGATAGAATGAATCGAACAAGAGTTGCTAATCGTTTGCTTGCGTATAGTGGTGTCCACACATATTGTGTTGTGTTTTTGCTTTGTTTATCTTCGTCTTGTGTACCCTATGTTGCCAGTTTCTCAGGATTGTCTATTTGTGATTACTCCTGCGTATTCTGTTACGCGTATTTCCATCTATATGCTGTATATTAATAGATTTTAAAAAAACGTCAAAATAATAAGACTTTGGCACAAAACATAGCAATATAAATGTATATGATAGTGATGGTATGATGAGGGAATATCATTGTGTATTTTGTAATAAAAACGTAGATATCAAATTTAGTGCGCACGACGCCTTTCTGTAATAACCTTCATCGGGTACGCTCAAAGTCGAAAGATTTGAAAGACAACTACTTTAAAAGTGTTTGTAAGTTGTACATATAGGATAGAGTAATTTTATAATATGCATTCAGTTTTATTAACTTGTATTGTTTTGTCAGTATGAGCATTATCAAATGTATATATGGTTAAGAAATAATAATGATTTTAGTAACATATGCTTTTCTTGGAATAGTAAATCAATATGCATCATAACGTCGTCATCATGATTCTGTTGAAGACGAAGACAAATTGTATTCAACAAACCGAAATTTAATCTATTATAAACCATGTTTAGGAAATATATCCTTTGCTATATACAAGTGATCAAATGAAAAACAAAAAATACTACATTGTCGGAACAATTCCAAAATCAAATTTCTAAATTGTAGAAAGATGCAAAATCTATACCTCCTAACACTCAAAATGCAAAATGGAATGAACATTTAGAAAATATGATAACAAATATAACCAAACATTTAGGTATATTACGGAAATTAAAATTCAGTCTAAAGAGATCCAACTTAGAAAAAATGTATTTAGTCTACATTCGCCCCCTTTTTTAATACGCTTGTGAAGTCTGGGATAATTGTGGAATTGGCTATTCAGACAAATTAGAAAAACTTCAATTAGACGCTGCCAGAATTGTAACAGGTTTACCCATTTTTACAAAATCGGAGTATTTATATGCTGAGACAGGTTGGGAAACACTATCAGAGCGGAGATACCGCAGAAAACTCCAATTATTTTTTAATATAAAATGTGGAATGCACCTGAATACTTGCGTCATCTAGTTCCCCCAACTATTTAGAGTACTACTATATACCCTTTGCGAAATGGTGATAATTTAATAGTTCCTTTCTGTAGACTCTCTATAACCAATTCGTCATTTATTCCTTCCACGGTTAAAGAATGGAATAAACTTGACATTGCAATCAGAAAATTAGATTCATTATCCAAATTCAAAAACGCTATTCGTCTTAACAGCCAATCAAATAAGATCTCAGTTCCCAAACTTTATTACCATGGCCCTAGAAAGTTAAACGTGATCCTAACACAAATTAGATGTACAGTTTCTTTCCTCAACCATGATCTACATAAGGTTCATATTTTATCTAGCCCAGCGTGTAGTGCGGTGCCCCCCAAGAAGATGCGAACCACTTCTTTTTTGTTTGTACCAAATATTCTGAAATAAGAAATTAACTGTTTCTCAGCATAAGCGATTTGTCTCAACCGATCAATACTTCACTTCTCACTTCAGGAAGTGAAACCTTAAGCTATGCAGATAATTGCTTTATTTTTGATTCATTTTTCCGATTCATATAAAGGTCTAAACGATTTCTAAATTTCTAATCGCTTAATGTACTAACCAAACATCATCCAGCATCCATACACACATACACACATACTTTTTCTTCATTTCTTTTTACTCGTTTACTATTTTCAGCTATATTATATGATAAAATTGTATTTTTCTTGTTTTCTTGTGCATTCTCAATATAATGTAATAATGATTGTATATATAGGAGAAGACTCCATAAGTTGGTAAAACTTGTGTCTGATCCTCTTTGTATCATTGATCAAATAAAATAATTATAAACTAAAAAAACTCAAATACATGGCCGCTCACTTTCCTGGCTTGGTACAAGAACTGCAATAAAAGGTGGCCAGATTAAGCTAGTTTTATGAAAGAACTCTTATCTGTGAACGTTTTACTGCCTCTGAAAGCAACTAATTCTGGAAGTTGCAAATACGGAATTCCCATTATAAATTACGAAAAGTGTAATCGTCGAAGATCGAATGCAGATTTGACATTCAGGAATTATTTCCTCAACAATCACGACCAAGTTATTTAAATCACAATGGTTTGAGAAAGTCTAGAACTGTTCAAAGGAATATCAATAATTTCCTTCTTGTCTAATCTAAGGTTCTCATTTTTCAAGAAACTTGGTGTTCTAAAACGTCTGAAACCATTTATGTCAGGTGATGCTTTGCTAAAAGTATATAACTGTAAATAGCTCAAATATTGATAAACTGTTAAAGCTTCAAAAAAGAGCAGCTGGTATAATTTTAAATGTTAGTGAAATTACGACACCGTCGTCTATTCTTTTTCAAAATTTGAAATGGATGCCTATAAATGACTATTTTGTTTATAGAAAATGTATTTTAATTATTGTTGAACAACTTAACACCAGAGTATTTGAATGTTTTTCAGTATGTTGGTATGTTAGTCAAGTAAGTTCAAGAATAACTAGACAAAGTGCTAACAATTTACGTTTTGTACCAAAAGCTAAAACAGAGTATTATAGACGTTCTTTTATTATATCGTCATGCAATCTTTGGAATAATATGTCAAATGAAATGAGAGAAAGTACATCTTTAGAAATTTTAAGACCAAATATTTAAATGAATATTTCAATTGAAATATACTCATTATCTATTGTATAACACTTTGTTTATATTGATTTTATAGTTTTATAATGTATTGTGTAAATACTGTATATAATGCAGGACCACATTGTAAACTAGTTTGTATAACTAAATGTGCTATTCATCCTGTTGAAATAAAAGACATTATTATTATTATTATTATTATCATTAAAATATTCATTTTAAACCAGTATTTTGAATAGTAAGCAATACAATACAGAATACCATCAACCATAGGAACTTTTATAGCATACCATTGTTATCCTACATCTGATTAATATGCATGGCCAGAAACAAAGACTATATATGGTGATGATTTTGTAAATATACCAAACTTCAATGTGTAAATCAATGAGATTTCAATTAAATTGAATTTAAAAACATTACAAACAATAGCAAGTCATGTCTTTGATGTTAAATTTCTTTTTTTTAAACAACAATTGTTTTAAATTAAAAGAAAGAACAAACAAAAAAACAAACATAGATATCAAATTTAATGTGCACGACGTGTTTCTGGAATAAACCTCGTCATTCACGCTGTCAAAAGCCCAATAATTAATATGTTGGGTTAATTTTGAATAATTACATGTTGAAAACAGAACCAATATTAACTGAATCGATTGAAAGTATGAGAGAAAGATGTGAAAAATAATAATAGAATATATATGATACTCAACACGTCAAAACCATTTATTTGTATATAGTAATAGGATGAAACTTATAGAATGAAAAAAATGATGCAATATCTTTTACGCAATCAATGCCAAAATATGTAATAGATAATTCACTCATTTACATGACGTCAGTTATCATTGTCACAGAAAGTTTTCGCCTTCATGATCTATGTCCAACAATGATCACGAATTACATACATTATAATATAGTATCTACTATTTCATGTAGATTTCTTTGTAAAATAAAAATGCAATATTTTCCGATATTTTTTCAAGTCTTCCTTTATAAATATACCTAAAAAGTAGAGCAATTCCGAATGAATTGAACATATTTCATCTTGACCGATATTGCATTCCATTCTTTCTCCTCTAAGTTTGGTACGCTCTAGAAAGGTTCTGAGCAAAACTATTTCCACGGAAGTAGACGAGAAATAAACAATATGGTGGAATTATGTTGAATACATGTTGCAAAGAAATATGGTTAAATGTAATTGTCACGGATTGAAATATTTGGTACTATATTATAAAAGGGTTATTGCACTAATATTATACAATTACTGCACTTGAACGAGATCAATATGAGGTTTTATGGAGCAGAGTATGAAATTGTCTAACATATTGATTAGCAAAAAGCAATTTCTGTGCAATAAAAAACCATATTGCACTCTCGTGCCACGTACTTTCATTCATTGATTTTGCACGAGAGTAGAAATTGCTTTTTGCTAATCAATATGTTAGAAAATGGAATGTCACGTGTAATGCTTCTGGCCAATAGAAAAACAGTAAAATAGAGCCTTATGTAATAATGAGGAATATTGTCCCTCGCAGTATATCATATTGCACTCACAAGCTCGTACAATATGACATACTGCTCGGGATAATATTCCTCAATATTAGTGCATTAACCCTATATTATTGTAACAATGATCCGCATATATTTTTAAAGATGTATGGTACTGTGACATATAGATCGGTATATTCTTCCGTTCCGTATATTTAACATATGGAACTCCGGTGCGTCGAGATGGTAAGCAGTTCCTGCTCCACTTTTTGCACCTGCCTTATTAGTACGATTAATGATCAAAGTAGATGGAAAGTAAATCAGGTAAAGCGAATTAAAGAGGTAAAGATAGTAAAAACAAATCCTTAGTCACATTAGTCAAATGAATAACACTCGTATACATGACCGGTCACTTTCTAGATTTGATACAGGCACTTAGATTAAAGAAAAAGTGAAGTTACACTAGATTTATAGACCATGACTGAAGATGTCGTGCAAGTTTTTGCCACATGAGCCACCTTCAATACATAGCTGGGTGAGCAGCGTTTTGCTTGGTTTTTCGTTTTTGTTGTTTGTGTAAACAACACAATCGCCCTAATCATGAGCTCTAAGCTTAATATATTTCGCTATATGTATAATGTAAGTTCTACAAAGGAGTGCTGCTGGCCTTTACCATCTAGATATCGCACGAGTTCATCGTAAGACATAATAAGGAAACTATTATCAGCTTAATACCATCATGTTTCATCAACGCTGCGATAATGATAAATTAATGCATGATGGCAAACGTAAGACATCGGATGTGGGGACTTTAATGTACCTTTCTTAGTTCCGTATTAGTAGTTTGCTCGTCAGTAGCAAGCAATAATGTTTGTACATAAACAAGAACATTATAATTATACGAATACAAACGGATATGAAATAAATGAAAAACTGAACATACAAGCATATTGATATTCTCAAGATATATCCTGAAATGTTTCAAAGGATCTTAGGGGCTGTCGTGGCCGTGATCGCATTGTAGTTGGGTTGACAACTACCTATCCAACCAGTGCCTATCACTACTGATGTTGTGAGTTCGAATCTCAATCAGGGCTATAGGTGTATAACATATGTGATAAAGTTGGCAGTGACTTGCGACAGGTCGGTGATTTTCTCCGGGTCTTCCTCCAATAAAACTGTCATATTGTTCAAAGTGGCGTTAAACACCATCAAACAAGCAAACACCTACTATGATCTATTATAATCGTACTTCACTCTACCAATATAATATGTTGCTAGATGATGCCAGTATGTTTTTCCTTTTCTGTAACTATGTTGATGAAACTTTTGGAATTGATCGAGTATAAATTCTCCTGTTTCGTGTAATGAATAACGTGATCACATCGCGTACATTGTAAAAAATGGCTATGCACCTTTATTAAACTGTAAGTCCTGTTTCACAGCCAAACACACTCATTACGTATCTCAACAATTTGTCTTGAAATCGCAAAAACATCATTTTGTCATGAGAAATAACATTGTCTTTAATATGCTGTGATTGCAAAGAAATAACAACACTTTCAATAATGACTGCTAGGTAACTGACTTCACTAATATAAATTCGCTAATATTTTGTTCTCGCTAAGTTATGGCTGAACAAATGCCCATTTTGAGCGTACCTGATGCGTCGTGCGCATTACATTTGATATCTACTTTATTATTTTAATTATTACTGTTAGAATTATTCACGCACTCGCGTGTTCATTCTTCAGAAATTCAATAAAATTACTTTCATTTAAAATTCTATATAATACACTAAATTGGATTAATACGTTTAACTTTAAGCTTCTTCTTAAAATAATAATAAAAAAAAATAATATAATCAGATTTCATTGAAATCGTAAATTTAGATTCTTTTTTTGTATTAAATAAAATAATTGTACATTTATGTTTAACATTTTATATATCTAGTAAGACACTTACCTTGCAGTACAAAGGTATGAATTAATCGAGTTGTAGATTGTATTTATATAGCTCAAGACATCTGTTTATAGTATTGATTCTTCTGAGTAGTATAAATTAGCACAGTTTTATGCAATTAAAGCTAGTCGTGCAAGTTCATAATTATGCAAAAAGAAAGAGGAAATTATCGATAATAACGAGAACCGATATGTGCCATTCGAAGGCAAACACATGTAGTAAATATTTAATATACGTTAGAGAAAACCGAAGGGAAATGAAAAAAATATACAAAAAAAAAAAAACAAAAAAAAAAACACACACACGCAACACAGAAAACTATCAATCCTGCTCTTATCGACTTAGTATCCACAAATAATCATATACATGTATAACATATTAAAAAAATGATTTGACCTGTTCTTATTGTCTACCCGTTGTCATTGTCCTAATTATGATTATATAATTGCCAGCAACAGGCATAAATCGCTAGAAGCGTCCTATCTGCTTTTTGTTTTTAATAAATAAGTAAGAACAGTTTAAATAAACCAAAGAGTTAGTTAAAGACGTTGAATTAAAGGACAGACACAATGTTCAAATGAAAAGGAACAAACGAACAAACAATGAATTGCATAACAGGCTACACGGAAAAATACAGATGGAGCAACCCAGACCACACTGTATGTGAGGGAACAGGACTTGCAGTACGTACAATGAGCTACACTTCTTCGTGAAATATAAGTATAGTTATTATATTTATTGCTTTGTTTTGAGCAAGAAATGTTAATGTTAAATCACAAATGACATAACACTTTTGGTACTTACTGTAAGGTAGAAAATAGAAAAGTTGTCTTTGTTTGAAGCGAAGCAACGTTCAAAGGCAGCGAAAACGAATTACTGAAAACGTTAAAAAGAGAGACCAAGATATTCCATCAACGCTAACAAAGATCTTATTTAAGACAAACGCAAAACCAAGTGTGAATTAGCTATTTGCTTTTGTTATAGAAACCGAGTTAGGTGATTCTTAATATTGCATATTTAGTATATATCTCTCAGTTGATATACTATTCCAGAACTTGTGGTTTATATCATGATTTCCTTGATAAAGGGTTGCTGCTAACACGAAGGCAAAGAAATATTTGAAAATATCAAAGGGGTAACCAGTAGACGTAAAACGAAGGAAAGACACAACAATGACCAACAGATCTACAACACATTACGCAGAACACTAAAGATTGATCAACACTAAAACTCGGGGTGGTGCAGCACGCAGGTGCTTGTTGCAAACCTGGTGATAATTCATGAATGAAGAAGGGTGGGATTGTTTATTTTTGACACAGATATGCCGGGGTTCGTGTTGTCCAATTACATGTTTTCTTGTTTTAATTTCCATGTTGTGGTGTCCGCTACGATTTTGCGTAAAAACGATGATCGGTTCGTCCTGACTTCCATTTGTTTTCTAGGGGGTTCATATTTTATTTTTTTTTATTTGTGTTATTTTTCATATTCCAGTATCCAACAATATAACCATATCAAATAATGTTCGTACAGTTTAACAGTAACGGGTGCCACTAGTGAGGCGGAACTGGTAGCCCTTCCGGAGTACCGGGTTAACCTTTTTTCTAGCTTCCTTTGTGGTATAATATCGACCATTGTTTGTCTTTTTGGCCATTGTGTTGTCTGTTCTTCTTGGAATTACGGCTCATGATTACCTCTTTGCTATCTTCAATATCTTCTTGTATATATAAACGTGGTGGGGAACACTTAAAAGATAGAAAAAAGAGAAAAGTACAAACTAGCTCAAAGGAGTAGGCATGATAAGGGCAGAAATTGGCCTAAAAAATAGGCAAATTATAAATGAAACGTATAGCTTTCATTGTTTTTTTGATTTTATAAGACCTTTATCCCATCTAATATGTTGGTAATAATTTTCCATATTTGCACGTGCGATGACGTCACACTAGTCAATGAACAGTCTATCGTTTCGTGAAAATATATGAAATCCAACAAGAAATGTGTATTCAATGTCAATTTTCAATATCTCCACAAGCAGGTACCAACGCTTACTTTACTATGATGTTTAATATACATAAACACATATCTCATTTAATTTTGTTGTTGGTACCCGGATGGGGAGGGTATGAAATCGGTGAAAAAAATATCATAATTTCGAGGTCGATTTCTCGTGAGCAGCCATATTTTAGTGACCGTTTTCATCAGTGATAGACAGAATTATAAATCGACCTTTTAATCTCATCCAAAATAAAGTTGGTTACTTAGTTGTATAAATACTACGGGAGTAATATTTGTAACTAGAACATTTTTTTTAGGAAAAAATAAAAACTAAATTTTGGAGGTGATTTACGGCAGATCTGATTGTGCATCGACGGTTTTTTTTCTAGCCCTCAGTGGAATTTCAGGTGTTACTATACCTAAATTTTATTCCCACAATGCACAAAAAGAACAGAAAAAGCAAACAAAAACAAACAATCAAAAAGAAAAATCACGCATTGTATGTTAGATTATCTTAGAAATTAATTCATTGGACATGCAGACGACAGATCGGAACTCTCTATTTTTAGTAGTTCCTTTAATTTTACTTTGTTTTTTATATTGACAAATATATTTTATTTAGCTCTTTCGCCAAGTGAATTCCAATAATTGTAATAAAGTAAAGTTGACTTATATATAACTTAATTCTAAAACAAAATTTCAGAATTTAATGAAGGGTTTGGGAATAGAAACCAAAATTACTTTGAAACATATAGTACTTGGATATAAGATAGATGATAAAAACTATCTTGCATTAAATTTTTTGATAACAGTTGTAGGGTTTTCCATCTACAAATCGTACTATATATCTGAACAGAAAACAAAGTATATTGATGTTCATAAAATATTTATTATACAGATGCAAAATGCAATTCACGTGTTCAGTTTTTGAGAACTGATTTATGATTATTTTGATAGATTGTCATTATATTAAGGTTGTTTTTTGCCATTTTCCATGATTTTACAATTTACATACAGATACTTATTTAATTTCTGAACTTCATTATCCATTCATTAGAGTGTTAGAATGTAAGCTTAATCTTGCTGGAAAATTGCAAGTAAACTATGAACTGACCATAATGAGAATAAAAAACATGGTTTTCCCCTACAATAACAACACAAGACATCACTTCAAATAATATTGGAACAATATTGATTATTAAATACTATGCATGGATCTATTGACGCTATACGTTCCCAGTTCTTCATATTGTTGACTTGATTTGAATTTTGGTGTTTAATGCCACTTTCAGCAATATTTCAGCTATATCATGGAGACCAGTTTTAGTGGTGGAAGAAGCCAGAGTACTCGGAGAGAACCACCGACCATGGGCAAGTAACTGGTAAACTTTATCACTTGCGGCTGCGAGTCGAGTCTGCTACATTATGTGTTATCAATACATTGTGATTGCATTGTAAACTCTTATGCATGTAGAGCTATCTCCCATGTATGTTGTACCATGTGCTTCCGCAATAGATTTAATAGATTTAGATGATAGAACACGTTGTCGTTCTTTTTAGTTATTTCAACACATTAGACCATATACACGAAAACACTACACCACAAAACATTATATGGTGTCAGAAGATGGATTTATCAGGAATACCGCCTCCGAAAATGGACTGGGAGTCGACAAACCTCCCCGAAGCGTGGAAGAAATTCCAACAACATGTAGACTTGATTTTTAGTGGACCTCTTTCCGAAAAGGACGAGAACATTAAATGAAAGTATTTACTTCTTTGGATTGGTGATAAGGGAAGAGACATATACAATACTTGACAGTTGTCAAAAGATGATGCTAAATAGCTACAAATTTACTACGATAAGCTCAAATCGTACGTTCTGCCGAAACTCAATCCAGTGTTTGCTAGATATATATTCAACAATAAATTGCAGAAGTGTATGACCACAGAACAATTCGTAACACGTCTTAAACTACTTGTAAAAGACTGTTCATACAAAGATCTAGATGAAATGGTACGTGACCGCATTGTGTTCGGTACATCATGGAACAAAGTCAGAGAGAGACTCATAAATGAAGATGAAAAGCTCACTTCAGATAAGTCAAAGTTTTGAATATGCTCAAGAACAGTTAACAACTATGATACCCACGGAAGTTCATGCTGTAAACAAATATTATTACAAGAAGGAAGTGAACCGTGGAACCAGCCAAGCTTCCAAGAGTCCGGGATATCACAAGCCGATTACCATGAGAAGGTAACCGCAATGACAGCAGCAGTGTGGTAATGAACATAAGCATATATTTGCCCAGCCAAAGCCATAAGATGTGACAATTGTAAAAAGTGGAATCATTTTACTAAATGTGTCGTTCAGGCGTTTCAAACAAAAAATCACAGGTATATGAGGCTTACACCCAACCAGTGCACACTGACCCAAATTCGGATTTTTTCATTGATAGTATTGAGTCAAAGGTAAAACAATATCAAGCTTTTGCTAAACTTCTTGTAGGCCCAAATTCCACCCCTGTTAATTTCAAGTTTGATACAGGTTCACAAGTTAACATTATTCCTGAAAAGGTATATGATAAGTTAGGGGTTATTGGTATTCTACAAAACCCAACACATAAACTTTCAACTTACAATGGTCACACCTTAAGCACACTTGGTGTCTGTCGTCTTGCGTGTAGTAAGGCAAACAATACTCAGAGTATTGAGTTTTATGTCGTTGACACTGCTATATTTCTTATCTTAGGACTGAAGTCATGTCTTGATTTTGAATTAATTAAGCTGATTTATTTAGTAGACTCCTTGGAGACCAGTGTCTATACCAACCCTTCTGACAAAGAAGTCAAGCCAATTTGTAATAATGGTGACGAATCAAAACCACTTGACAATAAGTTGGCTACCCAACAGTACAATGATGTATTTCAAGGTTTAGGGTTATTTCCAGGGGAATGCAAAATACATGTAGACCAAAATGTCCTCCCTGTCGTACACCCTCCTAGGAGAGTTCCTTTTGCCCTACGTGACAAGCTGAAGTCAGAGCTTGAACGTATGGAACATATGGAACAGGCAGTAATTATAACCAAGGTTAGCGCCCCAACAGAGTGGGTTAATTTCCTTGTTATTGTAGAGAAACCGAAATCTGGAAAATTACGCATTTGCTTAGATCCACAAGACTTAAATCGTGCGATCATGCGTCCCCATTATCCTATGCGTACACTTGAAGATGTGCTACCCCTGCTATCTGGTGCTAATTTTTCACCAAGCTAGATGCTAGATCTGGATATTGGGCTATCAAGTTATGTGAAGAGTCGTCTTACTTGACTACTTTTAACACCCCTTTTGGTCGTTATAGGTTCTGCCGCTTACCATTCGGTCTAAAGTCATCACAGGATGAATTTCAGCGAAAGATTGATGAATCTTTTGAAGGTCTTAGTGGTATCGTGGCCATAGTCGATGATATCTTAGTGCTTGGTTGCACACAGGAAGAGCATGATAATAACTTGAGGGCAGTTTTAGAAAGGTCACGGGAAAAAGGTGTCAAACTAAATGAAGATAAACTTGAAGTAGGTGTGTCTGAATTAGAATATTTTGGTCATATTGTGACTTCAGAAGGTCTCAAACCAGACCCGACCAAGGTCGCAGCAGTGCAAGACATGCAGCCCCTACTAATAAAGCAGAGCTTGAAACCATCCTTGGTATGGTAAATTACCTATCTAAGTTTGCCCCAAATTTATCAGAAATTACAAGTTCAATGCGCAAACTTCTGTTGAAAAATGTGGAATTTCATGGGATTATCCCCAGTCCCAAGCTTTTCAGAAGGTCAAGGACATTATTACTCAGTTACCTGGTCCAGTATTGTCTTATGATCACACGAAGAAACTTACCCTACAAGTTGATGCCTCCAAATATGGTTTAGTAGCTACACTCATGCAAGAAGGGAAGCCCATTGCGTTTGCCTCAAAGTCCCTCACTCCTAGTGAAATTAATTATGCGCAAATTGAAAAAGAAATGTTTGCCATTTTGTTCGGATGTAGGCGTTTTCACCAGTATATATATGGTCATGAGGTCAAAGTTGAAACTGATCACAAGCCCCTAGTGAGTATAATGGGAAAAAAACACTTCTTGCAGCCCCTCCTAGGCTTCAACGCATAATACTGCAACTCCACAGATATGAACTTGAAATAAACCACCTCCCTGGAAAGAGTTTTCCTGTTGCGGATACTTTATCCCGCAAATACTTAGCTGATACTTACCCAAAACTATCAGAAGGTATGGAAGCTCACGTTCACACTATCATCTCTAGTGTCCCAGTTAGTGACCGCAAGTTTGAGCTGATTAAGTTGTCAACTGAACGTGACATGCAACTAGTTACTTTGAAAAGAGTTCATTTTATCAGGTTGGCCTGTAACTCGAAAGGAGTGTCCTGCGGCCATTATTGATTTTTGGAATCATCGTGACCAGCTGTCATTTAGTGATGGTTTAATTATGAAAGGTCATCAAGTTGTTATTCCCAAAGAACTAAGGTCAGAGATGTTAGAAACTGTCCATGTTGGCCACATGTGAGTAGAAAAATGTCTAAGGAGACCCCGAGACATAATGTTCTGGCCCAAAATGTCCAAGGAAATTACTGAAATGGTTTTGTTGTGTTCAGTTTGTCTAGAAAAAAGGAGTTCAAACTCAAAGTAGCCCTTAATTCCCCATGAAATTCCAGAGTACCCTTAGCAAGCTGTTGCCACATATTTATTCACCTGGAATGGTCAAGACTTTTTACTCATAGCTGACTATTTCAGCCGTTATTTTGAAATTGAGAAACTTCACAATACCACCAGTGAAACTGTCATTAGAAAACTGAAGAACATATTTGCAAAATTTGGTATACCAGAGAAAGTGGTTTCTGACAATGGCCATCAGTATTCCTGACAAGAATTCAGCAGGTTTGCTAAAGATTGGAATTTTAGTCATATTACTTCTAGTCGCAGATACCCCCAGTCTAATAGTCTTGCCGAGAAGACAGTTCAAACAGTTAAATGCATTTTGTCAAAGTACAAATCAAGCAGTAGAGACCCCTATCTCGCTTTTCTAGAGTATCGTACTACCCCCCTTGACGTTGGATTTTCACCCTCTCAGTTGCTCATGTGTCGTAGACGTCGTTCTATTTTGCCTTCTGCAAGTACTTCCTTGAAAGCTGAAGTCCCGAACCTTTTGATTGTACATAGCGAAATGGAATTAAGTCATAAACGTCAGAAGAAGTATTATAATTCAGAAGTTAAAACATTACCCCCTCTTGAAGTTAATAATCTGGTTAGAATCCAACAACCAAATAAATTGTGGAAACCTGCTATGGTTACACAAAAGCACAATGATAGGTCCTATACTATCCAAACTCAAGATGGTACCATATACAGACGTAATAGTCGTCATTTGCTGAAATCTAATGAGACCAATTTTTTACCAATATTACAGTAATGAATCATTTCCAACTATCTCAACCAATCCTTTATCAGATGATATGTATGTAAGTAAACCCCCAGATATAGGTGCTGAAACATCTCAAGATACAAAGAAAATCCTTTCCCCTACAAAAGCTAACCAGCCCTACATTACTCGCTCTGGTAGGGTTGTTAAACCGAAAATTATTGTTCCAGTGTAGATATGGTTTTTTATTCAGAATTTATTTGTGAACATTTATTTTGCTCATTATACTGAACATTCATTGCTTACCAGTGGACAATAAATTACAATAATTACATTATGTTTACATTTCATTGTAATCCGGCAATTTAATTGGTTTAAAAACCTTCACGTGATTTGAAACATACCACTTGATCAGGCAATGTAGCGCGAAAATCAATGGCCACGCCTACTTTTATTGATTAGCCGGAACTACTTTTGATCACAGCCGCCTACAATTTTGCCCAATTTAACATGTTATTAATGTGTAGACGTGTGCGTAGCTAAAGTAAACAGGAACCGAACATGGAAAGTAGAAAGAAATGAATCAATTTCTCCAAAATAAAAAACGTACTAAATTTAAAAAAAAAAGATAAATAAATAAAATTCCCCCAAATTCCAAAGTATGTCCATTCTAATTTTACAAGATCCAGCCGCTTTTATTTTCTTTCCATTAATAAAATATTTGCAGCGTAAATATCGGAAAGGAAAAATTCGTCTGCTATTCTTTCAAAAATGTCTGGAAGCATCGGAAATTTTATCGTTACCCTGCCTGAAAATATGGATATTTCGTCTGACGCTGAGGATTTCATTTTGAAAAATTTGGAACTGTTTGATCTACAGCCAATAGGAGCATCTTCTGTTGGAGAATATGAACAAATGCAGAGAAATCTCCAGGCAGACAACCCTACTCTTGCTCCACAAATTGATTCCAGGAAACCTGCAAATCAGGAAATCTTGCAACCTGTGCCTGAGAGGTCAATTCAACAAACTGACCCTAGCCCTCCCCCTCAAAATTCTGTACAACCTTCTTCTGATTCTGCCCAACAGCTTGATGAGGTTCCTCAGCAACTTGATGAAGGTTCAGCCAACATGCCAGAACCAAAAAGGTTCAAATCAATGAATGAAACAGAACTTAAGAACCTTCAAGACAATTACCACCATTCAAAGGCCACTAAACAAAACACAAGATGGGGAGTTAAATTATGCCAAGGTGTGTTATATTCTTCATTTTGCACATACAAATAAAAATACTATGGTCACTCAGTTTTGTATGATATTAATTTGGATTTGTGTACATCAAAACAGGAACAAATGAGGTTTTTCTTTCGTAAGCAAACAATTTTAAATAATTTTTATGAACAATGTGTCTGAAATAATTATGGACTTGGAATTTATGTCAGCACTGAAATGTTTTTGATGAAAATTTCCCAATAAAGAAATATCGGCAACAGAATACCAAAGGAACAAGGTAAAGGGATTATGCAAAAAAAACGACAGAATCTAAAGACAAGGCAAAATCGAGATAACACACACAAAAACGACAAAAAGGAGGGGTACACAAAGACAACAGAGCACAGATAACAACAATGCACATGAATAAGACGACACAAAAACTGAAGCACTTACAGTATGAACTGGTGAAAAAATGCACAGATAATATAATCCAAAGCAGCATTGTTTACTCTGGCAGGGATTCGAACCCTGATCTCAGGGATTCGAACCCTGATCTACTGTTACATTAACAGTCGTATTACCATTATACTACCTTGGTGTCTAAACAGCTGATAAGGAATATATTATTTTGCAAATTCTTTACTAAATTACCAAACACTTCTGCAATGAAAACTTAATTTAGTAATGCATGCACAATAAGTCTTTGCCAAAATATGACAATAAAAAAAGCATGGAAATTGCACAAGATTATTGTTGGAAACATTTCAAAGTATCTTCTAATCAACATGTCAATCGTTTAAGACCAGAGTGAAATTTATTATTGTTTCTAGTTATCGGACTAATCCTACAAAATTACCACACTCTGCAATTTGTAATGTCAAACTGATGTGGCCTAGCTATAATACTAATTACAGAACAAGAACTGTTTAACTCTTTTTTTTTACCGTTTCACCTTATTATTTTTTTTTATCTTCTTTTCAGAGTGGTGTATGGAAACATCTGGGTCTATCACTGATTGTAATAACATAGAGAAAGCAGACTAAATGAAAAACTGCGCCATTTGTATGCGGAGACAAAACCTAAAAATATTGAAAAGAGAGCAAAATATATGCTAGATGAACACGCCCAGGTGTATCATAAAAATACATTGAAAAATGTTCGGGCCGCTCTGAATAACCACGTAAAGGATTTGAACGGCAATTTTGATATCGTTCGCGACTCTGATTTCCGTACAAGCAACAGCATCTTAGACTCAACCCTAAAAATGATGGTCAAAACTGGATTATCGCGCCGACCAAACATAAAGAGATCATAGATCTTCAAGATCTACAGCTTATCAACACATACTTAAACAACAACGCAACAGATCCAGTTTTACTACGCTTAAGGGTCTGGTTTAATCTAGCCATACATTTTGTATCGCAAGGTCTAGAGTTTCACCATCAATTAAACCTGAACTCTTTTGACTTTCATGTCGATGCTGAAGGTGATGAATACGAGACCATAAGCCACGAAACACAACAAAAAAAATATACAAGGTGGAATAATGTGCGAGGAAGCACCTGCTGACAACTTTTTGTACGGGAATGCGGTAGATAGAATGCTTGCCCTCTGGCATCTTTGAAGATGTTGATCAGTAAGACCGACACAAGTGCCAAATCGCTGTTTAACCGTTGCATTAAAGATCTGAATGTGAATGACACGGTCTGGTACACCTGTCAACTCTTAGCTAAACGCACCTACAGTGGTTTCATGACCGATTTATGTAAACAAGCGAAATGCAGCAAATTTTACACAGCTCACTGCCTTCGTGCCACTGCAATTCAGGCAATGAGTGACGCAGGCCATGAACTCCGTCATATCATGTTCATGACAGGACACAAACATGAAGGTCAATCAGAAGCTATAACCGTCATTGTTCCGCGCAACAACAGAAATGCCTAAGTGCCACATTGTCAAGAGTTGCAACCGGAGAAGTGGTAGCCTCATCCGCCATGACACCCGTTCAGCAAGGTATCGCGCCTCAAAATTGTATGTCACAAAATCTTCCTTTCGGGTCAGGAATCGGGTTCCAAAGACACGAAACACAGTCAAGCATGTCAAATGTACTTACCAATGCCGGGATACTAAAAAAATCCATGTTTTCAAACTGTTTCTTCACCATCAACTTGCCAGCCGAGGCACAGAAATGAACGCTGTAATATCTCGACAGATTAATTCGCGACAACGACACATAACCATGACAATGTAGAAAATATAAACTTGTTCTTGTTTTGACTGAATATTTATGAGAACTGATAGAAAGAATTTTCTACATAACTTTTTATTTGTTTTCAATTGGTTTACAGTCATTGAAATATATCATGAGAGGTTTATTTCATAGTCTTTAATGAACAAGGCAAATTCTTCCAACATCTCCACACAACGAAAACCAGGTGATACACAAAAGTACATAAAGTAAATAAGACAATCGAAAAAAATGCCCGCGCTTTGTCGCAAATGTAATTATAAGTATTGTTTTGATAGCGCTTCATAAAAAAAATGTGCCTTCGGTTCACGCCTTTACACGCCAATAAAACTATAAAAAAATGCATTCAATTCTTAATTGAAATGAACAATCAATTTATTCTAGTCATATATTTCAGTATTAATGAACATTATTTTCTTTGTTTTGTTTTTGTTTTCAAAAGGAAATAGATGTTACATTATGTGTTATCAATACATTGCGATTGCATTGTAAACTCTTTTGCATGTAGAGTTATCTCCCATGTATGTTGTACCATGTGCTTCCGCCCACTTGAATAATAGATTTACATGATAGAACACGTTGTCGTTCTTCTTAGTTATTTCAACACATTAGACAACATATAAACGAAAACACTACACCACAAAACATTATAGAGTCCACCATTTTTTGTAATTTACAACCCACGCTGTATTGGTGATAGGCTTGTATGAGTTGTTAGGTAATCCAACTACCTAACTCATTGAGCCACCCGGGCCCTTCTTTAAATTGTGAAATGCTGGGTAACATAAATAAAGGTAATAACAAAATTACCGAACTCCGAACAATCTTACAAAGGGAAAGTCAAAACTCATAATTATATAAACAAACAAAATCAGTCAACAACCGGAAAACTGTGAAAACCGTAATGACCCTGACTTGGTACAGGCATTTCTAAAGAAATGGTGGGTTGAATCAGATTTTAAGGCGCCAATAATAAAATAGAATTATAGCTGATAATTTTCAAGTACAAATTCTTGATTGTTGCTTAACGCCAAGTGAACAATTCTTCAGCTATACCATGGCGAGAGCAAGATAAATTTATATCAAAATGGTGATGTCCGCTCCGTTCTAGACTAACACACTTAGTTGGAATTTTTAGTACCAGCTCACTGTTCCGCGGGTATGCATATGGCTTCACTCTGACATATTATCATGATTCCGAGCCAACCAGTTTTTGTTCTTTCTCTTTACTGTTGTGTCCTTACCAGAGATGCAACACACACCAATTTTATAGTCTTTGGCTTGACTCGACCAGGGGTCGAAAACTATGATCTGCCATACTCCAGACGAGGACATTAACCAATGTACCACCATGCAGTTATGATAGCTTAGATGAACATACTAGTATTGATATGACAAAGTCTGCTGGTATACTTCGCCTTTTTTCATCTTTATTTTTTATTTCCTTTTGTCTTTGTTTTCTTTAGAATCCCCTTCGCACAACTTTTAACTATAACAATGAATAACGTTAGAGATATGAAGTAAGGAAAACGGATCGTATAATAAATGTTAACATTGCTATCGTTGCCTTGTTTTAGTGCCGACTGAAAAAATCTGTAATAATGAACTGAAATGTATCACTTTTATACAATTTAAAATCATAAAAGTGTTAAAAAAAACAAAGAACACGACTTATTCTCATAAAGATATATATCATATATTTACGGTATACATATTGTGTTCGTATATGGCCGAGTATTGTTTTCCAAATCTGTATAGCATATACATGTACATTAAAACTCAAAAGTACCATCTGGCTACATTGACACTGCCTGTATCAAAATAACTTGATATTCAGAAAAAGAAGAAATTATAAAGCCCAGAAAATAAAAAGGACCGTTAGAAAGGGTATTGTCATACTGCAATAGAAATTCTAAGTGATCCGATTGGTTATTGACTCGATTTTACGAATCCATATTATACGGCTCTAGCCGGTAATATGAAAGCACGTGCCAAGAAAGATAATTCATTTTGAAATCATACGTAATCAAGATGGCGACCCCCAGGTTCGCCTGTCACTCTGACGCCGATATTGAGGCAATTCTAAATCATTTGTTATTTTTCTGTTAAAATTGTTAAGTTGTTTATTAAATATGTTGAAGAATTAATTTCTTCTTTAAAACAAAGTCATATCTGGGGTTAAATGTTCATGTGACGATACATTTATAGTAGTCATGTTCTTTATTTAGGCTTTACACAGGTAATATGGACCCATGGTATTGCAGTATGACAAATTCGTTATATAGGCTTTAGACAGGTAATACGGGCTCATATAACCTGTCTGTGTTGTATATTTCCCTCGCCTTCGGCTCAGGAAATATAAAACAGACAGGTTATATGAGCCCGTATTACCTGTCTAAAGCCTATATAACTAATAATATATCAGACTACCTAAATGTTGCATTATTGTGGACAAAGATGGTCAGACAATTGCTTCAGTTGTGTAGTTTCTGTGATGTGCTCGTCACATGGATATTGACTTTCATTACTCAGGTGACTGGAGTGCATATCACATTTACTGACTACAACAACATTATTATTTCTGAGTTTATGCAAAGTGTTCCATATTACTGGTATTTATTTGGTATGTATAGCAATGAACACTTGTTTCAAAGGCAAATATTGATGTGTAAACTTCTGCAAAACTCACCATTTGAATCAAGTGTAAAAGACTATATAAAGCAGATATGCCAAGAAATTCATTCTCGGTGTTAAATATAATTAATTAAATCACTACATAAGATTTGAATTTGATTTTTGGTGTTATAACGCCACTTTCAACAATATTTCAGCTATATCATGGTGACCAGTTTTAGTGGTGGAGGAAGCCGGAGAGAACCACCAACCATGGGCAAGCAACTGGTAAACTTTATCACTTGCGGCTGCGAGTCGAGTGCACCCTTTTTTGTAATTTACAAAGCCGTGCGCGAACCACTACATAAGAAACATGCAATCAAATTATTGAACACAAACATTCTATCAAAATGTGTATTCACCATTTGAATCAAGTGTAAAAGACTATATAAAGCAGATATGCCAAGAAATTCATGCTGGTGTTAAATAAAATTAACTAAATCAACACATAAAAAAAATGCAATCAAAATATTGTGGCTTATATATGTCAACCAGTATATTACTCGAAAAATAAACCTATAGCACAGGCGTAAAGCATGTCAAGATCAAGAAGAAAATATTGAACACAAACATTCTATCAACAATTTTTATTCAGCTAAAAGGAATCAAAGAAAATTTGAATTATTTGTTGACAAAGTTTGATTAAATATTGTTTATCTCTCAACTTGTGAACAGCATACAGTGCATACATGAATTCATTCTTGATATTACAGGTGATTTTTTGTAGTGGTTCCTGTTTGTTTGATTGCAAGAAAAATAATGTTTATGATGAATCATGTGGAAATCGATGTTATTCCTCTTGGTTTGATTGTAAGAAAAATGAAGTAGCTTAATTAGGTAAGATATTCCTTTGTAACATATCACTAATAATTATAGTATACGGCCTAGTCACAATCAGATGCACATTTCATACTAGATCTGTGTTATTGGAGTCGTTACAGGATAATAGAATACATTAATTATTGTATTTTTGATTTAAATTGTTCCAGGGGAACAGGACTTCATGATGCAGACTGAAGATTTGCTTAGTGAACGACCATGGAAAAATTATCAGCTATTTTTAAATTTACGAAAATCGGTCAGAAATTTCGCTAAAAAAGTCATATTTCGACTCCAAAATTTCCAGAGAACGGTTTGAGATAAATTAATAACATAACTTGCATTGAGTTTGTGTTGTTAAGACCTTTCAACAAATGTATAGGTTTATGTGGGTATTGACTTACAAATCAATAGTTATCAGCTATTTTTAAATTTACGAAAATCGATCAGAAAATTTGCTAAAAGGTCAAATTTCGACCCCAAATGTCCAGAGAACGGTTTGAGATAAATTGATAAAATAACTTGCATCAAGTTTGTGTTGTTACGACCGTTCTAAAAAATGTGTCCGACCACCCTACTTTAGTTTTGTTATCATTGTATATGAAAATCTTTACTTTCACCTATGTTCGCAACAGTAAAATGAAACAATATAGTTTGTACACAGTAAACATGATCACGCTATACAAAGTATGGAACACCAATTCCATCAAAATGTTACAATGAGTCGTCATTTATGTGTGAGTTCAGTGTTACAATGTTAATGGTTTTAAGTAACAAACATTGATTAACAGGGTTTATGTGAATCTTGGTTTGTGATGGTAATTGTTATTTGTTATTCCAGATTTCCTAATGATGTCAGGATGGGAAGGAAATCAGCCAAAAGTTACAACCATCTTGAAAAACATGGATATAAATATGAAATTGTCAAATCTAATCCCCATGAAATCACCTTCCGACCAGCACCACAAAACAGCTTTACTAACGATCTATTATTAGATTTAGATAAACTCAGAATGCACTTGGGACTTTCTCTTTGCTCTCTACTAATTTGGTGTTTTCAATTTCTATCCTTAAATGATGATCTCAGCGACCATAATATTCAGAAATTGAATTTCAATTTAAGACAACTGTATAAAGAGAAACAAAGGAATTCATTTAATAAGAAACACAACTTTTTGAATTCTATCTACAATAAGTATCCTGCCAGTACGTGTTCTGTACAAGGAAATAATGACAACCAAAATACTCGTTCTGAAACTGACCTCTTGAATAGATTAGAAAAAAGCTTTCAACAAAGTCACAATACAAACAAAGGAAACCAAAGAAAAGTACAGAAAACTTGAGATTCAAACTGTTGTTCAAGAAAAACCATTATTAACCTTGAGACTAAACTAAAAGACACGAAACTGAATTGCCCAGCAGAAGGAAAAAAACAAAACTTCTGTACTGAGATTCGACTGCTATGTTCAACTGTGAAATCTCTAGAAAAAAGACTTCCGAAAAACAGTTAATAAAAAATGTAAGAAACATCAATAGAAAAGAAAGAAAGCGATTGAATGAAAAGGGAAAATACTTGGAAGGAATAGCAATTAAGACACGGACAGAAAAGAATCTAGGTGCAACAGCCAAAAACCTTGAAATTGAAGAATTGAAGAACAAAATTTGCATGATTGAAATTGAGAGTAAAACTAACAATAAGAATTTACAAGATGAAATGGAAAATGTTCAAATTTTCCAAGATTTGCAAGAAGGTATTGCTGATTTAACTGTTAAGTCACAAAATGGTCGATATACATTTGACACTAGAACAGACGTATGTGTGATGGATTTGCTTGATTGTGGTATTGCTTATGAAAAAGTTAGCCATGCTATTAAAAGTGTAATACATATGTGTGGGTTAAAATCAAGGAATGATGTTTATCCAAAGAAAGATTATGTAGCTAACTGTAACCAGAGAAAATTGTCTCTGAGTCATCGTCACACAGCAGAATTTATTTCTGAAAATGAACATCAAACACTTTATTCTGATGAAACAAGAAAACAGGGAGAAACGTTTGCGTCTTTTATTACAACAGATGAAAACAGAAGTCCGTATTTACTTGGATTGAAACAAATGGCAAATAAAGCCGCACAAACGCAATTAGACACATTCAAAATGATATTAGATGACATTGATACACGGATTTCATGTCTGAACGTCGACCAACATTTACAGTCGTCTGTTGCATTTCAAATTCTGAAAAACATTCAGTTTACCATGTCTGACAGATCAGCTACATAATGTGTATTTAATGAATGACTTCAAACATATAGAGAAAACCTGTTGAAGGAGCACGTTGAAAACTTCAATGATCTTCCTGACGTTGAGCAAGATTTATTGACTCGGATGTACAACTTCTTCTGTGGTCTTCACCTGAGAGTTAATATAGCTGATATTGTCAATAATTTTTTTTCTGGAAAACCAGACAGACTATTTATTTGACAATGATAACTCTGTGCAAGATAAATCTGGAGATTCAGAGATTGTTCGTGCATTAAAATGTAAAGCATTTGCCGTCGAAGGGGATGAAAAATGTGGATCATCCCTAGAATTTAAAACTTACTTGAAGTGGAAAGATGTCAAGTTTCCTCAGTTGAAACCGTTCCATGGAAACCGGTCAATATAGTATTTCACAATGGTGGAATTGCCTATTACCTACGTGAACATATACAAACATTTCTTGAATATGTAAAATCGGAGGGTAAATTGTCCAATCTAAGCGGTCGATCAGTCCTGAAAGCTGTTCAATCTCCAAGAGTAATCACCGGATTCCGTGCTTTAGGGGTTTTCAACAAATTTATAACAACACCACTTTTGAAAATCTTGGAGGACAGGTCAACACATATTCTTGATATGAATGAACGTTACAAGACACTAGTAACATATCTTGAAACTGTTTCTGTGGATGCTATTCGTGCACAAGATCTATAACAGGCGAATTTCGACCATTCGAAGACGTTGCTATAAAGAAAGACCAAGTATGTGCATATTTAGTTCAAAGTGACAATGATGCAGAATGTGTTGCCATCTTATCCATCATAAGTTCTGCAGTTTGTAAAGCTTTAAAGGATAAAGTCAAAGACCATCTAGATGACGGAAGACTCACACAGTACGATGAAACGGATCGAGCGCGGCTTAAATCTGTTCTTCCACATAACAAACTCCCTGAGCGTTTCTTTGGGCAATTGGATTGGCTATTGAGGCATCGTCCAAACTTTTCACAGTTGGCAAATGAGGCGCACATAGTCTACACACTGAAAAACTGGACAGTGGCTACAGGAGCACGACGTGCATATTCAAATATAATTTAAAACTATTGAACAGTTAATTTTAAGACGTTTTAGGACCATTCCCCTCCTCATAAAGCACATTTTTATACTTGATACATTTGTACAAGGAAATTAGTCTGAAAATTCAAAATCTCGCAGAATTGAAATTTGACTCCGAGTATTGAACTATTGCTCCATTTTCCAATGAAGTGATTTAAAAAGAGTTTTTGTATGATTTCCTTAACAAACACACCAGAATAAAGTAATTTAGCCCAAAACAAATTATCTGTGACACAATTTTTGAAATCCCACAGAGTACCTAGATATAGTACACCAAAACGTTCGACATTCTCACGGCCGTCTAAGCACCCCTCCCCCGGCGCTTTGTACAACATTTATGATTGCACTTTAATATAATGTTTTTTTAACCTTCCACTGTTCTTTATTGGGATGTACATTAAATCTTGTACTTTGGAGATTGCAATCTTTTAAAACTAGTGGAAAAATACTACTCCATCAAAACTAGTAGAAAATATACTACTCCATCAACACATACCAATCATTATGTTGAAAATCGATTTCTTGATTCTCCATTTGAGACTACGGATGCAGTTCGGTTCTATCAATCGTCATCTCTACTCTAAGAAGATAGACGATTCACACATATGTTTTACATGTGCGTACTTCCCATGCCATATTTATGCCCAGGTTTTAATAGAACATGCCAAATGCATATATCTTAATCTATTGAATAATCATATAAACTTTATCTATACTTCGATTTCAGTTGATCTGAATTTGATACTAATCAAAGTATACTTTTCATTAGACTGTTTCATGTAATTACAACAATAATGTCATTACAACAATAAAGTCATTACAACATTGATGTCATTATAACAATAATGTCATTATAACAATAATGTCATTACAACAATAATGTTATTACAACAATGATGTCAAACAATAATATCATTACAACAATAATGTCATTACAACAATAATGTCATTACAACAATGATGTCATTACAACAATGATGTCAAACAATAATATCATTACAACAATAATGTCATTACAACAATGATGTCATTACAACAATAATATCATTACAACAATGATGTCATTACAACAATAATGTCATTACAAAAATGATGTCATTACAACAATGATGTCATTACAACAATAATGTCATTACAACAATAATGTAATTACAACAATGATGTCATTACAACAATGATGTTATTACAACAATAATGTAATTACAACAATAATGGCATTACAACAATAATGTCATTACAACAATGATGTCATTACAACACTAATGTCATAATAACAATAATGTCATTACAACAATGATGTCATTACAACAATAATGTCATTACAACAATAATATAATTACAACAATGATGCCATTACAACAATAATGTAATTACAACAATGATGTCATTACAACAATGATGTTATTACAACAATAATGTAATTACAACAATAATGTCATTACAACAATGATGTCATTACAACAATGATGTCATTACAACAATGATGTCATTACAACAATAATATCATTACAACAATAATGGCATTACAACATTGATGTTATTACAACAATAATGTCATTACAACCGTAATGTAATTACAACAATAATGTCATTACCACAGTAATGTAGGCCAAAATCTCACTAGGAGCTTGTGTTGTATTTGTTTTTTTGACATGTCGACTTTAAATAAAACTGATCTTATTTTATGTTATATTAACAAAGTGTAATAGTAAGCAATTTAGTCCCTAGGTTATTGTTTATCTGACGTTCTCGTGTAATGTAGATGAATGTACAAGATAATGTTTGTATTGGGGAAAAATCAATGCGTATGTTGTCTTTATATCAGACTTCGCTTATATCAGACCCTTCGTTTGGCAAATCCATAACGATCACCTGTTTCAACAAATACAACAGACAACTTTTCCCTTGATCACCTATCAAACTTGCTAAATATAAAAGACGATTACTTTCCATTTCGGCTTGAGCCTCACGGTAGAGCATGTCTAACTGTAAACACATTACCAATTCTTCTTCAATATAACAAAACACCATTACTAATGGCAAATCTAATCCACAACATAAATGAATATCCTGTGGGTATAAGGGTAATAACAAAATTACCGAACTCCGAACAATCTTACAAAGGGAAAGTCAAAACTCATAATTATATAAACAGACAAAATCAATCAACAACCGGAAAACTGTGAAAACCGTAATGACCCTGACTTGGTACAGGCATTTCTAAAGAAATGGTGGGTTGAATCAGATTTTAAGGCGCCAAACCTCCCGCTCTCATTACGGTTCAAAGGTTCCGGTTGTCACTATAACAGTATTTAAATACAGGAACAAAATAGGTAAAATAGTTGTCAAAGCAGTACCATATTCGGTGACGTAAATGTCAAAAATATTTTAACGTCACACATTGACAAAAAAATATCCTTGACATTTTTTGACTTCTTTATCTTTATACATTTTCACTATATGAAAATGCATCGCTTATAATTTTTTCTGCAGAGACGGAATATATTTCGACAAGATCTTGGTATCGGAATATAAACTTTTTAAGAGATCAAATAAGGCGAATCTTTTTATAGCCCTGGTCCAGTAGCCTGTTTCTCAGATGAAGATGACGTTTCAGGAAATCAGAACAATTGCTACTGGCCCTTGCATAGCGAATCAATTGCGAGATGTAAACACCATATGCAGGAGAAGCTGGTATATTGCTGGACATGTTTGGAAAATTTATGATTTTAAAATTGAAGTCGTCCCGCTTATCATAAATTTTAGTACTGAGTTGACCACTGTCGTCAAATTCGAGGTATAAGTCCAAAAATGATGCGGACGAAGCTGTATCGGTGGTCTCTTTAACTTCCAGCTCTGGAGGATATATCAATGGAAGAAATTCTGCAAATCTAGAATTATTGATAGATAAAACGTCATCAATATACCTGTATGTGAAATTAAAGGCTCTAGCCTCTTGAATCTTCTTATCTTTTACAAGCTTTTGAAGAAACTCCGACTCATACGAGTATAAAAATAAATCGGCTAGAAGAGGGGCACAATTCGTACCCATTGGTATGCCGACGACCTGCTGAAACAGTGTCCCTCCAAAGGAGACATATATGTTATCGATGAGGAACTCCAGCATACTGATCACTTGTTCCTCGGAGTAGCATGTTTTACCTTTTTGAATTTTGTTTGAAAAATATGTGGAATTGTAGCCTAACACAACAAATTTTGAGCCATAGTTTCTATGACTAAAAGCTTTATGAATTGTTTCTTTTAAGCGGGTTTTTATTTTGTCATGCGGTAGGGTGGTATATAGAGTTGAAAAATCAAAAGTTTTCATGGAGGATACCTGAGAGAAAGATCTTGATTTCAGGTTATCCAAAAGATCTTTAGCGTTTTTCAAAATCCACATGTGATTTATGCCACTACGCGAGTAAACAGTTTCACAATATTTCTGTTGTCCCTCTTTTACTGCAGACAGAATCTTTGTCAGGTGAATAGACAATTTTTTCGTCGAACAAGTTGATGATCCCGCTATGTACCTTTCTTTGTATGATGTCTTATGGAGTTTAGGTATCCAATATAAATAGGGTAAATCCTCAGACTCTTTACCAGAGGGAATGTTTAAAGAGGTCATGAGTGATCTGTGGTTAGCTAGGATTTCATCTTTGTCGAACGAAGTTGGTTTGTATGTGGTATTACTAGAGGTGTTGCTATTTATGCCTAATTCCTTGATTAGGCATTCGAAGTAATATGATTTACATACAAACACGATATTGTTGGAAGCCTTGTCCGCAGGAACGATAACATATTTGTCATGAAGAGAGGAAAGACACTTAACAGCTTCTTGGTCTTTAAATACAGACTTAGGTCGACTATTAACACAATTTTTTAGTTTGTGAATCCGACCTTGTACTAGAGACCTAGTTGTTCTAACCCAGTCTGACAAGGACTCTAACTCAGGATCTTGGTCTACTTCTCTCTTTATCCACCTTCTGGCATATTCTTCAACAGCATCCATAATTATCTTGAAATTATGTTTCCAATTGATGTGTTGAGGTTCTCTGAATTAAGGACCATGAGAAATCACCTTTCGGAGACTCTCATGTTGAATGATATTCAGATCACCAGTGATTACATGTCCAGATGGGTTGTATTGAAAAGGAGAGTGGGAGCAGTCACATGTCAGAGGGTTCTTCAGGTACTCTTCTATGTTAATATCTTGCTATGCTTCTTTGTAGTTGAAAATTTTACGGCCAATGCTGTTAGTGTAGCTATAGGAGACAATGGGAACAGATTGATTTTTGAAATATGGTGGAATTTCTTTTACGACCTCTTTTCTATTAAGAATGTTGCTGATGTTAATAGCATCGATTCCTTTGTTAGCAAGCGGAAAATGGAGGAATTTTCTGTTGTTATCATGAATAGGTTCAGATCGAACTGGTTTAAAAAGACGAAAGGACGCCACGTCACATATAATACTAGACAATCTGTACTTAGGAGAAAAAGGATCTACGCCTCCTTTGTCAAGTCCAAAATCCTTAAGATCTTTGAGGTAGTTTACAGGTAGTGAAAATAACATTGTACGAATGTGATGAATTCCAAGAGGTTTCTATATATTAGAAAGTAAATCATTAAAAGTATCTTGTAACGTTCTTGGTTTAGAGGACTTTTTAACATTAGGATGTTGAATTCTTTTATGACCATGGCTACGTTTAGTTCTTGGAATAGTATTAAAAAGGCTCATCACGTTGATTTCGTTGCATCCAGGACTTGACAAATTTCCCACTCCTTTGATGTTATCATTGCAACCGTAAGGCTTTGCAGTGCCTAATTCTTTTATCCAAAACAACTCTCTATCGCTACGGTAAGGTGTACTAAGAATAGGACTGTTTGTATGATGGTAAATCTTCTCGATGATTCGAACTTTCATCGTCAAACAGCGGTCATGACCCGGTTGATTGAAATGATTATACACAATCCTGTATTTGGGATCTTTTGCATCATATCGATGTTGGCTCATCCTACTTCGCAATGTTTGACGAGTTTCACCAACATACAAAAGTCCACAGAGTGTACATTCTATGCCGTAAATGACATTTTTAGTAGAACAGTCCAGAGGATCAAACGATTTGGTGTAGTATGTTTTTCCAGTTAAATTACTTGTAAATTCAGGAGAAGTTATTAGCATGACGCATGTTTTACAAGTATTATTTTTGTCAGTTTTTATTTTGCAAGTAGTAATGCATGGAGAAGAGTCACACGTACCTAGAGATTTAAGACAGTCCGAAATATTAATAGAACAAGATTTATATGTATTTTATAAAACATGAAATAACTATCTAACAACAATCAAAATTTATTTACACAATAGCAATGTTTTCTATTTACTTTTACTTTCACCAGGCCAACCACTCCTGCATCCAATAGTCATTGTCATCTTCCCTGGTAAATTCAATAGTATTGAGATGATCTAAATAAGACAACGTAGTGTATGCATACATAGAGATTATTCCTTAGTTCTTGGCGAAATGATGATAGACAAAATTCGTCATAAAGGTATACACAAGGTATTCTAGATCACATTTATATCTTATATCTTCCAGGTTGTATTGTTCACTTATCGATCAGAACAAACAAAAGTATTGTTTTACTTGTTGACATTTTGGGAATATTATATGTTATTCAGCTATAATGTGAAATTCCCGGCTTATGATCTATATTCCCTGAGGCGCAGCCGAAGGGAATATAGAGCATAAGCCGGGAATGTCACATTATATACCCTGTCTGATAGCTGAATAACAAATATATTACGGATTTAACCATTTTTTTGTTAAATACAGAACCAAACTGTCGTATAAAAGTTTTTTTTGTTTATTTTTTTTTTTTTGTTTCCTTTTTGTTTGCTTATTTTTATTTTCCTTTTGTTTTTTTTTACCACGTACATAGTCCCAATTCATATTTAAAACCTTATTAAATATTTTGCATCTTTTATTTTCATTTTCCGTATTTCTAGATGTCCCTTTTCGTACCTCTGACATTCTTTGTTCAATGACGTCAAATATTTGTCACGTGATATTTTATGTACTGAGGTGTCTCATAAAGGAAAATCTTGTTCAATATTTTTAAATCAACACAATTGCATATGCAGTAAATTTAATAAACTTTATAATTATAACATTAATATATTACATAACAAAACAACGGGTTTGTGAAACAATTTCAATAATTAAAATGTTAACAATAAGCAAAAACTTGGTGTGGCCCCGTGACCTCGAAAGTTTTAAAGGCGGAAACTTTAACACACTTTCACTTGTTGATTGTTATGTTTAAATTTGTAATGGTACAGCCGTGGGACATGGGAGTTTGCTGAATTTTTGCGGTATTGTGGCAGCCATTTTGAAGATGGCGATCGGTAGAAATTTTTCAATGTCGGGAATCAATTCGGGACATCATTATCTACCCACATATCAAATTTTGATGATATCGGACAATGTTGAATTTTTACCGTCCATTTTTTATGCTGTGTTTTGGCAGCCATTTTGAAAATGGCAGAAATCTTGAAAATTTTGAAAAGGCAGAATGGCTCCTCTAATGGTGACCTAACACTATGTCAAATTTTATGTCTCTATCATTATCCATTTAGAAGTTATCAACATTAATGTACGAAATTTCAAGTTTCCCATAGGATTCTATAGTAACCCCCACCCCATTTGAACCCTTCACAATATGACTTTGACCCCCTTTACCACAAAGCTGAATACTTTAGGACCAACTAGAAATATATATCTATAACTCCACCAAGTTTCATGACATTCTGTCCAGTAGTTCCTGAGATCTGCCGTGGACAATTTCATGGTGCCAAAGAAAGAAAGGAGAAAGAGAATAATAATAATAATAAGAAGAATAAGAAACGGAGCAAAAACAATAAGCCTCCCAAACATTGTTTGGGAGACTTAATAAGACATCATACCTACCAAACAACTGGGGGTAAAAATGAACCGAACATCGTTTTTATGCGGAAATCGTAATGACATCACAGCACGCAACTAAGAACATAAATACATATGATAGGACAACATGTTAGACAAAAAGCTTGGCTGGAATTTTTAATCTAGTTGAAACGATGGTTGGAATTCCTAGCCTACAACGAAACGCACATTTCATTGAACAATCAAGTACACACGGTTCTCTCTATTGAAATTTCTAGAGTTTATGTTTAATATTATAGAGTTCAATTATATATTATAGAGTTCAATTCGAGCGCATTGTATTTATTATGGAATAAAAATAAGGAGAGACAGGTAAGCACAAGAAATTGAGGGAGTGGATGTGGTCGAGTGGTCTAGGGCGCTGGACGTAAGGCTAAGCGAATGGTGCTGCAGTGTATCAATGGTGTGCGTTCAAATCCCGTCGAGGGAAGAACAAAAATTTGACAGCTCTAAAATCTAATTCTAACACTGTTTGGTTTAATTTTCAGACGTATATATATATATATATATATATATATATATATATATGAACAATATTTTGTTTGAGCCAACATGTTTCGACTGTTCTTCCAAACGCAGCTTGACATCAACATTTCTGTGACATAGCAAATGTGTAATTTTCGGCTAAGGCGGGATAACTCTCGCATTCCTAAGATAAACGAATTTATTCTACATAATAAATCGTAATATTGTAAATAAATGTAGATATTATTCATATAATTCATTTAATTGAGATTTGTTCAACCCAGTCCCGGAAGATAACAAGTTACGATTTTATGAAATAATGACCGAAAAATGGAACGTCATCTTACTTTTAACGTTTGATTTCATAAAAAAAACGCATATTTCATTTTTAGCTGATTTTTTTATGTGTACGCAATTGCGTTTTTGCGTATGGGGAGCTACGCCCCTGTGTATGAATGATTATATCATAAAATAGCTTAAAAAATGTTCAACAGCTCTTTTGAAAATTGAATTAAAGAGTAGTAACATGATTTTGAACACTTTGAAATCTTAAGAGTTTCAAAATACCATTAATGATAAAATTATGCTAAATCCTATTGAAATAATTCAATACTGTCTGTAAATCTCAAAAGAAAATTATTATAAAATCAAAGTATAGTCAAATTTGTATGCACTATATCTAATGAAGGAATATAATGTCTACAGTTCTAATACAGTGTATAGAAGAACCCCTAAACTAATCATGCAATCTAATTAAGCGAGTCATTTAATGTCACCACTGTTATATTCTACTTGATCAAAATCGGCTTGTTCCTCTTCAGCATCGGTGTCAGCTAGTTTGTCATCTACATTACTGCTTGAGGGCAATGATTTGTAATAATCGTGGTATTCAGATGGGATGATACCACTTCTGCATAAGCTGACAAGGTCTTTCTTTTTGGCTGCTGATATCTGCTGTCTCGATGTGTATTTCCTTGTCAGTTCTTGTGGTTCGGCAAATCAATCCAAGTAATGTCCTCTTCGAACGATTATTGTGCTGCAAAAAAAACCAACATAATTTTCTGCTTTTTCAACTATGTGATCACATAATGATCTTCGTAATTCTTGAACCGTGAGCAGGGAATGAATGTGTGGTAATGCTGACTGGAAGAAACAGTTCCCATCTTCTTTTTCTGTCTTGGAGTGACCTTTAAGGCAGTTGGCGACCCATTGGAATCAATTGATGAAATATCTTCTTTATAGGTACGAACAGCTGAATTGTCCTGAATTAATATTTGGTCTTGTGAATTCTTATTACCCGGGGTTTCAATCATATCAACCATAAGTGTGTCATTGGTAATCGGTTTATGAGCCATAGGTGTGTCATTGGCAACTGGTTCATCAGCCGTAGGTGTGTCATTGGTAGCTGGTTATCAGCCGTAGATGTGTCATTGGTAGCTGGTTATCAGCCGTAGATGCGCCATTGGTACCTGGTTCATCAGTGGTATGTGTGCCATTGGTACCTGGTTCATCAACCATAGGTGTGTTATTGGTACGTGGTTCATCAGCAATAGGTGTGAATTTGGTAACTGCTTCATCAGTGGTAGGTGTGTCATTGGTGCTTCATCAGTAGTAGGTGTGTCATTCGTACCTGGTTCATAAGTGGTAGGTGTGTCATTGATACCTGGTTCATCAGTGGTAGGTGTGTCATTGGTATCTGGTTCACCAACCATAGGTGTGTCATTGGTACCTGGTTCATCATTCGTAGGTGTGTCATTGTTACCTGGTTGATTAGTGGTAGGTGTGTCATTCGTACCTGGTTCATCAGTGGTAGGTGTGTCATTGATACCTGGTTCATCAGTGGTAGGTGTGTCATTGATACCTAGTTCATCAACCATAGGTGTGTCAATGGTACCTTGTGTATCATTACTACCTACTTGTTGCCTGTTTGTTAATGAGGACCCATCTTCTGTATCCCCTTCGACTGAATTAGAACCATTCTCTTGGGTATCACGTACCATAGCTGCAATTGTCATCCATTACTCGTCTGAAGACCGATTCCGACATTTTATTACCTGAAACAAATGAATTTGAAGCTTGTTTTTTTGATTAGCTAAAAGAATTGGCCAAATATAGGATTACCTCTCATATTCTATTGCCAAACAAGTAAACTCACTACAAATTATACCCCTGATAACAAACTTTGACACCTAAGTTTTATAGCCTCCCCTTTCAGATATTGGACCGCAACCATAGTCCGTCATGCATATTTGCAGGTTGTATGCTACATTTCTTTTAACATCTAATTCCATTGAGGGGTTTAGGAGGAAATCTTCTTATCAAATAATTTGATCATTAAAAAGTGATAATCTTTTCAATCTGGTAAAATGTAGTTCTTGTGATCAAATAAAAACTGATACTTACCAATAGAAAACTGTAATTAATTAGTACTGTAGATGTTTTCATCACATTCACCATAACCAGCCACTACTGAAAATATGGAAATAAATAACAATTAAAAGGCCATGCATTTTAAATAAAATGTAAATAATTTTAGCAAAGGGTATGTACAAACGTCATACTTGAGATAATAATAATTCAAGATTTTTAGCACAAACATGTACAATCCATCTAAGAAAATTTATGAAGACTTAATACATATATTAAATTAAGTGAATACATAGTAAATTGATCTATAGTATCAAAGTATAGCAAGTGAATATCTAATTCTTACCTTTTAATCCATTGTTGTCTCAACTTTTCATTGCAGATACCACATTTCTTCCTGTTAATACACTTTTTGTGGTGTCAAACCAATAATTCACCAATCAGAGCTTAGAGCAAAAGTAGTCTCTTTTAAAGAAAATAGTTCCTTTCGCTGTGTTGTATTGTGACAAATACTGAATGGAATGGATAATTGAAGTTAAATATATAAGGATTATTTTGATCCCAAATTTGATGCATTTAGTTGTATTTTATTACCACTATGGAGGATTTGATGCATGACCTATAAATATTGAATTTCCCGGGGATGACCGAGCTATTTTTAGAGTAGGTGTTTTCGATAGCCTGGCATTTCACTGCAAGACTAAACACCCCCTGATATTTTCACAGAACGTAGAAGAATCATGTACGTTTCAGAAAATATATGGTCTTAGTACGGTTAAACTTAAGATAAAATAGCCAGGCAGGCTCGAAAAAACACAAATGTTAAAGAAATTAATCATAGGTTTCACACCTAAATGTAGCAACAGCTCTAGAATGCATTAGTCCTATAATATATGACCTCGCATTTATAAAGTCTAATTTTAATGTGTTCATGCTGATTTTTTCATTTTCATTTTTTATTTAAATGCGCATTTAAATAAAAAATAAAAATGAAAAAATCAGCATGAAAACATTAAAATTAGAGTTTATAAATGCGAGGTCATATATTATAAGACTATAGAATGCATCAACTTTATTTACTCTCTCCTGCCTCTACAGGATACTGTTTATAAATAACATCTACAACGCGTTATCTGATATTGAGATAAGATGGCTAAACTTACTGGATGATTAGATTACTTTTCTGCAGTGCCAAAATAACTTATCTTTATATAAGTTGTTTTGGCACTATTTTCTAGATAAAAAAATATGATATCATAAATGCGAAGTATATTATCTTAACATAAATTTTTACAGCAATGTATCTTGTAATTAAAAAAATATACCTGGCATGCAATTATAGATTATCCAATATTACTGTTGTTTGGCATTTCAAGAAGACCTATATAATATGATAATACTTTTGGGTTCTGGTCATTTTAAAATTAATGCATTATCCTTTTGCCCTGAAATTTACAGACATAACTAGATGCTAACTTATCAACATTGTAGTGCAAAAAAATGAAATTAGCAAAATTTTCATATACGACTTGTTGGCTCTAACCCCTCGACAAGATTTCCTTATATTAATCCGTCTCCCTCATGACTTATCACCGAGTTTGTAACTAGAGTAACCCACACGACAGGTGCTACTAGTGGAGAAGAAATAGCTTATGTAGATCGTTGTTTGTCCTTTTTCTTTTGGTCATTGCGTTGTCTTTCCTTCTTCGATATACGGATTGTGATTACCCCCTTGGTATCTTCAAACTCTTCTTATATTGTATATGAACTTCAAACTCTTCTTATATTGTATATGAAATTAAGGTAAGTTCAATTTTCAAAGACGTTATAAACGACACGTATGTAATTTGTTTTGTACATCTTTTCCTTAACGGGAAAAATACACTCGCAATGTAATAGAGTTAGTGAGTGATTGTTTTGTTAACGCCAAGAGAGTAATCTTTCTGTTTTATCATGGCGAGAACTATTTACATTTAGATGAAGATGAGGTGTGCTTTGTTCTAGACCAACACGCTTTGGTTCTAATTTGCTGGTAAATATGTCGCTCCACTAGAACACATTATCCTGACTCCGAGCCAAATACTATCTGCTGACACTCCTTCATGATTTGTTGTATTTGATCTCAGCATGAATCATTATATGACTAATGAATTGACCTTTGAATTGTTTGTCATTTTTCGTTTGGTCATTATATTGTCTGTCCTTCACTTTCTACTTCTGATAACCACCAAAGCTACCATAGGAATCAGATCATTTTCAAAGAAGAGTTTGAAGATACCAAAGGGGGTAATTAGAATCCGTAAATCGAAGAAGGAAAGACAACACAATGGCAAAAGGACAAACAACGATCTATAAAACATTACACATAAAACTAAAGATCGAGTAATACGAACCACACTAAAAACCGGTGGTGAACTCATGTGCTCCGGAAGGGTAGGCAGTTCCTGCTCCACTAGTGGCACCCCTCGTGTTAGTCTAGTTACAAACTCGGTGATAAATCATGAATGAGGAAAGGACCGGGAAGTGTCCTCAACCAGTTGTTAGTGCGAGTACTTAAAATTAGGCTATTATTAACCCCGCGAGAAAAGTAATTTGACAGATAAGACTAGCCCAATTAAAAAATCCCCTGAGAATAGGCAATGGAACTGCATTTATAATCATACACTAAGAAGGAGAGACAGACATATTGTTACTCAAGAGAGATATATTTGATATATTGGGAAGTGGATATATTTACGCATATCAATAAAGTCGTAACGCAACTGTTTCTCATAGTTGATATCGGGGCATACATTTCGACTGCAGAGGAATAGATCAGAGGGGGGGAGGGGGTAGTTACTAAGCATTTTGTTTTATCAAAAAGCTCAGATATTTATCTATTCAGATCGATTGATTGGTTGGTTTTTAACCACATCTTTAGCAGTATATCAACTATATCGTGGCATTTATCTAATCATGGTATACACCCTGTCTGTGCACAAATTATCTAATACAACTAACTTCAGATTATTTGAAGAGGAGACAAACACATTTACTCTTTTTGAACATTAAATAGTTTTAAAGGGATTAAACATAGAATACTTATGAAATTATAGTGTTAATTTCGATGCATAGCGGTATTCTGCTTTGTATGTTTCTACCGTAAGAAAACAGTTCCTTTAGCTTTCAGACCTAGCGTAAAAATTAATGTTCAGTGTATGGAATTACGTAAGAGTTACATTGATGAGTTAGAGAGAGAAAAAAACCGATCATTATTGAAATTGTTGGGACTTGGAATACTAATTTCCGTCTTTTAGTGTAGATTTCAAGGGAAAACGTTGTGCTGTAGAAAGGGTAATAAACTAAGATTTTAATTATTTTACCTCTAAAATAAAGGATAATATTTCCAATAAATGCTAGAAATAGTTAGTACAAAGAAATACTATTGGCCGTGTTTTTGCAATGATCGTAAGTTTAAAATTTGACATGCACATTACGAACTAGGAGATAACTGTCATCAACTGGAGATTTGATGGTGGCAAATTGAGTTGTTTACTGGAGACGCGTTAGCGGAGCCAGTAAACGGATATTTGCGACCATGAAATCGACAATTGATGCCGTGAAATTTTCAAATACACTACAGTTATCTCCATTCTAATGTAATCAAGTGTATAGATGTGTATTGCCACATTATTGACAAGATGACGTAAGCGCTAATCAGCAAAATTCTAAGAATATCTCAGATGCTATTTCAACCGTGTAATTGATACGTAAAAATTACAGCATTAAATCCAAATTAGATGCCATGATATTTTCAAAAACAATACAGTAATATCCATTCTAATGTAATCATGTGTATTGCCACATTATTGATAAGATGACGTAAGCGGTAATCGGCTAAAATGTTCATGATATTTCAACCGTGGAATTAATACCGTGAAAATTACAGCATTGTCCAATCACAAACCAGGACTATTAAGCAACTACATTAGAATAGAGGATTGCCGCGTTGAGCCTGTGTCACTCACTTGTCATTTTGTTTAATTTCAAATTCAGTAAATTAGGAATGACAAGTTTATGGGGGAATAACTTTGGTTGTATTACAATCAACATTTTAAAAGTTAAACATGCTTAAATTTGAGAATAGTGAACCAAAGATGAAAACTTATGTTTATCTGATATATGTAGTGACTAATAATTATTTGTCCAATCAGGGTGGAATGAAATATTTGTATGGAGGACCTTACATTGATGCTGCCTACCAAGTTTCGATTCATTTGACAAAGCGGTTCCAGAGGAGAAGAGTTTTAGAAATCGACTAAGCAGAAAAAAGAATTAACTATGGCGGCCATCTTCGTTAACCGATCGGGACGAAATGAACAGTCTTCATAGAGGACCTTCTATAGATGATTCCTACCAAGTGTCGAATCATTTGGCCTAGTTGTTTCAGAGGAGAAGATTCAAATGTGAAAAGGAAACAAACGACGGACGCCAAGTGATGACAAAAGCTCACATGACCTTTGACCAGGTGCGCTAATAATGTAACACATTGAGTTGTAATCAATGATACAAAAGAAAAAACAATCCTTGAAGATACGCATCGGAATACAAGAAGATCTATCTAATATCATTAATGATCTATAAATCTTTTTTCTATAACTTTTTTGTTTCATATCGATATTTTTATTTTTTCCTGTAAAGAAATGCAAGTATCAGCGAGAATAATCATAGTAATGAAATATAATACAACTGTCCATACAATTAATTAGTTTGTCCTAAAATATTTTTTTACAGAATAAACGGTAGGGAAAGTCGAAAGAGCAATCAAGAATGGACAACAATTATAATGTAGAGTTGTCAATAATGCACTATGTTCCAAGTAAAATAAAACAAAACAAAGCACATCATGTGCCGGACACCACCATACGCCAAGCAAATACAAACAGCACAAATAAGACATCCCACAAACAACTGGAGGTAATGACTTTCCGTATCATAACCTGACAACCCCTCGTCGAGAGTGCAGACCCTATCAACTACATTTAGACGTGCTAAGCAGCACTCTGTTTTGAGCCCGGGGAACCGTCACTAGTATCCATAATTATAAATGAATTTGTTCCCCCAGATATTTCGGTGTATTTAACAATAACTTGCATTTCATTATAGTTCGGATACTATATCACTGTGAAAGGTCTTTTCTTCAGGTTATCCATTTTCGTGGTGTGGTTACAAATTACAATTTCCACTATTTTGATTTTGAGCATGCCCGATGAAAGTTATTCTAGAAATGTGAAGTGTACATTTCTGAATATCTACGCTTTAATTATATTTTTCTCAATTGCTATTTTTGACTTTTTTCCAACCATGACGATAAGTTCTTTTAAGTGACTTAGCTTGATACCACAAGTAAACAAAAAAATAATTTCATTTTTAAATTGTAACATGTTCATCATTGAAATTTAACACAGCTGATAGTAAATAAATACGACATTTCACAGTTTCTCGTTACTAAAAAAAAACCTCGTATAGACTGTGGTAATTGTTGTTTACAACTTCGGATTTAATGAACCATTTTGAAACAAGTTCATTAGTGAATGTCAAATAAGTGTCAGACGTATTATCATGATAATCTTAAAGTAATACGATTACCTCTTTGCGCTTAAAAACACACTTTCTTAATTTAAGATACAAAGTGGTATACAAAAAAAACTTATTTTTTTATTCAGTCGTTGGGAGCAAAAACCAATAAACAGTAAATAAACGTTAGTGAACACCGAAGGGGCAATGCCAAATGTACAATCCAGAGAAACTGGCAATACTGGGTAGACAGGACGGCGACAAAAAAAAAACAAAAAAAACACACCATTATGCGCAAACAAATACAAATACATTAATACAACACAAGCCCTCCTACAAAGCAAATGGAGGTAAAGACGAACCGAACATTTATATGCGGAAATCGTAACGGACATCACAACACGAAACTAATAATGCAAAGACGCATGATAGCCAAAATTTGCTAATGTTACCAATACCCATGTATAAGGGAAAACCAGGTTTAAAATGAACATTTCATAGAGATGTGGTTCTTATGCGTAATTGCATTCCTCTAAATTGAATGATTAATTGATGCTAAATGCCAACTTTAGCAGTATTTCAGCTATATCGTGGCGTGAACAAATTTTATTATTAAATTAGACACCTACAAGACCATTAGAAATGAAACTAACGTATCTATAAAACAATCGTTTTAAAACTCCAGAACTATATTAGATCATCTAGAAACTAGTCAACAATCAATCTTAGAGGATGATGGATCACCAAAGAATATGACGATACTCACAAATAAAAAATGTTATTAATTAACTTTAATTTATTAGCCTTTATTACATTCTTAGTTCAAATAAAGGCATTTTTGTATGACCAATATGACCGGAAGTAAACTGTCCATATGTTCACACCCTGGGAAAATAACCGGTTAATGGATTACTACAAGATCATTTCCATATCGAGGCCCATATTGGCCCGGGCCAATATGGGCCTCAACTTCGTCTCAGGCCAATATGGGTGTATCTTTTCTAGATGTCGGAAGTATGTAATAAATTGGTTAATACATGGACATTTCCATATTGGCCTGGTTATCATCCCTCGACCCATATTGGCCCTCGACTGCGTCTCGGGATGATAACCAGGCCAATATGGAAATGCCCATGTATTAATCTGTGATTATATGATCAAATCTGTCAATACAATACAAAAACTTTCATTGGGCCAATACGGCAAAAACCAGTCCAATACGGATATTGTCCGTATTGGCTCAATTCCATGTCAGTCCAATAACAGCTAGATCGGAACCCGCTAGACGTTTCGACATTCGCAAGGACGAAAGATATTGGACTGGTTAATTAATAAAGGTATCATTACATGATGTTTTTCATATTGGCCTAGTTATAGGTCCTCGGTCTGCTGTATTAGGCTTCGGCTGCAACTCAGACCAATACAGCAGGCCTCGAACCTATAACTAGGCCAATATGAAAAACATCACGTAATAATACTACAATATATACATCTAAAAAGTCTGCACATCACCACCAAATGCATTACTAAAATAGTAACAAATAGTTACTGCTTTAAAACGACAGAATGTTCATCTCATCGAGAGAGTTTTTCAATGTCAAACGATCTGTAATGTCGATCTAAAAGTGTTTAATCTCTCCTTTTTTTTTTTCTGAGAATATTTTTTGACATTACTGACTGTGTCTATGGTACTTGTATAGGAACGTACATCTTTGTGTCCCCTGGGTAGTATAATTGATGTTTACATTTTCTTATGGTCAATTATTTATTCCCCATAAAATGAAGGGCGTCGTGGTCCTGATCGTGTGGTAGTTGGAGTAAAAACTACCTATGCACTCAGTGTCTGTCACCACTAACTTTGTGCGTTCGAATCTAGATACGATAACGTAACCCTCATTCCACTTGTGCTCCAGTTAGGGTTACGAATCGGTCCCATTCAACGTATGGGAGCAAATTAAAATTTTCGTTAAGTGAATATTTCAACTTTCTTTTTGCATATCTGGTCATAACTTATTATTTCCTACAATTTTTAAGTAATGGCGATACGAAATAAGTGTTGCAATACCTGTTTCTACCTTCACGATCGATTTAGTATTCGAAAATTGTTTCTTTTCCGCCATGGCACTTTACGTATATATACTCTCATGATGGGCGGAGCATATCCATATATGGATCTGAATGCCAAATATAAAAACTTACTACGATGTTAAATACTACGATTGATCCAAATAAGGATATCTCCAAAACGAGGCAAGTGCACGTGAAATAGCAACTTGTAAACAAAATGTCGGACAGAAAGAAGAATTCATTCATTCAAATTTTCAGATGGATATAAGTCTACCATGGATTGATGCAGCGTTTACTTAGCACCTCAAGCTTTACCTAAATATATTTATCTTTCACCCCCGTTAATTTTTCCAACCACTTACAACGGAATTAGGACAAAAAACCGCCCGGTGTGAATCGCTCCGGTGCTGCTCCCATACGTTGAATGGGTACGATTCGTAACCCTCGCTGGGAGCAAAAGCGGACTGAGGGTTACGTTATCGTATCTAGTTCGAATCCTGCTCATGCGAGTGGTACTCGATACAACATTATGTGATAAAGTTTGTCAGTGATTTGCCGCAGGTCGCTGGTTTTCTCCTGATACGCCGGTTTCCCCCACCAATAAAACTGACCGCCAATGATATACATTGTGTAACTGAAATATTGTTGGGATCAAATAAGCTTAATAACCCATAACCTTAACCCTGATAAAATGGACGTATTTTATATCAGTGTTTGTGATAAGAAGCTATTACCGGTTGATGGATAATTTTTGTTCAATATACCAGTTATTCCCAACAATGTTTTAAAATGGAAACCCTGATATAATATTGAAAGTTTGAAAATACCAAAAGTGATAATCAGACATTATAAAGCAAAGAAGAGACAATTCAATGATCGAAAAAGAAGAAAAAAGAGCAAAAATACAAACAATTGTCCACTAAGTATTGTACCTAAACCTTAACATTGAATGACACTAACACAGCTAGAAACTGGGGATTGCCTCGCGTGCTGCTACCATTGCTGAATGGTTTTTATGCTGCTATCAATCTCATGTATGGCTAAGTTCCAACATGACCGTTCTAAGCACTCTCTGAATTGGGTATTCAACAATAACAATAGTAATTTTCTTGCATTTATAAAGCCGCATAAGTCAATTTTTGAATTTGGACATACATGTATCTTTTTCTTACGGTGAAGTTACCGCCAACGTTCGCGACTAAAGGGAGAATTTGTCTTTTCCTATCGTCAATTTTCCATTTTTATATAGATGGTATATAATTAATTAAGTTAATGGCAATCCAGGGACGTTCACCAATATACGTATTATCTAATCAAGATGGTTCAATGCTGAAGTCATTTCCGTAATAACGGAGTTGTCATAATCAGTCTAGCCCACGCATGGACTAAAGCAACTACAGTTACTCGATATTGTGTTGTATTAATCTTGTATTTTCTTGTTCCTACAAGATCTTCAGTATTTCAAGGTCTAATAAAAACGTAAATTAAAAATATCCAATGTACTCAGATCGACGCGTTTCTGGAATAACATTCACCGGGTACGATCGAAGTTAACACATTGGAAAATCCAAATAATTCAAGCACGAATACCAAAGAGCCTACCAGAACAGCAAAAGTCAGCTAAGGTCACCAGTGCCACATTTTTACTTTCATGACATATAAAGCTAGTTCTTCCAGATGCTCAACAAAAATATATTTGAAGCTCTTGCATATCTGTGCAAACGTGTTCTCGTCATAAACACAACCAATTTCATTCGATCCAAAAAAAGAAACAAGCCAAAAATGGTGTTCAAAACAATAATTCACAATAAGAAACATCTAAAATCTTTTTAATATGTTGTGCTATGTCAATACTAGTGAATGTAAAGTGTCTATCTAATCTGGGAGACCATGCGTAGTAGCACAGTAATATCTACCTATGCAATTAATAAGCATCATAGGTACAGGTGATGGTTCACAGAGCTCAACCAACCGAATGATCCCCAGCACGACCCCAGGTGGAGAATATGTGTGGTTTCTCGGTGAAGGATGTCAGATTGCAATGTTGAAAGCTTAGCGGATAACCTTTTTCTTAGAGAAAGTCACGCTTCCTGCACGTCGAAAACTTCATTCGTTCCGGCCGAACTCTCCATATTTGTCAGGAGATAGTCAAAAGACCTTGTCGTGGTTGTCCATTCCTCTCTCATTTCTCTATAGTTTTTAGATATAACTGAACTTGTTCTGGGCCTGGATATGAATGAAATATTTGCTGATGCACGTTATGCAACTAATAACCAATCAAGCAATGGCCATGACCACTTACTATGTATGTTTGGTGCCATGTACATTACAAAGCGTACTCTGTGAATACGATTCTCAAGTACGCATGACGGGTACTACGATTTCCTCCACCAATAAAACTCTACGTTAAAATGTTCTTTACTTAATCTAATAAGCCAGTCCTTCAAATTTTATCATATCAACATTGAGGCACAGCTTATATAGAGAGCAAATTAATCCCCGAAGAATGAAATACTCAGCTGCAGTTCGTTATTTAATAAATTTGGAACAATGGCTGCCTAAAGTTTTTGATATTACGTTGTCACAATGACAAAAAACCCATTTGTTGACTCGATAGTAGTGAAATTAAAATTTATAGTGACCATGTATTAAACTGATTTTCTGCATTTTTTCTCCTCAACCGCCTCCACAGAATCTGCACAAATTCTAATAAAAATAAAAATAAAAACGTAGATACCAAATTTAGCGTGCACGACGCGTTTCTAGAATGGTCGTCATAAGGTACGCTCAAAAGCGAAAGATTGGAAAGCCAAATAATTTAAAGGTGTTTGGGAGCAATAAAACCAAGGAGCTTACGCACGATAGCCAAGTCGGCCAAGGTCACCTATTAAACGTTGACAACAGTATTCATTATTTTGGGACTTAATTAACTAGTTATATGCCTTAGATGAAAGATGTGGTCTTTTAAGGGGATACCATCTAGTCTCCTTTTTTTTTGTTCTCAATAAATTGTTTCGTCTTTTGGTGGAAGTATAGACACAACACGAGGTTTCTAAATGATAGCTAAACCATCAGCTTCAAAGTGTATGTTGGTCAGAATAATTTTGTATCCTGCAATACAGTTCATTTATTGACGGTATGAACGGCATATTTGGCTACCATATAGCTTTCCTTGTGGCCTTGCAATCTATAACTTGCATTGTAACCTTGTGATCTATAGCTTTCATTGTAACCTTGCAATCTATAGCTTTCATTGTAACCTTACCATCTATAGCTTTCATTGTTACCTTGCAATCTATAGTTTTAATGTAACCTTACAATCTATAGCTTTATTGTAACCTTACAATCTATAGTTTCATTGTAACCTTGCAATCTATAGCTTTCATTATAGCTTTGCAATCTTTAGTTTCATTATAACCTTGCAATCTTTATTTTTCATTGCAACCTTGCAATCTATAGCTTTCATTGTAACCTTGCAATCTTTAGCTTTCATTATAACCTTGCAATCTATAGCTTTCATTGTAATCTTGCAATCTATAGTTTTCATTATAACCTTGCAATCTATAGCTTTCATTATAACCTTGCAATCTATAGCTTTCATTGTAACCTTGCAATCTTTAGTTTTCATTGTGGCTTTGCAATCTATGGCTTTCATTGTAGCTTTGCAATCTATAGCTTTCATTTCAATTTTACCATCTATAGCATTCATTGTAACCTTGCGATCTATAGCTTTCATTTTAACCTTACCATCTATAGCTTTCATTGTTACTTTGCAATATATAGCTTGCATTGGAACCTTGCCATCTATAGCTTTCATTGTTAGCTTGCAATATATAGCTTTCATTGTGACCTTGCAATCTATAGTTTTGATTGTAGCCTTGCAATATATAGCTTTCATTGTAACCTTGCAATCAATAGCTTTCATTGTAACCTTGCAATCTATAGCTTTCATTGTAACCTTACCATCTATAGCTTTCATTGTAACCTTGCAATCCATAGTTTTCAATGTAACCTTGTAATCTATAGCTTTCATTGTAACCTTGCAATCTGTAGCTTTCATTGTAACCTTGCAATCTATAGCGTTCATTGTAACCTTGCGATCTATAGCTTTCATTGTAACCTTACCATCTATAGCTTTCATTGTAACCTTGCAATCTATAGCTTTCATTATAACCTTACCATCTATAGCTTTCATTGTAACCTTGCAATCTACAGCTTTCGTTGTAACCCTGCAATCTATAGCTTCCATTGTAACCTTGCAATCTATCGCTTTCATTATAAACTTGCAATCTATAACTTTCATTGACACCGTGCAATCTACAGCTTTCGTTGTAATCTTCTAATCTATAGTTTTCATTGTCACCTTTCCATCTATAGTTTTCATTGTAACCTAGCAATGTATAGTTTTCATTGTAACCTTGCAATCTATAGTTTTCATTGCAACCTTGCAATCTACAATTTCCCTTGTAATCTATAGCTTTCATTGTAACCTTACAATCTATAGCTTTCATTGGAACCTTACCATCTATAGTTTTCATTGCAACCTTGCAATGCCAATATATAGTTTTCATTGTAACCGTGAAATCTATAGCTTCCCCGGACGATAAACACTTGCTATTCCACCAGTGACACCCGTCGAGTTACTCTTGTTACAAACCCGGTTAAAAACCAGTTATGATGCAAGGACCGGATTGTCAATACGATAAACTGAAAAAAACACAGGTCATTTGTGACAGAGATATTCCGCAACGGTTAACCAAGTCATGGTGACCACGGCGAAATTTTCGTAAAGATGATTTCAACTTAACCACTAAGAAACCTTGGTTTAGTAGCTCCATTAAATAGCAACAACCCTTTATCAAGGAAATCATGATGGAAACCAAGTTCTGGAAAACTGTATCAACTGAGAGATATATACTCCATATACAGGTGGTGCTGGAATGTTGTTAGATATATTGTATTAATAAACAGATCATAACCTTTACAGGTGGTGCTGGGATGTTGTTAGATACATTGTATTAATAAACAGTTCATAACCTTTACAGGTGGTGTTGGAATGTTGTTAGATACATTGTATTAATAAACAGTTCATAACCTTTACAGGTGGTGCTGGGATGTTGTTAGATACATTGTATTAATAAACAGTTCATAACCTTTACAGGTGGTGCTGGAATGTTGTTAGATACATTGTATTAATAAACAGTTCATAACCTTTACAGGTGGAACTGGGATGTTGTTAGATACATTGCATTAATAAACAGTTCATAACCTTTACATGTGGTGCTGGGATATTGTTAGATACATTGTATTAATAAACAGTTCATAACCTTCACAGGTGGTGTTGGTATGTTGTTAGATACATTGTATTAATTAACAGTTCATAACCTTTACAGGTGGTGCTGGAATGTTGTTAGATACATTGTATTAATTAACAGTTCATAACCTTTACAGGTGGTGCTGGAATGTTGTTAGATACATTGTATTAATAAACAGTTCACAACCTTCACAGGTGGTGCTGAAATGATGTTAGATACATTGTATTAATAAACAGTTCATAACCTGCACAGGTGGTACTGGAATGTTGTTAGATGCATTGTATTAATTAACAGTTCATAACCTTCACAGGTGGTGCTGGAATGTTGTTAGATGCATTGTATTAATAAACAGTTCATAACCTTCACAGGTGGTGCTGGAATGTTGTTAGATATACTGTATTAATTAACAGTTCATAACCTTCACAGGTGGTGCTGGAATGCTGTTAGATACATTGTATTAATAAACAGTTCATAACCTTCACAGGTGGTGCTGGAATGTTGTTAGATACATTGTATTAATAAACTTCATAACCTTCACAGGTGGTGCTGGAATGTTGTTAGATAAATTATATTAATAAACAGTTCATAACCTTTACATGTGGTGCTGGAATGTTGTTAGATACATTGTATTAATTAACAGTTCATAACCTTCACAGGTGCTGCTGGAATGTTGTTAGATACATTGTATTAATTAACAGTTCATAACCTTCACAGGTGGTGCTGGAATGTTGTTAGATACATTGTATTAATAAACAGTTCATAACCTTCACAGGTGGTGCTGGAATGTTGTTAGATACATTGTATTAATTAACAGTTCATAACCTTCACAGGTGGTGCTGGAATGTTGTTAGATACATTGTATTAATTAGCAGTTCATAACCTTTAAAGGTGGTGCTGGAATGTTGTTAGATACATTGTATTAATTAACAGTTCATAACCGTCACTGGTGGTACTGGAATGTTGTTAGATGTATTGTATTAATTAACACTTCATAACCTTCACAGGTGGTGCTGGAATGTTGTTAGATACATCGTATTAATAAACAGTTCATAACCTTTACAGGTGTTGCTGGGATGTTGTTAGATACATTGTATTAATAAACAGTTCATAACCTTTACAGGTGGTGTTGGAATGTTGTTAGATACATTGTATTAATAAACAGTTCATAACCTTTACAGGTGGTGCTGGTATGTTGTTAGATACATTGTATTAATAAACAGTTCATAACCTTTACAGGTGGTGCTGTAATGTTGTTAGATACATTGTATTAATAAACAGTTCATAACCTTTACAGGTGGTGCCGGGATGTTGTTAGATACATTGTATTAATAAACAGTTCATAACCTTTACATGTGGTGCTGGGATGTTGTTAGATACATTGTATTAATAAACAGTTCATAACCTTCACAGGAGGTGTTGGTATGTTGTTAGATGTATTGTATTAATTAACAGTCCATAACCTTTACAGGTGGTGCTGGAATGTTGTTAGATACATTGTATTAATTAACAGTTCATAACCTTTACAGGTGGTGCTGGAATGTTGTTAGATACATTGTATTAATAAACAGTTCATAACCTGCACAGGTGGTACTGGAATGTTGTTAGATGCATTGTATTAATTAACAGTTCATAACCTTCACAGGTGGTGCTGGAATGTTGTTAGATGCATTGTATTAATAAACAGTTCATAACCTTCACAGGTGGTGCTGGAATGTTGTTAGATATACTGCATTAATTAACAGTTCATAACCTTCACAGGTGGTGCTGGAAAGTTGTTAGATACATTGTATTAATAAACAGTTCATAACCATTACAGGTGGTGCTGGAATGTTGTTAGATAAATTATATTAATAAACAGTTCATAACCTTTACATGTGGTGCTGGAATGTTGTTAGATACATTATATTAATTAACAGTTCATAACCTTCACAGGTGGTACTGGAATGTTGTTAGATACATTGTAATAATTAACAGTTCATAACCTTCACAGGTGGTGGTGGAATGTTGTTAGATACATTGTATTAATTAACAGTTCATAACCTTCACAAGTGGTGCTGGAATGTTGTTATATACATTGTATTAATTAACAGTTCATAACTTTTAAAGGTGGTGCTGGAATGTTGTTAGATACATTGTATTAATTTACAGTTCATAACCATCACTGGTGGTACTGGAATGTTGTTAGATGTATTGTAATAATTAACAGTTCATAACCTTCACAGGTGGTGCTGGAATGTTGTTAGATGCATTGTATTAATTAACAGTTCATAACCTTCACAGGTGGTGCTGGAATGTTGTTAGATGCATTGTATTAATAAACAGTTCATAACCTTCACAGGTGGTGCTGGAATGTTGTTAGATATACTGTATTAATTAACAGTACATAACCTTCACAGGTGGTGCTGGAATGCTGTTAGATACATTGTATTAATAAACAGTTCATAACCTTCACAGGGGGTGCTGGAATGTTGTTAGATACATTGTATTAATAAACTTCATAACCTTCACAGGTGGTGCTGGAATGTTGTTAGATAAATTATATTAATAAACAGTTCATAACCTTTACATGTGGTGCTGGAATGTTGTTAGATACATTGTATTAATTAACAGTTCATAACCTTCACAGGTGCTGCTGGAATGTTGTTAGATACATTGTATTAATTAACAGTTCATAACCTTCACAGGAGGTGTTGGTATGTTGTTAGATGTATTGTATTAATTAACAGTTCATAACCTTTACAGGTGGTGCTGGAATGTTGTTACATACATTGTATTCATAAACAGATCATAACCTTTACAGGTGGTGCTGGAATGTTGTTAGATACATTGTATTAATAAACAGATCATAACATTTACATGTGGTGCTGGGATGTTGTTAGATACATTGTATTAATAAACAGTTCATAACCTTCACAGGAGGTGTTGGTATGTTGTTAGATACATTGTATTAATTAACAGTTCATAACCTTTACAGGTGGTGCTGGAATGTTGTTAGATACATTGTATTAATTAACAGTTCATAACCTTTACAGGTGGTGCTGGAATGTTGTTAGATACATTGTATTAATAAACAGTTCATAACCTGCACAGGTGGTACTGGAATGTTGTTAGGTGCATTGTATTAATTAACAGTTCATAACCTTCACAGGTGGTGCTGGAATGTTGTTAGATGCATTGTATTAATAAACAGTTCATAACCTTCACAGGTGGTGCTGGAATGTTGTTAGATATACTGCATTAATTAACAGTTCATAACCTTCACAGGTGGTGCTGGAATGTTGTTAGATACATTGTATTAATAAACAGTTCATAACCTTTACAGGTGGTGCTGGAATGTTGTTAGATAAATTACATTAATAAACAGTTCATAACCTTTACATGTGGTGCTGGAATGTTGTTAGATACATTATATTAATTAACAGTTCATAACCTTCACAGGTGGTGCTGGAATGTTGTTAGATACATTGTAATAATTAACAGTTCATAACCTTCACAGATGGTGCTGGAATGTTGTTAGATACATTGTATTAATAAACAGTTCATAACCTTCACAGGTGGTGCTGGAATGTTGTTAGATACATTGTATTAATTAACAGTTCATAACCTTCACAGGTGGTGGTGGAATGTTGTTAGATACATTGTATTAATTAACAGTTCATAACCTTCACAAGTGGTGCTGGAATGTTGTTAGATACATTGTATTAATTAACAGTTCATAACTTTTAAAGGTGGTGCTGGAATGTTGTTAGATACATTGTATTAATTTACAGTTCATAACCATCACTGGTGGTACTGGAATGTTGTTAGATGTATTGTAATAATTAACAGTTCATAACCTTCACAGGTGGTGCTTGAATGTTGTTAGATACATTGTATTAATAAACAGTTCATAACCTTCACTGGTGGTGCTGGAATGTTGTTACATACATTGTATTCATAAACAGATCATAACCTTTACAGGTGGTGCTGGAATGTTGTTAGATACATTGTATTAATAAACAGTTCACAACCTTCATAGGTGGTGCTGAAATGATGTTAGATAAATTATATTAATAAACAGTTCATAACCTTTACATGTGGTGCTGGAATGTTGTTAGATACATTGTATTAATTAACAGTTCATAACCTTTAAAGGTGGTGCTGGAATGTTGTTAGATACATTGTATTAATTAACAGTTCATAACCATCACTGGTGGTACTGGAATGTTGTTAGATGTATTGTATTAATTAACAGTTCATAACCTTCACAGGTGGTGCTGGAATGTTGTTAGATACATTGTATTAATAAACAGTTCATAATCTTTACAGGTGGTGCTGGGATGTTGTTAGATACATTGTATTAATAAACAGTTCATAACCTTTACAGGTGGTGCTGGGATGTTGTTAGATACATTGTATTAATAAACAGTTCATAACCTTTACAGATGGTGTTGGAATGTTGTTAGATACATTGTATTAATAAACAGTTCATAACCTTTACAGGTGGTGCTGGGATGTTGTTAGATACATTGTATTAATAAACAGTTCATAACCTTTACAGGTGGTGCTGTAATGTTGTTAGATACATTGTAATAATAAACAGTTCATAACCTTTACAGGTGGTGCTGGGATGTTGTTAGATACATTGTATTAATAAACAGTTCATAACCTTTACAGGTGGTGATTGGATGTTGTTAGATACATTGTATTAATAAACAGTTCATAACCTTCACAGGAGGTGTTGGTATGTTGTTAGATACATTGTATTAATTAACAGTTCATAACCTTTACAGGTGGTGCTGGAATGTTGTTAGATACATTGTATTAATTAACAGTTCATAACCTTTACAGGTGGTGCTGGAATGTTGTTAGATACATTGTATTAATAAACAGTTCATAACCTGCACAGGTGGTACTGGAATGTTGTTAGATGCATTGTATTAATTAACATTTCATAACCTTCACAGGTGGTGCTGGAATGTTGTTAGATGCATTGTATTAATAAACAGTTCATAACCTCTACAGGTGGTGATGGGATGTTGTTAGATACATTGTATTAATAAACAGTTCATAACCTTCACAGGAGGTGTTGGTATGTTGTTAGATACATTGTATTAATTAACAGTTCATAACCTTTACAGGTGGTGCTGGAATGTTGTTAGATACATTGTATTAATTAACAGTTCATAACCTTTACAGGTGGTGCTGGAATGTTGTTAGATACATTGTATTAATAAACAGTTCATAACCTGCACAGGTGGTACTGGAATGTTGTTAGATGCTTTGTATTAATTAACAGTTCATAACCTTCACAGGTGGTGCTGGAATGTTGTTAGATGCATTGTATTAATAAACAGTTCATAACCTTCACAGGTGGTGCTGGAATGTTGTTAGATATACTGCATTAATTAACAGTTCATAACCTTCACAGGTGGTGCTGGAATGTTGTTAGATACATTGTATTAATAAACAGTTCATAACCTTTACAGGTGGTGCTGGAATGTTGTTAGATAAATGACATTAATAAACAGTTCATAACCTCTACATGTGGTGCTGGAATGTTGTTAGATACATTATATTAATTAACAGTTCATAACCTTCACAGGTGGTGCTGGAATGTTGTTAGATACATTGTAATAATTAACAGTTCATAACCTTCACAGGTGGTGCTGGAATGTTGTTAGATACATTGTATTAATAAACAGTTCATAACCTTCACAGGTGGTGCTGGAATGTTGTTAGATACATTGTATTAATAAACAGTTCATAACCTTCACAGGTGGTGGTGGAATGTTGTTAGATACATTGTATTAATTAACAGTTCATAACCTTCACAAGTGGTGCTGGAATGTTGTTAGATACATTGTATTAATTAACAGTTCATAACTTTTAAAGGTGGTGCTGGAATGTTGTTAGATACATTGTATTAATTTACAGTTCATAACCATCACTGGTGGTACTGGAATGTTGTTAGATGTATTGTAATAATTAACAGTTCATAACCTTCACAGGTGGTGCTTGAATGTTGTTAGATACATTGTATTAATAAACAGTTCATAACCTTCACTGGTGGTGCTGGAATGTTGTTACATACATTGTATTCATAAACAGATCATAACCTTTACAGGTGGTGCTGGAATGTTGTTAGATACATTGTATTAATAAACAGTTCACAACCTTCATAGGTGGTGCTGAAATGATGTTAGATAAATTATATTAATAAACAGTTCATAACCTTTACATGTGGTGCTGGAATGTTGTTAGATACATTGTATTAATTAACAGTTCATAACCTTTAAAGGTGGTGCTGGAATGTTGTTAGATACATTGTATTAATTAACAGTTCATAACCATCACTGGTGGTACTGGAATGTTGTTAGATGTATTGTATTAATTAACAGTTCATAACCTTCACAGGTGGTGCTGGAATGTTGTTAGATACATTGTATTAATAAACAGTTCATAATCTTTACAGGTGGTGCTGGGATGTTGTTAGATACATTGTATTAATAAACAGTTCATAACCTTTACAGGTGGTGCTGGGATGTTGTTAGATACATTGTATTAATAAACAGTTCATAACCTTTACAGATGGTGTTGGAATGTTGTTAGATACATTGTATTAATAAACAGTTCATAACCTTTACAGGTGGTGCTGGGATGTTGTTAGATACATTGTATTAATAAACAGTTCATAACCTTTACACGTGGTGCTGTAATGTTGTTAGATACATTGTAATAATAAACAGTTCATAACCTTTACAGGTGGTGCTGGGATGTTGTTAGATACATTGTATTAATAAACAGTTCATAACCTTTACAGGTGGTGATTGGATGTTGTTAGATACATTGTATTAATAAACAGTTCATAACCTTCACAGGAGGTGTTGGTATGTTGATAGATACATTGTATTAATTAACAGTTCATAACCTTTACAGGTGGTGCTGGAATGTTGTTAGATACATTGTATTAATTAACAGTTCATAACCTTTACAGGTGGTGCTGGAATGTTGTTAGATACATTGTATTAATAAACAGTTCATAACCTTCACCGGTGGTACTGGAATGTTGTTAGATGCATTGTATTAATTAACATTTCATAACCTTCACAGGTGGTGCTGGAATGTTGTTAGATGCATTGTATTAATAAACAGTTCATAACCTTTACAGGTGGTGATGGGATGTTGTTAGATACATTGTATTAATAAACAGTTCATAACCTTCACAGGAGATGTTGGTATGTTGTTAGATACATTGTATTAATTAACAGTTCATAACCTTTACAGGTGGTGCTGGAATGTTGTTAGATACATTGTATTAATTAACAGTTCATAACCTTTACAGGTGGTGCTGGAATGTTGTTAGATACATTGTATTAATAAACAGTTCATAACCTGCACAGGTGGTACTGGAATGTTGTTTGATGCTTTGTATTAATTAACAGTTCATAACCTTCACAGGTGGTGCTGGAATGTTGTTAGATGCATTGTATTAATAAACAGTTCATAACCTTCACAGGTGGTGCTGGAATGTTGTTAGATATACTGCATTAATTAACAGTTCATAACCTTCACAGGTGGTGCTGGAATGTTGTTAGATACATTGTATTAATAAACAGTTCATAACATTTACAGGTGGTGCTGGAATGTTGTTAGATAAATTACATTAATAAACAGTTCATAACCTCTACATGTGGTGCTGGAATGTTGTTAGATACATTATATTAATTAACAGTTCATAACCTTCACAGGTGGTGCTGGAATGTTGTTAGATACATTGTAATAATTAACAGTTCATAACCTTCACAGGTGGTGCTGGAATGTTGTTAGATACATTGTATTAATAAACAGTTCATAACCTTCACAGGTGGTGCTGGAATGTTGTTAGATACATTGTATTAATAAACAGTTCATAACCTTCACAGGTGGTGGTGGAATGTTGTTAGATACATTGTATTAATTAACAGTTCATAACCTTCACAAGTGGTGCTGGAATGTTGTTAGATACATTGTATTAATTAACAGTTCATAACTTTTAAAGGTGGTGCTGGAATGTTGTTAGATACATTGTATTAATTTACAGTTCATAACCATCACTGGTAGTACTGGAATGTTGTTAGATGTATTGTAATAATTAACAGTTCATAACCTTCACAGGTGGTGCTTGAATGTTGTTAGATACATTGTATTAATAAACAGTTCATAACCTTCACTGGTGGTGCTGGAATGTTGTTACATACATTGTATTCATAAACAGATCATAACCTTTACAGGTGGTGCTGAAATGTTGTTAGATACATTGTATTAATAAACAGTTCACAACCTTCATAGGTGGTGCTGAAATGATGTTAGATAAATTATATTAATAAACAGTTCATAACCTTTACATGTGGTGCTGGAATGTTGTTAGATACATTGTATTAATTAACAGTTCATAACCTTTAAAGGTGGTGCTGGAATGTTGTTAGATACATTGTATTAATTAACAGTTCATAACCATCACTGGTGGTACTGGAATGTTGTTAGATGTATTGTATTAATTAACAGTTCATAACCTTCACAGGTGGTGCTGGAATGTTGTTAGATACATTGTATTAATAAACAGTTCATAATCTTTACAGGTGGTGCTGGGATGTTGTTAGATACATTGTATTAATAAACAGTTCATAACCTTTACAGGTGGTGCTGGGATGTTGTTAGATACATTGTATTAATAAACAGTTCATAACCTTTACAGATGGTGTTGGAATGTTGTTAGATACATTTTATTAATAAACAGTTCATAACCTTTACAGGTGGTGCTGGGATGTTGTTAGATACATTGTATTAATAAACAGTTCATAACCTTTACAGGTGGTGCTGTAATGTTGTTAGATACATTGTAATAATAAACAGTTCATAACCTTTACAGGTGGTGATGGGATGTTGTTAGATACATTGTATTAATAAACAGTTCATAACCTTTACAGGTGGTGATGGGATGTTGTTAGATACATTGTATTAATAAACAGTTCATAACCTTCACAGGAGGTGTTGGTATGTTGTTAGATACATTGTATTAATCAACAGTTCATAACCTTTACTGGTGGTGCTGGAATGTTGTTAGATACATTGTATTAATTAACAGTTCATAACCTTTACATGTGGTGCTGGAATGTTGTTATATACATTGTATTAATAAACAGTTCACAACCTTCACCGGTGGTGCTGAAATGATGTTAGATACATTGTATTAATAAACAGTTCATAACCTGCACAGGTGGTACTGGAATGTTGTTAGATGCATTGTATTAATTAACAGTTCATAACCTTCACAGGTGGTGCTGGAATGTTGTTAGATGCATTGTATTAATAAACAGTTCATAACCTTCACAGGTGGTGCTGGAATGTTGTTAGATATACTGTATTAATTAACAGTTCATAACCTTCACAGGTGGTGCTGGAATGTTGTTAGATACATTGTATTAATAAACAGTTCATAACCTTAACAGGTGGTGCTGGAATGTTGTTAGATAAATTATATTAATAAACAGTTCATAACCTTTACATGTGGTGCTGGAATGTTGTTAGATACATTATATTAATTAACAGTTCATAACCTTCACAGGTGGTGCTGGAATGTTGTTAGATACATTGTATTAATTAACAGTTCATAACCTTCACAGGTGGTGCTGGAATGTTGTTAGATACATTGTATTAATTAACAGTTCATAACCTTCACAGGTGGTGCTGGAATGTTGTTAGATACATTGTATTAATAAACAGTTCATAACCTTCACAGGTGGTGCTGGAATGTTGTTAGATACATTGTACTAATTAACAGTTCATAACCTTCACAGGTGGTGCTGGAATGTTGTTAGATACATTGTATTAATTAACAGTTCATAACCTTCACAAGTGGTGCTGGAATGTTGTTAGATACATTGTATTAATTAACAGTTCATAACCTTTAAAGGTGGTGCTGGAATGTTGTTAGATACATTGTATTAATTTACAGTTCATAACCTTTACAGGTGGTGCTGGAATGTTGTTAGATACATTGTATTAATAAACAGTTCATAACCTTTACAGGTGGTGCTGTAATGTTGTTAGATACATTGTAATAATAAACAGTTCATAACCTTTACAGGTGGTGCTGGGATGTTGTTAGATACATTGTATTAATAAACAGTTCATAACCTTTACAGGTGGTGATGGGATGTTGTTAGATACATTGTATTAATAAACAGTTCATAACCTTCACAGGAGGTGTTGGTATGTTGTGAGATACATTGTATTAATTAACAGTTCATAACCTTTACTGGTGGTGCTGGAATGTTGTTAGATACATTGTATTAATTAACAGTTCATAACCTTTACAGGTGGTGCTGGAATGTTGTTAGATACATTGTATTAATAAACAGTTAATAACCTTCGCAGGTGGTGCTGGAATGTTGTTAGATACATTGTATTAATAAACAGTTAATAACCTTCACAGGTGGTGCTGGAATGTTGTTAGATACATTGTATTAATAAACAGTTCATAACCTTCACAGGTGGTGCTGGAATGTTGTTAGATACATTGTATTAATTAACAGTTCATAACCTTCACAGGTGGTGCTGGAATGTTGTTAGATACATTGTATTAATTAATAGTTCATAACCTTCACAAGTGGTGCTGGAATGTTGTTAGATACATTGTATTAATTAACAGTTCATAACCTTTAAAGGTGGTGCTGGAATGTTGTTAGATACATTGTATTAATTTACAGTTCATAACCGTCACTGGTGGTACTGGAATGTTGTTAGATGTATTGTATTAATAAACAGTTCATAACCTTCACATGTGGTGCTGGAATGTTGTTAGATACATTGTATTAATAAAAGTTCATAACCTTCGCAGGTGGTGCTGGAATGTTGTTAGATACATTATATTAATTTACAGTTCATAACCTTCGCAGGTGGTGCTGGAATGTTGTTAGATACATTGTATTAATTTACAGTTCATAACCTTTACAGGTGGTGCTGGAATGTTGCTAGATACATTGTATTAATTTACAGTTCATAACCTTCACTGGTGGTGCTGGAATGTTGTTAGATACATTGTATTAATTAACAGTTCATAACCTTGACTGGTATAGTTTTGTTTATTCCTGTAATTATCAATTTACTTTTACCTTGAATCTTCGTTATTCATGTTATTGATATGTTATCCATTTCCGTATATTTGTCACTTTTAATCTTCTTTTTTGTCTCCTCTCATCAGAAGATGAAACTGTTTAACATAGATGATAACAATATTAAAGTCAAAGTCAGAAAAGTGGTAAAGATATCAAAGTGGTAATCTGTGGTCGATTTCACAAAAAGTTGTAAGTATAAGATCAGTCGTAAGTGTGAATTTCAACCAATCAAAAGCTTTGAAATCACACTTACGATTAATCTTAGACTTACGACTTTTTGTGAAATCGACCCCAGAAACCGTAAATCAGAGAAGGACAGACAATGCAATGGCCAAATGAAAATGGATAAAATGACAAACAATTATCTACAATGGCTTAAGCATATTAATAATGTTAATAATGAATTTTCTATTTATGACTTGTACATACATTAACTAGAGGTTCACCTGATTATTAAGTACTGCAGTGGTGGTCATCTTGAATTTCTGATCGACATGGAAAATGAAAAGATTTGTACGGACCGTTGACTGATATTTATACAACAATTTGTTTTGCGCTCGTATTTTGTCATGGCACTGTCGTCGTAAATCTGTCTACAGAATGAATTGCGTTTAATAACTTAAGTTGTAGTTGACCGAGCCTTCTGAATTTTAAACACGACGATCTTGGCACTTGATACAGGTTGGTATTGATTTTCGGTATTATAACCCTACCCGTTTTCAAACAAAAGACCTTTAATGCAAAAATGAATGTTTGTGTTATTTGTACACGGAGATCTTATCGTTCAACTATTTTGATGGTTTTATTTGTGATGGATTCCTGAGGAAATAAAGGTAATAACAAAATTACCGAACTCCGAACAATCTTACAATGGGAAAGTCAAAACTCATAATTATATAAACAGACAAAATCAGTCAACAACCGGAAAACTGTGAAAACCGTAATGACCCTGACTTGGTACAGGCATATCTAAAGAAATGGTGGGTTGAATCAGATTTTAAAGCGCCAAACTTCCCGCTCTCATTACGGTTCAAAGGCTCCGGCTGTCACTATAACAGTATTTAAATACAGGAACAAAATAGGTAAAATGACTTTTCGGAAAATGCATAGCATTTTTATGTAATTATTACCGTTATATACATAAAAGAGGTCTAAATGGTGAAAATTAAAAAAAAAAATCAGCATATTTGGAAGGTATTCAGAATATTTATTTTTCATCCAATTATTTGCAGGGTTTTTTTTTCTTTGCATTGACTGGGCTGCGAGCTTCTGGTAGTATGTCGACGGATTTCCACTGTCTCTTACGGTTACAGCGAAAAACTCAACCGTAAAGGGCCAACAAAAGCCGAAGTCCAAAATTTGAACATTCCTATTTTTCATCCAATATTAATGTAGTTCTTTATTTGCAAAATTGTCATCTTTATGGGTTATTGATGAACCTTTAAAAAAAAATTGCTATTTTATTTCGCAAATAGATCTGAAAGGGTCCCAAATTTCACATATTTGTTCAAATACACATTTCTACAATGTAGTATTTGCAACACATAGATGGTTCCTGAGAAAAAGTTTTGATATTTCAGCAAACCAAAGAGCATCCATGTTGTATTTTACATATAATGAGTACCAACTTAATAGTAAATTTACCAAGCTTTGTTCCATTTTATGAAAGAGATTTGTGAGAAAAAAATGAAATAAGATAGGCTCATGGATTGTGGACGAACTGTACTGTGAACATTTGATCCAGGTGTACTAAAAACTTATATATTAATATATGTTTGTTGTATATGAATTAATTGCTTGTTTGTTTGTTTGCTGGGGTTTAATGCTACTTTCACCAATATTTCAGCAATATCGTGGCGGTCAGTTTTATTGGTGGAAGAAACCGGAGTACCCGTAGAAAACCACCGACCTGTCGCAAGTCACTGACAAACTTTATCACATAATGTTGTACACCTCGCGCTGATCGATATTCGAACTCACAGCATCAGTGGTGATAGGCACTGATTGCATAGGTAGTTGTAATTCCAACTACCATACGATCACGGTCATATATATATGAATTAACATTAATACTTGTAACAAAAGTAAATCTTTAAAACCCAGAAAAAATTAAAGAAAAATGATCATATTGTATTGCTCCCAAACACTTTTATAATTATTTGGCTTTCCAATCTTTTCATTTTGAGCGTACGTGATATAAAGGTTATTCCAGAAATGTGTTGTGCGTACTAAATTAGATATCTACATTTTTTTTATTGATATTACGAATATTGAAATCAAACATAATTCAAATGAAATGTCAGTATATAAGCTATCAATTCAGAAATTTTTGCATAAAATTTTCTGATATTAAAAAAGTTAAAAGTGTAATTTGATAGATAATTATTAGTTTCATGTTTTAAAATTGCGTTTCATGTCTATCAAAAAAAAACCATAAAAACACTTGATTATTACTATGCAAAAGATTGATATCAGAACCTAATTATTATTGCCTTTAATATATTGTAAAGAAACGTTAGGAGTGAGACCAAATGGGATATAAGTACACACTTTTATTTCATATTACAAAGCTAAAAGTTTTTTTTATAGATAATGATGTGTTTCATGTATTGCAATTATATTTAAGATTTCCTTGGTTTTTTTTATATTAGAAATGTAACATTAACCTTTGATTTATTGGAATCTAGTATATTTACACAGTCACCGTATTCTGAGTATTAAACTATTTAAGTCTCATCTTGTTTTCTAAAAGTTTTTCGCAAGATATCAACACTTTGTTGAAAATTATTGTCAGTTGGGTACAAGATAAGGAAAGATGGTATTGACAATTAGATTCTGATATACTATCTAGTATCTAGATGATGTTTGATGCCATCAGGTCTCTTTAATAGAACTAATATTATATATTTGAAAACGATTTTATATATTATGTATAATGTTCAAGATTATAGCGTTCTTTACATTAACGCTGTTCGGACGGTAATAAGTTATAATGGTCTTAGCGCATTTTGACAGGTCTTTGCGGTGTTTAGACGGACCCATTTGAGGGTTGGTACAAAATGTATTCTACTCACATATGGAATACACTTTCACTAAAAGGAGAGCTTTGGGGGAAAAAACTAGTTTAACCTGCCACGTTAATTGAAATGCCTTTACCAAGGCAGGAAAGTGAGCGGTCACGATATGTGTGTGTTAGTCTATCGATTTTGTCTCTCTCTGTGATTTTTCCATTAGATTTTGGAACTGTTCCGACAGCCTGTTTTTTTTGTGTGTGTACCCGATGTTGCCAGTTTCACTGGATTGTCCATTCTTGATTAACCCTTCGATTTGTCTAACTTTTATTTGAAATTATCAGGGATATAAATATTCAACAAATTGTAGGCTGAATACAATGGTAAATTAGACAATACTTAATTTTGAAAGTTTCTCAGGGGTTAGCATTCACACAAGCACTAAATGGAGATTAATTGGGCAACTACCTGACCATAACCTTATCTTCCAGCTGGTGATAGACACTGATGACTGCATTGGTAAATGCAAATTTTAAATCCAACTAACATATCATCACTACCACTAGTATCCTAATTCATTTTTTTTATGAAATCAGTGCTAAAGGTCAACACAAATTGTAAGATGCCATCTACCTAAATACATAAATTAAATCTGGATTCTATTTGATATCTTATTTTCTTTTACATACCATGTTTATCAAAGATATCCCACCCTAATTTTGCTTAAAATATTATTATAATCTACTCCTTAAAATAAACTAATTGCCCACTAATATTATAATTAATGACTCTAGAGGCTTTCTTTAATAAAATTAATATTATACAACTTCTGTGTCAAGAAAATTAAATGTTCAGGATCATAGCGTTCATTTTAGCAACACCGTTCGTCCAGTTAAATGTGAGGGTTTGCATTTTACTGGCATGTGGAAAACACTTTCATGACAGCATTACATTTTAATTATCACACATAAAACTATATTATCCTCGTGACATTTTATTGAAGTGCATGCACCAAGACTTGAAAGCGAGTGGTCATGTATTTGTAATTTGTATGTTAGAGATATCTATATTGCCTCTTTCAACGATTTTTTTATTGGATTTTGGAGCAGTGTGGTATTTTTACTTCTTAATTTTATTTCAAAATATTAATAGAATATCCTCTATTATATTTATTTCGATGCTACAAATATATATATGTATATATATTCGACATTGAAAAAATCTCTCCGAGACCAAAATTTTGTCATTCACCAAAGTGTTTAATTCTTTATCAATGTTTTGTGTACTTGGTGTTGTTTTACAAATCATTTTAGACGTTTATAATTGGTACTTGCAAATAACAAGTTACACAATGATGCAACGGCAGGGGATTAAATATTTAAAGCATTATAACCTCATATGATATTGTTAGTATTCATATACACGCCAATTGATAATTCATTCGGCATCTCTACCAGACAAGAACCTTACCTTCCTGCTGGTGATATGTGCCGACTGCATTGCTAAATACATATCCAACTATAGACATATTGAAAAATCAAAAGAGGGACTAGGAGAAGTAGCTACTGAATGGACAAGGAGGATACAGACTGATGCTGTACATAGAGGATAACAGACAACATGATCCCTTTGACAACTTTGCTGCACATGAGACACAAAATAATGATTAATGAAAATGCAGGAGAAATTGTTCAGAATTGCTTATAACAATAGCACCTTATATATTGTATTAACCAGTCCTTAGTGTTTTTTCTGATAGGGTTATGGATATATTCAGTATCACCATAGAGATCTATATCAATACTATTATTAGTATTGCATTACAAAATATTACACATAGATAACTCTTCATATAAAAAATCATCTTATATTTCACTCATATTGAAAAAAAGACAGCTGGGAAACATACAAAAAATATTTTTTCATGGATTTTTAGAGAAATAAATAAAATTAATGAGAAGAGAAAACAATGATCTTGATGTTGTTATTAGCAGTGTAACATATAAAAGAAATAATCAAGGCAAAGATGTACTACATTTTTTTGTAGTTGTAATTATTTTTGTTTAAAAAAAACTGGAAACTTACTTGAACCTGTATTGTTCACCTGGACCATCATGCTAAACACAATAGCATTTCCATTCCATGCTCATCAGTATACAATTTTTTTATTTTAATTATTGTAACCTATGTAAAATCTGTGGTGGCAGGTGTGTGTGTGGTATTTTTTTTTTGGGGGGGGGGTTCCTCATTTGTGTATCAAAATGATGATTCATGTTACTTATATTTTAATTTCCATTACTGGTTCTTAAGAAAATATTTTTTTATCTTTCTTATTGCAGTCTGTTAAACCATGGACTCATTAACGTGAGCGAGTGATTGTTGTGTAACATCAATATAATGAAAACTAGAACTGTGAGTGACCTCACTGAGTGATACCCCCCGCTTGCAATACTATGGTATTCAAACTTTGGAATACAGGTATATTAGCAAGTTAATTATCTCCCCTTCTAAACTGTAGACAGCAATGGTATTCCTTCATGCACATCTGCAGGTTGTGTACTACAACTGTAAAGTTTCATAAAAATTCAATAAGCAGCTTAGTAGGAGTTGCGCTTACAAGGTACATGCCTCCCCCCCCTTTTCAAGAAAGAATAAGTTGAATTATCTCCCCTTTTAAATTATGGACAGCAACCATATTCCTTCCTGCACATCTGCAGGTAGTGTACTACAACTGTGTAAAGTGTCACAAAACTCCAATAAGCTGTTTAGGAGGAGTTGATCTTACAAGGTACACGACCCCCCTTTTCATGAAAGTGTAAGTTGAATTATCTCCCCTTCTAAATTTTAGACAGCAACAGTATTACTTCATGCACATCTGCAGGTTGTGTACTACAATTGTGTAAAGTTTCATAAAAATTCAATAAGCAGTTTAGTAGGAGTTGCACTTGCAAGGTACATGCCCCCCCTTTTCGTGAAAGTATAAGTTGAATTATCTCCCCTTCTAAATTTTGGACAGCAACCATATTCCTTCATGCACATCTGCAGGTAGTGTACTACAACTGTGTATAGTTTCACAAAACTCCAATAAGCTGTTTAGGAGGAGTTGCACTTACACGGTACACGACCCCCCTTTTCGTGAAAGTATAAGTTGAATTATCTCCCCTTTTAAATTTTGGACAGCAACCATATTCCTTCATGCACATCTGCAGGTAGTGTACAACAAATGTGTAACGTTTCATAAAAATCCAATAAGCGGTTTAGGAGGAGTTGCGCTTACAAGCTACATGGACGGACGGACGGACAGGGTGATTCCTATATACCCCCCCAAACTTTGTTTGCAGGGGGTAGAAAAATTTAAGCCAGTAATATCATGGCGAGAAACAGTTACTTTTTGATAAGATGATGATGTCGACTTGGTACTAGACTACATGTTTAGTTAGATTTTAATAGTGCACGCTCACTGTAACAGCAGTCTGTGGGTAACCTTGACATTCGACACAATACTCTGATTCTGAGCCAACCAGTCTTTACTATTACTCCTCAGCTTAGTGGAACAAATATTAATTTCATAGTCTTTGGTTTCACCCAACCTGGGTTCAAACCCACACTCAAGGCTAGCATGTTAACCATTATGCCGACGATGCTATACTAAATTTACTGCTGCCAAGGATCAGCCCTGCCAAGCTTGGTTCTGTTTGCTTGGGCAGCTTTGCAGGGGAATATTAATATGTAAGGCTGTGTCTCTCACCTGTATTTATATAGGTAATGAACAAAGCTATTATTGTCCAGCAAAAGTAGGTGCTGTTGTGGCTGTGATCGTATGGTAGTTGGATTTACATCTACCTGTGCAATCAGTGCCTATCAGAACTAAAGTTGTGAGTTTGAACCCCATTCATAGCGAGGTGTACTCGATACAACATTATGTGATAAAGTTTGTCAGTAACTTGAGACAGGTCATGGTTTTCTTCGGTACTCTGGTTTCCTCCACCAATAAAACTGACTGCCACGATATAACTGAAATATTGTTGAAAGTGGCGTTAATCACCATCAGACCAAACAAATCATACAACAAAATTAGTAATACCTACAACAAACCTGTTGGAATACTGCTCACAGGAATATAATAGAAAAAAACTAAATACAATTCAGACTTAAAATAATCAAAAGTTAACATTTTCGGAGTTGGTTTTTTGGGTCACTTTGACCATTTGTATGCCAAAAAAAGAAATGCACAAAGTGATGACAATACCTCACATGATTCATTGTGTTAGGTGAGCTAAAAATCTAATTGACCACTGAGTGACAGCAAAAGCTCACATGGCCTTTCGGCAGGTAGGCTAAAAAATGAACTATAATTGTTCAGATCTATTATGATGTTTTATTGGTTTTTTTAATATTTAAAGAATTAATTATGTGCATTTTTTAATGCTTGATTCCCATATATACAAGCTGGACCAATATATTTATCAAATGAAATTCATACATGATTTTATCACAGTTTACACATTAGTAATACACTGTTTGCTTGATCAGAACACTCTAAAATGGTAAAAGTCACACAACATCTTACTGAAATTCCACCGTAAGGCTATAGACAATATATATACCAAAACAACTACTGTCGCTGGATACAGAATAATCCTTGTATTCTTCAAAAACGGCAAAGCTAAAAACAGATTCAAATAAAATAAAATTTATGTATAATTGTAAACATCTATTCATGAAATTATTTAATACCTTTCATAAAATAAACATTTAAAAAAATAGTGTGTTTTTTTTATTGTTGTCCGGCCAACAAGATTGCTACATGTAGCCATATGTCCACCAATGCAACTGAAAGAGGTGTGATGTGACTGTTTTCCATGTGATATTTTTATATCTACTGTGTTCTCAAATTCAAAAGTCTGAATATCAGCTCTTGAAGAAGACAGAAAAACAACATATGGCATTTGATCTAAGAGGGGTTGTGTTCACAAGATCTTACTATGTTACACTATGTATAAAATAGTCAAAAGTCGCATAACTCATACAAATTATGTCCAATTACAATGGCACCATATCAGGCTCAACTACATGTCATGACTAACAATCTAACCAAATATAAACATATTCTGCGATACGGTTTCAGAAGAGTTGCATGCACAAGATCTTACTATGCTACACAATGTATAAAATACTCAAGGTCACATAACACCTACACATTATGTCGAATTACAATGGGGTCAAAGCAGGTTCAATTACATGTCATGACTAACACATTCTGTCAGACGGTTTCAGAAGTGTTGCGTTCACAACGTACGGAGACTATTACTATGTTATTCCGTCGCTGACAAAACTCATTACCGTCTTTTGCCCCACGATATGTATGAAAATGCTTCATGTATTATATAAATAAATGCGCTTGTATCATCCTCGTCAGTTGTGTAAACCACATCACTACTCGATGCTACACCTATGGTTTACACAACTGATTCATCATGATATAAACTTTTATAATATAGTATCAAATATGTCATGTAGATTTCTTTGTAAAATATAAATGCAACATTTGACGATATTTTCACTAGTCTTCCTTTATAAACATACCTAAAAAGTTTAGCATTTCCGAATGAGTTAGAAATATTGCATCTGCACCGATAGTGCATTCCATACTTTCTCCTTAAAGTTTGGTACGCACTAGAGAGATTCCGAAAAAAACCGACATTTGCACGCAAACAGAAGAGAGAAAAACAAGATGGCGAAAAAGGACATTACATCCTTACTGCAGGTATCAGAGCTGCAGGAATTGGAAGAAGTATGGTGAAATGTAATTGTCACAGACGGAAATATTTGGTACTATTTTATAAAAGGGTCATTGCACTAATATTGAGGATTATTAATTAACTTTGATTTATTAGCCTTTATATGATCAAATCTGTCAATACAATATAGAAACTTTCATTGGGCCAATACGGCAAAAACCAGTCCAATACGGATATTTTTCGTATTGGCCCAATTCCAGTCAGTCCAATAACAACTAGATCGGAATCCGCTAGACATTTCGACAATTGCAAGGAAAAATCTCGAGAGATATTGGACTGGTTAATTAATAAAGGTATCATTACGTGATGTTTTTCATATTGGCCTAGTTATAGGTCCTCGGTCTGCTGTATTGGCGTTCGGCTGCGCCTCAGGCCAATACAGCAGACCTCGGACCTATAACTAGGCCAATATGAAAAACATCACGTAATAATACTATAATATTGTCCCTCGCAAGCTCATGCAATATGATATACTGCTCAGGACAATATTCCTCAATATTAGTGCAGTATCCTTACAGTACCATCACAACATGCATATAATGGGTTGCACACAATTTTCACAAATGTAACTCAAAGGTTCATGAGCATGAATTTAACTATCAAATTTTCAAAAGATTAAAACCAATATTGGCCAAAAGTGTCCTGTTCAGATTGAATTTTATTTGTGAGCCCTGGCTTGAACATAATTTTTAGCAGTTCAATAATAATGCTCTGCCATAGCAAAGTGTCATCAGTAAGTCTATTAATAAAATTGTTACATGGATCTAGTCAACCACACATCACTATGAACGTCAGGCCAACACATTATATAAAACTAGCTTAACCCCACCATTTTTATTGAAGTTCCTCTACTAAACTATGAAAGTGAGTGGACATGTATTTGTGTGTTTGGGGTATCGACTTTGCAGGGTGCCCACTGAGTTTTGAAACTGGGGGTACAATTGCTGTTTTTCCCTTAACTTTGTACCCCTGCATATAGAAAGTCCCTACAATTTTGGGGGTAAAAAACCCTCTGCAGAGGGTAAATGGGCATGCTGCTTTGTCTCTGTTTCTGTGATTTTTCAATTGGATTTTGGTATGGTATTTTTTGTTGTTCATATTATGTATCATAACCAATGGCCATATACAGCAACAGCCCTAATTTAAATTTTGTTGTTAAAGACATTTAAATCCTACTTACCACTATATCCTAAAAATGTGTTGTAGATATAGTACATGATTGCAATAAGCCATAAAGTATTACCAAATACTAGTCCTAGAAAATAGCCAGCATTGATGAAAGCTGAAATAATAATAATAATACAACAATTAATGCATACCTAACTACAATCTTTATAAGTTTCATTTTTTCGCTTGTTTATCATTTACCTCTGATACCCCAATCCTCACACAATGCTCGTCTAAAGCCATCCTTCTCTTGCTTGATGATGTTATATCCACATTTTCAATCCAAAGTGTACACAATATTCAAATTACAGCTAAATCTGTTGAATCAAGTTGGTAGCTATAGAATGGGGAAGGAGAGGATAATGGTTAGAGAGCAATTGTTATTATTTGTGAGAGAATATGTAACTGTTGTCATTCCAGTTTTATTTACCTTTGTGTTGGTACTGTTGTTGCTTTTTTGTATTTGGATTATCTCTTTACAATAGCCCCCCTCTCTTACTAAATTGTACCCCTCAAGATATGTTACCTCTCTTATAAGAACACTTTTTGATTACAGAAGTGATGGCCTTAGAAGACAGGGACTACTGTACTCGAAAATCAAATGAAACTTGGGTACTTTTGTGTTCATCTTAGAGCTTACAATCAACTCGTTGCATTAGTTTTACATCAATACCAAACATAAAAAAGACATTGAACCATTATGCTACCATATGCTTAAAAGTATAACAAAATGAATACTAACGTCCTAAAAACACCAACTGGAAAAGATGTAGAATCATCAGTAATGGGAAGAATGCATTCAGATGTACATCAAAGGCATATGCCCACTCCACATCCTGTCCCCTGGGTGGGGCCATTATCATATACTTGTTAGAAATCAACCTGCAATAAAAACAGATTAACATTTATTACGAAAGAATAGAAACACAAAAAACAAGATATGATTATAATCTAACGATTATGAAGTCTCCCAAACCAGCCATTGACACTATCTACCCACATATCAAATTTTGATGATATCGGACAATGTTGAATTTTTACCCCCCATTTTTATGCCGTGTTTTGGCAGCCATTTTGAAAATGGCAGACATCTTGAAAATTTTGAAAATGCAGAATTGCTCCTCTAATGGTGACCTATCACTGTCAAAATTTATGTCTCTATCATTATCCAGTTAGAAGTTATCAACATTAATGTACGAAATTTCAAGTTTCCCATAGGATTCTATAGTAACCCCCACCCCCTTTGAACCCCCAAAAATATGGCTTTGACCCCCTTTACCACAAATCTGAAAACTTTAGGATCAACTAGAAACATATATCTATAACGCCACCAAGTTTCATGAAATTCTGTCCTGTAGTTCCTGAGATCTGCCGTGGACAAGTTCATGCTTCGCGGAAAGAAAGAATAAGAATAATAATAATAAAAATAAAAATAATAATAAGAAACGGAGCAAAAACAATAAGTCTCCAAACGTTGTTTGGGAGACTTAATAACACATGCATGTCACACAACCAAAACATTTTTCGGGTAGTGTTTCAGGTCCATGGGATTTGTCTGATGGTAGTATTTATATGCAAAAATCACATATCATTAATAAAGTTTGTAAATTTGACTCCTAAATCATTGTGATAATGTAGCTGATGTAATAATATGTGATAAAGTTTGCGAGTGCCTTGTTGAAGATTTGTGGTTTACCCTGAATACTACATTTTCCACCACCAATAAATTAAAAACAAACCAACGTGAAATAGAAAAAAAAAAGAGTTGAAAATGTTGTTTAAAACACACAAGATATTCTCTACTTGGATATGTTCTGGTATGTTTTCAGTAGTGTTAGATTAAGGTTAATCTTTGTGTTTAATGGAAGTAGACATATTCACATCACAAAATCCCACTTAATATATTACTTGATCATTTTTGGGATGTCAATCTAAGACAAACTTTTATCAGGTCATTTAACAGATAAATAGAATCTGATTTTTGACTTGCTGTAAAACAATTATTAGTATGGAATAAATCCAATGGTTTTTTTTTTATTCAAGCACCAAATTCACTGTTAATAATATAATACACTTTATACATCTGTTGTGACAGTAAGTACTTTACATATGACTAACATGCACTATTAACCTTCTTACCAAAATATTGTAGCAATCAGGAGTCCAACACCCACATAATCCACAAACACTGTCCACAATATCAGCTTTATAAATCCAACAAAATGTATATTTAACACAAGACTAAATCCAAGCGATGATACTGCAAAAAACAAAATATATCAATCAGAACATGATCAAATTTAGACACAATGCTATTTCACCTTCCTGAATATGATTCAAACACAAATTTTTATTTTAAAATTGATGCTCGCCTCCTTTAGGCATAGGGTCACCTTAGCTGCATGTTGGCTATCCTGTTAAAGCACTTGAATTTTCTTGCTCAGATAAATCTTCTAATCTTTTGATGTGAACCTGATGAAAATCATTCCAGAAATGTGTCATGCACAAGAAATTAGATATATATGTTTTATTACTTTTGTATGAACATAATCATTATCATTTTTAAAATCAGATAGCAGAAGCATATGCCAATATAGGTCAAATAAACTAAAGACATTTGTAGGCTTGGTTTAGATTCTATAATACAGAATGTAGTTTTACCTTAAGATATCTGTCAAAGTAAACAATTTCTGTCCAAAGGGAAATAACTCTTAACAATCCGTAATAGAGAACACCTGTACAGACTGGTATTGTATATTATGGTTTTTTTTTGCAGATGTTAAGATTTGAGGCATTTTCACCTGATTATTAGTGTTATTAGAAGTTCTTAATTGTTTTCGTCATACTTTAATTGACATACATAATAATTTGAGTAAAAATGATCTGTTAATACAGTACAGTAAGAGATAAATGACTGTGATAGACTTAAACTTAGCATGACTTTCAAACACACATATCATAGGAAAAACATATGTTAGTCACCAAAATGTGATAATGCAGTCAACTTATTGACAATTTTAAGGTACCGAATGGATTTCAAAGTCCCAATGGCTACTAAAATAGGTGTCACTTAGAACATCTGGCTTAAAAACACATGAGTACTTGTGGATGTATAACAACAGAGTGGATTGAAGATCCCCCCACTCAAATGTAATTCAACCAACTTAAGATATAAATGGTCTCTATTTTACCATTTTATGTAGATAAAAAAATAGAAATTTAAATCTTTACAATCATGAAAATGTCGTTCATAATTTGTGCTAAAAAAAACTATCCACTTACTTATTATACCCAAGAAATTATGAACATGTCTTGAACAAAGACGCCTCTACTTACTCATTATACATAAACCAACTAAAACAAGGAAAGCTGGGTCGTCTCTGGCCCACTGATCTTTAGTGTCTGAAAAGAAAAGGAACATGTACAATTCAGTACAGACCAGACTATTTAGAGTGAGTGAGTGATTGTTGTTTAACACCAAATGAGCAATCGTTCAGATATATCATGGCAGGAACAAGCTATATTTCATTGAAATGATGATGTCCGCTTTGAACTATAAACCAATACATACATTTTGTTTTGTAGTTCTAGCTTACTGAAACAACAGGCCTCAGGTAGACATGTCGCTCCACTCCAACACAATATCCTGATTCTGGGGCAATCATTCAAAACCATGATCTATTGCACTGGAGGCATGCTAACCATTACATCACAGATGTGGTTCCAGACTATTTAGAACCAATTACAGTAATGATAGTCAATTCTTTTTCATTTCAAATATACCAATTACATATTTATATAATCTGTGCTGAAGATAGTCAGTAAGTGCTAAATTTACATGTAATTTGTAATATACAAGTAATAAGGCCATATATATATAAATATTAATATTAAATTTCCCTTTGTACGATAAAGATATACATTTTTGTATATTTCATTTCTTTAAATTGAATTATATTCCATCCTGACATATTGACAGGATCAGTGGTATAAGTAGCAAATGGACGAAGGGCATGACTGTGAGATGGAGAACAACAATAAAACCACTCTTTATTTAAATAGATGTATTTACCCAAAGATAAACAGAGATTTTCTCTGGTGTTCAATGTTATCTATACACTTTCATGTTAATCGCTGGTTACCGGTATCTAATTTTATATGTTCTCTTCTTTTTAATTTTTGTAAAGTTTTTAACTAATAGTAATATAATAAAGGATAAAAGTTAACTGATCATAATGACATTATACTATAGAACTTTTATCATAAATTACAACTTACATTTTCTGTACTGAAAGTTTCTGTACCTAAAATATACCACAAAAATACAAATATTTACAAATCATCCAATTATCAGTTAACAGTAAACTATCAAAACATATCTAATTCTAAACAATAAATTATCTTCTTTTTTTTTCTAACTGCACTTTCAAAAACTGATGGTGGATTTTTCATTTGTGAATTTTATTTACATTGTAGTTTTATTTTATTTCTGAATTTTATCTGTGTACAAAAACTTAATTAACTCAATTTCATAATATTTTGTCTAGATTTAGATATGATGCTATCCTTTATAAATAAGCATCACAAAACCCACTGAGCCTGTGTCACTCAGCTTTCATTCTGCTTAGAGGAAACTTAATACTGAGCCTTCCATACATGTAGATGCTTCCTACCAAGTTTCGGTTCATATGGCTAAGCAGTTTCAAAGGAGAAGATTTTTTAGAAATCGACCAATCAGAAACAAGGATTGCATGTGGTGGCCATGTTTGCTAACCGATTGGGACGAAATGAGCACTTTTCATAGATTATTCCTACCAAGTTTCGGTGGTAGCCATGCTTATTAACCGATCGAGACGAAATGAGCAATCTTCATAGAGGACATTCCATAGATGGTCCCTACCAAGTTTCGGTTCATTTGGCCAAGCAGTTTCAGAGGAAATTTTTTTTTAATCGGCCAATCAGAAACAAGAATTGCCTGTGGTCAGTCATAATTTGTAATCGTAATCAGTTGTAATCGATTACATTTTTTCATGTAATCACATGTAATCTGTAATCAACCATTTTTTAGATTACATGTAATCGTAATGTAATCGATTACATTCATTTTGACCATGTAATCATGATTACTTTCTGATTACATTTAGATTACATTTCTTCATTTTAACTTATTTTGTCTTAACTGAAACATATATCTCCTTAGATATTTAATGTATGATTTATGTAAATGAATTTTCTTCATGAAATTTATTAAACAAATAATGTAGAATGGCTTACTCAGGTGTTTCAAAGTGGGCCGGTACCCGGTACTTTTACCCGTCTGAGATCGTGTATAGTACCGGCAGAAATTACTGAACCCCCCAAAATTAGCGGTGGTCAAAACCACAAGTACGATAGGCTTGTGGAATATTTTTCATAAAAAATTAATGGTCACGTCAATTCCTGAATTCTCGCATACAAATCGAACAACTGCGTCATGACCAAGTTGATGGGATATTCTCTGTTTTAAAAATAACTTTACCGTAGACTCGTAAATAGCAGTTTGCGCATGCGGTAAATAGATATGTTTTCGCCCCAATATCTTTTCATCCTTGTGTAAAACTCTGACTGGAACAAAGCTGACCTCATTTCAAAATAAAAAATGACCGATTACAAATTATGTTCAAACACAATTTAGTGTAATCTTCAGTAATATAAGTATGATCATTATGTATTATGAATATATGACTACACAATATTTTGTGTGATTTTTTTTATCCATTTAAAACCCAGGGTCGAATCATTCTGGGGCGTACTGTCTTGTTGCTTAACTTCCGGTATAAAAAAATAAAAACCTATGGCTAATTTATTTACATATTTTGATGGGGCCCTACCGCGGTTGCTCACAGAAATGAAAGTGTGCTGAAAAACATTTTTAAAAGGGGGTACGAGGAGATAAGGGATTGAAAATTACTAGAAATCTTGAAAAGGGACCGGACATGGCTCAAATACGAATTACATTGTAATGTCAAAACGCCGGCCCCACTTGTTTTCCAAAATAATTTAACTTTTGTGATTCAAATGTTAATAAATGTCTTCCCGTGAATCGTTTTTGTTCGAACATTTTTTTTGCACATAAGTCGTGAAAGTAACAATATATATTGTTTTTTGCTTAATTATATTTGTATTGATCTATTAAAATTATAAATTTTATTAAATATTGATGATTGCAAATTAAATTTATATGTTTCATTAATTATGACACTTATATGTCTTGATCTGTGCCAATGGTCTTTGATGAGTTAAATTACTGGTAATAAAGTAAAAAAAACACACAAGCCAAGGTATTGTGAAAAAGAAAAGGACAAAGCCAAAAAATATTTTTTGAGAAGTTTAAGCTTTGATAACGACCTAGATGCAGAACCGTAGCTCTTTATGGTCCTTTTAGTTTTTTTTAAGATATGGCGGACTATCTATGAATAATCTTGGCTGAAGTCTGTAAACTGAAATATTCAATAAAGAAATTGGGGGGGAAAATCCAGGCATTATGCATGGTCTTCGCTCATTGGTGAAATCTGAACTCTAAAGATAATGGGATTTTTCTTTCAAAAGCACTTAATGTTTTGTAGTCTCTGAAGTACATTTTTTGGTCCACAAAATGCTAGATTTCAGGAGCTTCCGCCCCCTGGACCCCTTACGGCCAGCCCTCAGCCTAATTTTTTAGGTACCTCCTAAAATTTAAGAAGTACCTCCTACTATAAGAAAACTTTGAAACCCCTGCTTACTAGAAAAAATGTAGTAAAGTTTATTGACATCTAAATAAAAAAATATGTTATGAAATTCAATTGTTAAAAACTCCAAACTAGAGGCTCCCAGGAGCCTGTATAGCTCACCTGGGGATAATAACAACATCAGTCAATAAAACTTGATAACTTCGGTGAAAAAAATTAACAAATGTAGCCTTCGTCATTGCAGACCCCTTCTACAAAAAAATTTGGGCAGGGGTTCCCCCTTTAATGTAAGTTATCAAAAATGCTGTAAAAAAAAACATATATGTCAATGATTCTCAAAATTTAGCTTTTCCTACTTCACATTTTGTAATAGAGTTGCTTTCCTTTGATTATTTGAGTAACCAAAAGCAGTGAGTCAACAAAAAATGCATTTCAAGAGGAATAACTCTTCACACAGTTGTCACACATTTTTAACTGTGGGAAATTTTTTGTAGATCTTGACATGCTGAACATTTTTGCAGTTTAAACTTTCCCTCTATCTCTAATAGTTTTTGAGATATAAGATGATAGTATTAAAATTGAGAACATTTTGATGAAAAAGGGCAACAACTCCAAAATGGGTAATGGGATTTACTTCAAAATTGCAGGGTAGGAAGATCTTGACATGCTGCAAATTTTTGCAATTTAAACTTAACCTTTATCTCTTATAGTTTTTGAAATATAAGACGAAAAGTATTATTTATTTTTTTTAATTTGATGAAAAAAAGGGCAAGAACTCCAAGATGGGTAATCATATTTACTTCAAAATTGCAGGGTAGGTAGATATCGACATGGTGCACATTTTTGCAATTTAAACTTAACATCTATCTCTTATAGTTTTTGAAATATAATACGAAAAGTATTAAAATAAAAAAAAAAAATTGATCGAAGGGCCGAACCGCCGGACACATTTTTGGAAGAGAACCATCCAATGACTATTTCATCAAAATTTTGTTCTTATTGAGCAAATGGTTTCAGACAAGAAGATGTTTATGGGAATTTCCCATAGGGTCCTATGTTAAATTAAGTTCGGCTGTGGTGGCCATCTTGGTCAGTGTTCTGAAATGCGGGACACAATTTTGGAAGAGGACCACCCAAGAATCATTTCAGCAAAGTTTGGTTGAGATTGGCTCAATAGTTTCAGAGGAGAAGATTTTTTCTTAATTTCATCCCCCCTTTTTTCTAATTTGCATAATCGGTCAAAATAGGCAAAAGTTCAAAGTTCATAAAAAATCCCGTAATATATGTTAAAAAGCTCATCATTATGCTTCTACAGTTCAAATTTGGGCACTTTCTGGCTTAAAATAGAGCAGTTTTGGCCATTTGAAGAAATTTCTATTTTTAGTAATGGCGGCCATCTTGGATACAGGATGGCGCTGACGGACACAATTTTGAAAGGGGACCACCCAAGGATCATTTCAGCAAAGTTTGGTTGAGATTGGCTCAGTAGTTTCAGAGGAGAAGATTTTTTTTTAAATTTCATCCCCCTTTTTTCTAATTTGCATAATCGGTCAAAATAGGCAAAAGTTCAAAGTTCATAAAAAATCCCGTAATATATGTTAAAAAGCTCATCATTATGATTATACAGTTCAAATTTGGGCACTTTCTGGCTTAAAATAGAGCAGTTTTGGCCATTTGAAGAAATTTCTATTTTTAGTAATGGTGGCCATCTTGGATACAGGACGGCACTGACGGACACAATTTTGAAAGGGGACCACCCAAGGATCATTTCAGCAGAGTTTGGTTGAGATTGCCACAGTAGTTTCAGAGGAGAAGAATTTTTTTAAATTTCATCCCCCCTTTTTTCTAATTTGCATAATCGGTCAAAATAGGCAAAAGTTCAAAGTTCATAAAAAAATCCCGTAATATATGTTAAAAAGCTCATCATTATGCTTATACAGTTCAAATTTGGGCACTTTCTGGCTTAAAATAGAGCAGTTTTGGCCATTTGAAGAAATTTCTATTTTTAGTAATGGCGGCCATCTTGGATACAGGACGGCACTGACGGACACAATTTTGAAAGGGGACCACCCAAGGATCATTTCAGCAAAGTTTGGTTGAGATTGGCTCAGTAGTTTCAGAGGAGAAGATTTTTTTTAAATTTCATCCCCCCTTTTTTCTAATTTGCATAATCGGTCAAAATAGGCAAAAGTTCAAAGTTCATAAAAAATCCCATAATATATGTTAAAAAGCTCATCATTATGCTTATACAGTTCAAATTTGGGCATTTTCTGGCTTAAAATAGAGCAGTTTTGGCCATTTGAAGAAATTTCTATTTTTAGTAATGGCGGCCATCTTGGATACAGGACGGCGCTGACGGACACCATTTTGAAAGGGGACCACCTAAGGATCATTTCAGCAAAGTTTGGTTGAGATTGGCTCAGTAGTTTCAGAGGAGAAGATTTTTTTTAAATTTCATCCCCCCTTTTTTCTAATTTGCATAATCGGTCAAAATGGGTATTGGGATTTACTTCAAAATTGCAGGGTAGGTAGATCTTGACATGCTGCACATTTTTGCAATTTAAACTTAACATCTATTTCTAAATAGTTTTTGAAATATAAGACGAAAAGTATTAAAATTAAAAAAAAAATTTATGAAAAAAGGGCAATAACTCCAAGATGGGAAATCAAATTTACTTCAAAATTGCAGGGTATGTAGATCTTGACATGCTGAACATGTTTGCAGTTTCAACTTACCATCTGTCTCTTATAGTTTTTGAAATAAAGGACGAAAAGTATTAAAATTTTGAAAATTTGATGAAAAAAGGGAAATAACTCCAAAATGGGTAATGGGATTTACTTCAAAATTGCAGGGTGGGTAGATCATGATATGCCGCACATTTTTGCAATTTAAAGTTAACCTTTATCTCTTATAGTTTTTGAAATATAAGACGAAAAGTATTAAAATTTTACAAATTTGATGAAAAAAGGGCAATAACTCCAAGATGGGCAATCAGATTTACTTCAAAATTGCAGGGTAGGTAGATCTTGATGTGCTGATCATTTTTACCCCATGTCAGATTTTTGATATTATTAACGGTTTTTGAGTTATTACCCAAAACCTTCAATTTTACCATATGTTCTATTTTTAGTAACAGTGGCCATGTTGGTTGGTGCATGGCATCACCGGACACAATTTTGAAACTAGACACCCTAGTGATGATTCAGACCAAGTTTGGTTTCCATTGGTCTTGTACTTTCAGAGGAGAAGATTTTTGAAAAAGTTTACGACGTACGACGGACGGACGCCAAGTGATGGCAATAGCTCACATGACCCTTTGGGTCAGGTGAGCTAAAAATCTATTAAAATAAAGTGGCAATCACAACATGATCAAAAGATATTATTCTATGTTTAATTGCAATCAAAACTATAACAGCTACAAACAATATTAATTAATAATTATGGCTTCAAAGACTTGATATCTAAACAAATAATATATCAATTTCAATTTCTTTAGGGTTTCAAAATTTCAGTGAAAACAGTTCGGCGGCTTGTGTAAAACACAAGCTCTAAAATTTTATATTATCTGACACACCTTTCAAGATTTCATATGGAAATGCTTCCATGAAAGACTATCACCATGTCCTCATGATTCTCATAAGATAAAGAAATATTTTATATGAACCAAACCATAGGTATCTCATGAAGATTTCTTATACAAGTTTAAAAAGAGATCTAATTTTAATAAAGATATTATATAAAAAGCAATAGGTAAATTATAATTTTCAGAAACATTATTACATTAATTTATGATGCTCGTAGTAGAATAACAAAATATTTTCAATAATGCATATTACAAATTAACTGATAAATAGCGAGATGTAATATTTGTAAAATTTTGGATTTGGGGCTTGTATCTGAATTCAGAGATATGTGATATTTCTGCTTCTTATTTTGGTGCGGATTTTCCTTTTAATATAGAATTATATGATCATTTTCATTATTTGTGGGTTATAGTAATACTACGCAACTTGTAATGGATATTTTATTAAATCTATTTACATAAATTAAGGATTTAGTTTTCATATTTAGACTGAGAATCAGAATGACTTTTAATTTGTTTTTTTATCTTCTGAATTATATATCAAGGACACACATTAAAATGGTGTGAAATTTAGTAATGGTGATTGTTACATAATTTAATTACAAATTGTATCTGTGGCACAGGTTAACTGCTAGTTTATAAACTTTTGACAAGATGTTTGAAATTATTTGACCAAGTTTCAGTTCATTTGGCTGAGGCTTGTCAGAGGAGAAGATTAAAATGTGAAAATTAAACAGTTGACAGATGAAAGATGACGGACAACAAGTGATGGCAAAAGCTCATATTGCACTTGGCAAGGTTTGCTAAAAAGAATATTAAAATGTGAATATTATTAAAATGTGCAAATGTATGTTATAATATTTACTAATAGTATAAGATGGAATGAATATTGGTCATAGTAATAAGACACAACATATTTTATTTTATGAAAAAAGGAAAATGAGAATTGCTGTTTATAATTTACAATGTACTGTATGTTATTGCATCATGCAATGATCACATCAAACTGAATTGAAATTCATAGTTCTGAGTCAGAAATACATCAAATAAGAGATATTGGACAGATGCACAGGAGACAAAATAACATAAAACACTAATATATTGGTTGTCATGACATTAAATGTAATCAGTAATGTAATCGATTACATGGATAATATGAAGCAGCCGGCCGCGATACTGGTATTACCAGTATTGTAAATAGTATTGTAATATTTACAATACTGGTATTACTAGTATTATAATATTCACAATACTGGAAATACCAGTATTGTAAATATTACAATACTGGTAATACCAGTATAGTAACACTGTACAATACTAGAAATACCAGTATTGTAATGTTACAATACTGGTAATACCAGTATCGTACATATACAATACTGGATGTACCAGTATCGTGCATTTACAATACTGGAATACCAGAATCGTTGATCTATACACAATACCGGAAGCTCCAGTATTCTTCATCCAACAATACTGGTAATACTAGTATTGTAAAGCACACAATACTGGTAATACTAGTATTGTAAAACACACAATACTGGAAGCTCCAGTATTCTTCATCCAGCAATACTGGTAATACTAGTATTGTAAAACACACAATACTGGAAGCTCCAGTATTCTTCATCCAGCAATACTGGTAATACTAGTATTGTAAAACACACAATACTGGAAACTCTAGTATCTGGTAATTTGACACGTGTGGGCAGAGTCTAATTCTAACTGTAAATCACAGCTCATTGTATTTACCGTTAGTATTAGGCTCCGCCCAGTCATGTCAAATTACCTTACCAATATATATCAAACTCTAAGGGACCATACAAAATATTTTGACATTACAGGACTTTTGCCTCTTATGTAATGTACAGCAGAAATGATGTATGAGTATGAATTATATTCAATTCGTTTAGTATAATGTAGACATAAAAACTCAGGTTAACCGGAATTCTACCTAATCTTCCAATATCTGCAATACTGGTATAACCAGTATTTTCCAGAATCTTCCAGTATCTGCAATACTGGTATTACCAGTATTTTCCAGAATCTTCCAGTATCTGCAATACTGGTATTACCAGTATTTTCCAGAATCTTCCAGTATCTGCAATACTGGTATTACCAGTATTTCCCAGAATCTTCCGGTATCTACATTACTCATATTTTGGCAATGACCAGTATCTTCTAGTATTGCAGATACTGGAAAATTCTGGAAGATACTGGGTAACTAGTATTTACCAGTATCTGTACCAGTATTGCAGATACTGGAAGATACTGGTAAAATACTGGTATTACCAGTATTGTGTACCAGTATTGTAGTACCAGTATCGCGGCCGGCTGCTTCATATTATCCGATTACATTTACAAAGTAATTGTAATTTAATCGATTACATTTGAAAATTGATGTAATCGTAATGTAATGTAATCATGAAAATTGCAAAGTTAAATTGTAATGTAATCGATTACATTTGAATGTAATTGACCTCAAGTCTGCCTGTGGTGGCCATGTTTGGTAATGGATCATAACAAAATGTGCATTCTTTACAGAGGACCTTCCATAGATGCTTCCTACCAAGTTTCAGTTCATTTGGCTGAGGGTTTTCAGAGGAGAAGATTAAAATGTGAAAAGTAAACGGTTGACAGACGACAGATGACGGACACCAAGTGATGGCAAAAGCTCATATTACGCTTGGCAAGGTTTGCTAAAAAGAATATTAAAATGTGAATACCTACTTGTAATGTATAGAATAAACATGTTACACTAAATCAGCATTAGTTAATTTCTAAGGGAGATAATGGCAAGAGTTATCTTTCTTTTAACAGTTTAGGCAAGAGTTATCATTCTTTTAACAGAGGAGAAGATTTTTTAAAAACCAACCAATCAGAAACAAGAATTACCTGTGGCCCGATTGGGACAAAATTAGCAATCTTTATAGAGGACCTTCCATAGATGCTTCCTACCAAGTTTCGGTTCATTTGGACAAGTGATTTCAGAGAAGATTTTAAAAAATCGGCCAATCAGAAACAAGAATTGCATGTGGTGGCCATGTTTGTTAATGGATCGAGATAAAATGTGCAATCTTTAGAGAGGTCCGCCCATAGGTGCTTCCTATCAAGTTTCGGTTCATTTGGCCAAACGGTTTCAGAGGAGAAGAATTTAAAAAATCAGCCAATCAGAAACAAGAGTCGTCTGTGGCGGTCATGTTTGTTAACGGATCGGAACAAAATGAACATTCTTTACAGAGGACTTTCCATAGATACTCCCTACCAAGTTTCGGTTCATTTGGCCAAGCGGTTTCAGAGGAGAAGATTTAAAAAAATCGGTCAATCAGAAACAAGAATTTCCTGTGGCAGTCATGTTTGTTAATGGATCGGGACGAAATTAGCAATCTTCATAGAGGACCTTCCATAGATGTTTCCTATCAAGATTCAGTTCATTTGGCTGAGGGGTTTCAGAAGAGAAGATTAAAATGTGAAAAGTTAAAGGACGACAGATGACGGACGCCAAGTGATGGCAAAAGCTCGCATTGCCTTTGACAAGGTGAGCTAAAAATAGAATGAATGAATTTATATAAATAGATATCAGAAAATGCTATATACTTTCTATACTTTGCTTAATGGAAACAAATGTGTGCAGATCTTTTATGGTTTGTTTATATACCGGTATGTAATGTTGTTGAAGATCCACTTATCAAGAGGGTTGGGATTCCATTAACACTGCCATATTATTTGCATACCAGAACTTGGATTTCCAACACCATATATGTACAAGTCTTCTTTATTTGTGTGCTCAATGCTTGGTGGTGACAAGAGATTGTTCGTTTGTTGATATTGGTGACCGTCACTGTTTTATCATTCTTTTCATAACTTACCTCTATAATAATTAATAATCATATAGTCATGTGCATTATACATCATTAAATATCTTATATAACTAATTACTGCAATACATTTTGTGTACTTACACTTTTTGAGGAGAAACAAATAAATAGATCATCTGCCAAAAGGCGTATTCAAAGTCCATTTGTTTAAATTTACATAATCTTTTGAGATATTTCTGTCGTTTTGCTGTTGCCGAGAGTCTAGCCTCATTTCTGTTGTCTTTATGTGTAGAATCTACACTAGAATTAAATGGTGATGAGTGTGTTGATGACGAAGGTGATGCAGGAGGAGATGATTTAGTAAAACTATACATATCTGTAGGTCTTTACTGGTAATGTTAGGTCATACACATGTATTTTAGACCGACTTCATTGCTGAAAGTAGAAAAAATAAATACAAAAAGTAGCTGTGAAATCAATCTATCAATAGAGCCAAAATGAAAAATTTGCTTGTTTCCCATACCCGGCCAACCGTTAGAAAACGTTGCTACAAATTGTACTGGAAATATTTTTGGGGTTATTTGGCAACGTCTTATTTTAATTTTGGTTACTGGAAATTGGGACCGAAAGTTTCTAGTACTGTTTCAGAATGTAGGTTCGGAACCGGTTCAGTTTTATATGATCAAAATCTGTTTCTCTGCATAGGCAGCTACGAGAATTGTCTCATATGAATGCAGCATTGAAGCTTCGCTGCTGTAAATGTGATGTCGAATGGCGTGTTGGACAAGTACCGACGTGGAAGTGATTTATTCTTTAGCAATTTCAAGGGACAATGAGGATTGTGGCAATATTAATGCAACACCAGACAAAGAATTGACAACAAATTTAGAAATGTACTGGTCGGGTAGTAGTTCTCGCCAACTGTCTCATTTAGCGCGAGCGCTCGCGAATTTTCGTCTGATTTTTTCACCATCATTAAAGGACACCGTACCAATCTTTCATATTAATTTTTATCGAATTTCATTGTGAAATATCGTTAAAATCAGGTAAAAACCCTACTGCACCCCACATTCTGTCATAACATCAACAGGGGGTCACGTGTGTTGGTACTCTTAAAATAGAAAAACACATGAAATGATCATCGGAGAATCTAGTGACACCATATTTCCAATTTATCTCTACAAATCTTTAAGATCTTTCTAAAAAGTGTTACACTTTGCCTTATTACTCATCCCTACAATCCAAAATACTCACGGTTGCAGAATAAAAATAGATTCCATGTGAATGCAAATGGCCACCTGCGCATGCACTGTTTACATCATCAATTACCTTGACCGCTAATTTATACATGGATCCTATATTATCACATAGGGCATAAAACATGGACAAAACATTAAAATTAATTCTAGAAAAACTGGAATTATTACTTTTCATCAATAAAATGAAAATTATCAGGTAAACCACTGTTGAAAAGGATGTATTTTACGGAATGGGGGAGCGGCGTGGGGATGGCATCCCCATGACAGCCTTTAAAATAGCGATGAATAATTATCAGTTTTCTACAAACTAACACAAAAACCAGTAAACTTTTTAAGAAAGGGTTTAATTTTTCTAAAATGTCGCTTTATCTTTCCTTTTGATGCTTTAGCTTCACAAAAAAACAATATTTCTGAAAGTTGGCGAGAATTGCTTCTGTTGCGGCCATTTTCTGTTAAAAAACGCAACATTGTAATAATGGATCCCCGATCAGCGTGCGTTCTCCTTTGTGAAAATTCATTTCGTAGGTAAATCGTTATGATTCATGCAAATTAATAATGGGGTGAAACAAAGGTTTCTCGACTGCTTCTTAAAAATATTGGATAAAAAACGTAAAAAATGGCGAGAACTACTCCCCGACCAGTATTGCCTGTGTGTGTAGATTTGACATGAATGGCCAGAGGGCCCCTAAAGAGATGTCTACTAAAAAATTGACATGGTCTTCCATTATTGTTCTGTTCAGACTCAATGTTTATTAGAATATGATTGTTTTTGTGCTTGAATATTTATTGATTTCAATGTCAGAGTTCTCTTTGTTGGTCAGGGATTTTTTGACCCTATCACGCATATTAGTGTCACATCTTCTTCTTCTTCTCCCATTAAAGTGCAGGGCTGCCGCAACAGCATCTTCACACTGAGTTTAAAACAACCATGCTTGCGCAAGGGAGAGACTATGTACAATTAAAAACAAGGTCAGCGGTGTTAGAATCTGACTGCCTGGATTTCCTTTTTGAAGGATTCCAGGTCCAAGGCTGCTGCTGTCGCCTCTGGTAGTTGATTCCATAACCGGATTGTGGATGGAAAGAAGGACTCTTTGTGTACAGTTGTTCTGCTGTATGGTACTATATATTTATGCTGTTGTCCTCTAGTAGCGGCACCTAGATGGTGCATGAATGGTGGTGGTTCAATCGCTACGAGTCCGTTAATTATCCGGTACATCATAATCGCCTTTGTTCTCAAACGGCGTTGCTGGAGTGTGTCCCAATTCAGGTGGTTTAGCATTGTTGTAACACTGCTGGTTGTGTTGTAGTTGCCAGTAGCAAACCTAGCTGCTCTCCGTTGGACTGATTCTAACTTGTTGATGTTACTCTGGGTACGAGGTGCCCAAACGGAACTGGCATATTCTAGTTGTGGTCGAACAAAGGTGGTGTAGCATTTAGTCCTGATGTTTGCTGGACAGCTTGACAGATTTCGACGTAGGAAGGCTGTAGTGTTGTTTGCCTTTCTACATACGTTGTCAATATGGTTGTTCCATGACAAGTTCTGACTGATGGTAATACCCAGATATTTTCCTTTAGATGTTATGTTCAATTCCTTCCCATGGATGAAGTACGATGATGGTATGATCTTACGCTTGGTGGTAATGCGTATAACTTCACATTTATCGGGATTGAAGTGCATCTGCCAGTCACGCTCCCAGTATTGTAAGTTGTTAAGGTCGTCTTGAAGAGATGTTGTGTCATCGTTGGTTTTGATGTGTCGGTATAGGAGACAATCATCAGCGAATAATCTTGCAGTGCTGTTTACTTTACTAGGTAGGTCATTGATGTATATCAGAAACAGCAGTGGGCCGAGGACTGTCCCTTGGGGTACTCCAGAGGTGACGGGTGCTGTATCAGATGCCACACCTTCTACGATCACCCTCTGGGTACGGCCTGCTAGAAAGCTCTTAATCCAGTTCAAGGTCGGTCCACGGACTCCGTAATGATGGAGTTTAGCTGCAAGTCGTTCGTGAGACACCTTGTCCAAGGCTTTAGAGAAGTCTAGAAGGATAGCATCGATTTGAGTGGAACTGTCAATGCCTGATGCCAGGTCTTGAATGGTGGTAATCAGCTGTGACTCGCACGAGCGTTTCTTGCAGAAGCCATGTTGATAGTCAGTCAGGATATTTTGATCTTCAAAAAACTTCATGAGATGACTATGAATGATGTGCTCTATGACCTTACAACATACGGAAGTTAATGAAACCGGTCGATAGTTTGCTGGTTTGCTTGTGAGATTAGCTGCGGAACAAAAGGACCATAAATAAATAGCTACGGTTCCGCAGCTAATGTGAGATCAGATAATCGTCAGTCCAGGATCTTCAATTCTTACGTTTATCTCGTTAAGTCTTGGATTGCTTTTACGTTTATCAATCTGTCAATTTGAATCACTTGCAGTCGTTTGCATTGATTTTCTCATATCTTTACCTGAATATCATGAAAATTCATGAAGATATGCTTTCAACTAATAAAACTTCGACACTTGTAAATTTTGACGTTTTCATGTAAGCGCATTTAATACCTTGATAATGTCTTAATCGTTTGTGTGTTTGTCAAATATAGAAAATACACAATTTACGGAAACGAACACGTTCAGTTTCCGAGATCACCGTATGGGAGTGACACCGGAAATTGGTACTAGTCGAAGCGGCAACTTGTTGTTGCACGCATTGATTGAAGGTAAGGAATCCTATTTTTATTGTATTTCTTCCAAATTTTCATGTCCATGAAGATGTTCGTTGATAGGTTGGATAATTATAAAATTGACAATCTCCGTATCATGACAAAGGAAATGTGTAAATATAATTTAGAGATGAAAACATGTCACCTGGTACCGGCAAAATACAGCGCCGGGATGTTAAATGCTAAAAAAGTAAATGAATTAACGCGTGTCGAGTTTGAATAACACCTCCTATTATTAAATAATGGTATATTTTGAGTAAACATATGCATTATTATGTTTTCAGATCTTGAAAAATTACTTTTATCACGAAAACAAAATTATGAATGTGTACGGCGACTTTTTGTGTTTACGAAACATCACTGTACGGCAGCTTGATAAATGACCGTACGGCGACCTGCTCGGTAACGGGTTGTAAACTTAAAATCGAATTTTTAATACTCCGTTCCTATTTTGGTTGATTAGTTTTGATACGTAAGTTTGAAACTTCCCGCAAATTCATTTGGGAATGAAATTCTCGCGGGCTATTTTCATTCAGTCATTCGAGAAATGGAGTGTGGAACATAACGCACGTTGATTAGGATTTTTTGTTTTTGCATTTAGGGACCGATCATTTAACCTGAAAAAGGGGGGGGGGGGGGGGGTGTATGGTTTTTTTCCTAAAAAAAATAATTTGATGATGAATTTTGAGGAAAAAATAATTTGGCCGGGATGGGTACCAGAAAAAATCTGAGACAGGATTTTTACTATATAAAATAATGTTAAATTTGAAAATAAAATAATCTGTCTCGTAGAAAAACTACAAAAAATTTCGCACCTATGTCCCATGCCCCCCTCCCCCTTTTCATGTTAAATGGTCAGTCCCTTAGTGAAATGAATGTTCCTTCTTTTAATAGCTCTGCAAACTTCGCGATTAAAATTGTGACTTTTTGCTTTCCAAGTTAGAAATTTCGTAATCAGATTATGTGCAATTCGAGATCGACTTCACCTTCGTTGTGTAACGTTGTCTTGCATTACTTCCTTGTGACAGAGTGTAATTGATTAGTCTTATATTTTCAGATGAATACTTCTACTTTATCACTAGATATATCTGCCGAAGAAGAGGTGCTCACAGAGCAACTGAGACATATCTAAAATTGCAAAGACTGTAGTTATCACACTCGTTTCAAAAGTAATTTGAATAAGCATGTCAAAAGGATGCATCCAGTTCAAGGCACTAGCAAAGAATCTTACTGACCTTGCGACGCTTGTGGGAAAAAATTTAAAAGTAGATTTGGTTTGGAGCTTCATGTCAAAAATAAACATAAAAAGGAATTTATATATACCTGTAAGGTTTGTAACAAAGGCGATACAGTTTAGGTACCATTTGTCATCACATTCCTCCGTTGGGCTGGACAAATGCAAATCTTGCCGGAAGGAGCTTAACTCCAATGGCTCTTTGAAGAAGCATTTAGATACATGTCCTTTCAGTCAGAACAAAAGTCAACCATTCATATGTGATATCTGCCAGTCAACGTTCTCAAAGTAATACAAATTGGATGAATATCGTAGAGGTAAACACGGAGAAAAGAAGTATGCGTGTACATCCTGTGGGAATAGATATGGTTGGCGATCCTCCCTTAAAGCACATTCTAAAGTATGGCATCTCAAAAAGCAGTAACATGTACTTATTACACATTTCTCTTTATTGTTATTTTCTCAGTGATCTTATTTATTAGTGTTATGCAAAGAGCATTTAAATAATTTTACTCATTATTTTTAAGGCTTTATCAGGAGAATTTTAAAGACCTTTTTCTCTTTATATGTTATAAGTAATTTGTGTTGATAGATGATTCATGTGATTTTTTTCCTTTCAAGTTTGTTAATTTTTTAATGTGCAATATTTTACAATTTTATGTTCTTTTGATTTTTACTTTGTATCTATTGTTATATCAATTTTGTTTGTGATATATTAATTGTTTGTGATTACTGTATATCATACATGTTACTGGATCATATAGTGAAAATGTATAAAGATAAAGAGTCAAATATGTCAAGAATTTTTTTTGTCAATGTGTGACGTAAAAATATTTTTGACATTTACGTCACCGAATATGGTACTGCTTTGACAACTATTTTACCTATTTTGTTCCTGTATTTAAATACTGTTACAGTGACAGCCGGAACCTTTGAACCGTAATGAGAGCGGGAGGTTTGGCGCCTTAAAATCTGATTCAACCCACCATTTCTTTAGAAATGCCTGTACCAAGTCAGGGTCATTACGGTTTTCACAGTTTTCCGGTTGTTGACTGATTTTGTCTGTTTATATAATTATGAGTTTTGACTTTCCCTTTGTAAGATTGTTCGGAGTTCGGTAATTTTGTTATTACCTTTATTTAAAGACATTTTTCCCTCGTTTTTGTTGAAAGTATCATTAACTCAAGGACACGAGAATTATGTTTTTTTTCAAATTGTTATTTCAATTAAAGAAAATATTAAATTATTTACGATGTTATATTTTGTCTTTCGTTTTGTCAGTTACTTGAGCTACTTGGCAGTTCACTTCGAGCATTCCTTTAGGACTTTTCAGTAGTCTTTTGTCTTCAACGTTGTATATCGTCCTCATATGGAATTGTGCATTAGGATTAGTTACTGCTACATGTTGATTTTCATTCTTTGTTTACTTTATGTATCACATTGCAGGCTAGGGGAGGGTTGAGCGCTCACTAACCGGTTCAACCCCGCCATTAATGATATTGGATTGATTACTCTTTTTGTCGGTACCATTCAGAGCTCGCTGCTGGGTGTGGGTTCCACATGTTGAAGACCTCGCGGTGACCTCTGGATGTGTTTCTATTGTTGCTTTTGTGATATACTTATGTATTCATGGCATATTTCCATATCCGTTCTATTTCTATTGTTTTGCCTGTCCAGCATGTGATGGTCTTGTGACAATTTCTTGAGGTTTATTTTGTTTATTGCCCTTTTTTTAAACATTTTGCGTTCAGATAGTTGGTGGTTTTGTGCTAGGTGTTCACTTGTTTTGTTTGGAGCCATTAAATAAATGTGACAATAAAGTCAGAACATGATAAAAACGAAAAGTTCATAAACAGAAAGGCAAATCCAGGTCACCTGCGAAGCAACTGACAATCGTTATATTCCTGACTGGGTAAGAGCTATTTATTTATTAGGAGTTTGTTCCTTGTTGAAGGCTGACCGGTGCCCTCTTTTTGTCACTTTTGCTTCAGTTGGATTGTGAGTTTTTGTCTCATGGGCATTTACCCCACATCCTTTCATTCTTCTTAAGAGATGCTTATAAACTGACCAACTCGTGGATCAATGTGAAATTAACACATGTGAAAGCCATTTTAAAATATTAATGTAGAGGCTTCCAGGACCGTAAATCCATCACCTGGATATATAATACATTTAAAACATCAATATTGTAGGGGCAGTAACTCTTACATCAATAGAGTATGGCAAGCCATTTTATTAGTTTATTACTGAATACATATATCTTAGTTAATGCTGCCAATGCAGATATCTGACTTATGTTAACAAGATATCTTAGATAAGTAAGATATCTTGCATCGTAAGCAAGATATCTGTATTAGTAAACACGATATCTGTATGACTAAGATATATCTGTATTCGGTAATAAATAGTAAACCGGCTTGCCATAGATCTATACCTCCTGGCAGACTATGAACATAAGCACTATATTTTATAGCTTTCAAAATAATTCCCAATAATATGCTCCACCAGGCACAGCTGGATACGATCTCAGAACGTTAGAGTAATGTTTGACAGAAATAGGAATTTAAATTTATAACTCAGTATTCAATATTGACACAGAACACCATGTACAGGCAAATCTTAGGGGTGACAAGCAGCAGATTTGAAAAAAGATTGTTTCAAAGCAAAATAAATCATCAAAGAAAGCAAATAGATGGTCAACGGAACTCAGCGAAAAATACTCTCTCTTTTGATAATATACAAATTTTGCGGAACTTTCTAGTTATCACAAACACCTCGACACTTTGTATTTGGTGCATTTTAGGGGAGGGGGCATGCCAAAGTGTCCGAGGCGTTTGTGAAAACTAGCAAGTCCAGCAAAACGTGTATTTTAACCAAACGAGAGAGTATATGGTGAGCTCCGTTGCATATCTTTTTGTTTTCTCTGATGCTTTATTTTGCTTTGAAACCATCTTACTCAATTCTGCTGCTTGCCACTCATGCTTGTCTATGAAGAAATAAACATGATGGAAGATTGAAAAATATAGATTGATAACATTGATAACACATGAAGTAGAAATAACATTTTAATGAATTCCACTTTTCTGATTTACACAATCAGTCAACTTCAATGCCAAGTTTCTTATGTGAGAGAATCTTACTCTCGTCACATCTATGGTGTTGACGGACCGGAGCCACTCCTCTGGCCGCATCATCAGGCTTTGCGATCGTCACTAACTTTCTTCTAGGTGGAACAATCGTAACCCGGTCTTCCAAAACAATTTATTCTCCTCTGAGTATCTCATGCTGTAAATAGCCGTCTCTATTCCAAACCATCTAACAACGTCTAAAAACAGCAAAAACGCAAGATTATTAAGTGGGAATTTTCCATCGCTAACTAGTCTATGAATTCAGTCAATTTACCGGCTCGTTTTAGTTCGACAATAACGGTAGGAATCAAAGATACTATTTCTGTATATTCCTCATCTTTATCGTCAACTAGTAAGCTTAAATCTTCACTTTTATCAACCTCAAAATCATCAAACGAATCATTATCGGTTGGCTTTGATACTTTGCCACAAGGGCTGTCCTTCGCTACAGTGTTGCATCTAGAATCATTATCGGTTGGCTTTGATACTTTGTCACAAGGGCTGTCCTTCGCTACAGTGTTGCATCTAGAATCATTATCGGTTGGCTTTGATACTTTGTCACAAGGGCTGTCCTTCGCTACAGTGTTGCATCTAGAATCATTATCGGTTGGCTTTGATACTTTGCCACAAGGGCTGTCCTTCGCTACAGTGTTGCATCTAGAAATGTGAATGGTTTCCCTAGTCTTATTAACTGTTATGCTTCTGCCTTGTTGTCTGCATATTTCTGGAATTATTTTGAAATTCTTAACTTTAATGTTAGCTCCATCCTTTTGAGAGAATTTGAGTGTTTGTTCTGAGTGGCTTTCGATCACATGTGTTAATATTTCAGAAAACGACGGTAGATTTTCCTGGCAGTATATACATACATATGTGGTCATATCTGAAAATAAACAACATAATCAATCTTAGTATTGTAGATTCTAAGTTGAATTACAATTTCTAAGATATAATAAAATGTTCCGCCGATCACAGTTTGATACGACGACAGAACGTTGGGGCATGCGTTTGACAGAAAATGTGATTTTTACTGAGAATAAAGCATTGTAAAACTAGAATGCTTGTTCAAAAGAAAAAAACAACCCAAAGTAAACACGATTTTTCATAGCGTTTTTAGTAGTTTCATTTTTAAGAAATTATAGGAGGTTCCAAGCGTTCCTATTGTCAATGGAAGCGGTCAATATCCTAAAAGAACAAAATGAACGTGGCATGATGCCGTACACAAAAACATTCCCGAAAAGAGCAAGATGCCGTACATTTAAGAAAAAATCGCCGTACACATTCATAATTTAGTTTTCGTGATAAAAGTAATTTTTCAAGATCTAAAGACATAATAATGCATATGTATACTCAAAATATACCATTATTGAATAATCATTAATTTCCGTGGCACGAAGTATAACGGGAATTTATTGTCTTCTCCCGAAATAGTTCGGAGGCGTATGATTTTTTTTTTTTTTTTTTTAGCCCCAAAGATTATTGTGTTAAATGGTTAGTGAATGAATAGTCATTTCTAGCCACGCTTTCATTGAGTGAACATCAAATTTTCTGAGTGTCATAATGGATCCAGCGGACCTTGAAAACAGCGTTAAACGGATCATCGGGGAAGAAATAAAGAAGTCACAGAATGATTTGCTTACACAGATGGATGGATTGTTTTCCGCAAAACTAAAAGATTTCGATAACCAGCAGAAAGAGCATTCAGAATCACAGATGAGCAGATTACAAAGTGAACTTTCTTCGTCAAATGAATATAAATTTCAAAGAAAGAGCTGTGAAGACCAGTACAAATTCAACAGAAAACTCACAGTAGCCTTGAAGGAAGCTGATTTGCATTTAGAGCCTAGAGATGCCGGTGCCGCTCTTGCTAAGCAGAACATTTTCGAAGGTATGGAACTTTTACGTTATCGCCAGAAGTTAGTTAAAATGGCCGATTCGTCGGAACTGGGTTGGAGAGTAGTGCAAGAATATACAGCAAATCCTTTAGCAGATGATTCCGAAGACGATAAAAAGATCTTGAGGGCGCAGACACGTGCGGAGATGAAATCTAAAGCCGAGAAAGCATAAAAGAAACGTCCCACGCCATATATCCGAACCGCAGCAAAAGCTACAAGTTCCAGTGGAAACAATGCTAGTGGAAAAACGACAGTCAGATCTGGTGTATGATACAACTGCTTCATGCCTGGTCACTGGCAATTTGAATGTCCAGAGAAGAAACGAAAGTTAAGTACTGATTTATTAATTTGTAATAAATTCAATAGCATTTGCTCAGATATACAAAAAGACGAAAGTTTACAGGTGAAAAATACTCACATTAATGACAAGTTTTCTGTATCTGATAGTAATTGTTTACTCAAGCGTAAACATATTGAACAGGTGTCTAACCATTTAACGGTCAATACAGGTTTAATCACGCCTGTAGGTAAATTGAAAGGCGCAATACACAAATGGAAAAATATAGGCACAAGTATTTATATTTTACAAGTAATAGAAAAGGGGTACGGTATTCCGTTTAAGGAAATACCAAAAAATGTAGTTTTGAGAAACAATAAATCTGCAAGGGAAAATGTTGACTTCGTAAAGAATGAGATTACAAAATTATTGGAAAAGGGTTGTATTTCAGAAGTAGCCGAGGCTCCTTTTGTGGTGAATCCATTAACGGTTGCTTATAGCAGATCAAATAAGCCCCGTTTAGTATTAGACTGTAGGCATATCAATACATGTATACATCAGTTTAAATTTAAGTTTGAAGATGGTTCAGTGGCAAGAGAATTGTTTGCTAAGGGAGATCACTTATTTAAATACGACTTAAAAGAGGCCTACCATCACATCGAGATCTTGGAAGAGCATAGAAAGTTTTTAGGTTTCAGTTGGAATTTTGAGAATAATGGGAAGTATTTTGTATTTAATGTTCTTCCATTTGGCTTAGCCAGTGCAGGTCATATTTTTATTAAAGTTTTGAAAGAAGCGATTAAGTACTGGAGAAATCAAGGTGTGAAAATTATAATGTACTTAGATGATGGACTGGGAGGAGCTAATAAATATTTTTCGGCAGAAAGGTCAAGCTCATATATCAGAACAAGCCTATCTGAATTAGGTTTTTTGATAGCAGAAGATAAATGTATTTGGTATCCACAACAAGATATGATCTGGATAGGTTTAGTTTGGGATATGAAATCTGGAAAGTTTAGAATTTCTAATGAACGTGTAGATAGATTAGTAAATGTCATTGAAAAAACATTACTTCATGTTAGAAAAGATAAAGTGTTGTACAGGGCAAAATTTGTTGCTGGTATTGTTGGTCAGATCATTTCGATGCAAGCTGTTTTTGGAAGCTTGGTTAGATTGAGAACTAGAGAGTTGTATACATGCATTGTATTGAGGGCAAGTTGGAAGTCACTCGTGGCTTTGACAGCTCCAGCTATTGAGGAGCTTAGGTTCTGGATAAATTCAGTAAATCAGTTGAATGAGAAAGGTAACGATCTGCATGAGTCAGATTTGTGTGATTTAGAAGCATTTACAGATGCTTCCGAGACGGGTTTTGGGGGCTATATTGTGCCTAACGTTGATAGCGTATGTGCTGAGTCGGTCTGTGACTCTATAGATCTATTGACTGACTGTAGTCTAGTAGCACCAAGTAACAGTTTGAATACTGTTGCAGGAAGTTGGACAAAATCAGAAAGTGGTAAGAGTTCAACGTGGCGTGAACTAGAAGCAGTAAGCAGAACAGTGAAAAGTTCTTTAACATTGTTAACAAATCATGGTTTAAAACTTAACACAGACAATAAGAACGTTACAAGCATTGTAAAAAATGGCAGTAAGAAATCTGACCTTCAGATCATTGCTCGAGAGTTAAATACGGTAGGTTCGGAAAACAATATCAAAATAAAAGCAAACTGGATACCGAGAGAACAAAATAAAATCGCGGATGGTCTGAGTCGATATTCAGATTGCGACGATTGGGGTATAGATGAGTCTGTTTTTCAAATTTTGGATCAGTTATGGGGTAGACATACAGTAGATAGGTTTGCAACTGATTACAATACAAAGTGTAAAAGATTTAACTCAAAGTACTGGTGTCAAAATACAGAAGCCGTTGATTCTTTTACACAGAACTGGTTTGGTGAAAACAATTGGTTCGTACCACCACCCAGCGTTATATGCAAGGTTATACGAAAGTTTTCCTACGACAAGGCAAATGGCACTTTAGTGGTACCGTTATGGTCATCGGCACCTTATTAGGTTTTATTGCATGATAATTTAGGAAATTTGAGAGAATTTATTACAGATAAACGGCATTTGATATATATACATTCTGCCTTTAATTTCACATACAGGTATATTGATGACGTTTTATCTATCAATAATTCTAGATTTGCAGAATTTCTTCCATTGATATATCCTCCAGAGCTGGAAGTTAAAGAGACCACCGATACAGCTTCGTCCGCATCATTTTTGGACCTATACCTCGAATTTGACGACAGTGGTCAACTCAGTACTAAAATTTATGATAAGCGGGACGACTTCAATTTTAAAATCATAAATTTTCCAAACATGTGCAGCAATATACCAGCTTCTCCTGCATATGGTGTTTACATCTCGCAATTGATTCGCTATGCAAGGGCCAGTAGCAATTATTCTGATTTCCTGAAACGTCATCTTCATCTGAGAAACAGGCTACTGGACCAGGGCTATAAAAAGATTCGCCTTATTCGATCTCTTAAAAAGTTTATATTCCGATACCAATATCTTGTCGAAATATATTCCGTCTCTGCAGAAAAAATTATAAGCAATGCATTTTCATATAGTGAAAATGTATAAAGATAAAGAAGTCACAAATGTCAAGAATTTTTTTGTCAATGTGTGACGTAAAAATATTTTTGACATTTACGTCACCGAATATGGTACTGCTTTGACAACTATTTTACCTATTTTGTTCCTGTATTTAAATACTGTTACAGTGACAGCCGGAACCTTTGAACCGTAATGAGAGCGGGAGGTTTGGCGCCTTAAAATCTGATTCAACCCACCATTTCTTTAGAAATGCCTGTACCAAGTCAGAGTCATTACGGTTTTCACAGTTTTCCGGTTGTTGACTGATTTTGTCTGTTTATATAATTATGGGTTTTGACTTTCCCTTTGTAAGATTGTTCGGAGTTCGGTAATTTTGTTATTACCTTTATCATTGTACCTGGAAGGGGAAATAGTGGTGTTTTTGGGAAATTTATGAAATTCACAATGGTTGCATTCAAGATCAGATTTGAATGATATTTTTTGTATTTTGAACAGGAATAAACCAAGTTAGATTTGTAACGGAGGCTGTGGAGGAGAGCGGTATTAGTGAAGATCATCCTTTGCACAGTTTGGTGAAGAGCTTGTCTAAACGATTACTTGATGCCAGAAGTGACAGTACTGTTAAAAAATATTATTACAGTTTTATGAAATGGGAAAAATTTGCTAAAGAGCATAATTTAATTTCTTTGCCGGCTTCGCCTATTCATGTGTCTTTATATTTAGTGTTTTTATTGGATTCTGGTGCTACTTATAGTACAGTTAGCTCGGCTTTTTATTCCATTAAATGGGCTCATGACATGTGTGGTCAGTTAGACCCTACAGGGAATGCTTTTGCAAAAAAATTAGTTGAGTCAGCTAAACGTACTGCTAAAGCCCCAGTTGTTAAAAAGGATCCTGTTTCCACTGATATTTTAATAAGTTTATGTACTTATGTTTCAAGGCTCGATAGATTTAACGGTAGTTGGAGATCTTACTATGATTTTGCTTTGTTATAGTGCTTTTCTTAGATTCAGTGAGTTAAGTCAATTAAAATGTCATGACATTACATTTAAAGATGATTATTTGGTTATAAAGATAAAAAAGAGTAAAAGTGATCAGTACAGAGCAGGAGATGAAATTTTAGTTTCCAAAGGTCAATCTTTAGCCTGTCCATACAACATGTTAATGAAATACGTAGGTCTTGCAAATGTAAATATTTTTTCTAACATGTATTTGTTTCGTCCTTTGTATAGATCTAAAAATAAGTGTGGTTTGATCAAGGTTAATACACCTATTAGTTATACTACAGCCCGAGAATGCATTGTTAAACGTCTAAAATTGGTTGCACCAGAGTTAAATCTTGGTTTACATTCTTTGAGGTCTGGTGGTGGTACTATGGCAGCAAATTCTGATGTAAATGAAAGGTGCTGGAAGCGCCACGGTAGGTGGAAAAGCGACTCCAGTAAAGATGGTTATGTGGCAGATTCTATTGCCAATAGACCAGACGTGTCGAAGCATTTAGGTCTTTAATGTACCACTGAAGTTGTATTATATAGTGTTGTTATCTTTACACATTTTACTCTATCTTTGTTGTTTCTATATACAAGCAGCGAGCTAGTCGACAAACATAAGTTTGTGTTTTGGTTGTTATTTTCTGTATATAAAGGTGTATAGGATAAGAACTTCAGGTTATAGAGAAGACTCATTAATTTCCGTGGCACGAAGTATAACGGGAATTTATTGTCTTCTCCCGAAATAGTTCGGAGGCGTATGAATTTTTTGGCGCCAAAAATTATTGTGTTAAATGGTTAGTGAATGAATAGTCATTTCTAGCCACGCTTTCATTCAGTGAACATCAAATTTTTCTAGGTCTATTATATATGTTTATATAATCCGCGTTATTATATTTTGATATACATATATATGTTGGTTCAGATTTGCATAATTTCGGACTTAAGGTTAGGAGGTTGGCTACACAAACGTAATCGGATTTGGTTTATATTTATTTAGACATATTTTTGGTGTATAAAATGTTTTTTAAGCCGCAGTCTTCGGACTGAGAGTCGTTTTTCCTCTAAATTTGTCAGATGCAATTTTTGAGCTTTCTTACCTATTTTGTTCCTGTATTTAAATACTGTTACAGTGACAGCCGGAACCTTTGAACCGTAATGAGAGCGGGAGGTTTGGCGCCTTAAAATCTGATTCAACCCACCATTTCTTTAGAAATGCCTGTACCAAGTCAGGGTCATTACGGTTTTCACAGTTTTCCGGTTGTTGACTGATTTTGTCTGTTTATATAATTATGAGTTTTGACTTTCCCTTTGTAAGATTGTTCGGAGTTCGGTAATTTTGTTATTACCTTTATTTATATCAAGTGAGGTCCTACACTTGGTTTCGCCTGCCATTGACAAAAGGATACAGGCTTCCAAAAAATGTTTTTTCCTGGTCGGCCACGAGACAAACTTAGAATGGTGCATTTTTTTTAGTCATTTAACAATATTTTGTATATTGTAAGTTTATGTGTGAACTCGACGAGGTTTTTAGTTTAGTTTTTGTATACTGAGACATATAATATTGTATTGAAAAAAATGATTTATATTGAATAAATGCGGCAGCTCAGAAAATATATACAAGCAGCGAGCTAGTCGACAAACATAACTTTGTGTTTTGGTTGTTATTTTCTGTATATAAAGGTGTATAGGATAAGAACTTCAGGTTATAGAGAAGACTAGGAGGTGTTATTCAAACTCGATACGCGTTAAAGGGAAACTTCGCGATTTGTTTACATGTTAGCTAAATATGTTCCTGGTGATATAAAATACATATTCACAAAATTTTATCGACATATTTCCACAAATAACGAAGCAAATCGCATATTTGTAATTTTAATTTCTAATTTTGCAACCAGGCTGTGACGTTTTAACCTAGTAATGCATTGTGGGATTGAAATTTAAAGTCTGGGTCGCTGATGTTAAATTCGCTTCATTTAAAGCGCTCAGAGGACTGTAATTTAAATCTAATAACCGTTGGAAAATTAAATACTGAAGTGAACAACTACGTATCTTTTTGACAAACAACTATTTTAAATGAACAAAATGTTTCATTTCCTTTATATTTAGAACGGAAAGAGTGTTTTACAACAGTCACCTATATTCGCTATATATCGGATCTCTTTTACAATTATGTTCATTTTGTTTTACTGCTAATGTGCTGAAAAAATATAATGGATAATTTTGACAACGCGTAACTTGTGTATTGATTTCTAGATTCTGTTTTAATCTTTTATTTTATAATCATTATTCGGCATGCTGTTTACTGTTATTTTGATCTCCGCATGCAGATGTCCGCTTGGGTGTTTTCTAGCCGGAGGGTAAAATTATACAGGTGTAAAATTCAAGGTGACCGGATTAATAAAATGGGAATTGGAATACACACTATTTGCTTTCCAAGACGAGTTGGTAGATCGTTTATTATCTATTAAAGATAAAATATTCTTAAAACATTAGAATAAATATAATGTTGAAATAACAGGAACAATTTATGTTTTAGATGATAAAAAAGTATACAGCATCCTTGAAATTATAAGTTTTCATTATGAGAGGCGCCAAATTAGCCTAACTATATATAGCTGTCTCATCATAATAATTTAACGATCGATGTTCATAAAAGATGTTTTAATTTTAATTTAAAAAAAAATGATTTAGGAGGCCTAAACGTTTAGAAATGATTTTTTTCTTTTTAACAATAAAACAAAATGATTATGATTTTACTCAATCATTATTTTAACAGTCGGTGTTCATAAAAGATGTTTTAATTAATTTAATTTTAATCAAAGGATTATGATTTTACTCAATCAATATTTCTTTACTTTTCTTTTGTTCAACGCGTGTTGTTTGTTTGGGAACATTTCTATATAAAGCACCGAAATTAACGTTTTAGTTATAGCTTAAATATGTCGAGCTCAGGTACGGAAAGTGACTCTAGCGCCTCAAGTTATGTAGATTTCGACGACTATGGAGAGTTTGGTTACCAACTTGAACCAGAATATACGGAAGAAGAACTCAGAAAAATGGAAGAGGCAGCGAGTGCCCAAACGTCGGGAAATCGAGAACAACCCACGTCAGAACGACACAAATTGGTACTCATGCTCAAAATGCATTTCATTACATTTGCCGTCGGAATGCATGTGCTGCGGTGAATTTTCATTGTTTGATGGTCAATTGGAACCCAGTGACTGCATTACCGATAACACCAACTTTAGAACAGTTTGTCTCAACCCTGTTGTGCTTGAAACAAGCTATATTAGTTTTTGAGGTACAAACGTCACAGAGGAAGAGCTCCAGATGTGTTAGCTAACCGACAGAGTAGACTCATGGCTTATCGTCAGTTTGTTTGTTGGGTGTCAACCACTTGGCAAGAAATACAGAGTGATCCTACCTGCCTGCGTTGTCAAAACTATAAGGGAAGAGTTTCCGTCACCAATTGGAAATTATGAAGGTTTTAAAGAGTGTGCATGTGAAAGTGATATATCAGATTCTGACTAGTTTAAAATAAAATGGACATAATTAAACTGTAATTAATATGAAGATTTCAATTATATACAATATATTATTTATTTTTTTACTTAATTAACAAGCTAAAGTCAATTAAGTAAACGAATTGGCGGGAAATCTTGACATAAGAGCTTCATCTTACCCAAGCGAGTGCACATCAGTTTAATCACGTGTCACAAATTCCTCCAATCAATGAAAAATACGTCATTCCCGCATTAAGTTTAGTAAGGGACAGCCATTGCATTAGTGAACATCGTATTATATAGAATTGACAAACATGCGGGAAATAGTACATCTCCAAGCCTGGTCAATGCGGTAACCAAATCAGTGCAAAGGTAATTCAACTTATTGTTTCGACTTCTTGTGTGATATTCAATTTCAGATATTAACACAAAAACATTATGGATTCGGGGGTGTATTTGCAAAATCATGTTTCAGATTTTTTTGAAAATAAGAAACATGTTTTATGTGAAATAAAAACGGGATTCCTAAAAACGTTGTGATTCACTTTAAATGATTTCAAAGATGGCTTCAATAGACAATAAACTATCATGTGTAATTTCACAGGCCATCTTTCTTTTCTTTGTTTCAAATTGGATCATCATGCTCGATCTTCGATTCGCTTGATTCATGAGTTTTTCGAAGAATCTAATATGAGACAGGCACAACCTGTTTAAGGGCGAAGCCTATTTGATGATAATGATAAGAGGGGGTATTTTGAACACCTTTTCCATAGACGAAAACTTTATAAAAAAAAGTGTGGGAGAGGTGTTTCTGGTGGGGTCCGACATTCCGATAGTCCGACACACGCTTTATTTCTTTGAAATAAGGGTAATAAAAAAATTACCGAACTCCAAACAATCTAACAAAGGGAAATTCAAAACGCATAAGTATATAAACACAAAATTAAAGTTAACACTATAACATGTGTAATATGGGGCCAGAAACCGAACCGTTTACTCACCAAAGAAAGGTCCAGAACATCGAAAACACGATATCATAGACGGACAAACAATTGGCAGGGCCACACAAGAACTCAAAAAACACATATATGAACAACACGGACTCCATAAAAACCTTGATCCAGTCGTGATGCACCGGTAGTGTAAGTATCCCGTATATTTTTTAGTAGCGACTACTTCAGGCTTTATTCAAGTAGCGTGTAGCCGAGTACAGCCAAGAAAAGTCACTATTGAAAAGAAAAATGAAATAAATGAATACAAAAAAAAAAAGGAAAAGACAAAAAGAAGAGCGTACCAGTGTCCCCGCCCTTTATCATGGAATATTTATGTTAAAAAGCAATGTCTACACATCAATAGAGCTGGATACAATAATGTGTGCGAATTGATTGATTGACTGATTGCTTAAGGTACAGCAAGCAATATTTCAGTCATATTCAGGATGAGAAAAGTTTGTAAGCAAAAAATCAGAAAGAGGGGACTCTGGGATGGGTCAACATGGGCAACGACATAACACGGGAATTTTTTTTCTGTCTCTTCCGACGACAAGTTGGTCCTATTTTAATTCCCCAGGATTCCGAAGGGTGACCCTGCTATTGTCGCCTTCAACGACAAGCGCATATATAAAAAGTTACGATTGAAGTAATTGTCCCTAAGTGACCCCTTATATCACGGAAAGAAACAGCATCGGAATATGACAAAAGAAACAACTGTGCCATGATACCCCCCCCCCCCCCCCCCCTTTGTGACAATTGAAGGTCAGTTGCTCAGCGTGATAACAGTAATTAATATGCTGCATTTTTTAAACCGATTTATTATATATACCATATGAAAACTGGCGTTTTCCAAACTGACTAAAATCACACCTCTCACTTGCTCCCCTAAAACAGGCCTAAAAAATAATTAAAAATCAACAGTTCAACTTATTGATTTTTTTTCTTCACACATTTACTTGTATATCATCTACCTGCTCCGACAAATAATTTCAGAATTTTGACACTATTTTCCAAAAAGTTGCCCATTAGGTCTCTATGTTAAATATTTGTACCAAATGTGGATATGTGCAGAAGGAGTTAGTATGCTTGTTGTTACCAACTTCCAGTGTAAACAATAACAACAACACCTGTGGTTTTATTTACATTTCACTGTCATGTGATTACCTAATTTGAATATGTCACCAGAACCCAAGCATACATGAGATGTTCATTTCACTTTCACCAAGTGACAATAAGGTTTTCAATACACATACCCATTGAAGGTATAATTGAAGTAGAGTGCGTTATATTTGTATTATGAAAAACAACAAATATGACACCGTCAGAACAGTCGGGAAACCGTAGAAACAGAGGTAAAATTGAAAACCCTCAAAACTTATATACATACGAGTCGTAGTTTCTTCAAAAGCTTGTAAAAGATAAGAAGATTCATGAGGCTAGAGCCTTTAATTTCACATACAGGTATATTGATGACGTTTTATCTATCAATAATTCTAGATTTGCGGAATTTCTTCCATTGATATATCCTCCAGAGCTGGAAGTTAAAGAGACCACAGATACAGCTACGTCCGCATCATTTTTGGACTTATACCCCGAATTTGACGACAGTGGTCAACTCAGTACTAAAATTTATGATTAACAGGACGACTTCAATTTTAAAATCATAAATTTTCCAAACATGTCCAGCAATATACCAGCTTCTCCTGCATATGGTGTTTACATCTCGCAATTGATTCGCTATGCAAGGACCAGTAGCAATTATTCTGATTTCCTCAAAACGTCATCTTCATCTGAGAAACAGGCTACTGGACCAGGGCTATAAAAAGATTCGCCTTATTCGATCTCTTAAAAAGTTTATATTCCGATACCAAGATCTTGTCGAAATATATTCCGTCTCTGCAGAAACGATTATAAACAATGCATTTTCATATAGTGAAAATGTATAAAGATAAGGAAGCCAAGAAATATGTCAAAAATATTTGTTTTATCAATGTGTGAAGTAAGTGTCTTTGACATTTACTTCACTGAATATGGTACTGCTTTGACGACTGTTTTACCTATTTTGTTCCTGTATTTAGATACTGTTATAGCGACAACCGGAGCCTTTGAACCGTAATGAGAGCGGGAAGTTTGGCGCTTTAAAATCTGATTCAACCCACCATTTCTTTAGAAATGCCTGTACCAAGTCTGGGTCATTACGGTTTTCACAGTTTTCCGGTTGTTGACTGATTTTGTCTGTTTATATAATTATGAGTTTTGACTTTCCCTTTGTAAGATTGTTCGGAGTTCGGTAATTTTGTTATTACCCTTATTCATTGATTGTTAGTTCCTTCAAATTCAGACGCAAATATTATGCGAAAAATATATTTCTTATATTTTTCATGTATTTTCAGAAGCGAGAGACCATATTTTAATTTTAAATATTTTATTCTTCAATAAATTAAGGCAAATAATTTCTGAAGTAAGAAGTGAAATGCTGGATTTACTTATTTTTATGTTCATTCTGAAAACGACAGGTACATTCACACCGGTTCACTCTGCAGGGTACCTAATATTGCGTAATGAGTTTAGGTCCACACAGGAAATCGCCAGGCAGAATATACAAGTGTCATTTTACATCCGGTCGACGGGCCTCTGACCGAATACATGTGTCACAATATTTGGCGATAATCAGAAACGCAATGCACATTTTGTGACCCGTTAACTAACTAACTTTAATAATGCTCAATTTTACCCCTAAGGGTTGAAGGCATGCACAAGGAATATATACAAACAACGTACACAAGTCAAATAGACAAAAACATAATAAGAACAGAAAATAAAATGAAACCAAATTACGCTACCGTGACTAGAATAGCAGATGCAATACACATTTTAAAGGTTCTAATAGGTGATCAAAATACACGACCTTGATCACGTTGAAGTATACATTAGGAATGAGTGCATATTAATGCACACTTCCGGATCAAGGGGGTGTTCGACAATTTAGTAAAATTCGTGTATAAATTGGGTAAAATTTGGCAAACAAGAGCCTGGCACCCCGTTTTCAAAACTGTTGGATCCGCACCTAATGCAGCACAAAAAAATGTATAAAGATAAAGATGTCCAGAAAAATGTCAAAAATATTTTCTTATCAATGTGTGACGTAAAAGTGTTTTTGACGTTTGCTTCGCTGGGAATGGTACTGCTTTGACGGCTGTTTTGTTCCTGTATTTAGATACTGTTATAGCGACAACCGGAGCCTTTGAACCGTAATGAGAGCGGGAGGTTTGGCGCTTTAAAATCTGATTCAACCCACCATTTCTTTAGAAATGCCTGTACCAAGTCAGGGTCATTACGGTTTTCACAGTTTTCCGGTTGTTGACTGATTTTGTCTGTTTATATAATTATGAGTTTTGACTTTCCCTTTGTAAGATTGTTCGGAGTTCGGTAATTTTGTTATTACCCTTATTCATTGATTGTTAGTTCCTTCAAATTCAGACGCAAATATTATGCGAAAAATATATTTCTTATATTTTTCATGTATTTTCAGAAGCGAGAGACCATATTTCAATTTTAAATATTTTATTCTTCAATAAATTAAGGCAAATAATTTCTGAAGTAAGAAGTGAAATGCTGGATTTACTTATTTTTATGTTCATTCTGAAAACGACAGGTACATTCACACCGGTTCACTCTGCAGGGTACCTAATATTGCGTAATGAGTTTAGGTCCACACAGGAAATCGCCAGGCAGAATATACAAGTGTCATTTTACATCCGGTCGAAGGGCCTCTGACCGAATACATGTGTCACAATATTTGGCGATAATCAGAAACGCAATGCACATTTTGTGACCCGTTAACTAACTAACTTTAATAATGCTCAATTTTACCCCTAAGGGTTGAAGGCATGCACAAGGAATATATACAAACAACGTACACAAGTCAAATAGACAAAAACATAATAAGAACAGAAAATAAAAGAAAACAAATTACGCTACCCGTGACTAGAATAGCAGATGCAATACACATTTTAAAGGTTCTAATAGGTGATCAAAATACACGACCCTGATCACGTTGAAGTATACATTAGGAATGGGTGCATATTAATGCACACTTCCGGATCAAGGGGTTGTTCGACAATTTAGTAAAATTCGTGTATAAATTGGGTAAAATTTGGCAAACAAGAGCCTGGCACCCCGTTTTCAAAACTGTTGGATCCGCACCTAATATGCAGCACAAAAAAAAATGTATAAAGATAAAGATGTCCAGAAAAATGTCAAAAATATTTTCTTATCAATGTGTGACGTAAAAGTGTTTTTGACGTTTGCTTCGCTGGGAATGGTACTGCTTTGACGGCTGTTTCGTTCCTGTATTTAGATACAGTTATAGCGACAGCCGGGGCCTTTGAACCGTAATGACAGCGGGAGGTTTGGCGCTTTAAAATCTGATTCAACCCACTATTTCTTTAGAAATGCCTGTACCAAGTCAGGGTCATTACGGTTTTCACAGTTTTCCGGTTGTTGACTGATTTTGTCTGTTTATATAATTATGAGTTTTGACTTTCCCTTTGTAAGATTTTTCGGAGTTCGGTAATTTTGCTATTACCCTTATTCATTGATTGTTAGTTCCTTCAAATTCAGACGCAAATGTTATGCGAAAAATATATTTCTTATATTTTTCATGTATTTTCAGAAGCGAGAGACCATATTTCAATTTTAAATATTTTATTCTTCAATAAATTAAGGCAAATAATTTCTGAAGTAAGGAGTGAAATGCTGGATTTACTTATTTTTATCTTCATTCTGAAAACGACAGGTACATTCACACCGGTTCACTCAGCAGGGTACCTAATATTGCGTAATGAGCTTAGGTCCACACAGGAAATGGCCAGGCAGAATATACAAGTGTCATTTTACATCCGGTCGACGGGCCTCTGACCGAATACATGTGTCACAATATTTGGGGATAATCAGAAACGCAATGCAAATTTTGTGACCCGTTAACCAACTAACTTTAATAATGCTCAATTTTACCCCTAAGGGTTGAAGGCATGCACAAGGAATATATACAAACAACGTACACAAGTCAAATAGACAAAAACATAATAAGAACAGAAAATAAAATGAAAACAAATTACGCTACCCGTGACTAGAATAGCAGATGCAATACACATTTTAAAGGTTCTAATAGGTGATCAAAATACACGACCCTGATCACGTTGAAGTATACATTATGAATGGGTGCATATTAATGCACACTTCCGGTTCAAGGGGTTGTTCGACAATTTAGTAAAATTCGTGTATAAATTGGGTAAAAATTTGGCAAACAATAGCCTGACACCCCGTTTTCAAAACTGCTGGATCTGCACCTAATGCAGCACAAAAAAATGTATAAAGATAGAGAAGTCCAGAAAAATGTCAAAAATATTTTCTTATCAATGTGTGACGTAAGTGTTTTTGACGTTTGCTTCGCTGGGAATGGTACTGCTTTGACGGCTGTTTTGCCTGTTTTGTTCCTGTATTTAGATACTGTTATAGCGACAACCGGAGCCTTTGAACCGTAATGAGAGCGGGAGGTTTGGCGCTTTAAAATCTGATTCAATCCACCATTTCTTTAGAAATGCCTGTGCCAAGTCAGGGTCATTACGGTTTTCACAGTTTTCCGGTTGTTGACTGATTTTGTCTGTTTATATAATTATGAGTTTTGACTTTCCCTTTGTAAGATTGTTCGGAGTTCGGTAATTTTGTTATTACCCTTATTCATTGATTGTTAGTTCCTTCAAATTCAGACGCAAATATTATGCGAAAAATATATTTCTTATATTTTCCATGTATTTTCAGAAGCGAGAGACCATATTTTAATTTTAAATATTTTATTCTTCAATAAATTAAGGCAAATAATTTCTGAAGTAAGAAGTGAAATGCTGGATTTACTTATATTTATGTTCATTCTGAAAACGACAGGTACATTCACACCGGTTCACTCTGCAGGGTACCTAATATTGCGTAATGAGCTTAGGTCCACACAGGAAATCGCCAGGCAGAATATACAAGTGTCATTTTACATCCGGTCGACGGGCCTCTGACCGAATACATGTGTCACAATATTTGGCGATAATCAGAAACGCAATGCACATTTTGTGACCCGTTAACTAACTAACTTTAATAATGCTCAATTTTACCCCTAAGGGTTGAAGGCATGCACAAGGAATATATACAAACAACGTACACAAGTCAAATAGACAAAAACATAATAAGAACAGAAAATAAAATGAAAACAAATTACGCTACCGTGACTAGATTAGCAGATGCAATACACATTTTAAAGGTTCTAATAGGTGATCAAAATACACGACCCTGATCACGTTGAAGTATACATTAGGAATGGGTGCATATTAATGCACACTTCCGGATCAAGGGGGTGTTCGACAATTTAGTAAAATTCGTGTATAAATTGGGTAAAATTTGGCAAACAAGAGCCTGGCACCCCGTTTTCAAAACTGTTGGATCCGCACCTAATGCAGCACAAAAAAAATGTATAAAGATAAAGATGTCCAGAAAAATGTCAAAAATATTTTCTTATCAATGTGTGACGTAAAAGTGTTTTTGACGTTTGCTTCGCTGGGAATGGTACTGCTTTGACGGCTGTTTTGTTCCTGTATTTAGATACTGTTATAGCGACAACCGGAGCCTTTGAACCGTAATGAGAGCGGGAGGTTTGGCGCTTTAAAATCTGATTCAACCCACCATTTCTTTAGAAATGCCTGTACCAAGTCAGGGTCATTACGGTTTTCACAGTTTTCCGGTTGTTGACTGATTTTGTCTGTTTATATAATTATGAGTTTTGACTTTCCCTTTGTAAGATTGTTCGGAGTTCGGTAATTTTGTTATTACCCTTATTCATTGATTGTTAGTTCCTTCAAATTCAGACGCAAATATTATGCGAAAAATATATTTCTTATATTTTTCATGTATTTTCAGAAGCGAGAGACCATATTTCAATTTTAAATATTTTATTCTTCAATAATTAAGGCAAATAATTTCTGAAGTAAGAAGTGAAATGCTGGATTTACTTATTTTTATGTTCATTCTGAAAACGACAGGTACATTCACACCGGTTCACTCTGCAGGGTACCTAATATTGCGTAATGAGTTTAGGTCCACACAGGAAATCGCCAGGCAGAATATACAAGTGTCATTTTACATCCGGTCGAAGGGCCTCTGACCGAATACATGTGTCACAATATTTGGCGATAATCAGAAACGCAATGCACATTTTGTGACCCGTTAACTAACTAACTTTAATAAAGCTCAATTTTACCCCTAAGGGTTGAAGGCATGCACAAGGAATATATACAAACAACGTACACAAGTCAAATAGACAAAAACATAATAAGAACAGAAAATAAAAGAAAACAAATTACGCTACCCGTGACTAGAATAGCAGATGCAATACACATTTTAAAGGTTCTAATAGGTGATCAAAATACACGACCCTGATCACGTTGAAGTATACATTAGGAATGGGTGCATATTAATGCACACTTCCGGATCAAGGGGTTGTTCGACAATTTAGTAAAATTCGTGTATAAATTGGGTAAAATTTGGCAAACAAGAGCCTGGCACCCCGTTTTCAAAACTGTTGGATCCGCACCTAAAGCAGCACAAAAAAAAATGTATAAAGATAAAGATGCCCAGAAAAATGTCAAAAATATTTTCTTATCAATGTGTGACGTAAAAGTGTTTTTGACGTTTGCTTCGCTGGGAATGGTACTGCTTTGACGGCTGTTTTGTTCCTGTATTTAGATACAGTTATAGCGACAGCCGGGGCCTTTGAACCGTAATGACAGCGGGAGGTTTGGCGCTTTAAAATCTGATTCAACCCACTATTTCTTTAGAAATGCCTGTACCAAGTCAGGGTCATTACGGTTTTCACAGTTTTCCGGTTGTTGACTGATTTTGTCTGTTTATATAATTATGAGTTTTGACTTTCCCTTTGTAAGATTTTTCGGAGTTCGGTAATTTTGCTATTACCCTTATTCATTGATTGTTAGTTCCTTCAAATTCAGACGCAAATGTTATGCGAAAAATATATTTCTTATATTTTTCATGTATTTTCAGAAGCGAGAGACCATATTTCAATTTTAAATATTTTATTCTTCAATAAATTAAGGCAAATAATTTCTGAAGTAAGGAGTGAAATGCTGGATTTACTTATTTTTATCTTCATTCTGAAAACGACAGGTACATTCACACCGGTTCACTCAGCAGGGTACCTAATATTGCGTAATGAGCTTAGGTCCACACAGGAAATCGCCAGGCAGAATATACAAGTGTCATTTTACATCCGGTCGACGGGCCTCTGACCGAATACATGTGTCACAATATTTGGGGATAATCAGAAACGCAATGCAAATTTTGTGACCCGTTAACCAACTAACTTTAATAATGCTCAATTTTACCCCTAAGGGTTGAAGGCATGCACAAGGAATATATATAAACAACGTACACAAGTCAAATAGACAAAAACATAATAAGAACAGAAAATAAAATGAAAACAAATTACGCTACCCGTGACTAGAATAGCAGATGCAATACACATTTTAAAGGTTCTAATAGGTGATCAAAATACACGACCTTGATCACGTTGAAGTATACATTATGAATGGGTGCATATTAATGTACACTTCCGGTTCAAGGGGTTGTTCGACAATTTAGTAAAATTCGTGTATAAATTGGGTAAAAATTTGGCAAACAATAGCCTGACACCCCGTTTTCAAAACTGCTGGATCTGCACCTAATGCAGCACAAAAAAATGTATAAAGATAGAGAAGTCCAGAAAAATGTCAAAAATATTTTCTTATCAATGTGTGACGTAAGTGTTTTTGACGTTTGCTTCGCTGGGAATGGTACTGCTTTGACGGCTGTTTTGCCTGTTTTGTTCCTGTATTTAGATACTGTTATAGCGACAACCGGAGCCTTTGAACCGTAATGAGAGCGGGAGGTTTGGCGCTTTAAAATCTGATTCAATCCACCATTTCTTTAGAAATGCCTGTGCCAAGTCAGGGTCATTACGGTTTTCACAGTTTTCCGGTTGTTGACTGATTTTGTCTGTTTATATAATTATGAGTTTTTACTTTCCCTTTGTAAGATTGTTCGGAGTTCGGTAATTTTGTTATTACCCTTATTCATTGATTGTTAGTTCCTTCAAATTCAGACGCAAATATTATGCATGTATTTTCAGAAGCGAGAGACCATATTTTAATTTTAAATATTTTATTCTTCAATAAATTAAGGCAAATAATTTCTGAAGTAAGAAGTGAAATGCTGGATTTACTTATTTTTATGTTCATTCTGAAAACGACCGGTACATTCACACCGGTTCATTCTGCAGGGTACCTAATATTGCGTAATGAGTTTAGGTCCACACAGGAAATCGCCAGGCAGAATATACAAGTGTCATTTTACATCCGGTCGACGGGCCTGTGACCGAATACATGTGTCACAATATTTGGCAATAATCAGAAACGCAATGCACATTTTGTGACCCGTTAACTAACTAACTTTAATAATGCTCAATTTTACCCCTAAGGGTTGAAGGCATGCACAAGGAATATATACAAACAACGTACACAAGTCAAATAGACAAAAACATAATAAGAACAGAAAATAAAATTTAAACAAATTACGCTACCCGTGACTAGAATAGCAGATGCAATACACATTTTAAAGGTTCTAATAGGTGATCAAAATACACGACCCTGATCACGTTGAAGTATACATTAGGAATGGGTGCATATTAATGCACACTTCCGGATCAAGGGGGTGTTCGACAATTTAGTAAAATTCGTGTATAAATTGGGTAAAAATTAGCAAACAAAAGCCTGGTACCCCGTTTTCAAAACTGTTGGATCCGCACCTAATGCGGCACAAAAAAAATGTATAAAGATAGAGAAGTCCAGAAAAATGTCCAAAATATTTTCTTATCAATGTGTGACGTAAAAGTGTTTTTGACGTTTGCTTCGCTGGGAATGGTACTGCTTTGACGGCTGTTTTGTTCCTGTATTTAGATACAGTTATAGCGACAGCCGGGGCCTTTGAACCGTAATGACAGCGGGAGGTTTGGCGCTTTAAAATCTGATTCAACCCACTATTTCTTTAGAAATGCCTGTACCAAGTCAGGGTCATTACGGTTTTCACAGTTTTCCGGTTGTTGACTGATTTTGTCTGTTTATATAATTATGAGTTTTGACTTTCCCTTTGTAAGATTTTTCGGAGTTCGGTAATTTTGCTATTACCCTTATTCATTGATTGTTAGTTCCTTCAAATTCAGACGCAAATGTTATGCGAAAAATATATTTCTTATATTTTTCATGTATTTTCAGAAGCGAGAGACCATATTTCAATTTTAAATATTTTATTCTTCAATAAATTAAGGCAAATAATTTCTGAAGTAAGGAGTGAAATGCTGGATTTACTTATTTTTATCTTCATTCTGAAAACGACAGGTACATTCACACCGGTTCACTCAGCAGGGTACCTAATATTGCGTAATGAGCTTAGGTCCACACAGGAAATCGCCAGGCAGAATATACAAGTGTCATTTTACATCCGGTCGACGGGCCTCTGACCGAATACATGTGTCACAATATTTGGGGATAATCAGAAACGCAATGCAAATTTTGTGACCCGTTAACCAACTAACTTTAATAATGCTCAATTTTACCCCTAAGGGTTGAAGGCATGCACAAGGAATATATATAAACAACGTACACAAGTCAAATAGACAAAAACATAATAAGAACAGAAAATAAAATGAAAACAAATTACGCTACCCGTGACTAGAATAGCAGATGCAATACACATTTTAAAGGTTCTAATAGGTGATCAAAATACACGACCTTGATCACGTTGAAGTATACATTATGAATGGGTGCATATTAATGCACACTTCCGGTTCAAGGGGTTGTTCGACAATTTAGTAAAATTCGTGTATAAATTGGGTAAAAATTTGGCAAACAATAGCCTGACACCCCGTTTTCAAAACTGCTGGATCTGCACCTAATGCAGCACAAAAAAATGTATAAAGATAGAGAAGTCCAGAAAAATGTCAAAAATATTTTCTTATCAATGTGTGACGTAAGTGTTTTTGACGTTTGCTTCGCTGGGAATGGTACTGCTTTGACGGCTGTTTTGCCTGTTTTGTTCCTGTATTTAGATACTGTTATAGCGACAACCGGAGCCTTTGAACCGTAATGAGAGCGGGAGGTTTGGCGCTTTAAAATCTGATTCAATCCACCATTTCTTTAGAAATGCCTGTGCCAAGTCAGGGTCATTACGGTTTTCACAGTTTTCCGGTTGTTGACTGATTTTGTCTGTTTATATAATTATGAGTTTTGACTTTCCCTTTGTAAGATTGTTCGGAGTTCGGTAATTTTGTTATTACCCTTATTCATTGATTGTTAGTTCCTTCAAATTCAGACGCAAATATTATGCGAAAAATATATTTCTTATATTTTCCATGTATTTTCAGAAGCGAGAGACCATATTTTAATTTTAAATATTTTATTCTTCAATAAATTAAGGCAAATAATTTCTGAAGTAAGAAGTGAAATGCTGGATTTACTTATATTTATGTTCATTCTGAAAACGACAGGTACATTCACACCGGTTCACTCTGCAGGGTACCTAATATTGCGTAATGAGTTTAGGTCCACACAGGAAATCGCCAGGCAGAATATACAAGTGTCATTTTACATCCGGTCGACGGGCCTCTGACCGAATACATGTGTCACAATATTTGGCGATAATCAGAAACGCAATGCACATTTTGTGACCCGTTAACTAACTAACTTTAATAATGCTCAATTTTACCCCTAAGGGTTGAAGGCATGCACAAGGAATATATACAAACAACGTACACAAGTCAAATAGACAAAAACATAATAAGAACAGAAAATAAAATGAAAACAAATTACGCTACCCGTGACTAGAATAGCAGATGCAATACACATTTTAAAGGTTCTAATAGGTGATCAAAATACACGACCCTGATCACGTTGAAGTATACATTAGGAATGGGTGCATATTAATGCACACTTCCGGATCAAGGGGGTGTTCGACAATTTAGTAAAATTCGTGTATAAATTGGCAAACAAGAGCCTGGCACCCCGTTTTCAAAACTGTTGCATTCGCACCTAATGCAGCACAAAAAAAATGTATAAAGATAAAGATGTCCAGAAAAATGTCAAAAATATTTTCTTATCAATGTGTGACGTAAAAGTGTTTTTGACGTTTGCTTCGCTGGGTATGGTACTGCTTTGACGGCTGTTTTGCCTGTTTTGTTCCTGTATTTAGATACTGTTATAGCGACAACCGGAGCCTTTGAACCGTAATGAGAGCGGGAGGTTTGGCGCTTTAAAATCTGATTCAACCCACCATTTCTTTGGAAATGCCTGTACCAAGTCAGGGTCATTACGGTTTTCACAGTTTTCCGGTTGTTGACTGATTTTGTCTGTTTATATAATTATGAGTTTTTACTTTCCCTTTGTAAGATTGTTCGGAGTTCGGTAATTTTGTTATTACCCTTATTCATTGATTGTTAGTTCCTTCAAATTCAGACGCAAATATTATGCATGTATTTTCAGAAGCGAGAGACCATATTTTAATTTTAAATATTTTATTCTTCAATAAATTAAGGCAAATAATTTCTGAAGTAAGAAGTGAAATGCTGGATTTACTTATTTTTATGTTCATTCTGAAAACGACCGGTACATTCACACCGGTTCATTCTGCAGGGTACCTAATATTGCGTAATGAGTTTAGGTCCACACAGGAAATCGCCAGGCAGAATATACAAGTGTCATTTTACATCCGGTCGACGGGCCTCTGACCGAATACATGTGTCACAATATTTGGCAATAATCAGAAACGCAATGCACATTTTGTGACCCGTTAACTAACTAACTTTAATAATGCTCAATTTTACCCCTAAGGGTTGAAGGCATGCACAAGGAATATATACAAACAACGTACACAAGTCAAATAGACAAAAACATAATAAGAACAGAAAATAAAATTTAAACAAATTACGCTACCCGTGACTAGAATAGCAGATGCAATACACATTTTAAAGGTTCTAATAGGTGATCAAAATACACGACCCTGATCACGTTGAAGTATACATTAGGAATGGGTGCATATTAATGCACACTTCCGGATCAAGGGGGTGTTCGACAATTTAGTAAAATTCGTGTATAAATTGGGTAAAAATTAGCAAACAAAAGCCTGGTACCCCGTTTTCAAAACTGTTGGATCCGCACCTAATGCGGCACAAAAAAAATGTATAAAGATAGAGAAGTCCAGAAAAATGTCCAAAATATTTTCTTATCAATGTGTGACGTAAAAGTGTTTTTGACGTTTGCTTCGCTGGGTATGGTACTGCTTTGACGGCTGTTTTGCCTGTTTTGTTCCTGTATTTAGATACAGTTATAGCGACAGCCGGAGCCTTTGAACCGTAATGAGAGCGGGAGGTTTGGCGCTTTAAAATCTGATTCAACCCACTATTTCTTTAGAAATGCCTGTGCCAAGTCAGGGTCATTACGGTTTTCACAGTTTTCCGGTTGTTGACTGATTTTGTCTGTATATATAATTATGAGTTTTGACTTTTCCTTTGTAAGATTTTTCGGAGTTCGGTAATTTTGCTATTACCCTTATTCATTGATTGTTAGTTCCTTCAAATTCCGACGCAAATATTATGCGAAAAATATATTTCTTATATTTTTCATGTATTTTCAGAAGCGAGAGACCATATTTCAATTTTAAATATTTTATTCTTCAATAAATTAAGGCAAATAATTTCTGAAGTAAGAAGTGAAATGCTGGATTTACTTATTTTTATCTTCATTCTGAAAACGACAGGTACATTCACACCGGTTCACTCAGCAGGGTACCTAATATTGCGTAATGAGCTTAGGTCCACACAGGAAATCGCCAGGCAGAATATACAAGTGTCATTTTACATCCGGTCGACGGGCCTCTCACCGAATACATGTGTTACAATATTTGGCAATAATCAGAAACGCAATGCACATTTTGTGACCCGTTAACTAACTAACTTTATTAATGCTCAATTTTACCCCTAAGGGTTGAAGGCATGCACAAGGAATATATATAAACAACGTACACAAGTCAAATAGACAAAAACATAATAAGAACAGAAACTAAAATGAAAACAAATTACGCTACCCGTGACTAGAATAGCAGATGCAATACACATTTTAAAGGTTCTAATAGGTGATCAAAATACACGACCCTGATCACGTTGAAGTATACATTATGAATGGGTGCATATTAATGCACACTTCCGGTTCAAGGGGTTGTTCGACAATTTAGTAAAATTCGTGTATAAATTGGGTAAAAATTTGGCAAACAATAGCCTGACACCCCGTTTTCAAAACTGCTGGATCTGCACCTAATGCAGCACAAAAAAATGTATAAAGATAGAGAAGTCCAGAAAAATGTCAAAAATATTTTCTTATCAATGTGTGACGTAAGTGTTTTTGACGTTTGCTTCGCTGGGAATGGTTTTGACTTTCCCTTTGTAAGATTGTTCGGAGTTCGGTAATTTTGTTATTACCCTTATTCATTGATTGTTAGTTCCTTCAAATTCAGACGCAAATATTATGCGAAAAATATATTTCTTATATTTTCCATGTATTTTCAGAAGCGAGAGACCATATTTTAATTTTAAATATTTTATTCTTCAATAAATTAAGGCAAATAATTTCTGAAGTAAGAAGTGAAATGCTGGATTTACTTATATTTATGTTCATTCTGAAAACGACAGGTACATTCACACCGGTTCATTCTGCAGGGTACCTAATATTGCGTAATGAGTTTAGGTCCACACAGGAAATCGCCAGGCAGAATATACAAGTGTCATAAAGGTAATAACAAAATTACCGAACTCCGAACAATCTTACAAAGGGAAAGTCAAAACTCATAATTATATAAACAGACAAAATCAATCAACAACCGGAAAACTGTGAAAACCGTAATGACCCTGACTTTTTACATCCGGTCGACGGGCCTCTGACCGAATACATGTGTCACAATATTTGGCGATAATCAGAAACGCAATGCACATTTTGTGACCCGTTAACCAACTAACTTTAATAATGCTCAATTTTACCCCTAAGGGTTGAAGGCATGCACAAGGAATATATACAAACAACGTACACAAGTCAAATAGACAAAAACATAATAAGAACAGAAAATAAAATGAAAACAAATTACGCTACCCGTGACTAGAATAGCAGATGCAATACACATTTTAAAGGTTCTAATAGGTGATCAAAATACACGACCCTGATCACGTTGAAGTATACATTAGGAATGGGTGCATATTAATGCACACTTCCGGATCAAGGGGGTGTTCGACAATTTAGTAAAATTCGTGTATAAATTGGCAAACAAGAGCCTGGCACCCCGTTTTCAAAACTGTTGCATTCGCACCTAATGCAGCACAAAAAAAATGTATAAAGATAAAGATGTCCAGAAAAATGTCAAAAATATTTTCTTATCAATGTGTGACGTAAAAGTGTTTTTGACGTTTGCTTCGCTGGGTATGGTACTGCTTTGACGGCTGTTTTGCCTGTTTTGTTCCTGTATTTAGATACTGTTATAGCGACAACCGGAGCCTTTGAACCGTAATGAGAGCGGGAGGTTTGGCGCTTTAAAATCTGATTCAACCCACCATTTCTTTGGAAATGCCTGTACCAAGTCAGGGTCATTACGGTTTTCACAGTTTTCCGGTTGTTGACTGATTTTGTCTGTTTATATAATTATGAGTTTTTACTTTCCCTTTGTAAGATTGTTCGGAGTTCGGTAATTTTGTTATTACCCTTATTCATTGATTGTTAGTTCCTTCAAATTCAGACGCAAATATTATGCATGTATTTTCAGAAGCGAGAGACCATATTTTAATTTTAAATATTTTATTCTTCAATAAATTAAGGCAAATAATTTCTGAAGTAAGAAGTGAAATGCTGGATTTACTTATTTTTATGTTCATTCTGAAAACGACCGGTACATTCACACCGGTTCATTCTGCAGGGTACCTAATATTGCGTAATGAGTTTAGGTCCACACAGGAAATCGCCAGGCAGAATATACAAGTGTCATTTTACATCCGGTCGACGGACCTCTGACCGAATACATGTGTCACAATATTTGGCAATAATCAGAAACGCAATGCACATTTTGTGACCCGTTAACTAACTAACTTTAATAATGCTCAATTTTACCCCTAAGGGTTGAAGGCATGCACAAGGAATATATACAAACAACGTACACAAGTCAAATAGACAAAAACATAATAAGAACAGAAAATAAAATTTAAACAAATTACGCTACCCGTGACTAGAATAGCAGATGCAATACACATTTTAAAGGTTCTAATAGGTGATCAAAATACACGACCCTGATCACGTTGAAGTATACATTAGGAATGGGTGCATATTAATGCACACTTCCGGATCAAGGGGGTGTTCGACAATTTAGTAAAATTCGTGTATAAATTGGGTAAAAATTTGGCAAACAAAAGCCTGGTACCCCGTTTTCAAAACTGTTGGATCCGCACCTAATGCGGCACAAAAGAAATGTATAAAGATAGAGAAGTCCAGAAAAATGTCCAAAATATTTTCTTATCAATGTGTGACGTAAAAGTGTTTTTTGACGTTTGCTTCGCTGGGTATGGTACTGCTTTGACGGCTGTTTTGCCTGTTTTGTTCATGTATTTAGATACAGTTATAGCGACAGCCGGAGCCTTTGAACCGTAATGAGAGCGGGAGGTTTGGCGCTTTAAAATCTGATTCAACCCACCATTTCTTTGGAAATGCCTGTACCAAGTCAGGGTCATTACGGGTTTCACAGTTTTCCGGTTGTTGACTGATTTTGTCTGTTTATATAATTATGAGTTTTTACTTTCCCTTTGTAAGATTGTTCGGAGTTCGGTAATTTTGTTATTACCCTTATTCATTGATTGTTAGTTCCTTCAAATTCAGACGCAAATATTATGCATGTATTTTCAGAAGCGAGAGACCATATTTTAATTTTAAATATTTTATTCTTCAATAAATTAAGGCAAATAATTTCTGAAGTAAGAAGTGAAATGCTGGATTTACTTATTTTTATGTTCATTCTGAAAACGACCGGTACATTCACACCGGTTCATTCTGCAGGGTACCTAATATTGCGTAATGAGTTTAGGTCCACACAGGAAATCGCCAGGCAGAATATACAAGTGTCATTTTACATCCGGTCGACGGGCCTCTGACCGAATACATGTGTCACAATATTTGGCAATAATCAGAAACGCAATGCACATTTTGTGACCCGTTAACTAACTAACTTTAATAATGCTCAATTTTACCCCTAAGGGTTGAAGGCATGCACAAGGAATATATACAAACAACGTACACAAGTCAAATAGACAAAAACATAATAAGAACAGAAAATAAAATTTAAACAAATTACGCTACCCGTGACTAGAATAGCAGATGCAATACACATTTTAAAGGTTCTAATAGGTGATCAAAATACACGACCCTGATCACGTTGAAGTATACATTAGGAATGGGTGCATATTAATGCACACTTCCGGATCAAGGGGGTGTTCGACAATTTAGTAAAATTCGTGTATAAATTGGGTAAAAATTTGGCAAACAAAAGCCTGGTACCCCGTTTTCAAAACTGTTGGATCCGCACCTAATGCGGCACAAAAAAAATGTATAAAGATAGAGAAGTCCAGAAAAATGTCCAAAATATTTTCTTATCAATGTGTGACGTAAAAGTGTTTTTGACGTTTGCTTCGCTGGGTATGGTACTGCTTTGACGGCTGTTTTGCCTGTTTTGTTCCTGTATTTAGATACAGTTATAGCGACAGCTGGAGCCTTTGAACCGTAATGAGAGCGGGAGGTTTGGCGCTTTAAAATCTGATTCAACCCACTATTTCTTTAGAAATGCCTGTGCCAAGTCAGGGTCATTACGGTTTTCACAGTTTTCCGGTTGTTGACTGATTTTGTCTGTATATATAATTATGAGTTTTGACTTTTCCTTTGTAAGATTTTTCGGAGTTCGGTAATTTTGCTATTACCCTTATTCATTGATTGTTAGTTCCTTCAAATTCCGACGCAAATATTATGCGAAAAATATATTTCTTATATTTTTCATGTATTTTCAGAAGCGAGAGACCATATTTCAATTTTAAATATTTTATTCTTCAATAAATTAAGGCAAATAATTTCTGAAGTAAGAAGTGAAATGCTGGATTTACTTATTTTTATCTTCATTCTGAAAACGACAGGTACATTCACACCGGTTCACTCAGCAGGGTACCTAATATTGCGTAATGAGCTTAGGTCCACACAGGAAATCGCCAGGCAGAATATACAAGTGTCATTTTACATCCGGTCGGCGGGCCTCTCACCGAATACATGTGTTACAATATTTGGCAATAATCAGAAACGCAATGCACATTTTGTGACCCGTTAACTAACTAACTTTATTAATGCTCAATTTTACCCCTAAGGGTTGAAGGCATGCACAAGGAATATATATAAACAACGTACACAAGTCAAATAGACAAAAACATAATAAGAACAGAAACTAAAATGAAAACAAATTACGCTACCCGTGACTAGAATAGCAGATGCAATACACATTTTAAAGGTTCTAATAGGTGATCAAAATACACGACCCTGATCACGTTGAAGTATACATTAGGAATGGGTGCATATTAATGCACACTTCCGGATCAAGGTGTTGTTCGACAATTTAGTAAAATTCGTGTATAAATTGGGGAAAAATTAGCAAACAAAAGCCTGGTACCCCGTTTTCAAAACTGTTGGATCCGCACCTAATGCGGCACAAAAAAAATGTATAAAGATAGAGAAGTCCAGAAAAATGTCCAAAATATTTTCTTATCAATGTGTGACGTAAAACTGTTTTTGACGTTTGCTTCGCTGGGTATGGTACTGCTTTGACGGCTGTTTTGCCTGTTTTGTTCCTGTATTTAGATACAGTTATAGCGACAGCCGGAGCCTTTGAACCGTAATGAGAGCGGGAGGTTTGGCGCTTTAAAATCTGATTCAACCCACTATTTCTTTAGAAATGCCTGTGCCAAGTCAGGGTCATTACGGTTTTCACAGTTTTCCGGTTGTTGACTGATTTTGTCTGTATATATAATTATGAGTTTTGACTTTTCCTTTGTAAGATTTTTCGGAGTTCGGTAATTTTGCTATTACCCTTATTCATTGATTGTTAGTTCCTTCAAATTCAGACGCAAATATTATGCGAAAAATATATTTCTTATATTTTTCATGTATTTTCAGAAGCGAGAGACCATATTTCAATTTTAAATATTTTATTCTTCAATAAATTAAGGCAAATAATTTCTGAAGTAAGAAGTGAAATGCTGGATTTACTTATTTTTATCTTCATTCTGAAAACGACAGGTACATTCACACCGGTTCACTCAGCAGGGTACCTAATATTGCGTAATGAGCTTAGGTCCACACAGGAAATCGCCAGGCAGAATATACAAGTGTCATTTTACATCCGGTCGACGGGCCTCTCACCGAATACATGTGTTACAATATTTGGCAATAATCAGAAACGCAATGCACATTTTGTGACCCGTTAACTAACTAACTTTATTAATGCTCAATTTTACCCCTAAGGGTTGAAGGCATGCACAAGGAATATATATAAACAACGTACACAAGTCAAATAGACAAAAACATAATAAGAACAGAAAATAAAATGAAAACAAATTACGCTACCCGTGACTAGAATAGCAGATGCAATACACATTTTAAAGGTTCTAATAGGTGATCAAAAATACACGACCCTGATCACGTTGAAGTATACATTATAAATGGGTGCATATTAATGCACACTTCCGGTTCAAGGGGTTGTTCGACAATTTAGTAAAATTCGTGTATAAATTGGGTAAAAATTAGCAAACAATAGCCTGACACCCCGTTTTCAAAACTGCTGGATCCGCACCTAATGCAGCACATAAAAATGTATAAAGATAGAGAAGTCCAGAAAAATGCCAAAAATATTTTCTTATCAATGTGTGACGTAAGTGTTTTTGACGTTTGCTTCGCTGGGAATGGTACTGCTTTGACGGCTGTTTTGCCTGTTTTGTTCCTGTATTTAGATACTGTTATAGCGACAACCGGAGCCTTTGAACCGTAATGAGAGCGGGAGGTTTGGCGCTTTAAAATCTGATTCAATCCACCATTTCTTTAGAAATGCCTGTATCAAGTCAGGGTCATTACGGTTTTCACAGTTTTCCGGTTGTTGACTGATTTTGTCTGTTTATATAATTATGAGTTTTGACTTTCCCTTTGTAAGATTGTTCGGAGTTCGGTAATTTTGTTATTACCCTTATTCATTGATTGTTAGTTCCATCAAATTCAGACGCAAATATTATGCGAAAAATATATTTCTTATATTTTCCATGTATTTTCAGAAGCGAGAGACCATATTTTAATTTTAAATATTTTATTCTTCAATAAATTAAGGCAAATAATTTCTGAAGTAAGAAGTGAAATGCTGGATTTACTTATATTTATGTTCATTCTGAAAACGACAGGTACATTCACACCGGTTCACTCTGCAGGGTACCTAATATTGCGTAATGAGTTTAGGTCCACACAGGAAATCGCCAGGCAGAATATACAAGTGTCATTTTACATCCGGTCGACGGGCCTCTGACCGAATACATGTGTCACAATATTTGGGGATAATCAGAAACGCAATGCACATTTTGTGACCCGTTAACTAACTAACTTTATTAATGCTCAATTTTACCCCTAAGGGTTGAAGGCATGCACAAGGAATATATATAAACAACGTACACAAGTCAAATAGACAAAAACATAATAAGAACAGAAACTAAAATGAAAACAAATTACGCTACCCGTGACTAGAATAGCAGATGCAATACACATTTTAAAGGTTCTAATAGGTGATCAAAATACACGACCCTGATCACGTTGAAGTATACATTATAAATGGGTGCATATTAATGCACACTTCCGGTTCAAGGGGTTGTTCGACAATTTAGTAAAATTCGTGTATAAATTGGGTAAAAATTAGCAAACAATAGCCTGACACCCCGTTTTCAAAACTGCTGAATCCGCACCTAATGCAGCACATAAAAATGTATAAAGATAGAGAAGTCCAGAAAAATGCCAAAAATATTTTCTTATCAATGTGTGACGTAAGTCTTTTTGACGTTTGCTTCGCTGGGAATGGTACTGCTTTGACGGCTGTTTTGCCTGTTTTGTTCCTGTATTTAGATACTGTTATAGCGACAACCGGAGCCTTTGAACCGTAATGAGAGCGGGAGGTTTGGCGCTTTAAAATCTGATTCAATCCACCATTTCTTTAGAAATGCCTGTATCAAGTCAGGGTCATTACGGTTTTCACAGTTTTCCGGTTGTTGACTGATTTTGTCTGTTTATATAATTATGAGTTTTGACTTTCCCTTTGTAAGATTGTTCGGAGTTCGGTAATTTTGTTATTACCCTTATTCATTGATTGTTAGTTCCTTCAAATTCAGACGCAAATATTATGCATGTATTTTCAGAAGCGAGAGACCATATTTTAATTTTAAATATTTTATTCTTCAATAAATTAAGGCAAATAATTTCTGAAGTAAGAAGTGAAATGCTGGATTTACTTATTTTTATGTTCATTCTGAAAACGACCGGTACATTCACACCGGTTCATTCTGCAGGGTACCTAATATTGCGTAATGAGTTTAGGTCCACACAGGAAATCGCCAGGCAGAATATACAAGTGTCATTTTACATCCGGTCGACGGGCCTCTGACCGAATACATGTGTCACAATATTTGGCAATAATCAGAAACGCAATGCACATTTTGTGACCCGTTAACTAACTAACTTTAATAATGCTCAATTTTACCCCTAAGGGTTGAAGGCATGCACAAGGAATATATACAAACAACGTACACAAGTCAAATAGACAAAAACATAATAAGAACAGAAAATAAAATTTAAACAAATTACGCTACCCGTGACTAGAATAGCAGATGCAATACACATTTTAAAGGTTCTAATAGGTGATCAAAATACACGACCCTGATCACGTTGAAGTATACATTAGGAATGGGTGCATATTAATGCACACTTCCGGATCAAGGTGTTGTTCGACAATTTAGTAAAATTCGTGTATAAATTGGGGAAAAATTAGCAAACAAAAGCCTGGTACCCCGTTTTCAAAACTGTTGGATCCGCACCTAATGCGGCACAAAAAAAATGTATAAAGATAGAGAAGTCCAGAAAAATGTCCAAAATATTTTCTTATCAATGTGTGACGTAAAACTGTTTTTGACGTTTGCTTCGCTGGGTATGGTACTGCTTTGACGGCTGTTTTGCCTGTTTTGTTCCTGTATTTAGATACAGTTATAGCGACAGCCGGAGCCTTTGAACCGTAATGAGAGCGGGAGGTTTGGCGCTTTAAAATCTGATTCAACCCACTATTTCTTTAGAAATGCCTGTGCCAAGTCAGGGTCATTACGGTTTTCACAGTTTTCCGGTTGTTGACTGATTTTGTCTGTATATATAATTATGAGTTTTGACTTTTCCTTTGTAAGATTTTTCGGAGTTCGGTAATTTTGCTATTACCCTTATTCATTGATTGTTAGTTCCTTCAAATTCAGACGCAAATATTATGCGAAAAATATATTTCTTATATTTTTCATGTATTTTCAGAAGCGAGAGACCATATTTCAATTTTAAATATTTTATTCTTCAATAAATTAAGGCAAATAATTTCTGAAGTAAGAAGTGAAATGCTGGATTTACTTATTTTTATCTTCATTCTGAAAACGACAGGTACATTCACACCGGTTCACTCAGCAGGGTACCTAATATTGCGTAATGAGCTTAGGTCCACACAGGAAATCGCCAGGCAGAATATACAAGTGTCATTTTACATCCGGTCGACGGGCCTCTCACCGAATACATGTGTTACAATATTTGGCAATAATCAGAAACGCAATGCACATTTTGTGACCCGTTAACTAACTAACTTTATTAATGCTCAATTTTACCCCTAAGGGTTGAAGGCATGCACAAGGAATATATATAAACAACGTACACAAGTCAAATAGACAAAAACATAATAAGAACAGAAAATAAAATGAAAACAAATTACGCTACCCGTGACTAGAATAGCAGATGCAATACACATTTTAAAGGTTCTAATAGGTGATCAAAAATACACGACCCTGATCACGTTGAAGTATACATTATAAATGGGTGCATATTAATGCACACTTCCGGTTCAAGGGGTTGTTCGACAATTTAGTAAAATTCGTGTATAAATTGGGTAAAAATTAGCAAACAATAGCCTGACACCCCGTTTTCAAAACTGCTGGATCCGCACCTAATGCAGCACATAAAAATGTATAAAGATAGAGAAGTCCAGAAAAATGCCAAAAATATTTTCTTATCAATGTGTGACGTAAGTGTTTTTGACGTTTGCTTCGCTGGGAATGGTACTGCTTTGACGGCTGTTTTGCCTGTTTTGTTCCTGTATTTAGATACTGTTATAGCGACAACCGGAGCCTTTGAACCGTAATGAGAGCGGGAGGTTTGGCGCTTTAAAATCTGATTCAATCCACCATTTCTTTAGAAATGCCTGTATCAAGTCAGGGTCATTACGGTTTTCACAGTTTTCCGGTTGTTGACTGATTTTGTCTGTTTATATAATTATGAGTTTTGACTTTCCCTTTGTAAGATTGTTCGGAGTTCGGTAATTTTGTTATTACCCTTATTCATTGATTGTTAGTTCCATCAAATTCAGACGCAAATATTATGCGAAAAATATATTTCTTATATTTTCCATGTATTTTCAGAAGCGAGAGACCATATTTTAATTTTAAATATTTTATTCTTCAATAAATTAAGGCAAATAATTTCTGAAGTAAGAAGTGAAATGCTGGATTTACTTATATTTATGTTCATTCTGAAAACGACAGGTACATTCACACCGGTTCACTCTGCAGGGTACCTAATATTGCGTAATGAGTTTAGGTCCACACAGGAAATCGCCAGGCAGAATATACAAGTGTCATTTTACATCCGGTCGACGGGCCTCTGACCGAATACATGTGTCACAATATTTGGGGATAATCAGAAACGCAATGCACATTTTGTGACCCGTTAACTAACTAACTTTATTAATGCTCAATTTTACCCCTAAGGGTTGAAGGCATGCACAAGGAATATATATAAACAACGTACACAAGTCAAATAGACAAAAACATAATAAGAACAGAAACTAAAATGAAAACAAATTACGCTACCCGTGACTAGAATAGCAGATGCAATACACATTTTAAAGGTTCTAATAGGTGATCAAAATACACGACCCTGATCACGTTGAAGTATACATTATAAATGGGTGCATATTAATGCACACTTCCGGTTCAAGGGGTTGTTCGACAATTTAGTAAAATTCGTGTATAAATTGGGTAAAAATTAGCAAACAATAGCCTGACACCCCGTTTTCAAAACTGCTGGATCCGCACCTAATGCAGCACATAAAAATGTATAAAGATAGAGAAGTCCAGAAAAATGCCAAAAATATTTTCTTATCAATGTGTGACGTAAGTGTTTTTGACGTTTGCTTCGCTGGGAATGGTACTGCTTTGACGGCTGTTTTGCCTGTTTTGTTCCTGTATTTAGATACTGTTATAGCGACAACCGGAGCCTTTGAACCGTAATGAGAGCGGGAGGTTTGGCGCTTTAAAATCTGATTCAATCCACCATTTCTTTAGAAATGCCTGTATCAAGTCAGGGTCATTACGGTTTTCACAGTTTTCCGGTTGTTGACTGATTTTGTCTGTTTATATAATTATGAGTTTTGACTTTCCCTTTGTAAGATTGTTCGGAGTTCGGTAATTTTGTTATTACCCTTATTCATTGATTGTTAGTTCCATCAAATTCAGACGCAAATATTATGCGAAAAATATATTTCTTATATTTTCCATGTATTTTCAGAAGCGAGAGACCATATTTTAATTTTAAATATTTTATTCTTCAATAAATTAAGGCAAATAATTTCTGAAGTAAGAAGTGAAATGCTGGATTTACTTATATTTATGTTCATTCTGAAAACGACAGGTACATTCACACCGGTTCACTCTGCAGGGTACCTAATATTGCGTAATGAGTTTAGGTCCACACAGGAAATCGCCAGGCAGAATATACAAGTGTCATTTTACATCCGGTCGACGGGCCTCTGACCGAATACATGTGTCACAATATTTGGGGATAATCAGAAACGCAATGCACATTTTGTGACCCGTTAACCAACTAACTTTAATAATGCTCAATTTTACCCCTAAGGGTTGAAGGCATGCACAAGGAATATATACAAACAACGTACACAAGTCAAATAGACAAAAACATAATAAGAACAGAAAATAAAACGAAAACAAATTACGCTACCCGTGACTAGAATAGCAGATGCAATACACATTTTAAAGGTTCTAATAGGTGATCAAAATACACGACCCTGATCACGTTGAAGTATACATTAGGAATGGGTGCATATTAATGCACACTTCCGGATCAAGGGGGTGTTCGACAATTTAGTAAAATTCGTGTATAAATTGGCAAACAAGAGTCTGGCACCCCGTTTTCAAAACTGTTGCATTCGCACCTAATGCAGCACAAAAAAAATGTATAAAGATAAAGATGTCCAGAAAAATGTCAAAAATATTTTTTTATCAATGTGTGACGTAAAAGTGTTTTTGACGTTTGCTTCGCTGGGTATGGTACTGCTTTGACGGCTGTTTTGCCTGTTTTGTTCCTGTATTTAGATACTGTTATAGCGACAACCGGAGCCTTTGAACCGTAATGAGAGCGGGAGGTTTGGCGCTTTAAAATCTGATTCAACCCACCATTTCTTTGGAAATGCCTGTACCAAGTCAGGGTCATTACGGTTTTCACAGTTTTCCGGTTGTTGACTGATTTTGTCTGTTTATATAATTATGAGTTTTTACTTTCCCTTTGTAAGATTGTTCGGAGTTCGGTAATTTTGTTATTACCCTTATTCATTGATTGTTAGTTCCTTCAAATTCAGACGCAAATATTATGCGAAAAATATATTTCTTATATTTTTCATGTATTTTCAGAAGCGAGAGACCATATTTTAATTTTAAATATTTTATTCTTCAATAAATTAAGGCAAATAATTTCTGAAGTAAGAAGTGAAATGCTGGATTTACTTATTTTTATCTTCATTCTGAAAACGACAGGTACATTCACACCGGTTCACTCTGCAGGGTACCTAATATTGCGTAATGAGTTTAGGTCCACACAGGAAATCGCCAGGCAGAATATACAAGTGTCATTTTACATCCGGTCGACGGGCCTCTGACCGAATACATGTGTCACAATATTTGGCAATAATCAGAAACGCAATGCACATTTTGTGACCCGTTAACTAACTAACTTTAATAATGCTCAATTTTACCCCTAAGGGTTGAAGGCATGCACAAGGAATATATATAAACAACGTACACAAATCAAATAGACAAAAACATAATAAGAACAGAAAATAAAATGAAAACAAATTACGCTACCCGTGACTAGAATAGCAGATGCAATACACATTTTAAAGGTTCTAATAGGTGATCAAAATACACGACCCTGATCACGTTGAAGTATACATTAGGAATGGGTGCATATTAATGCACACTTCCGGATCAAGGGGGTGTTCGACAATTTAGTAAAATTCGTGTATAAATTGGGTAAAAATTTGGCAAACAAAAGCCTGGTACCCCGTTTTCAAAACTGTTGGATCCGCACCTAATGCGGCACAAAAAAAATGTATAAAGATAGAGAAGTCCAGAAAAATGTCCAAAATATTTTCTTATCAATGTGTGACGTAAAAGTGTTTTTGACGTTTGCTTCGCTGGGTATGGTACTGCTTTGACGGCTGTTTTGCCTGTTTTGTTCCTGTATTTAGATACAGTTATAGCGACAGCTGGAGCCTTTGAACCGTAATGAGAGCGGGAGGTTTGGCGCTTTAAAATCTGATTCAACCCACTATTTCTTTAGAAATGCCTGTGCCAAGTCAGGGTCATTACGGTTTTCACAGTTTTCCGGTTGTTGACTGATTTTGTCTGTATATATAATTATGAGTTTTGACTTTTCCTTTGTAAGATTTTTCGGAGTTCGGTAATTTTGCTATTACCCTTATTCATTGATTGTTAGTTCCTTCAAATTCCGACGCAAATATTATGCGAAAAATATATTTCTTATATTTTTCATGTATTTTCAGAAGCGAGAGACCATATTTCAATTTTAAATATTTTATTCTTCAATAAATTAAGGCAAATAATTTCTGAAGTAAGAAGTGAAATGCTGGATTTACTTATTTTTATCTTCATTCTGAAAACGACAGGTACATTCACACCGGTTCACTCAGCAGGGTACCTAATATTGCGTAATGAGCTTAGGTCCACACAGGAAATCGCCAGGCAGAATATACAAGTGTCATTTTACATCCGGTCGGCGGGCCTCTCACCGAATACATGTTTTACAATATTTGGCAATAATCAGAAACGCAATGCACATTTTGTGACCCGTTAACTAACTAACTTTATTAATGCTCAATTTTACCCCTAAGGGTTGAAGGCATGCACAAGGAATATATATAAACAACGTACACAAGTCAAATAGACAAAAACATAATAAGAACAGAAACTAAAATGAAAACAAATTACGCTACCCGTGACTAGAATAGCAGATGCAATACACATTTTAAAGGTTCTAATAGGTGATCAAAATACACGACCCTGATCACGTTGAAGTATACATTATAAATGGGTGCATATTAATGCACACTTCCGGTTCAAGGGGTTGTTCGAAAATTTAGTAAAATTCGTGTATAAATTGGGTAAAAATTAGCAAACAATAGCCTGACACCCCGTTTTCAAAACTGCTGGATCCGCACCTAATGCAGCACATAAAAATGTATAAAGATAGAGAAGTCCAGAAAAATGCCAAAAATATTTTCTTATCAATGTGTGACGTAAGTCTTTTTGACGTTTGCTTCGCTGGGAATGGTACTGCTTTGACGGCTGTTTTGCCTGTTTTGTTCCTGTATTTAGATACTGTTATAGCGACAACCGGAGCCTTTGAACCGTAATGAGAGCGGGAGGTTTGGCGCTTTAAAATCTGATTCAATCCACCATTTCTTTAGAAATGCCTGTATCAAGTCAGGGTCATTACGGTTTTCACAGTTTTCCGGTTGTTGACTGATTTTGTCTGTTTATATAATTATGAGTTTTGACTTTCCCTTTGTAAGATTGTTCGGAGTTCGGTAATTTTGTTATTACCCTTATTCATTGATTGTTAGTTCCTTCAAATTCAGACGCAAATATTATGCATGTATTTTCAGAAGCGAGAGACCATATTTTAATTTTAAATATTTTATTCTTCAATAAATTAAGGCAAATAATTTCTGAAGTAAGAAGTGAAATGCTGGATTTACTTATTTTTATGTTCATTCTGAAAACGACCGATACATTCACACCGGTTCATTCTGCAGGGTACCTAATATTGCGTAATGAGTTTAGGTCCACACAGGAAATCGCCAGGCAGAATATACAAGTGTCATTTTACATCCGGTCGACGGGCCTCTGACCGAATACATGTGTCACAATATTTGGCAATAATCAGAAACGCAATGCACATTTTGTGACCCGTTAACTAACTAACTTTAATAATGCTCAATTTTACCCCTAAGGGTTGAAGGCATGCACAAGGAATATATACAAACATCGTACACAAGTCAAATAGACAAAAACATAATAAGAACAGAAAATAAAATTTAAACAAATTACGCTACCCGTGACTAGAATAGCAGATGCAATACACATTTTAAAGGTTCTAATAGGTGATCAAAATACACGACCCTGATCACGTTGAAGTATACATTAGGAATGGGTGCATATTAATGCACACTTCCGGATCAAGGTGTTGTTCGACAATTTAGTAAAATTCGTGTATAAATTGGGTAAAAATTAGCAAACAAAAGCCTGGTACCCCGTTTTCAAAACTGTTGGATCCGCACCTAATGCGGCACAAAAATTTTTTATAAAGATAGAGAAGTCCAGAAAAATGTCCAAAATATTTTCTTATCAATGTGTGACGTAAAACTGTTTTTGACGTTTGCTTCGCTGGGTATGGTACTGCTTTGACGGCTGTTTTGCCTGTTTTGTTCCTGTATTTAGATACAGTTATAGCGACAGCCGGAGCCTTTGAACCGTAATGAGAGCGGGAGGTTTGGCGCTTTAAAATCTGATTCAACCCACTATTTCTTTAGAAATGGCTGTGCCAAGTCAGGGTCATTACGGTTTTCACAGTTTTCCGGTTGTTGACTGATTTTGTCTGTATATATAATTATGAGTTTTGACTTTTCCTTTGTAAGATTTTTCGGAGTTCGGTAATTTTGCTATTACCCTTATTCATTGATTGTTAGTTCCTTCAAATTCCGACGCAAATATTATGCGAAAAATATATTTCTTATATTTTTCATGTATTTTCAGAAGCGAGAGACCATATTTCAATTTTAAATATTTTATTCTTCAATAAATTAAGGCAAATAATTTCTGAAGTAAGAAGTGAAATGCTGGATTTACTTATTTTTATCTTCATTCTGAAAACGACAGGTACATTCACACCGGTTCACTCAGCAGGGTACCTAATATTGCGTAATGAGCTTAGGTCCACACAGGAAATCGCCAGGCAGAATATACAAGTGTCATTTTACATCCGGTCGACGGGCCTCTCACCGAATACATGTGTTACAATATTTGGCAATAATCAGAAACGCAATGCACATTTTGTGACCCGTTAACTAACTAACTTTATTAATGCTCAATTTTACCCCTAAGGGTTGAAGGCATGCACAAGGAATATATATAAACAACGTACACAAGTCAAATAGACAAAAACATAATAAGAACAGAAAATAAAATGAAAACAAATTACGCTACCCGTGACTAGAATAGCAGATGCAATACACATTTTAAAGGTTCTAATAGGTGATCAAAAATACACGACCCTGATCACGTTGAAGTATACATTATAAATGGGTGCATATTAATGCACACTTCCGGTTCAAGGGGTTGTTCGACAATTTAGTAAAATTCGTGTATAAATTGGGTAAAAATTAGCAAACAATAGCCTGACACCCCGTTTTCAAAACTGCTGGATCCGCACCTAATGCAGCACATAAAAATGTATAAAGATAGAGAAGTCCAGAAAAATGCCAAAAATATTTTCTTATCAATGTGTGACGTAAGTGTTTTTGACGTTTGCTTCGCTGGGAATGGTACTGCTTTGACGGCTGTTTTGCCTGTTTTGTTCCTGTATTTAGATACTGTTATAGCGACAACCGGAGCCTTTGAACCGTAATGAGAGCGGGAGGTTTGGCGCTTTAAAATCTGATTCAATCCACCATTTCTTTAGAAATGCCTGTATCAAGTCAGGGTCATTACGGTTTTCACAGTTTTCCGGTTGTTGACTGATTTTGTCTGTTTATATAATTATGAGTTTTGACTTTCCCTTTGTAAGATTGTTCGGAGTTCGGTAATTTTGTTATTACCCTTATTCATTGATTGTTAGTTCCATCAAATTCAGACGCAAATATTATGCGAAAAATATATTTCTTATATTTTCCATGTATTTTCAGAAGCGAGAGACCATATTTTAATTTTAAATATTTTATTCTTCAATAAATTAAGGCAAATAATTTCTGAAGTAAGAAGTGAAATGCTGGATTTACTTATATTTATGTTCATTCTGAAAACGACAGGTACATTCACACCGGTTCACTCTGCAGGGTACCTAATATTGCGTAATGAGTTTAGGTCCACACAGGAAATCGCCAGGCAGAATATACAAGTGTCATTTTACATCCGGTCGACGGGCCTCTGACCGAATACATGTGTCACAATATTTGGGGATAATCAGAAACGCAATGCACATTTTGTGACCCGTTAACTAACTAACTTTATTAATGCTCAATTTTACCCCTAAGGGTTGAAGGCATGCACAAGGAATATATATAAACAACGTACACAAGTCAAATAGACAAAAACATAATAAGAACAGAAACTAAAATGAAAACAAATTACGCTACCCGTGACTAGAATAGCAGATGCAATACACATTTTAAAGGTTCTAATAGGTGATCAAAATACACGACCCTGATCACGTTGAAGTATACATTATAAATGGGTGCATATTAATGCACACTTCCGGTTCAAGGGGTTGTTCGAAAATTTAGTAAAATTCGTGTATAAATTGGGTAAAAATTAGCAAACAATAGCCTGACACCCCGTTTTCAAAACTGCTGGATCCGCACCTAATGCAGCACATAAAAATGTATAAAGATAGAGAAGTCCAGAAAAATGCCAAAAATATTTTCTTATCAATGTGTGACGTAAGTGTTTTTGACGTTTGCTTCGCTGGGAATGGTACTGCTTTGACGGCTGTTTTGCCTGTTTTGTTCCTGTATTTAGATACTGTTATAGCGACAACCGGAGCCTTTGAACCGTAATGAGAGCGGGAGGTTTGGCGCTTTAAAATCTGATTCAATCCACCATTTCTTTAGAAATGCCTGTATCAAGTCAGGGTCATTACGGTTTTCACAGTTTTCCGGTTGTTGACTGATTTTGTCTGTTTATATAATTATGAGTTTTGACTTTCCCTTTGTAAGATTGTTCGGAGTTCGGTAATTTTGTTATTACCCTTATTCATTGATTGTTAGTTCCATCAAATTCAGACGCAAATATTATGCGAAAAATATATTTCTTATATTTTCCATGTATTTTCAGAAGCGAGAGACCATATTTTAATTTTAAATATTTTATTCTTCAATAAATTAAGGCAAATAATTTCTGAAGTAAGAAGTGAAATGCTGGATTTACTTATATTTATGTTCATTCTGAAAACGACAGGTACATTCACACCGGTTCACTCTGCAGGGTACCTAATATTGCGTAATGAGTTTAGGTCCACACAGGAAATCGCCAGGCAGAATATACAAGTGTCATTTTACATCCGGTCGACGGGCCTCTGACCGAATACATGTGTCACAATATTTGGGGATAATCAGAAACGCAATGCACATTTTGTGACCCGTTAACCAACTAACTTTAATAATGCTCAATTTTACCCCTAAGGGTTGAAGGCATGCACAAGGAATATATACAAACAACGTACACAAGTCAAATAGACAAAAACATAATAAGAACAGAAAATAAAACGAAAACAAATTACGCTACCCGTGACTAGAATAGCAGATGCAATACACATTTTAAAGGTTCTAATAGGTGATCAAAATACACGACCCTGATCACGTTGAAGTATACATTAGGAATGGGTGCATATTAATGCACACTTCCGGATCAAGGGGGTGTTCGACAATTTAGTAAAATTCGTGTATAAATTGGCAAACAAGAGCCTGGCACCCCGTTTTCAAAACTGTTGCATTCGCACCTAATGCAGCACAAAAAAAATGTATAAAGATAAAGATGTCCAGAAAAATGTCAAAAATATTTTTTTATCAATGTGTGACGTAAAAGTGTTTTTGACGTTTGCTTCGCTGGGTATGGTACTGCTTTGACGGCTGTTTTGCCTGTTTTGTTCCTGTATTTAGATACTGTTATAGCGACAACCGGAGCCTTTGAACCGTAATGAGAGCGGGAGGTTTGGCGCTTTAAAATCTGATTCAACCCACCATTTCTTTGGAAATGCCTGTACCAAGTCAGGGTCATTACGGTTTTCACAGTTTTCCGGTTGTTGACTGATTTTGTCTGTTTATATAATTATGAGTTTTGACTTTCCCTTTGTAAGATTGTTCGGAGTTCGGTAATTTTGTTATTACCCTTATTCATTGATTGTTAGTTCCTTCAAATTCAGACGCAAATATTATGCGAAAAATATATTTCTTATATTTTTCATGTATTTTCAGAAGCGAGAGACCATATTTTAATTTTAAATATTTTATTCTTCAATAAATTAAGGCAAATAATTTCTGAAGTAAGAAGTGAAATGCTGGATTTACTTATTTTTATCTTCATTCTGAAAACGACAGGTACATTCACACCGGTTCACTCTGCAGGGTACCTAATATTGCGTAATGAGTTTAGGTCCACACAGGAAATCGCCAGGCAGAATATACAAGTGTCATTTTACATCCGGTCGACGGGCCTCTGACCGAATACATGTGTCACAATATTTGGCAATAATCAGAAACGCAATGCACATTTTGTGACCCGTTAACTAACTAACTTTAATAATGCTCAATTTTACCCCTAAGGGTTGAAGGCATGCACAAGGAATATATATAAACAACGTACACAAGTCAAATAGACAAAAACATAATAAGAACAGAAAATAAAATGAAAACAAATTACGCTACCCGTGACTAGAATAGCAGATGCAATACACATTTTAAAGGTTCTAATAGGTGATCAAAATACACGACCCTGATCACGTTGAAGTATACATTATGAATGGGTGCATATTAATGCACACTTCCGGTTCAAGGGGTTGTTCGACAATTTAGTAAAATTCGTGTATAAATTGGGTAAAAATTAGCAAACAATAGCCTGACACCCCGTTTTCAAAACTGCTGGATCCGCACCTAATGCAGCACAAAAAAATGTATAAAGATAGAGAAGTCCAGAAAAATGTCAAAAATATTTTCTTATCAATGTGTGACGTAAAAGTGTTTTTGACGTTTGCTTCGCTGGGAATGGTACTGCTTTGACGGCTGTTTTGCCTGTTTTGTTCCTGTATTTAGATACTGTTATAGCGACAACCGGAGCCTTTGAACCGTAATGAGAGCGGGAGGTTTGACGCTTTAAAATCTGATTCAACCCACCATTTCTTTGGAAATGCCTGTACCAAGTCAGGGTCATTACGGTTTTCACAGTTTTCCGGTTGTTGACTGATTTTGTCTGTTTATATAATTATGAGTTTTGACTTTCCCTTTGTAAGATTGTTCGGAGTTCGGTAATTTTGTTATTACCCTTATTCATTGATTGTTAGTTCCTTCAAATTCAGACGCAAATATTATGCGAAAAATATATTTCTTATATTTTCCATGTATTTTCAGAAGCGAGAGACCATATTTTAATTTTAAATATTTTATTCTTCAATAAATTAAGGCAAATAATTTCTGAAGTAAGAAGTGAAATGCTGGATTTACTTATATTTATGTTCATTCTGAAAATGACAGGTACATTCACACCGGTTCACTCTGCAGGGTACCTAATATTGCGTAATGAGTTTAGGTCCACACAGGAAATCGCCAGGCAGAATATACAAGTGTCATTTTACATCCGGTCGACGGGCCTCTGACCGAATACATGTGTCACAATATTTGGCAATAATCAGAAACGCAATGCACATTTTGTGACCCGTTAACTAGCTAACTTTAATAATGCTCAATTTTACCCCTAAGGGTTGAAGGCATGCACAAGGAATATATACAAACAACGTACACAAGTCAAATAGACAAAAACATAATAAGAACAGAAAATAAAATGAAAACAAATTACGCTACCCGTGACTAGAATACACATTTTAAAGGTTCTAATAGGTGATCAAAATACACGACCCTGATCACGTTGAAGTATACATTAGGAATGGGTGCATATTAATGCACACTTCCGGATCAAGGGGTTGTTCGACAATTTAGTAAAATTCGTGTATAAATTGGGTAAAAATTAGCAAACAAAAGCCTGGTACCCCGTTTTCAAAACTGCTGGATCCGCACCTAATGCAGCACAAAAAAAATGTATAAAGATAAAGAAGTCCAGAAAAATGTCCAAAATATTTTCTTATCAATGTGTGACGTAAAAGTGTTTTTGACGTTTGCTTCGCTGGGTATGGTACTGCTTTGACGGCTGTTTTGTTCCTGTATTTAGATACAGTTATAGCGACAGCCGGAGCCTTTGAACCGTAATGAGAGCGGGAGGTTTGGCGCTTTAAAATCTGATTCAACCCACTATTTCTTTAGAAATGCCTGTACCAAGTCAGGGTCATTACGGTTTTCACAGTTTTCCGGTTGTTGACTGATTTTGTCTGTATATATAATTATGAGGTTTCACTTTCCCTTTGTAAGATTGTTCGGAGTTCGGTAATTTTGCTATTACCCTTATTCATTGATTGTTAGTTCCTTCAAATTCCGACGCAAATATTATGCGAAAAATATATTTCTTATATTTTCCATGTATTTTCAGAAGCGAGAGACCATATTTTAATTTTAAATATTTTATTCTTCAATAAATTAAGGCAAATAATTTCTGAAGTAAGAAGTGAAATGCTGGATTTACTTATTTTTATGTTCATTCTGAAAACGACAGGTACATTCACACCGGTTCACTCTGCAGGGTACCTAATATTGCGTAATGAGTTTAGGTCCACACAGGAAATCGCCAGGCAGAATATACAAGTGTCATTTTACATCCGGTCGACGGGCCTCTGACCGAATACATGTGTCACAATATTTGGGGATAATCAGAAACGCAATGCACATTTTGTGACCCGTTAACCAACTAACTTTAATAATGCTCAATTTTACCCCTAAGGGTTGAAGGCATGCACAAGGAATATATACAAACAACGTACACAAGTCAAATAGACAAAAACATAATAAGAACAGAAAATAAAATGAAAACAAATTACGCTACCCGTGACTAGAATAGCAGATGCAATACACATTTTAAAGGTTCTAATAGGTGATCAAAATACACGACCCTGATCACGTTGAAGTATACATTATGAATGGGTGCATATTAATGCACACTTCCGGATCAAGGGGGTGTTCGACAATTTCGTAAAATTCGTGTATAAATTGGGTAAAATTTGGCAAACAAGAACCCCGTTTTCAAAACTGTTGGATTCGCACCTTTGCAGCACAAAAAAAATGTATAAAGATAAAGATGTCCAGAAAAATGTCAAAAATATTTTCTTATCAATGTGTGACGTAAAAGTGTTTTTGACGTTTGCTTCGCTGGGTATGGTACTGCTTTGACGGCTGTTTTGCCTGTTTTGTTCCTGTCTTTAGATACTGTTATAGCGACAACCGGAGCCTTTGAACCGTAATGAGAGCGGGAGGTTTGGCGCTTTAAAATCTGATTCAACCCACCATTTCTTTGGAAATGCCTGTACCAAGTCAGGGTCATTACGGTTTTCACAGTTTTCCGGTTGTTGACTGATTTTGTCTGTTTATATAATTATGAGTTTTGACTTTCCCTTTGTAAGATTGTTCGGAGTTCGGTAATTTTGTTATTACCCTTATTCATTGATTGTTAGTTCCTTCAAATTCAGACGCAAATATTATGCGAAAAATATATTTCTTATATTTTTCATGTATTTTCAGAAGCGAGAGACCATATTTTAATTTTAAATATTTTATTCTTCAATAAATTAAGGCAAATAATTTCTGAAGTAAGAAGTGAAATGCTGGATTTACTTATATTTATGTTCATTCTGAAAATGACAGGTACATTCACACCGGTTCACTCTGCAGGGTACCTAATATTGCGTAATGAGTTTAGGTCCACATAGGAAATCGCCAGGCAGAATATACAAGTGTCATTTTACATCCGGTCGACGGGCCTCTGACCGAATACATGTGTCACAATATTTGGCAATAATCAGAAACGCAATGCACATTTTGTGACCCGTTAACTAACTAACTTTAATAATGCTCAATTTTACCCCTAAGGGTTGAAGGCATGCACAAGGAATATATACAAACAACGTACACAAGTCAAATAGACAAAAACATAATAAGAACAGAAAATAAAATGAAAACAAATTACGCTACCCGTGACTAGAATAGCAGATGCAATACACATTTTAAAGGTTCTAATAGGTGATCAAAATACACGACCCTGATCACGTTGAAGTATACATTAGGAATGGGTGCATATTAATGCACACTTCCGGATCAAGGGGGTGTTCGACAATTTAGTAAAATTCGTGTATAAATTGGGTAAAAGTTGGCAAACAAGAGCCTGGCACCCCGTTTTCAAAACTGTTGGATTCGCACTTAATGCAGCACAAAAAAAATGTATAAAGATAAAGATGTCCAGAAAAATGTCAAAAATATTTTCTTATCAATGTGTGACGTAAAAGTGTTTTTGACGTTTGCTTTGCTGGGTATGGTACTGCTTTGACGGCTGTTTTGCCTGTTTTGTTCCTGTATTTAGATACTGTTATAGCGACAACCGGAGCCTTTGAACCGTAATGAGAGCGGGAGGTTTGGCGCTTTAAAATCTGATTCAACCCACCATTTCTTTGGAAATGCCTGTACCAAGTCAGGGTCATTACGGTTTTCACAGTTTTCCGGTTGTTGACTGATTTTGTCTGTTTATATAATTATGAGTTTTGACTTTCCCTTTGTAAGATTGTTCGGAGTTCGGTAATTTTGTTATTACCCTTATTCATTGATTGTTAGTTCCTTCAAATTCAGACGCAAATATTATGCGAAAAATATATTTCTTATATTTTCCATGTATTTTCAGAATCGAGAGACCATATTTTAATTTTAAATATTTTATTCTTCAATAAATTAAGGCAAATAATTTCTGAAGTAAGAAATGAAATGCTGGATTTACTTATTTTTATGTTCATTCTGAAAACGACAGGTACATTCACACCGGTTCACTCTGCAGGGTACCTAATATTGCGTAATGAGTTTAGGTCCACACAGGAAATCGCCAGGCAGAATATACAAGTGTCATTTTACATCCGGTCGACGGGCCTCTGACCGAATACATGTGTCACAATATTTGGGGATAATCAGAAACGCAATGCAAATTGTGTGACCCGTTAACCAAATAACTTTAATAATGCTCAATTTTACCCCTAAGGGTTGAAGGCATGCACAAGGAATATATACAAACAACGTACACAAGTCAAATAGACAAAAACATAATAAGAACAGAAAATAAAATGAAAACAAATTACGCTACCCGTGACTAGAATAGCAGATGCAATACACATTTTAAAGGTTCTAATAGGTGATCAAAATACACGACCCTGATCACGTTGAAGTATACATTATGAATGGGTGCATATTAATGCACACTTCCGGATCAAGGGGGTGTTCGACAATTTCGTAAAATTCGTGTATAAATTGGGTAAAATTTGGCAAACAAGAACCCCGTTTTCAAAACTGTTGGATTCGCACCTTTGCAGCACAAAAAAAATGTATAAAGATAAAGATGTCCAGAAAAATGTCAAAAATATTTTCTTATCAATGTGTGACGTAAAAGTGTTTTTGACGTTTGCTTCGCTGGGTATGGTACTGCTTTGACGGCTGTTTTGCCTGTTTTGTTCCTGTCTTTAGATACTGTTATAGCGACAACCGGAGCCTTTGAACCGTAATGAGAGCGGGAGGTTTGGCGCTTTAAAATCTGATTCAACCCACCATTTCTTTGGAAATGCCTGTACCAAGTCAGGGTCATTACGGTTTTCACAGTTTTCCGGTTGTTGACTGATTTTGTCTGTTTATATAATTATGAGTTTTGACTTTCCCTTTGTAAGATTGTTCGGAGTTCGGTAATTTTGTTATTACCCTTATTCATTGATTGTTAGTTCCTTCAAATTCAGACGCAAATATTATGCGAAAAATATATTTCTTATATTTTTCATGTATTTTCAGAAGCGAGAGACCATATTTTAATTTTAAATATTTTATTCTTCAATAAATTAAGGCAAATAATTTCTGAAGTAAGAAGTGAAATGCTGGATTTACTTATATTTATGTTCATTCTGAAAATGACAGGTACATTCACACCGGTTCACTCTGCAGGGTACCTAATATTGCGTAATGAGTTTAGGTCCACATAGGAAATCGCCAGGCAGAATATACAAGTGTCATTTTACATCCGGTCGACGGGCCTCTGACCGAATACATGTGTCACAATATTTGGCAATAATCAGAAACGCAATGCACATTTTGTGACCCGTTAACTAACTAACTTTAATAATGCTCAATTTTACCCCTAAGGGTTGAAGGCATGCACAAGGAATATATACAAACAACGTACACAAGTCAAATAGACAAAAACATAATAAGAACAGAAAATAAAATGAAAACAAATTACGCTACCCGTGACTAGAATAGCAGATGCAATACACATTTTAAAGGTTCTAATAGGTGATCAAAATACACGACCCTGATCACGTTGAAGTATACATTAGGAATGGGTGCATATTAATGCACACTTCCGGATCAAGGGGGTGTTCGACAATTTAGTAAAATTCGTGTATAAATTGGGTAAAAGTTGGCAAACAAGAGCCTGGCACCCCGTTTTCAAAACTGTTGGATTCGCACTTAATGCAGCACAAAAAAAATGTATAAAGATAAAGATGTCCAGAAAAATGTCAAAAATATTTTCTTATCAATGTGTGACGTAAAAGTGTTTTTGACGTTTGCTTTGCTGGGTATGGTACTGCTTTGACGGCTGTTTTGCCTGTTTTGTTCCTGTATTTAGATACTGTTATAGCGACAACCGGAGCCTTTGAACCGTAATGAGAGCGGGAGGTTTGGCGCTTTAAAATCTGATTCAACCCACCATTTCTTTGGAAATGCCTGTACCAAGTCAGGGTCATTACGGTTTTCACAGTTTTCCGGTTGTTGACTGATTTTGTCTGTTTATATAATTATGAGTTTTGACTTTCCCTTTGTAAGATTGTTCGGAGTTCGGTAATTTTGTTATTACCCTTATTCATTGATTGTTAGTTCCTTCAAATTCAGACGCAAATATTATGCGAAAAATATATTTCTTATATTTTCCATGTATTTTCAGAATCGAGAGACCATATTTTAATTTTAAATATTTTATTCTTCAATAAATTAAGGCAAATAATTTCTGAAGTAAGAAATGAAATGCTGGATTTACTTATTTTTATGTTCATTCTGAAAACGACAGGTACATTCACACCGGTTCACTCTGCAGGGTACCTAATATTGCGTAATGAGTTTAGGTCCACACAGGAAATCGCCAGGCAGAATATACAAGTGTCATTTTACATCCGGTCGACGGGCCTCTGACCGAATACATGTGTCACAATATTTGGGGATAATCAGAAACGCAATGCAAATTGTGTGACCCGTTAACCAAATAACTTTAATAATGCTCAATTTTACCCCTAAGGGTTGAAGGCATGCACAAGGAATATATACAAACAACGTACACAAGTCAAATAGACAAAAACATAATAAGAACAGAAAATAAAATGAAAACAAATTACGCTACCCGTGACTAGAATAGCAGATGCAATACACATTTTAAAGGTTCTAATAGGTGATCAAAATACACGACCCTGATCACGTTGAAGTATACATTATGAATGGGTGCATATTAATGCACACTTCCGGATCAAGGGGGTGTTCGACAATTTCGTAAAATTCGTGTATAAATTGGGTAAAATTTGGCAAACAAGAACCCCGTTTTCAAAACTGTTGGATTCGCACCTTTGCAGCACAAAAAAAATGTATAAAGATAAAGATGTCCAGAAAAATGTCAAAAATATTTTCTTATCAATGTGTGACGTAAAAGTGTTTTTGACGTTTGCTTCGCTGGGTATGGTACTGCTTTGACGGCTGTTTTGCCTGTTTTGTTCCTGTCTTTAGATACTGTTATAGCGACAACCGGAGCCTTTGAACCGTAATGAGAGCGGGAGGTTTGGCGCTTTAAAATCTGATTCAACCCACCATTTCTTTGGAAATGCCTGTACCAAGTCAGGGTCATTACGGTTTTCACAGTTTTCCGGTTGTTGACTGATTTTGTCTGTTTATATAATTATGAGTTTTGACTTTCCCTTTGTAAGATTGTTCGGAGTTCGGTAATTTTGTTATTACCCTTATTCATTGATTGTTAGTTCCTTCAAATTCAGACGCAAATATTATGCGAAAAATATATTTCTTATATTTTTCATGTATTTTCAGAAGCGAGAGACCATATTTTAATTTTAAATATTTTATTCTTCAATAAATTAAGGCAAATAATTTCTGAAGTAAGAAGTGAAATGCTGGATTTACTTATATTTATGTTCATTCTGAAAATGACAGGTACATTCACACCGGTTCACTCTGCAGGGTACCTAATATTGCGTAATGAGTTTAGGTCCACATAGGAAATCGCCAGGCAGAATATACAAGTGTCATTTTACATCCGGTCGACGGGCCTCTGACCGAATACATGTGTCACAATATTTGGCAATAATCAGAAACGCAATGCACATTTTGTGACCCGTTAACTAACTAACTTTAATAATGCTCAATTTTACCCCTAAGGGTTGAAGGCATGCACAAGGAATATATACAAACAACGTACACAAGTCAAATAGACAAAAACATAATAAGAACAGAAAATAAAATGAAAACAAATTACGCTACCCGTGACTAGAATAGCAGATGCAATACACATTTTAAAGGTTCTAATAGGTGATCAAAATACACGACCCTGATCACGTTGAAGTATACATTAGGAATGGGTGCATATTAATGCACACTTCCGGATCAAGGGGGTGTTCGACAATTTAGTAAAATTCGTGTATAAATTGGGTAAAAGTTGGCAAACAAGAGCCTGGCACCCCGTTTTCAAAACTGTTGGATTCGCACTTAATGCAGCACAAAAAAAATGTATAAAGATAAAGATGTCCAGAAAAATGTCAAAAATATTTTCTTATCAATGTGTGACGTAAAAGTGTTTTTGACGTTTGCTTTGCTGGGTATGGTACTGCTTTGACGGCTGTTTTGCCTGTTTTGTTCCTGTATTTAGATACTGTTATAGCGACAACCGGAGCCTTTGAACCGTAATGAGAGCGGGAGGTTTGGCGCTTTAAAATCTGATTCAACCCACCATTTCTTTGGAAATGCCTGTACCAAGTCAGGGTCATTACGGTTTTCACAGTTTTCCGGTTGTTGACTGATTTTGTCTGTTTATATAATTATGAGTTTTGACTTTCCCTTTGTAAGATTGTTCGGAGTTCGGTAATTTTGTTATTACCCTTATTCATTGATTGTTAGTTCCTTCAAATTCAGACGCAAATATTATGCGAAAAATATATTTCTTATATTTTCCATGTATTTTCAGAATCGAGAGACCATATTTTAATTTTAAATATTTTATTCTTCAATAAATTAAGGCAAATAATTTCTGAAGTAAGAAATGAAATGCTGGATTTACTTATTTTTATGTTCATTCTGAAAACGACAGGTACATTCACACCGGTTCACTCTGCAGGGTACCTAATATTGCGTAATGAGTTTAGGTCCACACAGGAAATCGCCAGGCAGAATATACAAGTGTCATTTTACATCCGGTCGACGGGCCTCTGACCGAATACATGTGTCACAATATTTGGGGATAATCAGAAACGCAATGCAAATTGTGTGACCCGTTAACCAAATAACTTTAATAATGCTCAATTTTACCCCTAAGGGTTGAAGGCATGCACAAGGAATATATACAAACAACGTACACAAGTCAAATAGACAAAAACATAATAAGAACAGAAAATAAAATGAAAACAAATTACGCTACCCGTGACTAGAATAGCAGATGCAATACACATTTTAAAGGTTCTAATAGGTGATCAAAATACACGACCCTGATCACGTTGAAGTATACATTATGAATGGGTGCATATTAATGCACACTTCCGGATCAAGGGGGTGTTCGACAATTTCGTAAAATTCGTGTATAAATTGGGTAAAATTTGGCAAACAAGAACCCCGTTTTCAAAACTGTTGGATTCGCACCTTTGCAGCACAAAAAAAATGTATAAAGATAAAGATGTCCAGAAAAATGTCAAAAATATTTTCTTATCAATGTGTGACGTAAAAGTGTTTTTGACGTTTGCTTCGCTGGGTATGGTACTGCTTTGACGGCTGTTTTGCCTGTTTTGTTCCTGTCTTTAGATACTGTTATAGCGACAACCGGAGCCTTTGAACCGTAATGAGAGCGGGAGGTTTGGCGCTTTAAAATCTGATTCAACCCACCATTTCTTTGGAAATGCCTGTACCAAGTCAGGGTCATTACGGTTTTCACAGTTTTCCGGTTGTTGACTGATTTTGTCTGTTTATATAATTATGAGTTTTGACTTTCCCTTTGTAAGATTGTTCGGAGTTCGGTAATTTTGTTATTACCCTTATTCATTGATTGTTAGTTCCTTCAAATTCAGACGCAAATATTATGCGAAAAATATATTTCTTATATTTTTCATGTATTTTCAGAAGCGAGAGACCATATTTTAATTTTAAATATTTTATTCTTCAATAAATTAAGGCAAATAATTTCTGAAGTAAGAAGTGAAATGCTGGATTTACTTATATTTATGTTCATTCTGAAAATGACAGGTACATTCACACCGGTTCACTCTGCAGGGTACCTAATATTGCGTAATGAGTTTAGGTCCACATAGGAAATCGCCAGGCAGAATATACAAGTGTCATTTTACATCCGGTCGACGGGCCTCTGACCGAATACATGTGTCACAATATTTGGCAATAATCAGAAACGCAATGCACATTTTGTGACCCGTTAACTAACTAACTTTAATAATGCTCAATTTTACCCCTAAGGGTTGAAGGCATGCACAAGGAATATATACAAACAACGTACACAAGTCAAATAGACAAAAACATAATAAGAACAGAAAATAAAATGAAAACAAATTACGCTACCCGTGACTAGAATAGCAGATGCAATACACATTTTAAAGGTTCTAATAGGTGATCAAAATACACGACCCTGATCACGTTGAAGTATACATTAGGAATGGGTGCATATTAATGCACACTTCCGGATCAAGGGGGTGTTCGACAATTTAGTAAAATTCGTGTATAAATTGGGTAAAAGTTGGCAAACAAGAGCCTGGCACCCCGTTTTCAAAACTGTTGGATTCGCACTTAATGCAGCACAAAAAAAATGTATAAAGATAAAGATGTCCAGAAAAATGTCAAAAATATTTTCTTATCAATGTGTGACGTAAAAGTGTTTTTGACGTTTGCTTTGCTGGGTATGGTACTGCTTTGACGGCTGTTTTGCCTGTTTTGTTCCTGTATTTAGATACTGTTATAGCGACAACCGGAGCCTTTGAACCGTAATGAGAGCGGGAGGTTTGGCGCTTTAAAATCTGATTCAACCCACCATTTCTTTGGAAATGCCTGTACCAAGTCAGGGTCATTACGGTTTTCACAGTTTTCCGGTTGTTGACTGATTTTGTCTGTTTATATAATTATGAGTTTTGACTTTCCCTTTGTAAGATTGTTCGGAGTTCGGTAATTTTGTTATTACCCTTATTCATTGATTGTTAGTTCCTTCAAATTCAGACGCAAATATTATGCGAAAAATATATTTCTTATATTTTCCATGTATTTTCAGAATCGAGAGACCATATTTTAATTTTAAATATTTTATTCTTCAATAAATTAAGGCAAATAATTTCTGAAGTAAGAAATGAAATGCTGGATTTACTTATTTTTATGTTCATTCTGAAAACGACAGGTACATTCACACCGGTTCACTCTGCAGGGTACCTAATATTGCGTAATGAGTTTAGGTCCACACAGGAAATCGCCAGGCAGAATATACAAGTGTCATTTTACATCCGGTCGACGGGCCTCTGACCGAATACATGTGTCACAATATTTGGGGATAATCAGAAACGCAATGCAAATTGTGTGACCCGTTAACCAAATAACTTTAATAATGCTCAATTTTACCCCTAAGGGTTGAAGGCATGCACAAGGAATATATACAAACAACGTACACAAGTCAAATAGACAAAAACATAATAAGAACAGAAAATAAAATGAAAACAAATTACGCTACCCGTGACTAGAATAGCAGATGCAATACACATTTTAAAGGTTCTAATAGGTGATCAAAATACACGACCCTGATCACGTTGAAGTATACATTAGGAATGGGTGCATATTAATGCACACTTCCGGATCAAGGGGGTGTTCGACAATTTAGTAAAATTCGTGTATAAATTGGGTAAAATTTGGCAAACAAGAGCCTGGCACCCCGTTTTCAAAACTGTTGGATTCGCACCTAATGCAGCACAAAAAAAATGTATAAAGATAAAGAAGTCCCGAAAAATGTCAAAAATATTTTCTTATCAATGTGTGACGTAAAAGTGTTTTTGACGTTTGCTTCGCTGGGTATGGTACTGCTTTGACGGCTGTTTTGCCTGTTTTGTTCATGTATTTAGATACTGTTATAGCGACAACCGGAGCCTTTGAACCGTAATGAGAGCGGGAGGTTTGGCGCTTTAAAATCTGATTCAATCCACCATTTCTTTAGAAATGCCTGTATCAAGTCAGGGTCATTACGGTTTTCACAGTTTTCCGGTTGTTGACTGATTTTGTCTGTTTATATAATTATGAGTTTTGACTTTCCCTTTGTAAGATTGTTCGGAGTTCGGTAATTTTGCTATTACCCTTATTCATTGATTGTTAGTTCCTTCAAATTCAGACGCAAATATTATGCGAAAAATATATTTCTTATATTTTTCATGTATTTTCAGAAGCGAGAGACCATATTTTAATTTTAAATATTTTATTCTTCAATAAATTAGGGCAAATAATTTCTGAAGTAAGAAGTGAAATGCTGGATTTACTTATTTTTATGTTCATTCTGAAAACGACAGGTACATTCACACCGGTTCACTCTGCAGGGTACCTAATATTGCGTAATGAGTTTAGGTCCACACAGGAAATCGCCAGGCAGAATATACAAGTGTCATTTTACATCCGGTCGACGGGCCTCTGACCGAATACATGTGTCACAATATTTGGCGATAATCAGAAACGCAATGCACATTTTGTGACCCGTTAACTAACTAACTTTAATAATGCTAAATTTTACCCCTAAGGGTTGAAGGCATGCACAAGGAATATATACAAACAACGTACACAAGTCAAATAGACAAAAACATAATAAGAACAGAAAATAAAATGAAAACAAATTACGCTACCCGTGACTAGAATGGCAGATGCAATACACATTTTTAAGGTTCTAATAGGTGATCAAAATACACGACCCTGATCACGTTGAAGTATACATTAGGAATGGGTGCATATTATTGCACACTTCCGGATCAAGGGGGTGTTCGACAATTTAGTAAAATTCGTGTATAAATTGGGTAAAAATTGGCAAACAAGAGCCTGACACCCCGTTTTCAAAACTGTTGGATCCGCACCTAATGCAGCACAAAAAAAATGTATAAAGATAAAGAAGTCTAGAAAAATGTCAAAAATATTTTCTTATCAATGTGTGACGTAAAAGTGTTTTTGACGTTTGCTTCGCTGGGAATGGTACTGCTTTGACGGCTGTTTTGTTCCTGTATTTAGATACTGTTATAGCGACAGCCGGAGCCTTTGAACGGTAATGAGAGCGGGAGGTTTGGCGCTTTAAAATCTGATTCAACCCACTATTTTTTTAGAAATGCCTGTACCAAGTCAGGGTCATTACGGTTTTCAGTTTTCCGGTTGTTGACTGATTTTGTCTGTTTATATAATTATGAGTTTTGACTTTCCCTTTGTAAGATTTTTCGGAGTTCGGTCATTTTGTTATTACCCTTATTCATTGATTGTTAGTTCCTTCAAATTCAGACGCAAATATTATGCGAAAAATATATTTCTTATATTTTTCATGTATTTTCAGAAGCGAGAGACCATATTTTAATTTTAAATATTTTATTCTTCAATAAATTAAGGCAAATAATTTCTGAAGTAAGGAGTGAAATGCTGGATTTACTTATTTTTATGTTCATTCTGAAAACGACAGGTACATTCACACCGGTTCACTCAGCAGGGTGCCTAATATTGCGTAATGAGCTTAGGTCCACACAGGAAATCGCCAGGCAGAATATACAAGTGTCATTTTACATCCGGTCGACGGGCCTCTCACCGAATACATGTGTCACAATATTTGGCAATAATCAGAAACGCAATGCACATTTTATGACCCGTTAACTAACTAACTAACTTAATTAATGCTCAATTTTATCCCTAAGGGTTGAAGGCATGCACAAGGAATATATACAAACAACGTACACAAGTCAAATAGACAAAAACATAATAAGAACAGAACATAAAATGAAAACAAATTACGCTACCCGTGACTAGAATAGCAGATGCAATACACATTTTAAAGGTTCTAATAGGTGATCAAAATACACGACCCTGATCACGTTGAAGTATACATTAGGAAAGGGTGCATATTAATGCACACTTCCGGATCAAGGGGGTGTTCGACAATTTAGTAAAATTCGTGTATAAATTGGCAAACAAGAGCCTGGCACCCCGTTTTCAAAACTGCTGGATCCGCACCTAATGCAGCAAAAAAAAATGTATAAAGACAAAGAAGTCCAGAAAAATGTCAAAAATATTTTCTTATCAATGTGTGACGTAAAAGTGTTTTTGACGTTTGCTTCGCTGGGAATGGTACTGCTTTGACGGCTGTTTTGCCTGTTTTGTTCCTCTATTTAGATACTGTTATAGCGTCAGCCGGAGCCTTTGAACCGTAATGAGAGCGGGAGGTTTGGCGCTTTAAAATCTGATTCAACCCACCATTTCTTTAGAAATGCCTGTACCAAGTCAGGGTCATTACGGTTTTCACAGTTTTCCGGTTGTTGACTGATTTTGTCTTTTTATATAATTATGAGTTTTGACTTTCCCTTTGTATGATTTTTCGGAGTTCGGTAATTTTGTTATTACCCTTATTCATTGATTGTTAGTTCCTTCAAATTCAGACGCAAATATTATGCGAAAAATATATTTCTTATATTTTTCATGTATTTTCAGAAGCGAGAGACCATAATTTCTGAAGTAAGAAGTGAAATGCTGGATTTACTTATTTTTATCTTCATTCTGAAAACGACAGGTACATTCACACCGGTTCACTCAGCAGGGTACCTAATATTGCGTAATGAGTTTAGGTCCACACAGGAAATCGCCAGGCAGAATATACAAGTGTCATTTTACATCCGGTCGACGGGCCTCTGACCGAATACATGTGTCACACTATTTGGCAATAATCAGAAACGCAATGCATGTTTTGTGACCGTTAACTAACTAACTTTATTAATGCTCAATTTTACCCCTAAGGGTTGAAGGCATGTACAAGGAATATATACAAACAACGTACACAAGTCAAATAGACAAAAACATAATAAGAACAGAACATAAAATGAAAACAAATTACGCTACCCGTGACTAGAATAGCAGATGCAATATACATTTTAAAGGTTCTAATAGGTGATCAAAATACACGACCCTGATCACGTTGAAGTATACATTAGGAATGGGTAAATATTAATGCACACTTCCGGATCAAGGGGGTGTTCGACAATTTAGTAAAATTCGTGTATAAATTGGGTAAAAATTTGGCAAACAAAAGCCTGGTACCCCGTTTTCAAAACTGCTGGATCCGCACCTAATGCAGCACAAAAAAAATGTCAAAAATATTTTCTTATCAATGTGTGACGTAAAAGTGTTTTTGACGTTTGCTTCGCTGTGTATGGTACTGCTTTGACGGCTTTTGCCTGTTTTGTTCCTGTATTTAGATACTGTTATAGCGACAGCCGGAGCCTTTGAACCGTAATGAGAGCGGGAGGTTTGGTGCTTTAAAATCTGATTCAACCCACCATTTCTTTAGAAATGCCTGTACCAAGTCAGGGTCATTACGGTTTTCACAGTTTTCCGGTTGTTGACTGATTTTGTCTGTTTATAAAGGACGAAGTCCTTCTAACGGTTATAAAGGACGAAGTCCTTCTAACGGTAAGCTGTCCGATTTTACCTTCTATATTGATAGCCAAAAATCTGCTCACCGGAAGTTTAAAAAATAGATCAATTGATAATTTAGAAACGCAAAAGAAATCTATTTCAATGAAAAATTCCCAATTCTTTGATTATTTACTCTATGCAAAATCGAAATAAACGTTTAATAAAATTCTAATAAAACAATCTCATTCTACGAAACTCCCGACAGGAAGAGCGGCGTACATTAGGTAAAATGAGCCATAACAAATCGGCTACAAAATTCATTCAAAATAAAAGATAATAGCCTCACCGGACGCAATTACGAACGAAATAAAAAGTATGCCTCCTAATTGTTCCTTCAAAACATGAATTAAAAAATGCTTTCATAAATAGATACCCCGCTAAATTACTCGTGTTTTGGGAGAAAATTATTAATGCGCAGTTGTTGAATGTTGCAGACGATGGGTTTTCATATTTGTAAACAGAAAACGATCGACAATTGCACTTGGAATCTATCGCTAAAATTCATCGAGGTACGCATATTTTGTTATCTTATGCCTGTAATTGGAAAGAATATGATCTCCTGGTTCTATGCATATGTAGAACACATTGAAATTAAAAGAAAAACAGTCAATATAATACAATTTCCTTACCTTGATCTATCCCAAAATGTCAAAATCCGTGATGTACCTTATTCATTGAAGAGTCCAAGGAATTCCGAATGCAAACTGGCACACATTTATGGTATGAATAAAGGAAAGGTTTTTATTTCATGACTCGTGTGTATTATATACAAAATGAATGAATGCTCTTTCAATTTTAACAGTTGTCATTAAATAATTTACACTAGAAAGGTTATTATGATGTCGTTCGAAATTGTGTCCGGATCTAGGTCACAGAGTGACTAGAATGGGGTCATGAACATATGTTTAAAACCCGTAACAATGCATTGAATAATATATGGGCTATGATTCAAAGGGAATATTGGTGTTTAATCTGAAATATGAACATGCAATCAGCTTCATCAATTTGGTCAAATTTATTATCAAATGTCAATATCATCGAAATTGTTCGTAATTGCGTCTGGTGAGGCTAACGTGTACGGATCATCGTGTTATTGAAATTTTAGGACTTCGTCCTTCAAACAGGTTGCCTGTCTCATATTATAATTATGAGTTTTGACTTTCCCTTTGTAAAATTGTTCGGAGTTCGGTAATTTTGTTATTACCTTTATTCATTGATTGTTAGTTCACAATACTCGTAGAAAAAATATACGAGTATTGTAAAAAAAAAAATTGAAAAAGAAGAAAGAATATTGTTATAATAAATATTGAAATTAAATAATATTTTGATGATAGGTAATAAACATAGATGATATTTAATGTCTTTTCATATCACTTTTGAATAAAAAAAAAAGTAATTACATGGTTTCATTTTTGACAGCTTAGGTTTGTGTTTTTACAAGATTGACAATACTAATTAGATCTAATATAAAATTATTTAGCTTAGCCTTTTAGTTAATTTAAGGTATTTTCACTATTTTCCAAAATTTTTTAATAATTTTAATACATATTTATTTTCGATACATAGCACAATTAGATTCTTTTTATGATATTTTGGTGGCCATTAAAAGGGCCGTTGTTATATTTCTGGTTGATGTCGTCTTTAGAATGGGTACTGCTCTGAAATGTGTCTGCATAGGTTGTAGAAAGCATCTTTGGTGGTAGTTCCCCATCTGTCTCTCCACATTCTTTCGTCTAAGTAAGATGGTAGAGCGTCGGATCTTACACCTTTCATGATCTTGAATTTGTACTTGTTCTTGGCCCAATATGATTCTTTGCTTTGGGTGTGGACGCCTGTGGATGGGTCGACGAAATTAACCGAATGGATGACTGTCTCATGTTGTAGACCAAGTTTGGGTTGTATCTGTCGGTAGGCACGCCATTCGTCCGAGTACACAATGGAGCCAGGTCGTACCACTTTTTGGATGATTGGCAATAGAGTTGCTGCATCTCTCTTTGCTACAGTCTGCATGTACGCAACTGCCGGTTTGGTGGATGTGTCGGCGATCCCGAAGACCCATGTTTCTTTGTCTGGTCGTCTGCCTCTTTGGTATTTAGATTTGTGGTTAAATAGACTTTCGTCTATCTGCACAACGACTCCTGGTCCGCTTAAGTCGGGTGGGGTGTTCAGTAGCTTGGTGCTGCAGACATCTCGCATGTACTGGTAGAGTTGTACTATTGTCTTTTGTGAGACACCAGTAGTATCTGCTGCACTCTTGACGGTGGTTTCGCCGCTCCACAAGTACATCAGGTAGACCAATTTGGCGAGTGGAAGTCGTGATCTTTCAAAGAATGAGCCTGCTCTGATTCTTTTGATAGTAAGTCTTTTTGGACATTGACCAAAGATGCATTGCCATCCATAGCCATCTGTCGTATCTTTGGTGGCTCTTTTCCTTAGTACCATTGGTACGTTTGTAGTGACTGAATGTAATAATTATTTATTTATTGTTACTTGTAACATATGTGCTCATATCTTGAAAATATTAATAAAAATGTTATATAGTTTTATATTCTTTCATACTACAATACAGGTAAATGACCCCGAGGCATATTGTCAAACATGTCAAACAAAATAAACAAAAAACCTTGTAAAAACACAACCCAAACTGGCACCAATCACAAAATTTTATTAAATTCTTCTTTTTTATACATAAATCCTAATTTTTATTACCTTTTTTTTTTAACCAAAAATACATTTTCATTGTCATTTTATTTCCCAACTTATACAATACTAAAATATGACAAGAATACTCGTATACGAGTATTGTGGACAATACTCGTATATGAGTATTGTCGCCAAGTTCAAATGATCCGTTCATTTTTATCTTGATTTTTTTTGTGCCCCATCAGAATGATGTAGCAACAACCAAAATTATGAAATAAAGAAGGGTGAACAGGGCAGGGTAGAAATTCTTCTTGCAAAATAGACAAAAACCATTCGTATGCAATTTTTCCTTATAGAAATAGAAATAGGTTTATTAACCAAATAAGGGCCCCAGGAGGGCATATACAAATAACAATTATGATTGATACACAACAACAATACATCAAACTAAATATTCGCGGTGAAATATCAATAATTGTGAAGAACAAATTTTATGACTATTCTGAGATTAACCAGAAGGGTCCACCAGTTCGAAAGACGTGATTAAAATAAACTAAAAATGTTTTCTTTACCTAGAGACATATTATATGTTACGCTTTGTTCAAATCAGAAATAACCGTTATGAAAACAGATTAATCTTTTTACTGTTGGCGAATACGAATATTGTATTACCATAAACAAATTATTATATTACGTAAGAGATGTACCCTTAAGTTTTGTATAATAAACTTTAAAAGTATTTATAATACTCATCGTATGTAATTGTCAAATGAAAACTATTACCAATTATATGTTTACATAATCCTCTCAATTGTATGGCTTCCTAACCTGTAACTTTCGGTCCTTTTAGCTTATATGTGTATCTTTATTGTAGTGCATGAACGATCGATTACAAAGTGCGATCTTACTGAATAATGTCATTAAAACAATTTTACCCCGTAGAATAGGCCTTTTTTGATTTTATTTTAGCGAATTCAGGGCATTGTTCCGATATTCGTTCTTTTTTTTTAACTTAATTTCAAAGTTCTTCAATTTTGGAAAAAAATCTTTTGTAAATGTGTCTAATTAAAGAAGAACCTTCCACTGAATGAAGACCCTGGTTTGTCACGCTTGTTTTGGGGCGTGGTGGTATTTAGACGTCACGTGATACTTGGTATTGAGATACAATCAAAATGGCGACTTCCATGTATCGTTGACAGAATTTTAAAATCGATTTCATTCCCTTATCCAACATAATAAAACGCTAATTTACATACAAACATCCATATTTATACATCAGGAAAAACATAAAAAAAAATTTTTGCGAAGTTTCCCTTTAATTCGTTTACTTTTTTTTAGCATTTAACATCCCGGCGCTGTATTTTTCCGGTACCAGGTGACATGTTTTCATCTCTAAATTATATTTACACATTTCCTTTGTCATGATACGGAGATTGTTAATTTTATAATTATCCAACCTATCAACGAACATCTTCTTGGACATGAAAATTTGGAAGAAATACAATAAAAATAGGATTTTTTACCTTCAATCAATGCTTGCAACAACAAGTTGTCGCTTGGACTAGTACCAATTTCCGGTGTCACTCCCATACGGCGGAGATAACATCTATGCGAAATTAAACAAGCGCCCCTCTAGACGCATGACGAAAAACCTTTGAAGGGGTCATTAAAATAATTTACATTTAATGTATTTGAAATCTTAAAAAAAAATATGTTTTTAACATTAGAAATACATATATGCTGACGACACAAAGATGTTTAAAGAAATATATAAAACTAGTGACTGTGAAGACTAATAGAAAGATATGTATCTAATGCATGCCTGGTCAGAAAAATGGATGTTAAAATTCCACCCAGACAAATGTAAAACAATGCGGGTAGGTCGCTCAAAGGTTGAAAAACATGAATATACTCTTAAGGCTGATTTAAAACCAATGGAAGAAACAATAGCAGAAAAAGATGTTGGAGTAACTATAAACAATAAACTATCTTTTGATAAGCATATTACAGAAAAAGTCAACAAAGCCAATTCTATAATAGGAGTAATCAGACGTACATTTGAATACATGGATTTGAAAACATTCAGAATTCTATCTGTCAGCTTAGTAATACTTCATCTCGAATATGCGAACCGAGTTTGGAACCCATATCTCAAAAAACATATAGACATGATTGAAAATATACAAAGGAGGGCAACGAAACTAATACCAGGACTTTCAGACTTGTCATATGAAGACCGTTTACGTCGCCTACAACTGCCATAATTGTCATATAGAAGATCTAGAGGAGACATGATAGAGGTATACAAGATTATGAGTGGTAAATATGATCCTGAAATTTCAAACATTTTCCAACATCAAGAACAAGAAAACCGTAACACCAGAGGACATAAATACAAATTATTCAAACCAAGAGGTAGACTAAACATAAGTAAAAATTCATTTTGTATCCGAGTTGTCAATATGTGGAATAGCCTTTCAGAAAATGTGGTAACAGCTAATACATTATTAACATTTGAGCGACGACTAGACCGATATTGGGAAAATCAAGATAAATTCTACAACTATCGTAATCACCACCGGACAGGACAGTTTAGAATCAGATTCTGAAGAAACAGAGCTGGTCCAAGAGGGGGATGATTGCGTTCTACCAGAAGAGGATTTGTAAGCAATAAAAACGTAGATATCGAATTTAGTGCGAACGACGCGTTTCTGGGAAACACTCGTAATCAAAAGATTGGGTGTATTTGGGAGCAAGTAAGCCAAAGGCCTTACACAGATTATCCAAAATCGGCTAAAATCACCTATGCCTTGGGGAGGAGAACCTTAGTGTTATGAATATATACGTCAATTAGGAACTGTAAATTTCATTAATAGAAATACATCTAAGAAAATGTAATTATTATCAAAAGGTTAAAACGTTATGTTTCGTTATTGTTTGTGCATGTATATTCTGGGGTTTCCCTTTTCCGCAAATAAACAGGACGTTTTCAGATTTTTTCTCTTTTCCGCAATTGTTTTGTTCAGCAATTTTTTAAAAGCACTTTTCCACAAACACGAACATGGAGTTCTTGACGTTGTGACTTCGATTTTCTCTCATTTTTTTTGCCGGATTTAAAAGCTCACTAAAACTTGTGTTATAATTGTTTGTTTCTTTCCGACTCAAAATAAAGTTTTCTGAATTGTATTGTAAACTAAGGTTCTACTCCCTCAAGCTGTGATTGTTTAATTAGACTTTTATTTTTAGGTTTAAAAACAATGAAAATAGTTGCATTTCCTTATCAAGATTGTTAGATTGGTGATGTTTGATGTGAAAGCATGCTTACTGGCACCCAAACATAAAGTTTGGCTCAAGCTGAGCCTGTATTTCAGAAATCACTGGGTGCATATACCATACTGGATGCTAAGAATCCCAGATTTGGCGAACATTCTACCTTATTTAAAGAAACGCGTTAAGATTTGGATTCTTATAAAAGCATTGCTTTTCAGATTAAAATCTGAAAGAACATCAAGAAAAAATGTAAAACAAACATGTACAAACTTTGAATGTGACGCATTAATTTTCAAAACTCTTCTTTCTGGTTCTGCAGTTATGGATCCTTAAAGTTGTAATACAGTGGACCATATTGAGTAATGTGTTTGGAGAGTGTCATGCTCCATGTACGTCCAAGACATCTTAAAGATTTCGAAAAAGAGGGTAGGTCCATTCTATGAAAGTTTTTTTTTCTTTGCTCATACTTTTCCATTTCTGTGGCGGTCCAAAGTCGTTGATGCAGACGAAGAAGAAGACGAACTAATATCACTTCGAAAGCTTTGTAGTCGCCACCATGACTTAGTTAACTGCTAAGGAGTATCTGTGTCACAAATGACCGCATATCGTTATCACACTCCCACCCTTTCTTCATTCGTGACTTATTACCGGATCTGAAACAAGAGTAGCATGGTAAATGCCACTAGTAGAGCAGAAGCTGTTACCCTCTGAGGCAAATAAGTCTACTCCGGTTTTTGTGTTGTTTTGTTTTGTCCAATCATGAGTTGTCTATGTACAGTAGTGTGGTGTAGATCGTTGTTTGTTGTTTTCTCCTTGTACTTTTGGCCATTGTATTGTTTATCCGTCTATATACCGGTTCTGAATATCTCTTTGGTATCTTCAAGCTTTTCTTATTGTCTCTTATTGTCTTTGGTGTCCGACGGTGGATCCAACCCACGATCGCGTGCATTCAAGGTGAATACAATAACCATTGCATTACCTATGCGTGGCATTCTCCAAAAAGGTACTAATTTATGTAACGAATGAAGGAATCTAGAACGATCTAGTCGTCAAACAAAGAACATATACTATCAACACATTGCCTGCTCTCATTAAGAATAATTGTATACTGATCAAATGGTCACATGATAATGCATGTACAGCTTGTGGAATAATTGTAAGAAACAAGACATTGAATAATTTTCCAATAATATTTAACATATTTTTGAAGGAATAATTTACATAAAAGTTGCAAAACAAGGTATTGCTATCATGATATAAATGGTTTTTTTTTTCGAAATAATACCCAAGATCATGTTCAATATTTTAATTCTAAGTAGTGCGAGAAAAATACATATAACGAGGATTGTTTAAAGTTAAAAAACATACACTGAAGAAAAAAAGAAACGCATAATTTTTATATATCACTTTTTAGGATAAAATATAAACACATGTATCTACATTCTAATACATTTACCTATAATTAAAATCAGTAATTATTCGGTACATTTAAATCATATGGTGAGTGCGTTACGCGTCGTTGACTCTGTTTTTAAATTGCACGTGTTTCATGCTACCGCGAAGACCGCGTATCTGAAATCAATAAAATTGAAAGTTACAGGTAGTCAAAGTACCCATTAACAAACCCAGTTGCCATTTCATACGAAAAGTGTTGCCACGTTTAAGTAATGATGAGCGCAACCGTGATGTCACTATGCTTCTCCAAGGTGCAACTCAACAGGAAGTAGCAACTGCTCTAGGTGTTCATCAAACTACTGTCCATCGTCTACAGGGCCGTCTTGTACAGTTTGGAAACACTAACGATCGACCACGGAGCGGCCGTCCACGTGTCACAACTGCCAGACAAGACCGCCTTATGAGACTTACGCATCTCCGCAATCGGACACGAACAGCTGTAGAAACTGCCATAACGATGCCAGGAACACATAACCACCGTATAAGTGCTCAAACTGTGCGCAATAGACTCCGAGAATTTTAGTATCAGAGCATATCGTCCAAATGTTGGAAATCCACTTACTCCTCCCCGACGACTTGCGCACATGCAATGGTTGAGGCCCCATGATCCACGAATTTGGAGGCGACAGTGTTGGCAAGCGGTTCTCTTCACAGACGAATCAAGGTTTAATCTCTTTAGAGCAGATGGTCGTCGTCGTGTTTACCCTAGGAGAAATGAACGATATGCTGACTGTTTTGTTATCGAGAGGGATCCATTTAGCGGTGGTAGCGTCATGGTCTGGGGTGGTATAGCGTATGGGAGAAGAACGCAACTTCACAATATACGGGGAAACTTAAATGCTATCAGATATCGGGACGAAATCCTTTCTCCTCATCTTGTTCCATTTCTACAGCAGCATAATCTGACATTACAGCAAGACAACGCTCGCCCACACGTCGACAGGATTTGCACAGCTTACCTTCAGGCACACAACATTGATGTCTTACCGTGGCCAACATTCTCCCCCGATCTTAACCCTATTGAGCACCTCTGGGATGAATTATACTGAAGGTGAGACGAGGTGATAATCCGCCATCTTCAGTACCGGAACTTGAGCAGGCATTACTTCAGGAATGAAAACAACATCCCTCAGATGACAGTAAATAACCTTATTAACTCTGACACGCCGTGTGCAGTCCGCGCTTGATGCCAACGGTGGACACACTCGATATTAACATTTGAACGAATCATGGAATTGTCATTTTGTGGTACCATTCTAACATACCGAAGGACTTCTGACTCCCAGACGTGTGTTCAGTTTCAAAACTTGTGTGATAGTGATTGCTGGTAACTATTCTTTATTTTTATACTTTTTACATAATATGTTTTCTTATTTACCTTGAAGATAAAGCCATGAGAAATTGAATATGCGTTTCTTTTTTTGCTCAGTATATATATATTCCTTTAAAGTTAATGCTGTATCCTAAAGTCGAATAAGCTTTGAACGTCTTAGAATTTTAGATTTGCTACATCTAATATAAAAGACCAGTTTTGCTAACTACCAAACATCCAATTTACCTCATGAGAAAAAACAATACAAAAAAAACAAAAAACAACAACAACAAAAAACAACAAAAACAACAACAAAACCCAACAAACAAAGACCAAAACTTAACAAAACAAAATACAAAAACAACAACAAACAACAGATGTATATATTCAACAATAATTCTAATTATGTTTTGTATATTATTTATTGTCATCTTTTCTTTTTCTTTTGTGTTGTCTGTCCTTTGAATTACGTCTTCTGATGACCTCCTTTAATATCTCCAGACTTTTCTTATAGCAAACTCTTTCATAAAAGTAAGGTTGTTCCTCCTCACACATAGGTGACCTGAGCCGATTTGGCTATCCTGTTTAGGCCCTTTGGTTTTATTGCTCCCATAAGTTTAAATTAGTTGGATTTTAAATCTTTCGATTTTGAGCGTACCTGATAAAGGTTATTCCAGAAAGGGCCCCTCTATAGTGAGAAACGAAACACAGCGAAGCGAAACGAAACACAACGAAACGAAACACGACGAAACGAAACAAAATCTGTAAACTGAGAAACGAAACGAAATAGAATATGTAAACTGAGAAACGAAACAAAACGAGATCATACAAAGAATTCTAAAAAAATTCAAAAATCATTACTCCGCGCTCGCTTCCGCTTAGAGACGTTAAGCTATAAGTTCGAGTATATCTAAGAAACTTTACTTTGTAATCGATGATCATGTATTTCACATTTACGCTATGTATTTTATTGGGCAAAAGTCGTGTACATTGCTAAATAAAAAAAACCATTGCTCGATACCTTATAAATGTATAATAAACAAATTCAAATTTGTGATGATAGATGAAAATATTAATATCAATTTGCATTGTAAATTGACGAAATACTCCATTTGAGTTCATTAAAAAGTTCGGAATGACATACATATAGCATTTCTGTCATTCGTGTATATGGTAGATGTGTGTATATAATCACGCAAATTTGCATAACCCGATACAGAATTCCTCTTCAATTAGTATAGATCAGGAGAAAACATGCCCATTGAACCATCTAGGGCCTAACAAAAAATATACTTTGCATAGTGTAACCCGACCCTACCTAACATTTAGTGCCTACAATAGTTTTTTTTAATTTCATTTTCTCAACAAGCACTTTTAATCTCAGAACATCTGCCCAATATATGCTATGCAAAAAAAAAAAAAAAAAAAAATACCTACCCACCCTTCCCTACCTATAACCATTTTCCATAATGTTAGTCTAAACACACAATTATGCTTTGTAGGCCTAGTGGAACAATTTCAACTGATTAAGTTTACACATTTTCAAAATCCGCTCAAACGAGCCCGGAAAATTAAATGGATCTGTGTATGCGAACACGTGAAAGTGAAAAAATATAGGTATACGTTCAAGGTATTGATTAATATTTGAGAAAATATATTTATATCGGCCACTCCGCATTGATCTTTAGCTCTTGGATTTTTTTTACATAAGGCATATTGGGCAGATGTTCTGGTTGGTTGATTTTATGGTTGCTTAAGGCCACTTTCAACAATGTTCCAGTTATATCATGGCGGTCAGTTTTATTGATGGAGGAAACCGGAGAAACGACCGACCTGCCGCAAGTCACTGACTGACAAATTTTATCACATAATATTGTATCTAGTACACCTCGCCTGAGTGGGATTCGAACTCACAACGTTAGTGGTGATAGACACTGATTGCATAGATAGTTATAAATCCAACTACCATACGATCACGACTACGACGGCCCCTGCAGATGTTCTGACTTTTATAGTGCTTGCTGAGAAAATGTAATAAAAAAAAAGTAGGCACTAGATTTTAGGTAGGATCGGGTTACGGTTTTTCAAACTATATTTTTGTTAGGCTCTAGATGGTTCATTGGGCACGTTTTCGCCTGATTTTTACTAATTTAAAGGAATTCTGCCTCGGATGATGCAAATTTGCGTTATTATCTACACACATCTAGCATATTGACAATTATAATACCAAAAAACCAACCGCATATTGATTTATTCAACAAAAGTTGTATATACCTGGATATTTTAGTATATAATAACTTGGATGTTCTTAAACATGAGACACAAATCAAAATACGTTTGATTATCAATATACTTTGAACACAGATGTTTATCTTTCTACAATATTGATTTTTCTCAATTTTATGAACAGTTATGTTTTACTGGCGACGATCACTTCATTTTGTCATTGTTTAGTAGAAAAATAAATATATCAACACTACTAGCGCTCACGCATGCGCTTAGTACTTAATAGTTTGAAATTGAAACATAAAATAATAATAATAAACAACTAAAAGTAAAGCTGAATCAAATAATCAAAAAAGGAAATTGTTGAAGAACAAGTGAAAGATTTTTCGTGTGACACGGTACATCAAATCGCTTTAGATCCTTAGCTATCAAAAGATAAAACATGTATGTAGTGAAATATCAAAGAAGTAACACACACCTGATGCGATCCATCCTTTATAGTTGTCAAATCGTTCATATATACCACATTACACTTCGAATATATATATTGCACATACATATATTTATATAATTTAATTTGATTTGAATATTTCCATCTGACTGGCTAATCCGTCTGGAGAACATTTTGGTTATACTCTATAACCTGGGTTGGTATTGTGACGTCACCAACGTGTTCATCCGCCAATGACAAATTCAAATAGTCACATGAAATAATCGTAATTAAAATCGAGGAATCATTAAATTTTGATGTAAAAATTAAAATATAAGGAATATTTGAAATTGTTGAACAGGTTATACTTGCATAACCTGGTTTGGGTCAGCTTACGCTTTTCATAGACCGCGATGCTGCGCTCTCTCCCCATGTGGAATTTGAACAAGATGGCGACAAGTTGAGCTCACCGTTTTGGGGCTAGTGAAAATTTGCCTAAATAACTGTTTTATCTATAATGTGATTCCGAAAAAATCGACATGTATGATCTGTGTGATAAATAATCATTATTACAACTTCTAGAATGAGGAATTTAATCAGAACTATATAATTGCAAAGGTTTTTTAATTAGATGTATTGTGAATGTGAGTACTGCTCACTGGATATTATTCTCATAAACAAACTGTATGTATCGTAATTGTTTACATAAACTTTTATTCTTGTAAAGTAATCAATATGGGTAGACATGGTCGAAAATCCAGAGCTGCATCACCCAAGCGTAAGCGGGGAGAAAGTACTGATCAAAGTCAATTAAGCGACCTTAATGACATATTAGAATCTCAAAAAACTCCAATAAAGTTGAATCAGCGGTAAATGTTATTCTTAAACACGAGGCTCTGCGCCACTTGATAACAAAAACCATCAAATCAGAACTATCATCTGAACTTACTTCAAAACCAGATAGATTATCTCACGATTAAACTAGACGACCAAGAACAATACTCACGAAGAACCAATCACAAAATCTCTGGGATAAAAGAGCAAGGTCGTGAGGAAAATACAGACGATCTAGTTTTAGATGTCATCAACAATCTTATATTAAAGCATCAAGGAGTACCACTAAACTACTCTCACATAGGGCGTACACATAGAGTAGGACCACCACCAACTACCTCTACAAAAAATCAGCCTCGTGACATCATCATAAGGTTTATAAGTTACCGTGATAGAGACCTTGTTTTCAGGAACAAGAAAAACCTTAAATCTTTTAATGAACGTCAATCACCCGACCGTAGACTTTACGTAAATGAAGCTCTGACTCAATGCAACGGCGTCTACATTTGTTTCACACGAAACTCGTGATAAATTTATTACCTCGACACCAATGCAGACTACAAACCAGAGCAAGGACATCCATTCTTAACTTTATAAATAATATTATTATTATTATTCAATGTTGTCAACTGTATTATAGTATATACTTACTCAAATTTATTTTGCTAATAACATATTTATAATTCTCAAGTAAATTCCTTTCCGGATATTACCTATAACCGGCTGGGTGATTATCACCTTGTTTATTAGTTTTGATCAGAGTCAGTTACACGTTTTCCATCATATATCAGTAACTAATAATCGTTTTGTTGCTATTTTACCTTGAGTAAAAATGTTCCATATGATTTTCTATGTTGACATCCTCTAGAGTTTGTGAAATCCCCTGTGTTGTCAAGTCAAATCAAGTCCAATGTTCATTTAACAGATGTAAGTTCACTAGCTCCATCATCAATTATGTAATTTTACTAACACTGATGATGTTTCTAACATCTCTGTATCATATCATGTGTTCTGACATGAGACTCCCCTTATTTATGTACATAGTACTAGTCATGCATATTTAAGTGCATATGTTTCCTAATGTTTTCGTTATGTTTAACTTTATTTTTTATTTTTGTGTATATTTCTTCTTGGAGCTAAATGTTGTATTCTCTTGCATATTGTCATGTACCATACTTCACCGTCATGTGTGCATTTTCTCATTCCATGTTCTCATGGGGACACTTAAAATTTTAAATTTGTCGTTGTTTATACATTTTGATAATGGATAAAAAAAATAACTATTTTAATTTGTCCCCATGTAGTCAATCAAACTATATTATCCTTAACAAATTCTTATTTATCAGTTATCTCATTGTTATTACTATTGTGTAATGATATCCACCCTAACCCAGGGCCATTGTCAAATAATTCAAGATGCGAACTACGCAATATTTCCATAGTTAATATGAATGTCAATTCTCTTCGTAACAAAACAGAGTTGATAAGTACTGAGCTTGGTGATCACGATATTATCTGTATAACTGAATCTAGGTTAAACAATACTGTAAGTTCCTCTGATATTACCATTGATAATTTTATAAATCCAGAGGCTTTCCGTAAAGATAGGCTGACTGACAGTGGTGGTGGTATACTTATTTATATTCGTAATACGTTACTAGGCAGGCGTAGACTTGATCTAGAAGTACCCGAAGTTGAATCTGTTTGTTTAGAAATTTTTGCAGATAATAGAATTTTTTTATTAGTGTGCTTATATAGACCGCCAAATGCAAGAGCGTCATCATGGGATTATATTGATAATTTATTTGACAAATGTGTTGATTCAGGTATAAGTAATTGTGTTTTTCTTGGTGATATCAATGTTGACCTTATTACAATTGGCAATAACCACAAGTTTACACGTTCTTGTCAAAGGTTAGGCCTAGAAAATGTGATACATGAACCTACTAGAATTACTAGTTCGTCCTCCACTCTAATTGATCCTATACTGGTCAATAATTATGATATAGTTAGATATAGCTATGTACTTCCAAACTTCTGTAGTGACCATTGTCCTTCCATTATTGAGATTAATTTTTCTGTTACTAGAGAAAAGTCTTATTTAAAGACAATATGAGATTATGATAATGCAAATTATATTGCCATTAACCAGCACTTGCAAAATACTGATTGGGATATGAAATTTGGAGAATCAGATAATGTCAATATCATAAATGAAGTTATTAACTTAGAGCTTAACTCTGCTATGAATACTTATATTCCAAAAAAGATAATACGTGTTCGACCTCGGGACCTTGGATAAATAGTGAAATAAAGTGTAAAATTAGAAAAAGGAACCGGGTGCATAAAAAGGCAAAATTTCGAAATCTAGCAAGTGACTGGGAAAATTTTCGCAGAATACGCAATGAGATAATTGATATGATTAGAGAAGCCAAAAAACAATATATTATAAAATTACAAAATTCACTGATTGACAAGTCTATTCCACCTGGTAAATGGTGGCGAATTGCAAAGAGTGTCTCAAAATTAAAAAGTACTAATACTACAAATACTCCTATTAAGGTAAATGGTGATCTTTTTTTCCATCCTGTAGACAAAGCCAATTCTATTAATAACTATTTTACATCAGTATCTAACATAGATTCTGAACCTGATCTTCCTGATGTACCCCCACTTGCGCCTTGTGAGCTGTCTGGCATTGTCATTAATGAACAAGAGGTATATGATCAGTTTCAAATTTTAAATATTTCTAAGCCGGCCGGTCCTGATAACCTTCCGCCTAAATTTTTGAAAGCTGTTTTCCAGTCACTAGTTAAACCACTGACTATTTTATTTCAAACAAGCTTAAATTTTGGTGTGGTGCCTGGTGACTGGAAACTAGCCAATGTTTCCCCTATTTACAAAGGTAAAGGTGGTAGCGATAATGTAGCTAATTATAGACCAATATCTGTTACTAATTGTTTTATTAAGATATTGGAAAAAATTATATTCAAACACCTTCACAACTACTTGTTAAGATATAATATACTATCGGATGATCAGTCTGGATTTAGACATAGAGATTCCACTATAAACCAGTTATTGGTAATTTATGATGTCATAATGAAAAATTTAGATATTGGCAAAGATGTTAGGTTTATTTTTTGTGACATATCAAAAGCATTTGATCGTGTCTGGCATCGTGGTCTATTGTACAAACTTAGAAAATATGGAATTAAGGGTAACTTATTGACTTGGTTTGGTAGTTATCTTTCTGACCGTAAGCAGCGAGTCTGCATGAATGGATACTACTCTACTTGGAATTCCATTAATGCTGGCGTTCCTCAAGGCTCCATACGGGACCTCTTTTATTTTTATTATTTATTAATATTGTTGATGTCGTTTCCAATAGCATGAAACTTTTTGCTGACGATACATCCCGTTATTGTATTGTTGATGATCAGAATGAAACCGCCGAACCCCTGAATTCTGATTTGAATAGCCTTAGTACTTGGGCATCTGATTGGTGTGTTAATTTCAATGCCTCAAAAACTAAGCCTATGCTGTTTACTAGAAAACATGATGTTAATATTCCCCCTTTATATATGAATGATGATGTCCTAGAAGATGTACTTAAACATAAACATCTTGGTATACATTTTTGTTCTAATGGCACCTGGAAAGATCATATAAATGAAATTTATAAAAAAGCTTGCTCTCGTCTTAATATTTTGCGCATGATGAAACATAATCTTGATAGGAACTCACTAGAAAAGCTTTATTTTGGTTTTATAAGACCTATACTTGAATACGGAAGTGTAGTTTGGGATAATTGCACAAGAGAACAGTCTGATCTTATTGAATCAGTGCAATACGAATCGGCCAGAATTGTTACAGGTCTTCGAAAGGGTACCTCAAGGGTTAAGTTGTATGGCGAATTAGGGTGGGACTCCTTGCAAAACAGACGTAAGAAGCAAAAACTTATTCTAATGTTCAAAGCTCTGGAAGGAGAGCTACCCATTTATATAACAAATAATATTATTTCTTATATTAATATTGAACTTAACTACATGGTTAGAAAACCCAGATTCTTCACCCCTTCCCAATGCCGCACCAAGTCATATAAGGATAGCTTTTTTTCCAACTGTTCTGGATTTATGGAACAAACTAGATAATGATACTAGGAACATTCAGTCATTATCTTCATTCAAGATTAAACTTAATGAGGATGTTGATAAATCTCCCAGCTTCTACTCTATTGGTTCTCGCAGCTTAAATATTTGGCATTGCCAACTTCGAAATGAAGCAAGCAGCTTAAATCACCACCTGTTTCAGTCTCATCTGTCCGACAGCTCCCAGTGTGCCTGTGGGGATGCAATTGAAAATAATTTCCATTATTTTTATGTTTGTCCATTGTTCATAAGACACAGAATACAACTTTTTAATTCTCTAAGAAAGTTTCAAGATGTTTTAAATTTGGATATATTATTGAAATTCTCTCCAATCCTTACTGTAGAGGAGAATACTGAGATATTCGATGCTGTTCACCATTTCATTACTGGTAGTAGAAGATTCACATGATTCAATAGATTTTCCTTTTCTTTGTATTTGGTCATATAACATTGAAAAGTCTTCCTATATATACATGTAGCTCCAAATCTTTAAATTTTTCAGCTTAATTAATAGCTGTAAATCCTTCAATTATTCAGGTCTGAACCCAACTTGTACTTGCTTATCTCAATCACAATAACTATTTTGTTTAGACATTTCCCCCCTTATTTACTTATTTGTCTCTTCTTCCTCCATCTCTCCCAAATTCCCTTTATTCAATCATAAATATATATACTGAAAGAGAGTTAATTCATATTGATATGGTGGAATTCACTTAATTAGTGATTTTGATTTCATAATTTCAGTTTACATGTTGTATATATTGTGTGATTAAATGTAAGTTCAGTCTATCCATCATGCTATGCCAATTCATCATCATTAATATTATAAATAATAATAGCTTAAATATAAAGCCATAATTTGGCTATTCCAAATTATACCATACCTATTAACAAGGGGGAAAAAAGGGAAAAACAACCCAACTTTTTTTTGTATGATCCTGCTATTAATATACATATTATATCATACCTATTAACAAAAAAAAAAGAAAAGTAAGGGAACAATCTTTTTTGTTTTGTTTGTATGATTAATATACATGTGTTTATGCTTGGTAATTAAGATGAATTGCATGTATACATGATGGGTAGATTGCTCTATGTCTTATGTAAATTGTGTTCAAATTGTTCCATCTTGTTGTTGGAGAGGATTTGTATAGGCATAGCCTGTTATCCAATCCTATTGATTTATCAATAAAATATTTGAAATAAATATGGAATTTACTGACTCCGTATATATCGTATTAGGTCACTAACACGCTGTGTAACCAATAATATGCTCTATCTTATTCTGTTTTGAATATTCCGCAACCATAATGCTTCCGATGTTTTGGAAAGTGAAACTCCGGATGCATAACCGATACACAGTACTTCACTTACATGCAATACATCGAACTTCTACTGTTAAAGTTTGACAGAAGAAAAATAAAAAAAAATAACACTTCTAAGAAATTCATGATCAATCATTGAAAGACGACGATGAATTTATTAAATGGGTTGTGAATTTCAATATTTGGATCATGAATATCATTAACAAACATGGATTAAAATAGCCTAAATGTTGTTTTACAAGATCACAAACTTGCAAAAGCTACAAGTGGCCAAATATCTCCATTAAAACAAAATAGTTTTGATGGACTATGATAACAAAAGTCAATAGGGATGTCGGGTACAGGAACCACCTGATGAAAAAAAACTCCAACAACATTACAAATACAAAAGTAAAGGAAAACAAAAGCTTCTTATAAAAGTATAGAAATAAGAACATTTGCTCCGTTTGTCGTAATCATACTCCGGTCCTTTCATCATTCATAACTTATCACCGAGTTTGTAACAATAGTTAGATTACCGGTGCCAATAGTGGAGCAGGAATCGCTTATCATTATGGAGCTCCTGAGTTCACCCCCGGTTTTCAATAGGGTTCGTGCTACTCAATCGTTAGTTTGATGTGTAGTGTTTTGTTAGGTTGAACTATCAATTAAATCAGCACATTTATATTGTTACCTATGCACATTTGATTCCAACTAATCGATGACCTATAAATTCTAGTCTCACATGAAGACCAATAATTTCATTATATGTTTATGACTAATGTATTGATATTAAATATATTGGATATAAGGGTAATAACAAAATTACCGAACTCCGAGCAATCTTACAAATAGTCCGAGATTCCTCTGTCGTTTAACGGCATTTATAAAGTTGCTGTAGCCGTTCAACGTCAGAGGGCAATACATTCGGAAAACAACGGATTTGCTTCTCCAACTCTGGGTCAGCACATTTCCACGTTTCGTGGCTATCGGATTTTATTTTCTATCAGAAACCCTTGTATAAATCGCTTCACCAATCATTTTTCTATCCATTCATAACCATCTTACCCTCAGAAAGTGGTGCTACACTCCATTACAGCACGATTTTGCCTTAGATCCTATGATTCCGCCATTTGTCGTCCATTTTTCAAACATTTGTCACGTGACTACGAGAAAACCACGATTACCGCAATGTATCATGGGAGATGATTTGCATATAAACAAACAAACAAATATTTGTATTGCCAATCATACACGCCTGTTAAGGCAGAACAATTAACATAAAATTTAATACACTTGATTATATTAATTGGTAATGATTTTAACAGCAATAGTGAATTACAGATAACCATAAGAAAAAAAAATGATGTAGTACCTTGTCCAAAAAAGGGGGACGTAACACATGCTCTTTCCGAAGCCCATTGGCAACACTCTGCCATTGAATCTTTTCTTTCCAACACATTCTGTATTATTTCCTTCTGCTCTGCTTTGATCTATAGATGGACTGTTTGTCCTGTAGAATACGCTTAAATGTATGGTCTTCCATGTGATTTGAATGTTGTTTACGTATGCAAATAATGCTCAAATAATTTGATGCGCTGAATTAAGTAGCTCCCATCATGCAATGCGTTACTGTTATCATTCAGTTAGTATCGCGAGATCACGTTTGTAGATTGGAAAATGGAAGTCAAATGGCGGAATAATAGGATCTAAGGCAAAATCGTGCTGTAATGGAGTGTAACACCACTTTCTGAGGGTAAGATGGTTTTGAATGAATAGAAAAATGATTGGTGAAGCGATTTATATAAGGGTTTCTGATAGAAAATAAAATCCGATAGCCACGAAACGTGGAAATGTACCGATCCTAGAGCTGGTGAGGCAAATCCGCTGTTTTCCGTATATATTACCCTCTGACGTTGAACGGCTACAGCAACTTTATAAATGCCGTTAAACGACAGAGGAATCTCGGACTATCTTACAAAGGGAAAGTCAAAACTCATAAGTATATAAAAAGACAAAATCAGTCAACAACCGGAAAACGGTGAAAACCGTAATGACCCTGACTTGGTACAGGCATTTCTAAAGAAATGGTCGGTTGAATCAGATTTTAAAGCGCCAAACCTCCCCCTTGCATGACACAGGGGCTAGGTGCGTCCGAAAAAAAATAAAAATAAAATACTATATAATACTACAAGGGGGCGAACTCACTTGCTCCCATTTTTTTAAGTCGTCGTGTTAAATTGATCGTAACTTCGGAACGCCTTAATATTTTCAAAAAATGTTTCCACTAGTCGAAAGTCAAGTAATTTTCCTTCCCAAAGAGACCCCAATTGTTAGTGTAGGCCTCCGAACTGCTGAGGTATCATACACGAACCAAAACAAAACGGCGTGAAAATCCGAAGTCGTACAAACGCTGGGATGACCACATCCCATCTGTGTACAGACTCCCATGCGTAAACGAGTCATTTTGACTAGCTAAATACTTTCATCCATTCAAATTATGATAAAATTTCTTACCTTACGCCAATTTATATGTCCTTTAAGTCTGTTTTTGAAAGAAATCCCATTTGCATCCTTGACAAACGCCATGGACGTGAAAATTGAGAGAGTTCTAACGGGCTTTTTGATTGGCTGAAACAGATTGTTCAGCCAATCAAAAAGCCCGTTAGAACTCTCAATTTTCACGTCTATGGCGTTTGTCAAGGATGCAAATGGGATTTCTTTCAAAAACAGACTTAAAGGACATATAAATTGGCGTAAGGTAAGAAATTTTATCATAATTTGAATGGATGAAAGTATTTAGCTAGTCAAAATGACTCGTTTACGCATGGGAAAGTCTGTACACAGATGGGAAGTGGCCATCCCAGCGTTTGTACGACTTCGGATTTTCACGCCATTTTGTTTTGGTTCGTGTATGATACCTCAGCCGTTCGGAGGCCTACACTAACAATTGGAGTCTCATTGGAAAGGAAAATTACTTGACTTTCGACTGGTGGAAACATTTTTTGAAAATATTAAGGCGTTCCGAAGTTACGATCAATTTAACACGACGACTTAAACAAATGGGAGCAAGTGAGTTCGCCCCCTTGTAGTATTATATAGTATTTTTATTTTATTTTATTTTTTTCGGACGCACCTAGCCCCTGTGTTTCATGACGGCTCAAAGTTTCCGGCTGTCACTATAACAGTATTTATAACAATACTTGAACAAAACAGGTAAAACAGTTGTCATAACAGCACCAAACTCAGTGAAGTTAATGTCAAAAATATTTTTACGTCACACATTGATAAAGAAAATATTTTTGACATTTTTGTTTTTGACCACTTATCTTTATACATTTTCACTATATGAAAATCCATCGTTTATAATCTTTTCTACAGAGACGGAATATATTTCGACAAGATCTTGGTATCGGAATATAAACTTTTTAAGAGATCAAATAAGGCGAATCTTTTTATAGCCCTGGTCCAGTAGCCTGTTTCTCAGATGAAGATGCCGTTTCAGGAAATCAGAATAATTGCTACTGGCCCTTGCATAACGAATCAATTGCGAGATGTAAACACCATATGCAGGAGAATCTGGTATATTGCTGCACATATTTGGAAAATTTATTATTTTAAAATTGGAAGTTGGCCGGTTTATCATATATTTTAGTACTGATTTGACCACTGTCGTCAAATTCGAGGTATAAGTCCAAAAATGATGCGGACGAAGTGGTATCTGTGGACGTATCAGTTTTTATTTGTATGAAGAATAATGATCTTTAACCAACAGATTCTACTTTCTTAGCTAGTAGTCAGCATACAACGAACATTCATCGACTATGCTATTACTGTTTCAGATTACATGTCTTCTTTGGACTATAATTTTAAACATCCATTACAATTGAATACCTTTAATTTTGGACACTTATTATTATACTGTGCTATAGAGCAATGGAGGGTGTTTTCGACCGTGGGTAGTTTTCGACCCCTCCATATATTCTGAGTCTCTAATCTATTTTTAGGCATAGGAAATACACGATGCATTGTCAGGAGACTGGTAAAACGCTTGTCAAGCTACCGAGGGAGATATTGACAGGTCAACATTACGAAACCTGCAGAAAAAATAAAAATATTTGTGTGACTACAAACAACCATTTAAAAAAAAGCTTCTTAATGGATATCGTTTAGAAGGGAGCTTCAAACTAACATTTCCATATTAGAAATTATCAACGATAAATATTCACATATATGATAAAGCAAGTCGGCATCGATGGCCTGTGAATCTGATCAGTGGATTTTGACATACCAACTGTCAAGGTCACATGACCAAGGAGGGTCGAAAACTACCTCCACAAAAATTAATGTGCGGCAGTTTTCGACCCCCTATTTTTTTTAGATGTATCATCAAGATTTCAATGCTATTTGTGGCTAGTTGATGATGTTTTCCAACAATGTAATCAGTTATAATATCAAACCTGTTGTAATGTGGCCTAATGTGTCCGTGAAAAAAAGTATGACACGGAGTCATATAAAATAATATTATTACATCGGGCCATAATTGATCTGATATGATTCCACTGATTGTTGAACTGTCTGGGAATATTTATGTTCCAGCTGATAATAAGCAACATAATTACAATTATAGAAACAAGTACGTAATATAGGGTAGAAGTTTGGCTCCAGCAGCTACAGTATATGGGATGTAACTAAAAACATATAGCAAGGGGTTCGAAAACTGCCTACCTATGTCGAAAACTGCCTCCCAAATTTGGAAAATTTGAACAAACAAATGTTCCTTTCAGAATCGTTTTACGGGACCAGTGCATGGTGAAAATCATTGAATGGAGTTTGTACATTAATAATATTTCACTACGTGAGGGCACAATGGAATAATGTCACATTTTTGCACATTTTAATCGTAAGGGGTCGAAAACTGCTCCATTGCTCTACTATATCTGAGTCTGATATATTTACCTGTATGTATATGTGTTCCAGTTGTATGTCTTTATTTTTTGTTTCAACATTTATACTGTTTTGTTAATTTAGAAAATGTAACTCTTCAAATATGGAGGAAATAACGATTATTAATCAATCAATCAATCAACCCTCCACTCCACTTTTTGTGATTTCACCAGCCAGGAAGTGGATTTACGACGTCGTTTATCTTGGTCTTTTTTGTGTTATTGCATGAATCATATTTATCATACACATATTGTCCGAACTTGTATGTGATAAGGAAAAATAAAACAGCTTAGTATACAAATAAAACAATTGAATTTTATATAAAGCGATCATCACCAAACAGTAAGGACCCGGTTGGCTCAATGAGTTAGGTAGTTGGATTTCCTAACAACTCATACTAGCCTATCACCAATACGGCGTGGGTTCGCACCCGGCTTTGTAAATTACAAACAAGGGTGCATTCGACTCGCAGCCGCAAGTGATAAAGCTTACCAGTTGCTTGCCCATGGTCGGTGGTTCTCTCCACCACTAAAACTGGGAGCCATGATATAGCTGAAATATTGCTGAAAGTGACGTTAAAACATCAAAAATAAATCAATCAATCAATCACCAAACAGTACAATCAGTAAATAAAACAAATCATAACAATAATTATTATTATAGCACTTCAATGATAACGACTTTATTCATTATATACTAAATACATATAACTTAAAGAAGTCTTTTTTTGTTATTCATAAATAAACATATAACACCTTTCAAAATACAATTTTGCAATATCATCTCGCTTTTTTTGTATTAAGATTTATTTTTAAACTATGTACATTTAATCGCTGAGAAGTTGTCAACTACATTAATATTAATGTTGAGGCCAAATTAAGCAAAAAATCATGTATGTAATAAACAGGATGCACATAAAAGAGCATATGGGCGGAACTGAAGATTGTCACATCAAAGAGAAGAATATAATGGATATGATTGGGAATGTGTGTCTTACAACGAGCCACCAGTGACCACTCATAGCAAACTTGATGTTAATTAGGAGCCGTTGCAAGTTGTCTCTACAATATATCGTTTATGTGCAAGGATCGAGACATTTACTATGTATTAGGCAATGCTCTAAACCCCGTCTTAATGTTGGATTGTGTATCTAATTGGTCCCGTACAACAAGTGGACGTCCTGTGTGGAGCAACAAAGAAAATATGATTATACCAAGGTGTAAGCAGAAACCGTTAATCAAAGTCTAGTAGTCAAGTCGTCGCTACATAGCAGAGAATTGATGAAAGCGAAGACAACAAACTAACCACAACAGCCACTGAGTGGTGGTGCTATAGTAAACATGCTCTACTGGAGTGTGGAAGATCGTGGGTTCTCAGCTCGCCCAATCTAACCTACAAACGTATTATGTAGAACGAAGAGCAATATGTGGGTTGTAATGGAGACGGATGTGTCATTTTTGAGTTACAAAAATGAAATTAAGACCTGGCAAATTATATTTTAGTTTAGTTTCTCATCTCATTCCAATATTTTTGTTTGGAATGACCAATGGTTATCGGAATCTGCACACCTTTATCTTGGATATTCACTATTTACATAAAGATGCTTATGATAAGAGAGATAATTCAGTTTAATTGTCATAGATCACTTGACAATTTTAATTTTGATCTCATTTGACGATATTTCTGCTCACAGTGTTTGTGCCGATTAGCATGCATAAATTGAAGCACTTCTTTCTTATCCATACTTATTTTATGGGTACATTGCGTGTCACTATGTTTGCTTAATTTCCGTATATGTTATTTACCACTTAAGGAATACTTAGCGATTTTCCATTCGGAATGGTTATTCATGAATGTTAAAAAATTGCATTGGTTTCCCGTGTTTTGCCTGCTCATGGCAATTTCAAACTGATCGACATTTTCCGTATGACGGCTTCGTCGATCATACGAGTATAATCGATTACGATGCATAAAGGTAATGTTGATTAAATTATATATTTACTTATATCTTTCTGATATTCTTTTTACCACAACACATGAAAAATAAGAAATTTTCACGAAATCTATTGCTACTAAAAGCATAAAGAAATGGATTCAATGAAGCCTTAAACCAGAGAATCCACGTGAACGCTTCATATACAGGAATGCTTACACAGTCTTCACAAAACGATATCACAACCGTTAATATGGTATAAGGAGCCCAAGTAATAACAAATGCAATTACTAATATCGCAAGTGACCTTGCTGCTTTTCGTGCCCTTTTCGTTGATTGATTTGTTGCTCTATCACTTTTATTTGAAATTTCGACCGGAAGTGTTTCTAAATTTGTATTTTGAATACTAGACACCTGCATGACATGGACTTTATTGTGACGTAAATTTCGGATTTCCATTATTACCAGTGTGTTTAGAATACCTAAACATATTAGAGGAAGTAGAAATTCCAAAATAGCGGAAGTTATTGTAAACACATAGTCATGCGCAAACTGAACATCGCAATCTTGGTGTTCCACGGTGTCAATTCCGGTCCAATGATCCCAACCAATTATTGCAGGTCCATACAGAATAAATGCAAGAATCCACGAGAGTGCAATTTTACAGCATGCATTTTTTGTACTCTGATGTGAGTAATATGATGCACCTTGCTTAAGTAGCATTAATCGATCATAACTGATGAAGTTCATGATGATGATTGTAAACGAACATGCGATGAAATCAAGGACAAGATATACTTTACAAAAGAGATACCCGTACAACCATACATTTCTTCTTAACGTATAAGTCAAATAAATACTCATACTAATGGTGGCTATCATCAAATCAGCCACGGCCAGATTTACCAAGTAAATGTTATATGTTGTACGTAACTGTTTGTCTCTTATAAAAGAGAGAATTGTTAAAGAATTTCCAATCACTGCTTGAATGATCATAAGTATAATGATAAAACCAGCAAATATTAGAACTCCATCAGAAGCAACGTACTCATCATCATAGTCTTCATATGTGGCGTTGGACATCACTGCTAACAGAACAATCACTTAACCTGTAAAATATTGAATTTTATCCTGAATAAATCATGTGTTCAGAAAGGATTCTTAATTATCAAAATAGACTTGTCTAGATACATGTACATGTAGATTGACGATGAATCACAAAATGATGCATGACTTCAAGACCGAGTCTAATAGAAGTATTAATAATCATGGCTCAAATAACCTGCGATGTCCACAAAGTGATACATAGTGACTTTCAACGAGTCAATCAGTATTTTGATTTAAAGGCCTAATATTGTTGAAATAAAGCAACACACAATTTTAAAAGTGATAATTATTTCAAAATAAACTATACTACAAGACTACATGCTGTGTATAAAAGTACAAAATATTATCAATAACTATAATACACCCACCTAACATTCCTACTACTTAAATTTGGCTTGACACCTGGCTCGGCCGCTCCAAGTCCTATCCTCACAGAATTGAAGAATTCAGCTGTGAGAATCTCCCCGGTACAGTAAGAATACCGCCCCAACCATAGTTGATGAACCCTGTGAGAATAAGACTTGTGTGCATAGAGCTGAAATATCCACATGGTAGAAATTTTCCAGCATCTTTGATGATACTGTCACAACGATAGTTGTAGAGCTCCGTAGTATGCCGATGTAGCTGCAGCTATGCGAAAAGAATATCTTGAATATTTATCACAACATGGCAACTGGGGACTTATACAACTGCATAGTAAACATAAATAAAAACAAAGAATCATCTCCATACAAAGGGAGACTACTCAATTAATTCTTGAAAACTTGGGAATGAGAGAAAAAATTCTTTAAAATTTACCAATTTTTTTATCGAAATAGCCAAACCATTAATTGAAGGATAAATTAATAATTTAAGTATAGTATCAAAGAAAAACAGAAACATAATTGACCATATGTCAGAATGGTATCAAAGAAAAATACTTAACTCATCTAAACAAAGGTTTACATATAATAATAATATTAATAAAAAGACAAAAGCAATTGATCATACATGTTCAAGTATGTAAGCATGGTGCGTAAATAAATTGCAAATCGACCATACGTAAGCATGGTGTCAAACATAAAGCAAATTAGAGCAAACACAAGCATGATGTCAAATATAAAGCAAATTAGACCATACGTAAGCATGGTGTCAAATATAAAGCAAATTAGACCATATGTAAGCATGGTGTCAAAAATAAACCATACGTATGCATGGTGTTAAATGACAGACAAATTCAACCATACGTCAGCATGGTATCAAATGAAATATAAAGGCACAATTCACCATACGTCAGCATGGTGTCAAATGAAAGGCAAATTCAACAAGTAAGAAGAGAGACAAATTAAACCATACGTCAGCATGGTGTCAAAAAGAGGCAAATTAAACCATACGTCAGAATGGTGTCAAAAAGGGGCAAATTAAACCATACGTCAGCATGGTGTCAAAAAGGCAAATTAGACCATACGTAAGTATGGTGTCAAATAAAATATATTTTTAATTAAAGCATACCATACGTCAGCATGGTGTCAATTGAAGGGTAAATAACCCATGCGTAAGCATGATGTCAAAACTTGAAAATTAAACCATACGTTAGCATGGCATAAAAATAAAAGTAAAATAAACTATACACAAACACAAAATCTCAAAAATGAAAATTAAACCATACGTCAGCATGGTGTCAAGTGAAAGGATAATTAAACCATACGTCATCATGGTGTCCAATGAAAGGCTAATTAAACCATACGTCAGCATGGTGTCCAATGAAAGGCTAATTAAACCATATGTCAGCATGGTAGTAAATGAAAGGTTAATTTAACCATACGTAAGCACCGTATCAAAAATAAAACTATGCGTAAGCATAGTATCAAATGGCATGTATCAAAAGCAGTATCAAAAGGCAAAAATGTAATAATTCAATATAGTTACTACAAAATATAAAAATACATAGCTAAAAATAAAGTAAACCTACATATCTACTACATGTCAACTGTATATACAAATATTAAAAACAAAAAACTAACTGTTGAAACAAGCAACACTAAGTCCCTGACAACAAGGAGAGTGGTGGGGAGGTGGTGGCAAAGTTTGAATCAACAAAATTACTACAAGTCTGCAGCGTATGCAACAAAGAATCTAACTGATGACGTAGCACACAAACCGAAATGTAATACACATTATTACATGTACATCACAGCCATCTGGTAACTGTCGCCTGGGAAAAGGCTGAAGCCAGTAACAAGTATGATAGATAAGATTCGTGATAAACTCCAATTATTTAATAATAATTTTATAACTCACTTATATAATTTAAGTTGAGTATGCATGTAAGATGATGAAGATCAACAATTCGTAATTATCCAATTCAGCAAGTGTCGGCAAAGGAACGGTTATACAGAATTTGACGACAGGGCCATACCATATGAGTGCCAAATATTGAATACATACAAGTTAGGCAGCGCACAAATACTAAGTACTGAAAAAAACAAATGTTTATTAAAATCATACTAAACTAGTTATATACAACATGTCAACTGGGGACTTATACAACTGCATAGTAAACCTAAGTGAAAACAAAGAATCATCTCCATACAAAGGGAGACTACTCAATTAATTATTGAAAACTTGGGAATGAGAGAAAAAATTCTTTCAAATACATATTCTGGAATACACTTTTTATTCAGCCACATAATTTGATTTTGTACAACTACTATTTTGGAATAACATCAAGATGGACTACATATTTTGTGACAAACGAGAATGTTGTATTAATATTGTTAATAATCCATCAACACAAAAGGCCCAATTATTTTCCTAAGATCAACCACACATAATGAATACAATACAAATTATCCGCGAAGCCCGTCACATAAGAGAGTAAGAGCAAAGGCTGGTTGGCTTGAAATAAGGAGAGTATGTTCGAGTGGAGTGACATGTCTACCCGCGGACTGTTGGTTCAATTAGTTAGTTATATACAAATCTAACTCAGCGTGTTGATCTAATACAAAGCGGACATTCATCATCATCAGATCTGAACTGTAACGTTCAAGTCTGAAATTTGCGACAATTAAACAATTGTATATCAAACTTCTATTGGTTTAATTATTTCACAACATACAGTATATTGAAGTATTACATGCCAAACAAATATCAGGATGTCTCTATGATATATTCTGACACTCTCACGAAAGCAACTGATTATATCAGTTTATTTATATCGGCTATTTGAATTATCTTCCCAAATAGTTTTGCAGTCAGTGTAGTATATATGGCGTGACACTCAAACATCAGGATGTTAAAATGACCTTGCTTCTGCCACTAAAGTAACGGATAAAATCAGGTTAAATACGCACAGGTAGCATATGTTGATGTATTAACTTTAATTGAGGAAAGGTTCCGAATGAAAAGATGGAAGGTTGGTAAATTTTTTCGTCTCGTCTCGTATCGTAAAAATATCATAAAATAGCTAATTTGATGGAATTTGGAAAGATAATATTGAAAGCGTTTGACTGCAATCTGGGCCCTGCTGCCCCTCTAGTTCCTGGAAATGTTGAATTACGATTTTTGTTAATAGTAACTTTACAAGTATTTGTGTATTGAATCTGAATTCGAACTCACCGCCCATACCCAACCCGACCAGTGACCCGTACTACGTATATTATTCTTTGATAGCGCAGCGAGGCGTTAAGTGAAAATATTGAGGGTCTGTATGAGTGGGTAAATACAGTACGTTAAAAAAAAACCAAGAGACATGCCTAATGCGAAACACAAGGAAAAAGTAAAGGAAACGTCCGACGTTTTGAAAGACTGTAGAGAAGTCTTACATGATGGATCAAATGAAATTGTTGCACAAATGTTAGCCTTTATGAACAGAGTAGATGGGAGATTAAAACAAATAGAAACACAGGTAAATAAGATAGACGAAGTTAAATCCAGCCTCGTGAACATTACAAGAAAAGTTAGCTCATTAGAAATTACAGTGAAAGAACTTAAAGAGAAAAATATAGATATAGAAAATAGTACACAGGTGATGAGCGATCTATTTGAAGATGTTAAACACAATTGTTCATCTAATAAACCTGAAATAGATACGCTGAAGAGACAGTTTGTGGAAGTTGTAGAAAGAACATCAATAAGACGGGAAGAATTAAGGGAACATAGACAGGAACAGGAGAATATGAAAACTGATATTACCGATTTAAAATGCAGATCGATGAAAAATAATTTGATCTACACAGGACTATTTGAATCACCACGTGAATACACAGAAGGAATACTAAGAGAGTTCATAAAAAACGAATTAGGAATAGAGGAGTACATATAGTTTGGAAATGTACACCGGTTCGGACGAAGAGAAACGCCGGACAGAAAACCAAGACCGATAGTGGCGAGATTTACTTACAAAAGACAATTGACACTAATTCTTCAAAATGCGCACAAACTTAGGGGCACTTATTTTGGAATAAGAGAACAGTTTCCAGCAGAAGTGGAGGAGAAACGACGAACATTATACCCTGTGGTGCGCGATTGTAAACAAAAGGGCTTGCGCACAAAACTGGTCCGAGATAGACTTTTTATTGAAAACAAACTATATGATCCGTCGAACGATTTAAACAGCCCGCATAGACAAGATATACAAACACCACCGCAAAGACAATATAGCGACGCCGCTCAAGGACACCATGCCGTGGGCCAATCACATTTGCTAGGTAGACCAGCCACGAAGAGAAGGCGACCGCCATCTACACCCTCGCAGGGTGAATAGGGGTGTCAGGGAGAACAAAACGTTTCTCAAGGTGACGAATCGAGCGGTATTAACGATGTAAATATAGATGATTTAAATGTTGATTGTTCTTTTTTAACTGTACAAAATAAATTGAAGCTATTGTGTTTAAATTGTTGTGGTCTGAATTTAAGATTATATTATCCTGAATTTGGTGTATTAATCTGTCAACATGATTTTATATGCTTACAAGAAACAAAAACTGATGACACTGATCAAATTAATTTTCCGGGGTATATATTTAAAAAAAAAAACAGACAAAAGTTTTCACATAGAAAATCGGGCGGGATTGCTTTTGGATATAAGGAAAAGTTAGATAAATTTATAACTATTATAAAAAATGACAATTAATTTGTATTTTGGGTAAAAGTGTCATCCACATTATTTAAATTAGATGAAGATGTTTTAATTGGTGTTGTGTATATACCACCAGAATTCATCTCGTACTCGTCTCAAGAAGCATTCAATGACATATATAAGAAATTTTTCGAGGTCGTATAAATATATATCTTTGGCGGGAGATTTCAATGCAAGAACGGCTGAGCTTAAAGATTTTTCGGTATTTACAGAAAATGATTTTCCAAACGGAGGCGAATATTTACTAGAAAATTATATATCTTTTTAACTGATTCAAATTTACCACTAAATAGAAAAAATATAGATAAAGGAAAAAATAACTTTGGAAAATTACTAATAAATCTTTGCAAAGGACAAAACTTGTTTATCATGAACGGACGAGTAGGAAGTGATAGTAATATAGGTGAACTTACTTGCAGGAATGCAAGTGCTGTAGATTATTTCATTTGTTCTCCAAATTTTATAAAATGTATTGATGATTTGACTGTACTTGATTTTAGTAAATGTTTTTCTGATGTTCATACGCCACTCAGTATAACTTTTGAAAGCAATGTTTTTGAAGATAGTGATAGTGATATAAATGCTTTAGAAAATACAGAACACATTGTAAAAAGACACGAGTTCAGAGGTTAACAGACAGGCTATTTCTGATCTTCGTAATAAATTACGTGATTTGGATGCCTCTAGTGTAACACAGGAGCAGGTGAATATTGTGGTAAATGAATTTGGTAAAATACACATTGATTCTGCGAAAGAAACATTTGGAACTATTACTAAGTCTAATAACAGAAAGAAAAAAAGAAATACTAAAATTCAAAAACCATGGTTCGATTTAGATTGTAAATTTGAGCGTCAATATTATAGAAAAATGAAGCGTAAGCACAAATTTAGAAATTCGGATAATTCTAGAAAAGAACTCAAAGAGGCCGAGAAAAAATATAAAAAGCAGATGGACACTTCTATTAGAAAATATAGACAAAAAATGAAGAAAGAATTGAAAACTTTGAGATCGAAAAATCCAAAGGAATATTGGAAAATATTAAACGAGGGCCAAAAGAAAAAACAACCAAATATTTCTATTGATGTATTGTACGAATTTTTTAAAAATCTAAATGGAGCTCCGGATCATGATGATGTTGAGTTAAGTGTTTTATCGGAAAGTTTACAAGAAAACCTAGATTTTGATAATTTAAATATACACTTAAACGACAGTATTACTCGTGACGAGATTTTAACATGTATTAAGAAATTGAAAAATGATAAGGTGTCTGGGGACGATATGATAAGAAATGAATTCATAAAATCAACTCCAGATATGTTTTTAGCATTATACGTCGATTTATTTAATCTTATTTTTAATTCTGGTAAAATTCCAAATACTTGGCTCGCAGGCAATATTGTACCTTTTTATAAAAACAAAGGGGCAAAAACTGATCCTAAAAACTTTCGACCTATTACCATTTTGAGTTGTTTTGGAAAATTATTTACATCGGTGTTAAATAATAGATTAAATACTTTTTCAGACGAATTTCTCCTCTTAAATGAAAACCAGACAGGTTTTAGGAAAAAATATTCAACTCTAGATAACACTTTTGTTATATATGGCCTTTTTGAGCTACTAAAATTAAAGAAAAAGAAACTTTTCTGTGCATTTATAGACTTCGAAAAGGCTTTCGATAATGTGTGGCGTGATGGTTTGTGGTACAAGTTACTTATGTGTAATATAAAGGGTAAAATGTACAATGTAATTTTAAACCTGTATAATAATATAAAATCAAGAATTGTTTGTAACGATTCTGTTTCAAATGTTTTCCCATGTTTAAACGGTGATAGACAAGGCGAATATTTATCTCCATTTCTGTTCGCATTATATCTTAATGATTTGGATACTTTTTTGACTAGTAAAAATGCTATGTATGACATTTTAAACAAGGGAAGAGTACATAATTTATCTGTAAGTTGTCATTTGGATTTGTTTGATAAAATAATTATACCTATGTTAACCTATGGATCAGAGATATGGGGTTACGAAAATATTGACATATTAGAAAAAGTACATGTACAATTTTGTAAGCTGTTGCTTAATTTAAAAACTTCAACACCAAATTTTATGTTATATGGCGAACTTGGTAGATACCCTCTGAATATAACAGTTAAGTTGAACATTTTGTCATTCTGGTCGAAATTAATTGACGGAAAGCAATCAAAACTATCATCTCTGATCTATAGATTATTGTATTTCAAAACTCATGGAAATAATACTTTTTCATGGATTAATTTTGTTAAATCAATACTTGATGACTGTGGTTATTAAAACGTTTGGCATACTCAAAATTTTATAAGCCATAACTGGCTAATTGAAAGCATTAAACTGAGATTAACCGACCAGTTCAAACAAAATTGGCATTCTACTTTGCAAATATCTCCAAAAGCATTGAACTATAGATTATTCAAGTCGGATTTTAGATTTGAAAAATATTTAGACGTATTAAATGACAAAAATAGATTTACTTTTTGTAGATTTAGAACATCTAATCATAGATTACCGATTGAAGTAGGGCGCTGGACAAATGTAGAAAGACACAATAGACTGTGTCAGCTATGTCAATCTCGTGAGATTGGTGACGAATTTCATTATGTATTACAGTGTCCAAATTTTGTAACTGATAGAAAAAATCTAATTCCAAAATACTTTTTCAACAGACAAAAAAAACACATTAAAACTGTCATCATTATTTAACAAAAAGAAACCTGAAACTGTTCGCAAATTATGTAAGTTTATTAATATGATAAATAAGAAAATTAGTTCTCCTTGAAAAAAATCAATCACACCTCTGTTAGTATTTGTATCATTTGTATGTAACGTTTAAACATTTTTTTTTCTTCCATAATTTGAATTCAATGTACACCCATAATCTTGATAATTGATGTAATGATATGTATTTACTTTGTATTGATTTGAACACTCTCACTCTGTAACCTTTGTAACATTGGTTTAGAGAATAAAGTTGTTAATTGGAGAAATATTTTCTGACCCTATCAACTTACGCAATTATAGTTAGAGGCAAAATACTATAAACATTGTTATACATCGAACAAACTTCCAGGAAATAATTATAAATTGATTAGGTCATACTGGCTTGCTTAGATACAAAGGAAATTTGTAATAGTATTGATATTTGTTTTTCAATTTGAATTGTTTTTAATCTACCAATATTCTGTCTACACATACTTGACTGTGGCAGGATTGATATTATATTAAATATTACAAAACGATAAATAAAATCAATGAAAGCTTAAAGCTCATATGGAGACAATTTTTGTTTGTTTGTTGCTTTGCTAAATACTACCTCCTTTGAAAATGGAAGAGATCAGTCATAAATTGGGTATTAAAAACATAAGCACAATGCGAAAGAACAACTATTTGTAAAAATAAAAACCTCTAAAATGGTGATGAAAACCAACTACTCAGGAATGGTTATCCACTGCCACATATATGGCACCAGACTTAGGGTCAATTACTTTCAAATGTAATCGATTACATTACAATTACTTTGCAATTTTCATGATTCCATTACATTACGATTATATCAATTTTCAAATGAAATCGATTAAATTACAATCACTTTGTAAATGTAATCGATTACATTTAATGTCATGACAACCAATATATTAGTGTTTTATGTTATTTTGTCTCGTGTGCATCTGTCCAATATCTCTTTTTTTTTAAATGTATTTCTTATTTAGAACTATGAATTACAATTCAGTTGTAATGTGATCATTACATGCAATAACAAACAGTACATTGTATTTGGGGATAATAAACTAGCAGTTAATTACCTCATACAATTTGTAATTAAGGTATTATTTATGACACCAAATTATGTAGCAATTACCATTACTAAATTTCACACTATTTGAATGTTTGTCCTTGATAAAAATTCAAAGATAAAAAAACAAAAATCATTCTGAATCTAAAAACTTGCTTAAAAATGTACATAATTTCTCAGTCTAAATATGAAAACTAAATCCTCAATTTATGTAAATAGGTTTTATAAAATATCCATTACAAGTTGCATAGTAACCCAACAGTAATGAACAAATTATCATATAATCCAATATTAAAAGGAAAATCAGCACCAAAATAAAAAGCAGAAATATCCATATATCTGAATATCAGATACAAGAATATTCTTTAAAAAAAATCAAAAATTTTACAAATATTACAACTTGCTATTTATCAGTTAATTTGTAATATACATGTATGTACGAGCATCATAAATAAATGTTTCTGAAAATTATAACTTACATTTTGCTTTTTATATAATATTTTTATTGAAATTTAAATCTCTTTTTAAACTTGTATAAGAAATCTTCATGTTTTGGTTTATATAAAATATTTCTTTATCTTATGCGAATCATGAGGACATGGTGATAGTCTTTCATAGAAGCAATTTCATATATGGAATCTTGAAAGTTGTGTCAGATCATTTAAAATTTTAGAGCTTGTTGTGTTTTACACAAGCCGACAAACTGTTTTCACTGAATTTTTGAAACCCTAAAGAAATTGAAATTGAGATATTATTTGTTTGGATATCAAGTCTTTGAAGTCATAATTTATACTTAATATTTTTTGTAGTTGTTATAGTTTTGATTGCAATTAAGCATATAATAATATCTACATTATTTGTTTAATAAATTTCATGATGAAAATTCATTTACATAAATCATACATTAAATATCTAAGGAGATATATGTTTCAGTTAAGACAAAATAAGTCAAAATGATGAAAAGTAATCTAAATGTAATCAGAAAGTAACCATGATTACTGGGTCAAAATGAATGTAATCGATTACATTATGATTACATATAATCTAAAAAATGTCCGATTACAGATTACATTCGGTTACATGAAAAATGTAATCGATTACAACCGATTACGATTACCCCATGTCTGTATGGCACCGTTGTAAAGTCATTATTGTTCAAGAAACAATCTAATGCCACCAAAATAATTCCAATCCAACAAACGGACCTATCAGATCGTATGTTCGGTTCGTCTTTGCCTCCAGTTGTTTGTAGGTGAGCTCATGTCTTATTTACGTTATTTGTGTTTGTTTACGTATAGTGGTGTTCAACACATATTGTGTTTTGTTTTGTTTGTCATCGTCTTGTGTATCCTCTGTTGCCATTTTCTCTTGATTGTCCATTTGATTGCCATCATGAATACATCAAATTTGTTGGATTTTTTTTATAAATAATGTCAACAAAATGTTATAATAAATAAATCGTTTTAACCAACGCTGCACCAAGACATAATTACCGGTGTTCTCTAACGTTTGTTTAGCATGATATAACCTGTTAAATTAATAAATGCAACTGTATATTACAATGCAATATATTCATGAAGCTTTTTTGAGGATGTTATATAACATCGTTAATTACACCTTATATAAGAATGCTGGATTCTGATTGGTTAGTAGCCGTGATATTTTATACAATTTCAAGCCTTGCATTGTGAATTTGCAGAATTTTTACTTCATGTAGGTGTATTTACATAAGATTTAACTTTTTTCATGGTATTTGCAAAAATCGTATTTGCCGTTTTTACACTTCACCGAGACGCTTGTAACAAAATTTGTAAAACGTTATCAGTTGTGCGTTTTATGTAACATCATTCGGTAGAATTAAACAGATACATCATGTTAAGTCCTGAAAACGACAAAAAAGGTATTATTCATTTAGCCAGTGTTCTAAATAATATTCGGTGTAGTTAAACAGATATATCATGTTTGGGAGGGGTATTTGCGAAAAATACCAGTCTTGAGACTAAATTTTCCTCGACATTCGGCTCGAGAAATTTGTCGTCTCTCGACAGTTAGCTGTGACGATCGTAAAGATTTTGCAGCGATGACTTTAACCTAGGAGCAACGTAGTCTTGTAGTAAGAATACATTGATTGATGATATTTTTTAATTTCATATTTTCTGAGCAACGGTTGTGGCTGATTTGATATGATGGCAATGTTTCCTGAACCAGTCTAAGTAATGGATTTTAAACATAAATTAGCTGAGAATGGCATTAAGAGGAACATAAAATGTTAACATTTGTGTAAATAAAACCTGGCCAGGTAATAACGTTTATGATATTAGCTTTAAAATGATATTAAAAATGGATAACAAAATATATGACGGAAATTTTAATGTTAACAACACTGTTATATGTTATGGCATTATATACGACAATGACGGAGACCTTGATATGATTACATGAAAGTAATACAGTATAGATAACATGTGATATGAAAACCCGATCCTTGTGTGTGGGTGTAATCAAATACAATTAAAACTGTGCAGAAGGACGGTTGGGAAGTGGACTTTCCCTTTGTAAGATTGTTCGGAGTTCGGTAATTTTGTTATTACCCTTATTTATTATGTGTGGAAAAGCTACGTAAAAGACAATAACCATTAGCTTCTAAATATAATGATCTTGATGATATATAGTAACTATTGTTTTTTATTACGTTAGCTGATGTTTGGATTAAAAGTTGACACTGGAGTGATTTTCTTGTAGCAAATATTGTGTAATAAATATTGTATAACCAGACACGTACGACCACTCGTATTCACCTGGTACACAATACACGCATACAAGCGATCTAAATTTGTCAGGACAGTGACATTTACCCCACATGAACTGCCAATATAAACCATATTCGTCAGACATTGGTGTCATATTTTCTCATTTTCACTACAAATCGATGTCCCAGCAAATCTATTTTCACAAGATCGACTGAAATAGAATTAACTTTCAATATCATTCATGTATATATATATATATATATTACATGATGTCTGAAGAATGGAACATGCGATGTTCACGTTGTACATGGGCGTCTTGTACGAAGAATGAGAAGTATTTCGACGTTCTGTTGTCAGTTCCAACTTTTTGCGGCATTTGTCATTTTTGCCGTGCTGTTTGATATTTATTTTTTTTGTTATTTATTAATGATCTATGCCATGTCTATTGTGACAATTAAGATTGTTTATTTACACACATCTTTAATTAATTAGAAAATAATATAATACTTTGATTTTAATCCCAATAATTATTAACAAATTCATCTTAGAGTCACATGTAATTGTATACGTGTTTTGATTGGTTTAAAAAGTTGAGCACATTTTCGTATGTACTGAATCTGAAAATAGACGTCGTTCTCAAGGCGTTGCTGCCGTTGTCATCAGGCGATTTTCTTTAAATGAGGCACATTTGGGTTATTTAAATTTATTTCCGATTATTTGCCTTATTTTGAAAAAAATTAATATATTTTTCAATATCATAGCAAAAAAGGTTTGAATTAATTTATAAGGATTGATCGAAATTATTTGTTCGGTTCATTCGAAATAACCTCAATCAGGTTGTACACTCCGGGTTACACGGTGTGTACAACCTGATTGAGGTTATTTCTTCATGAACCGAACAAAAATTGCGATCAATCCTTAATTGCTTTCAAATATGTTATTAGTAAGAAAGGATATAAATTAATCTGATCCTCTTGTGGTTGCTATGACGACTTTGTTAACAATTGCAGAATATCTGTGTCATAGATTAGCACGGATATGTTCCAGTTGAAGTAATCACAATTCCACCTTTCTTCCTCGTTTATGACTTAGGACATGATTTGTAAGAAAAGTTTGAAGATGCCAAAGTGGCAACCAGATGCCGTAAATCTAAGATACCAAAGTGGCAACCAGATGCCGTAAATCTAAGATACCAAAGTGGTAACCAGATGCCGTAAATCTAAGATACCAAAGTGGTAGACAGATGCCGTAAATCTAAGATACCAAAGTGGTAGACAGATGCCGTAAATCTAAGATACCAAAGTGGTAGACAGATGCCGTAAATCTAAGATACCAAAGTGGTAGACAGATGCCGTAAATCTAAGATACCAAAGTGGTAGACAGATGCCGTAAATCTAAGATACCAAAGTGGTAGACAGATGCCGTAAATCGATGAATGACAGACACTACTATGGCCAAGATTGTATGTTCAAAAGGAGAAACAAAACACAACACAGAAAAACAACAGATTGTGCAACACGAACACCACTATTAACTGGAGGTGAACTCCGGAAGGGTATCACGACGGCCGCCACCTGAGGAACAGGAACTGCTTATCCATAGTGATTTGTTTTTATCTAGGTTCGTGCTGCGCACATTTTAGATTTCCGCGTAGTTTTTGTGTGGCATTGTTGACCCCTTTATACCAATGTATTCTCTGTCATTAATTGATATGCGACAAAATTGTTTGTTTTACATTAAAGAACTCTTCACGAGTACCTGGGCTCACCCCAGTGTTTTGGAGGTGTCCGTGTTGGTAATCCTTTTAGCTTTCTGTCTTGTGCTATGCTTTGTTTGTCTTTGTCCTTGTGTCTTATGTACATAATATTGCCAATGTCTCTGGATTGTCCATTCTTAAATTATCTTTCGGTTTTCTCTAAAATTTATAATAGAATGCCTTTCGTGTGTGTGTATGCATTAAGGTATTTGTGGATTATTTTATATATCAAAGCTATGCCATTTTTTAAAAATATCATTCCACCTATCATCTATGTAAAATGTAAAGCTATGGATGACAAAATAAATTTGTCCACCTTCACATTAAAAAAGATAATCTGTCATTAGATCAATTGAGATAAAACAGATACTCTTGGCACATCCACTTTCAATTATATAAATCAATCTATAATGCACATAGCATATAATGTAATGACAAGTACAAAATGGCATACGTATGCTAAAATCAGGAAATGATTTTCGGTTCATTGTTAATATGCACGGTTATGACATGCGTTCACAATTTAACCATGATTGAGTAACGATGATAAAGTCAAATAACCGATCAACGACATGATACTAAGCCATCAAATCAAAAGATTGGATCAAGTCATTGCGAGCCAAGCCGATTGAAAACACGAAATTCATAAAAACAAAACAATAAATATAGGACGACGCCATAATAGTCTACTAGTAGTAAAACATTAATAATGCATGCCTTCAATAGGATCATTATGACGAAAACTTGCATAAGCGAGTTGTAACATAGTAAAATTTGTGTGCATTAAAAAGTTCTTATGAAATAAAATTAAACATAAATAGCACAAAATAATGTTTTGTGATTTCCAAAACAGATGGCACAGACAAAATGTCATATAAACCTACTGGTTTGGAATTATCAAATCTGATGTTACTTGCAAGCATTTTCTGCTATTGTTATGCTATAGTTATGAAATTGATTGAGTGAATATTATTCAATTCGGGTGAGCGGTATGTCAGTATTTTCTACACAAAATATTAGTTTATCAGCCAAAATGTAGAACTATGACGACCACATATAATGATGGTATTGCTACAACATGTGACGACATACATGTACATTGTATATCGTAAAATGTTACCAAACAAATACAGGGATTTGTACCAAAGTATTATGTAATAATGTAAAGAAAATAACATGCTTTTTTGTGAAGCTAAAATCAGTTTTTGATGTTTACAGTGCATGTTAATTACACAGGAACCTTGCCGGAGCATCCGAGTTAATCTCCGGTTTTTAGTGGGATTCGTGTTTCTCAATCATTAGTTTTCTGTGTAGTGTTTTGTAAATCATTGTTTGTCCTTTTGTTTTGAAATCATATTGTCTGTCCTGCGATTTACGGCTTCTGTTATTTTCAAATTGTATTACCTTTTTATTTCTTTTTCTCAAGCACACCTTTAGAAATAAATTGATAAAAAATAATCCCACACCAGCAGTAGAATAGAACAATCATAGAAATTTATCAGGCACGCACACAGCCATATTTATGGTTTTTAAAGTCCATGTTTATCGGATTTTTCAAGCGAATATTAATTATAATTCGACAAACTTCACATTAAATCTATCATTAGCTATTTGTACTGGAATTGTCTTAAGATATTGATAGAATTGTATTATATTTATAGTAACATTATATAAACAAAATTCATAATGATGGATTTGATTGAATGAATCAAGTTGGTAGAACCTCAGCTACAATTATGCCGAGAACAGACAATACATTAGGTAAACACATGAAACTGTAAAGGGCCTATGAATTAGAGTTAAAATGATTGTATGTAAACACGGGAGATTACCTTAGGAACAAACCATTATAATTAGTTTCTGTAAAATTGTCTTAGCCGTCTAAATATAATCTTAAAAGGTTCTTTTTAAAAAGGACAAGTGCGCAATGACTACATTTGTTCTAATAATCATTATTCATAATCTATTATAAATGGTGATATAGACGTAAAAGTGTCTTTGACATTTACTTCACTGAATATGGTACTGCTTTGACGACTGTTTTACCTATTTTGTTCCTGTATTTAAATACTGTTATAGTGACAGCCGGAACCTTTGACCCGTAATGAGAGCGGGAGGTTTGGCGCTTTAAAATCTGATTCAACCCACCATTTCTTTAGTCAGGGTCATTACGGTTTTCACAGTTTTCCGGTTGTTGACTGATTTTGTCTGTTTATATAATTATGAGTTTTGATTTTCCCTTTGTAAGATTGTTCGGAGTTCGGTAATTTTGTTATTACCCTTATAGACATACATCTATATGAGTGACTGAAAAATGTAATACAGCTAAAGTGAGCGAGTGGTTGTTCTTTTACGCCAATTGAGCTTTTTTCAACTATATCATGGTGAGAACAAGTTACTCTTAAATGAGATGAACAACTGTCCACGGGTAGACATGACGCTCCACTCGGACACAGTATTCTATCCCGATTCTGAGCCAATCAGTCTTTGCTCTTGCTCCTTAATGGTGTGTGCATAACGGAGAAGCAACAAATACCAATTTTAGTCTTTGGCTCGAACCCACGATCTACCGCACTCAAGGTGAACACGCTAACCATTACCCCACCGATGCGATTATATTACAATTAAAAGTGTTCCAAATAATAGCAACACAAATGTCAGAGGTCACGGCGGCAGATGACCTTTTGACCATTCAAATGATTCTAATATTAACAAAATATATAGTGTAACTGAATAGAAATGCCATATTTGAGAGAGGTATATGCGAACAATATCAATTTTGACAGTTAGTTTAATATATCCCGATTGCTAATTATCGTAAAAAGGATGCTATTTCTGGTTATATATAATTACATCTTATATATGTATTGGATTTCGACTGGTTGATAAGTGATGCAATTTTCATGTAGTTTCGAATTCACATGTCGTATGAATTTCACACCTTAATAACACCTATTGTATTTTTGCTTGATGATTTCTCATTTTGTTTGTTTGTGTCATGGTATTTACTATTACGTATTTCCATTTTAACTCCAAATATATAAATCCGCCAATAGCATTGAAGATTTCTCTTATATGTCGCAAGTGCAAGATATATAGGGTCTAACACTGGGAGAGGTGCAAGATAGTAAAATCTGTGACACTCCAGGTTACGATTTAAATATTACCTGCGGGTGTCTTAGATTTAACAATCTTGCACCTATCACGATGTTTGACTCTTTTTCTCACCCCTTTCTATCGTTTCAATGTTTGCTTACTTTGAGAAAATATAGAAGCGAACGTAAATACAAGTATTTATCGCTGTTGTGGTAGCATTTAAAGATACTGTCTAAATATCTTTATTATGAAATACCTTTAAAATCTTGCCAAGACCCGGATGTATATCGATTAATTTACTTCAATAACGGAAAACAAATTTGAAGGAAAAAGCGCGTGTAGCTTGTCTTACCCAGGAATCTGGGTAAGATAGAAACATCTTTTTCACATAGAATAACGAACTACTTTATCCAAAGTGTGAGAAAATGTAATTCGAATTTAAAAAACCGCAGTGTTTAAATGTGAACTAAAATGTCGGACGATAGCATTGTGCTGACGTCTGTGAAAGATGGAGTACCACCAAGGAAGCAGTCATTAATGGAAACAACAGACAATTAAAACGTAGATATCACTTTTAATGCACACGAGGCGTTTCTAGAATAACCTTAATCAGATACACTCATAATCAAAAGATTGAAAAACCAAATAATTTAAATGTCTTTGGAAACAAGTAAAAAAAAGGGACTAAACAGGATAACAAACATCGGCTAAGGTCACATATGCCTGAGGGAAGAGAACCTTTGTTTTATCAAGTTGTAAAATGTACTTTTTAATATAAAATATGCTATGAATGCGTATTTTTTCCGTAAAGTTCTCAATGGGAAATCTTCAATGTATGCATGCTTATTACTATTTGGAGAATTGAATATCATTACGTCAGTTTGGTCGTATCAATTGTCAATGAGTTGGTGTCCTTTCATATATATATTATAATATTAAGTATATATGTACCATCTACACACGCTTATACACATGTCTTACGCCTATCCCTAGATTTGCCTTACGAGACAAGGTAACACTACGACTATTGAAGCTCCTTTTTTAGGGAGTGGATGTAGTCGAGTGGTCTAGGCCGCTGGACGTAAGGCTAAGCGAATGGTGCTGCAGTGTAACAATGGTGTGGGTTCAAATCCCGTCGAGGGAAGAACACAAATTTGACAGCTCTAAAATCTAATTCTAACACTGTTTGGTTTAATTTTCAGACGTATATATATATATATAATGAAAAACAACAAATATGACACCGTCAGAACAGTCGGGAAATCGTAGAAACAGAGGGAAAATTGAAAACCCTCAAAACTTATATCATATCATTATGACAGTTTGATCGGACCATTCTTGAAAGAGTTATTGCCATTTTTAACTGATAACATTTCTCAAAATTTTTACAACATTGTAATACTTTATTTTGGTCATCAGATGTTAAACGTTAGTGGACACCGATGGGGCAATACAAATGGACAATCCAGTGAAACTGGCACCATTGGGGACACAAACCACCGGACGAAAAGAAACAAATAAAAACACACACCACTATGCGCAATCAAACAGAAATAACGAAAATAAGACTTGAAGCCTCCTACTTATTATGTGCTTGATTTAGATCCATTAACTATATATATAAAATGTATTTGACAAATTAAACCGCTATCTGTAACTGTAGCAGAACTAGTTTGTCATCAGTTACCTAGCTATATCCACAGAGAGAGAGAGAGAGAGTATTCTTAAGGTAGATATATAATTTATTGCGCAGGTCGAATTTCAGGAGGAAAACAATGAACTATTATTTTATATTTCTAAATACATGTAAAAACGCGTTCGATATACCCGAAGGGACAATCATTAATGGATAATCCAGATAAGCTGGCAACATTGAGTACACAAAATACAAGACGAAGAGAAACAAAACAAATAACACAACACAATATGTGTTGGACACTTCTAAGCGCAAGCAAACACAAATAAAGTAAATAAGACATGAGCCAGCCTACAAACAACTGGAGGTAAACCCGAAGCTAAAAAAATCGCTTTGACGTGGAAATCGTAACGTTTGTGTATGTTTTATTGCAGCATAAATCACGACTTAAACTCAAGCAATTGGTGTATCGTCTTTCCTTAATTTGTTATCTCTTACTAATATAATTGTAAAATTATAAAGCATACGATAAGAAAAACATAGTTTTGATAATTGCTTTATTTCTCCTTAATTATTGTTTCTAGTTGTGTTAATAATAATAATAATAATTATTCAAAAACAATCAACAATTTTGCATTTCAATATTTTGCACTGTGTTGTTAGGAAAACAATTACATATATATCATCATTTTAAAAACTAATTCTTTTGTCAGTTGAAGATAACAAGCAGAAGTAAAAAAAAGATGACAGTTAAATGTTTAGCTTACCTCAGAATATTACAATAATCTTTAGAACCGACAAAGCTACTTTAAAGTGATCCAGCTAAATATATATTGTATGCTTAATCAAAATACCAGGCTACAGACTTATATAAAAATCCAAGAAACTATTGATTTGTCGTAAATCCATCATTTGTTCTTAAATGGAATAAATTTAATAATACTTACATAATTTAAACATTCGTTATATTTCTCGAAGTAGTTCGTCCTTATAACCTTATTTGTTTCTAATGATCGTGATTTAAGTTCCGTATCATTAAACGAACATTACACATATTCATTATAAAACTTAATTATGTTCTATTAATCTTAATTGAATTAAAAAAGAACTAGAATAGAGTGATCGTTGTTTAACGCCAACCCATCAATTGTTTTTATCTATATCATGGGGAGAACACGTTCATTTTCATTGAGATGATGATGTTGGGGTCCGCTTTGCTCAAAACTAACACAAGGTTATTTTGATTGTAATAGTGCTAGCTCACCGAAACAGCAATCCAAGGATAGACATGTCGCACCACTTTGACATATTATCCTGAATGCAAGTCAACCATTCATTGCTCCTTTTTCTTAATGCTGCGTTCTTAGCGGAGAAGCAACAAATACCAATTTCGTAGTCTTTGAATTGACGCGATCGGAGCTCGAACCCATGATCTACAGCACCCGAGACGAGCACGTTAATCTTTATACCAAGGATGCGGTTAACTAAATTAGAAGTATTAGCCTTTGTTACATAAAATGAGTAGCCATCTTGCAATTGGTATTCCACATGAACATGAACAACTGTTAAATAGGCAACAAAAGATAATCGGAAGCCGTAATTCGTAGGACAGACACCATGCAATGGCCGGAACCTTTCAGCCGTAATGCAAGCGGGCGGTTTGGCACTTTAACCCTGATTAAACACACCATTTCTTTAGATATGCCTGTACCAAGTCAGGATCATTACGTTTTTCACAGTTTTCCGGTTGTTTACTGATTTTGTCTGTTTATATTCTTATGAGTTTTGACTTTCCCTTTGTAAGATTGTTCGGAGTTCGGTAATTTTGTTATTACCCTTATAAAGAAAAGGACAAGCAAATATCTACCAAACATTACACAGAATATTAAATACTGAGCAATAGCTAAGCTCATTAGAGGAGTCATGCAAACTATTCAGCTTCATATGAAACCCGTGTTTCTTTTTCAATAGCTTGAATACTGAGCTATGTCACAACATATAACACAGTACCATTACCCCGATGGAATGTTTTTTTTATCAATGAACAAAACTCTTTTTGTTTCATTCAGAAGTCTATCACAACCGCATCACGATATTATAGCTGGCAGCACTAAAACTAGTTCTTATTTTTATGACCATGGTTCTGTTATAGTGGAATATTATTTGATGTACTTTATTTATTCGGATTACATATTTTAAGAGAAAACATTATACTTTTGAAGTTTATTCTTCTTCCTACTGTAAAGAAATGCTCGGCTACCAACATCATGATCCCCTTACCAAGAATGGACAATCAAGAAACATTACCAACATTGGGCACACCACAAAGCAGGAAAACTAAATAGATGAGCAACACGGACCCCACCAAGCACCGGGTGTGAAGAAGAGTTTGAAGATAATCAAAGGGGTAATCAGAATCCGTATATTGAAGAAGAACATATAACACAATGGCCAAAAGAAAAAGTACAAAGGACAAACAACGATCTACAAAACATACACATAAAACTAAAGATCGAGTAACACATCGAGTGAACTCATGTGCTTCGCGAAGAGTAAGCAGTTTTTGGTTTTTTGAAGATATAATCGGGTGGTAGAAGGATTGAGATATGTTCCATCGTCAACCAATCAACAGCCAGGAAATCTGACCAATCAGAAGTCGCCATTTCCTACCAAAGTCTGTGTCAGCTTATCATTACCACAGTGGAAAGTGTTGTGCAGTGCTACACAAGTGGTGGACGATTTGATCAGTCGAGTGAAAGACGGAGAACCCGTGGACTGGAGATATGACCTGAGAAAAGACGTCTACGTCATCATCAAAGCCCCTCAACTGACAATTCACATCAGTAAGTACTTCGTGCCTAATGGAGAATGGACATTGCATCCTACGAACAGAGGAGTGACCCTGTCTCTTTACGAATGGAAAGAACTGAAAAAGACCATACCTTTATTTGAAGACAGAGACCCAGAACTGAGGACAATGGACAATAAAGTGACTGGAGAAGATTAAATGAAAGAGACTGAGAATCAGAACTTGAACTTAAAGTGAACAATAAAATATGAAACTTGATTTCTGTGTTAGTCATAATTACACCCAGAGAGAAAACAAAATGCAGGAAAAAACCGGGCATGCGCAGAATATACTTCCTGTCATGACCACTTCCGGTCACGTGACTAACGTCACTTCCGGTCAAAAAGGCCCCACTAGGGCGTGTATTGCGCATCTTCCGGTTGCGGATGCGCAGAACATACTTCCGGACAGGGAACGTGACTAACGTCACTTCTGGTCACGTCACTTCCGGTAGCACCAACGCAAATACTAACTGAGCTGTCCCCATATACTACTACCGGGTCAACAAATTCTGACTGCCATTGAAAATACATCGGGTGATGAGTAGGGATGAAACATTTAGTTTTTTGCAGCGGTTGGAATACGCCAACTCTTTCGAAATCTACAAAAGAGGTCTTTAGGGTGTATGGAGCGTGACACTCTTCAAACATGTTATCCACTATGTTCCACGGGCAAGCTTTCTGTATTAAAACCTGACAACTCACATCAAGAGGTATCTTTTTATCCACCACCAGGGGACGTACTGAGCAGCTCTGTGGTTTGTGACCCTGAGAACCATCACTAGCACCCAGCATGACCAATGGCAGTAACTGTGAGGTTAGATTATTGCACATGTCGTCTTTGTGAACAAAAGAAATAAATAAAAAGTGGGGAAACGTGGGTAATTTGTAAATTGGCGATAAACGCGCATTGACGGAAAATATGAGATGCATTTGTACGAGCTTTAGAAACAGGAAGAAAAGCAATTTTCTGTTGGGAGATTTAATTAGACGAGAGTGCATTGCTGATGATCGTCAGTGCTCTTATAAATTAGCTACAAGTCCAGTTTGACGTACATTGCTATCTCACAAAGCAATGTTACATTTTGATAAGAAAAAATTGAAGATACGAAAGGGGTAATAAAATCTACAAATGAGCATTATAGCTACCCCAATCACACCTTGTTGTTGTGTTGTGATTTGTATGTTTCTTTGTTTTAATTTTGTTTTTGTTTTTTTATCTTCGTCCTCGGTTTGGTATGTCCAATGTTGCCAGTGTATCTGGATTGTCCATTCGTGATTGCCTATTCAGTTTTATCTAACGTTTATTTACTGCACTATATCCAAACCATTAGTTCTTGGCAGAATCAACATAGAAAATGTTTATTACCGACGGTAGCAAACAATTCAATTAATGTATTTTTAACCTGTGGCATCTTTATCATTTACGCCTAGATGGAACAGTCACAACAATAGACTAAAGTTCCTACTGTGTTCTTTTTTACACGAGTTTAAGAAAAGCTTGAAGATACCAAAGGGGTAATCAGAAGCCGTAAGCGAAAGAGGGACAGACAATGCATTGGCCAAAAGAAAAAGTACAAACACTGCTCTACAGATCGAACAACACGAACCTCATTAAAAACCGGGGGTGAACTCAAGTGTTTACTGAGAAAAGATTAAGACAATAATTTACACGCAGCATCATCTGTCACTTTTATGATAACTGTTTCTAAATAAATAGATATCAAAATACAACATCAATTATATGTTTTACTATATAATTCGCATTTTTAGGTCACATTTCTTCCAATGCCATTTTAGGAACGTTTAACAATATCCATCTTTGTATGTGGGTTCATGTCTTATTTACGTTTTTTGTGGTTATTTACGTAGAGTGGTGTCTAACACATAGTGTGTTGTGTTGTATTTTGTTTTGTTTTTCTAGTGTATCATATGTTACCAGTTTCTCTGGATTGTCCATTTTTGATTGCCCTTCGGTTTTCCCTGAAGTTTATTTGATTAATACAATACCAAATGAACATTAATAGAAGGTAATGAATCTGACAAAATAAATTAATTAACAATTATAGCATATAAACACAATTACGACTTGAGTTTGTCCTCAAAGTATCTAAGCAGGTAAAAATATCTTTCATCGATGTTTATTAAAAACGGAAAATACCGTAGCAATTAGTCTACATCAAAGTAATAATAACGGTTCAAAGACAAAACTTTAGTGATTAGTTTTAATATGTTTTATCATGTTGAAAACAATTGCATCTCTGCATCAATTTAATGAGAACGGAGATTTGAGCCTAATAGACCTAGTTTTATCCCACCGCTTTTTATTGTAGAAAGCCAGGGAAAAGTGGCCCAAATATATGTCCGTTGTGTGTTAGGGGTAGCGAATTTGCCTCTCTTTCTAGGAGATTTCATTTAGATTTTATACCTGTTCTGACTGTGCTTGCTTTGTTTTGTTTTAGTTTTTTATTTTTTTTTATTGTTTTTTGTTGTTGTTGTTTGTTTTATTTTTCATTTTAATGTCATAAATAGCGATGTTTCTCTTTAATAATTATTGATGCGGTGATTCCTGGATCATTCACATGCCATTTAAAGCTCTCAGTACCAGTGACGTACCAGATATATGTTCATTGTTTCATAGTTTATTTATATTTTTATTTTGTACTTTATTTCCTCAACTTTACGGGTGGCTCAATGAGTTAGGAAGTTAGATTACCTAACAACTCATACAAGCATATCATCAATACGGCGTGGGTTCGCGCCCGGCTTTGTAAATTACAAAAAAGTGTGCTCTCGCGTATTTACATGTCAAATTATATCACATTAGTAGATGCATTTGTCTTGGCAATTAATCAGAAGCATGAGCCTGTAGACATATAACATATTGATATATAATAGCTTATCAATCGTTACCCATTTATATTTTGAAATGGAATATTTACGACCAAATTGTATATTTGAAAGTTGAAAAATCGACCCATTCCAGTGGCACGTCTGTCATTTCTTTGATATAGTAATTGAACCCACAGTGGCAACATTGGACACTGACCTATTTCTTGGTGACACCGAATAAAACATATCTAATGGAAGTGTATATACCGTGACAATACGTTTGCGCACATTCCAGACAGGAGATTGCACGATTGCGCACAATTCACCTGTATTTTAGTGTTGCGTTTGCGCACACCACCTTTCAAATATACCTGCATAATTTACTACGTTTGCGCACATAGAGAAGCTAAATCATCGAGAACAAGGCGATGCATTAAAAAAGAATGCCAGGCAACATGATCCCAGTGACTTAATGGTGTTAGACGGCCGATTCGAGCATGACCATTCTGAGTCAGATGAGAGATTGATTCAAAGACATAAAATCCTACTTCCACCTCCTCGTGGTGAGCAAGGGTAACAGATATATTTTGCATATATAAAAATGTGCGTAAACGTTAATTTCTACTTGTGCGCAAACGTAGTACTTTTTTGTGCGCAAATGATATATGTACGCAAACGTAAATTCCAAAAATTTGCGCAAATGTGTTTCCACCGTTTAGGCTAATTTATTAGATTCGCAAGAGAAAGTAAAATTCCAAATACGTTTTTTTTACACAAAGGGGAAACAATAGAAAATATCGTTTGTTACAAAGACTAGAATACAATAAAATATGTGCGCTATGGTTAAGGTGTTTAACGCCACTTTCAACAATATTTCAGATATATCGTGGCGGTCACTTTCATTGGTGGAGGAAACCGAAGTGTCTTTAGAAAACAACCAACCTGCCGTAAGTCACTAACAAAACTTTATCACATAATGTTGTATCTACAATAAAGAAAGAAAATATGCCCCCTACTAAGGATATCGTTATACAGACCAGAAAACCCACAAAACCCTAAGTAATGTCTGGAAAGTCTTCAACCATCCAGGAAGTACAAAGTAACCCAAATACAGGTTGTATTAATTGTACATCTGTGTTCACATGCCATTATGATATGTTTATTTTGCCTGATAGATCATTGTCCATTACCGTAATTATATTACATCATTCTTTAGACATTTTACCATTAAGCTATATAATGACCGACATCATTTACGAAACATGATCATTAAAGTGTAAATACATCATTAAATATTGAATCTTCAATTAAACTAATGAAGTTTCTTACTTATTTAGATAAATATTGGATTAATTATTTCTTAATTATAGCAGAAAAAATCCATGCAATTCACTTCTTATATGATCATTATGTATGTCATAAATGACAATCGGAAATTTAATTTGGCACGTGTTCAATATTAGTATCTCTTATTTCTCCATTACTCCAATGACCATGACCTACTTTAATAAATGTATTGCATACATGTACAGCGAGCACAAAATGAGCGATTTGCCATCAAATTGTCAAACATGGATAGAACAACTTACATTGGATGAGATGGTGATGATGTCAGCTGTGTACTAGACTAACACGCTTAATTTGATCTTTATAGAACTAGCTCACTGAAACAACAGTCGGCGAGCAGACATGTCGCTCCACTCGGAGACATTGTCCTGATTTCGACCCAACTAGTTGTTGCGCTTTAGTTATGATGGCATGACGGAAAACGAATTGTCAATGTCTATTTATAGGCATTAGGAGACACAGAAACAAAACCCAAATTCTTTAAAATTATAAAATATAAATGTTGTTCTTTTTTTGTTTGAACTAAAGTTATTCTTACATTCATACTTTCGATTGCATAAAAAAAATGTACAGTATAATATAGAGATATGACTTAGTTTCGCTGTTGTGGGTAACATGCCATCCAAAAGAGGCCCTTTGGGTTTGTTAGGCGAATCAAAGGAATGGACTTAAATATGTGCCTCGTGTTTAGATAATGCTGATCTCTTTTCACGTCATGTGAAAATGCCATTTACAACAGTTGTCTGTGAGTGCTAGTTGTTAGTGATCCGTTAAGATATACGCATATACATGTACATAAAAGAGCATCATATAGATAATCTTATCAATATCCAAAACAATTCCATGTAATGATCGCTAAAATTTGTTCGTATTTTAAGCGGAAGATTTACACATAAACAAGATTAGTTATTCAATATATATATATATACTTTATTTGTGAACTATTGGTTTTGTAAAACATTGTATAATTAAACTTGTGATTTTGTCTAATTTGTATTATCAAATAAAAAAAAATTCTGGTCCGTAAAAATGTTTTTGTCTTTTACTTTTCAATCCGTCAACCAATGTATTTGAATTATACGTTTTAAATTTTCACTATTGGTTTACAATAAAGCGTTGAAATGTCGAACAGCAATGCAATTTAATTTAAATTAAGCTTTACAATATTTGATTATCGTTCTACTACTTCCTCGTATATTTACGCAAAAAATGAGGTATAGCGTGTGTCGGTTAGGGTACCTCTCTGCCTCCGCACGGAAAGGATCTGTATTGCCATTTACTAATAGTACAAGCCACGTGCACGTTCATGGTTGTTTGGTAAGGAATCGCAAGAACAAAGTATTTGGTTACCTTTTAATTTCTATCTGGGTGCCCAATATGGTATGTCTTTCAGAAATAAAATTGAAAATGCCAAAGGGACAATCAGAAGCCGTAAATCTAAGAAGGACAGACAATGCAATGGTCAAACAGTGATCTACAAAACTGTACACAGAAAACTAAAGATCGAGCAGCACGAACCGCACTAAAAACCTGGGGGTGAACTCATGTGCTCTGGTAGCTCCTGATCCAATAGTGAAACTCGTCGTGTTACTGATAAATGACACGAACATCATCTGATATGTCAGATTTACTTACAGCTGTACCATAACACTTCTCTCGTCGGCTATATATTTGTGAATGTAATTTATCAACAGTAAATAATCTTAAAAAGAAACATTTTGGGTCAAAATTAAGTTGTGTAAACATAAAAGTAAAATTTTCTGTTATCTGGAATGTTCATGTCTTAGCATGGGGGAGCTAGTATTTTTTCACATTTGTGCATTTCTTTGAGAAGTTAGGACACTACATACTGTCACAAGCTGGACAGTATTTACACGTTAAGGAATGATTTCTACACAACACCCACGCGTTATGGAAAGATTTCTAACAAGTAGTCGTCACTCATGGTGTTGAACATGATTCAACGAGAACTAAGCAAAATGGTAAAATGTGTCAATATCATTGTTCTCTTACTTACAGAAAATAGCCTCATTAAGTAATAAAATCTATAAAATAATAACAAAATAACAATATAATAACAATTACATGCATATTCTTATTGAAGCATTTATTTTCAAAAACATTCATCTAATCCTGATTCGAAGCAAAATACATTTCGCAAAAATTGTTTGTAGTACCGATATTATCTCTGTCTCTAACAGGTGCAACAATTAAACCAGGAACTGCTTACCTTTCCGCATCACCTTGGTTCGCCCTCGGTTTTTAACCAGGAACTGCTTACCTTTCCGCATCACCTTGGTTCCTCCTCTGTTTTTAACCAGGAACTGCTTACCTTTCCGCATCACCTTGGTTCGCCCTCGGTTTTTAATTAAGAACTGCTTACCTTTCCGCATCACCTTGGTTCGCCCTCGGTTTTTATTGGGGTTGGTGTTGTTCGATCTTTGGTTTTCTATGTAATGTTTTGTAGTTCGTTGTTTGTCCTTTTTCGTCTGACCATAGTGTTGTCTGTTCTTCTGCCATTTACGGTTTCTGATTACAACTTTGGTATCTTCAAACTTTACTTCTAAAATTGTTTTCCATTAGATTTTGGAATAGTTCCGACAATGTGCAATGTTTTGTTTATCGTTTGAGCGTAGTTCTTATCGGAACCTGTTAAGGTAAATTATTTCATATAAAACTGATATATATATATATATACTCACATTACAAAATAAGATATGATCCAAAGCAATTCACAAAAAACACTGATTATATCGCTGTATTACGTACACATTTTACCGACCAATATATACAGGTAAACTGACAGGTAACAATAATTAATTTCATGATATAATAAGCTTTCATCGTTAATTGCGAAATCTGGATTTTATAATGACCATTTACTTTCAATATAACTCACAGGATATGATTACATCTGTTACCAGGAAACAATATTATAGAAATCTACTATAATCAATTATGATGTTCATTATCATGTCATTACTCAATTTTATGTGAAAATATGAATCGTGAATTGTGATGTAATTTCCATTTTGTGGTACGCAATGTTGATACGAGAAGAGCATCGTTATAACATCGTTATAAATAAAACATTAGCATAATATTGTTTTAGTAATAATTTCAAGGTTAAGTTTAATATCACTCTTATTAATCTGTGGGTATATATAGGAATCTAGCACTATACGTGAAGTTGTTTCCACTTATTTAGTTCAATCACTCTTGGCGGATGAGGATGTAGACACCTGCACTGTGTATCACAAACCTTAATTAGACTTAAAATTTCCTGACATGCACATGAAATTAATTTACACTTAAAGGTTTAATTGAGATTTAAATTTGATTGAGGTTTGTGCAACCTAGTCCAGTCACTTAATCAAAACTGTATCGGATATATCTCAATACAATCTAATTAAGATTAGATCTCCGCACTTACTCCCTATTTCTAATGATGTTCGTGTTACTTGATCTTTAGTTTTATGTGTATGTTTGTTGATCGTTGTTTGTTCTTTTGTACTTTTTCTTTTGGCCATTATGCTGTCTGTTCTTCTTTGATATACGGATTCTGATTGCCTCCCTTTGGTATCTTCAAACTCTTCTTCTATCGGTTGTGTTGCTTCCACGCGGCGACTACAAAACAACCGATAGAAAATAGGGAGCAAGTGTGGCGATCTAATTTTAATTAGAATGTATCTCTATGCGAATGTATTTTAATGTTATTGAAAAGTTACATAATGACGACAAATATTGGTTAGAATTGAATAGCCAGGAAGCACATTCAACCTTTTGTGTCGAAACAGTTGAATTATTTCTAAAAAGACAATTGACCTTAAAATCGCTAGGATAACTAAATCACAGAAATCATAGATGATGAAAGTTATTTCTGAAACGCTTCGTGCGCACTAATCTTGATATCGATGTTTATATTTTTATTACTTGTACTTGCGCTCTTTCTATTGAAAAGACCATGGACATACCTAGATTCAGTCATTTCTCGTGAAATGGTGCAATACAATATTCGTCATCCAAGTACATATACAATTAAAGAAATAATTACTACGTTCTTTTAAAATTATATTGATATTTAGGCAATTACATGTCATTATTCCATTTTAATTGAATATCATTGTTTCCTTGAATTTCATTTGAAGAAAGAAATAAATCGTAAACAGTTTTTATTACTATCACCGGGTCTCTGCGTCGGTGATGACATGGTTTATTATATATATTTACGCTTGAAATTTACAGGGCCTACATATTGTAATTTAATAAAACTGAGATATTTCAATCTTCTTCAGGCATAAATAATCTTCGCCGATTTTGCCTGTTCAGTTAAGGCTTTTTGGTTTACTTCCACTGAAAAACCTTTAAATTATTTGGCATTTCCATTTCTTGACAATGAACTTACCTGGTTAAGGTTATTTCCGAAACGCTTCGATAATTTCATTCACGTCTAAGTGTATACCTTCACCCTCGCCTTTCAAATCCAAGTTAGGAACCCTAGAAAATTATCTTAAGATTAACTTATCTTTAAATATTCAAAGCGCTTTAAAGTGGAATAAAATCATTCAAAGATCAAGCATTTTGCATATTTTCGAAATCGCACATAAGTAGTTATTTTTATCTTATGTGAATACTTGTAACTATAGTACCGGAATGAAAATGGCAGACACCAAATAGAGTCTATCTAAAAGATCTGGTCTGTTACTCCTTATGAAAACCTAACTAAATATTCCGTCGGATTATATTCAGTGTGTCCGTAATTCAGTCGAAAAATCGTACACAATCTCATTACATCCTATAATGAATATACAGAAATGATAATTCCCATAGCTTGGTAATGACGTAATTCCGGTGTCACTAATTGACAATGACCATGTCAGTGTACAATGTCAGATTGCATCAAACGAGTAGATGATTGTTCAATAGCAAATCCTTTCTCATGCTGATAAACCACCAATCATTTTGCAACAATTATTGTCATCTTTCATACCAAATATCCTTGTTACTGCACTTTAACTTGAAGTCATAACTTTGAAAGTTTTACTGTCGCCGGCATGACTTGGTTGACCATTACTGTCGCCGTCATGACCTGGTTGACCATTACTGTCGCCGTCATGACTTGGTTGACCATTACTGTCGCCGTCATGACTCGGTTGACCATTACTGTCGCCGTCATGACTTGGTTGACCATTACTGTCGCCGTCATGACTTGGTTGACCATTACTGTCGCCGTCATGACTTGGTTGACCATTACGGAGCCGTCATGACTTGGTTGACCATTACTGTCGCCGTCATGATTTGGTTGACCATTACTGTCGCCGTCATGACTTGGTTGACCATTACTGTCGCCGTCATGACTTGGTTGACCATTACATCAGCTTCACATTTGTCCACGGATATGCTCCAATCGGATCCTTACCTCGTTCATTAATTAAATTTCTAATTAGGTAGCACGACGGGTTCTGCTAGTGGAGCAGGAACTGCTTACCATTCTTGAGTACTTAAATTCACCTCCGGTTTTTGTGTGTGTTTTTCTTTCAGTGTAGTGTTTTGCGGATCATTATTTGAACATCTGTTCCTTTTCTTTTGGCCATTACATTACCTCTTCTGTCCTTCGATTTACGGTTTTTGATTACCCCTTGTGTACTGTGTAACAATAGACTAGTGTAAGAATAGTTTGAAGATACGGAGGGGGAATCAGAATCCGCATATCGAAGAACAAACAACACAATGGCCAAAAAGAAAAGGATAAAAGGACAAAAAACGATCTACAAAACATACACATAAAACTAAAGATCGAGTAACACGAACCCCACTGAAAACCAGGGGTGAACTCAGGTGCTCCGGAAAAGTAATCAGCTCCTGCTCCACCAGTGGCACCGTCGTGTTAATCTATATATAAATCTGATGATAAGTCATTAATAAGGAAAGGACAGGGAAGTACTTACGACAAGTGGAACATATCCGTGGTCATTTGTGACACAGATACTCCATAACGGTCAACCAAGTCATGGTGGCGACCGTAAAACATTCGAAGTAATGACTTCAACTTAACCAGATGTCCCCTTGGTTCAGTAGCGTCCTTGCTAGCATCAACCTTATATCAGGGAAATCCTAGGAGAAACCACAAGTTATGGAATATCGATACAACTGATAGATATATACTCCATATGCAGGTGCTGCTGGAATGTTGCTACATATAAATGGAAAGTTCAATGGAAAAATTGAAATCATCTCTCTTGTCGTAAATCGTCGTTCGTAGCCGCCCCTGACTGTCAAGGTATGAATCAGACCTATCTGTATCTGTGGTATCCTTTATTTCAAGCTCAATGGAATAGATGCGATCAACGCAATCACCAAACCTAGAATTATTTAGTAAAAGGACATCATCTATATAGCGCAACGTGAAATTAAAGGATCGAGCTAGCTTCTTTCCGTTTTTCTTGAGAAGATTTTGCATGAAGTCTGCCTCATACGAATAAAGTCGGCGAGTAGAGGAGCACGGTTTGTACCCATAGGTATGCCGACTCTCTGTTGAAAAATACGTCCACCAAACATAGCAAATATGTTGTCAATCAAAAACTCGATCATGTTGATGATATCAGTTTCTGAGAACTTTTTGGTAGAATTAGAGCCTTTTTTTTTAATACAAAATAAGATTTGTCCCGTCCTAGCCCAAGGTATTTGTATCAAAGTTGGCCATTATTTTTTTTATATAACACAGTTGGACCAACCCCCTTAATCTGTCCTTCAGTAAACAAGTTCAGCTTAATAAAATAAGAGTTATTCCTCTTTACATTTTTGTATGTGTTGTGTGTATCTTGAAAAAGCATATGAGTATACCTAATAAACTGAACATTCAGGTCGATGATTATTATGAAAATGAAGAATGATTAAAAATAAGCATTAGCTAATTATTCAAACCACGTGCACAAAAATAAATATTCACTGTTTCACCTGTAAGAATACTGTGTTCTAGAGTGACATGCAACAACAGTCAAGTGTGACGTAACATATATTTAGTAGTGCTGTCTCTGTGTTCAAACGTCTTGTTTGTCATACACATACAATATATATTCAATAAAACAATTTAACTTTCTAAGTGCTCCGTAAGCAATTTCTTTGCACTATCTTACCCTCAAAGGAAAGAAGGAAGAGCTTACAATAATTAAACATATTGTCTCATTTCCGCCTTATTAAATTTCCTTGCTTAATTTTAGTGTTAACGCTGTTGTTTTTTCTCTCCGGATTCGAATGTGTTGCAAAGTCGTATTCAATCATTATGTATTAAAAGCATTACATATATCTTTATTCATTTGTGATAGTTATATTGTATTATTATTATATCACAATAGCAACTGATATTAGAAATCGTAGTCCAATAAAAAAAAAGGCAGTGAGCAAGAAGCGTTTCAGTAATTACCTGTGTCGGCTACGGTAACAAACAAAAGCTACAATAGTTTGATAGATAAGTTGATAGAATAGTGGAAATATTCCTGCGAATAATAGCCAACATTATCTATGACAGAAGAGGGTGAATATTAAATAATAATTACATTTTTATGACCTACAAATTTAGAACTTTAGATTATTATTTAACATTAACAATCTGTATTCTATTTAAAACGTTTTTCTCTTGTCATTTCAATGTATGTCTACAAAAATTTATTTCTTATAGATTCATAGGAACTCGGGTAGTATGATATGGAATTCATAGAGGAAAACAAAACATACATATCTAATGCAATGCGTGAGATGCCTTTCTGGAATAGGATTAACCTTCATCAAGCACACTGATAGTGAACAGATTGAAAAGGCAAATATTTATATTTTTTAAATATTAGAAGCTTTGCATTAAATGGAACATGGTTTAGACATGTGTCTCATAAATGTAATTTTTCAGAAACATGTCTTACTATAAAACAAAATTACAATGGAAGAAATAGCAACTGGAACGAACAAATAATGATACTAAAAACAAATAATTACCAATGACAAACCAACAATGTTTAAAAAGAAGCATTAGGACAGTCTATATAACTTAATGGACAGAATAAACCTTTCCTGTTGAATTATGATTAATTATATATCTATCTATTACGAGTTTTCATCTGTGTGAACCAATAATCTTCACAGTCCTATCATTCTAGTTCGGAAGACATTGTCTATCAGTAATGCAACCTATATTGGCGATATAGAGATTACCATTCCAATCACTAATCATCTTTATAATAGTTTGTTTCTTTTGTTCTTTTAATAGATTTTTTGCTTCTTTTTTTGACTGATATTGTCTTGTCTATGTTGTAAATCAGTGTTTGTAATATTAATTTTTCTCCATTCTTAATATTTTGACGGACTAATGGTGTACATACCACAATTATTGCTGCGATGCTGTATATATCACTCATGTGCATTCATATACTCGGTGCTACTTTGACTTGTTGAAATTCCTGTAACATTCACTTACACATGATTATTTTGTTAAACTTATAATTTATTCTGAGGGATAGGGTTATCTTGTATAAGGCCACTTCAACAATATTTCTGTTATATCGCGGCAGTCAGTTTTATAGGTTTTACCGGAATAGCCAGAGAAAACCACCAACCTGCCGGAAGTCACTGACAAACTTTATCACTTAATGTTGCATCGAATACACCTCGTCATGAGCGGGACTCGAACTCACCACGCTAGTGGTGATAGACACTGAATGCATAGGTAGTTGTAAATCCAACTACCATGCTGCCACGACCACGCCTGGTCCTTTATTCTGTTGACCTTGTCAGTTTAAATGTAGTAAACATGTACAGCAGTATATATTGGGTACTTTGTGTGCGGTACATACCGGAACAGGTTGTATGCATAATGTCAGGAAGCATTCTCTAAGCATCGTTTATACATATAAGTAATGTTCATTGTGTTTTTAAAGTTGATGTGTTTATATCATATTATTTTTTCTATCACAAAAATTATTTGAACAAAAGGAACAAATACCTCGTATCTTAACTGAATTCACTGTACAGGAAAAAGACCACGACATATGACGTTAGAAATCAAGACCCTGAATTATTCTCATTATCTGTATCAAGTTCTTCCTCTCTTGATGCTTGACCCAAGCACATTTTGCATTAATCTGCATGTCTTTCATGAGCAATGTCATTATAAATGCAGTTTAATGTAAACGAATTTTATTCTATAGTACTGAATTTACTAATACATGTACGACATGTACTTAGTTATGTACCGATAGTGTGCTATTCTTCGGTTTTCATGTTATGTTTACTCTTATGGAAGGGGTACACTGCCTATAAACATGATGTTGTACTGACGTATGCCAGTGTAAACATGTTTAGCTGATTTTAACAGGAGTTATCTCTCTTTGGATATCTTGATAACAGGTAATAATATACAATTATTGCACTTCATTGAGTGCGATATGATGTGTTATAGAGCAATGAAAATCAATATTGGCCAAGACCGAAGGCCGCGGTCAATGTTGCTTTCCAGTGCTCCATAACACATCATATTGCACAAAATGAAGTGCTGCAATTGTTTTATTACAATTAAAACATTCCAATTATTTTTGTGTACCTGGATAAATTTTTAGGGATTGTTTGTTGTTTTTAATCAAATTCAAAAACACATGAGCTGATCCATTTAATATCATAGACATATGTACTAATTCAATGTGTGCAAATTTATATTACTAATTCGATGTGTACAAATTTATATTTGCAGTCTGCTTGCGTTTGTAAAGCTTATGTGCCACTTTCTGTTTGTGTTTGTGAGACATCATTGTAACGGACGAAGACAACGTTTGGCTAGTAAATTTTAAAATGTTTCCGGGATTTCGCCCACCGCTAAATGGATAGTTCAATATGAAATTATGTCGTGCAATATGACGATTTATCACAAAAAAAACCCGAATTATATGGTTTTATAATACTGTATAAAACCATAAATGTAATAATACGCATAATAGGCTGAACAATCTTCGGTAAGCACGCATCAGTATGGATTCAGAGAAAAGACCGAGTGACTCGGTGTCAAAGCAATGTTTCGTAGCAGTATTTTGTGATTTCATATGCATTGATTGCACATACATTCATTGCAACGAAAACAAATCAGGAGTGTTGTCACATTTATTATCTTTTGCTGTCTATGAATAAGCTTCATGTTTTTTTATGCACAACTCTTAATAAGAAAACAGTATCTGTTGACATATTTCTTAGCCATCTCTCACCTCTTCACTAAACTCGTGTTATATGTTTCTTCTTTCGCTGCCGAGCATTCGTATTATAGTTTGCCTTTCAAATATATTTACGATAGGTTTCGATGAATACTTTTGTGACGTCATGTTATGTTTGTCCACTGTAAATAAACTATTACCAGAAATAACAGCACAAACGCACATATACAACAAGACATACTGCGATAGCGTTCAGACAACAACGCACTGGAAGCGAGAACATGTGTTTCAAAATGCTCCGTCATTATAAAACAGATTTGGAGACATACATATATTTCCTGACGGGCATGGTGCTGGACATTTTACAACATACTTACTATGAACACTACGTTATTGGTGATTATATATATATATAAATATATAGCGAATGTGGCCGAGTGGTCTAGGGCACTGGACATAAGGCTAAGCGATTGGTGCTGCAGTGTATCAATGGTGTGAGGTCAAATCCTGTCAAGAGAAGAACAATATATTGTCAGTTCAAAGATCTAATTCTAAAACTGTTCGGTTTAATATTCAGACGTATATATATATGTATATATAGTTACCACATATATAATGAACGAAAATATGTCAAAACAGGTGTCTAGAGTCAGAAATTAATATTGTTCAGTGTTTGTTCTTTCGTTTTTTTTAATATATTTCTCTAATGACCTAATGTTTTAATTAAACATTGGTGAACGATTAAATCATTTATTTTATTCACAATTTCCTTGATATAGTGTAATTTGTTTGTCATCCTTTTTGTCAGCGTGTTATCTTTCTTGGGATCTTCGTATATTGGACTAGAGTGGTATTGCCATCACAAAGCACAGTAATTACTGTCAAGAATCAGATCAAAGAAATTTATATAATTTTTTGTTATTAATGTTCCTACTTTTGAATATTATTGATCATTTTCAATGTGCCCTTCTTGCGAACGCTTTGATGTGCTTATCCATTTGGTATTCCCAAAAGAACACATACTACATTCTGTAATCATTGTAAAGAAATACACATGAAAGTTTATTAATTCTCTTCTGATTCATCACGATTATTGGTATGGATGAAGTACATACTCTTACCTGTTATCCGCATCTTGTTTGACTTTACTTTTGCTACGTTGTTTAATTTCATGCTTGTTTTAAGTCTTGTTGTGCATGTGACGGTTTTCGCCCAACATCAATCTTGAATGTTTTTTGTACCGTTTGTTATTATACTGAGTATATTAGTATTATTACTGGTATTATTAAAAGTATGGCTCTCCTCCCTCAGATATAGGTAACCTTATCATATTTTGGCCAACCTATTTAGACTCTTTGAAAATCTTGTTCCCAGCTATTTTTAAATTATTTGGCTTCCAATCTTTTGATTATGAGATTACCTGATGAAGGTTATTCCAGAAATGGGTCGTGTGCACTACATATGTGTGTTTATTAGCTAAATATTTGTCATCATGTTTATGCTCCTTGGTTTCCTATCTCCTGAAGACTTTATAAATTATTGGATTTCCAGTCATTTGACTTTGATTATATCTGACGAAGGTTATTAAAGTACATGCATCATGCGCCCTTAAATAAATATGTACGTTTGTACTTTTGGCATGATCATAATAACAAACATCATGCGCATTCTGCCTGTAATCAATGTAAAGAAATATATCTGATATTAACTTTATTAATTGTTTTCCACGTTCATCGTGATTTAGTTCATTGGGGACGTAAATGTAATTACCCTTTATCCGCACCATGTTTCAATGGATTTTCTTGATGTCATTTATTTCAAATTACTTCCTGTTTGTTTTCAATCTTGTTTTGTCTAGCATATATCTTCTTTTTTGTAATTTGTTATTCTAATTACTGAACGTCATTTACTACTTAGAGCATATACTCATCGGCATGCATTCCTGTCCAAATGTTCATTAACCACTGGGCTAAACATATTGATTGCACAAAGTGAAATATATTAAATATAAAATTGTGTTTAAAGAACAGATCATCAACACTAAGTGTAAATGTTTTCTAGATAGTTATTTCGGTTAATATTTTTACTGAATAAAACAAGAGTTATTTCTCTTCACTCATTGGCTATCTTGAAAATACATAATCATACACATAATTAATAGAACATTCAGTTTTCGGTTTATTATCAGATTTATTATGAAATCAATTGATTATTTCAATTTTCTTTTACCTAATTATCCAAGCCATAAAGAATGTAATTGATATTTCCGCCTTCACGGGTAATAAAGCAACAGTATGGAGTAAGAACTAAAACGATTATGTGCGTCGTATCATTTGATTGTTGCCTGTTTCTCTGGAGTATTCATTCTTGATTGCCACTTCGGATGTCTGTTTTTATTGATGCATTATTTGTATTTATATACGTCATCTGGTGTCAAACATAAATTCCGCATCAGCTGTGGCTTAACAGTAACACGACGGGTACAATTAGTGGATCAAACATTGCTTACCCTTCAGGAACACCTGCGTTCGTCCATAATTATAGTTGGTTATTGTTATCCAGATAAATTTCTTCATATGTTTAAGTATGTCTTATGATATCTGCTACACATTCCGCATAAAATTATTTTCTGTTCATCCTTACCCCCAATCGTTTTGTAGCGAGTTCATGTTACCTTGACGTTCACCATGAAACAGACAACGGAGGAAGATTTGAAGACAAAAAAAGCTCACAATCCGGTCCTTTTCTCATTCGTAAATTATCACCGGGGTTGTAAAAAAAGTACCACGATGGATGCCACAAGTGGAACAGGAAATGTTTACTCTTCCTGGGCACACGAGCTCACCTCGGTTTTTAGTGAGAATCACGTTGTGTCGTCGAATTATATCTTTACGTGTTTAGTTCCGTATTGTTATTACAGTTACGATTTCAACTTTAAAACGAGGTTCAGTTCGTCTATGATCTCATTTGTTTTGTAGAGGGTACGTGTTTAGTTTTTGTTAATTGCCTTTAATGTACTTTGTCTAAAACAATTGCCATAACATATGATGTTCGTGACCTAGAACAGTTACACGACATGTTTCGCTAGTGGAGCAGAAACTGTGTACACTTCGAGAGCATCTGAGTTCATCCCCGGTTTGCAATGATGTTCCTGTTGTTCATTCTTTTATTTTTTTTTGTGAAATGTTTTTTTCGATCATTTTTTGTCACTTTTATATTGACAATTCTGTTGTCAGGCATACGATTTTCTGCTTCTGATTACCCCGTCGGTATCTTCAAACATTCCATCTTACGACAATTATCATCTTCTCACTAAGCAGTACCAAGTTAGACCTTTTCTCATTCGTGACGTGTCACCGTGTTTGTAACAAGAGTAACACGACGTGGGTGCCACATGTGAAGCAGGAACTGTGCATCTAGACAACATTATCTCCTTCCGGGACCCCTGATTGCACCCTCCGTTTGTAGTGGTCTTCATGTATCTCGATCTTTAATATTCTGTATAGTGTTTGTATATCATTGTTTGTCATTTTTCTTTTGGTCACTATGTTGTTTGTTGTTCTTCGATTTTCAGCTTCTACTTTGTTATCTTCAAGCTTTTTTTTCTATCAATATTCCAGCAATACCAGGACGTGGAGTATTTCACAATCCATACGTGGTAATCTTGTTCTTATGCCAAGTACAGTAATTTTCTGGAGAGCTCTTAGTGGAATAGTCTACTCGAACAATCCCATGATGTTCGTTGGTTGAATTAATTCTACGTTGCGTAGCGAAATATCTAATATACCCATATAGTATTAACATGCAAGTAACAGTTATTTTGTTTGATTTCCTCTTTGTTTTATATTTTGCTTAGATGTCCATCATGTTTGTCGCACGGAATGAATTTTTTATTTCTGTTGTGTAATTTTTGTTAGTCTAATGTCTAGAAGGCATCAAACATATGAATTATGATTTTTTATAATCATATACATGCATTATTGGTAGGAGTTAAACATATTGATTACGTAATTGAACTAAAGGTTAACTTGCATGATTATTAACTTTATACCATCAGGATTAAGTACAATAATTTCTGGATTGTTATGTTATATTCTTGTGAAATAGTTTTGCTCACATATACAAGTTTAATAAACCTTACTGATTAAAACAAGAGTTATTCCTCTTTACTGTCCGCATATGCTGTGCCATATAAAACACATCTAGTACATGGATGCACAAACGTGTATTTATTCCGACATCGTGTTGGACACTAAATAACAACATTACGATGAATACCCAACTTGTTTAACACATATAGTCAACTGAAATACGTCATATATGACTTGTTGGAATTATGTCTGAAGTCATCATGATTATATTGCTGAAGGTGTTTGTTCATTTGTAATATCAATACGCCTTCCACTTAATAACTATAATAATAACTATAAATACATGCATCCGGTATTAAATCAATGTGCTTTCTGGTTCATTGAGACTGTGTTTATCGGTGATGTACATACGAACAACTGTTATCTCCACATTGGTTTGCCGTTTATTTCAATTTGATTTCCTGTTTGGTTTATGTCTTTTTTGGTTTATGATTGTTGTCTCCAAGCCGAAATCTGTGAATCTTGTTTTTAATGCAGTATTAGGTATTCTAATGTTTGAAAGGCATCAAATACATAAAGCTTATGCTGACCGAAATGCATGTCTCTAACAAAGTTCATTATCTGCAGGGTTTATATACATATACACAATGACGACGTCAAGCAAATGTAGATTTATATATTAATAGAGGAGCTGTCGTGATCGTATGGTAGTTGAAATGTCAATTACCTGTGTAATTAGTGCCTATCACCACTAACTTTGTTTGTTGGAACCCGTTCATAGCAAGATGTACTTGATGCAACATTATGTGATAACGTTTGTCAGTGACCTGCGACAGGTCAGTGGTTTTCTCATGGTACTCTGGTTTCCTCCACCAATACAAATGACCGCCACGATATAGCTGACATATTGTTGAAAGTGGCGTTAACTACTATAAACCATATATATCTTAACTTACATACTATCAACATTAAGTGCAAATATTTTCTATATTTTATTTTTGTTAAATCGTGTAATATTCTTAACAAAGCACAGAAAATATTTAAAATTCATTCGATATCGTTTACTACTAAACGCATATAAAACCGGATTAACTGCTGACTTAAGCCAGAGGAACCATGTAAGAGCTTCGTAGCTAAGTACTTCTATATCACCTATCTTCACAGATTTTATAATTGTGTATATAGTATAAGGTGCCCACGTGATGAAAAAGACGACCATTAAAATTCCCAGAGATTTAATGGCTTTTCGTTCCCTATGTTTTCTGTAATCTGTTTGACATTTTTTATTTTCTTTCTTTTTCGAGCAGTCTTTACTTTTGATAGAGTCAAATGTCGAGTCTGTGCTTTGTTTCTCTGTTGTTGAAATTAAAGATTCTTTTGTTGTAGTTGATCCTCCTTTAACGCTTTGTCTAATACTTCTTCTAAATATCGAAGTTATACGAAATTTTGTTCGTTTACGGAGTTCTATAATAATGCAAGTGTCCACAACTGCTAACAAAACTAGCGGAATGAAAAATTCCAAGACGGCTGTAGTCGTAGTAAAAATAGAGTCATGTGCAAATTGGACATCACATGTACCAGGAATATTAATATTACCATCATGCCACACATCCCAAAACATAATAGATGGTCCGTATATAAGAAAGGAGAGTATCCATGACGACGCTATCAATGTGAGACATTTATTTTTTGTTTCGCGTTGGTGATATGAAACACCAGACCTCAGTAACATTAACCTATCATAGCTTATTATTATCATCATAAAAACTCCTTCCACACAAGCTGTGAAATCTATAACGAGGAACACTTTACAAAAATAATAATCCAGCCATAATGAACTCGGGCCGATAATGTAGGCCAAGTATATCGGCATTACTATAAATCCTAGAATAAAATCTGCAATAGCAAAATTGAAAATGTACGTGTTGTAAACTGAATGTAACTTCTTGTCACGGATGTAGGATAGTATGGTCAAAATATTGCCAAACACTGTCAATAATATAATAAGACTTCCCACAATTCCAAATATACCATACACATATATAGGAAAGAATGGAATATTGTCATCTTCGTTGTAGAGATCGTTTGAATAAGTTGTATTATTCATTGCACTCTGAAATATAACACAAACAATTAAAGGTTATTTGAAAGAATACTTTTTTGATAGACCAGATATGTAATTTAGGGTTAAAGATAATTTTACTCATTTGAGCATGCCGTGGTCAATTTTAATGTTGAAGACTTTATATATGAGTAACACCGCGAGTTTACCCCCGGATTTTTATGGGTCCGTGATACTCATCTTTTAGTTTTTTGTGTTGTCCTATTATATGTCTTTACGTTCTGAGTACCGTGTTGTGATGTCCGTTACGATTTCCGCATAAACACGATGTTCGGTTCGTCGATACCACCAGTTGTGTGTATATATATATATATATATATACGTCTGAAAATTAAACCAAACAGTGTTAGAATTAGATTTTAGAGCTGTCAAATTTTTGTTCTTCCCTCGACGGGATTTGAACCCACACCATTGATACACTGCAGCACCATTCGCTTAGCCTTACGTCCAGCGCCCTAGACCACTCGACCACATCCACTCCCTTATATATATATATATATATATAGATGCTATGTTATTTAATATCAAAATTATATGTATACTTATGTAAAAAGGGAAATATTATCGTTTATCGACAGATGATGCCTATCATGCACATATTATGGAATGAGTTATCCCTATCATAAAAAATCTACAATTGAAAACGAACAACATAAAAAAGCCACCATTCTTTTACTTCATATAGTTAGCTGTAGTGACTTGCGGTTGGTCTGTTCGTTTTGCTAAGTAGTCATATCGATTTGGTACTTGCGGACTAAGATGTCATAGCTCTATACAATTGGGTGCTTTTGAAGACAGTTAACTAGTTATAAGGTTCCCAGTCTTGTTGGTTTGTGATATAGGTTTTGTATTTGACGCGTATTGTCATGAGAATAACATAACGATATCAAGACTTTTCGCATAAAAACGATCGGTTGATCTTTACCCCCAGTTGTATGTAGGAGGGTTCATGTCTTATTTACGTAAATTGTGTTTGTTTGCGCATAGTGGTGTCCAACACATATCGCGTTGTGGTGTTGCTTTGTTTTTCGTCGTCTTGTGTACCCTATCTTTCCAGTTTCTCTGGATTGTCTGTTTGTGATTGCACATTCGATGTTGATTAAAACAATATCGTACACACTTTTTATTGTCAGCAATACTGTAACAAAACACTTAACATAACAGACATGATACAAAGTACCCATAAGTAAAGCAAGGATGATGAAACGATTACTTACGTTGTATATACAAGCTCTCAGTCATTCGCTGACGTTTCTCCTATGTTGTGCTCAGAGAGTATGCGAATTATGCTAGTACAGTCCTAGCATTAAAAATCTACAAAACATAATAAAATAATTATCATTTGAAATACACAGCAAAGTGTGTGTGTGTGTGTGTGTGTGTGTATTAACAGTAACAAGGATATAACTAAATATTAATAACATACACAAATCATTTTACTCCTGAGCAAATATGTAATAATACAAACGTATGCATCAAATGTAGTGCGCAAGATGCGTTTCTGGAATAACTTTCATCAAAATAACTGAAAAAAAACTCCGTCCTTCTTCTATACAAATAATTTCATTTGTTGGTTATAGAGCTATTTTTAACTCGGAATCTAAAATATATCAATAGTAATAGAGTAATAAAATAACAAAATCATTCAGATATCATTACATTGAATAAAATGGATGTACGCTATCCACTGTCCATTTGGTATGTACATTCAAATTCATTCAGCAATTTTCCTTCTATATATTGTTTGGATTACCTCCCTTGTATCATATGACTTAATACTTTATAAATTCCCATTATTATCTATTCAATTAGCAATTATTGTTAGTTTAAGCATATTTGATTTATTCATTTTTAAATTATAATGTTTTAGATGAAGATAAAGGTACACCTTTAACAACCATGTGTGATGTTTTTGACTACACAAACTTAGTAAAAACAGCTACATGTCATACACAAAATGCAAACCCAACACTGATAGATGTAATTCTTACAAATAAACCTAGTTATTGCCAAAACATAACAAACTTCAATTGTGGTCTCAGTGATGTTCATAATTTAATTTCATTTCAACTGAAAGGTTATGTACCAAAATTAAAAAAAGATTGTATTCTGTATAGAAGCTTTAAAGATTTTAATCATAATTTTTTTTTTAAAATGAAAACATATACCAATAAAAAAGAGGAAGCCAGTAGCCTTATATGAATCAAAATCTAAGAAATGCGATCTATAAGAAAAAGATGTACCATAATAAATTTCTTAAACAAAAAACTTATAAAAATTGGGAAACATACAGAAAACAAAGGAACCTTGTGACAAAATTGAAAAAAACTTCCATAAAAACATACTTTTTTGAAAGAACAGCAGGTGGTCCAAAATCATCCACTTTCTATCCAACCATTAAGCCCTTCTTATCAAATAAAGGTATGAAATCAAATAACAGCATAATTTTATGTGAAAATGATAAGATTGTAAATGATCCAAAGGAGGTGACTGAAATATTTAACATCAAAATAGATAAAACCCATCCTAGTATAAATAAAATTGAAACAAACAGAACAAATAAAGATAAGTTATTCTTTAAACCAATAAATGGAGATTTTGTCACTAAACAAATAAACAAATTAAACATTAAACAAGCTACAGGGTATGATGGTATTTCTCCTAAAATCATTAAATTTGCACAACCAGTAATAACAAATCTCATTAAAGTTTTGATTAATAAATCAATTGACCAATCAGTCTTTCCTGAAAAATTAAAAGCTGCCCAGGTATCCCCCCTTTTTAAAAAGAATAATAGTCTTGATAAAAGTAATTACCGCCCTATCAGTGTCTTGCCAACGATTTCTAAATTTTATGAAAGAGCTATATTTGACCAGCTAATGGAATTTTTAAATAATCATTTCAATCCTCTGCTTTCAGCATTTAGATCAGGTTTTGGGTGTCAGACGGCCTTACTTAGAATAATAGAAGATTGGAAGAAAGCTTTGGATGATAATACATTTATTGCAGCAATTTTAATGGATTTATCAAAAGCATTTGACTGTCTCCCACACAATTTATTAATGTTAAAATTGGAAGCTTATGGTCTCTCAGAAAATTCTTTAAAACTGTTAAATAGTTATTTAGAAAACAGAAGACAACGCATTAAAATTGGTAATAACTACAGTGAAAGGGATACATTAATCAACGGGGTTCCACAGGGGTCAATCATAGGTCCAGTTCTATTTAATGTTTTTATAAATGACATTTTTCACTTTGTTCAAGATAGTACTATTTATAATTATACAGATGACAATACCCTTTCTTATTCTGATACTAATATAAATAAAGTAGTTAAATCTCTAGAAAATGATAGCATAAACTTAATAGACTGGTTTTCCAAAAACTTAATGAAAGCAAATCCGGATAAATTTCTGGCTATTGCCATTGGTCCTAAAACAAATAAACACAATTTATCTTTTGATTTAAAAGGAAATAAAATTACATGTGAAGAAAATGTTAAACTTTTAGGCATAACCGTTGATTCCCATCTAAATTTTGATAAACATATATCAGAAATGTGTAAAAAAGCATCGCAACAATTAAATATCCTTAAACGAATAGGTAAATATTTAAACAGATTAGGACGTCTTACCATTTACTACTCCTTTATTCTTTCAAACTTTAATTACTGTCCGGTAACATGGCACTTTTGCAGCGAAAAAAATACTAAAAAAAAATTGAAAAAATCCAGGAAAGAGCTCTCCGTTTCATTTATGAAGACTATGAAAATACTTATGAAAATTTACTTAAAAAATCTAAATTGCCATCTTTAAAAATTCGAAGATTAAGAATTATTGCAGTTGAAACATTCAAAATTATCCATAAACAAAGTCCAAGCTATCTTCATGATTTAATTTCAATTAAAGATCAAAAATATAATTTTAGGCACCAAGATAAAGCAGTTTTACCCAGAGTACGAACAACAAGGTATGGTTTAAATACAAATCTGGAATGAGCTGCCGAATCACTTTAGACAAGAAACATCATTAGAACATTTTAAAAATATAATTCACACATGGAACGGCAGCTCATGCCAGTGCAGTGCATGCAGATGACCTTTAAATTTTTATTTCTAAATTTTAATGCGCTTAAATATTTTTATTATTTTATTATTTTCTGTTGTTGCATAAATGCATGAGCCTCTTATTTTTAGCTTGCTTTTGTTCAGTTGATATCTGCTTCTGTAACTTGTGTCTATATTGAATTGCATAAATTGATATATGTTTTTATTTAATATGTTTGTATGCATGATTGTATGTGTTGTTATATACCATAGTCGATTTTAAAAGCTCATTAGAGCTTGTGTTATATGTATGATTTATATCGACTCTAAATAAAGCTTTGAATTGAATTGAATTGAATTCATTCAACATAACATTACTATGATACATAATACGAGGTAATTAATGGGACTGGGATATTATTAATCATTAATTATCAATCCCCATCCGTAGAAATAAAGTTCATTTATAATATAATATAAATCTCTCCGGGGAGAAGCATAGAACTAACTAATAATATTTTGATATAACTTTCAGAAAATATAATAAGAAAAAACAAATAAAGTGATATGTTGTTTGGTGTAAAACATGATTGATGCAAAGTAATTTAAAGAAAAAGAAGAAAGTAAAAAGGGAACTAGGAACTACTGATGTTAGGTGAAACGTTTACTGTTTACTATAAAGTTTTGTACATTTAAAAATAAACTGTTATTTTGACCGTCTGTGAGCAATTGCAGTTGGCTTCTGATAAAAACAAGACATTTATCACAATTCTATCAATTGCTACTTAAGAGGATCCAGTGAGCACATGTAAAACTATAATAACTGGGACACAAAATATATGGCATACTTAATAGTAATGATGTTGAAACAAGATTAACCTACGAGTTCAATCTGGTCAGGTAATGGATGACATCAGAGAAAACAGAAGGGAACTATCAAGAATTGTCATCGTAAAAACTATTCCTATATACCATGAACAGCATTGAACTGTAAAGTATTTTCCCTCTGTATCAGTTCTCTACAATTGGATATGTATTTGTATATATACGATTTGATAGAATACATGCCATATATATCTACAGATGCTTGATATTGGAAGCTCTACCGAAAACAATGATGAATATTAGATGAACAATAAGAAAAAAACCCAGACATATCTTGAAATTTAAAGAAACTCCATACTCTGATGCTATATTAAACCAAAAACAAACCACACTGTCGGAGCAATTCCAAAATCGAAATATCCAAGTCGTACAAAGAGGAAACATTGATACCCCTAACATACAAATACATGACCCTTTACTTTCATGCCACTTAAAATTAGTTTTCGTTGTCACATGAATATGTCCAACATGTACTCTTGTTATGACGGAGAGAATATCTAATTTAGAAAGAAATAATTTATAATTATTGATGCTGTACAACCAATGTCATTTCCGTAAAAAATGAAGAAGAAAAGAAAATACCCGGAAATCAGTTTCCCAGTGGGAAAATTGAAACTAAATCATTGTGTTCACAACGAATTCGATTATAAAATGACAGACCCAGCTATTTTATGTGGAAAGCGACACTCGGGAAAAGACAACATGTCTGAACATTTTCCGGATAGGTGCAGTACGGTTACAATTAATAGAGAGTTGTTAATTCCGTTAATGTAATTGTTTTATTAGAAAGTAGACATAATTAACTTTCGTATTTTCTTTTCGTAATGGGTTTGAAGGACACTGACACGTAAGGTCTACCTTATAGTGTTTAATAATCGCTAGTAATCACGAATGGACATTCCAGAGATACTGGCAACATTGGGCACACAAGACACAGGACGAAGACAAACAACAGAAAACACGAAACAACACAGGAAAAAAAAGATGAGCAAAACGCACCCTACAAAAACCGGAAGTGAACCCGTGTGCTCGGGAAGGTTTAACAGTTGCTGCCTCTTATAAGACATCCGCCATGTTACTCATAGTCAAGACATAGTTGACACCAATGTACGCAAACAAACACAAATAAAAACAACTCTTTAAAAAATGAACACTGTCAGAAAATGAGGGAATGTGGCCCATAAGTAAATCTTGAAAAATAAGCTTGCGTGGTTTTTGGCATTTATATGGAAAGCTTATCTGCACAATATCTCAATATCGTATGGATACAAAACGTATTTTACAGTATCTCTACGAGCTGCGATGAACACTGGATCTCTCTCACATTTTTCACAATTTAGCATTCACATCGAGGTATCTTTTTTCTTCTCGAGTTGTTTAAACTGTCACTTGTGATGGTGTTATTGTCAACTTTTGAATCTGATGTTATAGTAAAATTTTGTAAGAGAATAATTTCATTAAGATCAAATTTTAAGTTCATATGTATTATATTTATTTCGGGACACAAATTATTGCAGATGTAATGCAAAATTATTTAATAATATTTAAACATATATGTGCAACTTACGGTTAAGGAGTATACTTGGTTTTCTATTTTTCGAGGTCCCGGGTGGCTCAATGAATTAGGTATTGAATTACCTAACAACTCGTTAAAGCCTATCACCAATACGGTGTGGGTTCGCACCCGGCTTTGTAAATTACAAAAAAGGATGCACTCGACTCGCTACCGCGAGTGATGAAGCTTACCAGTTGCTTGCCCATGGTCGGTGGTTCTTGCCGGGTACTCCGGCTTTTTCCATCACTAAAGCTGGTCGCCATGATATCGCTGAAATATTGCTGAAAGTGGCGTTAAACACAATAAATCAATCAATCTATTTTTCGATATGCATGTCTATTTTAAATAACTGGATATAAAGACTTGTTCACAAACAAGCTAATCAGATATACGAAGTGTTAGATTTCCTGACGAATTCCACATTAGAAAGGTGCTTTGTATTAGAAAATATCATTCAGACACTGACATATCATGTTTGCACGTGCTGGTAATCCATTTTACTACCTTCTTCAGAAATCATTTTTCATGTAGTCTGTGTGTTGGGACTTTTAATCGTAAAATAGTGATGAGTGTATAGGGACTTCATAAAATGATAGGATGCAAGCTAAGAGACATGATAAAATGATAGGATGCAAGCTAAGAGACATGATAAAATGATAGGATGTAAGCTAAGAGACATGATAAAACGATAGGATGCAAGCTAAGAGACATGATAACATGATAGGATGCAAGCTAAGAGACATGATAAAATGATAGGATGCAAGCTTAGAGACATGACAAAATGATAGGATGCAAGCGAAGAGACACGATAATATGATAAGGGTAATAACAAAATTACCGAACTCCGAACAATCTTACAAAGGGAAAGTCAAAACTCATAATTATATAAACAGACAAAATCAATCAACAACCGGAAAACTGTGAAAACCGTAATGACCCTGACTTGGTACAGGCATTTCTAAAGAAATGGTGGGTTGAATCAGATTTTAAGGCGCCAAGCCTCCCGCTCTCATTACGGTTCAAAGGTTCCGGCTGTCACTATAACAGTATTTAAATACAGGAACAAAATAGGTAAAATAGTTGTCAAAGCAGTACCTTATTCGGTGACGTAAATGTCAAAAATATTTTTACGTCACACATTGACAAAAAAAATATCCTTGACATTTTTTGACTTCTTTATCCTTATACATTTTCACTATATGAAAATGCATCGCTTATAATTTGTTCTGCAGAGACGGAATATATTTCGACAAGATCTTGGTATCGGAATATAAACTTTTTAAGAGATCGAATAAGGCGAATCTTTTTATAGCCCTGGTCCAGTAGCCTGTTTCTCAGATGAAGATGACGTTTCAGGAAATCAGAATAATTGCTACTGGCCCTTGCATAGCGAATCAATTGCGAGATGTAAACACCATATGCAGGAGAAGCTGGTATATTGCTGCACATGTTTGGAAGATTTATGATTTTAAAATTGAAGTCGTCCCGCTTATCATAAATTTTAGTACTGAGTTGACCACTGTCGTCAAATTCGAGGTATATGTCCAAAAATGATGCGGACGGAGCTGTATCGGTGGTCTCTTTAACTTCCAGCTCTGGAGGATATATCAGTGGAAGAAATTCTGCAAATCTAGAATTATTGATAGATAAAACGTCATCAATATACCTGTATGTGAAATTAAAGGCTCTAGCCTCATGAATCTTCTTATCTTCTACAAGCTTTTGAAGAAACTCCGACTCATATGAGTATAAAAATAAATCGGCTAGAAGAGGGGCACAATTCGTACCCATTGGTATGCCGACGACCTGCTGAAACAGTGTCCCTCCAAAGGAGACAAATATGTTATCGATGAGGAACTCCAGCATACTGATCACTGTTCCTCGGAGTAGCATGTTTTACCTTTTAGAATTTTGTTTGAAAAATATGTTGAATTGTAGCCTAACACAACACATTTTGAGCCATAGTTTCTATGACTTAAAGCTTTGTGAATTGTTTCTTTTAAGCGGGTTTTTAATTTGTCATGGGATAGGATGCAAGCTAAGAGACATGATAAAATGATAGGATGCAAGCTAAGAGACATGATAAAATGATAGGATGCAAGCTAAGAGACATGATAAAATGATAGGATGCAAGCTTAGAGACATGATAAAATGATAGGATGCAAGTTTAGAGACATGATAAAATGATAGGATGCAAGCTAAGAGACATGATAAAATGATAGGATGCAAGCTAAGGGACATGGTAAAATGATAGGATATAAGCTAAGAGACATGATAAAATGATAGGATGCAAGCTAAGAGACATGATAAAATGATAGGATGCAAGCTAAGAGACATGATAAAATGATAGGATGCAATCTAAGAGACATGATAAAATGATAGGATGCAAGCTAAGAGACATGATAAAATGATAGGATGTAAGGTAAGAGACATGATAAAATGATAGGATGTAAGGTAAGAGACATGATACAATGATGGGATGCAAGCTAAGAGACATGATAAAATGATAGGATGCAAGCTAAGAGACATGATAAAATGATAGGATGTAAGCTAAGAGACATGATAAAATGATAGGATGCAAGCTAAGAGACATGATAAAATGATAGGATGCAAGCTAAGAGACATGATAAAATGATAGGATGTAAGCTAAGAGACATGATAAAATGATAGGATGCAAGCTAAGAGACATGATGCAATGATAGGATGTAAGCTAAGAGACATGATAAAATGATAGGATGCAAGCTAAGAGACATGATAAAATGATAGGATGTAAGCTATGAGACATAATAAAATGATAGGATGTAAGCTAAGAGACATGATAAAATGATAGGATGTAAGCTAAAAGACATGATAAAATGATAGGATGCAAGCTAAGAGACATGATAAAATGATAGGATGTAAGCTAAGAGACATGATAAAATGATAGGATGCAAGCTAATAGACATGATAAAATGATAGGATGTAAGCTAAGAGACATGATAAAATGATAGGATGCAAGCTAAGAGACATGATGCAATGATAGGATGTAAGCTAAGAGACATGATAAAATGATAGGATGCAAGCTAAGAGACATGATAAAATGATAGGATGTAAGCTATGAGACATAATAAAATGATAGGATGTAAGCTAAGAGACATGATAAAATGATAGGATGCAAGCTAAGAGACATGATAAAATGATAGGATGCAAGCTAAGAGACATGATAAAATGATAGGATGCAAGCTAAGAGACATGATAAAATGATAGGATGCAAGCTAAGAGACATGATAAAATGATAGGATGCAAGATAAGACATGATAAAATGATAGGATGCAAGCTAAGAGACATGATAAAGTGATAGGAGGCAAGCTAAGAGACATGATAAAATGATAGGATGCAAGCTAAGAGACATGATACAATGATAGGATGTAAGCTAAGAGACATGATAAAATGATAGGATGCAAGCTAAGAGACATGATAAAATGATAGGATGCAAGCTAAGAGACATGATAAAATGATAGGATGCAAGCTAAGAGACATGATAAAATGATAGGAGGCAAGCTAAGCGACATGATAAAATGATAGGATGCAAGCTAAGAGAAATGATAAAATGATAGGATGTAAGCTAAAAGACATGATAAAATGATAGGATGCAAGCTAAGAGACATGATAAAATGATAGGAGGCAAACTAAGAAACATGATAAAATGATAGGATCAAGCTAAGAGACATGATAAAATGATAGGAGGCAAGCTAAGAGACATGATAAAATGATAGGATGCAAGCTAAGAGACATGATAAAATGATAGGATGCAAGCTAAGAGACATGATAAAATGATAGGATGCAAGCTAAGAGACATGATAAAATGATAGGATGCAAGCTAAGAGACATGATAAAATGATAGGATGCAAGCTAAGAGACATGATAAAATGATAGGATGTAAGCTAAGAGACATGATAAAATGATAGGATGCAAGCTAAGAGACATGATAAAATGATATGATGCAAGCTAAGAGACATGATAAAATGATAGGATGTAAGGTAAGAGACATGATAAAATGATAGGATGTAAGCTAAGAGACATGATAAAATGATAGGATGTAAGGTAAGAGACATGATACAATGATGGGTTGCAAGCTAAGAGACATGATAAAATGATAGGATGCAAGCTAAGAGACATGATAAAATGATAGGATGTAAGCTAAGAGACATGATAAAATGATAGGATGTAAGCTACGAGACATGATAAAATGATAGGATGCAAGCTAAGAGACATAATAAAATGATAGGATGCAAGCTAAGAGACATGATAAAATGATAGGATGTATGCTAAGAGACATGATCAAATGATAGGATGCAAGCTAAGAGATATGATAAAATGATAGGATGCAAGCTAAGAGACATGATAACATGATAGGATGCAAGCTAAGAGACATGATAAAATGATAGGATGCAAGCTAAGAGACACGATACAATGATAGGATGCAAGCTAAGAGACATGATAAAATGATAGGATGCAAGCTAAGAGACATGATACAATGATAGGATGTAAGCTAAGAGACATGATAAAATGATAGGATGCAAGCTAAGAGACATGATAAAATGATAGGATGTAAGCTATGATACATAATAAAATGATAGGATGTAAGCTAAGAGACATGATAAAATGATAGGATGTAAGCTAAGAGAAATGATAAAATGATAGGATGCAAGATAAGACATGATAAAATGATGGGATGCAAGCTAAGAGACATGATAAAATGATAGGAGGCAAGCTAAGAGACATGATAAAATGATAGGATGCAAGCTAAGAGACATGATACAATGATAGGATGTAAGCTAAGAGACATTATAAAATGATAGGATGCAAGCTAAGAGACACGATCAAATGATAGGATGTAAGCTAAGAGACATTATAAAATGATAGGATGTAAGCTAAGAGACATGATAAAATGATAGGATGCAAGCTAAGAGACATGATAAAATGATAGGATGCAAGCTAAGAGACATGATAAAATGATAGGATGCAAGCTAAGAGACAATATAAAATGATAGGATGCAAGCTAAGAGACATTATAAAATGATAGGATGCAATCTAAGAGACATGATAAAATGATAAGATGTAAGCTAAGAGACAAGATAAAATGATAGGATGCAAGCTAAGAGACATGATAAAATGATAGGATGTAAGGTAAGAGACATGATTAAATGATAGGATGTAAGCTAAGAGACATGATAAAATGATAGGATGTAAGCTAAGAGACATGATAAAATGATAGGATGTACTGTAAGAGACATGATAAAATGATAGGATGTAAGCTAAGAGACATGATAAAATGATAGGATGTAAGCTAAGAGACATGATAAAATGATAGGATGTAAGGTAAGAGACATGATAAAATGATAGGATGCAAGCTAAGAGACATGATAAAATGATAGGATGCAAGCTAACAGACATGATAAAATGATAGGATGTAAGGTAAGAGACATGATTAAATGATAGGATGTAACCTAAGAGACATGATAAAATGATAGGATGCAATCTAAGAGACATGATAAAATGATAGGATGCAAGCTAAGAGACATGATACAATGATAGGATGTAAGCTAAGAGACATGATAAAATGATAGGATGTAAGGTAAGAGACATGATAAAATGATAGGATGTAAGCTAAGAGACATGATAAAATGATAGGATGCAAGCTAAGAGACATGATAAAATGATAGGATGCAAGCTAAGAGACATGATAAAATGATAGGATGTAAGATAAGAGACATGATTAAATGATAGGATGTAAGCTAAGAGACATGATAAAATGATAGGATGCAAGCTATGAGACATGATAAAATGATAGGATGCAAGCTAAGAGACATGATAAAATGATAGGATGCAAGCTAAGAGACATGATAAAATGATAGGATGTAAGCTAAGAGACTTGATAAAATGATAGGATGAAAGCTAAGAGACATGATACAATGATAGGATGCAAGCTAAGAGAAATGATACAATGATAGGATGCAAGCTAAGAGACATGATAAAATGATCGGATGCAAGCTAAGAGACATGATAAAATGATAGGATGCAAGCTAAGAGACATGATAAAATGATAGGATGCAAGCTTAGAGACATGACAAAATGGTAGGATGTAAGCTTAGAGACATGATAAAATGATAGGATGCAAGCTAAGGCACATGATAAAATGATAGGATATAAGCTAAGAGACATGATAAAATGATAGGATGCAAGCTTAGAGACATGATAAAATGATAGGATGCAAGCTTAGAGACATGATAAAATGATAGGATGCAAGCTAAGAGACACGATAAAATGATAGGATGCAAGCTAAGAGACATGATAAAATGATAGGATGTACTGTAAGAGACATGATAAAATGATAGGATGTAAGCTAAGAGACATGATAAAATGATAGGATGTAAGCTAAGAGACATGATAAAATGATAGGATGTAAGCTAAGAGACATGATAAAATGATAGGATGTAAGCTAAGAGACATGATAAAATGATAGGATGTACTGTAAGAGACATGATAAAATGATAGGATGTAAGCTAAGAGACATGATAAAATGATAGGATGTAAGCTAAGAGACATGATAAAATGATAGGATGTAAGGTAAGAGACATGATAAAATGATAGGATGCAAGCTAAGAGACATGATAAAATGATAGGATGCAAGCTAAGAGACATGATAAAATGATAGGATGTAAGGTAAGAGACATGATTAAATGATAGGATGTAACCTAAGAGACATGATAAAATGATAGGATGCAATCTAAGAGACATGATAAAATGATAGGATGCAAGCTAAGAGACATGATACAATGATAGGATGTAAGCTAAGAGACATGATAAAATGATAGGATGTAAGGTAAGAGACATGATAAAATGATAGGATGTAAGCTAAGAGACATGATAAAATGATAGGATGCAAGCTAAGAGACATGATAAAATGATAGGATGCAAGCTAAGAGACATGATAAAATGATAGGATGTAAGATAAGAGACATGATTAAATGATAGGATGTAAGCTAAGAGACATGATAAAATGATAGGATGCAAGCTAAGAGACATGATAAAATGATAGGATGCAAGCTAAGAGACATGATAAAATGATAGGATGCAAGCTAAGAGACATGATAAAATGATAGGATGTAAGCTAAGAGACTTGATAAAATGATAGGATGAAAGCTAAGAGACATGATACAATGATAGGATGCAAGCTAAGAGAAATGATACAATGATAGGATGCAAGCTAAGAGACATGATAAAATGATCGGATGCAAGCTAAGAGACATGATAAAATGATAGGATGCAAGCTAAGAGACATGATAAAATGATAGGATGCAAGCTTAGAGACATGACAAAATGGTAGGATGTAAGCTTAGAGACATGATAAAATGATAGGATGCAAGCTAAGGGACATGATAAAATGATAGGATATAAGCTAAGAGACATGATAAAATGATAGGATGCAAGCTTAGAGACATGATAAAATGATAGGATGCAAGCTTAGAGACATGATAAAATGATAGGATGCAAGCTAAGAGACACGATAAAATGATAGGATGCAAGCTAAGAGACACGATAAAATGATAAGATGCAAGCTAAGAGACATGATAAAATGATAGGAGGCAAGCTAAGAGACATGATAAAATGATAGGATGCAAGCTAAGAGACATGATAAAATGATAGGATGCAAGCTAAGAGACATGATAAAATGATAGAATGCAAGCTAAGAGACATGATAAAATGATAGGATGTAAGCTAAGAGACATGATAAAATGATAGGATGTAAGCTAAGAGACATGATAAAATGATAGGATGAAAGCTAAGAGACATGATAAAATGATTGGATGCAAGCTAGGAGACATCATGATAATATGATAGGATGCAAGCTAAAAGACATGATAAAATGATAGGAGGCAAACTAAGAGACATGATAAAATGATAGGATGCAAGCTAAGAGACATGATAAAATGATAGGAGGCAAGCTAAGAGACATGATAAAATGATAGGAGGCAAGCTAAGAGACATGCTAAAATGATAGGATGCAAACTAAGAGACATGATAAAATGATAGGATGCAAGCTAAGAACATGATAAAATGATAGGATGTAAGCTAAGAGACATGATACAATGATAGGATGCAAGCTAAGAGAAATGATAAAATGATAGGATGTAAGCCAAGTGACATGATAAAATGATAGGATGTACGCTAAGAGACATGATAAAATGATAGGATGCAAGCTAAGAGACATGATAAAATGATAGGATGTAAGCTAAGAGACATGATACAATGATAGGATGCAAGCTAAGAGACATGATAAAATGATAGGATGCAAGCTAAGAGACATGATAAAATGATAGGATGTAAGCTAAGAGACATGATACAATGATAGGATGCAAGCTAAGAGACATGAAACAATGATAGGATGCAAGCTAAGAGACATGATAAAATGATAGGATGCAAGCTAAGAGACATGATAAAATGATAGGATTCAAGCTAAGAGACATGATACAATGATAGGATGTAAGCTAAGAGACATGATACAATGATAGGATGCAAGCTAAGAGACATGATAAAATGATAGGATGTAAGCTAAGAGACATTATAAAATGATAGGATGTAAGCTAAGAGACATGATAAACGAATGTGGTAATAATAAACGCGTTCAGTGAGAATTAATTAGCAATGTAATTTATCACATGATAAAATTGGATAGGACGAATTTATTATATTTGATAGAAGATTCGGACTGCAGAAATATCGATTGTGCGTAGATGCATTGTGCAAGTCTGATATTTAGTTGCCAATTTTACAGTAGTAAATCTTAGCAAACACAAGACAAGTTTGAATATACAAAAGAGGTACTGCGAAGTCGTAAGTCGAATGAGGACACACACTACTATGGTCAACAGAAAAACGAGAAAAGGACAAAGAACGATCTACAAAACACTGCACAGAAAACTAACGATTCAGACACAAGAACCCACCTAAAAATCGATGGTAAACTCAGGTGCTGCGGAAGTGTAATAAGATAAGGATTAATAAACATATGCTACAATAACGTAACTGTAAATTAATCGAAAAATCAAAGCATACATTGTGATCATTATGCAATACAAAAAGTGAATACGTTTTGTTAATATCAATTACTGTCATAAAGATGAAATACTGATCTGCATACAGTATTAAAACACAATCCTGACGGACAAGGCAATACAAGTAAACATGCATTATAAGTTTGAACACAACAGAAAAACACAATCCTGACGGACAAGGCAATACAAGTAAACATGCATTATAAGTTTGAACACAACAGAAAATCACAATCCTGACGGAAAAGGCAATACAAGTAAACATGCATTATAAGTTTGAACACAACAGAAAATCACAATCCTGACGGACAAGGCAATACAAGTAAACATGCATTATAAGTTTGAACACAACAGAAAATCACAATCATGACAGACAAAGCAACACTGCCGATACAGAAAAATATATATATTCCTGACAGAAACATGCAGATCTACACGACGGAACCGTTCAACACGAGAAAAACAAATGTCCGGTAAAGTGAAAATAAGAGGATTACATTCTCTGATCCGTATAAAGAGCTGGTCAATTGTAATCTCGTATATGTTTCACAGGCTAACTTCTGCCTTATTCTTGTGCATGTCCCAAGCCAAGACTTGATTTCCAATGCCGCCATTGTCGTGTTCAATGATTCCATGGTTGTTTGTTTTGCTCATATTGATGAAATTGTTTAACATCACTGTTTGAAATTGCTTTCCATAAGCAAATCTGGTGAAATATAGCGATAATATAGAATAATTAAAGTAAGTATACAGCAAATTGGCGTTCAAATCGGATGTTATATTGACACGGGAATGCATAGAGAATAAAAATAAATCAAATGTCAATTATGTTTGAGGATACCAGCGGGGTAATCAGAATCCTTTATCTTGATGGTTCTAAATATTTATCATGTCTATATTTAGAGGTAAGGTAAGTTAATCAAGATAAATTACACATTGCATACAATAAATCACCAACGAGCAATATATATCAGCTTAAAGTACGTGAACATTGCACCACGAGTGTCTATCAAACTATGCATCTTAATAAGCATGGGACGCCTCACGAATGAAAGCCATTTGAACACAGATATGTATTTCATCATTGTTATCAGACGATACTGTTAGTATGGCTGAATCATGCGAAGATCTACAATCTCAATTGAATGTCTTTGGAGAATACTGCAAAAAATGGAAATTGAAAGTAAATGCAGAAAAAACTAAAATTTTCATTTTTTACCTCTTGTAGATATACATTTTTCATTAAATGGATCTGAAATAGAAATTGTAAACGAATTTAATTACCTCGCAATACTTTTAAACAGAACTGGAAATTTCAATAAAGCAATCACAAAGCAAGCAGAAAAGGCCAAACAGGCTATGCATGAAGTTTTAAAAAGAGGACGCACGCATAACTTATCTGTTGAATGCCAACTCGAACTATTTGATAAAATGGTTAAACCTTTACTTCTTTATGGGTCGGAAATTTGGGGATTTAGTAAAAATATTGATTGTCTGGAAAAAATACAATTACGATTTTGTAAATTACTATTGAAATTAAAATCATCGACACCAAATTATGATTTATGGGGAACTGGGGCAATTTCCTATCGAAATTGATATAAATATAAGGATGGTGTCATTTTGGGCCAGACTTTTATTGGGGAAAGAAACACAACTCTCGTACTTATCATATAAACTTTTATACACTCTTTTTATTGAAGAAAATGTTCACTTCGTCTGGATTAAATATTTAAAAGAACTTTTCGATGAAACAGGCTACTCTAGTATTTGGATAAATCAAGATATTCCAAATTCTAATTGGTTAATTTCGAGTATCAAATTACGCCTGCATGATCAATTTAAACAGGGCTGGTTCTTCCTAATTGAACACCCCCCAAAAGCATTGAATTAAAGAATATTTAAAGAAAATTTCGAATTTGAAAATTATTTTAGAAGACAAGGATATTTATACCCTATGCAAATTCAGAACTACCAATCATAAATTACCTATAGAAAGTGGTCGGTGGAATAATATTGACCGTGTCAATAGAATATGTACAAAATGTGACAATATAACTATTGGAGATGAATATCATTACATAATGGAATGTGAACATTTTTCAAACTTTAGAAATAGGTTCATTGTTACAAATTTACGAGAAAGACCAAATATTCTTAAGTGTCTGTCTCACAGAAAACCATGCAAATTCGTAACATAGTGATATTTTCAAAACCTTATGAAATCTTGTCCATGAAATACCTTTGGCCAAGTACAATTAACACACAAAATATTTTTTTCAAATTTTATCAATTGACTGAATTATTAGTTTTTTTTTTATTTATCCAGTATTTCAATATACAATGAAGCCAAAAACAATGAATTTTACAATATTTCAACCTCCAATATATCTTGTATAGCATAACATGTGTCTGTCTCATATAGTATCCAGGATTAATCAACTTTCACTGTATCATTTAACATAATATACTTAATATTTGGTCGCATGGGTTTTTTACAGGCCACACTTTAATATACCCATAAATCAGTAAATGACCTTTTATGCAAAAATTGTACATATATAACAGGAAATATCTCCCTTGGGGGAGAAAATTAAAATATCCCTAATTTATTTCGATATAACTTTGTTTTCATACAAAAACATTTAAAAAATCCACCTTCGGCAAATTAAGATAAAATGGTGAAAATAAGGACAAAAGTTAAGTACATGTGCACTTAGCCGAAAATGGACAAGGTGAATAGGAAAAACAGTAGAGCAGTGTTAATGCTCAATAAGTACCAAAATATCAATACAGAAGTTATTTATATTATTCCAGAGGTATAAAAAAAAGTTTAATGAAGATATAAAATGAAGGTACATTTAATGATATAATATATGTAATTTATTTACAATAAACACAGATCACCTAAAATAAGAATCAGTAATAGTTTATTTTTAAAAAAATGCATACATTTTAAATAATGCGTTTTAAGCTAAAATTGCACCCATGACCATACTTTTGGGTGCAAGAACTTTTTTTCATATTATTTGCCAAAGGCAGACATTTTTATGTTATAGTTTTGAGATTGGTCTGTTCAAAAATGTTCATTTCAAGTCAAAGAAATCTCCCCCAACTCCAATATTGTGCATCAAAATTAAAGAATTTTACTGATTTTGAAAATTTGTCTATATAGCATATTTTGTGATAGCCTTAAAAATTTTCACAAAGTTCTTTTGAAATTTTTTTTTGGCTGATCATTGTCTAAAGATTACACTTTGAGGAAACAATGTGATTTTTTACTTCTGAGATATGTATTAACAATAATAAACTGTCAAAATAGGGGCATTTTTAACCATTTTTAAGGATTTTTGCAATGGTTAAGGGCAAAAATGAAAATCCTCATTTTACAACAAAAATGAAAATATATAGGAAATATGTATGATATATTTTAAAATACTAGGCATCAACTATTTAGAAAATGTATAACTTTTTTTTCTTACTGAACATAGCTTTTATACATTTTTTGGATTTTGCATGGTTTTGTGTGAGACAGACACTTAAATTTAAACAAATCATGAGTGCTTATCAAAAACAAAATTTAGAAAAATTATGTAAATTTATACGAAATATAAATAAATCTTTTGTTCTCTAAGCTGTCTCACACCCATGTCTTTGTTGTATATACTGTATATATGTTTATATCTATTCTGTATTTATTATATGCATATTTATGTCTTCTCTGTACCGTTGTATATGGTTTATGAGAATAAAGATGATTGATTGATCAACAAACTATCATGCTAAAGCTAAGTACATAAAAACAAAATTGTCTTCTTACCGCGGCACAAGCTTGACAACGGCATGGTTTCAATGAGGTTTGGAAAAGCAAGGGACATTTCAAACATCGATTTACGGATTCTGATTGCCCTGTGGTATCTTTAAACTCTTCATGAAATTATTATGAGTTTTCATTTGTTTTTACATATTGTTTCATTCCGATAAGACGTATGTAGGTATGATTATTTTAATATTTCAACAAAAACGAGATATGACTGATAAAATTAGTGATAGTGGATATCAGAACCAAAACAACAAAGATGATAGTAAGATATATCACAGCAAACACACCTAATGTATGATTTATGTTTAATTATTTATAGAAAAAAAAAGCTTACAATGATATACTGGTATCAATTAGAAGACAAAAAACAAACAAAAAAATTTCTACATAAATCTAAATAAGCCTTTATGGAAAGTTACGTCAGAGAGATACATTTTATATGTTTGAGTTGTATCATCGGTACGTTTCGGTCGGCCAGTCTGATACGATGGGCCACCTTGATACGCTAATACAATGTATGATTGTCGTGCACAGCTGACGGAACCTGATATAAGATTATGAAAAGAATGTTTAAATAGTGATGATCCGAATTTTGTATGATTATTGTAGAAGTTGATTAATTAGAATTTAACAAGCAACTATGAATTATAATATGTTTATTGAAAGGCTTAGCTCAGTCTTTCAATATTAACTAAAGCGGAATTTTAAGAGAACCTGTATCTTCAAAGAATTGTTAACAACAATAGTACAATAAATTATTTTTTCACAACATGCCCACCATCGTCAACAACACGCACAATTAACTCTCATATCAAATAAGGGCAATAACAAAATTACCGAACTCCGAAAAATCTTACAAAGGGAAAGTCAAAACTCATAATTATATAAACAGACAAAATCAGTCAACAACCGGAAAACTGTGAAAACCGTAATGACCCTGACTTGGTACAGGCATTTCTAAAGAAATGGTGGGTTGAATCAGATTTTAAGGCGCCAAACCTCCCGCTCTCATTACGGTTCAAAGGTTCCGGCTGTCACTATAACAGTATTCAAATACAGGAACAAAATAGGTAAAATAGTTGTCAAAGCAGTACCATATTCGGTGAAGTAAATGTCAAAAATATTTTTACGTCACACATTGATAAAAAAATATCCTTGACATTTTTCTTGACTTCTTTATCTTTATACATTTTCACTATATGAAAAATGCTTCGCTTATAATCGTTTCTGCAAAGCATTTCAGTTTGAAATCAAGGAACAAACTTGGGACAGATAACAATGCGTGACGGTGGAAACTGTTTACAAATTAAAAATAGCGAATTGCGACACTCATTATCTTACAGGATATGCAATATGCGTTTGTATCCGTATTAGTTTTTGGCTCAACCTCAATTTTTACGAATTCTTATTACCCCTTTGGCATCTTCAAACTTTTCTTATATTTAAGCTTTACAATAATAGGTCTACAATCAAATTGTATGTATATGGTTTTCTATCACGGTATTACTATTATAAGGCGTGTTTAATTCTGTGGATAACTACTAATTACAATAACACAATACTTACCTCTCTCTATAATCCATAGATATTCATGGAAAAATTGTCACTAAAAAACTCCGATCAGTCCAATTAACCAGACCAATTTCTAAACAAACACGCTGAAAAAACCACCATATTTCTAACTCCAGTATAAGTAAACAATAGTTTCTAATTAAGAAAATAAATATAGATTTCAATAGATTCTCGCCTTTGTATGTATAAGTCTGTAGTGGAATAAAAATATTGGAATACAATAAGATTTAAATCCATAAACAGATGCTACACGCATTAGGCATCTTAGATTTATTGAAGTAGCACTAGTCATAATGGAATTGTTTGAAACTTGCTTTGAATATTGGCTGGAAAGAAGTATAAACAAAAACAAAGCAGATTGAATTCTTAGCGACAGACAATTGGTAAACTGAATAAATATTGTGATGAACTCGGGTCTGCACTCTTCCGATAATTATACAGAAAGAAACGAATATCCAGTCTTGTATCGAATATAAAATATATAGTTTTAAAATGAAAAATCAAAAATGCCACGTTGTCAGAACAGTTCTTGTAGAAATATCGTAGAAAGAGGCAACATCGCTACCCCTAACACACAAATGCATGACTACTCACCATCCTAGCTTGGAAAAGGCACTTCAAGTTAAATGCAGAAGGCTGTAATTGCATAATACATACCCGTAGTATATATGTACGGTCTAATATTTGCTATCCAAAAGTCGTTTCCTTGAACAACCAGAAGTATATTTTATGTCCGTTCATAGATAATATAAGCTTAAATCTTCCCTAATATCTTGTATATCTGCCTATGTAGAATTACAACCATCCCACCATGTAACTTCGATAAATAAATGTTTTACAGTATGCATCATTTGTAAGGTAGAAGGAATTTGATCCTGAAATAGATTAATGTTCGATCCACTAAATTGGCAATAAACCGCAACGAGATATATAAGGACAATATTTGTTTTGCTACTCGGATTAAATATCATTTTATAGCATGGCATTTCTTGTTCTTCAATTATTTAAACAGAAAATAGATTTGTAATCCGTTGGTAAAAACGATATATTATATTACTTCTCCAACATCTGTGTCGTCTCATATAGAAAATATATGCTATTACAATTCAATAAACGATGTGACTCTACGACTCAATAAGGATTTAACAATTACAACAGCATGATTACGCTATTCAAGTGTGATTCAGGAAAGCATCAAACATGCCATTTTATACCACCCATATACATAAATGAAATAGAACGTACATTATATAAAGGGAACTGAATGGAACCTGAAAATATGTCCTTTATACACAGGTTTAAATTATATGCACTATTAAATAAATGAAGAAAATGAAACAACTATTCATGGACAGTGATCTACTTACCCTTCACGAGCTGTAACTAACTAGATTCATAATCATTTATGATTCTCAAATAATTTTTCTTATGAAACCTAATTTATATTTTGTTGTCATAATTTATTCTATAAAGACGGTTTTTCAAAAAATCAAGTAAAGATCAAGATTAATGGGTTTCTGTGTCTTACCACCAAGGTGAGACAATGGGTTAATAAAAAAAACTAAAAAACAAGCAAACAAAAACAGGGCAAAACAAAACAAAAATGAAAAATATAAAATACCACACTGGCGGGACAGCTCCAAATTTCAATCCGTAAATCGTAGAAATAGGCAACATCGTTATCTCTACGTGTAATATACAACTTCGTTTGCACTTCTGTTCTCTTCTTTACGACTATCAAATGATTAGTCTTTACAATTTAAAAAAATACAACTTGTTGCATTTTAAAGTGTAACTATTCTTGAAAAAACAATTGATTTCAAATTATTATTAAATATGACAAGTGCTACTTACATAAAGTTGGTTTGAATTTAATTCACAACAAATATTTGGCTGTTTAATTTGTAATGTTAACATAATTTCTATTTTATGACATTACACATACGCAAAACTATGTAATCATGGCTACAGCCTCCTGGATAAATATTAATTTCAATTATTCCTATTTTTATTATGTCAACATACCTGCAGTGGATTATAATTGATCTAATAAACCTTTAAAGCCAAATAGTTTGTATTCATAGACCAGATGCTAACAGCACTATTTTGGTTAACGTCATTGATTGATTGATTGGTATTCAACGCCAACTTTAGCAGTATTTCAGCTATATCGTGGTGTATGCGACCACCACTGATACCTTGTCAATGTTTTTGTTTTCTTTTTTTTATTTTGCGATATATCTCAAATTTGATCTTAGATCAATCCAATCTGTGAACAGAGTGCTTTCAGTGTATTGTCAAAGGAACTATGTTTGCAGAGGGGTGATACATAGTCACCTACCAAATTTATTCAAAATCATTTATTTACCCATATCCAAGCTATATTTATTATTATATGTAGCCTACTTTACCGTTGTCTACCATGTTTTTTTCTGTAGTTAACGACGCACACAAGTGGCTGAAAATAAACCATTCCAATTGTCAGATTCTTAGTAATTCTTAGATAATTGTGTTGCTATGATATCCATCCTAAATCTGCATAGAGTTTGCGCATATTAATTTTATTTATTAATTCCCAAAATGTTAAAAGCACAATTAAAATTACTAACGGATGGTATGCAAGTTTATTGGTATTTAAATTTAATCATGTTAAAATCCTAACATTTAAAACCTAAGTCAAAAGTTAAATATAAAAGTCAATCTTTCCTGTTTTGTTTCCTCAATTACCTCGCAATTTTCAAAATGGAAAAAAAAAACAAAAGACAAGAAATATCTCACAAAAATATAACCAGGCTTTTGTCATTATATCAAGGAACACCACTTGAAAAATGCTTAAAATTGTCAATTGTGGTGCATAATTATGAATCTACAGATGTTTGTAAAATATAATTAATAATTTTTATTTTTAATCTTTAATGTTACTGCAATACATATTAGAGGTGAGTTATATGTGTATGTTTTGTAGATCGTTGTTTGTCCTTATTCTTCTAGCCATTGTGATGTCTGTTCTTCTTCAATTTACGGATTCTGATTACCCCTTTGGTATCTTTAAACTCTTCTTAGACACGTATACAATATAATGCCTTTATCTAATCAGATTTACTCCCTTATTTTCATATGCTTTTTCTTTAAAGATGTCTGTGTTAATTGTCATCGGTAAACAATAGAAGTTTGGTATAATCACAAGACTAAAAAGGATTGGGAAACAAAAGATGACTCCTAATAGAACGTACGTGAAGATGTCATATATCTTACCAAATTAAATATTTGATCATTGCTTATACCAGAGAATTTAGTAAGATATTTTCATTGATATAAAAATAAATAGAATTAACTTACCTGGGTTTGAAGATTCTATAGTAACAGCATGCCATCAGTCTGTTTCATCTGAAACAATATTTCTACTTTATACAAAATTATCAATACGGCATGTATCTAACGGCGTTTTATCTTGATCATTGAAAAGATATATTTGTTTGAACGCTGAAAAAGAAATATTTGTTTGTACGATGAAAGTGAAATATTTACAATGCATTAATTGCTTCAGAATAATATCCCATTCTTGTTTATATTAGTAGTAAATCAATCGACTGTCTCAGCATTCGTGGAATGTTGAGCTCCTGTTAAAAGTTCAAAAAATGTTACAGAGATCATATATTTTACATGTTTTAGCTGAAATACGTTCTCGATAAGAACCCACTGTACACACATCAACAAGCACAGAGAAAATAGACATATATGTTGAGCCTTATAAGACAAAAATATATGGTATATACATATATTCACCAGCTTGCAGGAATAATCTCCTTATTAATATAAGCAATGGGATTGGGCACAAATTATAGCAACATCATAAACGCCCTCTTCCTATAACATATATGTACAGTCGTCATCATGAACTGGTTGATCGCTACGAAAAATCCATTTTTCAAATGACAATGACTCATTACCCTTTTATATAGATTTTTATCCCTCTCTCTCCCTCTAGATTTTCACCAGATTTGACTACATATATATAAGTAACGCGATGGGTGTCCTATAAGAAGCAGGAACTGCTAAATATTCGCGAGCATCTGGTTGTTGCAGTCCTGGAAATCGTGGAATCTGTAATGCTCATCTTTTTAGCTTTCTGTGTTGTGATTTTTGCTTTGCTTGACTTCGAAGAAATCGTATTTACAAACTATTTAAGCCTATATTTAGCAGCAAGTATAAAATGAAGCACTTAGACTTCTCTGACTGTAATACCATTTGAAATTTTAGAAAATATCACACCATTGTACTATATTTGGTGTATTATGCAAGTTTATCAATAACAAGTCAATACCATTTTCTGTTACAGTATTTAATCTGAACTTTAGTTTGAGTGTGATTATTAACATGCTGATAAACAAGCTGAGAAACAAGCTGAAGAACAATGGAATTTAATAAGGTTCGTTTAATACAAAGTAATCAATATTCCATTTGAGGAGTAATTATGTAAAACGACATTTACATAATAGTCCGTAAACATCTATTACCGACCATTCTTACAAGTTATTTACGCAAAGGTTTATTTCAGTCAAAACAATGAGTTTTAAAACTAGACAACAACAATTATCATTGAAATAATAGTAATAACTAGACAATATGTCTACGATAATTGTTGTTGACTTATTAAATTGTGGGTCTGTCTCGAGCACCTGAGTTCACACCCGAATTTTGGTTGCTCATTTAAATAGAAATTGTGTTGTCGTATTATATGTCTTTACGTTCTAAGTTCCGTGTTGTGGTGTCCGTTGCGATTTCCGCCTTAAAACGATGTTTGCTTCGTCATTACCTCCAGTTGTTTGTTGCAGGGCTCCTGTATTATTTACGTCATTTGTGTTTGTGTGCGCACAGTAGTGTCCAACACATATTGTGTTGTGTTTTTGCTTTGTTTTTCGTCGTCTTGTCTACCATATGTTGCTAGTTTCTCTGGATTGTCCATTTTTGATTGCCCGTCGGTATTCTCTAACGTTCACTTAATAAGGTTCATTTAGTACAGGGAAGTCAATATTTCATTTAAGGAGTAATTATGTAAAACGACCTTTCCATAGCTGTCCGTAAACATTTGTTATCGGTTATTCTTACAAGTTATTTACGCATAGGTTAAATTCAGTCAAAACAATGAGTGTCAAAACCAGACAACAACAATTATAATAGAAGAAATAGTAATAAAAAGACAATATGTCTACTCTAATTGTTGTTGACTTATTAACTTTTGGTTCTGTAATTTACTATAGACTAGCTAGAGTCAATGAAATAATTGCATTTATCAATAAAAGACCCATTTCTATTTAGTACATATTGGAAGTTTTCGTTTTGCCCGACCTTTAGTTTTCTGTGTAATGCTTTGTAGGTCGTTGTTTGTCATTTTGTAATTTTTCTTTTGGCCATCGTGTAGTCTGTCCTTCTTCGAATTCTCGATTATGATTAACCCTTTTGTATCTCCAAACTCTTCTTACGATGTTAAATAATATCTGTATCAGCAGAGGAGCACGATAGAAAAATAGATAGCTTATCATGTTTACATCGCCGTGGTTGTTCAAATAGACGATAAGAGCTGTCGTTTTTGCAAACGATTAATGCAACTAACACCATGTTGAAAGAGGCAATCGCTATAGCCAGTGTAAATCATAGTTGATGACAAACATATTGTATATGCAAAACACATCAATTGAATACTAATAAAAGAAGCTAGGTGATTACATCTAAACCAAAGACAAATTAACCCATATTTTTTTTTCGTACATTACCAATATCAAGGACCACGTACTTGGCTTTTAAAATACGCTAAAAATGAGTAATATTGCTAAATCTATTGAACTGTATTTCACATGGTTGTCATTAATATTGATGGTGGGAAAAAATGGTAGATATCTAATTTAGTGCGCACGGCGCGTTTTCGCCATATGGTAGTTTCGGTATAATAAAACATTTATTGCTTTATTTGAGGTGAACTTCGCTACTTGTCTACCATAGGTTGGTTATTTTCTACGAGGGCTTTAACCCGCAGGACAACGACATTTCGAGGGTTGACAACTTGATGTTAACCTCAATGCATGTTATGCGGTTAAACACAATAAATCATCATCTAATCCTTGCCAGACAATATGCTTGATCGCAAAGAATGATGCACATTTTTATGCAACATAAGCTTTGTTATAATTGATTAAATAAATATCGCGTGTAAAAGAATGTGTTTGCAAGCAAGACATTTCATTCATGAATGGCTCTGCTCATTTTCTTTGTTCTTTGTTAGGTAACTCGTTAACAGTTGGCTAAATAAACGGCAAACATCTTGTGGAAAGTTTATGCATGTACTTGCATAAATTTATTTAATTTTGACATGTAACACAATTTCGTTGCATTGTTACATGTACTTTCGAACAATGACACACAGCTGGGTCATGTTGGTCATTACCTATAATTACACTGTTAACTAATGACCAGTGTAGGATGACTTAACCATGATTCAGCCTAAGGTGATCCGAAGGGTGTATTTATCTTAATGATACAGAAAATGATTCAATTATCACGGACAATAGACTATAAAGTTATTACTCAAAATAAATAAAGATCGATTGGTCATCTATTTATATATAAATAGATTGGGTGGATTTCAAGAGAAACTAAAGATTTTACAGAGACTCTAAATTTGAGAGGTAAATCTAGAATTAAAATGAGATTCTAAAATCTAAAGATGATAGAAGTCTATACCATCAATTGTTAACTTTCTAGAGAACAGGCGACCGTTTCACTACAGGTCGTAAGTCGTAAACGTAGACGTAAGTGTACTCTTAAGAGATACGACCGTTTCACTAATAGTTATGATTTACGACTTACGATAAAAAGTGATCGCAAAGTTAAGAGTGGTGGTAGGTACTCGTAAGTCGTAAATCGTAAGTCTATTTGTGAAGAGAAGAATTGCTATCAGTATTTTTTTTAATATGAACATTGATCAAATGAAGCAAGCAAGACATATTAGATGCACGCAACAATTTTTATATTTCGAGAGCCATAAAAAATAATTAAAACAGTTATGTACATATTATTGTTTGTTTCAGTTCCGCATTTACAATATCAACATATTTTATTAACGATGGTACTTAGAAGAAATTTCAAGAAATGAACGATATCGGGTACATGTATAAACAATGTTTCAAAAATAAAGTTAAGCACAAACAGAGGGCGCATTACATTTGCATGGAGTTGGGTATTAACAGATATTACATTTGCACGGGGAAAGGGCATTACAATTTCCAGTAAAATATACCTGAGAGTTTTTTGTTTTTTTTTACATTTGGGCAGATTGCCTGTTATTTAGAATATATTTAATTTATTCATAACATTTTCTGCATTTTGCAGCATGACTGACGATGCAATATGGATTATTCACCACTTTCGTCAGCCTTTAAAATGAAAACAAAAATATGAGAATAACATACAAATAATTTAAAAAAAGATTAATTTGCAATATACATGTATAAAAAAAAACAACAAAAAAATGTTAAAATTCAATGGTAGCTTTTATTGATTATATAAAGCGTTAAAACAGTCATTTTGAATATAAATCTACAGTACATGTTAAGATGTGTATTTTTGTTGTTTTGTTGTTTTATGTGATGAAGAACATATTATTTTATATGTGTGAATACAGTGATGCAATAAAACTACCAAAATCCTACTCACCACCCCCCCCCTCCCCCCTCCCTTGGTGGGCAGGGGTTACAGATTAAGTCATTTCTGGCTGGTAAAAGAGGTAAATAAAGAGGTAAAAAAGAAGTTGCAACAACAGTGCTTATAAAAAACATAAAATATTATGAAAATACGAAATATACTTTAAAGAAAGGTTAAAAAAAAAAATCCGCACAATTGTCATGTGTTTAAGTTCTTCACGTAAATGTAAGATTTTTTCCGCGCAATTGAAATGCACCGCAAACGGAATATCGGTGCAGAATGTGAATGTATTGCCAAATCAATGGTCACATTTTTTAAATTTCACCTAACATATAGCATGAAATTTATTAAAATATATTCTATAAAATAAATTTCTTCTCAAATTTCTGTAAAATGTTACACTTAACAATTTTTTTTCTAATAGCTTTGGTTTATTCATTTCAAAAACCACTTTAAAGTTTTAGAATTAGTTAAATATTCAAAGTGTATTTAACACGTTTAAAATGTGATTATTAATGTAATCAGCTTCCGAGCTGTTGGGTATATATATATATATATATATATGATACACTATATCTGTTTACCTCCATTATAGGAGATGTTACTTGTCGCAAGTCGTAAGTCGTAACTCTTAAGCTTAGGACTAGTTTAGTGAAACGCACGTATACGTGCACGTAAGGAAATCTTCCGAGTGATTTTAGACTTACGATTTACGATCACTTTAGTGAAACGGTCGCCTGATGAAAGAAAAAAGATATGGCTTATACTAATCCGTGCAGATTTGAACAAGTCTTTGTATGGCGCATTAGTTTGCTCCCTTGCTTACCAATTATAATTCACGTGTGTTCGCACTGGATTCGTGGATTATAAAAAAATATTATTCTGAGTTTCCTTTTGGTGAGGAGTTCATGTTGTCCTCAAGAAAAATGCATTCAGATATTCATTACAATTTCCGTGTAAACCCAATGTTCTGTTTGTCACTTCAATTTCAATTCATGAAAGCATCATTGCTAAATATTATTTGTTAAGATTATGACATAACAACTGTATTTGTTCCTTTGGGGCAGGTATTCTTTGCTTACAGCAAGTAGATCGAACAAGCAATTAAATCAGTACATTTGCAGTTCTTCCATATTTTATTGCGATTTTATGTTCAATATTTGATTCCAAAAATTGGATGACCTGTTTACTCTGGTCTCCTACGAAGACCATTAATTTCTTTAGATGTCTATGACTTATTAATATTAAATTCAATAGAAGTAACAGTTATGATTTTAAGATAAATTTAATGGTTTGAAAAACAGATTCTACTTTCTAAGCTATATATACAATGATGTATTTGTTTATTTCTCTTTCGTCTGTAGGGATCCATCAGAAAGAGTGTTGGGATCCTATTTACCGGCGTAACCCGTCATAGTGTGTGCATGTACCAAGCCAATCAGCATATGTTTTGGTCGGCGTTGTGTGCAAAGATTTGAGGTGAGAGGTTTTGTTGATATTGGTGGAATTATATATCATCACTGTTTAAATTTTATCTTGTTAATTCAGTAACTAGAAGCCACAAATCATTGAGTATAGATTTATCTTGCTATTTAGTCATAATATCGTTGAACAATTACTTCACGGCTGTCTAATATATTTGGTTTAGTGTGATAACGTATCGATTCTATAAAATTATTTCAATTAATCAATCAAGACCTCATTCCAATTGAAGGTCAAAGAATGAAATACAGTTCAGTATAATAATAATTATCCTAATGAATCAAACGAATACACTATTGCTTCGCTTTTTAATAGATGTTGTTGATTGCATATTGTTATACGACATTTTCTCCATTTTCATTCAGATATAATATGGCGAACATATTTAATTTGTAATCGCATCGTTGCTGTAATGGTTAGCGGACTCGCCTCGAGTGCGGTAGATCGTGGGATTGAATCCTAATCGGTTCAAACCAAAGACTATACAATTGGTATTTGTTGCTTCTCCGCTACGCACGCAGAGTTAATGAGAAAGAGCAAATACTGGTTGGGCCGGAATCAGGATAATGTGTCCGAGTGGGGAGACATGTCGTTACATGCGGACTGTTGCTTCAGTGAACTGGCACTAAAAAAAAATCCAACTAAGCGTGTTGGTCTAGTACAAAGCGGACCTGATCATCATCACATTGAAAATAACTTGTTCTTCTCATCATATAGCTGAAAAATGGCTGAGTTGGCGTTAAACAACAATAACTCACTCACTCATGTTTAGATTTTTAGGAAATTTGGATATTCGCTGAAAACGACTAAACAATTTTAGCATTAAAGATACTGGTTATTTCGAACGATCGAACGTCTGTTTGAAAAAATTGAAACTTTAAGAATAACAAAAATATATTTAGCATAGTTTAAGGAAATAAAAATATAAATGGATGCATTGTATCACAGGAATAATCATGAAATAATAAAAATATAAATAGGACAAGGTGTATATATTTTATTCTACGCTTTTCTATCGAACTTTTCGAGCGATGTCTGTTCCATCGAATAATAGTCGTAAACGAATATGGCATTGCTACAAAATAAACGTTGGAGGAACACCGAAGCGACAATCAAGAAATGAACAATGCAGAGAAACATGTATAATTGGGAACACAAGACACAAGACGAAAAGAAAAAAAACACAAAAAACACAATATGTGTTAGGGACCGACCATTTAACTTGCAGGGGGGGGGGGGGGGGGGGGGGGCGTGGGGGGGGGGGTTATGGTTTTTTTTTGTTTCGTTCAGAATTTTTTTTTCGGACAACACGAGAGTTAGAATATTTATTTTTTTTATGTCGCGCACAGCGCGAAATTTGTTTCCAGAATTCAACATTAGGTTATATGACAAAAACTCTGAATCAGATTATTTTTTTTTCCCTCCACCAAAATCAGAATAATTTTTTTCAGCAACATTGGGAATCAGAATATTTTTTTTAGAAAAAAAACCATAACACCCCCCCCCCCCCCCCCCCCCCCCCTCCCCTCCCTCCCTCCCCCAATTCAAGTTAAATGGTCGTTCCCCTTAGACACCACTATGCGCAAACAAACACAAAATAATTATAAAACACCTTTCCTCCCTGTAGTAGACATGTGATTTTGACATGTTATTGTTGTCACTGAATCAAGATTTGATTACATGTAATTTCTAAACGATTTCAAATAGTCAATTAAATATGGTATAAGAACGAAAATGTCAACGAACCCATACAAAGATAAGTGAGATTCACTACGGTCTATTTGAAGAATGATCAAGCTTAATACGACTTGACTTGATTGAGATTCAGTAGAAACGTTGTCTGATTTTTTTTCTCTCTCTCATTATACAAATCATAAATGGGGTTTATATAAAAAGTAACAGCATATGTGAAAATAATAGCGATGTTTTGTTATATACAATATATATCATACTTATAAAAACAAATTAAAATAGCAATTCCACATTCATCATGCATGCATGACAATATTCCATTAAATTAAAATGTCCTCTAATTTCATGACAAAAAATATATTAGTATCATTTTCATATTTGTGAAATACCTTACCTTAAGTATCTGCATCATCCAACAAAATATTATATTTACACTGATCTTTACATTTGTTGTTTCATTTATATTGTTTTATGACAAATATATTTTTCTTCTATATTCGATTTGTAAACGAATATCACCAACAAATATTATTCCCACCGGACAATTTAGACAATTTACAATAACAATAACAAATATGAACGTAATTGACGATAATTATGTCTGTAACATTGAACAAGGTTATTTATCTATATTTAAATAGGGTCCTTCCCCGTGCAGCTTAGCAGGCAAACATGTAGTCTGGCAATGCCTTGCAATCAATTTCGGACACGGGAACGTCTTCAATATTGTAGTGACCTAGAGTTTATGCGATGTTTATTATCATTTATTGTACTTTATTTTTATGTTTGTGCAAGTACTAAATGTTTGACTTGTTCCACTTCGTAAATTTATTAAAAATTGTAATGTTATGTAACTCAAAACAAATTACGTAAATTTTTGCTGTGTTTATCCTATTATTCAATGCAATATAATTAACAGCTTTGTTTCCGGTCTAGTATCCGCTATTATTGTTACTTCTATTCAATTATACGCAATCCTTAGTGTATAGTATAATTATGACATAATGTATATATAACAGAGCGGACGAATAAGCTATCGCGTCATTCAACAGATGATACCGGAACATGATAATTGCATTCCGATGAGAACAACGAGTGTTACCGCTAAACTTTTTATTTATTTAGGGTTTTCCATTTCCAAATAATTTTTTTTATTATTAAACGAAGTTTGGAAACTTAATTTTTTACTCCGTTTCTTATTATTAAGCAACGTTTGAAGATACTAAAGGGGTATTAAGTCCACCAAAAGGAGATAGTATTTAAACCATTTCAAAACACACTGGCCTATCAATGGGAATCAGTAATTAATACGCATTTTTGTGTCATTGCCATGGAAACCAAAAAAATGGGTTGTTTTATTCTGTTGTTTTACTTTTTCCACCAAACTTTATAGAACATGATATATATATTTGTGATTGAAACTTTTAAAATATACAAAACTGTTGACATTCAAATGGAATCATTTTGTTTTCAAACATCAAAAATATCTTAGCTCTCCATAACAATGCTGACAAGCTAATATTGCACGAACCTGTGCCCAATTGTTTTTGGAAAGGGCTTCAGAAGAGGAATAGCTGATTGTGTGAAGTTCGAGGGGTAGTTCCATAGCCTTTTGAACGAGTTCATTTATTCAAATATACCTAGCTTTATTATTATGTTTCGAAACCATTCACAGAAAAAGAAAATTTGCATATTGCATCTGTTTTCTAGCATCGAATAACCACCCTATATCATTTACTAGTTTATATATGAACACTTATATCATAAAACTGCAACTACACCTATCATGCTAAATATACGTTGAACACAATGTACTTTAACCGCTCAAACTAAAGAAGCTGTAAAACTCAAAAACTTCAGCATCGATCATCTTCTCTCACAGCTGCAAGGCAGCATGATAAAGGATGAAATGTATCTATAAGTTCATGATCTTCGACACCGGTAAATATATTGACAGATTGATTTTAAGGAAATGTATTATTTATTGACCGATTTATTTTAAACAAATGCTTATATCATTCATTGACCGATTTATTTTAAACAAATGCTTTTATCATTTATTGACCGATTTATTTTAAACAAATGTTTATATCATTCATTGATAGATTTATTTTTAGCAAATGTTTATATCATTAAGACAAAACGTATTGATTATAGGACATTATTATGCTATCTGTAAATTTCTTCTGTAATATAAGTTCATACGATATTTTGGCATATATCGCAAAGAATTATATAGCATTGATATACTATGCGAAAATAGTACATTTAATATGCCAGTTTCACGCGGGGAAGGTCGGGTTTTCAGCTGTCTGTCAAGCTATATATAGCTAGTCCACGTGCAAGGGGGCGGATCCAATCTGTCAATCTATCATAGTCGTCTAAGCGTTTTTTAATACCTGTTATTGTTGTTAATACAATTTCAAGCTTCAAAAATCTTTATATTTCTAAAGCCTTAAATGAAACAAAGAATATTCTCACACTTTCCAAGACTATCTGATCCAATAAATTAGTCACCAATATCAGGACCTCCTTTATTGTAATAGTTCTCAATATATTTTATTTACATATAACAGTCAGCATAATAATAATAATAATAATGTTGTGTTAGCAATGACCATGACCACTATTTTGGCATAGTCATTGCTAACTCAACATTATTATATATATATATGGCTATATTACATTGTATATTATGTAAGACGCCTCAATATGGATAACCACTCTACTTATTTACTGTAATGCTTTTTTCGTAAGATATTTTTATCATGTCTTAGATGCAAATATGATTTTGTACTTGTAGTCTACTGTAATCATTTTAAATCTGATAAAAACAAATATGTTCTCTTTAATAAATAGAATAGTCATAGGACGCTATTTACTTCTCGGTTCTTTCCTCATTCATGACTTATCACCGGGTTTGTAACTGAGTTAACACAACGGGTGTCACTAGTGGAGCAGAACTGCCTACCCTTCTGGAGCACCTGAGTTAATCCTCCTTTTTCTTTTGGACATTGTGTTGTCTGTGCTTCTTCGATATACGGATTCTGGTTACCCCTTTGTTTTCTTCAAGTTCTTCTTAAGACGTATAATTCATGTAAACATCATACATGTGTGCTGACCGAACTAGCACGAAACGACAATAATATGGAGAACACAAAATTTAACAAACTTGCATCTGATATTTTGTTAGCATAAAATAGCATTGCTAATGACTGAAATTCTTGAGCTATCCGTTCAAAATTATCTATATTCACAATACTTCATTATAATATGTATTCATATTAGGCCTACCAGATTATCCTGTGCTTAGTTCTCGTTCACGTTACAAAATCAAACATTCCTAGATACCATTCTGATTCTGTCATTAATGAGAAACCACTATATAATGAATATCAAGAGGATTAATAATTGCATATCTTCAAATCTGAATAATTCATCATTTAAACTTTAGATCGAACATTTTGTATGTGTTCAATTAATTTTATGAATTTATCCGAAAGGAATACATTTATTGGAATTGTTTCACACCAACAAGATACAATTTGCATAAATATAGTTATTACAGGAACAACCAGCATCAAAGGAAACTATTTACATATATTATATGGATATATTCCCGTAGGCGTTTCAGTAGTGATTCCTATTGGAAATACTGACGATGGCATGATGGTGGCTATGCAAATTCAAATAGTTTTGTTTGGGTTGTCCATGACTTATCACCTGATTTGCGACGGGTGTCTCTAGTAGCGCGGGGGCGGCTACCATTCCAGAGCACCTGAGTTAACCTGCAGTTTTCGGGGGACTCGTGTTACTCAATCTTTTGTTTTCTGTCTAGTGTTTTGTAGATCATTGCTTATCATTTTGTCCTTTTTCTTGAAATCAATTTATTGTATGTCCTTCTTCGATTTACGGCTTCTGATTACCACCTTGGTGTCTCCAGACCTTTCTTACACATTTTGTCTGCATTAGTGAGTTTATTTCAGTATTTGTTGTAGCAACTCCTAAATACCGGCATATATTTACAAGGACTAAAAGATGCAATCAGACTGTCGAAATGAACCCGTAAATATATCAGCGTAAACTATTTGTATAGAACAAATTGGTGTTCTTTCATTGTGATGAAGGAGGTATGTAGTTTAAAAATGTCGTTGTGATACGACCAGATACTTAAAATGGTTCCACGATGATTGCAATCACAAATACCAGAAGAACCCATGCAATAATATAAATGAGATGTTCAAGTGAAACATCATACATGAAAACTGCATATAAATCAACCAATTATTGTTTGTAATAGCGCATGTTTGAATGCGGTTTGTTTTCTGATTTCTAACTTAAGCTTAGCAATTTACTCGACATATTAAGTGTAAAACATAAATTTCCAGTGAATTACAGCAACACTTATTATACAATATAAAATCAAGGGTAAAGTAAGCTAAAATTCACAATGACAAAAGCAACACAAATTCTTTTCCGAAAATACACCTTATCAATTAAACCAGATGATGGTCTTTGGGCGGATACGAGTGTATGTCCTGAATACAATATTAACTCTAAAGTCCAATATTTCAGCTATGTTGTGTGTAACATATGAATTAACGCCATCACAAGTTTAATGTAGCTGTCTACAACACACGAGATATGTTCTTCAACATTTTTAAAAAATTATATTTTAGTCCAATAAATACAAAATATGCAATTACTATTCAAAACATCTGATTCCCTAGTATTCCCCGGGTATTGAAAGGAATAATTCGAATGAATTTTACATTGTAATACCACGCAAATCACTTTCCTGGTTTAAATTTTAAATGTCTTTTCTATGAAATTTTCTCCGCTTTTCCACATATATTGCTCAAAACACAAGGGACCTGAATCTGTCTAAACCAATGTTAAGTTATTATTCGGTTATTGCACAGTATAGTTAGTATTTTGAATCACATCTCTAACAGTTTGTTGTTGCACAGTATAGTTAGTAATTTGAATCACATCTCTAACAGTTTGTTATTGTACATTATAGTTAGTAATTTGAATCACATCTCTAACAGATTGTTATTGTACATTATAGTTAGTAATTTGAATCACATCTCTAACAGTTTATTATTGTACAGTATAGTTAGTAATTTGAATCACATCTCTAACAGTTCGTTATTGTACAGTATAGTTAGTAATTTGAATCACATCTCTAACAGTTTGTTATTGTACCGTATAGTTAGTAATTTGAATCACATCTCTAACAGTTTGTTATTGTACAGTATAGTTAGTAATTTGAATCACATCTATAACAGTTTGTTATTGCACAGTATAGTTAGTAATTTGAATCACATCTCTAACAGTTTGTTATTGTACAGTATAGTTAGTAATTTGAATCACATCTCTAACAGTTTGTTATTGTACAGTATAGTTAGTAATTTGAATCACATCTCTAACAGTTCGTTATTGTACAGTATAGTTAGTAATTTGAATCACATCTCTAACAGTTCGTTATTGTACAGTATAGTTAGTAATTTGAATCACATCTCTAACAGTTTGTTATTGCACAGTATAGTTAGTAATTTGAATCACATCTCTAACAGTTTGTTATTGTACCGTATAGTTAGTAATTTGAATCACATCTCTAACAGATTGTTATTGTACAGTATAGTTAGTAATTTGAATCACATTTATAACAGTTTGTTGTTGCACAGTATAGTTAGTAATTTGAATCACATCTCTAACAGTTTGTTGTTGCACAGTATAGTTAGTAATTTGAATCACATCTCTAACAGTTTGTTATTGTACAGTATAGTTAGTAATTTGAATCACATCTCTAACAGTTTATTATTGTACCGTATAGTTAGTCATTTGAATCACATCTCTAACAGTTTGTTATTGTACAGTATAGTTAGTAATTTGAATCACATCTCTAACAGTTTGTTGTTGCACAGTATAGTTAGTAATTTGAATCACATCTATAACAGTTTGGTATTGTACAGTATAGTTAGTAATTTGAATCACATCTCTAACAGTTTGTTATTGTACAGTATAGTTAGCAATTTGAATCACATCTATAACAGTTTGTTATTGTACCGTATAGTTAGTAATTTGAATCACATCTCTAACAGTTTGTTATTGTACAGTATAGTTAGTAATTTGAATCACATCTCTAACAGTTTGTTGTTGCACAGTATAGTTAGTAATTTGAATCACATCTCTAACAGTTTGTTATTGCACAGTATAGTTAGTAATTTGAATCACATCTCTAACAGTTTGTTAATGTACCGTATAGTTAGTAATTTGAATCACATCTCTAACACAGTTTGTTGTTGCACAGTATAGTTAGTAATTTGAATCACATCTCTAACAGTTTGTTAATGTACCATATAGTTAGTAATTTGAATCACATCTCTAACAGTTTGTTAATGCACAGTATAGTTAGTAATTTGAATCACATCTCTAACAGTTTGTTATTGTTCAGTATAGTTAGTAATTTGAATCACATCTCTAACAGTTTGTTGTTGCACAGTATAGTTAGTAATTTGAATCACATCTCTAACAGTTTGTTATTGCACAGTATAGTTAGTAATTTGAATCACATCTCTAACAGTTTGTTATTGTACCGTATAGTTAGTAATTTGAATCACATCTCTAACAGTTTGATATTGCACAGTATAGTTAGTAATTTGAATCACATCTCTAACAGTTTGTTATTGCACAGTATAGTTATTAATTTGAATCACATCTCTAACAGTTTGTTATTGTACCGTATAGTTAGTAATTTGAATCACATCTCTAACAGTTTGTTATTGCACAGTATAGTTAGTAATTTGAATCACATCTCTAACAGTTTGTTAATGTACCGTATAGTTAGTAATTTGAATCACATCTCTAACACAGTTTGTTGTTGCACAGTATAGTTAGTAATTTGAATCACATCTCTAACAGTTTGTTAATGTACCGTATAGTTAGTAATTTGAATCACATCTCTAACAGTTCGTTATTGTTCAGTATAGTTAGTAATTTGAATCACATCTCTAACAGTTTGTTGTTGCACAGTATAGTTAGTAATTTGAATCACATCTCTAACAGTTTGTTAATGCACAGTATAGTTAGTAATTCAAATCACATCTCTAACAGTTTGTTATTGTACAGCATGGTTAGTAATTTGAATCACATCTCTAACAGTTTGTTATTGTTCAGTATAGTTAGTAATTTGAATCACATCTCTAACAGTTTGTTGTTGCACAGTATAGTTAGTAATTTGAATCACATCTCTAACAGTTTGTTAATGCACAGTATAGTTAGTAATTTGAATCACATCTCTAACAGTTTGCTATTGTACCGTATAGTTAGTAATTTGAATCACATCTCTAACAGTTTGTTATTGCACAGTATAGTTAGTAATTTGAATCATATCTCTAACAGTTTGTTATTGCACAGTATAGTTAGTAATTTGAATCACATCTCTAACAGTTTGTTATTGCACAGTATAGTTAGTAATTTGAATCACATCTCTAACAGTTTGTTATTGTACAGTATAGTTAGTAATTCGAATCACATCTCTAACAGTTTGTTATTGTACCGTATAGTTAGTAATTTGAATCACATCTCTAACAGTTTGTTGTTGCACAGTATAGTTAGTAATTTGAATCACATCTCTAACAGTTTGTTATTGCACAGTATAGTTAGTAATTTGAATCACATCTCTAACAGTTTGTTATTGCACAGTATAGTTAGTAATTTGAATCACATCTCTAACAGTTTGTTAATGCACAGTATAGTTAGTAATTTGAATCACATCTCTAACAGTTTGTTATTGTACAGTATAGTTAGTAATTTGAATCACATCTCTAACAGTTTGTTATTGTTCAGTATAGTTAGTAATTTGAATCACATCTCTAACAGTTTGTTATTGTACAGTATAGTTAGTAATTTGAATCACATCTCTAACAGTTTGTTATTGTACAGTATAGTTAGTAATTTGAATCACATCTCTAACAGTTTGTTATTGCACAGTATAGTTAGTAATTTAAATCACATCTCTAACGGTTTGTTATTGTACGGTATAGTTGGTAATTTGAATCACATCTCTAACAGTTTGTTATTGTACCGTATAGTTAGTAATTTGAATCACATCTCTAACAGATTGTTATTGTACAGTATAGTTAGTAATTTGAATCACATTTATAACAGTTTGTTGTTGCACAGTATAGTTAGTAATTTGAATCACATCTCTAACAGTTTGTTGTTGCACAGTATAGTTAGTAATTTGAATCACATCTCTAACAGTTTGTTATTGTACAGTATAGTTAGTAATTTGAATCACATCTCTAACAGTTTATTATTGTACCGTATAGTTAGTCATTTGAATCACATCTCTAACAGTTTGTTATTGTACAGTATAGTTAGTAATTTGAATCACATCTCTAACAGTTTGTTGTTGCACAGTATAGTTAGTAATTTGAATCACATCTATAACAGTTTGGTATTGTACAGAATAGTTAGTAATTTGAATCACATCTCTAACAGTTTGTTATTGTACAGTATAGTTAGTAATTTGAATCACATCTATAACAGTTTGTTATTGTACCGTATAGTTAGTAATTTGAATCACATCTCTAACAGTTTGTTATTGTACAGTATAGTTAGTAATTTGAATCACATCTCTAACAGTTTGTTGTTGCACAGTATAGTTAGTAATTTGAATCACATCTCTAACAGTTTGTTATTGCACAGTATAGTTAGTAATTTGAATCACATCTCTAACAGTTTGTTAATGTACCGTATAGTTAGTAATTTGAATCACATCTCTAACACAGTTTGTTGTTGCACAGTATAGTTAGTAATTTGAATCACATCTCTAACAGTTTGTTAATGTACCATATAGTTAGTAATTTGAATCACATCTCTAACAGTTTGTTAATGCACAGTATAGTTAGTAATTTGAATCACATCTCTAACAGTTTGTTATTGTTCAGTATAGTTAGTAATTTGAATCACATCTCTAACAGTTTGTTGTTGCACAGTATAGTTAGTAATTTGAATCACATCTCTAACAGTTTGTTATTGCACAGTATAGTTAGTTATTTGAATCACATCTCTAACAGTTTGTTATTGTACCGTATAGTTAGTAATTTGAATCACATCTCTAACAGTTTGATATTGCACAGTATAGTTAGTAATTTGAATCACATCTCTAACAGTTTGTTATTGCACAGTATAGTTAGTAATTTGAATCACATCTCTAACAGTTTGTTATTGTACCGTATAGTTAGTAATTTGAATCACATCTCTAACAGTTTGTTATTGCACAGTATAGTTAGTAATTTGAATCACATCTCTAACAGTTTGTTAATGTACCGTATAGTTAGTAATTTGAATCACATCTCTAACACAGTTTGTTGTTGCACAGTATAGTTAGTAATTTGAATCACATCTCTAACAGTTTGTTAATGTACTGTATAGTTAGTAATTTGAATCACATCTCTAACAGTTCGTTATTGTTCAGTATAGTTAGTAATTTGAATCACATCTCTAACAGTTTGTTGTTGCACAGTATAGTTAGTAATTTGAATCACATCTCTAACAGTTTGTTATTGCACAGTATAGTTAGTAATTTGAATCACATCTCTAACAGTTTGTTAATGCACAGTATAGTTAGTAATTTGAATCACATCTCTAACAGTTTGTTATTGTACCGTATAGTTAGTAATTTGAATCACATCTCTAACAGTTTGTTATTGTTCAGTATAGTTAGTAATTTGAATCACATCTCTAACAGTTTGTTGTTGCACAGTATAGTTAGTAATTTGAATCACATCTCTAACAGTTTGTTAATGCACAGTATAGTTAGTAATTCAAATCACATCTCTAACAGTTTGTTATTGTACAGTATGGTTAGTAATTTGAATCACATCTCTAACAGTTTGTTATTGTTCAGTATAGTTAGTAATTTGAATCGCATCTCTAACAGTTTGTTGTTGCACAGTATAGTTAGTAATTTGAATCACATCTCTAACAGTTTGTTAATGCACAGTATAGTTAGTAATTTGAATCACATCTCTAACAGTTTGCTATTGTACCGTATAGTTAGTAATTTGAATCACATCTCTAACAGTTTGTTATTGCACAGTATAGTTAGTAATTTGAATCATATCTCTAACAGTTTGTTATTGCACAGTATAGTTAGTAATTTGAATCACATCTCTAACAGTTTGTTATTGCACAGTATAGTTAGTAATTTGAATCACATCTCTAACAGTTTGTTATTGTACAGTATAGTTAGTAATTCGAATCACATCTCTAACAGTTTGTTATTGTACCGTATAGTTAGTAATTTGAATCACATCTCTAACAGTTTGTTATTGCACATTATAGTTAGTAATTTGAATCACATCTCTAACAGTTTGTTATTGCACAGTATAGTTAGTAATTTGAATCACATCTCTAACAGTTTGTTATTGCACAGTATAGTTAGTAATTTGAATCACATCTCTAACAGTTTGTTAATGCACAGTATAGTTAGTAATTTGAATCACATCTCTAACAGTTTGTTCTTGTACAGTATAGTTAGTAATTTGAATCACATCTCTAACAGTTTGTTATTGTTCAGTATAGTTAGTAATTTGAATCACATCTCTAACAGTTTGTTTTTGTACAGTATAGTTAGTAATTTGAATCACATCTCTAACAGTTTGTTATTGTACAGTATAGTTAGTAATTTGAATCACATCTCTAACAGTTTGTTATTGCACAGTATAGTTAGTAATTTGAATCACATCTCTAACAGTTTGTTAATGCACAGTATAGTTAGTAATTTGAATCACATCTCTAACAGTTTGTTAATGCACAGTATAGTTAGTAATTTGAATCACATCTCTAACAGTTTGTTAATGCACAGTATAGTTAGTAATTTGAATCACATCTCTAACAGTTTGTTAATGCACAGTATAGTTAGTAATTTGAATCACATCTCTAACAGTTTGTTAATGCACAGTATAGTTAGTAATTTGAATCACATCTCTAACAGTTTGTTATTGTACCGTATAGTTAGTAATTTGAATCACATCTCTAACAGTTTGTTAATGCACAGTATAGTTAGTAATTTGAATCACATCTCTAACAGTTTGTTATTGTACCGTATAGTTAGTAATTTGAATCACATCTCTAACAGTTTGTTAATGCACAGTATAGTTAGTAATTTGAATCACATCTCTAACAGTTTATTAATGCACAGTATAGTTAGTAATTTGAATCACATCTCTAACAGTTTGTTAATGCACAGTATAGTTAGTAATTTGAATCACATCTCTAACAGTTTGTTAATGCACAGTATAGTTAGTAATTTGAATCACATCTCTAACAGTTTGTTAATGCACGTATAGTTAGTAATTTGAATCACATCTCTAACAGTTTGTTAATGCACAGTATAGTTAGTAATTTTAATCACATCTCTAACAGTTTATTAATGCACAGTATAGTTAGTAATTTGAATCACATCTCTAACAGTTTGTTACAAGATAAATTGTTACCTTAATTCTTCAGTCAAACAATTTCACAATTTATATATATATAAATCACATTATTTTCACTCGTCGACTATATTTGATATATCTGCTGATGGACTATTAGTATCCGATGAAACCGTCTGCTTCGAGACTGACATTATAAATATTTGTTATCGAAATTTATATTTTCTATATCATGTAGTTAATAAAGCTAAGGTTCTTTTCCTTCAGGCATATATGACATTAGCCGATTCGGCTATCATACTTACATTGTAGGCGCGTTGGTTTTCTGGGTCTCGAATAATTTGGCTTTGATGAAGGTTATGCCAGCAATGCGTTGTGCGACCTAAATTTGACCACGGATATGTTCCACGTGTCGTAAAGACTTCCCGGTCCTTTCCTCATTCACGACTTATTACCGGGTTAGTAACTAGATTTACACGACGGGTGTCACTAGTGTAGCAGGAACTGCTTACCCTTCCTGAGCACCTGAGTTCACCCCCGGTTTTTAGTGGGGTTCGTGTTACTCGATCTTTAGTTTTATATGTATGTTTTGTAGATCGCTGTTTGTCCTTTTGTACTTTTTCTTTTGGCCATTGTGTTGTCTGTTCTTCATCGATTTACGGATTCTGATTACCCCTTTGGTATCTTCAAACTCACTGTTCTTCATCGATTTACGGATTCTGATTGTCCCTTTGGTATCTTCAAACTCACTGTTCTTCATCGATTTACGGATTCTGATTGCCCCTTTGGTATCTTCAAACTCTCTGTTCTTCATCGATTTACCGATTCTGATTGCCCCTTTGGTATCTTCAAACTCACTGTTCTTCATCGATTTACGGATTCTGATTGCCCCTTTGGTATCTTCAAACTCTCTGTTCTTCATCGATTTACCGATTCTGATTGCCCCTTTGGTATCTTCAAACTCTCTGTTCTTCATCGATTTACGGATTCTGATTACCCCTTTGGTATCTTCAAACTCTCTGTTCTTCATCGATTTACGGATTCTGATTGCCCCTTTGATATCTTCAAACTCTCTGTTCTTCATCGATTTACGGATTCTGATTACCCCTTTGGTATCTTCAAACTCACTGTTCTTCATCGATTTACGGATTCTGATTACCCCTTTGATATCTTCAAACTCTCTGTTCTTCATCGATTTACGGATTCTGATTGCCCCTTTGGTATCTTCAAACTCTCTGTTCTTCATCGATTTACGGATTCTGATTGCCCCTTTGGTATCTTCAAACTCTCTGTTCTTCATCGATTTACGGATTCTGATTGCCCCTTTGGTATCTTCAAACTCTCTGTTCTTCATCGATTTACGGATTCTGATTGCCCCTTTGGTATCTTCAAACTCTCTGTTCTTCATCGATTTACGGATTCTGATTGCCCCTTTGGTATCTTCAAACTCTCTGTTCTTCATCGATTTACGGATTCTGATTACCCCTTTGGTATCTTCAAACTCACTGTTCTTCATCGATTTACGGATTCTGATTGCCCCTTTGGTATCTTCAAACTCACTGTTCTTCATCGATTTACGGATTCTGATTGCCCCTTTGGTATCTTCAAACTCTCTGTTCTTCATCGATTTACGGATTCTGATTGCCCCTTTGATATCTTCAAACTCTCTGTTCTTCATCGATTTACGGATTCTGATTGCCCCTTTGATATCTTCAAACTCTCTGTTCTTCATCGATTTACGGATTCTGATTGCCCCTTTGATATCTTCAAACTCTTCTTTGATATCTACGTTTTTATTGCAAACTTTTGAATATGATCGTATCTGATGAAAGTTGTTCCAGAAACGTGCCATGCGAACTAAGTTCGAATAATTGTCTTAGAGTCAAAACATTTTGCTAACCTTGGCCGATCAGCTCTAGGTGAACGTATCATACGAGTTCAACTGAATGATAGACTATTTCGGCTTTTTAAAAACTGCATTGTAATGCATTTTTCAGTTTCATTTCAAGAGAAGATCGATTCTTATGACTATTTGTTATTCTGTTTTATTTCATATTTTTCCCAGTCAGAATTTCATCATTGAATATGAAATAACATTTATTCACTACCCTGTTCGACTAGTTGAAACATCACTCAACAATGGAAACGCCATATTGATGTAGACCTAACAGATTAGATTTTGCGACTTAAATAAGTACAATATACTTGCAGATGGTTTGTGTTCAATTAATCTTGTGTACTTACGGCAGACGATATTTCAAAAACAACATATTCACATTGTCTGACATGGTAGCAGTAATAATTTATAATATTTCTGTGGAATAATGTTTTCCTGAAAGTAGACTGAACCATGTAGAACACGACTGAATGTGAATACTACCATGACACTCTACGATATTCGATTTTCTTAACAATGTAATCCTACGCTCATATTATGAAGGTGATGGTTTTTATTGAATATTTTATAGATGGGAACGCATACAAACCATTTCGAAATTGGTATACTAATATGTTTTACGCTATTTCCCAGAAATAATATATTCTTCGATGTATTTTAATTTCCTTTTAGCTCAAGCTCATTGTAATTTTTTATGAAATTGCAATTGTTGGAAAAAATATATCATAAACTAATAAAATAAGACAAACAAGACGAAACGCTAAATCCCGCATCAAGTTAATTGTGGCACTTTATTTTATTTTATTTTAATAAGGCATTGCAACTTTGGTGTATTAGCAACTCTTCAAAACGCTATAGATTCAACCTTTCTGGACGAGTATCGAGTTAATACGGAGTATTCACTGATCCTGCTATAATATTTTTAACTTGTCAGTCTTTTTTGTGGTAATGTGTGATGGAATTGATAGAGATATTACATATTCACACTGAATAATGTTATTGAAAACATCACTACTCTTAGATTTGCTTAGACAGAAGCAGTTGTGTTCGCATCAATCTCTGAAATTTCAATGGTTGTTTAAAGATAAGAACATGGGTTAATGTATTATTTGTATTTGCGTTGAAATGTCCATTCAAAGATAATGACAAATCGGAGGAAAAAGACAATATCGCTGAATAAATTCAATTAAAGTAAATCTAGAGCAACATAAAAGAGTCCACATATCCATTAAAGAGAACAAATGTCATACATCCGTTAAATAACAATGTTTCTAACATCAGCATCACGAAATTGTTTAATCTTATGGCAAATAACACATATAAAGTCTAAATTAACAAAATTATGTGCGGAACTGCTTAGTTAATAAAGAAATACCATCATTAGCCTAACCATGAACCTCCATTGCAAATTTATAACAATATAAGAGAGTCCAGCAATCCATTAAAGGGAAAAACGGGCAAATATCTGGTACATAAAATCGTTTCTAACATCTAACGGTAACGTTTTAATGTTATGACAAATAACACATATAAAGCTTAAGACAACTATATCAAGCACGGAACTGTTATTTATGAAATAAATGCCATTATTGGCCTAACCATGAACCTCCATTACAAATCTGTAACAACAAAAGAGTGTCCATAAATCCATCAAAGGGAACAACTGACAAAAGTTTGGTACATAAAAACGTTTCTAACATCTGCATCACGGTAGCGTTTTAATGTTATGACAAATAACACATATAAAGCTTGAGACAACAATATTATGCGCGGAACTGCTTAGTTACGGAAGAAATGTCATCATTGGCCTAACCATGAACCTTCATTACAAACAGAAGATTGTTTTCCCTATCATTGAAATAAAGTATTTTCAATTTTCTATGCGAAGATGAAAATAACATTTATGTGAATGAATTTTTGTATTCCCTTTTGTGGGATTTTCAAAAAATTGTTGAGCTTATCGTAATATCAATAGTTGTTATTGTATGAAGACACAAATACCTGGAGACATTTTCACGTAGCCTTGCACCACAAATCATCACATATGATATGATACAGTTGCTAAATTATCAGACAAATGTGAGTACAAAGGACACACTATAAGGATAAAATCATATATTCAGAAATGATGTTGTCTATTTATGTCTTAGTGTAAGCATAATGCATTATCAGAAACGTTTGAAGTTACCGAATGTGTAATCAGAAGATGGAAATTGAAGGAGGACAGACAGCACAATGGGCAAAATAAGGACAAAAAGAGTATTAAAAAATATTATCAACAATACACTGAACACTCACGATCAAGCAACACGAACCCAACACAAAGTTGTCTGAAGTTAGGTATCTCGAAAGGTAAGCAGTTCCTGCTCCACCAGTGGAACCCGGCGTTTAAAGTCCGATACCCTAACACATAAAACCATTACCGCTCGGTTTCCTGGTTTGGAACAGGCACTTAAATAAAAGATGGTGGGGTTAAGCTAGTATCATGGTCCCAAACCTCCCCTCCGTCAGAGTGATGTAATGCGGTAATACAAATATTTTCTACGTGTAAGTAAAATATCAGCCCTCACATTTAATCATGCGAACAGCGGGAAGTATTCATTCTTCACTATCTTTGTCTCTGTGTTTGAAAGTATTTCACAATATATATGCCTTACAATCTACTATTAGATAAAGACTTACACAGGATTTGTTTTTTAATTTCTGTCCTATAATTCTATTTTTTAAATGATTTGATTTTGATTGTTGGTGTTTAACGCGACTTTCAGCAATATTTCAGCTATATCATGTTGATAAGTTTTAGTGGTGGAAGAAGCCGGAGTACCCGGAGAGAACCACCGACCATGGGCAAGCAACTGGTAAACTTTATCACTTGCGGCTACGAGTCGAGTGCACCCTTTTTGTAATTTACAAAGCCGGGCACGAACCCACACCGTATTAGTGATAGGCTTGTATGAATTGTTAGGTAATCCAACTACCTAACTCATTGAGCCACCCGGGCCCTCTATTTTTTAAAGTATCGAAGATACAACAATTATTCTATTAAAGTACAAATGGCTTATCAGTTGCACTTGTATGGAATAATTACAGGTCTCATATATTGTGTATTAAAAGCACACCGTGCTTTGTCTCTGATTGAATTGAATGTCCCCAATCATAATTAATGTCGCTAGAGATATTTAACAGGAATTTATTGTCGTACTAACAGTCTGGTTATAGGCCAAAAAGGAAGTGACATCTTGATGACCTTGGCTGCCATTATATTCCGTACATAAACATCGACCGGTGGCTTGCTTTAATCAATAGTAGAAACAATGAATGACTAAAATACGACACCATGAGAACAGAAACATCCCCAATATACAACAGGAAAAACATAGAAACAGAGATAAACTAATTATTTTATAGGCGACATTTATTTTAGGACATTGTCATATAAACGTAGTCTATGAAATGTAGTGTTCAGGACGCGTTTCTGGAATAAAGGTAATTAAATACGCCAAAGGCCAAACTACTTGAGAGCCATACTTTTTTCGGAGCAAGAAAACCAAAGCGGCTAAGCATGATAGCCAAAATGTACTAGGTCATCTGTATCTGAGGGAGAAGAACCTTAATTGTAATAATAAGAACATGGTCTAGGAACTGTTAATTTCGATAAAAATAAATATATAATAAACTATGTCAGTGCCAAATGGGCAGATATTACATATACCATTATTCTTCAGGTAGATTCATTGAGGACTAAACAATATTAGTTCACATTTTAAATCAATCTTGTGTTTTAGTCTTAATTAATCTGATATAATATAAAACGTTTATCTATTAAATAATTTAAATTGGACTATCTTGTTAACGCTTTGACGGATTTTTTTACTCTTTTAAGTTATTTGGCTTCCCAATCATATAGCTATGAGGGAATCCGATGAAGGTTTCTCTAAGAACATTTGTGAATATAAATAAAATATAGAATATCACTAAGACCAAAGTCATCTATGATCTTGGACGCAAGCAAAACTACTTCGACATGCTAGGGTTACACATCGTTACTACTTGAATGGCAATTGTCTCTCCGATGGTTCTAACAACAACAAGTAATACGATAAATATGGTGTTGGAAAACTATGGAAGCTATCAATGTTCTTCCTTGAAATAAATAAACGTTAGCGAAAACTGAAGGGGCAATCAAAAATGGACCATCCAGAGAAACTGGCAACATAGGGCACACAAAACTAAGACAACAAAACAAAAACATGGGTGCATTAATAATCATACAATTGTGTTCCTTTTTTTCTCTGTTCAAAACCAAAGCAATTAATCTCGTATAATTTTGTGGACCGTATTATCATTTTTTTGCAAAGGATGATATATAATTAGTCGACATTGGTTAATTTGATTTATTGACTTCCCTAGATTTTCATGTACTCTCAATGGGAATAACCAAAAAGCAAAACTATACAGGACAATAATTAAAAGTATCATCGATCTTATCAATGTTACAAAAAAGCCTTAAAAACATTCATTCAATTGTTGACAATAGCCACGCAAGCGTAATTAGAAAATCAACAGACAGTGTAATATGTTTGATTTCAAAGTCTTTTTAATCCCTGTGAGCATTATCTGAATATTAGTAGGTTCTGATTTGGCTATTTATATGTAGATATATGTATATCTGATGTGAATCCGTCATAAACCAATTTGTTTCTAATCACGTCCTGATGTTTCTCAATGGAGTTTTTTTCATCTTTTGTTCTCATTAGCAGGATCATTATTGTTTACTCTCTTATTTTTTTTTTATTTAATATTCTTAGCGACCGGCAAAGCAACCATTTTAAACATAATTCGTTGTACAGAGTTGTTAGGTAAACGTACATTCATATAAAATGAGAAGAGTTTGAAGATACCAAACAAGTAATCAGAAACCGTAAATCGGAGAAGAACAGACAACATAATGGGCAAAAGTAAAAGTACAAAAGGACGAACAATGATCTACAAAATATTCACATAAACCTAAAGGTCGAGTAACACGAACACCACTAAAAACCGGGGTGAACTCAGATGCTTCGGAAGGGTAGGTAGTCCCTGTTCCATTAGTGACACCCATCGTGTTAATCTAGTTATAAACCCGGTGATAAGTCATGAATGAGGATAAAAATTGAGAAATTAAATTTCATACTATATCACCATAATATTACTTACACAACGTCACGTTATTGTTCATGCATCAGAAAGGTGTCAACCTAGAGTTATGTATAATTGTATATCACTTTGCTTTGTGAAGGCTTCACACATTTGGCTATTGATAGTACTGCGCAATTTCCTGCTATGTGATATAGCGTCTGTGAGATTGATGATATTTATTGAATGATTGGACACATTCGTTCACCTTTCAAAGCACTGAATGCACATGTAGTTAACTCCAATTACCATACGATGACGACCACGATTCCCCCACATTCGTATACTGTCAGACAATGTGTATTTACATGAATAGGTAACTAAATATCTCCATAGTGACTTCTAGAAGTTCCATATTATTTCAGGATATACATTTGACGAGATTTAAGGTTTGATAAATAAATAAAGCTCCATAAATCCCGTATTTGATCTATCGTATGTTACATATTATGTCTATGCTGTGGAAGATTTGTGATTCGGTTAGAAATTCCTGGTACATTTGATGAAGTACGTGACATATGACCGATGTTGGGTATCAACAGAACGCTTTGCACAGAGTGAAGGGAAAAGCAATCGAAAATGGATTAATAATTTGCAAATGGGTTTCCGGCATTTCTAAATAAGTTATAAACTTCGACAATTGTACAGTTACATTCCTATGTTCTAGGACCAAAATCCAAATAAATGCATTGCTAATACAAGTTCAAGTTGTCTTAATTCTCTGCAAGATCTCATCTGTCAAGTCGTTATTTTCTTACGGTACGAGGTTTTAGAAGATGAACCTATCTGACTACCGGAAACGTTAATGTGAGCAGTAGCTCCATATCTGTTTACATTTCCAAAATGGTCTATATCATTAAGTTTTTCAAAACTTGTAGTCAGTGCTACTATATTTCGATCGTGCCAAAAAAAATATCATAAAAGTATTTCGGTGTGAAAATAACCATCAGCGTATTCGATCCACTATACCATTGTCTCTTGTACACCGATCTGCAGCGATATTCAGATGTGCATTGTGTTCGGAATATACCACATAATATGGCTGCCTTTACGTTGCCATATGAATATCAATATTAATGTTCGCATATGGCACTTTAAAGATGAACAACGATGTCGTAGAACAACACTGATAGATCGACCATAGTCAGATAAGAATGTTTGTCCTAAAGCTGTTTTCGACAAAGTTGTAAATTTAGACTTTCCAAGATAACATCGCTATGTAGAATAAATCAGTGGCTTGTCATTACAATATAAATTATCGACAAGAAAACGTTTTTGATGACATAAAATACTGTCGTTGAATATAAACTTGATATCGGCGCTGGTGTGATGATTATAGTATGAGGGAATCGGCACAATATACTATACATAGATCTTTTCTGTCTAAAGAGAATAATATCATATGTTCAATTAGCTGTTTAAGTTTACTGTAATCAACAATATTTAGCGTAAAATTCATGCCTTTGGTTTGTCGCATATGTTTTATCGTCATTACCATCGTCTACGACAATCAAGTAGGTTTATATAGGCATATTGTCTGAAATGCTTTGAACATATGACATAGATAAGCAGCTTATTTTGCTGTTAGAAAGATTCTGCGTGACAAGTTAATAGCGATCACTCTAAGCGTAGCCGTATTCTCATAGATCACTCTTATCGTAAATTGGAACTTTGATAATTTTGCTTTCCTTCCAAAGCCGGATATTAATTGTCAAGTTGTCTCCCTTTAGGAATGAACTTTGAAGAAACGTATAATACAAAAGGTCAGAGTAATGTAAGTAAATTGTATATCATTGATGATCAAGCCTTAAACACAGAAGTGTGGATAAGGTGTTCATCTATGGCCCACTGGGATGGAAATAAATAAAATACAAGTAAGCCTATAGTTATGTCTCATGGTATCTGAAGTATGTTCCCTAAATAAAGTAGATGAGTGTTTGTATTCTTCCATTGAACTGATAATGTATTTTACTACACAATGTTTGTTGTCAGAATTGGTATCCCATTGAAAACAGTGTTTGAGATGGATAAATAAACATTCGTTTTGAGTGATACTGGGAATTTCTATTATGGTTTTGTTATTAAGTCTCTATTTACACTGTACACAAAGCTGGCATGAATGAGAACTTAAGGTTAATATTTTAATGTACAATGAACATTTAATTGATCGCTCTTTAGCCATCACAGATTACAAATAATAGGCTGTGTTGAATATGTCATGCACAAATCTAGCTTAATTATTTTTAATTTAAACGTATTTTATTCAGAAAAGTACTGAAAAGGATTGGATAGCAGGATAAGCCTATTTATATCATCTCCTATAAATCTAGCTTAGAACCACCTCCTTTTATTGAAATGTCTCTATTGACAAATGAGTGGTTATGAGTATGTGTGTTAGAGAACTGTATCGATGTTGCATCTATATACGAATTTGTTATTGGATTTTGGAACTGCTCTGGTGTCTTTTATTTTTCATTTTATTAGTTAATTTGAGATTCACCGTTACCGCGAATGTATGCTTGGTTTTTGATCTAACTATGTAAACAATGATATGATTATGCTTGTCAATGATTTGGACAAGTTCGATATTTTTTCCGCATAATTCGGTTCCCCCTCCCCCCTCCCCAGAACTAAGCTGACTACGTCAATTTGACTCACATATTGCTAAGAACTGTGCTGAAACACGTAACCCAAACACCCAAATACTGTTGTATGTCAATTTGACGATTTACTTAGTTAAGCTTTAGGAAGTCGTTCGAAATCTTGTCGTCACTAGTTTCGGTTTTCTTTCAAGTATGAAAATACAAGTAAAAATGTACGAATATATTCACTAATAAGAGATAAATTTGCATAGCTGTTTCAAGACTTTTCGATAGAAATGTGATACGATTTCATCTTCATCGTATGAAAAGAGTTGTTGGCTGTTAATAACATGTTGAAAAAAACACAAATGAAGTCATACAGTAGTACTACAGAATGTTCATTACATCTTGAAATACAACTTATTAAGCAAAGTCTGTTAATGTTATTTGATTATCTTGAATGTTTATCTACATTTATTAATTTTTACAGTCAATTTGATAGATACTGATATTTCCGAAAAAGGCCTGATAAACTGAATTTGACATTGAATATCTCGAGATAACATTTAATGTATTCAAGATAATGTCATAGCAAATAAATGATGACGGGTTATAGATTAGATCTAATGAGACCAATCTGTATTTCATTTTACCCAACGAGAAATAATTGGATACTATGTAGAGTATGTTGAAAAAGTAATAGAATAATATGATAGAGCAAAGACATTGTTTCCATTCATATTGCACATATTGCCATTGGGAATACAACAAGAAGCTGAGAACATTCCCAATCGTGAAAAAAGACATTTAACAGCAAAGGTTAGTAATTGAGCAATTATTGAGGTATATCATGTATTATTTGTTTAGCAATTGAAGTATGAAGTTATAGGTTCAAAAGGTTATGGACAAGATACGAAAATGCCAATTTGTCACGAAAGAGTACAATTATATGCATATATGCATGTACGACGTGAACTGCTTGCTTTCACATTTGCATTGGAGTTGAAAATAGAACTTTATCTATGGATCAAACACTGGTTCGGAATAGTATATTACGGTATTCGTTGGTCATGGGGTATACATAGTAGCGTATAATTTCGCTATGACCGATTTATCAGAAAAGTTTGAAGATACCAAATGGTAATCAGAAGCTGTATATCGATGGAGAGACAATGCCATGGCCACAAAAACGGACAAAGGGACAAACACCACAAAGAAAAATAAAGATTAAGTACCTCTCGTGTGCTTCGGAAGAGAAACAATTCAAGTTCCACATGTGGCACCCGTCGTGTAATACTTGTATTCCTTTTATCAATTAAAATAGTTTGAGGTCCTCCATGATACAAATATTCGCAAAGCAAGAACAAAATATATAATTAAATTCATTCTTGGGGGCTGTCATGGTCATGACCTCCATTTTTCCATTTCATATCTTATTAGTTATCTAGGCCTTTTTTACTATCACTGGGTCGATACCTCTGTTTGTGAATTGTTTCCCCCATAAAATATCATCTGTCCAGTGACATAGTCTTTTAGACATATTTCTTATTTAGAATTACAATTAAGAATAATTTAATTATTGCTAAAACAAAGGCTCTCCTCGTTCATGCGTATGTGATTTCATGCGATACTAGCTATCTTGCTTAGGATCTTTGATTTTCATGCTTCTACAGATATTTAAATTGTGTAGCTTAAAATAGATATTTATTATTTGATTTTATTTTTGGTGCTTAGCGTCACTTCCAGCAATATTTCAGCTATATCATGGCGACCAGTTTTAGTGATGGCAGAAGCCGCAGTACCCGGAGAAAACCACCGATCATGGGCAGGCAACTGGTAAAACTTATCACTTGCGGCTGCGAGTTGAGTGCACCTTTTTTGTAATTCACAAATCCGGGTGCGAACCCATGCCGTATTGTTGATAGGATTGTATGAGTTGTTTAGTAATCCAACTACCTAACTCATTGAGCCACCCGGGCCCTTTAGATATTTATGTTATTATCAATCTTTTTCTGATGAATATAGTACCTTCTTAAGGTTGTTTAATCATGTGAAATTTGCAAAAAATGTTTTTGTAAGACTTAATGATGAGACAAGAAGGCATACTCTAACTATGCATTTCTAAGATTTCTAATTCCCAACAAGATTATATTTTCGACGAAGCATTCCATAAAGTAGTAACATACAGACACAAATGCTTCACATCAAGCTATTTCTTATCAACAGACAACAAAGAATATTGATTAAAGTAGTTGTTTTTCTTAATGTTTCTTCTCTTGGTCTCCAGGAAGAGATATAGCGAATCATAGCTTAGTCGGTTCATCATATTTATCCTGCAATAAGTGCTTCTTTGAGTCTATAAAGAGTATTTGCAAAAAATTTGATGTCATAAACCCACTGGCTTGGTATCTTGCTCTTACGTAGAGCGAAGGCGCAAAGACAAGCACTGGTTTAAATATGTTGCGATATCGTCCTACATAGTGTGAAAAAAGCCCATATTGTGTTCTATTGGCTTATAACAATGGCATCAATCTTTACAAACTCAGTCTAATTTTGAAAGACATTGAAGAAGGTCATTTGTTGATCGAAAATGTTGTCAATACATTTTTTATGAAATCTTTACCGGTATCGTTGCACAATCTTCTAGACTTATATATATATATATATATATCAATGGTGTGAGTTCAAATCCCGTCGAGGGAAGAACAAAAATTTGACAGCTCTAAGATCTAATTCTAACACTGTTTGGTTTAATTTTCAGACGTATGTTTAATATTTAGTATTAACCTAGTATCACAAGTAACTTTGAGATCCAGTGGGACAGATATATTGTATGGTTGTCACTTGCTTTAGACGTTTGTATAATATACTTTATTTCCTGTGACTGTATAATGAATTCTTCATTATCCTATACAATATATTAAAAATTGCTGAGTTAGATTGCTGTCAAATTATAATATTAAGTATATATGTACCATCTACACACGCTTATACACATGTCTTACGTCTATCCCTAGATTTGTCTTACGAGACAAGGTAACACATCGATTATCGAAGCTCCTTTTTAAGGGAGTGGATGTGGTCGGGTGGTCTAGGGCGCTGGACGTAAGGCTAAGCGAATGGTGCTGCAGTGCATCAATGGTGTGAGTTCAAATCCCGTCGAGGGAAGAACAAAAATTTGCCAGCTCTAAATTCTAATTCTAACACTGTTTGGTTTAATTTTCAGACGTATAAATACTTATAAACGTCAAAAATGTAGCACAACAACACCAAAAAAAGATGCTAAAATATAGCAAAAATAACTATAAGTCTACAAAAAAACTATAATTAAAATCAAGGTGACGGATATTTCGCTTGACCGACAAGCTTCATCAGCGTCTTTAATCTGATTTATCGTGACGTAAATCATAATCTTGAACTTTATAATTTATATTATTCAAATATATATGTACACTAATTTATAAGCAATATGAAAATAATGAGAAAATGCAATGATGAAATTTACCAACTAGGTAAGGACCAGGCACTGCTTAAAGAGTTCAAAAACAAAAGATTTATGCCTTTTTGTTTATGCCCTCCGGGTGTAATGTTTGTAACTTACGGATTCAAAAACTCTCTCTTTTATGTCGCTGATTCTCTTTTCAACTTGGATTGTGGTCAATGATATAAATTTTGGATCTGACAAAGTCATCCAATGAGTACCCCGGCGACACAAAGTGCTGACTCACGGGCAAAAGCGTCTTTTTTGTAAGGTCACTTCTGTGTCCATTCATTCTTTTGTTGAATGGTTGGACACTTTCCCCTACGTATTGCGACCCGCAGACGTGACAGTCAAGGAGGTAAACCACATTAGGTGTTTTGCAATTGACATTGCAAAAGATATTATGCTCCGTTCCTGTCGTCTTGCTATGGAACACTTGTGCGTGTTGCAATTGGAGACAGCACTTGCACGCTTGTCACCACATGGTTTACACTGGCCGACCGTCGATGAAGGTCTAGATACCGCAGCTCTGACCAGTGTATCCTTAATGCTTTTAGGCCACCGGAATGCTACAACGGGTGGTTCAGGGAACAACTTGGTCAGCGTTTCACTTTTTCCAATGTCTTTCCAATGATGCCGGACAATGCCTGAAATTTTCTCTAAAGAGGGATAGTAAGTGAGAACAATGGGAACCCGTTTGTTGATCTTTTTTTCTTTGTACTCCAGGAGGTCATATCTGTCAATTTCACTGGCCTTTGAAAACTCACTCTCTATAAATTTGTCATTATATCCCCGTCTCGTCAAATGATGGCGTAAATCTCCTAGTCTTTGCTTGGTGGTTTCAACAGTGGAGCATATTCGTTTTACCCTAATGGCTTGCTTGAACGGGATACTCTTAAAACAGTGCTTAGGATGGCAACTACTGGGTGAAAGGTATTGATGTTTGTCTGTGGGTTTAGAGTATAAATCAGTTGTCATGCTGCCCTCCTTGACCGTGGTGGTAATATCAAGGAGGGACATTTTGGTTTTCAACAATTCGTGTGTGAATTTTATAGACGGATGGATACTGTTGGCATGTTCGATAAAATCATCAAGCTCTTTATCGCTATGTATCCACTTCATGTCAACGTCATCTATAAATCGGAACCATGAAAGAAGTTGCTTAAGTGACGAGAGGAGTAATCGTTCTTCTAGGTCCCCCATAAAACTGTTGACATAAAAGGGTGCCATTTTGGCTCCCATAGCTGTCCCATTTATTTGAAGATAGTGGTTTCCGTCAAAAATAAAATTGTTGTTATTTTAGAACCAGTGTAAGCATCTCCACTAAGCATTCTGTCGGAGGTTCTTGAACTGTTCGTTGTTCCCATATTTCTCTGCATGCGGCAATTCCGTCATCATGGGGAATGTTCGTGTAAAGGGAAGATACATCCATGGTAACAAGCGTGGTATTTTCTGGATTGGTTAAATTTCCCATTTTCTTCAAGTAGTTGGTAGTATCTTTGATGTGTGATGTAAGGTTTGCAACGAACGGCCGAAGGTGAAAATCAATAAATTCCAATATCTTTTCAGTTGGGTGACCATTAGCTGACACAATAGGTCTCCTCGGGATGTTTTCCTTGTGAATTTTAGGCAGAAACTAGAACCGGCCTGGCTTGGGATCCTCTGGAGTAAGGTACTCCATGGTCTTACCGTCTATGTGGTCACGAACATGCATAGCCTCTAAGGCTCACGTGATCTTCTGCGTAAAATCCAGTGTAGGGTCAGAATCTAATTGTTCGTAGAATCGACAATCGGACAGTTGTTTTTCTGCTTCTTGTAAATATGTCGATATCATGATATCACCCCTTTCCTGTATATCCCTAAGGGCTGATTTTTGCTGCCTATGTAAAGTTGTCGGTCTTGGGGATATGTACGTCAACATTGTGTTTGATATCTGACCTAATTAGGTCAATGACCGATTCTAGCCTGGTATATTTGCTAGGTTTCGGGATCCAATTACTTTTCTTGACAAATCTAGGAATATCAATGACTTCCTTTATGTCCGATTCGTCTGTTGATAGATCTTCATTGGTTTCTTTCTTTGAATGAAAATATTCTTTAATTCTAAGTCGCCGTGCAAATTGATCCAGGTCTTCATCGAGTTCACGAACATTTATTTTATTTATATATATATATATATATATATATATATATATGATAAAGCTTGTTAGTGACATGCGGAAGGTCAGTAGTTTTCTTCGGATACCCCGGTTTCCTCCACCAATAAAGCTAACCACCACAATATAGCTGAAATATTGTTGACAGTGGTGTTAAATACCCCAACCCTAAATATATATGTATATAAGGGTTGGGGTTATGGTGTTTAACGCCACATTATTGGTGATATGCACTGAATGCAAGCAATCATATAATCACCACAACGACGGCTCCATAATATATATAAGCAAGACAAACATTAACTTAGAGACAAACATACTTTTATCTCTGCAACAAATAACAAGATCCACGGGTAATCATTTATATCACCAATAGATGATATATTGCTTTGCTAACGACACTAATGATGGTAATATAGAGTCATATTAAGTCTTCTGATTTATTAGACAATACTTTTACGTCGATCAACCCAGAAAAAAAATCAGATTGTCATTGATTGTCAACCAGATAAAAAAATCAGTCAACCTCATTGTAGCTTTCATGTTTTTTTTTTTAAAGTAAAAATCTAGTTATCAAGAGGAGTGCGATTCATTTTCCTGACGAATTTCTATACAACTCTGTTATTAAATAGAGACGAGTGGAAAGTTACATCATAATGATGGTAGGGCCCGGGTGGCTCAATGAGTTAGGTAGTTCGATTACCTAACAACTCATACAAGCCTATCACCAATACGGCGTGGGTTCGCGCCCGGCTTTGTATATTACAAAAAGGGTGCACTCGACTCGCAACCGCAAGTGATAAAGCTTACCAGTTGCTTGCCCGTGGTGGGTGGTTCTCTCCGGGTACTCCGGCTTCTTCCACCATTAACACTGATATAGATGAAATATTGCTGAAAGTGGCGTTAATCACAATAAATCAAATAAAATCAATCAAATCGTAATGATGCTCGTCGTGTCGACTTGAAGGAATGCGTGTGTAATAACAGAGTATATGTCAGAGTTTGAAGATACCAAAGGGGAAGTCAGAATCCGTATATCGAAGAACATACAACACAATGGCCAAAAGAAAAAAGTACAAACGGACAGAGAGCCATCTACAAATCATACACATAAAACCAAAGATCGAGTAACACGAACCCAACTAAAAACCGGGGGTGAGTTCAGGTGCTCCGGAAGGGTTGGCAGTTTCTGCTCCATTAGTGACACCCGTCATGTTAATCTAGTTACAAACGCGGTGATAAGCCATGAATGAGGAAAGGACCGGGAAGTGCTTACGATAAGAGGAACATATCCGTGGTCTTTTGTGACACAGATATTCCATAGCGATCAATCAAATCATGGTGGAAGTCTTGGTTCAGTAGCTTCGTTGTTACCAGCATCCCGCTATCAAGGAAATCCTGATAGGAACCACCAGGTCTGGAATAATAAACCTTAGTTCCGACTTCGTATGAATTATAGTATTACCATCAATCAATTAGTATTGAATAAATTGGAATGTGTATGCTATTAATAATAAAACACCGAACACCGAACATAGAAAAGACCACGCTTACATGTATGGTTTTGGAAATCCATGTCCTGGCTTGGGAAATGCCCAACTGTGAGGCGAGGAAAATCAATTAATCGGACAACACTCCTGAATCCCTTCTTAAACATTTGATCTTAAATGACAATACAGATATATGTATCAATAATATTAAAAAAGCTGCACCGATTTGCTTCAATAGAACTACGCACTATCACAAACAAATTAAATACATGCTGCATACTACTTTTGAATGAAACACATGTTATCCGGTATATCAACTGTTGCAAATATACATTAATTGGACAATTTTAATCATCAACTAATTTCCTGAAAACTACTTCTTGCATCGTGTCATAACTATAACATACATCATTTCAATAATTACAGTGAGATGGAATGATTTAAGCAGACATTTAATTATGATTCTGTCATGAACGTTTTATTTTATGTCCATTCGATTTATAAAAGTAATGGTAATCTACCAGGTTACTTTTACTTTGAACTGTCAGGAGTTCTAATTCGATGTTGGTGGTCGTCACTGATAAGGATATCAACACTGGAGGAGATTTTGTATATATAGGTGATGCTCTAACGTTACTACATTGCGATCAACGATATAACCCGTTAACAAATAGAACCTCGTGAATATTATATATGTTTTCCGAAGTTTAGCATCGGCTATTTCGATAATATACGTATGACCCCCACCCTGAGCTTTACACGGTATTTGTAGAATCAATATTTACTTATGCTGGTGAAAACTCAATCGCGTGTGACGTAACATTTGTAATTTTGCATTCGTATGAATAGTTTATTTATCGATAAATTGAGAGTGCATTACAATTGGTATTTTACTGACACTGCTGTCATGATTTTGTCCGTCCATTAAAATGGCTGTTTTAGGCTGTGCCAGGTTTTGCTTTGGACTCTGATTTTGTTATTGTGTTTTTTCTTTCTTAATACAATTTAATTTGTTTCTATGTTTGCTTTAATGGTTGGTTGCTTCAAATTTACACGTTTGCTTTAGAACACAATAAACACTAAATTTAAGAATCTCGTATTTAAAGAATGGAAATATAAGATTTAAAGATGCTGCCAACATTTGAAGATTAAAATGATTTACATAAGTTTGATTATTAAGCCTTGCATCAACATTCCCTTTACTCAACAGATGATACCCCCTTAGGATTACACGAAGTAGACAAAGTATCTCTATAAGTTTATCACCATGAGTATAATTAAGATGTCATGTTTCTTACAAAACATCTGCAGACAGAAACCATTCTGTAATTTTCGGTGAGCGTTTTTAAGATTAAGTTATTATTGATGTTATGTATTTTCAAAATTATGCAAACAATCTTTGTTAATTAGTCTATGTAGTAGAACATGTAGGCATCTTGTATAAGTTCATATAATAACACAGAGCAAAGTAATATACAAATGCATTAAACCATCGTAAGAAAAACAAAATAGAAATGACCTTTATCATTGAAAATTGTGAAAAATACAATTTGAAATTGTAATCATCCGTTTTTCATTTATGTTATAATGAGTGTGTGTTTAATGAATGCATAATGAATGCACAATATCAAGTGAGCAATGAGATGCACATTTTCTTTCTTCCTATTTGCGTATGTGCCTGAACATGAAGGAAAAAGTCAAATAAAAAAAACAACATTCAAAAAGACTAACACAGATCTCTAAAATACAGACATGTATAATAAATTACTGTAAATGTACAGTGGTACAGCTTTTGGATATATTATTCATTACTTTCTAGAATGTCCTTTATACGTAAACGACCGAAGAACACTTTTTATAGTGACTGTGACGATAACGATATCAATTATGAAATTTTACTCTTTTGGAATGCTGGCTATAATTGTCATGTTAAGTACAGAATTTTTGTGGAGCAGGTATAAATGTAATCACAATTTTAGAGCTAAGTCACCTATACACCAATACTTTCTGATCAGTTTCAAAATGTGCAATGTCTATTTTTAGTGTTTTGCTTTGTTGTCATTATGAAATGTGTATTTTTCAAAGACTTTTTGAAAACGGCCTGTGTAGCAAGGTTTAGTAGGAATACAAGCAGTTCATGCTCCATGTGAAGCACCTACCATGTTTATGCTAATTAGTATCAGTCAAAATCCAGTAACCATATTAATATCTTATTTCCTGATCTTTTGGATATTCAGCCAAAAAATGTGCAAAATTGGTCAAAATATAGTCGTCTTTTATTCAGTTATATCATTGTTGCAATCATGTTTTTAAAGTATTCCTTTTGACTAGATATCAGCCCTTTCTATTCATTACACAATGTCAATTGCCGCTACCCTTGATGGAATGTTAGATATCAACTAAGTGAAATAGTTCTAAAATCTCGTAACTATTTTTATATCAATGATACCCGCTGTCATATAGCGGACTGTTTCTGTGATTGAAAATGAGGAATTATATATAGAGCGTCAAAAAACCTTACAAATGGTTTACAGAAGAATTAGGAAATACAATAATCACAAACGATAAGAAACGCAAGAACAATTATCCAATGATCCGATAGGGTTATTATGCATTATTAGCAGCATCCCTCTATCAAGGAAATCCTGATAGGAACCACCAGATCTGGAATAATAAACCTTAGTTCCCACTTCGTAGGAATTACAGTATAACCATCAATCAGTTATTATTGAATACATTGGAATGTGTATGATATTAATAATAAAACAACGAACACCGAACATATAAAAGACCACGGCTTACATGTATGGCGTTGGAAATCCATGTCCTGGCTTGGGAAACGCCCCACTGTGAGGCGGGGACAATAAATTATTCGGACAACACTCCTGAATCCCTTCTTAAAAAATAGATCTTAAATGACAATACAGATATATGTATAAACAATATTAAAAAAGCTGCACCGATTTGCTTCAATATGACTACACACTATCATACAAAATTTAAATACATGTTGCATGCTACTTGCCACCACTTTTGAATGATGCAACTCTACAAACACATGTTATTCGGCATAGCAGCTGTTGCAAATATACATTAGTTGTTTGTTCTAATTATTGGACAATTTTAATCATAAAATAATTTCCTGAAAACTATTTCTTTCATCGTGTCATAACAATGAAATTAATCATTGCAATCATTACAGTCAGATGGAATGATTTAAAACCCGCTGACAGACATTTAATTATGATTCTGTCATGGACGTTTTTATATGTCCATACGATTTATATAAGTAATGGTAATCTACCAGGTTACTTTTACTTTGAACTGTCAGGAGTTCTAATTAGATGTTGGTGGTCGTCGCTGATAAGGATGACAAAACTGGAGGTGCTTTTTGTATATCTAGGTGATGATTACTACATTACGATCAAAGATATAGCTCGTCAACATCCTCTATATCACTATTACATGTATGATACTGGAATTGGATATAACTTTACGACTACCCCTCCCCACCCGAGTTTTACACTGTATTTGTAGCATCAATATTTACTTAAACTTATGAAAACTCAATCGGGTGTGACGTAACATTTGTAATCTGACATTTATATGAATAGTATGTTTTTCGATAAATTGAGAGTGCATTACAATTTATATTTTACTGAAGCTGATGTCATGGTTTTGTTCGTCCATTAAAATAGCTGCATCAGGTTTTCCTTTGGAATCTGATTTTGTTATTGTTTTTTTCTTCTTTAATGCAATTGAATTTGTTTCTATGTTTGCTTTAATGGTTTGGTTGCTTCAGTTTTACACCTTTTTTTTTTCTTTAGAGCACAATAAACACTAAATGTAAGAATCTCGTATTTAAAGAATGGAAATATAAGATGCTGCCAACGTTTGAAGATTAACATGATTTGCATAAGTTTGATTATTAAGCCTTACAGCAACATTCCCTTTTCTCAACAGATGATACCCCCTTAGGATTACACGAAGTAGACAAAGTATCTCTGTAAGTTAATCACCATGAGTATAATTAAGATGTCATGTTTCTTTCAAAACATCTGCAAACAGAAACCATTCTTTAATATTCGGTGAGCGTTTTAAAGATTAAGTTATTATTGATTTTATGTATTTTCAAAATTATGCAAAAAATCTTTGTTATTTAGTTTATATAGTAGAACATGTATGCATCTTGTATAAGTTCATATAATAACACAGAACAAAGTAATATTCAAATGCATTAAACCATCATAAGAAAAACAAAATAGAAATGAATTTTACCATTGAAAATCGTAAAAAATGCAATTTGAAATTATAATCATCCGTTATCCATTAATATTATAATGAGTGTGTGTTTAATGAATGCACAATGCATGCATAATATCAACTGAGCAATGAGATGCACATTTTCTTTCTTCAATTTTGCATATTTGCCTGAACAGAATTAAGACATGCAGGGAAAAAAGCAAATTATTAATCAATATAGAAAGAAAATAGACAAAAAAACAACATTCAAAAAGACTAACACAGATCTCTAAAATACAGACATGTATAATAAATTACTGTAAATGTACAGTGGTACAGCTTTTGGATATATTATTCATTACTTTCTAGAATGTCCTTTATACGTAAACGACCGAAGAACACTTTTTATAGTGACTGTGACGATAGCGATATCAATTATGAAATTTTACTCTTTTGGATTGCTGGCTATAATTGTCATGTTAAGTACAGAATTTTTGTGGAGCAGGTAAAAATGTAATCACAATTTTAGAGCTAAGTCACCTATACACCAATACTTTCTGATCAGTTTCAAAATGTGCAATGTCTATTTTTAGTGTTTTGCTTTGTTGTCATTATGAAATGTGTATTTTTCAAAGACTTTTTGAAAACAGGTTGTGAAGCAAGGGTTAGTAGGAATACAAGCAGTTCATGCGCCATGTGTAGCACCTACCATGTTTATGCTAATTAGTAACAGTCAAAGTCCAGTAAGTATAGTAATATCTTATTTCCTGATCTGTTGTATATTCAGCCAACAAATTGTAAAAAATTGGTCAAAATGTCGTCGTTCTCTTTTATTCCGTTATATCATTGTTACAATCATATTTTTAAAGTAGTCCTCTTGACTAGATATCAGCCCTTTCTATCCAATTGCCGCTACCCTTGATGGAATGTTAGATATCAACTAAGTGAAATAGTATTTTTATATCAATGATAGCCGCGTCATATAGCGGACTGTTTCTGTTATTAAAAATGCGGAATTGCATATGGAGCGTCAAAAACCTTACAAATGGTTTACACAAGAATTAGGAAACACAATAATCACAAACGATAGGAAACGACAGGAAGAATGTATCCAATGATCCGATAGGGTTATTATGCATTATTAATTTGTTCTAAAACCTGTAAATTTCGTTCTCGTCAATTCAAATGCACATGTCTCTTTTGAGCACCTCACAAAAGCGACTTTACTGACAAATGCTGCATTTAAAAGAAGCCCGTTTTTGAAGTACACGATTTTTATTATGAAAACATCAGGATTGATAGATTGATTGATGCATAGTGACAACCTAGCAGAATATCATGATAGACAATAACTCTTCAGCTTAAAATATAACTTCTGATCACTAGATATATAGATATATAGATATATAAAAGCTTTACGATGAAATAGAACGTGCAAAAAACGTGTTTCGATGACAATCTTATATATTATTACGTCAAACATAGCTTACTATTAAGTCAACACGATTGTTACCCAGCATTAAATGGTCTAAAAATTAGCTGAAATGGAATTTCACAGCAACTTATGTCAACCTAAGGATAAAATAATATACATATCTATATAATAAATCATCAATCAAATAGTTACTCAGAATTAATATTATATGTATGATTCCTTTTATAATAAATACAATGTTACGTATTACGACTATGCATTCATCGATGTTTTGTTTAAGAAATTGTTTCTACGAGGTATACAAGTAGGATAGGATACGGACATCAATGAACATGTCAGCATATTCATAAAGTACAGGGACAGCGCTTTTATTACTGTTCTACATTTCACAGTATAAGTGTATAATGATACCTTGAACAATATGTCAGGTATACAGATGCAAATCCAACTACCAAGCGATAGTATTTATATATATATATATATGTTCGACATGATTATCAATAAAGCAATAACGCATACATTCAAACTGCAAGATATTTAATGTTATCACTACTCTGAATAGAATGATCAGACGCTAGCAATGAGATGGATACAAACACACCGTGTGGATGATTGCATATTTTGAAATCGGAGAATTGTTCACTGAAGATATATGAATATCAATAGTGTCAAACGTTTGTTTTTCTTTATACTCAATGGTTACGAATCAAAAACTACTATGCCATTTTATTATGCCTTTGTAATTGTTATAGATATATATTATTTCTATGGTTGATTTAAGTGTTAAATGACAGAAAATTTACTAGAAATGTTCACCGTCACTCAACTTTCTACTCTTCTACCCCCACCACATACTAACTGCTTACTAATAGTCGAAGATTGTGCCAAAGGGTGTATATGTTCGTTGTAAAATTGTCATGGATGTATTCCGGGCAGGGACTGAACATAGAAAATTGAGAATTGCATATTGACTTAAATATATATACCATATCGTATCTGGCATTCAGTTTAGTGAATCGTGTTGGTGTTCATCATAGCAAATTCTCACAAGACTTTTGAAGGGTTTTAATATTGTATCTTACAGAACATTAATCATTCGTGCAAACATTAATTACAAAATATTTCGCAACTAAACATTAAATAAACACCACGAGGAGAAAAGAATATAAAACTTCAAAGCAAATGTGAGGATATTTAGGCTGCAAAATGTGAACTGACACTATTATTTAACATAGACACAGCTTTTTCCATTACGTGACATCAATCCAGACATCCGTTGCTGTGACATTAACTGGTAGGAATCTGTCTTTTACTATACGTCAATAAAACACCATGTGTTTGATTGAATGACTGCATTTTGTAAAATAAAACAGCAAATCCAATCTCTTTATATTGGTCTGTTTTAATTTTAAAGCTTGCTGACTGTCAATCTTATTAGAAACAGAACAAGAATTAATAACGTCGTAGCAGAAGCAATTTATAGAAAAAAATCCCACATTGCTCTACGTTTATTTATCCACAACGATCCTAGCTGAATTTAACAGTTATTGCAACCGTACATACAAGTGTAGCTTCTACCTACTCTTACGACAGGCGTATGTGATACTTTTAACGCTACACGTGTACATTTGTACTTACATATGTGCCTTAAAATTACCCCGTTCTTGAAAAGCGCAATACTTGAGTTCTGTATCGCGACGCGAATGTAAAAGACTAATTATCGTCACTTATTATAAACAACATAGGTAGTTTTAAGATACAGGAAACCAAAGAGCTAATCAGTAACCATGCATCGACGAAGGAGAGATAAAATAGCCAAAGAAAAAGGACAGATGGACAAACAATGACTTCCTAAGCACTACACAGATAACTAATGATTGAGATACACGAAACCAACTAAAAATCAAGGATGAACTCAGATGCTCCTGAAGGGTAAACAGTTCCTGCTACACTAGTTGAACCGTCGTATTACTGTTAAACGAAATGAACAGCATGTGACATGGTAATCGTATTGGACACCAATATGCTTAAAGAAATACAATTAACAAATAAAACAGACCCCCTACAACACAAATGGGAGTCAGGACGAACCGAACATCGGTTTTATGCGGAAGTCGCAGCGCCCATTACAACACGGAGCTCAAAACGTATTCAAATGTTTTATTTACGCTAGTACAACCATAAAAGTTATCTAATTACAGTAAATTACATTAACGGACTAATGGTCACAGTACGTAACAATTATATTTTCAGAATAATATATAACTTCAGAATTAATGACACCTGCCGTTTTCTTAAAAACAAATTTGTATAAGATTTTTAAGCATTTATATTTTTCTTGAAAATTATATATTTCAGCCTTTTTAAGCCTTTACATTTTTCTTAAGCATTTATATTTTTCTTAAAAAACTAATTGTTTAAATTTTCTTAAGCATTCATATTATTCTTAAAAACTAATCTATTTCAACTTTTTGATTCTTTACATATTTCTTTAAAAATTATATATTCCAGCATTTTTAAGCCTTTTCATTTTTCTTTATATCTAATCTATTTCAGTTTTTGTAACCCATTACATTTTTCTTTATATCTAATCTATTTCAGTTTTTGTAACCCATTACATTTTTCTTAACACTCATCTATTTCAGATTTATAAGCCTTATATAACACACCTGTATGTGTATATTATCTAACATGTCTAGTTAATACAAGTTGAGGAATATAAATAAGACTCATACACATTACGCTTAGGTGTTTATTGTGCTTTAATTACAACAGCGCCAACATTTAAATGTCAACAAAATTATGTAAATATACATTGTGTTACAGAAACTAAAGTTACATGTTCAATTTATAAAAACCTGCTGAAAGTAGGTTACTCATAAACAGATGTATGCATAAACATTGGTATGAATATTATTAAATACATTTAATAATTTCCAATAAAGACGCATACTGTCAAGTCAGAGCATATTATGTTAAAGTAGGGGGTAGTTCAGCAATGTGCTATGGTATTTTTTTTACAGAAGAGTAAACATAGAAAATTATCAACCCGCTCCAAGACACTGGGCAATTGAAGCCCTTAAAGTTATATCAACTACACCTCCCCAATAGCGAGGGAAAATATACATCTTAATAGTGATGATAGTCACTCATTGCACAGGTGTAAGCCATACGATGACCGCCGCCCCGGTTCTACGTTGATCTTAGAGACATGGTTGTAATGAAGTAAGACAATGGTTCAACAAAAAGATAATGTAGGCAATACAACATCTGGTGAACTCACATAGGTACCGTGGTATATTGTAACCTTGGTACATCAGACCTCTTGAAACTATGGGAGTTTTAAAAAAGATCATAAAAAGTAAATGTTATTTTTCAGTATCCGAATCGTTTTCATAGAAACTGTGGCCGTTTAGAAAATTCCAAGACATACGTGCATATTTAGGCAAAAAAGTATACCCATATCATATATGTAAAAATTTCAAAGCAATGCAATTTAATATATCTGAATTGGGCTTTTGGTCAATTCATTTAGATTTAAAAAAAAAAAAAAATAATAATAATAATAATAATAATAAGAAAGATGGGTAACTGCGCCAGTGCTGCAAAAGTCTCCCAAACCCGGCTATCGTCCATCTTCGATGGCTGATATGGGGGTCTCGGGATGATACCGGGCTGATCATGTATTAATCTCTATGGAAATAAGTCAAAATAAGTCAAAATGTGCTGATGTTCACGTATTAAATTCGATACTTTAATATGCACAACATAGTTAATTCTAGAGAAAATTATTTGCTTTTCAATATTAATTTATATATATTTAGGGTAAATACTAGTTATACAGGTAAAGAATTGATCAAATATGCTTAAAGGAAATTATATTAATAACAGATTTATATTTAGCTACTCTACAATCTTAAATCTTGATGAATGAATATTTGTTCATCAGATAAACCAATTAAGATCTTGTCTCAAAAACAATCGTAATTGGATCAAAATAAACATTTGTATTCTAACCATCTATAGTTAATCGTCACACTAAATCGTCAAGACATTGGTTTCTATCAAACAATAAGTTGAAGTATAAATGGATGATAAGTATCTGTATCTACCCTATCGGTACACGTTATCAGTAAAATTCAAATGAGATGTAATTGAACGCATATAAAACGTCTGTATCTGAGCTATTTTGGTATATGATTTTGGTTTTAAGTTTCACATGAGTACAATTTTGTCCAATCAATAAGATTTAAAAAAAAACACATTTAAAACAGAATCAGTAATAGTGAGTAAAGAGTAATGGAAACTATGATTTACATTTACGAATGTTTATTTTTCTTTGTCTATCCAGATTAGTATTTCTTACAACAAACCAAATGGGACTGTTTCAAAGACACACGTACATAGCTAATTATCATGGACGCATTAAGAAACTATTACTCTATCAAAATCTGCGTCGATTTGAAAATATAAACATTTACGAATATGTTAGCTATCACAATCATATTTGTAAGTTCATTTAAAAAATAACTCTTAGTTGCTGAGATGAATGTCACCGCTAGTAAGTTTGATATATATAATGTATGTTACATGTAATAAGTCTAAGCTAAAAAAAATGAACAATGCAACTCATCTATGCCGGTAAGGTGCAACATGACAACACCTCTGATAAGATAACGAAATATCATGATGATTAGCTTTGACTCAAAGATTTGCCATAAACATTTTGCAAATCAAATTAATTGTATTCAGAGGTATAACCAAGATGATAACAGACGTAATGACGAATGTGGTAGTAGCGTCGCTAACGTTAACACGACTTTCGTTACACCAATTACAAAGAATAATGATAACGTTATGAATTTAATTCCCTCTTTTCACCATATAGAGCAAATGTACCTCATGCTGCAATCAACTTTATAAAGAAAAACTAATTACATATTATTCTGCTCTATTAGCGAATATGTGTTGTCAATCGGCGTTGAATTTAAAATTCTCTCTGGCTAATGAGATATAATTCTCATTTATAAAAAGAACTATATAGCAATCCCATAGATCCTCTATTCATGCCAATTTACGATTGAAATGTTTAAAAACCTGCCTAAAGAAATTAATTTCAAAATGGGAAGAACTTCACTGTGACGACTGTCTTATTCATGATTACCTGTGGTGAGATCTCACTCATAAGAATCCCAGAAGCGTAAGCATGCTGCATTGTCTACTAGCATGTTACAATATTATGCCTTAAATAAAACCACTTCTATTTGATATTACAAAAAAACACTTTAAAGTGTGAGTTTAATAAATTTACATACCACGTGTTAAACAGTCCATACAACAACAGCCGGTAGACATCGGCACCCGTTAAATTTGTCAGCCTGGTGAGACAGTTTTATCATTTAATTGTGTTACTTATTGGATCGTTTGTGAAAGTAAACCGACTTTATATTAATCATCAATTATTACATGTAAAATTTCATAACTTTCAAGACGAAGCATAACAATTACAAAAATGAACTTCCATACCCCTTTAAATTCTATATAGCGAGTACTCGACATCTTAGTATTATGAAATGTTACTCGTAACACATTGTTGTTTAATCTATAACTAAGTATTTACAAAACGGAAATTAGCCAAGCATAGATAGTTTCCACGGTATTGCATGTAATACGCTTATAAATCCTTATGTCAGTGTGATAGTATTTTGTTTTGCATTTATGAATTGAGAAGATTTAGCTGTAAAATAAGTTTGACTTTGACTTTTAATGCAAACTACAGTATACATAACAGCACTTGGCCAGTACAATATTGAAATAAAAACATAACCAACCAACAACTCCTTATTTTAAGAAGTGACTCCTTTACAGAAGAGCACCGAAATATGTCCCCATAATTTTCACCAATTAAGAAACCGATTTGTGAAATATTATATGACCACAAGATACTGTATGTAAGGAGCAGTCTGATGGTTGTGTCGGACGAATCTTTAACACAAATTGCCATTTTGACTGCATATAAATGGGTGCACAGGAAATGTCACGCTCATAGCAAGTAAAAGACCCGTTCCAACAGATTCTAATAAGAAACAAAGATTTGCTTTTCACCCGTTCATTTCTTCATTTGCATGGCGTAAGCCTGTCCCAGTGCCAGTTGTTTCAAAAAGCATGTACATGCTTTTGCTAGTATCATTGTCATTTTTATACTAATAGCTGAAATACTTTCCACTTTAAACAACACTTTAAGCAAAAATAAATCAAGCAATTAAGAAAAATAAACAAAACATTTGAAGATATCGACTAAAGCATTTGTTGGAAAATATCAATTTGTTTATATTAAAATATGTCCGGTGGTACTATTCACACAGGGTTAACGTGTAATGTAATATACCATGTTATTCTATAAAATAAAAGAGGAAAACAAATGCTAACTTACCTTACAAATTAACGTTCTGTATGCTTTATATTCTGAAAGATCCCTTCCATTTAACGAACGTGTCAACGCAAATGTTATTCAACATTTACTCTTATAGAATGACAGCAGCTGGGCAGGATTGTAGTACAAATGTACTAATAGAATTGACAATGTCAGGGCGATCCACTATTTATTTGATCATTTCAGACAATGAATGAGTTAATTAAATAAATACGACGCTAATGAAGTATGGAAGGTCAAGACATAATACGCCAATAAGTAGAAATCTATAATTAAAGTCTGAATCATAAAATTATGGTTTGTGTCATCAATATATAATGATACAAAATGATATATTTTTTAATTAAGCATGGTAATTATATTTAATAAAAATGACTTACCAATATATAAACAGAACGCTGGAGGTCGATGGTCACTTAACCCGTTATCCTTATACTGAACTTGATATTCATATACTGAAATTTGAAATAGCAAAATAATACTGTTCTACATTGGTAGAACACTATGATTGATTGCCTTGCAATCTAACGTAAAGTAGGCAGTATTTCAAAGATTATTATAAAGAAAACGAACAATATTAAAAACAATAAATCAGTTAAATAGGCTTCATTGGTATAATCACGTGAACAGATGTTTCTACTTACACCTGTCAATCGGGAAACGATGGATAGTGTTGAAAAATAATACATTGCAAAGGGTAATCTAGTGATATCAGAAAAGTGTGATACATTATAAAGAGGCTATCAGAAGCCGTAGATTAAAGAAGGTCGACAAAACACTGCACAAAAAAACCCCAAAGATTGAGAAACATGAGCCCAATATTTGATATCGCTCAGTATAGCAAAAATATACCACGGAGAGGCCAAGAGATGGGTTTATATTTAATTATTCCGTGGTTTCGTAGGAAATAGAAGTGGAAACTGAGTAAACAATGATGACCCCATGATATGTAATAATATAATTGTTATTAATCTGTTTTTGAGAACACGAGCCCCATATTAGATCTCGCCCAATAGGAACATCACGGAGTAGCAAATAAATGAGTCTACTGTTAATTACCCCGTGGTTCGTCTGAGTAGGAGGTGACAATTGTGCAAACACTGATGACTCCCAAGATATGTAATAAGATAATTGTTATTTACTTGATTTATCTTTACCTCATGTCTTATTTACGTTATTTGCGTATTATAAAGGTGTCCAACACATATTGTGTTATGTTTTTGGTTTGTTTGTCTTCGTGTACCCTATGTTTCTAGTTTCTCTGGATTGTCCATTTATGAATGCACCTTCGGTATTCTCTGACAATTTTTTGAAACATTGGTTCTCAATGTTGTTCATGGGAGTTTTGTGCTATCTTTTATAATTATTTATAATTGATTTGACTTAACTAACTACTGTTATCTTATCTCTCAGAATTGTGTAACATAATAAGAAACACCACAATTAGGAGAGATAGCAGAGCATTACTTAAAAAAGACAAATCATATCATCCATCAAGTTCACTTCCATCTAATCGGTATTTACGCGTGTACTTTCTTCCAGTACGAAAGAACACCTAAGTGGAGATGACGACCACTATAAGTTGTTTTGCCTTGGAAAGCACTTTCTGGTGCCATTTTTTTATTATTATGTTACTTAATTATGTAACGTTTTCTATTATTACAGTTGTCAAAACGGATCTCCAGAAATACCATCATACCAGATTTTCTAGAAGTAGCGCTAATCACATGCGACTATCAAAAACGCAAAATGCCTCCTGGAGACTTACTTCTAGTTCTCATTAAAACTTTTGATTTATCTACCGCTGATTATCTGCATCTCGTCTGTTCAAATTAACTTGAAGTAAAGGTTACCACTGACATTCAAATGCCAGCTTTTTACCTTGACCTTCATCTTGAAATCAACAACGGAGGGATGTTAAAAACAAAACTACGACAAACACTAGGACTTCACTTTACCAATTGTCAATTTGCCTTTCATCATTAGCAATATTCCAACATCACCATCGTATGGTGTTTACATTTTAAAACTCGTACGATATATAAAAGGATTTTCTGGACAGTGATCAGTTGCTGACGCAAAAGCTACCCAAACAAGAATACGTTGCTCCTATTGTGAAGTGAACGCTACAAACTTCTGTAATAAAAACAAAAATGGTTCTTCACAGTTAATTAATATATTCAGTAATGAGTCAATTGTCTTTCCGCACTAAACTATTTTTCTGTAGATTTCATATAAAACTATTACCTCTCTCAATTTTTATGAAATTGTCAGCAATAAAAGCAGAGATAGATATAGTTTCTTCTTATAATTTTCATAGAATTGTATTTCTACATTTCTTTTAAACGTGATTTAAAACACGATGTTTTTTTATCCAAAACTGGAAAAACGTAAAACCAGTTTGTCTTTGATGGAAGTTTTTAACATTGCATTAAAATTCAGAGTCTTCAGATTTTAATAACTTTTAAATGCATCTATTGTGCGTAAGCATCTATTGTGCGTATGTGTAAGGCATACAAATCAATAACGAGTATATCCACCGCGTTTATTGTGAAGTTCTGTAAGACGCCTCGTCATGCTTCGCACAAGACGCCTAAGCCGTTCTTGGGGGAACTGTTGCCACTCCTGTAAGATAGCAGTTCTTAATTCGTCAATATTTTGACATTTTGGATTGCGTTGGTTAATTTTTCGGCCAATAAAGTCCCATACATGCTTTATAGGGTTCATGTCTGGCGACATCGCAGGCCATGGAATTGTCTGAACAGCCTCTTGCTGTAAAAAATGTTGTACAATTCGGGCTCTATGTGGCCTGGCTTTGTCGTCCATGAACATTGGCCTGTCAGCCAACGCATGATTGTCGAAATGGGGGACTACGCGTGGAGCGAGCACATTGTCACGGTATTTTTGGCCTGTCAGATTACCATCAAGATCGTACAAGTCCAACTTACAGTCAACGGAAAAACAACCTCAGACAGTTACACCCCCACCCCCAAAAGCAGTTGTGCCCACAATGTGGTTGTCCTGAAATGAAGTGTTTCGGTGGCGCTAAACCCTTGCACGACCGTCGGTAGGGCGTAACAAAAACGACTTTCATCAGACGAGTGGACCCGTCTCCATGTGCGAATAGTCCAACCCAAATGATCATCTGACCAGTCAAATCGAGCATGACGATGACGTAATGTCAACTGTGGACGTGTTATGGGTCGTCGCGCTCGCATTCCCTGATGGTGGAGGCGTCTGATTACAGTGCGTGTGCTAATGTGGCATCCAAACGCTAAATTACCACGAAGTGCACCAGCTGTACTGAACGGCCGTTGCCGCGCTCGTCTGAATATGACCCAGTCCTCTCTCGGCGTCGTTTTGCGAGATATACCTGCACGTGGACGGTCAGTAACATTCCCCGTTTGACGAAAACGCTGCATCAGTCGTACAATGATGGAATGGTTAACTCTGAAGTGGTCTGCCACCCTTCTATGGCTAAAATCACCGCTATGCATGCCAACAGCTTGCCACCTTTCTGGTATGGTTAATTTTCGCCGCACCATACCAAACCAATAGAAAATGAAACTTAAAACTCTACACAAAAAAACCCAGCTTTCGTTCGCAAACACAAATGTTGAAAAGTCCACGTGGCATTTTACACATAAATAAGAATCGATCAATAACCTGTTTCACAGGCAAGTAAATATGTGTGTACAGGTAACGTAAACAGCAAACCGATTTGAAATAAGTTCATTATTAGAAAATATATTATTGAAACAAATCAGGTGGTACTTATCTTTTGTCGGACTGTATATAATCAGAGAAAAAAGTGACATCGAAAATTGACATTTGTGATTAAACCATAAATCCTCTTGATGAAAGTTCTATAAAAAAAATGCGTGAAATATGGATATAATATCTTATTAATTCTGTTTTCAAAGGTAAAATTTTGAAGGAATCCTATAAAAAATTTTCTCAGGAGAATGTTTTGAAAATAAGTAATTTTATATAAATTATATATAAAAGTATCTTAATGTGGGCAGACTTTTGATCCGTCAATGTAGAAGTATCTAACAAGTCTGAAAAATGGTGAACTAAGTCTGGCATAAAAGTAATTATCAATAATTATTAATCCACATGCGAATTCACTCTTAGACTTCAGACTGATCTGTCACGAATACTTTACCAAGATGTATCTCGTCGCGTCCTTAGAGATGCATACATCTCACTTGAGGTTGTCTTTTCCAATGTTTGCGTCTGTCTGTGACATTGATACATTTCGGAGGGAGTTCCACGTTTTCAGGAAAAGCTCATTCATGGATGTTGTCGTGTACACAAGGGATATATATGTTTTCTGCTTTCAAAGATTAACATGTCTTATTAGATGATAAACATAGGCTAGTCCTGATATTCAATCCTTTTTGTTATTTTGAATATATTATGAGTCCCTTTGTAGTTATTAGAGAAGAATATGCCATATTTCTTCATATATCACTTTAATCTTTTACTATATCTGTTTATCTGGTTCAATCTAAATATTGCTTAAGCTTCGATTCAGGTGTGTGATATTGTTCCTAGGAATCTGTAGTATTGGTCAAACTGGCCATAGTCATACGAGGTACTGCTGTTGCTTGTCTTATAATGCCTTCAACATCGGTGTCTTTTTTCTGCATTATATTGTCTTTCACTTTATTGCAAAAACAAAACTGCTTCTAATTACCTATCTTATGTCCATTTCCATTAAGCAACGATCGTCTTCTTTTCTGTTTTGTTGTTTTTCTATTCTCTTTCACAAAGAGGTTTGACTATTCCTACAAGGGGACATAATTAAAGCAATTAACTTTTAATTAGTAAATATGTACATACAGTTAATGTACAGATACAAGGAGTATATCAAATATATCTAATCCAGAAAAATCTAAACTAGTGAGTAATTGCTAATGGAAAACACAATAAAGTAGCATCTCAATATTGTCATTCGCTATAAACCTGCTAGCTGTCCATCATAATGATAGATCATCATAGATCAATATGTTATCTGTTAGATTTAAGATCTATAAAGTTACATTATTGAAATTAGACATTGTTTACAGTTCAGTAGGATCAAATAATATATTTGGTGTCACGTAAAAACACAGGAAGGGAAGTTATAGAATGGTCTTCAGTGATGGAAATCGTATTCTAGCAGGATGCAAGAAACTCCATTTTAAATACCTTATCCGTTTGATCATAACATGGGAACCGTTATATTTTTGGTTATTGTATTCTGTGGTGATTACCTATAACTGGTTTGTTTTCTCCATTATTGCCTGATCAAGGTACGCTGCTGAATTGTAGAGAAGAAGTTGCATTCGTCTGTTGCTATCATTGAAATAGGAACTAATTGTCTCCAAAATACGTTCAGTGATTTTGATTTACCAAGTAATGTATTTATATTTGTGTGTTAAAATTATTAGCTTAAAATAGTATAACAACAGAGAATGGCATTGGGTTGGGCGATATGATCTGTTACCGTACTGGGTAGCTAATTTAAACACTCAACAAGTGGTCCATCAAATAAGAGTAATAACAAAATTACCGAACTCCGAACAATCTAACAAAGGGAAAGTCAAAACTCATAAGTATATAAACAGACAAAATCAGTCAACAACCGCAAATCTGTGAAAACGTAATGTCCCTGACTTGGTACCGGCATTTCTAAAGAAATGGTGGGTTGAATCAGATTTTAAAGCGCCAAACCTCCCCCTTTCATTACGGCTCAAAGATTCCGGCTTTCACTATAACAGTATGTATAACAATACTTGAACAAAACAGGTAAAACAGTTCTCAAAGCATCACCAAGCTCAGTGAAGTAACTGTCAAAGACACTTTTACGTCACACATTGATAAAAAAATATTTTTGACATTTTTGTTGAAACCTTATCTTTATACATTTTCACTATATGAAAATCCATCGTTTATAATCTCTTCTGCAGAGACGGAATATATTTCGACAAGATCTTGGTATCGGAATATAAACTTTTTAAGAGATCGAATAAGGCGAATCTTTTCATAGCCCTGGTCCAGTAGCCTGTTTCTCAGACAAAGATGGCGTTTCGGGAAATCAGAATAATTGCTACTGGCCCTTGCATAGCGAATCAATTGCGAGATGTAAACACCATATGCAGGAGAAGCTGGTATATTGCTGCACATATTTGGAAAATTTATGATCTTAAAATTGAAGTCCCGTTTATCATACATTTTAGTACTGATTTGACCACTGTCGTCAAATTCGAGGTATAAGTCCAAAAATGATGCGGACGAAGTGGTATCTGTGGTCTCTTTAACTTCCAGCTCTGGAGGATATATCAATGGAAGAAATTCTGCAAATCTAGAATTATTGATAGATAAAACGTCATCAATATATCTGTATGTGAAATTAAAGGCTCTAGCCTCATGAATCTTCTTATCTTTTACAAGCTTTTGAAGAAACTCCGACTCATATGAGTATAAAAATAAATCGGCTAGAAGAGGGGGCACAATTCGTACCCATTGGCATGCCGACGACCTGCTGAAACAGTATCCCTCCAAAGGAGACAAATATGTTATCGATGAGGAACTCCAGCATACTGATCACTTGTTCCTCGGAGTAGCATGTTTTACCTTTATGAATTTTGTTTGAAAAATATGTGGAATTGTAGCCTAACACAGCACATTTTGAGCCATAGTTTCTATGACTGAACGCTTTGTGAATTGTTTCTTTTAAGCGGGTTTTTAATTTGTCATGCGGTAGGGTGGTATATAGAGTTGAAAAATCAAAGTTTTGATGGAGGATACCTGAGAGAAAGATCTTGATTGAAGGTTATCCAAAAGATCTTTAGAGTTTTTCAAAATCCACATGTGATTTATGCCACTACGCGAGTAAACAGATTCACAATATTTATGTTGTCCCTCTTTTACTGCAGACATAATCTTTGTCAGGTGAATAGACAATTCTTTCGTCGAACAAGTTGATGATCCCGTTATGTACCTTTCTTTGTAAGGTGTCTTATGGAGTTTAGGTATCCAATATAAATAAGGTAAATCCTCAGACTCTTTACCAGAGGGAATGTTTAAAGAGGTCATGAATGATCTGTGGTTAGCTAGGATTTCATCTTTGTCGAACGAAGTAGGTTTGTATGTGGTATTACTAGAGGTGTTGTTATTTATGCCTAATTCCTTGATTAGGCATTCGAAGTAATATGATTTACATACAAACACGATATTGTTGGAAGCCTTGTCCGCAGGAACGATAACATATTTGTCATGAAGAGAGGAAAGACACTTAACAGCTTCTTGGTTTTTAAATACAGACTTAGGTCGACTATTAACACAATTTTTGAGTTTGTGAATCCGACCTTGTACTAGAGACCTAATTGTTCTAATCCAGTCTGACAAGTACTCTAACTCAGGATCTTGGTCTACTTCTCTCTTTATCCACCTTCTGGCATAATCTTCAACAGTATCCATAATTATCTTGAAATTATGTTTCCAATTGATGTGTTGAGGTTCTCTGAATTTAGGACCATGAGAAATCACCTTTGGGAGACTCTCATGTTGAAGTCCTACCTTTCATCTTCATAAGAAAGGATAGAATATACCAAATGGGTAATCATGATCCTTACGTCGGTGAAGGACAGGAAATGCAATGGGAAAATGACAAACAATAATCTACGAAAGATTACACAGAAAACAAAAACAAAATTAGAAACACGCAGTTATGAGCATATGATGATTTATTTAATGATATAGGAAGTTGCTTAAAGCAATGTAAGAAATGGTTCGTCCTTATCAGTACGCTAAATGTAGGGTCATAATGATGTCATGATGATACTCATTGTTTTGTAGTACCTCAAATGGATTTGTATGCAACGATTAGAAGAGGAAATCAAAATTAGAAAATCCCAAGATACAGGCAATATTGGACACAAAACTCAAAACGAAGACACGCAAAGCATAAACACGTGTTTGAACACAGAAAGGTCTGAAAGGTATATTGTTGTCTAAATGATTTACCAAGAGAACGACTACACACACACCACCATCAACCCCCCCCCCCTCTCTCTCTCTCTCTTTCTCATTCCTTTCTTCATTCTCTGTTCTTGTTCAATTTACACATAATAATATGAGAAATATTCATATAAATGTATACTCTATCAAATAATGTTGTAACTTATTTGTACACAGGAGAAGATTTCACAAGTTTATTTAACTTGTCTCTTATCCTATATTCCGTAGTGCGCACAAAATTTGATAAATACGATTTAGTTTTGCACATTTGAAAAAAGAAAACATGCCTAAGCTAAAAAAACGAAAAAGAAAACAGTACTAAAAACTAAACTGATTAACAACATGGACCCCAGAGAAACGTCGACGTTGAACCCATGTCCTCGCGAAGGGTAAGCATTTTTTGTTCTTCCTAAATGGAGGCAATACACGTAGTAGATCAATATTTTTTGAGGCATCAAACGTTGGAACGAAAGCGCAGAGGTTGCAGTGAAAAACTGATTGCTACTGATGAAAATACGAAAAAGCCACATACTGGAAGACCTTCCTTGCCAATGAAAAAAACAAAAAGCAGCTCATTGAACTTCTTTGTCGTGTTTGGAGCACGGATAATTTCGCCACTAAGCTGTTGGGCAAGAACGTAATAACCGTTTCTGATGGACATGCCTTTCATATTACAAGTTATGATGGTACCAGCGTATGTCGCACAGAAATTTAATCAATTGAATCGACACAGGAAGAAACTGATTCACGAGTTGTTCTTTATTGTTTCTATGGAAAACAACAAGGATACAGAAATATTAAAATTCGTAGTCCGGATACCAATATGTTCTTTATCCTTCTTCACTACGCGTTGGAATTACAAGGAGTGACAATTCTCTTTGATACTGGAACTGGAAACAAGAAAAGGTTGATAGATATAACCAAATTAGCACAGCAGTACCAGCAGGAATTGTGTACAGCACGTTTAGGCCTGCACGCGTTCACACGCTGTGATGCAACGAGCGCATTTAAGGGGATTGGAAAAGTCAAGCCAATTAAGACATTGCAAATGTCACCCCAATTCGAAAGTGCTCTTGCACAAATTGGAGCTTCCTGGCAAATTACAGAGGATTTGTTTTTGCAGATGGAGGCTTTTACCTGCTTGTTGTATGGCGGTAAAGAGGTCTCCTGTGTGAAAGATTTGCACTATAATAAGATCAGGGGAAAGTCCTGTTCAACGGGTGAAGCGTCTGATGCCTCAAAAATATTGTTCTAGGTGTATTGCCTCCATGCAGAAACTGTCTGAGAGAACATCTGAAAAGAGTTAACTATCAGGTAGGAATTTGGAAAAGACCCCATATTGCAAAACCAGTATATCCGGAGCCTACTCATAACAATGGTTGGCAGTGTGTTGACGGGATGATGGAACCAAATTGGATGTCTGGTGATTTCATTCCACAACAACTCGCCAACGTTTTAGTCGAGGAAAATATTGCAGGTTTGACAGAAAGCGATGAAAATGATGATGAATTCGACGATGTTTTATACTCGTTGATTGATGGTGAAGAGGAAGAATAGTGAGAACTGTTTTGGTAATTTTCAATACTTTTTGGGTGTTTGCAATACTCATTCCTCATTCCTCAGACCATGTTTCTAAGGATATAAAGCGAGTTTCGTCAAATTTTACGTGTTTTTTAGAGAGGTAGGGCTAATATTTTGCTATGTTTTGTTAATCAGTAGGTAGAAGGAACATAATTATTCCCTTTTTACATTGTTATAGTACCCAGATACAAAAATCAAGCGTCATTATGATGCGGTATCCTTTATTTTATTAGTAAAATTAAGATATATGCAGAATCCTGTGAAAATCTGCAAAATTGAAAATATCCCATTTTTCAAGTATTTCGACCACATAAATAACTTCATAAAGGATTACTAGTGCTTGATTTATTAAATGTGATATATTTGTGTGGTTTAGTATAAAAAAGATCACAATTTAGTACAAAATATTTTTTTATCTAAACTTTTAAGGGAAAACATATCCTTTTTTTCATTTCAGGAATGGGAGTAGTAGGTTTTTCACGTCTAACAAAATTTGATAGCTCCAAAGTGTATATATATTGTATTCACTTGAAAGGTAATTCTATAAGCTTTCATTTGATACCATATTGATATACTTTCAAGACTGTTTGGTATTCATTTAATGCTCGCAAAGACAAAAATTGAAAAAAATCAAAAAATCCCCAAAAAGCTGCGACGGGGTGTAAATATTAGCCTCAAACGGCAAGTTCTTCCCAAAATTGTCAAAGTTAACATGTTTTTCCCTCAAGAGGATACATAGGAGGACTTAAACAAATATGTTTACTTCGAAGGTGGGAGGTGTGGTGTGCGGGGGGTTATGCTAGCCCACGGACTAATACTGATGAGAAAATATTATGCGATTTTCGGCAGGGTAAGGGGTAATATTTTGCCGCTAGAAGCCCTTATACAAGATGGTACTAGAACAAATTTTATTTTAAGATGTCTCTATAACATAACTTCAAACGACAAATGTATAATTTGGTTGTCAATTTATACTATGAAAAAGATAGTACGCGCTTTGTGCTAAATAGACCTAAAATCGGCAAAAATCATAATATTCCATTTTTCTGCAATCTACACTACAAAGCGTGTTTTTGATGATATAATGGGTTTAATTTTCCGTAAATGCAATAGATTTAATAAATTCAATATAAAAAAATCATCAAAGTTGTGTAATATTTTGTCTATTCAAAACAAAAGGCGAAAAATCGCGGTTTTTACGCAATTTTATTAGGGGTAGGGATATATTTTTTGCCTCCTACGATTACTGAACTTCATAAAATATTTGAACGATAATATAATCAGCTATCCACCAAACCAATTTTTTTATATTCTAATAGTTGTTCGTAAGCTACAAGACCTCGGCAACAGTGAAGAATGAAAAAATCTGAAAATCCGGCAAAATTGTCGAACGGATGTGAAAAAAGGGCTCAACAATGCAAGTTCGTCCCAAAATATTCAATGTTAACATGTTTTTTCTTAAAAGGACATATCAAAGGACAAAAACAATTTAGTGGGGTTCGAAGGTGGGGGGATGAATGGTAGGCTATCACAGCCCATGACCTACAATGAATTAAATTAAATTAATAAGATTTTCTCCAGAAGTTCGCAACTTTGCTGCCACTTTAATCAGAACAGTTGTGGTTTAATCTAAGAAATAATGTATTAACTTGTATTCATAGAAGCGGTAGATTCATCTAAAACGTTTGCCACGTCACGTGAAAATTTATTAGTTGTATTTACATGATTATGATATACCTATATATAGAAGTCATGGTGTTTAACGCAACTTTCAACAATATTTCAGTTATATCGTGGAGGTCATTTTTATTATTGGATGAGACCACGGTTCTTGGAGAAAACCACCGACCTGCCGCAAGTCACTGATAACTTATATCACATATCGTTGCATCGAGTATGTCTATATATTAGTTGACTTTAAAAGCGGGGGATTGCCATATTATATTGCTATGACAGTCATGTTTACCAAGGACCGACAGTTAGTCGTCCGACATAATGGGTAATATGTGCATTCATTTTTATAAATCCAAATTAGCCTACACGAGTTCGGTTTAATTGTAACACACAAATTAGAAACCTTAGTCTCTACTCCTATTTTTGCAGAATATTCTTTATTTATTATAGAACGTCAACATACGAAAATATGTTGTTTTAATGTAAGGAATAAGATCTTCAAGAAATATAAATCTATGGATATTTTAACTTTATTTTGAAATACGGAAGATATAACACAAACCTATGATCAAAACTTGAAATATAGCATGCTATATTGTATTGCATAGCCGAGCCATGACGAGTCTGTAAATTGAACTACATTATAGTATTAATTACAGTGGAAATTGTTTTCAGTAAATTAAGAAAAAACAATTTATTTCATGTCACACCAACGAGATGTTGATTGTATCCAATATATTTCCTTAATTATTTCTTTAGATTGTTTATGAGAAGGAATCAAAATTGAATCAAATTCATCAATTCTGATTTATTTGCTTTTGCAATTCGTTAGCTTAATAAACTAATGTATTATTAAAACCAAATGCATGTAACAATAAACAATGGCTGTTTATTTGTTTAACAAGAACACTGAGTAACCAAATCTGACACATTATCGAGTCATTGGACAATGCAGATAAATAAACAACATTACTACAAACGGAAACACACGGTAATACATTCTAACGAACACAATATTGGAAGAACAAACAAATTACAACATCAAAAGCAATATATTTGTTCCCAGTGAATTGCTAACTAACATAAAATAAAAAAATCATTGTATGGTCAGTCCTTCCTCAATTTAAGGCTATTAGTTACATCTTTGGTGTCTTCAAACTTTTCATTCTTAAGCGTAGGTATATATATCGCATGCATCATGTTGGAAATTTATCGAGTACACCTAGTCAGGGTCGACAATCGAGCTCACAGCTTTCGCTATGACAGTCAACCACAATATATAAATATAAATGCACACGTACCATTTAATTGCGGCAGCGTCATTCGTCTTGAGGTTAAACAGTAGAGGTGATGTAAAAGACACTTATGTAGCATACGTCCACGGAATTTTACCTAAGAAAGCATGGACGATACCACAGAGTTAACCAACAGCCGTAAATACAGGCAGACAACTCACTACACAGAACACTAAAGAGAGCAACAAGAATCCCACAAAAAGTGGGGTTAACCAAAAGCCGTAAATACAGGCAGACAACACACTACACAGAACACTAAAGAGAGCAACAAGAATCCCACAAAAAGTGGGAATGAACTCAGGTACACCGGAATGAGACGATGTTTCTGTTCCACTATTGTAACCCGTCGTGTTATTGTTAAACGACACGAACATCATGTGATTGTTGGACGCCAATATTAGTTAATATATGCAAATAAACTAAATTGTACATGACCCCTCTACAGCGCAAATGGAAGTAAAAGCGAATCGTAGCAATTCTCACAACACGGAAATAATAACATGCAGACAATTACTAAACAAAATGAAAAAGACAAAGCGATAACGACTCTGGAATTCCTGAGTGGAAAGCTCCACTAGTGACAGATGTGGGTGGTGATAGCTTGTTATGTTAAGTAATGAAAGAGGAGAAGTTGATGGGATTGTGATAACGACAAACGGCCATGTTACATTGGTATTCCGTAACTGATATTCGATGATGGACACAAAATGTACTACGCTTTGACTTCAGCTTAACGACTAAGAATTGTGTATATAAACGATACAATACAACATTGTGCCTTGGAGATAAATATTATCTGACCTGTGTGAAAACAATACTACATTTAACTTATTGATTTCAGGATATGCAAAAAAATACTGTAAATAATACAAACAACATATGTCTAAGTAGTTAGAGTATAGTTATAATCCCCAAGAGGTTGAAATTATTATCGTAACATAAAAGAAATGAATATGGACTGTTCGTATCTTCACGTTAAACGTACAAGCAAAGTTAAGTACAAATCCATTAATTTCTTGCTTTAGATAATGGAGCGTAATTGTACATAATAGATAAATATCACATAACTACTTTCAAAATCGCTTTAAAATCTGATTCAACCCACCGTTTCCTTAGAAATGCCTGTACCAAGTCAGGGTCATTACGGTTTTCACAGTTTTCCGGTTGTTGACTGATTTTGTCTGTTTATATACTTATGAGTTTTGACTTTCCCTTTGTAAGATTGTTCGGAGTTCGGTAATTTTGTTATTACCCTTATTCAATCAAATTCTGTCCAGATAATAGTTTACTGTATACAGTCTTATGTGATCAAGTTTGTATATTTGCTATGATTTATCTGATAAAATATATGATCCATCAATGTCTAATATACATGCAGATAGATCTTAAAAACATGGATCTTGACAGGTGCAATATCAATAGAAATGGAAATTACGTTTATATGAGTAACATGGTGGGTGTCTTATAAGAAGCAGGAACTTTATATGAGTAACATGGTGGGTGTCTTATAAGAAGCAGGAACTTTATATGAGTAACATGATGGGTGTCTTATAAGAAGCAGGAACTTTATATGAGTAACATGGTGGGTGTCTTATAAGAAGCAGGAACTTTATATGAGTAACATGGTGGGTGTCTTATACGAAGCAGGAACTTTATATGAGTAACATGGTGGGTGTCTTATAAGAAGCAGGAACTTTATATGAGTAACATGGTGGGTGTCTTATAAGAATCAGGAACTTTATATGAGTAACATGGTGGGTGTCTTGTAAGAAGCAGGAACTTTAGATGAGTAACATGATGGGTGTCTTATAAGAAGTAAGAACTGATTACCCTTTGCGAGCACATGAGTTCCCACCGGTTGTTTTTCTGGTGGAGTCAGTGTTGCTCATACTTTTTTTGTTGTTGTCCTATTATGTGTTTTTACGTTCTGGGTTCCGTGTTGTGATGTCCGTTAATATTTCTGCAAAAAAACGATGTCCGGTTCGTCTTTACCTCCAGATATTTTTAGAACGGCTCACGTTTTAGTGTCGTTATTTGTGTTTGTTTATGTATAGTGGTGTCCAACACAAATTGGGTAGTGTTGTTTTTTTGTGTGCCCTATGTTGCCAGTATATCTGAATTGTCTATTTTTGATTGCCCCTTCGGTATTCTCTAACGTTTATTTACAACGTTTTTTTTCTCATATCGTAGCAGTGTCAGAACACTAAATGTCTACATACAAAGAAAATATTAATGACTATGACAAGCGTTATTACACTTGTGATAAGGTCGGAACTATTTTGTAGTATTACAGTTGACACATATATTTGTTAAAATATACTAATATCTGATATTAAAAACAATACGTATTTACATATTTGCACGTCTCCGCTATTTAATGATACACTTTTTGAAAATATTAAGAAAGAGTTGAAGATACCGAATGTGTAAGCATACGCTATAAATTGAAGAGACACAGATACATCGTAGAAAGAGGCAAAACTGATACCCTAACACACCAATAAATACTTATTTCATATATCGGAGATTAAATCTGTGGGATTAGTGATCACCAGTAGCTACTAAAATGATATATTATTTCTAAAAATGTGAAATAAATTAAATCTTTTTTATCAGTTTTTTGCAATGACGATCCAGATGTTGGACATGAATTTGTACTTAATGACAACGCTTAATATTCAAGGTATGTTTCTTTGGAAAAACCATACACCAGAGTAATCGACCGAGAAAGGCTTTTATTAAGAAATATATACAATCAGGAAACTAATTACTAATTCAGTGATAAGGTTAAAATAGCAAGATATCACAAATTGATCAACATATACATGGCATAAAGCCCAATGTATTTTTAAGATTAAGACTAAAACTGCGCAACATTATGTCGTATGTGCCCTCCATATGCACTAAGATACAAGCTACGATGTCACCTGCCAATCGATCGACTTAATTAAATCAGAATGGTTCTCTTACTATGATTATTGTATTGGATTTTGGAACTGCTACGATGGTGTGTTTTTTGTTTTCGCACTTTTTTCAAATGTTTTTTGTTTGTTTGTATATTTTTTTGTGTTTGTTTTTGTTTTTATTTTGTTCGTTTCTCATTTCATTATCGCAATGCCGCTAAAATCGGACTCGATCTGACTAATGTAGAAACTAGATTCATCACTTTCAAGTGCAGCTTTCTAGCGGTGATCCCGACTAATAACATGAGTTGTGAAATGAAAACAGCATAAGCTGTTGCTGCTGGAATACTGCTACTGATGAATGACCTTTCTTGTATTTTCATTGTAGACATGACATTCAATAACTGCAATTTTAAAATAGCTGGGGAGAATTGTTTGCTTGGTAACTGTGTATGAATTGAACACTTTGTTGACCATAAACATTATAACATGCCAATGAGAAGACAGAAGAGGTGACCTATAGAGAGCCATAGGTTTTCTGCGAAGTGGTCTTTCCCAACGACAATATACTGCAGAAGTGTAGCGTTAGCCATACAATACTCGGAAGTTTCTGGGCAACTTACCAACTGACTAAGTGTAAGACGGAGACAAAGAAGTATCCGAAATACAACAACCCGTCATATAACATTGCTAGCAAAACGAAATTGGGTGCTATGCGCAATCACGTTGAACAAGGATGTGGATTTCTACACAGAATGTTAGAAACTAACCTCATGCATGTGATGTGCATTCACGAAAACGATTCTTGCGTCCCCAATTTACATTACACCACCGCAATTATCGTATTTAGTTTTGCCACACGTTTGTTCGATCTTTAGTTTTCTGTGTAATGTTTTGTAGATCGTTGTTTGTCCCGTTGACCGTTTCTGTTGGCCATTTTATTGTCTGTTCTTTTTTTATTTACAGTTTTTGATTGCTTATTTGGTATCTTCAAAAATTTCTTTATTGCCAATGGTCATGTACCCCGTATTAGACCTGTTATCTTTACAAATGAATCAAGGCTGCACTGAGATGTTCATAATGGGATTATGCTATGGTTTTTGTGTAACATTAGCTATGACAGATCTACAGATCTTTCTTTGATCAGAAAATGATCGATTTAAGATACCGTGAAGAAATTCTAGTCTGTATCGCTAAAAGTTATCCTGGTGCAATTTGAAGTGATTTCATACTGATGGATGAGAATTGGTTGAAATGATATTTTTATTTACTCATTTACCACAATGTGAAGCTGTTCCCAAGTAGTTATCCATGTTATTACAATTATTCATTGTAATAAATTAATTCTTTTTTTCTTAATGTAAAATTAAGTGTTTAAGTGCTTGAACTTTTTGTTCCAAAATACCCCCGTATTGCATTTCTGTCAAATTCGATGGATTAGAATACCGATCATCTTTAAGCTGATCAGATCGAAAAGTTAATTAGTTGAATAACATAGATGTATTTTTATACAATTTGTTCAAACCATAAACATTAAATCATTTTTGACAACTAGTAATTGCAAAAACACCTACATATATTTACTTATTAAGGAAAGTTTGAAGATACTAAAGGGTACTTAACCTATAAACTGACGTGTGGGAGTCATTGACATTTTATAAGGAGAATTTATTCGTGGAAGCCAATTACTGCATCATTTAGTATTTTTAAAATGAACACTTCTCGATAAATGGTCTCCAAGATCAGTACAAGGACAATACCCCAGTATATCAGCCTGTCTGAGAAAAGTTGAAACAATCACTTAATTGCAACGGGTTTCTTTCACCTACACAAAATGAAATCGTTGACGTCCAATTATTCATTTCGTGCACCTGACCAGATGGAAACAGTATTAGACTGTCGGACACATGTTCACAAAATCAATACATAATTGCGATTTCCCAAATTTTAGGTAAATCACATCTTCATTACAACATACATTTTAAGCATATGTTCAAAGAAAGATAACTGTATTACATTCCTAAATCATTCTACGATCCGCGAAATAATACTTTAAAAAATTTACATAGTTACTATTATAAGTCGATACATATATATATAACTGATATAACGCCGCACCATGTATATGTATGTCCCAAGCCTGAACCTGGATTTCCGACGTCATGTTTGCTTTGTGCTATTTAAGTTGCTTGTAAATGAAATGTTTGCATGAATATGGTCAAGGTAGCATCTTCTTCACTTTACAAAATTGTAATCCTCCAATAGAAATTAAAGCATTGCACAAAACAAAAAAACTAATCTATGATCTGTAATCTCAAGCTTATTGCAGACTTTGTAGACATCGTGCCTATTAATAATGAGATAACAAAATAGCACATGATAGATATGAGTCCTCGTGGTTAAGTTAAAATCATCACTTCTAAAGTTTTACGGTCTCCACCATGACATGGTTAACGGTTACGGAATATCTGTGTCACAAATGACCATGAATTATGTTCCTTTTGTCGCAATCACAATTTGGTCCTATCCTCATTAATGAATTACCACCGGGTTCATACCAACAGTAATAGGACATGGGAGTAAGAACTGTGTATTTTCCCGGAGCATCTGAGTTCATTCTTGCTATTGGTGGGTTTCATGTTGCTCGATTTTTAGTTTTCCTGTGTTGTGTTTTGTAGATCACTGTTTGTCCTTTTGTAAATTTATTATAATATATGAATTATTATAGGTGCTCAAAATTACATGTATTGAAGGAACATAGTTATCTTATATTCTAATATAGCGTAGTGTTTTCGCTTTGTAAATAAACATATTCTCTAAATAGCACAATTATTTTTAGGACATGCGGTATTGTTCACTATCTGATCGCGTAAACTACCAATTAAAGTAATGAACATAGAAATTAATAATGTTTTCTTTGAATCTTAATGGAATATTAGTCTTAACTATGTTGTTTAAGAAGTCATATTTTCTGGAATGTTGCCGTCCGTCACTAACGGCTCTTACGGCTGTTCCGTTAACTTCGCAGCAGTCCCTTGAAAAAAGCACATGTTGTTGCGTCAACGTCTTCTCCGATTACAAACAACATACATGACCGTGGTGTACACAAACATAAAAATTTTCGAATTTTTTCTTGACATATTTATTTTTGGCGGAAAACAACTATCTATCGACTTTTGTAATTTGTCGCCATCCTGTGACGTAGTTTACAAGGAACGCTGGTGACATTGACAAAAACTGGTTACTGATCTATTTTACGATTTTGTGAGCATTTTACTTGTTTAAGTAACTAAATACAAAATGCCATCAAGTTGGAAAATATCAGTAACTTAACAACAGCACCGTTTAGTTATTAATGTAGGAAAACTACTGTAAACATGTTATCACATGCATTTCCATTATTTCTGACTTCCATTCAAAATATAAGTTAGATTTTTCCTACTAGAATCGAAATGATTCATGGAAACTATAGTTTGTATAACATAGGTAATATTATTTTCGTTTAATTAGACATTACTTTTCTGTAATTCGTCGTAGAATGCGAAATTTCGGGGGATGGGGGGTAATCGGAATAACCAAACCCTTCGGTATCCATAAGGCCGCATTGATTTACAAAATTACTGTAAATGCCCTATTAGAATAGAAATAATTTCCCCTGTCATGTTGTAGGCTCATTTTAACATGGTTAGGCATTATATTTGTCTAAATTTTACACCTCACTTTCGCCCAGTGTAACATATCGAAACATCTAATGCCTCCTCATGTTAAAATGAGCATAAATTATGATATGAGCGAATTATTTCTTAATTATTGATATAATTTTTACATACGCAAATACTTATTACTGAATGTATGCCTTGTACATGTAAAAAGGGGAGAGCTTGTATAGCCTGTTGCTCAATCCCATGCATATACAGATGTGGAAAAAATTTATTTAAGACAAAAACAATCGTTGTGTGTTCCTTTGTCCTTTATCTTTTGATCATTGCATTGTTTGTCCTTCTTCGATTTACGGCTTCTGATTACACCTTCGGTAACGTCAAGCTTGTTCTATCATACGATTGTAATTGGATCTGTATCTAACCAGGAAGTTACCTATGTTGGAGGTGAATTGTTGACCAATATTTCATAGGTGAAATCTTTAACTACAATGTAATAAACTATTTCTCGGGCTGCACGAGTTGTAAGATCACAAAGGACTATCAACAGTACACATGACATTATGAATATACCAACTAGCCTATACAATACATCAATTATACAAGCTCTTATGTTTATAAATAAGGTCGGTCAAGCTCTTATTATTCTTACCAATGAGGTGGATTATTGACGTTTATTTTTACAGGACTTTCATCGTTCTTTTTAAGTATGTTGTGCTCTTCATACAAATGGTCTGCCTGAATAATTAAAATAGTATAATGTTCTGTGTGTATTTAAACTGTATCTAACCTCTCACCTTCAGAGTCATCAACTAAGGATATGTATTTGCCATATATGGTTCTTTGTCGGTTAATTTCAGTACTAATAGCTTTGACTGTTTGCCTCTCCAAAACAAATACCAGATATTTTATCAATTATGTTGTTGATTTGTATTTAGAAGTAAAAATAAACATGAGGCTTAATGGGGTAAAGGATTTTAAAATACAAACGACTTAAGCAAAAGTTATTATTGATATTTAAATGCAATATATTTGATATATATTTTTGTCCATGTGTCTACTTTAAGCAATTCGGTTTTGTTTTGTACATTCGATGACTGCCGGATCATCAAAGTATGTTCTTTAATGTAATGTAATGTATTGTTGTCAGATGTATTTTAATTGTGATGAGGATCAGATTTGTTTACAAACTTATTATTTTCATTAATTAAAACAGGAAACGATTACATTCTATTCACATTACAATTTTCTACAATAACATTACTTTTTTTTATATTAGAGTTGTTTCAAATTTAGTCATTCATAAAAGTAAGACATTTCCTTGCTCAATCCACATACACTAGTCATTTATTGTTTTGAACATTATTTCAACACAAAATTTGCTCAATTCAATTTGAGTATCATAAACACATGCATTTTGGTATTGCAACTTGTATGGTATTATTTGTCTTTCATTATTGACATGAAATAATTTATATGGTTAATGGACATTGCAACACAGGGATCTCCTGTACTGGGCGATCGCAATACTGGTATACTAGTATTGTGCACAATACTGGTATAAAAATTTGTTCCAGTATTGTGATTTTTTTTCAAAATTTTGTACAATACTGGTATACCAGTAATGTAATTAAGATATTGTACAATACTGGTATACCAGTAATGTAATTAAGATATTGGATTTTTTGTAGTGTATTGGATTGCTTCATATTAGGAGGTTCATGTCATCAACTGTTGAAAAACATACTAAAAGTACAAGTTCATTGTGTATCATTTTATTGGCATTTATAACATCGTATCAGTAATACATCACAATACACAGTGTTATGGTTTTTTTGGTTCGTTCAGAATTTTTTTTTCGGACAACACAAGAGTTAGAATATTTATTCATTTTGTCGCGCAAAGCGCGAATTTTTTTTCCAGAATTTAACATTAGGTTATATGACAAAAACTCTGAATCAGATTATTTTTTCTTTCCTCCACCAAAATCAGAATATTTTTTTCAGCAACATTGGGAATCAGAATATTTTTTTAGAAAAAAACATAACCCCCCACCCCCTTCAAGTTAAATGGTCGTTCCCTTACATAGGAGTCGCACAAATATATAAAAAAATAAAAGGGAAAAATATACACTTTTATTATATTGGTAAATAAAAATGTAGCACACACTCTCCTGTTGTAGATAATGTATAGTAGCTGATGCGTTATTATTTATTGCGGTTTGATTTGTTTTCTGTATACCAGTTACCAGAAATAAGAGTCGAGTGGTCTAGGGCGCTGGACGTAAGGCTAAGCGAATGGTGCTGCAGTGTAACAATGGTGTGGGTTCAAATCCCGTCGAGGGAAGAACAAAAATTTGACAGCTCTAAAATCTAATTCTAACATATATATACGTCTGAAAATTAAACCAAACAATGTTAGAATTAGATTTTTGAGCTGTCAATTTTTTGTTCTTCTCTCGACGGGATTTGAACTCATACCATTGATACACTGCAGCACCAATATATATTTCATTTTCCAGAGATTGACATTGAAGAATATAATGGAATTCATCACCTATCTCTGCATCCATTCACATGTTATACCGTCTATTTCCATGATCACTACTATTCCATCTTCCCGTTTCGCTAGAATACCAGTTTTAACTTTAAATAATTTGTTTTTTTGTCTGTTAAAATATCTAAATCAGGTTCAAATTCAAAATTGTCGTTAAAAATTACATAGCATAACCCCTTTGACGAGTCTTATATATTTTAAACTGGTCATATAATTTTCACTTTATCATGTAGAATTAAAATATTATTCACTCTCTCAAAAATTATATCAAATCCCAATGATCCTAATACTTTCAAGCCAAGAATACTAGTATTGGATATGAGAAGTTTTTTGCATATATTTATTAAAAAAAAAATTAGAAACTTTATATAAATTGAAATTATGTAGGCACGTTCGTGCACGGAAATATGTTTGTTTTGGAAATGCCATGTGTCACAATGATCACTAACATTAGTAAAACTCAACAATGACTGTCCTGAGGTATGGTTTTTTGTACTGATCTGAATTTTTTTTTTAAACAGTTGGACACATTTTTATTTTTTTTCAATTGCAATCAAACTAAATTTGTTTTCCTTATCAAGTCAAAACAATACTCTTAAACCAGATTATTTTTTTTTATACTATAATAAATATGTAAAGCAGAATATATTTTTGTGGCCTATGCTGTGACAGATTATTCAATTTCTATCCATTCCAAATCGTAATATTTTTTTAGGGAAAAACCATAACCCCCCATCAAGTTAAATGATCGTTCCCTAATTCTATTCCAGTATGTATTACCTTATATTAGACGCTAGGATTAGTAGACCTTCAGAATGTTATTGTCATAACCCCCCATCAAGTTAAATGATCGCTCCCTAATTCTATTCCAGTATGTATTACCTTATATTAGACGCTAGGATTAGTAGACCTTCAGAATGTTATTGTCATAACCCCCCATCAAGTTAAATGATCGTTCCCTAATTCTATTCCAGTATGTATTACCTTATATTAGACGCTAGGATTAGTAGACCTTCAGAATGTTATTGTCATAACCCCCCATCAAGTTAAATGATCGCTCCCTAATTCTATTCCAGTATGTATTACCTTATATTAGACGCTAGGATTAGTAGACCTTCAGAATGTTATTGTCATAACCCCCCATCAAGTTAAATGATCGCTCCCTAATTCTATTCCAGTATGTATTACCTTATATTAGACGCTAGGATTAGTAGACCTTCAGAATGTTATTGTCATAACCCCCCATCAAGTTAAATGATCGTGCCCTAATTCTATTCCAGTATGTATTACCTTATATTAGACGCTAGGATTAGTAGACCTTCAGAATGTTATTGTCATAACCCCCCATCAAGTTAAATGATCGTGCCCTAATTCTATTCCAGTATGTATTACCTTATATTAGACGCTAGGATTAGTAGACCTTCAGAATGTTATTGTCATAACCCCCCATCAAGTTAAATGATCGTGCCCTAATTCTATTCCAGTATGTATTACCTTATATTAGACGCTAGGATTAGTAGACCTTCAGAATGTTATTGTCATAACCCCCCATCAAGTTAAATGATCGTGCCCTAATTCTATTCCAGTATGTATTACCTTATATTAAACGCTAGGATTAGTAGACCTTCAGAATGTTATTGTCATAACCCCCCCTCAAGTTAAATGATCGTTCCCTAATTCTATTCCAGTATGTATTACCTTATATTAAACGCTAGGATTAGTAGACCTTCAGAATGTTATTGTCATAACCCCCCATCAAGTTAAATGATCGTGCCCTAATTCTATTCCAGTATGTATTACCTTATATTAAACGCTAGGATTAGTAGACCTTCAGAATGTTATTGTCATAACCCCCCATCAAGTTAAATGATCGTTCCCTAATTCTATTCCAGTATGTATTACCTTATATTAGACGCTAGGATTAGTAGACCCTCAGAATGTTATTGTCATAACCCCCCATCAAGTTAAATGATCGTTCCCTAATTCTATTCCAGTATGTATTACCTTATATTAGACGCTAGGATTAGTAGACCCTCAGAATGTTATTGTCATAACCCCCCATCAAGTTAAATGATCGTTCCCTAATTCTATTCCAGTATGTATTACCTTATATTAGACGCTAGGATTAGTAGACCCTCAGAATGTTATTGTCATAACCCCCCATCAAGTTAAATGATCGTGCCCTAATTCTATTCCAGTATGTATTACCTTATATTAAACGCTAGGATTAGTAGACCTTCAGAATGTTATTGTCATAACCCCCCCTCAAGTTAAATGATCGTTCCCTAATTCTATTCCAGTATGTATTACCTTATATTAAACGCTAGGATTAGTAGACCTTCAGAATGTTATTGTCATAACCCCCCATCAAGTTAAATGATCGTGCCCTAATTCTATTCCAGTATGTATTACCTTATATTAAACGCTAGGATTAGTAGACCTTCAGAATGTTATTGTCATAACCCCCCATCAAGTTAAATGATCGTTCCCTAATTCTATTCCAGTATGTATTACCTTATATTAGACGCTAGGATTAGTAGACCCTCAGAATGTTATTGTCATAACCCCCCATCAAGTTAAATGATCGTGCCCTAATTCTATTCCAGTATGTATTACCTTATATTAGACGCTAGGATTAGTAGACCCTCAGAATGTTATTGTCATAACCCCCCATCAAGTTAAATGATCGTGCCCTAATTCTATTCCAGTATGTATTACCTTATATTAGACGCTAGGATTAGTAGACCTTCAGAATGTTATTGTCATAACCCCCCATCAAGTTAAATGATCGTGCCCTAATTCTATTCCAGTATGTATTACCTTATATTAGACGCTAGGATTAGTAGACCTTCAGAATGTTATTGTCATAACCCCCCATCAAGTTAAATGATCGTGCCCTAATTCTATTCCAGTATGTATTACCTTATATTAGACGCTAGGATTAGTAGACCCTCAGAATGTTATTGTCATAACCCCCCATCAAGTTAAATGATCGTTCCCTAATTCTATTCCAGTATGTATTACCTTATATTAGACGCTAGGATTAGTAGACCCTCAGAATGTTATTGTCATAACCCCCCATCAAGTTAAATGATCGTGCCCTAATTCTATTCCAGTATGTATTACCTTATATTAGACGCTAGGATTAGTAGACCTTCAGAATGTTATTGTCATAACCCCCCATCAAGTTAAATGATCGTGCCCTAATTCTATTCCAGTATGTATTACCTTATATTAGACGCTAGGATTAGTAGACCTTCAGAATGTTATTGTCATAACCCCCCATCAAGTTAAATGATCGTGCCCTAATTCTATTCCAGTATGTATTACCTTATATTAGACGCTAGGATTAGTAGACCTTCAGAATGTTATTGTCATTTTTTATCATTTGTTTCTTATGTTTTATAATATTCTTGTTCAAAACCTGTTCTTTTGGCATATTTCCTTATGTTTTGTTTCATTAATTGACATGGTAGTTCAATATTGTCAACGTCTTTTGGAAATTATGCTTTTTCTAGTGCATATTTAGGGGTCGTCGTGGTCGTGTTCGTATGATGGATGAAATTACAACTACCTATGCACTCAGTGCCTATCAGCACTTACGTTGTGAGTTCTAGTCCCGATCATGACAAGGTGTACTCGATACAACATTATGTGATAAAAGTTATCAGTGACTTGCGACAGGTCGATGGACTTCTCCGGGTACTCCGGCTTTCTCTACCAACAAAACTAATTGCTACGATATTACTGACATATTGTTGAAAGAGGCGTTAAATTCCATTACCATAACGCTAGCATTTTGTTACTCACCATCAAACCACAAGCTGTTTAATTCCATCTATTATTCTTGAATTAAACGACTCGCAAGTATTTCATGAGGATTTATTAACATACAGTAAATTTTATCACCCATAAAATAAATTACAACATATTTCACTATTGTCCTACGATGACTTCAATTCGTCTAAAAGTTCGTTATATTTCGCAATAACGATAGTATCAATGTAAAAATAGACTTCTCCTTATCCTATTTTTAGTTGTTTATACGGGTATTTCGAATGAACTACGGTCACTATTATTGTGGATATAATAATCAGAATAAAGAATGGAGAACAGGAATAATTATGAATAGCTTTGTACTTTGCACTTTTAAAGGGTTATGGTAACGGATTATGGTTATTGTGCTTAATGCCACTTTCCTCAATATTTCAGTAAATTCGTGAATTTGTAGCGGTGACTCTTATTGGTGGAGGAAACCGGAGTACCCAGAGAAAACCACCACCCTGCCACAAATCACTTACAAACTTTATCACATAATGTTGTATTGATTACACTTCGCCATGAGAGTTATTCGAACTCACAACTTTAGTCGTTATATGCACTGATTGCATAGGTGGTTGTAAATCCAACTGCCATACGATCACGACCACAACTACTTCTTTGAATTTAAGAACAATGTATAGGGAAAACTGATTTATTAAATTTTATACAAATGATAGGTTTCTCGTATATGTTTTAATATGATAAAAAATGTCAGTACATGTCTCTAAATAGAATCATGAAAATATTGTAGAATTCATGCACTTTTTTAACAAATGAAGTGCTGCTACTTTTAGTTAAAAAAATACAAAGACAGCAAATTGAAATAAAATGTTCAATAAGACTAATAGATAATTAAAAAAATATATATGTTGTCTTTTCTGCATTACTCTTTGTTACCATTGCATTTTATTTACATGGGGTTAGTGTCAAAGCAGACACTTTGAAATGGCATAGAGCCTAATCATAGAATATCACAGGCCAACACATCGTCATGAATTACATTTAATATATAAATAACTATTACATATTGGCACAAATAATATACTCGTTGGGCAAGGGTATATATATTAACAATATGCCTGAACAACACCTTTAATCACCAATGGTCCGTCTTCATGAAAAAATAGAGCTGGCCACACAACAAATGTAACTTTATTACCACTTTTATTAAATTCCCTGTAAACGCTTTTATCATAAGCTGTGTCTGGAGTTAGCTCTTCATCTAAATGCATAACAGGATCTTGAATAGCCATGCGCCAACAAAGATGGACACACTTTTCAAAAAATGGAGTTTCCGTCAGAATTCCAACCAATTCTTTGCTTTTGTGTACGTATTCCCAATCAGACAAGACAATGTTGTCGACAATTACCTAAATATAAATTTAAAAACAGGAATTGCTGTTAAAATATGCTTTCTGTCTACCATACCACAATTATTATGTTTTTTTTTAAATTATTATGATATCCATTGTTAACTTTCTATTTGGTGTGTATATCTCTCAGTTGATACGATATTCCAGAGATTGTGTTTGTAATCATGATTATTTCCTTGACAGCAGGCCTGCTGCTGGCAAGGAATTCACACAACCAAGGGTTGTCAGTGGTAACGTTGACGTCATCACTTGGAATGTTTTACGGTCGATGTAATAACTATGTTAACCGTTACAAGAATGTCTGTGTCACATGTGCCGTTGTCAAAACCCAGTCCTTCTCTCCTCGTGCGTGACTTATTTCCGAATGTGACTTATAGCCGGATATTTAACATGTGTAACGCGACTCCATTCAAGCACAACAGTGTAGCGGACTGTATCTAGTTAACGCATGGACATGTTTTTCACAAGTAAAATTAAAATTAAAATTGTTCTTGCTTAGGAAAACATTTGTCAAATGTTCATATTCATATGCTGGTAAAACAACATAATAATATTAGAGAAGTATATACCACGGCCACACTAATTGGCATGAAATAACTTCCAAGACCTTTGCAAGTCCAAAGGAGTTTTGGTACAAAGAAGTAGTTCTGCTAATTAAGTAAATGAGAAATAAGGTATATTGATGTAAATGAAAATGAAAGACTATCCAACTATATACTTAGACCTAAGTTAACGGAGAGGAACAGTGCATTTCTTGCTATATATAGATATAACATAAACGCATTTTTGTGAGGGGAATATTTATGAGTATTGGTAATTTGGACATTTTGTCTCTGATCTCGACGAGTGATATTTCCAGCATCAATAAAATGACTCTGTAACTGAAAATTATCGGTCAGAGTGACGTCAAGCACATTATAACGTTACAGATAAAAACAGTTACTGCCGTTTTGAAGGTCTCGACATAAATTATCGCTAGCATCACATGTCGTGCTAACGGACTGTGATACTAGCGACACTGTCTATCTCGGTCTACATACCTGTCGTTATTCTATGTACATGTATGTGTTATGTGTACTTGGTGTATTGTGACACCCCCCTCCCCCTTAAATTAGTTAGATTATTACCTTGTGTTTAAACAAATAGTCTGCATACTCTGCTGCAGTTTGTTTTCTAAATGTGGATATTTCCTTACAACCAGGTATATATATATCATGCTATTAATAAATATAGAAAAAGACACACTTGTAAATTGAAAGTAACTAATACAAACGTATATATCTAATTTAGTGTACACGGCGCGTCTCTAGAACGGCCAACATATTTGACTTCTAAATGTTTAATAGCCATTGGGAACAAGAAAGCCAAAGGGCCTAAGAAGGTCAGTCATACTGAAGTAGTAAAACCTTAGTTTTAAAATTCATTACATGATTTAGGAAGTGCAAATTTTCATAAAAATATATCTAATAAACCATGTCCGTGCCGAAGCACTGACAGTAGTTAATAAAAACATTTGTATCTAATCTAGAGTGCCTGATGCGTAACTGGAATAGCCTTTATCATGTACGCTCAAAGTCAAAAGTGTGGTATTTGGTTTTCATTTTATTTTTTTAATCCAAATATGCTAACATATAATATCATTTAGATTTCAAAAGTATATACTCACTCCCTTAGTGTTGAGCTTCAGTGCATTTACTATCGTGTTTCCGACATCCTCCATTTGTTCTTTAGACAACGCTAAACACTCACGATAACAGCACTATAAAAATAAAATATGGCGTGATTATGACACAAAAGACATTTAGGAGTAGAAATTAGTCTGATTGCGACAGTCATTTATGATATATATCGATTACAAAGATCGATGGGGGCCGCCGTGGTCGTGATCGTATGGTAGTTGGATCTACAACTACCTATGCAATCAATGCTACTATCACCCCTAACGTTGTGCGAGTTTGAATACCGCTCATGCGGGATTTATTCGATACAACATTTATTCTTTATGTGATAAAGTTTGTCTGACTTGCGGCAGATCAGAGGTTTTCTCTGGGTAGTCCGGTTTCCTCCACCAATAAAACTGACCGCAACGATATACCTGAAATATAGTCGAACGTGGCGTTAAGCACCATAACCCTAACCCTTACCCAAAGATAAATAACTTTAAGGTGCATGATTAAACTTGTCTCAAGATCCCTTAGCAAAACAAGATATGATTATAATCTAACGATTATGAAGTCTCCCAAACCGGCCACTGACACTATCTACCCACATATCAAATGTTGATGATATCGGACAATGTTGAATTTTTACCCCCCATTTTTATGCCGTGTTTTGGCAGCCATTTTGAAAATGGCAGACATCTTGAAAATTTTGAAAACGCAGAATTGCTCCTCTAATGGTGACCTATCACTATGTCAAAATTTATGTCTCTATCATTATCCAGTTTGAAGTTATCTACATTAATGTACGAAATTTCAAGTTTCCCATAGGATTCTATAGTAACCCCCACCCCCTTTGAACCCCCAAAAATATAGCTTTGACCCCCTTTACCACAAATCTGAAAACTTTAGGATCAACTAGACACATATATCTATAACTCCCCCAAGTTTCATGAAATTCTGTCCTGTAGTTCCTGAGATCTGCCGTGGACAAATTCATGGTGCACGGAAAGAAAGGAGAATAACAAGAACAAGAACAAGAATAATAATAATAATAATAAGAAACGGAGCAAAAACAATAAGTCTCCAAACGTTGTTTGGGAGACTTAATAATAAGAAACGGATTTAAATATGCAATCTTGTTGGCAGGTAATGGTATTACATTAACCACTGCAAACCAAATCACATCTACACGGCGGTTGTCTTATAAGAAACAGGAACTGGTTACCCTTCCAGAACACATGGATTCATTCCCATTTTTATTTTTGGTTGGGTCATGTTCCTCATCTTATTAGTATTCTGTGTTGTGCTTATTCGATTTTGGAACTGTTCTAACAGTGTAGTAATATTGTCTTTCATTCCATTCCCTCCGGATACTATGCTTCAACTAGTTACTGCAATGGCGTTGCAGATTTCCGATCTACACAATTCATATTAATATTGGATAGGAACATCCAATGTTCTTCCATGTTTACGTAAATTATGGCTGTAGTTGATTGAAAGAAGATAGTAATATATGCTTTCGTATTAAGCTTTATGTCATGAGGAAGTTTCGAGCTTTTCTGTCAACATACAACTAACGCCGACTGTTCTGACATAGCTTACATCCGCGAAATGTTGCTTAAGATAGGTACATTTGTATATAAGACATGGCAACGTTCAACTACACAACAGACTGTGTTAACTTGTGTTTGAAGACCAAAACTGATACACATATAATGTGCTACGAAGGGACGCGTCGCTTAGTAAAAGTTAGTAAAACAAACACCATGATTCTAACAAAACAATGTCAGAAACTGACATCATGAAAAAACTCAAGTGTTTGATGGACATGCATAGAAAACATTTGGCATTCCTTATCACCAACATGTTTTGTTATTCGTATATAGCAGACAGCATGCAGGTGGTACTGCTGAAGTAGAAACGAAAAGAAGCATTATATACAAAGAGCTGATTTTGATTTATGGTTCCTATCCGTATTTCATTGATAGAGGGTTAATTTATGTTAACAAGGAAGCAACTGAACCAAGGGCTCATAGTGGTCAAAATTACTTCGAAAGTTTTACGGTCGCCATAATGACGTACTTATTTTTATCGGGACTGCTGTTGCTCAATCGTTAGTTTTTGGTAGACTAGTGTTTCTTTTTTTGTTGTCTTTCTTTTGACCATTGAATGGACACTCCTTTTCCATTTATGGCTTCTTTTTATCTTATTAAAACACTCTTTGGCTTTCCAGCTATTTAATTTTGAACATACCTGGTTATTCCAGAAACACACTGTGCAGACCACATTTGATATCTACGTATTTATTACTACCACTGAGTCGATGCCCCTGCTAGTGGACTTTTAGTCCCCGAGGGTATCGTCCATCCAGTAGTCAGTGTTTCGGCACTGACATCGTTTATTACCTATCTTGTATTTTTATATAATATTTACAGCTTCAAAAAATGTAATTATTGCTTAATCAGATCTGCTCTTTCAGCCATAAGTTATCTTTTGTGATTCATGCTATTGAGCTTATGGCCTTTGGTGTTATTGCTCTCAAAACATTTTTGGCTTTCTTATTATTTGATTCTGGTCGTTCCTGATGAAGGTTATTTCAGAAAGATGTCATGCCCACTAAATAAGATATATACACTGTTATCCCTTAACGGAAAACAGTGAATATGGTATTGAACTGTATTGATATAACACCAATATTTCCGACATCGTTCATTGGTGAAACTCACTACCTGAATAAACACATGGAAGGTAAACTACCTATATAATTATTTCATAATGGTCTGAAATGTCCAATATTTTTTAGCGCACTGATTTCATTGGGCGTACTTGACCCTTATAAAACATAAACCTACCATCACCAACTGATATAGATGACGCATAATTACTTCCTCAATCTCTGCAGTTTTCATACCAGGATAGAGTGCCGTCACTTCGATCGCACAGTCAATGGCATCCATCCATTCATTATCATACAGGTCACCAAACTTTTCTGCGAGTTTCATTGGACGATTCGGATCACAAAGAGTAGCAATGTCTTTGTTACCCGCATCATCAGCAATGTTTAACCTACAAAATAGTTTTCCAAATAATATTATCTTTCACCAGGTCAAAGTTTGAATGACGTTATTTCAAACAACATCGTGCGCACTAAATAACATATCTGCATTCCAGTTGTTTCGAAAACTGACACCTAAATTAAACTGTTAAATTATATTAAGGAAGTGATTTATTCATTACACACACTGACAGCATCGGGGGTATTATGGATAATGTGCTCGACTCAAGTGTTGTAGATCATAATGGATTCGTTCCCCTGTCGGTTTAACTCAAAGACTATAAACTCTAAAATTAGCATGTACTGCTTTGTCGCTAAGCACGCAGTATTCTGAAGTAAAAGCAAATACTGGTTGGCCAAGATTGTTGTTTTAATGAGCTAAAACTATTAAAATTCCAACTAATCCAGTAGACATCAGTATCATCCAATATAAATTATCTTGTTCTTGAAATGATATAGCTAATAATTCTTTCTAGACAGCAGTATTTCAGCTATATTCAGGAAGAGACCAAGGTCAACAATATATAAAAACTATATAGAAATTGGGGATGGGTTGGTCAACCGGGACAACCACCTTTGTCCGATATCCTCCGACATAGAACAGGCAACACGTAAACGCGCGTGTGTGTGAAAAGGGGACCACATAGATTCTTGACACTAAGCCAAAAAAATAATAATGTAAAATTATCAAATTATCCCCACTAATTGAAAATATTTTACTTCGTGTTTCCTATGAACAATCACATTGAGAGCAATTTAAAAAATAACATTTTGATGAATATAAGAGATGCACGTCGCGGGAGTCTTCTAATTTTCAACTGTCATTGTTGTCTTTCCAAGATTGTTATTTATTATTTTTATTCTTTTAATTTAGCATACAGAGTACAAATATGCAAAATACGCCGTCGATTTGATATGCCTTCTGCGCATGTACTCGGGTGTTCTGTGCTATTTAGAGCCCTCTATTGTTTTCAAAGCGAATGTAGCACGCCATGTTAGAAATTACTGTTTTTCTATTGACCAGAAGCAATACACGTGACATTCCATTTTCTAACATATTGATTAGCAAAAAGCAATTTCTGTGCAATAAATACAGATTAATACATGGGCATTTCCATATTGGCCTGGTTATCATCCTGAGACCCCCATATGGATGATAACCAGGCCAATATGGAAATGCCCATGTATTAAACTATTTATTACATACTTCCGACATCGAGAAAAGAGACACCCATATTAGCCTGAGACGAAGTCGAGGCCCATATTGGTCCGGGCCAATATAGGCCTTGATATGGAAATGATCTTGTAGTAATCCAATAACCGGTTATTTTTCCGGGGTGTGAAAATATGGACAGTTTACTTCCGGTCATATTGGTCATACACAAATGCCTTTATTTGAACTAAGTATGTAATAAAAAATCATATTGCAATCTCGTGCAAATTCAATGAATGAAATTACTGTCACCCTCTCACTTAGTAAAACTCATACAATATACAAAAGAATAAGGTCAAAATTTTCAAAAAATTTCAAAATTTCAAAATTTTCCAAAATTTCAAAAATGTCATATAATTTCAAAATTTCAAAAAATTTCAAAATTTCAAATATTTTAAGCAAATTCCAAATTTCAAAATTTCAAAAAAATTTCATAAATTTTCAAGAATCTTATGTAATAAAACAATTACTACACTTGAACTTGATCAACATGAGGTTTTATGGAGCAGAGTACAACAATATTGAACTCGGCTTCACCTCGTTTAATATTGTTGTACTCTGCTCCATAAAACCTCATATTGATCTCGTTTAAGTGCAGTAATTGTATAATATCCATAGATCATTTATAATTTTTTCAACGAGAGGGGGTTGCTCATTCTGATCTCGTCGAGCGGCTCTGCCGGGAGACGAAATGAGAATGAGAAACTCCCTCGAGTTGAAAAAATCATAAATATTCTGTTTATTGCTATTTTGATACATTAAAAATTGAAATATATCTGTATCAGAATATTAATAAAAACACATTTTCGTTAGTTTACGTGTAAATAAGGATAATAACAAAATTACCGAACCCCGAACACTCTTACAAATAAGAAATGGTGAGTTGAATCAGATTTTAAAACCATGGCCCCTTTATCGGGACTATTTTTTCGGCGGAGTACTACGTGACTTATGTGTTTGTGCAAAGTAATTTCAATCAGAAAAAGGCGGTCAGTGTGATTGCATATTTTCATGGATCCACAGGAATATGTGCATGTTTAATGGATTTATATTATTCTGAACCGGTAAGTAAATATTTACTACAATATGATAAACAAGACAGGACATGATGTGTGCACACGACGATAACTTAAATGCATGTATGACCGTAAATTATTTGAATTGGGTCACTCAAGTTTCAAATCGCTATGTGGCGTTTTAACGTTCCTCAAATTAAAGAATTATTAAGATTTTCAGTTAAAGACACATTTCAATTAAATTATTTTATTTGTATTAAAGACACTAATTTGTTTTCTGTCTTTACTTACTGTCATCAGCATCATGAAAGGAAAACCATCTGTTTTGATATAATTCATGTTATCAGACAGACATTGGGGCACCGAACCCCCAGCATTTACTCTGCCGTTTCCGTGGGGTCTCCATATTACAGTAACTTATAATCTATCGCATTGTCGACTATGATATGTTGACGTTGTCACAGTAATAGCGCATTCACTGGAAGTCGTCTGTCTAACATTTCAGAGTTCAAGAGACGAAAAAGACGGATCATGCTCGGAATTGACATGATTCGAATCAGTCGAGATATCGTTCATATTTATCATAGGTAGCTGCAGCGAAAGCAGCCATAATACAGTGCTGTGTTTTATTGCAATCCGTCGACCTATTTACTATAAAACAGATCCAGATCGGAATTATTACATTGGCGAAGGGTAAGAAAGACTAAAACAGTTCATCTTTGTTTTAGTTCGGGTGATAGAAAAGCAAATATTATTCATAGTAGACATATGAATGTGTGATATGTATAGATTTACACAGTCTCATGTTAAATCATAGCAATGCATGCATCTGTGCTCAGTGTTTGCATTGATTGTTCTTTTAGAATGGAAATATAGTAATTATTTTTTGTTAAATGAGAATTATGCAATTACAATATACTTGATATTGACTGAAGACGAAAACATGACTCCTAATTTCTGTTGTGTGGATTTACAACTACCTGTGCAATCAGTACCTATGACCACTAAAATTGTGAGTTCGAATCCCTCTCATGCTGGGGTGTACTCGACAGGTCGGTGGTTTTCTCCGAGTACTCCGGTTTCCTCCACCAATAAAACTGACCGCCACGATATAACTGAAATATTGTTGAAGTGGCGTTTAACACCATGAACCAAACCTTATATTAATAATAGCAAAAATCATAAACACTTACATCGTTTTTGGTTTATCTTCGATTTCTCTATTAAGACGTTCTTCAGTTGTCCTCTGTTCATTAGTCCATTTTACAACTATTCTATCTGCTACTTTCTGTTCTGTAGTTATCCTGTTTGATCAAAATACAATTTCGAATATGAAGAAAAAACACACTGTCCAGCAACACCTTTATTGACTAAATCAATGGTCAATTAGAATACACAATAAATGTATAATCATTGTACACTTTCATCATGCGTAATCAACACACCAGAAGCAGAAGAATCACAACCTTTAATTAAGAGAAACACACAATCGTTATCATGCCGAGACAACGTTACTGTTGTTGATAATAACATTATTGAAATGCATTTCAATTCAATGTGCTGCAATGCACAGTTATTCAAAACGAATGAGATTTACTTTTGTAAGTGAGCTAGCAACACACACATTAAGCTGACGGTGTTGGCCTAAAGGAGGCATGATCATTATAGCAACACAATGAAGCGAAGCATCATTCGTTGTTTAGGTAATATATATATACGTGGATTTGCAGGAAGAAGTGTTTGAAGATACCAAAGAGGAAATCAGAATCTGTAAATAGAAGAAGGACAGACAACACAGTGGCCAAAAGAAAAAGGACAAAAGGATAAACAGCAATCTACAAAACATACACATAAAACTAAAGATTGAGTAACACGAACCCCGCTAAAAACCGGGAGTACACTCAGGAGCTCCGGAAAGTTAAGCAGTTCCTGCTCCACTAGTGGCACCCATCGTGTTAATCTAGTTACAAAGCCGGTGATAAGTCATGAATGAGGACAGACCTAGGAAGCATTTACGGCAAGTGTAACATATCCGTGGTCATTTATGACAGTTATTCCATAGCGGTCAACCAAGTCATGGTGACTACCGACAACTTTTGAATAAGGGTAATAACAAAATTACCGAACTCCGAACAATCTAACAAAGAGAAAGTCAAAACTCATAAGTATATAAACAGACAAAATCAGTCAACAACCGGAAAACTGTGAAAACCGTAATGACCCTGACTTGGTACAGGCATTTCTAAAGAAATGGTGGGTTGAATCAGATTTTAAAGCGCCAAACCTCCCCCTTTCATTACGGCTCAAAGTTTCCGGTTGTCAACTTAACCAATAGGAACCTCAGTAGCTTCCTTGTTAGCAACAAACCTCTATCAAGGAAATTCTGATAGGAACCACAAGCTCTAAAACAGAGTATCAACGGAGAGATATCTACTCCTTATGCAACGGGTCAGTATTAAACTCGTAGTGTGGATGACGCGTGTCTAGAATAATCTCCATCATGTAAGATTGAAAAACCAAATAATCTAAATATTTGTTGCGATCACAATTGGCTATGGTTATCTAATATTGAGTGTGATGAACCTTAGTTTTTAATAATAATTGCATTTAGGAACAATACATTTCCATAATAATAAATGTGTTGTATATTTCACGCTTTCAATGTATAATTAGCTTTCTAATGTGTTTGTTAATTCATTCCTTTTGTGTAGAGAATACATTAAGAATGTGATTACTTACACACTTTATGTCACCTCATGTGGGTGTGTTGAGTATTTGACTCGTCCCACGGGGTATATTTCAGAGTGGGGGTATTATATTTATATATGCCAAGGTAATTATAACATTAATAGCATTTAAACGCGGTTGCAGATAATTATAAAAATAACACTTTCCTTACATTTCGTTTTTCATGTCATTGAAACGGTTCAGGATTAATTCCATATTATCTATAAAACTGTCATCACTCATGCTCTCTGGTCTACTAAGTTTACATGAATTGATAATCTTTTTTCTTGCACTGATCTCCGTGATCCTCGTCACCATAGAGTTCGCTATTGTTAGGATGTGTGCCTTCTCTTGTTGGTGAAGTCTGAAAATGACATCCGATGATGTTAATAATGAAAATTCATTATTAAATCTTTAAATTTTCTTCTCTTGAATATCATTCTTTCACACGTTTGACGATATATTTATATTTTGTCCATTAAAAACAAAAAAGATAATACCGACCCTCGCTAAATTTATCTTTCAATAATTATAGATTATATGTGTGATGTTTGTATTGTTCTGATAAAGAAACTAATTCAAAGAAAATCTTTGCTTGTTCCTAATTCCTATTGTACATTTGTTATTGTGTTGCTGTTTACACATGTCAGTTATATCAATAAAATAAGTTGAGACAATGTATCACCCCTGAAACTATTTAAGATGTCTACAATGTCCACACATTTAGTGCTATATAATAATGTTTGTCCTGATGCAGTCAATTTAACCTTATACGAAGAGCAGTGAAAACCACGGAGATTATAACATCACATGTTGAACTGTAATTATACAGCATTTAAAATATTAAGACAGACGCACGCAGTTGTAACAACATCTACAACGATGTTTCTTTCAGTTCGCATACAAAGTATGAAAGTTATTTTCGTATTGTGTGCATTAAGAGACTTTCAATGAAAAATGGAATCGTTGAAGATGAAGAGAAACCCAGATTCTAGACCTCTCAAGATCATTTGTGCATTTTGTTTTAAGCGACGCTCACCCTAATTGTTTTGACATATCAGCTATCTGTTCCTTATAGCGTTCAATAGTGCATCTTTGCTTTGCATTTTCTTCAGTCCCTTTTTGCCATTGTCTATAACAAGTAGAACGAAAATAATATTTAAAAAAACATAGTTTGTGATGCTGTTTAACAACGTCATGTATGTACATATATATGTAATGTATTACTAGTATACTAATTCAATTACTAAAATGTTGAAATCTTTCAATGTTGATATCGATATCGATAATTATGAAGGAGGTAACACATAATAGTGTCATAGTTACTATGGTACGTTAGATCTTGGCACATGACAAACTGTCATGTTTCATATATTTTCCATTTTGGTAATTAATTAACTTGTTTTGAGTCTTCCAAATTTTAATCTTAGCTGTGTTAATGCAGTGCTTTACAATGTATGAGTCTAAGCTTTATATGTGTCCTTAATGTTATCCAATTTATGTAATATCTGGCATTTCAGAAGTTTGGGTTAAATTTCTAAAATGTGGAAGTCTTAGATGGTAAGAATGTTGTGACACATTTGGCTAGTTATTAAATGGATCATTATGAATTCTTGTCAGTCTTAATTTAGAAATTTCCCAAATCATCCCTGAATACTGTATTATGAGTCATATTTAATATTTAATCGCATTTTTGTTGAATGATTACTTCTGGTAAATAACTTGAATAAGAGTTAAATCCAAGTAAATTGTTATTATCTATTAATATCTGCCATTCCATTTTCATAATTATTGACTGTGATATAGCTGAAATATTGTAGAAAGTGGCAATAAACACCATAACCACATTATTATGTTTCTAAATATTGAAATATACAGGTAATACGTTGTTTTATTAAGAGAGGCTTAGGGAGTATGTTCTGTTTAAATGGTGTCACACAGACAGGCTAATATGTGATCCTTGATAGGAACTTGTATTGTTTTATTATTAACTTTTTCTATTTTACTGAAGTAAGTGCACATGTTCATCAATTTATGAAATTATATGCATATTTTCTGCCTTGCGCCAGGACTTAATTTGTTAGTAATACGTACTAGGATATTTCTAGCTCTGTGATGCCACTCAATGGTTTTACTGGAGGGTATAGATACACCGTCGACTGAGCGTTGTGGCATAATGCATCGGACTGTTGTCCAGTACGCACTAAGAGATAAACCATATCTGAGCAAAATTTACCAGGTGCAAGATGCAGTTCCGATACAGAATTAACCATTCTCGGAGTCAAATATATTAGCTCCATTATTAGGTGTCATTTTGGAATATGACGACTTGAGTCAAAGTCGAGATCAGGTAGCTGATTTTCTTGTAAAGACTTATCGTTCTACTAGAAAGGAGTCATCATTTGTATCTAGTTAACTAGGAACCAGTCCAATGTTTACAAATTTCCAGTTTTATTAAGAGGTTGATAATCAATATGCAATTAAGATACTATATTCCCCCATATGAACAACATTATACAGAACTTTATATATAGCAGTAATTATATTATTAATATTAAAGTGTGAACAATATTATTTTTTTGGTTTTACGATCTATCTAGTCGGTGTTAGGAAGGCAGCATGGTTATTTAATGTGTATCAACAATAGTTATTGTTACTTTGAATTGAACAATATAAAAGGATTACATAATCTGGACATTAATAAATATATTTTCATGCATACCCTTGATTGTATATATGCTGGACAATAACAAGAGCACAGAAGAATAAGAATTATTATTAGACACTCCACACTCCAGTTTGAATCTGTATCTGTATGCTTAGTGTATAATGTGAAAAGGTAACAGCTTAACACAATCTTTGCTATTGTTTTAAAGGCAAAATTCTGGAAAGACAGAACGTGTAATCTTTACAACAGAACGACATGTATTTTAGTTGTTAGTGGTAATCACACTTATACTATATTGTCAAAGAATACAATTAACAAAACTGATTCACAAAGGTTATTATTTCAGAAAGAACGCTTGAATCTGTAACATGTTTCCGAATAATATTTGTGAACGGCCGAAAATGTATATAGTGCGCACGACGCGTTTCTGGAATAAACTTCATTAGGTACGCTCAGAATCGAAAGATTGGAAAGTCAAATAAATTAAAGTTTTGTACTCTGCATTTGCAAGATGAAGTGGGCGAGCGCTGAACAACATTAGTACGAATATTAGAAATAGCCTAATATATAGCTACAGAGTACTGGGTATTTAAGAATAGCACAAATTAAGTAAATCCGTATTTTTTAAATCGATTAATTTTGTGCTATGTGGACAATTTTCGACCAGCCATCCGTAAAACTACATCATAATGTTTTCTTAATTATTCATAATACATTTGGGAGAGTCTAGATAAACACCATGTGTTATCGGTAGAGAAATACAAGAACACATACCTAGTTAGAAAGTCATCATTTTCTTCTCTTAAAGATTTAATAGCATGTTCCTTTTTCCCAACTGTTACTTTCAGGCCATCAACCTCATTTTCTAAATCTGTCAATTTCTTCTGATTTTCATGTATAATTTGCTCCGCAGATAATCTGAATTAAAAACAGAAAAATAATTAAATAATGCAAACAATGTAACAACGAATGAAGATGTCTTGAAGAAATAGTGTGACAATACTTGCCCTTCTTGCAAATCATCCGTCTTCTTGCATAACTGTTGATATTGTTCTGTATCTTGTTGACTTTGGTGGTGCAACTTGGTTTGTTCTGGTTTTATCTGATTACCTTCAGTTTCTAGCTTCTTCGACCTTTGTTTCCTTGGTAGATATTGCGAGTTTGACCGTTCCATGCTTAACTGTTGCAATAGCTCGTTCTTCTCCTTATGTAGATTAGTATTTAATGTTCCCAGTGTCTTTATCTGTTCGTCTCCTATCGCATGATCCCGTTCAATATTTCTCTGGAAAATACAAGAATATGCATTAGATATTTAATAGCAATAACCATATCATTTACTGGTCGATTGGTGTGTCTGTAATCTCCTTTAATAGTGGTTTGCATAATGTATGTTAGCTCACATCAAATAGAATTATGAAGTTAATCCATTTCTTTATAAAATTATCTAATATGTTTTTTGTAATAAACTCTGTTTTGTTATTTTCTGTTAGCTACAAAGGTGTGGATCAACATAGTATATACACATATTATGAACATATTTTATCGTTTCAATTGTTTTCTAACGTGTTGAGTGAGTTGTGTAAAACTACGAGACGCATGGCATTTCCTGTTGCGTATACATTTCAAATTAGAACAACACAAATGTGCAGCTGTATGTCAAAATTAGTCTATGGTGTATGCAACACTACCGTTATCCAAACAACAACAAGACATCATTCCAAATAATAATATTGAACCATTTACAAAAAGGAACATGCTTACTTTCTTTATCTCCACTTTTAAAAAAAATATTTATAAGAAAACTAGATCGCTCTAAATTTTATTTGACTGCTTTTCTTTGCACTAGCCATACGATTTACAACTCAACATAGATACACCATTCATTTTAAGGTCAAATATCGAATATAGAAAACCAGCATTAATACAGGATTAATTTAACTGACCCAATTGTCTTCATTTACAGTAAAACAACAGTTACATCACAAATCTAAGCAAAGTGCTCTCATGTATTCATTTATAAGAATAAAATGAAAAACGAGAAAATACCATACTGCAGCAACAATTTCAAAATCCAATAGAAATATCATGAAAACATAGGTAAAATTGATAGCAACAGCACATAAATACATGACTATGTGCATTACTAGGTATAGGTAGTTCAATAAAAAGTTCAATTAGTTACAGATTAATTTTCACAGTTATCAAATAATACTTTCAACTGTCTATCTTTTTTTCATCAACAATGTCTTACAGAAGTTGTACGTCTTGTATCTCACTCTGTCTTTGATCGTTAGTCCACTTAGCTATGCCAGATATTTTATTTTTAAAATTCTGTTCAGAATTAATCTTCCAAATGGTGATATATAAATAAAGGTTATTTGTATGTACATTATATATCTGTAGTATGGACTAATATCACCTATACCTAGGATATCCAACATCGGCTAAGGTCACCTATGTCTAGGACAGCCAAAATCGGTTAATGTCACATATACCTAGGATATCCAACATCGGCTAAGGTCACCTATGTCTAGGACAGCCAAAATCGGCTACGGTCACCTATGTCTAGGATATCCAACATCGGCTAAGGTCATCTATGTCTAGGACAGCCAAAATCGGTTAATGTCACATATACCTAGGATATCCAACATCGGCTAAGGTCACCTATGTCTAGGACAGCCAAAATCGGTTAATGTCACATATACCTAGGATACCCAACATCGGCTAAGGTCACCTATGTCTAGGACAGCCAAAATCGGTTAATGTCACAAATACCTAGGATATCCAACATCGGCTAAGGTCACCTATGTCTAGGACAGCCAAAATCGGTTAATGTCACATATACCTAGGATATTCAACATCGGCTAAGGTCACCTATGTCTAGGATATCCAACATCGGCTAAGGTCACCTATACCTAGGATATCTAACATCGGCTAAGGTCACCTATGCCTAGGATATCCAACATCGGATAATGTCACATATACCTAGGATATCCAACATCGGCTAAGGTCACCTATGTCTAGGATATCCAACATCGGCTACGGTCACCTATGTCTAGGACAGCCAACATCGGTTAATGTCACATATACCTAGGATATCCAATATCGGCTAAGGTCACCTATGTCTAGGACAGCCAATATCGGTTAATGTCACATATACCTAGGATATCCAACATCGGCTAAGGTCACCTATGTCTAGGACAGCCAACGTCGGTTAATGTCACATATACCTAGGATATCCAACATCGGCTAAGGTCACCTATGGCTAGGATATCGAACATCGGCTAAGGTCACCTATGTCTAGGACAGCCAAAATCGGTTAATGTCACATATACCTAGGATATCCAACATCGGCTAAGGTCACCTATGTCTAGGATATCCAACATCGGCTAAGGTCACCTATGTCTAGGACAGCCAACATCGGTTAATGTCACATATACCTAGGATATCCAACAGCGGCTAAGGTCACCTATGTCTAGGATATCGAACATCGGCTAAGGTCACCTATGCCTAGGACAGCCAACATCGGTTAATGTCACATATACCTAGGATATCCAACATCGGCTAAGGTCACCTATGTCTAGGACAGCCAACATCGGTTAATGTCACATATACCTAGGATATCCAACATAGGCTAAGGTCACCTATGTCTAGGACAGCCAACATCGGTTAATGTCACATATACCTAGGATATCCAACATCGGCTAAAGTCACCTCTGTCTAGGACAGCCAACATCGGTTAATGTCACATATACCTAGGATATCCAACATCGGCTAAGGTCACCTATGTCTAGGATATCAAACATCGGCTAAGGTCACCTATGTCTAGGACAGCCAACATCGGTTAAAATCACATATACCTAGGATATCCAACATCGGCTAAGGTCACCTATGTCTAGGATATCGAACATCGGCTAAGGTCACCTATGTCTAGGACAGCCAACATCGGTTAATGTCACATATACCTAGGATATCCAACATCGGCTAAGGTCACCTATGTCTAGGATATCCAACATCGGCTAAGGTCACCTATACCTAGGATATCTAACATCGGCTAAGGTCACCTATGCCTAGGATATCCAACATCGGATAATGTCACATATACCTAGGATATCCAACATCGGCTAAGGTCACCTATGTCTAGGATATCCAACATCGGCTACGGTCACCTATGTCTAGGACAGCCAACATCGGTTAATGTCACATATACCTAGGATATCCAATATCGGCTAAGGTCACCTATGTCTAGGACAGCCAATATCGGTTAATGTCACATATACCTAGGATATCCAACATCGGCTAAGGTCACCTATGTCTAGGACAGCCAACGTCGGTTAATGTCACATATACCTAGGATATCCAACATCGGCTAAGGTCACCTATGGCTAGGATATCGAACATCGGCTAAGGTCACCTATGTCTAGGACAGCCAAAATCGGTTAATGTCACATATACCTAGGATATCCAACATCGGCTAAGGTCACCTATGTCTAGGATATCCAACATCGGCTAAGGTTACCTATACCTAGGATATCCAACATCGGCTAAGGTCACCTATGCCTAGGATATCCAGCATCGGTTAATGTCACATATACCTAGGATATCCAACATCGGCTAAGGTCACCTATGTCTAGGATATCGAACATCGGCTAAGGTCACCTATGTCTAGGACAGCCAACATCGGTTAATGTCACATATACCTAGGATATCCAACATCGGCTAAGGTCACCTATGTCTAGGACAGCCAACATCGGTTAATGTCACATATACCTAGGATATCCAACATCAGCTAAGGTCACCTATGTCTAGGACAGCCACCATCGGTTAATGTCACATATACCTAGGATATCGAACATTGGCTAAGGTCACCTATGTCTAGGATATCGAACATCGGCTAAGGTCACCTATGTCTAGGACAGCCAACATCGGTTAATGTCACATATACCTAGGATATCCAACATCGACTAAGGCCACATATGTCTAGGATATCCAACATCGACTAAGGTCACCTATGTCTAGGACAGCCAACATCGGTTAATGTCACATATACCTAGGATATCCAACAGCGGCTAAGGTCACCTATGTCTAGGATATCGAACATCGGCTAAGGTCACCTATGCCTAGGACAGCCAACATCGGTTAATGTCACATATACCTAGGATATCCAACATCGGCTAAGGTCACCTATGTCTAGGACAGCCAACATCGGTTAATGTCACATATACCTAGGATATCCAACATAGGCTAAGGTCACCTATGTCTAGGACAGCCAACATCGGTTAATGTCACATATACCTAGGATATCCAACATCGGCTAAAGTCACCTATGTCTAGGACAGCCAACATCGGTTAATGTCACATATACCTAGGATATCCAACATCGGCTAAGGTCACCTATGTCTAGGATATCAAGCATCGGCTAAGGTCACCTATGTCTAGGACAGCCAACATCGGTTAAAATCACATATACCTAGGATATCCAACATCGGCTAAGGTCACCTATGTCTAGGATATCCAACATCGGCTAAGGTCACCTATGTCTAGGACAGCCAACATCGGTTAATGTCACATATACCTAGGATATCCAACATCGGCTAAGGTCACCTATGTCTAGGATATCGAACATCGGCTAAGGTCACCTATGTCTAGGACAGCCAACATCGGTTAATGTCACATATACCTAGGATATCCAACATCGGCTAAGGTCACCTATGTCTAGGACAGCCAACATCGGTTAATGTCACATACACCTAGGATATCCAACATCGGCTAAGGTCACCTATGTCTAGGACAGCCAACATCGGTTAATGTCACATATACCTAGGATATCCAACATGGGCTAAGGTCACCTATGTCTAGGACAGCCAACATCGGTCAATGTCACATATACCTAGGATATCCAACATCGGCTAAGGTCACCTATGTCTAGGACAGCCAACATCGGATAAGGTCACCTATGTCTAGGACAGCCAACATCGGCTAAGGTCACCTATGTCTAGGACAGCCAAAATCGGCTACGGTCACCTATGCCCATGGGAGGGGAACCTTAGTCTTAATAATGGTTTTATGATTTCGGAACTGTTAATTTCAGTATGTTATGTTGTACAAATTGCTATATCTAGAACATATGCCAACTTTACTTTCGTAAACTCATTATTGGAAAGATGACGAGTAATAGTGTCATATGATCTATTTTGTCCACTGTTTCCGGTAAAGGTTTTACAAATCTAAAATATAAGTATTTTCTCTTCCTGGATAATTATTATCAGATATATTTCCTAACGTTAGTAATTGATTTGATTTCCACGCTAATAAAGTTGGACTTTATGTAAAATTAGCTGCACATAGTAGGCATGCCAATTTAGGTTTTATATAAATTGCTGAATATTCTATAATTCTATCTAACCCATAGCAATACACACTATGTACCTTTCTTCGGTTATTTGATATTAAAAACAACAAAGTTATAAAGTTCAGATCTGTCGCATCTAAACTTGTAAAGTCTTTAAAAAATCTTATACATAAAGGTTATGACAGCAATTATAGCTCACTCTTTGAGACTAACAATTAAATTAGTACGTTTATATTTCATTCCGTATTATGTTACTATTTTTGTTCAATATTTAATTCCAACAGTTTGATGACCTGTTTATTATGATATCCCACATATACCATTACTTTCGTTGGATGTTCATGAATAATTGACATTATATCTGTTAGAAGTATCAATTATGATGGTTTTGTTTAAACAGTAATGGTCTTTAACCATCAGGTTGCACCATCCTAGGTAGTAGTCAGTTACTTACTACAAGCATTCACTGTCCCCGCTATTGTACTGTCCATGCTTATGTTGTCATTCATTTTGGTGATAGTATGTGATCATTTTGAGTGAAAGCGAATCTGTGCCAGTTTTTCTATCGTTTGTTTATATACGGCTTGCCCTTGGTGATCCAGTTACACGTTGCGGAATGACACGGGACTTTTTGTTTTTTTTTACTAAGCGTGTTCGGCAACGGTGTGTACGGATTCCGAATATATGATCCCATGGGAGAAAAAAGGACGTTGTAAGTGTGTTTAGAACTATTTTCATGAAATACCCCAACATATAGTATCTTTGATTTTCTATGTCTATTCATCAAACGTCTTCCAATTGTTTAAAAATACCTACAAAAACTCGAAAAAAGACCAAACGAGCCAAAGGTCATCATGTTTTTCTCGAAATAAGTTGGTTGTGCTGATCGTTTGACTTGTTTTTCTTTGACCCAAAACGTAACTCAAAACTGAAATAATATATACTATAAAGATTGATCATTAGATAGTCTCCCTCTGATCAGACTGACCTTAAACAGTACATGCATTGATCATTAGATAGTCTCCCTCTGATCAGACTGAGCTTAAACAGTACATGCATTGATCATTAGATAGTCTTCCTCTGATCTGACTGAACTTAAACAGTACATGCATTGATCATTAGATAGTCTTCCTCTGATCAGACTGAGCTTAAACAGTACATGCATTGATCATTAGATAGTCTTCCTCTGACATGACTGAACTTAAACAGTACATGCATTGATCATTAGATAGTCTTCCTCTGATCAGACTGAACTTAAACAGTACATGCATTGATCATTAGATAGTCTTCCTCTGATCAGACTGAGCTTAAACAGTACATGCATTGATCATTAGATAGTCTCCCTCTGATCAGACTGAGCTTAAACAGTACATGCATTGATCATTAGATAGTCTCCCTCTGATCAGACTGAGCTTAAACAGTACATGCATTGATCATTAGATAGTCTTCCTCTGATCTGACTGAACTTAAACAGTACATGCATTGATCATTAGATAGTCTTCCTCTGATCAGACTGAGCTTAAACAGTACATGCATTGATCATTAGGTAGTCTTCCTCTGACATGACTGAACTTAAACAGTACATGCATTGATCATTAGATAGTCTTCCTCTGATCAGACTGAACTTAAACAGTACATGCATTGATCATTAGATAGTCTTCCTCTGATCAGACTGAGCTTAAACAGTACATGCATTGATCATTAGATAGTCTCCCTCTGATCAGACTGAGCTTAAACAGTACATGCATTGATCATTAGATAGTCTCCCTCTGATCAGACTGAGCTTAAACAGTACATGCATTGATCATTAGGTAGTCTTCCTCTGACATGACTGAACTTAAACAGTACATGTATTGATCATTGGATAGTCTTCCTCTGATCAGACTGAACTTAAACAGTACATGCATTGATCATTAGATAGTCTTCCTCTGATCAGTCTGAGCTTAAACAGTACATGCATTGATCATTAGATAGTCTCCCTCTGATCAGACTGAGCTTAAACAGTACATGCATTGATCATTAGATAGTCTTCCTCTGATCAGACTGAGCTTAAACAGTACATGCATTGATCATTAGGTAGTCTTCCTCTGACATGACTGAACTTAAACAGTACATGCATTGATCATTAGATAGTCTTCCTCTGATCAGACTGAACTTAAACAGTACATGCATTGATCATTAGATAGTCTTCCTCTGATCTGACTGAACTTAAGCAGTACATGCATTGATCATTAGATAGTCTTCCTCTGATCAGACTGAGCTTAAACAGTACATGCATTGATCATTAGGTAGTCTTCCTCTGACATGACTGAACTTAAACAGTACATGCATTGATCATTAGATAGTCTTCCTCTGATCAGACTGAGCTTAAACAGTACATGCATTGATCATTAGATAGTCTTCCTCTGACATGACTGAACTTAAACAGTACATGCATTGATCATTAGATAGTCTTCCTCTGATCTGACTGAACTTAAACAGTACATGCATTGATCATTAGATAGTCTTCCTCTGATCAGACTGAGCTTAAACAGTACATGCATTGATCATTAGGTAGTCTTCCTCTGACATGACTGAACTTAAACAGTACATGCATTGATCATTAGATAATCTTCCTCTGATCAGACTGAGCTTAAACAGTACATGCATTGATCATTAGATAGTCTTCCTCTGATCAGACTGAGCTTAAACAGTACATGCATTGATCATTAGGTAGTCTCCCTCTGATCAGACTGAGCTTAAACAGTACATGCATTGATCATTAGGTAGTCTCCCTCTGATCAGACTGAGCTTAAACAGTACATGCATTGATCATTAGATAGTCTTCCTCTGATCAGATTGAGCTTAAACAGTACATGCATTGATCATTAGATAGTCTTCCTCTGATCAGACTGAGCTTAAACAGTACATGCATTGATCATTAGATAGTCTCCCTCTGATATGACTGAGCTTAAACCGTACATGCATTGATCATTAGATAGTCTCCCTCTGATCCGACTGAACTTAACCAGTACATGCATTGATCATTAGGTAGTCTCCTTCTGATCTGACTGAACTTAAACAGTACATGCATTGATCATTAGATACTCTTCCTTTGATATGACTGAACTTAAACAGTACATGCATTGATCATTAGATAGTCTTCCTCTGATCACACTGAGCTTAAACAGTACATGCATTGATCATTAGGTAGTCTCCCTCTGATCAGACTGAGCTTAGACAGTACATGCATTGATCATTAGGTAGTCTCCCTCTGATCAGACTGAGCTTAAACAGTACATGCATTGATCATTAGATAGTCTTCCTCTGATCAGACTGAGCTTAAACAGTACATGCATTGATCATTAGATAGTCTTCCTCTGATCAGACTGAGCTTAAACAGTACATGCATTGATCATTAGATAGTCTTCCTCTGATCAGACTGAGCTTAAACAGTACATGCATTGATCATTAGATAGTCTTCCTCTGATCAGACTGAGCTTAAACAGTACATGCATTGATCATTAGATAGTCTTCCTCTGATATGACTGAACTTAAACAGTACATGCATTGATCATTAGATAGTCTCCCTCTGATCTGACTGAACTTAAACAGTACATGCATTGATCATTAGATAGTCTTCCTCTGATATGACTGAACTTAAACAGTACATGCATTGATCATTAGATAGTCTTCCTCTGATCAGACTGAACTTAAACAGTACATGCATTGATCATTAGATAGTCTTCCTCTGATATTACTGAACTTAAACAGTACATGCATTGATCATTAGATAGTCTTCCTCTGATCTGACTGAACTTTAACAGTACATGCATTGATCATTAGATAGTCTCCCTCTGATCTGACTGAACTTAAACAGTACATGCATTGATCATTAGATAGTCTTCCTCTGATATGACTGAACTTAAACAGTACATGCATTGATCATTAGATAGTCTTCCTCTGATCAGACTGAACTTAAACAGTACATGCATTGATCATTAGATATTCTCCCTCTGATCTGACTGAACTTAAACAGTACATGCATTGATCATTAGATAGTCTTCCTCTGATATGACTGAACTTAAACAGTACATGCATTGATCATTAGATAGTCTTCCTCTGATCAGACTGAACTTAAACAGTACATGCATTGATCATTAGATAGTCTTCCTCTGATATTACTGAACTTAAACAGTACATGCATTGATAATTAGATAGTCTTCCTCTGATCTGACTGAATTTAAACAGTACATGCATTGATCATTAGATAGTCTTCCTCTGATCTGACTGAACTTAAACAGTACATGCATTGATCATTAGGTAGTCTTCCTCTGATCAGACTGAGCTTAAACAGTACATGCATTGATCATTAGATAGTCTTCCTCTGATCTGACTGAGCTTAAAGAGTACATGCATTGATCATTAGATAGTCTTCCTCTGATCTGACTGAGCTTAAACAGTACATGCATTGATCATTAGATAGTCTTCCTCTGATATTACTGAACTTAAACAGTACATGCATTGATCATTAGATAGTCTTCCTCTGATCTGACTGAACTTAAACAGTACATGCATTGATCATTAGGTAGTCTTCCTCTGATCTGACTGAACTTAAACAGTACATGCATTGATCATTAGGTAGTCTTCCTCTGATCAGACTGAGCTTAAACAGTACATGCATTGATCATTAGATAGTCTTCCTCTGATATGACTGAACTTAAACAGTACATGCATTGATCATTAGATAGTCTTCCTCTGATCTGACTGAACTTAAACAGTACATGCATTGATCATTGGGTAGTCTTCCTCTGATCAGACTGAGCTTAAACAGTACATGCATTGATCATTAGATAGTCTTCCTCTGATCTGACTGAACTTAAACAGTACATGCATTGATCATTAGGTAGTCTTCCTCTGATCTGACTGAACTTAAACAGTACATGCATTGATCATTAGATAGTCTCCCTCTGATCTGACTGAACTTAAACAGTACATGCATTGATCATTAGGTAGTCTCCCTCTGATCTGACTGAACTTAAACAGTACATGCATTGATCATTGGGTAGTCTCCCTCTGATCTGACTGAACTTACACAGTACATGCATTGATCATTAGATAGTCTTCCTCTGATCTGACTGAACTTAAACAGTACATGCATTGATCATTGGGTAGTCTCCCTCTGATCTGACTGAACTTACACACAGTACATGCATTGATCATTAGATAGTCTTCCTCTGATCTGACTGAACTTAAACAGTACATGCATTGATCATTAGGTAGTCTCCGTCTGATCTGACTGAACTTAAACAGTACATGCATTGATCATTTGATAGTCTCCCTCTGATCTGACTGAACTTAAACAGTACATGCATTGATCATTAGGTAGTCTCCCTCTGATCAGATATAACTTAAACAGTACATGCATTGATCATTAGATAGTCTTCCTCTTATATTACTGAACTTAAACAGTACATGCAGTGATCATTAGATAGTCTTCCTCTGATCTGACTGAACTTAAACAGTACATGCATTGATCATTAGGTAGTCTCCCTCTGATCAGACTGAACTTAAACAGTACATGCATTGATCATTAGATAGTCTCCCTCTGATCAGATATAACTTTGACAGTACATGCATTGATCATTAGGTAGTCTCCCTCTGATCAGATATAACTTAAACAGTACATGCATTGATCATTAGATAGTCTTCCTCTGATCTGACTGAACTTAAACAGTACATGCATTGATCATTAGATAGTCTTCCTCTGATATGACTGAACTTAAACAGTACATGCATTGATCATTAGATAGTCTCCCTCTGATCTGACTGAACTTAAACAGTACATGCATTGATCATTAGATAGTCTTCCTCTGATCTGACTGAACTTAAACAGTACATGCATTGATCATTAGGTAGTCTTCCCCTGATCAGACTGAACTTAAACAGTACATGCATTGATCATTAGATAGTCTTCCTCTGATCTGACTGAACTTAAATAGTAATTGCATTGATCATTAGATAGTCTTCCTCTGATCTGACTGAACTTAAACAGTACATGCATTGATCATTGGGTAGTCTTCCTCTGATCAGACTGAGCTTAAACAGTACATGCATTGATCATTAGATAGTCTTCCTCTGATCTGACTGAACTTAAACAGTACATGCATTGATCATTAGATAGTCTTCCTCTGATATTACTGAACTTAAACAGTACATGCATTGATCATTTGATAGTCTTCCTCTGATCTGACTGAACTTAAACAGTACATGCATTGATCATTAGGTAGTCTTCCTCTGATCAGACTGAGCTTAAACAGTACATGCATTGATCATTAGATAGTCTTCCTCTGATCTGACTGAACTTAAACAGTACATGCATTGATCATTAGATAGTCTTCCTCTGATATGACTGAACTTAAACAGTACATGCATTGGTCATTAGATAGTCTCCCTCTGATCTGACTGAACTTAAACAGTACATGCATTGATCATTAGATAGTCTTCCTCTGATATGACTGAACTTAAACAGTACATGCATTGATCATTAGATAGTCTTCCTCTGATCTGACTGAACTTAAACAGTACATGCATTGATCATTGGGTAGTCTTCCTCTGATCAGACTGAGCTTAAACAGTACATGCATTGATCATTAGATAGTCTTCCTCTGATCTGACTGAACTTAAACAGTACATGCATTGATCATTATATAGTCTTCCTCTGATATTACTGAACTTAAACAGTACATGCATTGATCATTAGATAGTCTTCCTCTGATCTGACTGAACTTAAACAGTACATGCATTGATCATTAGGTAGTCTTCCTCTGATCAGACTGAGCTTAAACAGTACATGCATTGATCATTAGATAGTCTTCCTCTGATATGACTGAACTTAAACAGTACATGCATTGATCATTAGATAGTCTTCCTCTGATCTGACTGAACTTAAACAGTACATGCATTGATCATTGGGTAGTCTTCCTCTGATCAGACTGAGCTTAAACAGTACATGCATTGATCATTAGATAGTCTTCCACTGATCTGACTGAACTTAAACAGTACATGCATTGATCATTAGGTAGTCTTCCTCTGATCAGACTGAGCTTAAACAGTACATGCATTGATCATTAGATAGTCTTCCTCTGATATGACTGAACTTAAACAGTACATGCATTGATCATTAGATAGTCTTCCTCTGATCTGACTGAACTTAAACAGTACATGCATTGATCATTGGGTAGTCTTCCTCTGATCAGACTGAGCTTAAACAGTACATGCATTGATCATTAGATAGTCTTCCTCTGATCTGACTGAACTTAAACAGTACATGCATTGATCATTAGGTAGTCTTCCTCTGATCTGACTGAACTTAAACAGTACATGCATTGATCATTAGATAGTCTCCCTCTGATCTGACTGAACTTAAACAGTACATGCATTGATCATTAGGTAGTCTCCCTCTGATCTGACTGAACTTAAACAGTACATGCATTGATCATTGGGTAGTCTCCCTCTGATCTGACTGAACTTACACAGTACATGCATTGATCATTAGATAGTCTTCCTCTGATCTGACTGAACTTAAACAGTACATGCATTGATCATTGGGTAGTCTCCCTCTGATCTGACTGAACTTACACACAGTACATGCATTGATCATTAGATAGTCTTCCTCTGATCTGACTGAACTTAAACAGTACATGCATTGATCATTAGGTAGTCTCCGTCTGATCTGACTGAACTTAAACAGTACATGCATTGATCATTTGATAGTCTCCCTCTGATCTGACTGAACTTAAACAGTACATGCATTGATCATTAGGTAGTCTCCCTCTGATCAGATATAACTTAAACAGTACATGCATTGATCATTAGATAGTCTTCCTCTTATATTACTGAACTTAAACAGTACATGCAGTGATCATTAGATAGTCTTCCTCTGATCTGACTGAACTTAAACAGTACATGCATTGATCATTAGGTAGTCTCCCTCTGATCAGACTGAACTTAAACAGTACATGCATTGATCATTAGATAGTCTCCCTCTGATCAGATATAACTTTAACAGTACATGCATTGATCATTAGGTAGTCTCCCTCTGATCAGATATAACTTAAACAGTACATGCATTGATCATTAGATAGTCTTCCTCTGATCTGACTGAACTTAAACAGTACATGCATTGATCATTAGATAGTCTTCCTCTGATATGACTGAACTTAAACAGTACATGCATTGATCATTAGATAGTCTCCCTCTGATCTGACTGAACTTAAACAGTACATGCATTGATCATTAGATAGTCTTCCTCTGATCTGACTGAACTTAAACAGTACATGCATTGATCATTAGGTAGTCTTCCCCTGATCAGACTGAACTTAAACAGTACATGCATTGATCATTAGATAGTCTTCCTCTGATCTGACTGATCTTAAACAGTACATGCATTGATCATTAGATAGTCTTCCTCTGATCTGACTGAACTTAAACAGTACATGCATTGATCATTGGGTAGTCTTCCTCTGATCAGACTGAGCTTAAACAGTACATGCATTGATCATTAGATAGTCTTCCTCTGATCTGACTGAACTTAAACAGTACATGCATTGATCATTAGATAGTCTTCCTCTGATATTACTGAACTTAAACAGTACATGCATTGATCATTTGATAGTCTTCCACTGATCTGACTGAACTTAAACAGTACATGCATTGATCATTAGGTAGTCTTCCTCTGATCAGACTGAGCTTAAACAGTACATGCATTGATCATTAGATAGTCTTCCTCTGATCTGACTGAACTTAAACAGTACATGCATTGATCATTAGATAGTCTTCCTCTGATATGACTGAACTTAAACAGTACATGCATTGGTCATTAGATAGTCTCCCTCTGATCTGACTGAACTTAAACAGTACATGCATTGATCATTAGATAGTCTTCCTCTGATATGACTGAACTTAAACAGTACATGCATTGATCATTAGATAGTCTTCCTCTGATCTGACTGAACTTAAACAGTACATGCATTGATCATTGGGTAGTCTTCCTCTGATCAGACTGAGCTTAAAAGTACATGCATTGATCATTAGATAGTCTTCCTCTGATCTGACTGAACTTAAACAGTACATGAATTGATCATTATATAGTCTTCCTCTGATATTACTGAACTTAAACAGTACATGCATTGATCATTAGATAGTCTTCCTCTGATCTGACTGAACTTAAACAGTACATGCATTGATCATTAGGTAGTCTTCCTCTGATCAGACTGAGCTTAAACAGTACATGCATTGATCATTAGATAGTCTTCCTCTGATATGACTGAACTTAAACAGTACATGCATTGATCATTAGATAGTCTTCCTCTGATCTGACTGAACTTAAACAGTACATGCATTGATCATTGGGTAGTCTTCCTCTGATCAGACTGAGCTTAAACAGTACATGCATTGATCATTAGATAGTCTTCCACTGATCTGACTGAACTTAAACAGTACATGCATTGATCATTAGATAGTCTTCCTCTGATATTACTGAACTTAAACAGTACATGCATTGATCATTAGATAGTCTTCCTCTGATCTGACTGAGCTTAAACAGTACATGAATTGATCATTAGATAGTCTTCCTCTGATCTGACTGAACTTAAACAGTACATGCATTGATCATTAGGTAGTCTCCCTCTGATCTGACTGAACTTAAACAGTACATGCATTGATCATTAGGTAGTCTCCCTCTGATCAGACTGAACTTAAACAGTACATGCATTGATCATTGGGTAGTCTTCCTCTGATCTGACTGAGCTTAAACAGTACATGCATTGATCATTAGATATTCTCCCTCTGATCTGACTGAACTTAAACAGTACATGCATTGATCATTAGGTAGTCTTCCTCTGATCTGACTGAACTTAAACAGTACATGCATTGATCATTAGGTAGTCTTCCTCTGATCTGACTGAACTTAAACAGTACATGCATTGATCATTAGGTAGTCTTCCTCTGATCTGACTGAACTTAAACAGTACATGCATTGATCATTAGGTAGTCTCCCTCTGATCTGACTGAACTTAAACAGTACATGCATTGATCATGGGGTAGTCTCCCTCTGATCTGACTAAGCTTACACAGTACATGCATTGATCATTAGATAGTCTTCCTCTGATCTGACTGAACTTAAACAGTACATGCATTGATCATTGGGTAGTCTCCCTCTGATCTGACTGAACTTACACAGTACATGCATTGATCATTAGATAGTCTTCCTCTGATCTGACTGAACTTAAACAGTACATGCATTGATCATTAGGTAGTCTCCCTCTGATCAGACTGAACTTAAACATTACATACATTGATCATTAGATAGTCTCCCTCTGATCAGATATAACTTAAACAGTACATGCATTGATCATTAGATATTCTTCCTCTGATATTACTGAACTTAAACAGTACATGCATTGATCATTAGATAGTCTTCCTCTGATCTGACTGAACTTAAACAGTATATGCATTGATCATTAGGTAGTCTCCCTCTGATCAGACTGAACTAAAACAGTACATGCATTGATCATTAGATAGTCTCCCTCTGATCAGATAAAGCTTAAACAGTACATGTATTGATCATTAGATAGTCTCCCTCTGATCAGATATAACTTAAACAGTACATGCATTGATCATTAGGTAGTCTCCCTCTGATCAGATATAACTTAAATAGTACATGCATTGATCATTAGAGATTCTTCCTCTGATCTGACTGAACTTAAACAGTACATGCATTGATCATTAGGTAGTCTTCCTCTGATCTGACTGAACTTAAACAGTACATGCATTGATCATTAGGTAGTCTTCTTCTGATCAGATATAACGTAAACAGTACATGCATTGATCATTAGATAGTCTCCCTCTGATCTGATTGAACTTAAACAGTACATGCATTGATCATTAGATAGTCTCCCTCTGATCAGATATAACTTAAACAGTACATGCATTGATCATTAGATAGTCTCCCTCTGATCAGATATAACTTAAACAGTACATGCATTAATCATTAGGTAGTCTCCCTCTGATCAGATATAACTTAAACAGTACATGCATTGATCATTAGATAGTCTCCCTCTGATCAGACTGAACATAAACAGTACATGCATTGATCATTAGGTAGTCTTCCTCTGATCTGACTGAACTTAAACAGTACATGCATTGATCATTGGGTAGTCTTCCTCTGATCTGACTGAAATTAAACAGTACATGCATTGATCATTAGATGGTCTCCCTCTGATCAGATATAACTTAAACAGTACATGCATTGATCATTAGGTAGTCTCCCTCTGATCAGATATAACTTAAACAGTACATGCATTGATCATTAGATAGTCTTCCTCTGATCTGACTTAACTAAAACAGTACATGCATTGATCATTAGATAGACTCCCTCTGATCAGACTGAACTTAAACAGTACATGCATTGATCATTAGAGATTCTTCCTCTGATCTGACTGAACTTAAACAGTACATGCATTGATCATTAGGTAGTCTTCCTCTGATCTGACTGAACTTAAACAGTACATGCATTGATCATTAGGTAGTCTTCTTCTGATCAGATATAACGTAAACAGTACATGCATTGATCATTAGATAGTCTCCCTCTGATCTGATTGAACTTAAACAGTACATGCATTGATCATTAGATAGTCTCCCTCTGATCAGATATAACTTAAACAGTACATGCATTGATCATTAGATAGTCTCCCTCTGATCAGATATAACTTAAACAGTACATGCATTAATCATTAGGTAGTCTCCCTCTGATCAGATATAACTTAAACAGTACATGCATTGATCATTAGATAGTCTCCCTCTGATCAGACTGAACATAAACAGTACATGCATTGATCATTAGATAGTCTTCCTCTGATCTGACTGAACTTAAACAGTACATGCATTGATCATTGGGTAGTCTTCCTCTGATCTGACTGAAATTAAACAGTACATGCATTGATCATTAGATGGTCTCCCTCTGATCAGATATAACTTAAACAGTACATGCATTGATCATTAGGTAGTCTCCCTCTGATCAGATATAACTTAAACAGTACATGCATTGATCATTAGATAGTCTTCCTCTGATCTGACTTAACTAAAACAGTACATGCATTGATCATTAGATAGACTCCCTCTGATCAGACTGAACTTAAACAGTACATGCATTGATCATTAGATAGTCTTCCTCTGATCTGACTGAACTTAAACAGTACATGCATTGATCATTAGATAGTCTCCCTCTGATCAGATATAACTTAAACAGTACATGCATCGATCATTAGATAGTCTTCCTCTGATCTGACTGAACTTAAACAGTACATGCATTGATCATTAGGTAGTCTCCCTCTGATCTGACTGAACTTAAACAGTACATGCATTGATTATTAGATAGTCTCCCTCTGATCAGACTGAACTTAAACAGTACATGCATTGATCATTAGATAGTCTTCGTCTGATCTGACTGAACTTAAAGAGTACATGCATTGATCATTAGATAGTCTTCCTCTGATCTGACTGAACTTAAACAGTACATGCATTGATCATTAGGTAGTCTTCCTCTGATCAGACTGAACTTAAACAGTACATGCATTGATCATTAGATAGTCTTCCTCTGATCTGACTGAACTTAAACAGTACATGCATTGATCATTAGATAGTCTCCCTCTGATCAGATATAACTTAAACAGTACATGCATCGATCATTAGATAGTCTTCCTCTGATCTGACTGAACTTAAACAGTACATGCATTGATCATTAGGTAGTCTCCCTCTGATCTGACTGAACTTAAACAGTACATGCATTGATCATTAGATAGTCTCCCTCTGATCAGACTGAACTTAAACAGTACATGCATTGATCATTAGATAGTCTCCCTCTGATCAGATATAACTTAAACAGTACATGCATTGATCATTAGGTAGTCTCCCTCTGTTCTGACTGAACTTAAACAGTACATGCATTGATCATTAGATAGTCTCCCTCTGATCAGACTGAACTTAAACAGTACATGCATTGATCATTAGATAGTCTTCCTCTGATCTGACTGAACTTAAACAGTACATGCATTGATCATTAGATAGTCTTCCTCTGATCTGACTGAACTTAAACAGTAGATGCATTGATCATTAGGTAGTCTTCCTCTGATCTGACTGAACTTACACAGTACATGCATTGATCATTAGGTAGTCTCCCTCTGATCAGACTGAACTTAAACAGTACATGCATTGATCATTAGATAGTCTCCCTCTGATCAGACTGAACTTAAACAGTACATGCATTGATCATTAGATAGTCTTCCTCTGATCTGACTGAACTTAAACAGTACATGCATTGATCATTAGGTAGTCTCCCTCTGATCTGACTGAACTTAAACAGTACATGCATTGATCATTAGATAGTCTCCCTATGATCAGACTGAACTTACACAGTACATGCATTGATCATTATGTAGTCTCCCTCTGATCAGACTGAACTTAAACAGTACATGCATTGATCATTAGATAGTCTTCCTCTGATCTGACTGAACTTAAACAGTACATGCATTGATCATTAGGTAGTCACCCTCTGATCAGACTGAACTTACACAGTACATCCATTGATCATTAGATAGTCTCCCTCTGATATGACTGAACTGAAACAGTACATGCATTGATCATTGGGTAGTCTCCCTCTGATCAGACTGAGCTTAAACAGTACATGAATTGATCATTAAATAGTCTCCCTCTGATCAGACTGAGCTTAAACAGTACATGCATTGATCATTGGGTAGTCTTCTTCTGATATGACTGAACTTAAACAGTACATGCATTGATCATTAGGTAGTCTCCCTCTGATCAGACTGAGCTTAAACAGTACATGCATTGATCATTAGGTAGTCTCCCTCTGATCTGACTTAACTAAAACAGTACATGCATTGATCATTAGATAGACTCCCTCTGATCAGACTGAACTTAAACAGTACATGCATTGATCATTAGATAGTCTTCCTCTGATCTGACTGAACTTAAACAGTACATGCATTGATCATTAGATAGTCTCCCTCTGATCAGATATAACTTAAACAGTACATGCATCGATCATTAGATAGTCTTCCTCTGATCTGACTGAACTTAAACAGTACATGCATTGATCATTAGGTAGTCTCCCTCTGATCTGACTGAACTTAAACAGTGCATGCATTGATTATTAGATAGTCTCCCTCTGATCAGACTGAACTTAAACAGTACATGCATTGATCATTAGATAGTCTTCGTCTGATCTGACTGAACTTAAAGAGTACATGCATTGATCATTAGATAGTCTTCCTCTGATCTGACTGAACTTAAACAGTACATGCATTGATCATTAGGTAGTCTTCCTCTGATCAGACTGAACTTAAACAGTACATGCATTGATCATTAGATAGTCTTCCTCTGATCTGACTGAACTTAAACAGTACATGCATTGATCATTAGATAGTCTCCCTCTGATCAGATATAACTTAAACAGTACATGCATCGATCATTAGATAGTCTTCCTCTGATCTGACTGAACTTAAACAGTACATGCATTGATCATTAGGTAGTCTCCCTCTGATCTGACTGAACTTAAACAGTACATGCATTGATCATTAGATAGTCTCCCTCTGATCAGACTGAACTTAAACAGTACATGCATTGATCATTAGATAGTCTCCCTCTGATCAGATATAACTTAAACAGTACATGCATTGATCATTAGGTAGTCTCCCTCTGATCTGACTGAACTTAAACAGTACATGCATTGATCATTAGATAGTCTCCCTCTGATCAGACTGAACTTAAACAGTACATGCATTGATCATTAGATAGTCTTCCTCTGATCTGACTGAACTTAAACAGTACATGCATTGATCATTAGATAGTCTTCCTCTGATCTGACTGAACTTAAACAGTAGATGCATTGATCATTAGGTAGTCTTCCTCTGATCTGACTGAACTTACACAGTACATGCATTGATCATTAGGTAGTCTCCCTCTGATCAGACTGAACTTAAACAGTACATGCATTGATCATTAGATAGTCTCCCTCTGATCAGACTGAACTCTAAACAGTACATGCATTGATCATTAGATAGTCTTCCTCTGATCTGACTGAACTTAAACAGTACATGCATTGATCATTAGGTAGTCTCCCTCTGATCTGACTGAACTTAAACAGTACATGCATTGATCATTAGATAGTCTCCCTCTGATCAGACTGAACTTACACAGTACATGCATTGATCATTATGTAGTCTCCCTCTGATCAGACTGAACTTAAACAGTACATGCATTGATCATTAGATAGTCTTCCTCTGATCTGACTGAACTTAAACAGTACATGCATTGATCATTAGGTAGTCACCCTCTGATCAGACTGAACTTACACAGTACATCCATTGATCATTAGATAGTCTCCCTCTGATATGACTGAACTGAAACAGTACATGCATTGATCATTGGGTAGTCTCCCTCTGATCAGACTGAGCTTAAACAGTACATGAATTGATCATTAAATAGTCTCCCTCTGATCAGACTGAGCTTAAACAGTACATGCATTGATCATTGGGTAGTCTTCTTCTGATATGACTGAACTTAAACAGTACATGCATTGATCATTAGGTAGTCTCCCTCTGATCAGACTGAGCTTAAACAGTACATGCATTGATCATTAGGTAGTCTCCCTCTGATCAGACTGAGCTTAAACAGTACATGCATTGATCATTAGATAGTCTTCCTCTGATCTGACTGAACTTAAACAGTACATGCATTGATCATTAGGTAGTCTTCCTCTGATCTGACTGAACTTACACAGTACATGCATTGATCATTAGATAGTCTCCCTCTGATCTGACTGAACTTAAACAGTACATGCATTGATCATTAGATAGTCTCCCTCTGATCTGACTGAACTTAAACAGTACATGCATTGATCATTAGGTAGTCTCCCTCTGATCAGACTGAACTTAAACAGTACATGAATTGACAATTCAGGTGTCTTACAATGGGCTGATTTAACCTAATTGGTACATGAATTGATCATTGGGTGATTCTATTCTAGGCTGATGGAACATAAAATAGTATATGAATTGATCATTTGATGGGATTTTCCCGAGTTACCTGACAGCACATATTATAATGATTTATCTTGGAGTTATTGTGCCTAAGCAGTACATGAATTGTAGGTGTGGACGGGAAAGTGGGTTGGAGGTGGGGTAGGGGAGGTAGGTGCAAGCTTTAAGGTTTGATCTGTAAATGGGTTGCAAGCTTTTAAAATGTACCGAATATAGGGAGTGGTCTGCAAGTTTCAGGAGAAGACCAGAAAGTGGAGGTCCAACCCTCACGAGGGGATCAGATAGTTAGGTGAAAGCTTTCTAAACTAACAAGGAAGAAAGGTAAGTTTACCTTAAAGCAGACATTTGTAGCTTAAATCTCGTGTTTTACTACACATATTCCACTTCTATGTTTAAATTATTGCGGTTTCTACTTTTTATTCCTAAGCAAAGTCTGGGAGAGGAAAAGGGGTAGAGGGGTAGTGTAATCACATAGTTTTTCCTTCCCACTTTTGAGAGTGGGGAACACATACGCCCCTGTATTTTTGTGTCGCCTATATGGAATTGTTTTTAACTTTAATAAATCTTAAACCACTAAACCATTTGACAACACACTGTGCTTAAATGTTTATAGGATTGTCCTTTACAAAATATGTCTTTATTTCGATCGGAATTCCAAGATGGCCGTCATCTCAGACTATAGTTTTAATATAGGACCTTATTCGAAAATAAAAGCCAAGTTCCCAGATACTATTAATTTGATTGAACCCAAACTATACATGAATAATCATTGGGTGGTCTCGTACAAGCTTGTTTTGTCGATCAGACAAACTTAACATAGGACCATGTGGTGATTTTTTTAAAATTATTCTTATCTTAATTATGCTTAAGCAATTGTGTATATTAATAATAAACAAAAATACTCATGAATTCCGTGGGATAAAACATTTGTGGGAAAAAAAGCCAGCTTCGAAGTATTGTGAAAGACCAACATTTTCGTTTTCATAAAAAAAATCCCGGCAAAGTCTCTTTTTTATCGAGCTTGCTCAGCCACGAAGCGCAGAAAAACAAACGAAAATGTATGTGTCATTCCACTCCATGAGATATCAAGATGGGAGGGTTGGGATCCCATTAGCCAAGCAAAGGGGAATGTCATGTCGGTTGGATGGGGAAGACTAGTTTCAAATCCTTTCTCTCGAAACTGAATACATGTACTAATACACAAAATACAATAGCTTACATTACCTACACCGTATTACTATCACACATATAACAGACAGATGTACTCTATATTACTTCCTTATGCAAAAACGGAAGTAGCCTTTGTGAAATATTAATTGATATGGGTTTCATGTAAGAAATATTTCAAATTGTGCTATAATATTATAATTCATGTACTATTACTTGACTATATGGGAACAAATTGAAAACGAAAGTACAATTTGAGACATTACCTCACTTCTCACATGACGAAGATACACATAGAGATTATATATTTATATTTTCGTTTGCTTACCTTGGTATACTGAACGACCAAAGATTATACAATTAAAAATATTACATATTTAAGTTAATACTTCAAAAATAACATACAAGTGGTTTAAAAAAAAACATGTACTACTTGTCAGTTTGCAAAATTATTGAAAGAGTTATAAATGATCGTGAATTATTATTCTATTATTCTCCTCCTGAGGGAACTGTTTTCCTATACCTCACTAAACAACACTATAGGAATACTGTTACCAAGGGAGAAGGCAATAATATGTTTAACATCTCATTCTGGATATAAAAGAAAAAAATATATGTAATTTCGTCGGCGTTTACATTGCCAAACCTCGCCATAATGAGAGCAAACTGTAAACACACTACATCGCTGTCTAATTTACCGGAGGTAAATATTGCCCAAAAAATGCATAAAAAGAACGGGGGAAAATATATTCCTCGGGTAAAGAGCAAGAGGCAAATCTATTTCAAACTGGCATAGTTACCGTCGATAGTTATAGTCACCCGTTGCAAATCATACACTGTTGAAAAATAGTAAACACTAATCATCCAATCAAAATAAATCATTTGCAAATGTTATGTACTAAATAATAGACATCGTACCAAGTTTAATATGTATATAATAAATTATCAAAATTTGCCCCTTATTTTCACAGATTTACACTGTAAACAAATCGGTTTTTGAACCCATTGAAATAATGTTCGTTTTTTTAAATAAACAAAAATGTGTGCGTGTCCTTTTTTTCTTTTTCACAGCGTTTCACTGCCCCTTTTAAATAGGCCGTATAAAAACAAACAAAGGCGCTCAATCTATAGTTTACTCAGAATAGGTAACTGAACATCGATGATTATTCACTAATGCGGTTAAGAACATTCGATAATTACTGCGTTGTTCAGTTATTATCGGTTTATTATAGACATTCGGAAAGCAAGAGTAGTTTTGTTTAAAAATAAGATAGGAATATTTTCACTATTAAGACATTATATGGCTATAACATGGAGGTCAACAAGTTTCTAAATAAACTGTCCAGTCTGTAGTTAATGCATATCACAGCGCCATGTTATTTAAAATCTTGCATAGTCCATCACTTATAGATTAATGCATGCCCTTTTCCATATCAAGAGGGTCGATATCGGTCGAGGAATGATAACAGTCCTGATATGGAAAAAGGTATGCATTAATCTATTTATCACATATTTCAACATTGAATTAAAAAGAAAAAAATGTACTTCCCACACAGACACCAAACTTACGGATATGAGTGATCGATATCGGTTGAGGGTTCTGCTTCCGAAACGCCAACAAATCTTTCCTCGCTGACCGTCGACATTTTCCAAACGAAAATTGACAAATGTCTATATAAACTGTCCAGTCTGTAGATAATGGTAATAAATATCACAGCGCCATGTTATTTCAAATCTTGCATAGTCCATTACATGTCTGCTGCAGCTGTCTAACGCAAAATTTGAACTTATAGCGAGCACAGAGAGCTCTACAGCAACATGGGCATGCGCATGCAACACACAATCTGCCTAATGATGAGATTGAAATCCTTTAGTCGGGAGGTTGATAAAAGATGGCAGTCCCGGAGAGAATGCCAAAAATAAAACATAAGTCTCCAATAAATGATTTTAAAACTAAAATGATTTCATGAACTTCTAAAAATCGTATTTAAGTAACAAAAGACAATAAAAGGTGCTTACATTGTTAAATTAATCAGAATGACATCTCGCTATCAAAGTCATGACGTCATGTTATTCATAGGCCAAAGTCGTCGACAACATTTCGCGGAATTTTAATTAAAATCTTGTATTTTCATTCCCAAGTCAACAAAATTCAAAACGACATCCGTTTCATTTGCAAACTGCGTCAATTCCGTAAATCGTGACGACATGTAAACAAACACAGCACTTTTTTCAAGCGTGTCCAGATTATTAAATAAAAACCTTTCTAGTTACGGATTAGTAAAAGATGATAATAGAATAAATTTGACTTATCGTAACGGTATGTGTTTTCGTGTGTCATCTGTTTTCGTTTTATCCATTTTATTTTGATTTCCACAGCGCACGCATTATTTTTGACGTGTCCTCCGGTTTCTATTTATGGAACGTTAACAGGACTACAACGTGACATCTGTAAAATATGCTAAAGTTTGCTTTTAAAGACGTAAGTACCAAAAACAGTGAACCTACCTACTGAACCATACTTTTTGTAATGCTAAAAATTTACTTCATTTATAAAGTAGCTGGAAAATATCCAGAAGGGCTATATAAAATTTAACTATGTCGTCTGCCTCTCAGACACCGGCTCTTCCTGTCATGTAGCTGTCATGGGGTCACTGATCGTACTTGTAAACAAAAGAGCTGACTGAAATGTGCCTGTTTCTTATATAAAATACATGTCACTTTGCAGTGCATTGTGGTTTCAGCACTAAAAAAAACATCTAAAGTAAACACAATTTTGAAAGTGGTCATTTTCAAACATTCTGTTATTTTATTTATATGTAGTATGATTTGGTAGATGGCCAGAACCATGAAATTTTAAAACCAGCCATTTCTGGATTATATATTCGTTTCCATCCCGTATATCGACCTTGTTTTTACTTCACACGAAAACAGATGACGCCATTTTACTGACAGCAAAAGTTGCCAGATAATCGAGAGTATATTAAAATACAAGAATGGCTTTAAAAACAATCTCATGCAATATGAGACAGGTGCAACCTGAAACGCTCCCGAAGAACAGTATTTTTTCTTCCTGTTTACAAAATATCAAGCTTAAAAATAACAACACCTAAAACTCCAAACTCCGGAAAGTTTTCGTATCCGCTACCGAACATTGATCATTTTTATTTGAAAAAAAAATCGACTAGAGTTCCGGTTTAGGTCACGTGATTTTTCTTTTAATTTATTTCCGGTTTGGAAGCCATATTGTTGAAGATTTTGAAGTGCCATAGAACCTATTTATACTTCTACCATTAACGCTCCCAAAAAGGGAGCGTACAAAGAAATATTTAACTAGCCATTCTTTGAAAATTCCAATCGTCATATGAATGAAGGGTTAACACTGTTAATCGCTATATCTGAAAATCGATAATAGCACGAAAACCGATAACACGATGCTAATTTTGAAAAATATTTTCAGAAAATATCAAATTTATTTTTTGGTCCATTTGCAGCCGATGTAGAAAAACTCGCCTTGGTGTGTTTTTGCTTTGTTTTATTTTTTGCAGAATCTACGCGGGTGGTGTAATATTTACTCGGATCGATCAAAACTTTGATTAATACAACACTGGCGTACTAAGGACTTTATGTTAACATGGACTATCATTAAGGACAACAACTGTTCATTTTTTTTATCACTGTGAAAGACTCTTAAGACAACTCGAATCTGGTCATTTTTGTGACGTATGGACATGTTATGTCACCCCCAACTGCATTTCAATGTCGGACTCCAGATTTATATTGACATTTCGTTATATGACTTACCAGTTTAAAGGAAATCCAAACACAATTCCTGTCTCCAAGATTATTTGTGCATGTACCACAATATTCCTAAAGTTCTAAAATAAATGCGTAAATAAAAACGAATCTGGCCACCATTCATCGTCATGTTAATATTTTTTTTATCACATCATATTTTACGTTGCAACAAGTAAAGGTCAGCATTGAAATCGTATTTGGGTCACAACTGACACGCAAAGATGACAATGTCATCAATATTTGTTTAAATTATTTTTTCCTTATTTTAGATGTAGGTCAGTTTTAACTCCCTATAACCCTTTCTATCTCGAAAACATTTTTTGGATGGTGACTAGACATGCATTGAAATAGCTGTTAGCAGATGAGTAGGAGTGAACCAGAAAGTGGGGGACTAGTTTTGAGGGTGAACCAGAAAAAGTGGTCAGTTTTCAAAACTGATAAGCAAAGAACAAAAAATGAAATGATATTAAAAAAAATGTTATTTGAATGCATGCTTCTATACTAAAAATCCAGCTTTTTAAAATTTTGCCAAAAGGGGGTGAGGACATGTGTCCCTTGCCACCGGCTCATATGTCTCTGATAAGAAAAGATATTTGAACATTAACATTTTTCATTTTTATACAATTTTTGCATTTATTATTTCTTTGGCTAAGTAACAAACACTTTCTAACCATGATGTGCTCGCAAGGAACAAGGAACGCATTAGTTTTTCCTTATTTCTGTTAGTGTTAATTATTTCTATCAGTACCCATTTGTTTATTCATCTTACTACCCAAAAGAAGAAAAACAGAAATTATGCAAAATATCTATAGATACATTGTGAAATTTCTTTTTTAAAGAAAAGAAGATTTTCTTACATAGTAAGAGAAGAGAATATTTGGCCACAGGTACTCGGGGACAGAATATATCCACCTTTTTTCCAACACTATTATTTACAGCTTAAGCATTGGTTAATTTGATATGCATGCCTATCATCACAAAATGACCAAATATGACAGTGGTTCCGTGTACAAAGGTTTTGAACGATTTTCCGTCAGTCTGATCCTACAAAATATTTGAATACTACCAACATCTGCCGAAAATGGTTTAGAATAGTAAGACACAATGAATTTTATTTATTTAACTATTAATTATGCCGTTCATATTATATGTATATCTGTTATTGTTTATCAAACTCAGTCTTTCTAAAATAAATGCTATACAATTATTAACCAGCTTGTTGTTGAAACTTTAAAAGGTAATAACATTACACAAGAAGGAATATATGTCTCTGTATAATCTTGTCACAGATAATTTTAAAGAGTATGATTTTGATACTGAATATTGCCTTAATATATATATCACGCCTCTACTGTGCTTTATGGTTGTAGACCATTGTATCATGTCATATTATGTATATATTTTAATCCATCAGTGTGGTGTGTTTTATTTTGGTTTTTGGTATTAATTATGGTTGTAGACCATTGTATCATGTCATATTATGTATATATTTTAATCCATCAGTGTGGTGTGTTTTATTTTGGTTTTTGGTATTAATTATGGTTGTAGACCATTGTATCATGTCATATTATGTATATATTTTAATCCATCAGTGTGGTGTGTTTTATTTTGGTTTTTGGTATTAATTATGGTTGTAGACCATTGTATCATGTCATATTATGTATATATTTTAATCCATCAGTGTGGTGTGTTTTATTTTGGTTTTTGGTATTAATTATGTTTGTAGACCATTGTATCATGTCATATTATGTATATATTTTAATCCATCAGTATGGTGTGTTTTATTTTGGTTTTTGGTATTAATTATGGTTGTAGACCATTGTATCATGTCATGTAATGTATATATTTTAATCCATCAGTGTGGTGTGTTTTATTTTGGTTTTTGGTATTAATTATGGTTGTAGACCATTGTATCATGTCATATTATGTATATATTTTAATCCATCTGTGTGGTGTGTTTTATTTTGGTTTTTGGTATTAATTATGATTGTAGACCATTGTATCATGTCATATTATGTATATATTTTAATCCATCAGTGTGGTGTGTTTTATTTTGGTTTTTGGTATTAATTATGGTTGTAGACCATTGTATCATGTCATATTATGTATATATTTTAATCCATCAGTGTGGTGTGTTTTATTTTGGTTTTTGGTATTAATTATGATTGTAGACCATTGTATCATGTCATATTATGTATATATTTTAATCCATCAGTGTGGTGTGTTTTATTTTGGTTTTTGGTATTAATTATGATTGTAGACCATTGTATCATGTCATATTATGTATATATTTTAATCCATCAGTGTGGTGTGTTTTATTTTGGTTTTTGGTATTAATTATGATTGTAGACCATTGTATCATGTCATATTATGTATATATTTTAATCCATCAGTGTGGTGTGTTTTATTTTGGTTTTTGGTATTAATTATGATTGTAGACCATTGTTTATTTCGTTAAAACTTTATCCGAAAATAGTTTTGTTGTCCCTATATATCATCCATATTAGTGAAACTCTACGATTACTTTCCACTGCACAGATGTACATGTTTTATTGCTGTTGAAATGCTGACGGAAGCTTGATGCTGCTCAACAACATTAATGGGCTCGACTTAAAAAGGGAAGAGAAAAGAAGTTTTGTTAATAAATACTAAAATGATAATCAACATAGTGCATAATCATGATCGTCGGTGAGATAAAAAAGAGAGAGAGAGAGAGAGAGAGAGAGAGAGAGAGAGAGAGAGAGAGAGAGAGCGGGAGAGGGAGAGGGAGAGGGAGAGGGAGCGAGAGCGAGAGCATTAACTGCATTGTTGAATAAACATTTTTTTTTCTAATTTCCAATGACAATGTCTCTAACAGATCCGGAAATTAGTGGGGTTCATGATCCTCAATCTTTAGTTTTTTTATAAGCTTTGTAGATTATAGTTTGTCTTTTTTCTTATCTTTTAGCAAATATTTTGTCTGTCCTTCATCGATATACGGTTGTTGATTACCCTGGTATCTTCAAACATGTCTTATTACTGTTATGTTCAATATTTGATTTCAACAAATTGATGTCCTCTTTACTCTGGCCTTATGTGAAGACCATTGGTGTCTTTAGATGTTGATGGGTGCCGTCGTGGTCGTGATCGTATGATAGTTGGATTTACAACTACATGTGCAATTAGTGCCTATCACCACTAAATTTGTGAGTTCTAGCCCCGTTCATCACGAGGTGTACTCGATACAACATTATGTGATAAAGTGTGTCAGACTTACGACAGCTCGGTGGTATTCTCCTGGTACCCCGGTTTCCTCCACCAATAAAAATTGACCGCCACGATATAACTGAAATATTGTTGAAACTGGCGTTTAACACCATAAGCCTAAACCATCCAGATTACTATGACTTTGAATCTGTTAAAATGTATCAGTTATTATTTTCGTCCCAAGAGTAATTAATGGTCTTTGTCCAACATATCCTACCTCCAACGATAGCAGTCAGTTAGCTATGATCATTCACTGGCTCTGCTATTGTACTGCAGTTTCTATGTTATCCTTCCTGCCTGTGATATTTTGTGGTCTTTTGGAGTTGAAACGAATCTGTGTAGGATCTGTATTGATTGTTTGGGATGGAAACGAATCTGTGTAAGATCTTTATTGATTGTTTGGAGTGGAAATGAATATCTACAGGATCTGCATTGCTTCCTTACAGTGAAAACGAATCTGTGCAGGATTTGCATTGCTTGTTTGGAGTGGACAGAAGCTGTGCATGGTATTTATTGCTTGTTTGGAGTGGAAACGGATCTATGGTGGATTTGTATTGCTTGTTTGGAGTGGAAACGAATATGTGCAGGATTCGTACTGCTTGCTTGGAGTGTAAATGAATATGTGCAGGTTATTTATTGCTTGTGTATGTCTGTATCGGCGTTGTGGATTCAGTTATTCTGTTTAATCCCTGCATATTATGTGCTTGTCACAAGCTACGCCCTGGATTTTCAACGTCACATGCTGTGGTCGTCTACATTGTGTTCAATGAATTGAAGTGAGAGGTTGTTGTTTCCTTTGTTGATATTTGTGGTATTGTTTACCATCACTGTCTACAACTACCTTTCAAAATTGTCAGGCAGAAATATAGTTTAATATACAACAGTATTTCATGAAGGTAGATATTTACATTTCGAAAGCTGCAGATGCGGATTGTGAAGAACTCTAAAGATCTGTACATACAATCTAGGTCCCTCTCCTCCTACAATAGCATTAAAACATTTGACTTATCTTCCCTCTACACAACTATTCCTCACTCTAAGTTGAAGGACAAATTAAGCGAGATGGACCAACTGTGTTTCATAAAAATGAATGGCCAACGTAGATAGAAATGTCTCACTTTTGAGACAGATCAGTTCCTATTTTTAGTGATGTGAGATTTTCTTATCTTGCACTAATGCAAGACCAAAACATCACGTGCGTTTTACCGGCATATGCATGCTGTACAGTTTATGTCAACTGCCACCCCCCTCCGCCCCTCCCCCGGCCAATTATCCATGCTTTTCCTTTTTAAAATAAATAATACACTGTATATAAGTTTTCAATCTTTTATAAACACGCAATTCCTAACAATTAGCCATATTATTACATAATAAGCTTCAAGCAATACACACAAATACGGAACTACTTTTTTGATTGACATGAAGGGTAAATAACTCACATTGTTTACATGATCGTCTGCTAAAAGTACATAAACAAACACGAAACTGAAAACAGCTGATGAAAGTGAGAAATAAAATCAAACACCGGCAAAAAGTGCAAGACAGGGAAATCTCCGACACCCTCGGGTAAGATTTCAATCGTTGGCTGACCCGGCGAGCCTCGTTAGCAAACGATTGAAATCTTACCCTCGGGTGTCGAAGATTTCCCTGTCTTGCACTTTTGCTGGTGTTAGATTCTATATATATATTGTGCTAGGAAGAGACAGATCTAATTTTGTAAAAGAAACACTCGATTCTACCAAAAAATTCTCTGAATCTCAAACTCTTCTTCTGCACATGTATTGTCTTCATTTTTTATTTCAAAGAAATTAACTAAATAACCTTTGAACAAATATATAGACAATATAATGTTTTTCTAAGTCTAATTTCATATTTTCAAGATTATTTATTTCTCACAAAAATCATAGTTGAAGCAGTGGTACATACAATTCGTCATATTAACATACAAATATGTGCAGCAATATACCAGCTTCTCCTGCATATGGTGTTTACATCTCGCAATTGATTCGCTATGCAAGGGGCAGTAGCAATTATTCTGATTTCCTGAAACGTCATCTTCATCTGAGAAACAGGCTACTGGACCAGGGCTATTAAAAGATTCGCCTTATTCGATCTCTTAAAAAGTTTATATTCCGATACCAATATCTTGTCGAAATATATTCCGTCTCTGCAGAAAAAATTATAAGCGATGCATTTTCATATAGTGAAAATGTATAAAGATAAAGAGTCAAATATGTCAAGAATTTTTTTTGTCAATGTGTGACGTAAAAATATTTTTGACATTTACGTCACCGAATATGGTACTGCTTTGACAACTATTTTACCTATTTTGTTCCTGTATTTAAATACTGTTACAGTGACAGCCGGAACCTTTGAACCGTAATGAGAGCGGGAGGTTTGGCGCCTTAAAATCTGATTCAACCCACCATTTCTTTAGAAATGCCTGTACCAAGTCAGGGTCATTACGGTTTTCACAGTTTTCCGGTTGTTGACTGATTTTGTCTGTTTATATAATTATGAGTTTTGACTTTCCCTTTGTAAGATTGTTCGGAGTTCGGTAATTTTGTTATTACCTTTATATACAAAGATAATAAAAATGAAAACCAAAATAAAACAAACCACAAATATATACATAATATGACATGATACAATGGTCTACAACCATAATTAATACCAAAAAACAAAATAAAACACACCACACTGATGGATTAAAATATATACATAATATGACATGATACAATGGTCTACAACCATAATTAATACCAAAAACCAAAATAAAACACACCACACTGATGGATTAAAATATAAACATAATTTGACATGATACAATGGTCTACAACCATAATTAATACCAAAAACCAAAATAAAACACACCACACTGATGGATTAAAATATATACATAATATGACATGATACAATGGTCTACAACCATAATTAATACCAAAAACCAAAATAAAACACACCACACTGATGGATTAAAATATATACATAATTTGAAATGATACAATGGTCTACAACCATAATTAATACCAAAAACCAAAATAAAACACACCACACTGATGGATTAAAATATATACATAATTTGACATGATACAATGGTCTACAACCATAATTAATACCAAAAACCAAAATAAAACACACCACACTGATGGATTAAAATATATACATAATATGACATGATACAATGGTCTACAACCATAATTAATACCAAAAACCAAAATAAAACACACCACACTGATGGATTAAAATATATACATAATTTGACATGATACAATGGTCTACAATCATAATTAATACCAAAAACCAAAATAAAACACACCACACTGATGGATTAAAATATATACATAATATGACATGATACAATGGTCTACAACCATAATTAATACCAAAAACCAAAATAAAACACACCACACTGATGGATTAAAATATATACATAATTTGACATGATACAATGGTCTACAACCATAATTAATACCAAAAACCAAAATAAAACACACCACACTGATGGATTAAAATATATACATAATATGACATGATACAATGGTCTACAACCATAATTAATACCAAAAACCAAAATAAAACACACCACACTGATGGATTAAAATATATACATAATATGACATGATACAATGGTCTACAACCATAATTAATACCAAAAACCAAAATAAAACACACCACACTGGTGGATTAAAATATATACATAATATGACATGATACAATGGTCTACAACCATAATTAATACCAAAAACCAAAATTAAACACACCACACTGATGGATTAAAATATATACATAATATGACATGATACAATGGTCTACAATCATAATTAATACCAAAAACCAAAATAAAACACACCACACTGATGGATTAAAATATATACATAATATGACATGATACAATGGTCTACAACCATAATTAATACCAAAAACCAAAATAAAACACACCACACTGATGGATTAAAATATATACATAATATGACATGATACAATGGTCTACAACCATAATTAATACCAAAAACCAAAATAAAACACACCACACTGATGGATTAAAATATATACATAATTTGAAATGATACAATGATCTACAACCATAATTAATACCAAAAACCAAAATAAAACACACCACACTGATGGATTAAAATATATACATAATATGACATGATACAATGGTCTACAACCATAATTAATACCAAAAACCAAAATAAAACACACCACACTGATGGATTAAAATATATACATAATATGACATGATACAATGGTCTACAACCATAATTAATACCAAAAACCAAAATAAAACACACCACACTGATGGATTAAAATATATACATAATATGACATGATACAATGGTCTACAACCATAATTAATACCAAAAACCAAAATAAAACACACTACACTAATGGATTAAAATATATACATAATATGACATGATACAGTGGTCTACAACCATAATTAATACCAAAAACCAAAATAAAACACACCACACTGATGGATTAAAATATATACATAATATGACATGATACAATGGTCTACAACCATAATTAATACCAAAAACCAAAATAAAACACACTACACTAATGGATTAAAATATATACATAATATGACATGATACAGTGGTCTACAACCATAATTAATACCAAAAACCAAAATAAAACACACCACACTGATGGATTAAAATATATACATAATATGATATGATACAATGGTCTACAACCATAATTAATACCAAAAACCAAAATAAAACACACCACACTGGTGGATTAAAATATATACATAATATGACATGATACAATGGTCTACAACCATAATTAATACCAAAAAACAAAATAAAACACACCATACTGATGGATTAAAATATATACATTATATGACATGATACAATGGTCTACAACCATAATTAATACCAAAAACCAAAATAAAACACACCACACTGATGGATTAAAATATATACATAATATGACATGATACAATGGTCTACAATCATAATTAATACCAAAGACCAAAATAAAACACACCACACTGATGGATTAAAATATATACATAATATGACATGATACAATGGTCTACAACCATAATTAATACCAAAAACCAAAATAAAACACACCACACTGATGGATTAAAATATATACATTATATGACATGATACAATGGTCTACAAACATAATTAATACCAAAAACCAAAATAAAACACACCACACTGGTGGATTAAAATATATACATAATATGACATGATACAATGGTCTACAACCATAATTAATACCAAAAACCAAAATAAAACACACTACACTAATGGATTAAAATATATACATAATATGACATGATACAATGGTCTACAATCATAATTAATACCAAAAACCAAAATAAAACACACCACACTGATGGATTAAAATATATACATAATATGACATGATACAGTGGTCTGCAATCATAATTAATACCAAAAACCAAAATAAAACACACCACACTGATGGATTAAAATATATACATAATATGACATGATACAATGGTCTACAACCATAATTAATACCAAAAACCAAAATAAAACACACCACACTGATGGATTAAAATATATACATTATATGACATGATACAATGGTCTACAATCATAATTAATACCAAAAACCAAAATAAAACACACCACACTGATGGATTAAAATATATACATAATATGACATGATACAATGGTCTACAAACATAATTAATACCAAAAACCAAAATAAAACACACCACACTGATGGATTAAAATATATACATAATATGACATGATACAATGGTCTACAACCATAATTAATACCAAAAAACAAAATAAAACACACCACACTGATGGATTAAAATATATACATAATATGACATGATACAATGGTCTACAATCATAATTAATACCAAAAACCAAAATAAAACACACCACACTGATGGATTAAAATATATACATAATATGACATGATACAATGGTCTACAACCATAATTAATACCAAAAACCAAAATAAAACACACCACACTGATGGATTAAAATATATACATAATATGACATGATACAATGGTCTACAACCATAATTAATACCAAAAACCAAAATAAAACACACCACACTGATGGATTAAAATATATACATAATATGACATGATACAATGGTCTACAACCATAATTAATACCAAAAACCAAAATAAAACACACCACACTGATGGATTAAAATATATACATAATATGACATGATACAATGGTCTACAACCATAATTAATACCAAAAACCAAAATAAAACACACCACACTGATGGATTAAAATATATACATAATATGACATGATACAATGGTCTACAATCATAATTAATACCAAAAACCAAAATAAAACACACCACACTAATGGATTAAAATATATACATAATATGACATGATACAATGGTCTACAACCATAATTAATGCCAAAAACCAAAATAAAACACACCACACTGATGGATTAAAATATATACATAATTTGAAATGATACAATGGTCTACAACCATAATTAATACCAAAAACCAAAATAAAACACACCACACTGATGGATTAAAATATATACATAATATGACATGATACAATGGTCTACAACCATGATTAATACCAAAAACCAAAATAAAACACACCACACTGATGGATTAAAATATATACATAATATGACATGATACAATGGTCTACAACCATAATTAATACCAAAAACCAAAATAAAACACACCACACTAATGGATTAAAATATATACATAATATGACATGATACAATGGTCTACAAACATAATTAATACCAAAAAAACAAAATAAAACACACCACACTGATGGATTAAAATATATACATAATATGACATGATACAATGGTCTACAACCATAATTAATACCAAAAACCAAAATAAAACACACCACACTGATGGATTAAAATATATACATAATATGACATGATACGATGGTCTACATCCATAATTAATACCAAAAACCAAAATAAAACACACCACACTGATGGATTAAAATATATACATTATATGACATGATACAATGGTCTACAATCATAATTAATACCAAAGACCAAAATAAAACACACCACACTGATGGATTAAAATATATACATAATATGACATGATACAATGGTCTACAACCATAATTAATACCAAAAACCAAAATAAAACACACCACACTGATGGATTAAAATGTATACATTATATGACATGATACAATGGTCTACAAACATAATTAATACCAAAAACCAAAATAAAACACACCACACTGGTGGATTAAAATATATACATAATATGACATGATACAATGGTCTACAACCATAATTAATACTAAAAACCAAAATAAAACACACCACACTAATGGATTAAAATATATACATACTATGACATGATACAATGGTCTACAAACATAATTAATGCCAAAAACCAAAATAAAACACACCACACTGATGGATTAAAATATATACATAATATGACATGATACAATGGTCTACAACCATAATTAATACCAAAAACCAAAATAAAACACACCACACTGATGGATTAAAATATATACATAATATGACATGATACAATGGTCTACAACCATAATTAATACCAAAAACCAAAATAAAACACACCACACTGATGGATTAAAATATATACATTATATGACATGATACAATGGTCTACAATCATCATTAATACCAAAAACCAAAATAAAACACACCACACTGATGGATTAAAATATATACATAATATGACATGATACAATGGTCTACAAACATAATTAATACCAAAAACCAAAATAAAACACACCACACTGATGGATTAAAATATATACATAATATGACATGATACAATGGTCTACAATCATAATTAATACCAAAAACCAAAATAAAACACACCACACTGGTGGATTAAAATATATACATAATATGACATGATACAATGGTCTACAACCATAATTAATACCAAAAACCAAAATAAAACACACCACACTGATGGATTAAAATATATACATAATATGACATGATACAATGGTCTACAATCATAATTAATACCAAAAACCAAAATAAAACACACCACACTGATGGATTAAAATATATACATAATATGACATGATACAATGGTCTACAACCATAATTAATACCAAAAACCAAAATAAAACACACCACACTAATGGATTAAAATATATACATAATATGACATGATACAATGGTCTACAATCATAATTAATACCAAAAACCAAAATAAAACACACCACACTGATGGATTAAAATATATACATAATATGACATGATACAATGGTCTACAACCATAATTAATACCAAAAAACAAAATAAAACACACCACACTGATGGATTAAAATATATACATAATATGACATGATACAATGGTCTACAACCATAATTAATACCAAAAACCAAAATAAAACACACCACACTAATGGATTAAAATATATACATAATATGACATGATACAATGGTCTACAACCATAATTAATACCAAAAACCAAAATAAAACACACCACACTGATGGATTAAAATATATACATTATATGACATGATACAATGGTCTACAACCATAATTAATACCAAAAACCAAAATAAAACACACCACACTGATGGATTAAAATATATACATTATATGACATGATACAATGGTCTACAATCATAATTAATACCAAAAACCAAAATAAAACACACCACACTGATGGATTAAAATATATACATTATATGACATGATACAATGGTCTACAACCATAATTAATACCAAAAACCAAAATAAAACACACCACAAATATATACATAATATGACATGATACAATGGTCTACAACCATAATTAATACCAAAAACCAAAATAAAACACACCACACTGATGGATTAAAATATATACATAATATGACATGATACAATGGTCTACAACCATAATTAATACCAAAAACCAAAATAAAACACACCACACTGATGGATTAAAATATATACATAATATGACATGATACAATGGTCTACAATCATAATTAATACCAAAAACCAAAATAAAACACACCACAAATATATACATAATATGACATGATACAATGGTCTACAACCATAATTAATACCAAAAACCAAAATAAAACACACCACACTGATGGATTAAAATATATACATAATATGACATGATACAATGGTCTACAACCATAATTAATACCAAAAACCAAAATAAAACACACCACACTGATGGATTAAAATATATACATAATATGACATGATACAATGGTCTACAACCATAATTAATGCCAAAAACCAAAATAAAACACACCACACTGATGGATTAAAATATATACATAATATGACATGATACAATGTTCTACAACCATAATTAATACCAAAAACCAAAATAAAACACACCACACTGATGGATCAAAATATATACATTATATGACATGATACAATGGTCTACAACCATAATTAATACCAAAAACCAAAATAAAACACACCACACTGATGGATTAAAATATATACATAATATGACATGATACAATGGTCTACAACCATAATTAATACCAAAAACCAAAATAAAACACACCATACTGATGGATTAAAATATATACATTATATGACATGATACAATGGTCTACAACCATAATTAATACCAAAAACCAAAATAAAACACACCACACTGATGGATTAAAATATATACATAATATGACATGATACAATGGTCTACAATCAAAATTAATACCAAAAACCAAAATAAAACACACCACACTGATGGATTAAAATATATACATAATATGACATGATACAATGGTCTACAAACATAATTAATACCAAAAACCAAAATAAAACACACCACACTGATGGATTAAAATATATACATAATATGACATGATACAATGGTCTACAACCATAATTAATACCAAAAAACAAAATAAAACACACCACACTGATGGATTAAAATATATACATAATATGACATGATACAATGGTCTACAACCATAATTAATACCAAAAACCAAAATAAAACACACCACACTAATGGATTAAAATATATACATAATATGACATGATACAATGGTCTACAACCATAATTAATACCAAAAACCAAAATAAAACACACCACACTGATGGATTAAAATATATACATTATATGACATGATACAATGGTCTACAACCATAATTAATACCAAAAACCAAAATAAAACACACCACACTGATGGATTAAATATATACATTATATGACATGATACAATGGTCTACAATCATAATTAATACCAAAAACCAAAATAAAACACACCACACTGATGGATTAAAATATATACATTATATGACATGATACAATGGTCTACAACCATAATTAATACCAAAAACCAAAATAAAACACACCACAAATATATACATAATATGACATGATACAATGGTCTACAACCATAATTAATACCAAAAACCAAAATAAAACACACCACACTGATGGATTAAAATATATACATAATATGACATGATACAATGGTCTACAACCATAATTAATACCAAAAACCAAAATAAAACACACCACACTGATGGATTAAAATATATACATAATATGACATGATACAATGGTCTACAATCATAATTAATACCAAAAACCAAAATAAAACACACCACAAATATATACATAATATGACATGATACAATGGTCTACAACCATAATTAATACCAAAAACCAAAATAAAACACACCACACTGATGGATTAAAATATATACATAATATGACATGATACAATGGTCTACAACCATAATTAATACCAAAAACCAAAATAAAACACACCACACTGATGGATTAAAATATATACATAATATGACATGATACAATGGTCTACAACCATAATTAATGCCAAAAACCAAAATAAAACACACCACACTGATGGATTAAAATATATACATAATATGACATGATACAATGGTCTACAACCATAATTAATACCAAAAACCAAAATAAAACACACCACACTGATGGATTAAAATATATACATTATATGACATGATACAATGGTCTACAACCATAATTAATACCAAAAACCAAAATAAAACACACCACACTGATGGATTAAAATATATACATAATATGACATGATACAATGGTCTACAACCATAATTAATACCAAAAACCAAAATAAAACACACCACACTGATGGATTAAAATATATACATAATATGACATGATACAATGGTCTACAATCATAATTAATACCAAAAACCAAAATAAAACACACCACACTGATGGATTAAAATATATACATAATATGACATGATACAATGGTCTACAAACATAATTAATACCAAAAACCAAAATAAAACACACCACACTGATGGATTAAAATATATACATAATATGACATGATACAATGGTCTACAACCATAATTAATACCAAAAAACAAAATAAAACACACCACACTGATGGATTAAAATATATACATAATATGACATGATACAATGGTCTACAACCATAATTAATACCAAAGACCAAAATAAAACACACCACACTAATGGATTAAAATATATACATAATATGACATGATACAATGGTCTACAACCATAATTAATACCAAAAACCAAAATAAAACACACCACACTGATGGATTAAAATATATACATTATATGACATGATACAATGGTCTACAACCATAATTAATACCAAAAACCAAAATAAAACACACCACACTGATGGATTAAAATATATACATTATATGACATGATACAATGGTCTACAATCATAATTAATACCAAAAACCAAAATAAAACACACCACACTGATGGATTAAAATATATACATTATATGACATGATACAATGGTCTACAACCATAATTAATACCAAAAACCAAAATAAAACACACCACAAATATATACATAATATGACATGATACAATGGTCTACAACCATAATTAATACCAAAAACCAAAATAAAACACACCACACTGATGGATTAAAATATATACATAATATGACATGATACAATGGTCTACAACCATAATTAATACCAAAAACCAAAATAAAACACACCACACTGATGGATTAAAATATATACATAATATGACATGATACAATGGTCTACAATCATAATTAATACCAAAAACCAAAATAAAACACACCACAAATATATACATAATATGACATGATACAATGGTCTACAACCATAATTAATACCAAAAACCAAAATAAAACACAATACACTGATGGATTAAAATATATACATAATATGACATGATACAATGGTCTACAACCATAATTAATACCAAAAACCAAAATAAAACACACCACACTGATGGATTAAAATATATACATAATATGACATGATACAATGGTCTACAACCATAATTAATGCCAAAAACCAAAATAAAACACACCACACTGATGGATTAAAATATATACATAATATGACATGATACAATGGTCTACAACCATAATTAATACCAAAAACCAAAATAAAACACACCACACTGATGGATTAAAATATATACATTATATGACATGATACAATGGTCTACAACCATAATTAATACCAAAAACCAAAATAAAACACACCACACTGATGGATTAAAATATATACATAATATGACATGATACAATGGTCTACAACCATAATTAATACCAAAAACCAAAATAAAACACACCATACTGATGGATTAAAATATATACATTATATGACATGATACAATGGTCTACAACCATAATTAATACCAAAAACCAAAATAAAACACACCACACTGATGGATTAAAATATATACATAATATGACATGATACAATGGTCTACAAACATAATTAATACCAAAAACCAAAATAAAACACACCACACTGATGGATTAAAATATATACATAATATGACATGATACAATGGTCTACAACCATAATTAATACCAAAAAACAAAATAAAACACACCACACTGATGGATTAAAATATATACATAATATGACATGATACAATGGTCTACAATCATAATTAATACCAAAAACCAAAATAAAACACACCACACTGATGGATTAAAATATATACATAATATGACATGATACAATGGTCTACAACCATAATTAATACCAAAAACCAAAATAAAACACACCACACTGATGGATTAAAATATATACATAATATGACATGATACAATGGTCTACAATCATAATTAATACCAAAAACCAAAATAAAACACACCACACTGATGGATTAAAATATATACATTATATGACATGATACAATGGTCTACAACCATAATTAATACCAAAAATCAAAATAAAACACACCACACTGATGGATTAAAATATATACATAATATGACATGATACAATGGTCTACAAACATAATTAATACCAAAAACCAAAATAAAACACACCACACTGATGGATTAAAATATATACATAATATGACATGATACAATGGTCTACAATCAGAATTAATACCAAAAACCAAAATAAAACACACCACACTGATGGATTAAAATATATACATAATATGACATGATACAATGGTCTACAACCATAATTAATACCAAAAACCAAAATAAAACACACCACACTGATGGATTAAAATATATACATAATATGACATGATACAGTGGTCTACAACCATGATTAATACCAAAAACCAAAATAAAACACACCACACTGATGGATTAAAATATATACATAATATGACATGATACAATGGTCTACAATCATAATTAATACCAAAAACCAAAATAAAACACACCACACTGATGGATTAAAATATATACATAATATGACATGATACAATGGTCTACAAACATAATTAATACCAAAAACCAAAATAAAACACACCACACTGATGGATTAAAATATATACATAATATGACATGATACAATGGTCTACAAACATAATTAATACCAAAAACCAAAATAAAACACACCACACTGATGGATTAAAATATATACATTATATGACATGATACAATGGTCTACAATCATAATTAATACCAAAGACCAAAATAAAACACACCACACTGATGGATTAAAATATATACATAATATGACATGATACAGTGGTCTACAACCATGATTAATACCAAAAACCAAAATAAAACACACCACACTGATGGATTAAAATATATACATAATATGACATGATACAATGGTCTACAATCATAATTAATACCAAAAACCAAAATAAAACACACCACACTGATGGATTAAAATATATACATAATATGACATGATACAATGGTCTACAAACATAATTAATACCAAAAACCAAAATAAAACACACCACACTGATGGATTAAAATATATACATAATATGACATGATACAATGGTCTACAAACATAATTAATACCAAAAACCAAAATAAAACACACCACACTGATGGATTAAAATATATACATTATATGACATGATACAATGGTCTACAATCATAATTAATACCAAAGACCAAAATAAAACACACCACACTGATGGATTAAAATATATACATAATATGACATGATACAATGGTCTACAACCATAATTAATACCAAAAACCAAAATAAAACACACCACACTGATGGATTAAAATATATACATAATATGACATGATACAATGGTCTACAACCATAATTAATACCAAAAAACAAAATAGAACACACCACACTCATGGATTAAAATATATACATAATATGACATGATACAATGGTCTACAACCATAATTAATACCAAAAACCAAAATAAAACACACCACACTGATGGATTAAAATATATACATAATATGACATGATACAATGGTCTACAACCATACTTAATACCAAAACCCAAAATAAAACACACCACACTGATGGATTAAAATATATACATAATATGACATGATACAATGGTCTACAATCATAATTAATACCAAAAACCAAAATAAAACACACCACACTGATGGATTAAAATATATACATTATATGACATGATACAATGGTCTACAACCATAATTAATACCAAAAACCAAAATAAAACACACCACACTGATGGATTAAAATATATACATTATATGACATGATACAATGGTCTACAATCATAATTAATACCAAAAACCAAAATAAAACACACCACACTGATGGATTAAAATATATACATTATATGACATGATACAATGGTCTACAATCATAATTAATACCAAAAACCAAAATAAAACACACCACACTGATGGATTAAAATATATACATAATATGACATGATACAATGGTCTACAACCATAATTAATACCAAAAACCAAAATAAAACACACCACACTGATGGATTAAAATATATACATTATATGACATGATACAATGGTCTACAATCATAATTAATACCAAAAACCAAAATAAAACACACCACACTGATGGATTAAAATATATACATAATATGACATGATACAATGGTCTACAATCATAATTAATACCAAAAACCAAAATAAAACACACCACACTGATGGATTAAAATATATACATTATATGACATGATACAATGGTCTACAACCATAATTAATACCAAAAACCAAAATAAAACACACCACACTGATGGATTAAAATATATACATAATATGACATGATACAATGGTCTACAACCATAATTAATACCAAAAACCAAAATAAAACACACCACACTGATGGATTAAAATATATACATTATATGACATGATACAATGGTCTACAACCATAATTAATACCAAAAAACATATGAACTCAATTTATATAAACATTGTACCTGAAGATCTGCAACTGCAATGAAAACGTTAGTACAAGAATGTTGTGAAAAATCCGTCTTGTTCTTTTCTTAACTAATTTCTTTTATATGTACCAGCATACGGATTTCATTAGACTTTTTAATATATATATATATATATATATATTTGACAGCTCTAAAATCTATTTCTAATACTGTTTGGTTTAATTTTCAGACGTATATAATATTTAGTGTTAACCTAGTATCCTTAGTAACTTTGAGATCCAGTGGGACAGATATATTGTAGGGTTGGCGCTTTAAAATCTGATTCAACCCACCATTTCTTTAGAAATGCCTGTACCAAGTCAGGGTCATTAAGGTTTTCACAGTTTTCCGGATGTTGACTGATTTTGTCTGTTTATATAATTATCAGTTTTAACTTTCCCTTTGTAAGATTGTTCGGAGTTCGGTAATTTTGTTAGTACCCTTATTTGCTTCTAGACGTTTGTATAATATACTTTATTTCCTGTGACTGTATAATGAATTCTTCATTATCCTATACAATATATTAAAAATTACTGAGTTAGATTGCTGTCAAATTATAATATTAAGTATATATTTACCATCTACACACGCTTATGCACATGTCTTACGTCCATCCCTATATATACCTTACGAGAAAAGGTAACACTACGATTATTGAAGTTCCTTTTTTAGGGAGTGGATGTGGTCGAGTGGTCTAGGGCGCTAGATGTAAGTCTAAGCGAATGGTGCTGCAGTGTACCAATGGTGTGGGTTCAAATCCCGTCGAGGGAAGAACAAACATTTGACAGCTCTAAAATCTATTTCTAACACTGTGTGGTTTAATTTTCAGACGTATATAATATTTAGTATTAACCTAGTATCCTTAGTAACTTTGAGATCCAGTGGGACAGATATATTGTATGGTTGTCATTTGCTTCTAGACGTTTGTATAATATACTTTATTTCATGTGACTGTATAATGAATTCTTCATTATCCTATGCAATATATTAAAAATTGCTGAGTTAGATTGCTGTCAAATTATAATATTAAGTGTATATGTACCATCTACATACGATTATACACATGTCTTACGTCTATCCCTAGATTTGCCTTACGAGAAAAGGTAACACTACGATTATTGAAGCTCCTTTTTATAGGGAGTTGATGTGGTCGAGTGGTCTAGGGCGCTGGACGTAAGGCTAAGCGAATGGTGCTGCAGTGTATCAATGGTGTGGGTTCAAATCCCGTCGAGGGAAGAACAAAAACTTAACAGCTCTAAAACCTAATTCTAACACTGTTTGGTTTAGTTTTCAGACGTATATATATATATGAACGTCTAAAGAGAATAAACGTTGGTAAAGTAACACCAAGTACACAAAACAAAGTGATAAAGAATTAAACACTTTGTTGAATGACACAATTTTCGTCTCACTGAGATACTTTTTCAATGTCTTATGTCAAGTCAATATGGTGACTTTACAAGTTAAAAAACAGTTTTTGATGGTCAATGTGCGGAACAAAAGACATAGATAATGGATGTTACCTGTGATATGTGAAAATACATACATAATAGAATTGAAATCGCACATATAAATTAATAAATTTATAATAACAATAATATAAATACACATTAGGGCTACACATTTAAATAAATGTAAAGCTAAATATGAGACTTTATTGGTTAATATATCAAATAGCACAGTCAAAAATATATTTGAAAATGGTATGATGCCCAAACTCATTCAATATACGGCCCACCAGAGTGTGGAATATATGCTTTGGGCCAATTGAGCAGACTGTATGACCAAATATGACTGGAGGAGACCAACAAAAATAGGAAGTCAAGAGAGGATATTACTTTTTGTCATTGATTCCATTCGGTGATAAGTTGTTAAGTTGTTTTAATCCAGAAGCTTGCCCTTTTCTGTCTGCTTTTATCATCCCACTTGGTGTTATGGTCAATTATGATTACCTTCAGTTTGCCGACAGAATCATGGTGGCCCGTCGATCTGAGATGTATGCTGAGTGGAAGGCCAGGTTTGCAATTTCCAATTCTTCTGTGGCAATTCAAGCGTTTACTAAGTTGTTGTTTAGTTTCTCCGACAAATTGAATGCCACAAATTGCACATTCCAAGAGGTAGCTAATATTTTCTGTCTTGCAGTTGGCATTGCAGTATATGATGAATTATTCCCTTGTATGTGTATGTATGGATTTATGTGTGCATTGGATTTTTTGCACGTCATACATCGTTTCGAATCACATGTTTGACACTGACCATTGTAGGCAGATCGAGAGGTGATGTCATCTCTCACCAACATATTTTTCAAACTTTTGGGTTTCCTGAAAGCCAAGACGGGTGGTTCTTTGAAGACTTTGAGTTCTGGGGTTTTTTGTATGGTTGTCTACTGCTCACGAACGATATTGGAAAAAAATACTGAGCGCAGGATGGTATGTAATGGGCAATGGCACTCTGTTATTCGTGTTCTTTGCTTTATATTGGATGAGTTTTGTTCTATCAATACCACTTTCGTTGATAAAACAATGATTACTGTTAGCATGACATTTCAGTTCCCCAAGAACTGGTAGTTTGTTCATTGGAGCAGATGCGTTTGATCCGGAGAGCTTGGCTGTATGGAATACTGGTGATGCATTGTTTTGGATGACAACTCTGTGTAGGCAGTTACTGATGTTTATCTGTTGGCTTGTTGTATATGTCAGTTGACATAATACCATTTTCACAGGTAATGTAAGTGTCCAGAAAAGAGATGTTAGTTCTGGATGTTTCATAAGTGAATTTTATAGTGGAGTGAACATTGTTGGCAAGTCAAAGAAGCGATGGAGGTTTTCTTCCGACTCGGTCCACTTCATGTCAACGTCGTCTATGAAACGAAAGCAGGAGAGTGGCTTGTGAAAATTGTATAATTTGTTTTTCAAGTTTCCCCATGAAGATATATATATATACATTGTGTATATATATATACAATCAAGAATAAATAATCAATAAAGGAAAAAAATTAAGGATGGACGTGTGCCATAAACATAAATATTATATGTTTATGACACCAAAAACATATATATTATATGTTTATGGCACACGTCCATCCTTAATTTTTTTCTTTATTGATTATTTATTCTTGATTGTATATCAATACTAATTTATGTATAATTGTATCTTTATAGAATAACAGCTGTTGTGAATGTCGACACTTACATTATCGCTAGTATCGCAGCTAGTCAGAAAGAACGAGCTGTGATATTATGGTATTATTGCATGATGATTTCCGTATTATCCTAGTTATTAGTCCGAGGGTAGCTACCAAAGGACTAATAACTAGGTCAATAGGATAATCTTCATGTAATAGTATATTTATTAATGAACCTAAGCATATTGTTTTATGTCTTTTTATCCTTTCGCTTTTATATCTTTTTCACCTCAAGCCAATACAGCTATCATTGGACTAAAAACTAGATTAAAGGGAAACTTCGCAAAAAACATATTTTTTTATGTTTTTCCTGATGTATAAATATGGATGTTTATATGTATATTAGCGTTTTATTATGTTGGATAAGAGAATGAATTTGATTTTAAAAGTTTGTCAACGATACATGGAAGTCGCCATTTTGATAGCATCTCAATACCAAGTATCACGTAATGTCTAAATATCACCACGCCCCAAAACAAGCGTGACAAACCAGGGTCCTCATTCAGTGTCGATATGGCTTGTCAGGCGTACGGTTGTTTAACTCGCCAAGGGTATGGCAAAAGCCTATTTTGTTTTCCTGACCCCGTGAAAAAGAGAGAGCTCTACTTGACTTGGCTGACCAACCTCAGCATAGAAGAAAGCTTCACCAGTGATAAGCACAAGTTGGTTTGCGAAGACCATTTCGAAACTTCCTGTTTCGAAGGAAACTTGATAGTAATTCTTTTTATTTTTCTTATTATTCTAAATATATGAATTTATTACACAATCATTTTTAACAGATTTACGTTTTGCTTCTATAGATTATGGCAAAGCAAATGAATCGGGGGGAAAGGTTCGTCTTTAATGAGACACATTTACAAAAGATTTGTTTCTAAAATTGAAGAACTACGAAATTAAGTTAAGGAAAAGAACACACATCGGAACAATGCCCGGAATTCGTTAAAAAAAAATCAAAAAAGGCCTATACTACGGGGCAAAATTGTTTCAATGACATTATTCAGTAAGATCGCACTTTGTAATCGATCGTTCATGCACTACAATAAAGATACACATAAGCCAAAAGCACAGAAAGATACAGGGTAGGAAGCCATACAATTGAGAGGATTATGTAAACATATAATTTGTAATAGTTTTCATTTGACAATTACAGACGATGAGTATTATAAATACTTTTAAAGTTTATTATACAAAACTTCAGGGTACATCTCTTACGTAATATAATAATTTGCTTATGGTAATACAATATTCGTATTCGCCAACAGTAAAAAGATTAATCTGTTTTCATAACGGTTATTTCTGATTTGAACAAAGCGTAACATATAATATGTCTCTGCGTAAAGAAAACATTTTTTGTTTATTTTAATCACGTCTTTCGAACTGGCGGACCCTTCTGATTAATCTCAGAATAGTCGTAAAATAGTTGTTCTTCAAAATTATTGATATTTCACCGCGAATATTTAGTTTGATGTATTGTTGTTGTGTATCAATCATAATTGTTATTTGTATATGCCCTCCTGGGGCCGTGATTTTGGTTAATAAATTTATTTCTATTTCTATTTCTATCAGGAAAAATTGCATACGAATGGTTTTTTGTCTATTTTGCAAGAAGAATTTCTGCCCTGCCCTGTTCACCCTGCTTTATTTCATAATCTTGGTTGTTGTTACATCATTCTGATGGGGCACAACAAAATCAAGATAAAAATGAACAATTCAATATAGCTTACGATCAATGGTAATTTTAATTTCTTTTGTGAAAATAGCCCATGAATCATTGCTGCATTAGGTGCGGATCCAGCAGTTTTGAAAACGGGGTGCCAGGCTCTTCTTTGCCAATGTTTACCCAATTTATACACGAATTTTACTAAATTGTCGAACACCCCCTTGATCCGGCAGTGTGCATTAATATGCACCCATTCCTAATGTATACTTCAACGTGATCAGGGTCGTGTATTTTGATCATCTATTAGAACCTTTAAAATGTGTATTGCATCTGCTATTCTAGTCACGGGTAGCGTAATTTGTTTTCATTTTATGTTCTGTTCTTATTATGTTTTGTCTATTTGACTTGTGTACGTTGTTTGTATATATTCCTTGTGCATGCCTTCAACCCTTAGGGGTAAGATTGAGCATGAATAAAGTTAGTTAGTTAACGGGTCACAAAATGTGCATTGCGTTTCTGATTATTGCCAAATATTGTGACACATGTATATACAATATACGTACATTGTCGGTAAATATAAAATTTATTTGTACGAGCTTTAGAAACAGGCAGAATAGCGAGCCTTCGGCGAGCTTTTCATGCCTGTTTCGCAGCGAGTACACATGGATTTTATATTTAATGATAATGTACGTATGTTGTGTTTATCCTGCAATGTCAAAAAAGTCGGAAAACTTGTCAGATTTAAGCAAAAAGGACAGAAACAAGCGTCATTCCTCGCCTTTCATAAATGTTGTCAAGGGTGTCTTCATCGTGGTCCGCGTTACATTAGTACCAGTTTCATACTTGTCTGCGCCCTCCGCTGTACATAGCTACATGGTACCAGGAAAGTTTATTCGTAGGCTGAAAAGTTTATTCTTATAGTACGAAAAGTTTATTCGTCTAGTACGAATAAAGCAAAAATTTATTCGTATAGCATATTTGTACAGCAAATGTACTGATTGCAGGATAAATTCAGGTATTCGGTCAGAGGCCCGTCGACCGAATGTAAAATGACACTTGTATATTCTGCCTGGCGATTTCCTGTGTGGACCTAAGCTCATTACGCAATATTAGATACCCTGCTGAGCGCACCGGTGTGAATGAAGATAAAAATAAGTAAATCCCGCATTTCACTTCTTACTTCAGGAATGATTTGCCTTAATTTATTGAAGAATAAAATATTTAAAATTAAAATATGGTCTCTCGCTTCTGAAAATACATGAACATTATAAGAAATATATTTTTCGCATAATATTTTACGTTTCGCTCATCAAAAATATAGCTTGTTTCAAGCACAACAAGGTGGAGACAAATTGTTCTAAAGTTGGAGTTATCGGTAATGCAGTCACTGGAATCCAATTGACCATCAAGCAATGAAAATTCATGGCAGCACAGGCATTCCGACGGCAAAGGTAGTGAAATGCATTTTGAGCATGAGCACCAATTTGTGTCGTTCCGACGTGGGTTGTTCTCGATTTGCCGACGTTGGGCACTCGCTGCCTCTTCCATTTGTCTGAGTTCTTCTTCCGTATATTCTGGTTCAAGTTGGTAACTAAACTCTCCATAGTCGTCGAAATCTACATCACTTGAGGCGCTAGAGTCACTTTCCGTACCTGAGCTCGACATATTTAAGCTAGCTATAGCTAAAACGTTAATTTCGGTGCTTTATATAGAAATGTTCCCAAACAAACAACACGCGTTGAACAAAAGAAAAGTAATGAAATATTGATTGAGTAAAATCATAATCATTTGACTGAATTAAATTAATTAAAACATCTTTTATGAACACCGACTGTTAAAATAATGATTGAGTAAAATCATAATCATTTTATTTTATTGTTAAAAAGAAAAATTCACTTCTAAACGTTTATGCCTCCTAAATCATTTTATTTAAAATTAAAATTAAAACATCTTTAATAAACATCGATCGTTAAATTATTATGATGAGACCGCTATATATAGGTAGGCCAATTTGGCGCCTCTCATAATGAAAACTTATAATTTCAAGAATGGTGTATACTTTTTTATCATCTAAAACATAAATTGTTCCTGTCATTTCAACATTATATTTATTATAATGTTTTAAGAATATTTTATCTTTAATAGATAATAAACGATCTACCAACTCGTCTTGGAAAGCTCAATTCCCATTTTATTAATCCGGTCACCTTGAATTTTACACCTGTATAATTTTACCCTTCGGCTAGAAAACACCCAAGAGGACATCTACATGCGGAGATCAAAATAACAGTAAACAGCAGGTCGAATAATGATTATAAGGTCAAACAGTCAAACATAATCTAATCCCTTTTTGGATTCGAAGCCAGAGTTGTTTTCTGATATTGCCTGCCTCCGAATCCCTTATCATCCATGCATAGTTCTATTCGGGAATTTTTTTTCAGGTACCCCCGCCTCGAACAGGCGTGAATTACGCCTGCACCTCAATGTCGTGTCAACCGGCGCTGGAGTATTCAAAAGTAGACATATTTTGCTGCAGAAATATGTAAATAGAATCATGATCACCTATCTATGACGCCAGATACAGCTCATCATCCCCGGCCGCCGCGGATTCGGAGGCAGGCAATATCAGAAAACAAAAGGGATTAAAACAGAATCTAGAAATCAATACACAAGTTACGCGTTGTCAAAATTATCCATTATATTTTTCAGCACATTAGCAGTAAAACAAAATGAACATAATTGTAAAAGGGATCCGATGTATAGCGAATATAAGTGACTGTTGTAAAACACTCTTTCCGTTGTAAATATAAAGGAAATGAAACATTTTGTTCATTTAATAAAGGTAATAACAAAATTACCGAACTCCGAACAATCTTACAAAGGGAAAGTCAAAACTCATAATTATATAAACAGACAAAATCAGTCAACAACCGGAAAACTGTGAAAACCGTAATGACCCTGACTTGGTACAGGCATTTCTAAAGAAATGGTGGGTTGAATCAGATTTTAAGGCGCCAAACCTCCCGCTCTCATTACGGTTCAAAGGTTCCGGCTGTCACTGTAACAGTATTTAAATACAGGAACAAAATAGGTAAAATAGTTGTTTGTCAAAAAGGTACGTAGCTGTTTACTTCAGTATTTAATTTTCCAACGGTTATTAGATTTAAATTACAGTCCTCTGAGCGCTTTAAATGAAGCGAATTTAACATCAGCGACCCAGACATTAAATTTCAATCCCACAATGCATTATCAGGTTAAAACGTCACAGCCTGGTTGAAAAATTAGAAATTAAAATTACAAAGGAGTAGGTATGATAAGGGCAGAAATTGGCCTAAAAAATAGACAAATTATAAATGAAACGTATAGCTTTCGTTGTTTCTTGATTTTATAAGACCTTTACCCCAACTACTATTTTGGTAACAATTTTCCATATTTGCACGTGCGATGACGTCACACTTGTCAATGAAAAGTCTATCGTTTCGTGAAAATATATGAAATCTAACAAGAAATGTGTATTTAATGTCAATTTTCAGAATAACCACAAGCAGATACCAACGGCATATTTTAGTATGATGTTTAATATACATAAACACATATCTCATTTAATTTTTGTATTGGTACCCGAGTGTGGTGAGTATGAAATCTGCAATAAAAAAATAATTTTAAGATCGATTTCTCGTCAGTGGCCATTTTTTATTGGCCGTTTTCATCCGTAATAGACAGAAATAGAAATCGATCTTTTAATCTCATCCAAAATAAAGTTGGTTATCGTAGTTGTTTTGCTACGGAATTTTTATGAAACAGTTTTGACGTTATTTAAATAGAAAAAAAACCGGCTAAATTTGTTAGGTGATTTACTGCCGACCTGATTGTGCATCGAGTCCGACGTGGGTTTTTTTCATAACCCTCAGGTGGAATTTCATGTGTTACTATACTAAAGTATACTTTAATATTATCCCCACAATTAACAAAAAGTACAGAAAACAAAACAAGCAACCAAAAAGAAAGTCAGATTATCTTAGAAATTAATTCATTGGACATGTAAACGACACATCGGAACTTTCTATTTTTTAGTAGTCCCTTTACTTTTTATTATTATTAATTTTTTTTTATTGGACAAATGTATTTCATTTAGCTCTTTCGCAAAGTAAATTCCCGATGAATAATTGTAATAACGTAAGTTTGATTTATATCATTTACATGTCCAATGATTAATTCTACCCTTTTAATATTCACGTTGCGGTAGCGTAATGGTTAGCACACATGACTGCCGATAACAACAACATGAGATCGAATCGCCGATATTTTTGTTTCTGTTTTTTTGGGGTTTTTTTTTGACAAAATTATTATGCATCATAAGAAAAAGTTTTTGATGTGCTAACATTATTTAATTTTAAAATAATCGTTAAGACAAAATATCAAATGTCCATAGATTATAGCACTTCATTTTGGGTTAACTATTCAGAGCATACTTTTTTAAAGCATGACAAAAAAAATAACTTGTTATTGAGGGAGAGCACTTACATAGGCTATGCCTGATGTGCAATCCCATTGGATATTGTATTTATGCATTTATTCAATACAATATTTGAATTGAAAATTGAATTGAATTGAAATAAAATAACTTGATATTTATTATAGACACACAATTAAATTCACATGTTCAGATTTTGAGAACTGATTAATGATTATTTTGATAGATTGTCATTATATTATAAGTTTAAACTTGATGGTTTATTGCAAGTAAATTATGAACATGAAAATAAAAAACATGGTTTTCCCCTACAATAAAAAAACACAAAGCATCATTTTAAAAACATTGGAACAATACTGATTATTAAATAGCATGTATGAATCTATTGACGCCTATACATTCCAAAAATAAAAAAGAAATAACGTTAGAGAAATAAAGTCAGGAAAACGGATCGTATAATAAAGGTTGACATTGCTATCGTTGCCTTGTTTAGTGCCGACTGAAAAAAATCTGATATAATGAACTGAAATTGATCACTTTCATACAATTTAAACCATAAAGTGTTTAAAAAAACAAAGAACACGACTTATTTTCATAAAGAAATATATATTTACGGAAAACACACCGTGTTCGTATATGGCAGAAATCTTAATAGCATATTATACATGTACATTAAAACTCAAAAGGAGAAACTATAAAGTTCAGAAAAAAAAACGAAAAAACAAATTTAGAAAGGGTAATATATAAGACTTCCTAAATGTTGCATTATTGTGACCAGAGATTGTTGTGCGGTTACTGTTATGTGCTCGTCATATGGATATTGACTTTTGTAATGACTGGAGTGCAAATCTCACCGACACTAAAAGTTAATTGATGATGACAATGAAGTGAAGCTTCTACTGAAGGATACAATGCACCTATGACTTTGGATTTTTTCGATAAGCATTATTATGTTTTATTACCATTATCACAAAGAAGTACAAGTATGTACCCTTGTCCATCGATCTGCACGTCCATACGACCATGCACCCTATGTTTTGGTTAGCTTATGGATATACGTCAAGATCTTGAATATAATAAATGGTATAGTCACGATAGTACATTAATGATATTTTGTATTGGATAATGCCTGATTTTGTCCTTGATATGTCATTGTTGCCTCCGTGTTACCCTTAAGCACCATTGCTAATTATATAGGAATAGGTTCAATTTTCATTTACTAAATAGGTATGATTAAGCAATGGATTTTGATAAAAAGCACAACAATATTTACTAATGGTTAGGTCACTGTTAACTGAGAGTTCGAATAAAATGTTGTGCCTTTAAGACTAGACATCAGCTACTAGATATAGCTTAGCAATCATATGTGGGCATTATATGATTCCCCGATAGTACATTTCTTTTGGCCATTGTGTTGTCTAAGATGTTGTATCTCGGGTATTATTAATTTAAAGACAAACAAATATCTGAACCTCTAGCCATACAGTGATTTCATAGGTTTTCATGATTTATTATATTATTATAATATTCTAGTTTTTTTAAGGTATGCAGGTAAAATAAAATTAAGAAGATTTGACATCTCAAGGTCTACGTTTGTCATTGTTTCTTTTCTGTTTGATGTTTACGTGTTACATCGTTCGGACGAACTTACGCGACGTACGTCCGTCCAAACGATGTTTCCGTACCATAACGTTCGAAGCCTCAACCAATTGATTTGATATATGGATATGTTGTTTATAACAACAAATGACAAATCAACTAGATTTTGGGGTAAATTGAGTGAAGGGTTTTTCAGTTAGAAGGGCATCTGTGTCCATGGACACATTTTAAATTGTGTATTCTAACATGACCTCCTTCTTTCGCTTTGTTAACAAACGAGCTAGTTATTCATTCGGTATAATATCATTAGCACATGCGCCGGTGAATGTGACTGACTTTTTCTTTGGCAGCATAAATTGTAACCCGAATAATGCCGATAGAGGGCGCAGTATTATTCGAGTTACATCAATTGTGTGCGACATTTTCCGCAAGCGTAAATATAAATTACCGTCTTCCAATCAAAGTATAATACCGTATTTGTACTCTTAGACATATCAGAATCGAAATAAATCATGGAAGCCAGAATGTGTTTTAAGTTTTAACATGGATTGGCGGATATTAGTAAATTTTATCCCTCGCTTCTGGCTCGGGATAAAATACTAATATCCGCCAATCCATGTTAAAACTCCCAACACATTCTGACTTCCATGATTTATTTCTTAATTATTCAACATGGATTATATCCTCTCCTGCCGCTGTAGCGCTGCTTTACCATGTTATGCAGTTGACTTGGTTCCTTTGACATTCTAATTACTGAGAATAATTTCCTCTCATGATTTAAAAAATAAAAAGATCAACATTCGGTTATAAAAAGAAAAAAAAGCAATTTACAGAGCTCAGCATTGACGAGTTTCTGCGGTTGCTAGGGATAATATTTGGTTACTAGGGACATTGTAAGGTTTAAGGAATTCTTATAATATATACTGGTTAGTAAATGATAAGATGTCTTTAGATCTGCTAAGGTGCTGTTGTAGAATTTTTGTTCTTGATTAAATAAGGTCCATGAAATCTACAGGAAAATAATGTGCATAGGGAAACCTGTTGCTATGGACGGGGCATAACTATGAATAAAAATGTCAAAATGTAGCTTTGAAATATGAAATGACATTTGTAGTGTGTATAGCTTGACAAAAATGTACCGCTTAGTCAAATATCAAGTCAAAAGATCGTAGATGTCATAATTCAACCATTAATTGCAATAATATAGACTAATTTAATGTTTACAAAACCGTTGCTAGGGTGACAAAACAACACAAACATATTATATGCTACCATAGAGAATTGGAATATTAATTTTTAGAGTGTACATACACAGAATATAACATTTTGTCGAAAAGACTATGCAAGATATGTAAAATAAAACCACCATATTTGAATTTCCAATGATTAATTGGACCCTCCTCCATTTACGTTGCCAAACAACAAAGGACAAAGTGAAATCATCCCAAAAAATATTTTTCTTACCTTGCAATGATTGTGTTTAATATTATGTCTATATAAACAGTTTCTGAGATTGGGCCAAAATCGACCCTTGTCATACCCACTCCTTTGCGATTTGCTTCGTTATTTGTTGAAATATGGCGATAAAACTTTGTGAATATGTATTTCATATCACCAGGAACATATTTAGCTAACATGTAAAAAATCGCGAAGTTTCCCTTTAATACGAAAATAATCAGATATTGATATCTTTTAATTAATCATATATTATTGTCTCATGTTTTGTTTTTATCCTTTACCTTTTTAATATATATTCTTCTACAATAGCATCCATCATTTCTTGTGCATTGTTTGTTACCCTTCGCTTCTTTTCAATTTTGTCACATCAAAATACACTGAAAGAACTTTTCCATTTTATCCTTGATACGCATGCAAAATCTAAAGAGAATCCGGAACACCAATATTAGCCGGATCAAAGTCGGCCAATACGAGCAATAAAAATCCTTATACTGACCGAGTTGTACTATCTGTATCACAAAGATGGTTTTCATCTTATTTATGTAAATACATTGTTTTTGTAATGGTAATTATGTACATGTATGTAGAGACCTTCAAAGGGTACGGTTGTGTTATCGGTGACGTCCTAATGTATTAGACGTTATACTGATAAGCAAAGTCAGTTCGATGATACTGACAACATCACTCGGTAAGATCAAATGCAAAATTACATGGCGAAGGTTTAGAAAGAAAATAAATTTGTTTACTTCCTATTAATTGCTATGTTGAATATCTTGCTATACACGAAACATTAATACTTGGTTATTAATGTTGTTTTGTGTTGTCATATAGAATGGTAGATAGATGTCCCCTGACTGATTCTATTTAATTTGATAATGTATCTTAATATTTTACGGTAATAAATATTCAATTTCCGGCAAACTACCCGGGAGTTTACAGTCGCCTTTTATGGGATATTATATAAATTATATTACATGCATACAATTTCAGCTAAAACATTTTTAAAGAATGAATTAATAATGGACACAAATTCTCAGAATTCCCGCCGGGTAATACGAAAGGAGTTTTTAAATCTTCGGGATTTTGTGTATTCGTTTTGCTCAATGCTTTCTGTGGAGTGTTTTATAGACCATGTCTTTCTGTCCTTTTTCTGTTGGCCTTTGTATTGTCTGTCCTCTCCGATTTACGGATTCTGATTACCCCTTTGATATTCTCAAATGTGAAGTATAAAATTCAAGAGAAATAGTCCTAGAAGGTATCATATGTCCAGTAGTCAGTGTTTCGGTACATACATGGTTTATTAGATATATTTATTATTAACATTTACTATTCCTAAATAATATAATTATTATTAAGACTAAGATTCCGTTCCTTCAGACATAGGTGAACGTAGTCTATGTTGGCTCTCCTGTCTAGACTCTTTGGTTCACTTGCTCCCATAGCCTTTTAAATTATTTGACAATGAGCATACCGACTGAAGGTTATTCCAGAAACAAGTCGTGCACACTAAATTAGATATCTACGTATGTTTAGCTATTACTGGTGTGACACCTCAGTTCATAAGGGTAATAACAAAATTACCGAACTCCGAACAATCTTACAAAGGGAAAGTCAAAACTCATAAGTATAAAAACAGACAAAATCAGTCAACAACCGGAAAACTGTGAAAACCGTAATGACCCTGACTTGGTACAGGCATTTCTAAAGAAATGCTAGGTTGAATCAGATTTTAAAGCGCCAAACCTCCCGCTTTCATTACGGCTCAAAGTTTCCGGCTGTCACTATAACAGTATGTATAACAATACTTGAACAAAACATTAATTGAACAAAGGATTAATAGTCCTCGGAGTTCGGACTCGTTTTTCTGTGGAGATCATGTTGCTCCATATTTAATTAAGTATGTAGTGGTTTGATTATCATTATTTGGCTATCATTTTACGCCTTCTGAGTACCTCTTTGGTACCATCAAACTAATATTTCGTTTTTCTAATTAGAATAACCGGTTTCGAATTCCTCCAAAGCCAGTTAGGAAAATAAAGCTTAAATTTATATCTTGTCTGAAACCAGTTGAAACACTCCAATTCTGTTCTGATCAACCTGGTATGATATCAAGCAATATCTTAAGTTAATTAAACATGGAAATATTTTTAATGTAGCGAGGTATTAATTTCTTTTGTGAACTTGAAGAGTTAATACATTTCCTGGAATTTTGCGATAACGCAAATATTAAAATTATTAATATCAGTATTTACTGTTTACCATTTAAAGAAAAATAAAACACTATTGAATTTCTTTTCATCAAATCAAAGGTTGATTGACTTAAACGTAGTAACACAGCATGTTGTTAACTGTTTTATTAATTAAGTTGATATCTATGTTGTATCAAATAAACTGTTAAAGACACAGTCCAGTCCTTTAACAAATTAAATAATTAATAAAACGAATGAAGATGTAAGTGACGGATCCAGTATTCTATTGGTCATTAGGTTTGTTTGTTGTTGAACGATATCTTTGGCAATGTCTTTGATATATTGAGACAGATAATTAGGAGATAACTGTATTATAATTGAAATTTTCAAATACAATACATTTAGATTCTTCTTCAGTTTCCCATGTGGGTTACGATATTTCTCCACACAAGAGAGTTAAATTTAAAATGTTAACCACAAACCGTCCGGCGAGTGGTTACAATTTTAAATTTAACTCTCGAGAGTGGATAAATATCGTAACCCACATGGGCAACTGAAGGAGAATTTGTTTCTCCCATTATTTAACACGAACTTTATTTGAAAATCCTTTGGCGGACCGATTTGACAACATGCGGGGAAATGCATGAGACATGTTATCCTCTAGAGGATAACATATTTTTTCACCACTTGTTCAGCGGGGTTAAAACGCCGTAATAATGGGAGAAAGTTATCTCCATTCTAATGTAATCATATGTATAGATGTGTATTGCCACATTATTGGACAGCTGACGTAAGCGGTAATCAGCTAAAATTCTAATAATATCTCATGCTATTTCAACCGTGGAATTGATACCGTGAAAATTACAGCATTGTCCAATCACAAACCAGGAATATTAAACAACTACATTATAATGTTTATTAAATAGTTCACAATTATCAAAGAAGTTTTTATGGTACAACAATATACAACATTCAGACATGCATGGCATATGTCCCACCCATTTGCATTTGGATTCATCAAAGTTGTAGTGGCTGATTAATTGATTGAGTGTGGTCCAATATCATTTCCAAATAATAGACCATGGTTTTCTACAAACATATTTTTTTTCAATTCAAGAAAACATAAGAGGAAAAAAGTTCATTGATGTTACAATTGTATTATCATCCAAAGAGCATGGCTCTTTATGTTTGCTTTCATAATAACATGCATATCATTTGTCAAAATCATAAGTATTTTGTAATTATCAATAGTTTTCCATTGAAAATGTTTTACTTTCAATTGAATTAGGGCGTGAATGAAAATATGATTAGATCATAAATGGAGCCTGATCAGATAAAGAAACAAAGTTGAGAACACGGAACACATCATTGTCATCAAGAGTTAATATAAACCTAGAGGATTGTTGAAGAGAAGAAGCAGCATGCTGTCCCTACGATAACTGGAGATGTAATTCATTCCTAGCCTCAAATCCGTCTGCAAATATCAATGTGCTAGTATCAGATTTTTAATATTTTAGGGAGTTCAACATTTTTTAATTCTATAATTTAATTTGCAATATGAGATTTCACCGAATTTTTGTAGGTGGTTTTTTTTATCCAAAATAATGTTGGATTTTTTGCAAATTGTGATAGTATTCGTTTGCCTAAAGATTTTATTTCATTTGTGGTTTTTATTTAAGGTATTGAAAGCGGAGTAGTAATATAAGACCTTGATGTGTATTGTATTTTAAGATTTGTTCATATAAACTGGAATAAAATGAAAATAAAAAAATAGCACACTGTCAAAACAACTGGAATGAATTGCATTACTAGTATATGTATATGATTTACGGACACAACTGACCATATAATCCACTGATAAAGCGACCGTTTGAAACAGAAAGAGACATTACATCTATTTGTGATATTATACATTTACAAATATTATAATTCATTGTCTTCATGTTCATTTCTGAATTTGTTATATCTGCCAAGTCTGTGTACCAGTCTGCTTTCAGCATTCAAAGTATTTAGCAAATGTTGATATTGCCCGCCCTTTCTCCAAAGAAAACAAAAGAATCCATGAAGGATTTGTAATGTGTCCACTCCACCTGTCATGTTCTGCCAACATGGACGACACCTAGGTTCTGATGATATCCACCAGAAAGTATCTAGTCCTCAATGTTGAAATGTCTAAATGTGTATATTTTCCGTAAGTAGGCCTATGATGGATGAACACGAATTGTAATAACAAATGAAATTGCAGTTGACATAATTATTTGATTAATCATTAACGGGGATTTTAATTTGTATACAGCTTCTTCTTCAATAGGTTTTTTCTGCCAAAGATTATTGCATTGTCTTGCTAAGGCTTCGATAATTGCGTTGATATAGTCATAACTTTCTCCAAATGTTTCCAATTAAGATGTTATATTCCGAGAACAAAGGCTGTCGAAATCATTGGATTATTAAAAAGTATGCGCAAACCATGCACAATGCATAATTTACTTTAGAGTGATAAGAATACATGTTGGTGTATCTTGTATATTTCAAGGTAAGTATATTTATCTATTAACACACATTGTCATTTGGTTCGACACATTTCATTCAGAAATGAATGGAACCAATTTCAAATGATTGGGGTTTTTTTCTCACTTTTTCTTGTTTTGGCATAATAGGTATGAGTGTGTATATATATTTGTTCGCAGAGTAAAAATATATACATTCATCATGTGGTAGGACCCAATTGTGATTCGGTACGAGCTTTGTTAATGCTAGAGCGGAATATGATCAAATTATTGTTATTGCAAAGTCATATTTATTATCCGTTCATACACGAATGATATACAATTAATGACTTTCCATGAGGTGAATACAAAGATTGATCAACCCATGGAATATGATATTCACCGAGGCCGCCATGGGTTGATCAATCCTTGCATTCACCGAAATTGAAAGTCATTTACTGTTTTATTATATGACATTAAATCAAATTTGAATTAACACATTTTGAATCAGTATTGTATTGATTTCACCATCATTTACTGTTGCAAAGCGCCGACTTTGTTCCCCAGAAACCCCTGTCTGTCCAACGTCTGCCATTATTAATTTAATTGTGTACCGAAAGCAATTAGTAAAAACGCATCTGATTAATCGATGACAAACTTAACCCGATGATGATTGGCTACTACTTTTAAGATAATTTGGAAACATCATTTCTATTTTAAGGTGTCTGGAGGAGCGTTGGAATATTATGTTCACCTCTCGTGACTTTTTGCGCGTTGAATATAACGTTGTATCAAAGAACGTTACTAGGGAAGACAGCCAATCAGAAAAGACATTACTTGATGTCATATAATAACATTATGTATTCGTATACATTCACCTCACCTATCTCTTCACATAAGGTCTTGATGCACTGCTTACACTTGTCTTTTGGCTGTTCCATTTGTTAAAACAGCTAACAATATTGTTGCCTAACGTAAATATTCTATGAAATGAATGCTTAAACAGTGATGGCCAACAATGCCATCGATACCAACAAAACGAACCTCAACTCATTGTAGATAACAACCACCATGACATATGACGTTAGAATCCATGTCCTGGTGTGGATGCACAGTAATGTGGCGGGTTAAACCCGTTAATGGGATCCAAACCCATTCCTCTTGTTAATTAGATTGATTTATTATTGATTGATTGGTTCATTGGGTCTCAATGCAAACTTTAGCATTATTTCGTGGCGTGAACAAATTTTATAAATACATTTCCGTAACTAGATGACCCTTTAAATAAGCCATATTTGTGTTTGGAACAATTGGATTATAGGCATGAAAAATAAAATAAACATAAAAGGATAAAATAATATATTTAGAAACGTATATTATCTATAAATATCATAATGTCTTTTAAAATAAATCAAAATTGTGTCGCCTGCGACATCTGTAAACAATTCAGATAAATTGTTGACGTTGTACAATGCCTCGCGAACATCATGAACATCTACACAGTCGATCAAAATATGTTTTTGTGATCAAGTGAAAGACAAAGAAAAACAACATTTCACTGTCGGAACAGTTCCAAAATGCAATAGAAATATTAATAGGAACTACACGTAATATATCCGATTGTTCGTCATTACTTAATACAAGACTGTGTGTAAATATTCCATGACCAGTACCACATCTAGTCAAGACTACATGTTCTTTCTGAACGGAAAAACAAATAGATTTTCCAACTAAGGAATATGTTACGTTCGATGTTAAAATATATTGCATTATAAAGAGCTTAAGAAGAGTTTGAAGATACTAAAGGGGCAATCAGAATCCATACATCGAAGAAGAACAGACAACACAATGGCCAAAAGAAGAAGAACAGACAACACAATGGCCAAAAGAAGAAGAACAGACAACACAATGGCCAAAAGAAGAAGAACAGACAACACAATGGCCAAAAGAAGAAGAACAGACAACACAATGGCCAAAAGAAGAAGGACAGACAACACAATGGCCAAAAGAAGAAGAACAGACAACACAATGGCCAAAAGAAGAAGAACAGACAACACAATGGCCAAAAGAAGAAGGACAGACAACACAATGGCCAAAAGAAGAAGAACAGACAACACAATGGCCAAAAGACAGAAGAACAGACAACACAATGGCCAAAAGACAGAAGAACAGACAACACAATGGCCAAAAGAAGAAGAACAGACAACACAATGGCCAAAAGAAGAAGAACAGACAACACAATGGCCAAAAGAAGAAGAACAGACAACACAATGGCCAAAAGAAGAAGAACAGACAACACAATGGCCAAAAGAAGAAGAACAGACAACACAATGGCCAAAAGAAGAAGAACAGACAACACAATGGCCAAAATAAGAACATACAACACAATGACCAAAAGACAGAAGAACAGACAACACAATGGCCAAAAGAAGAACATACAACACAATGACCAAAAGACAGAAGAACAGACAACACAATGGCCAATAGAAGAACCGACAACACAATGATCAAAAGACAGAAGAACAGACAACACAATGGCCAATAGAAGAACCGACAACACAATGACCAAAAGACAGAAGAACAGACAACACAATGCCCAATAGAAGAACCGACAACACAATGACCAAAAGACAGAAGAACAGACAACACAATGGCCAAAAGAAGAACAGACAACACAATGGCCAAAAGAAGAACAGACAACACAATGACCAAAAGAAGAAGAACAGACAACACAATGGCCAAAAGAAGAAGAACAGACAACACAATGGCCAAAAGAAGAAGAACAGACAACACAATGGCCAAAAGAAGAACATACAACACAATGACCAAAAGACAGAAGAACAGACAACACAATGGCCAAAAGAAGAACATACAACACAATGACCAAAAGACAGAAGAACAGACAACACAATGGCCAATAGAAGAATCGACAACACAATGACCAAAAGACAGAACAGACAACACAATGGCCAATAGAAGAACCGACAACACAATGACCAAAAGACAGAAGAACAGACAACACAATGGCCAATAGAAGAACCGACAACACAATGACCAAAAGACAGAAGAACAGACAACACAATGACCAAAAGAAGAAGAACAGACAACACAATGACCAAAAGACAGAAGAACAGACAACACAATGGCCAATAGAAGAACCGACAACACAATGACCAAAAGACAGAAGAACAGACAACACAATGGCCAAAAGAAGAACAGACAACACAATGGCCAAAAGAAGAACAGACAACACAATTGCCAAAAGAAGAACAGACAACACAATGGCCAAAAGAAGAACAGACAACACAATGGCCAAAAGAAGAACAGACAACACAATGGCCAAAAGAAGAAGAACATACAACACAATGACCAAAAGACAGAAGAACAGACAACACAATGGCCAAAAGAAGAACATACAACACAATGACCAAAAGACAGAAGAACAGACAACACAATGGCCAATAGAAGAACCGACAACACAATGACCAAAAGACAGAAGAACAGACAACACAATGGCCAATAGAAGAACCGACAACACAATGACCAAAAGACAGAAGAACAGACAACACAATGGCCAATAGAAGAACCGACAACACAATGACCAAAAGACAGAAGAACAGACAACACAATGACCAAAAGAAGAAGAACAGACAACACAATGACCAAAAGACAGAAGAACAGACAACACAATGGCCAATAGAAGAACCGACAACACAATGACCAAAAGACAGAAGAACAGACAACACAATGGCCAAAAGAAGAACAGACAACACAATGGCCAAAAGAAGAACAGACAACACAATGGCCAAAAGAAGAACAGACAACACAATGACCAAAAGAAGAAGGACAGACAACACAATTGCCAAAAGAAGAACAGACAACACAATGGCCAAAAGAAGAAGGACAGACAACACAATGGCCAAAAGAAGAACAGACAACACAATGGCCAAAAGACAGAAGAACAGACAACACAATGACCAAAAGAAGAAGGACAGACAACACAATGGCCAAAAGAAGAAGAACAGACAACACAATGGCCAAAAGACAGAAGAACAGACAACACAATGACCAAAAGAAGAAGGACAGACAACACAATGGCCAAAAGACAGAAGAACAGACAACACAATGACCAAAAGGAAAAGGACAAAAGGACGAACAACGATCTCCAAAACATACACATAAAACTAAAGATCGAGTAACACGAAACCTACTAAAAACCGCGGTGAACTCAGGTGCTCCGGAAGGGTAGTAGTTCCTGCTCCACTAGTGGTACCCGTCGTGTTAATCTAGTTACAAAACGGTAAATAAGTCATGAATGAGGAAATGACCAGGAGGTTTTTACGCCAAATGGAACCTATCCGTGGTCATTTATGACACAGATATCCCATAGCGGTCAACTAAGATCAGAGAGAGAGAGAGAGCTATGCTGTTGAACAATTTCCCTTTCAACAATAATTCAGCAATATCGTGGCGGTCACTTTATTCGTGGAGAAGCAATGCATATATAAACAAACGATAAAAACATGTACCAGCAGAATGTGGAAAGTAAGCCAGCCTCAAAGAGTCAACTACAGTTACTAAATCATAACCTCGACAAATAAGATTAACCAAGGCTTAGTAAGTTTATATATGTCAAATTTTGACATATTCAGCTTCGCTACGTCGCAGTGGAAACATGGATGAGAAATGGGTTGCATTGAAAAACATTATGTGATTTTTATGAAGAAATACGATTTTGACCCAACGTTTTTCGGATCGTGACGCCAAAACTGGTCATGTGCTGTGAGATGCATGCGTCCCTCATAGATATCTCACATCAAATATACCTGTCACACATGTACAATCATGTAAGAAATATAATTAAATAATATGACACTTATGTATATTTTCATTTCCTCTGATAACTGGATTTTTGTTTGCTTAGCAATTATCATACAAAAAATATGAAAGAACATAACATGTTAACTGATTGGATATCAGTGTAGTCGAGTAGATGTTATAATTTCTAAAAAGGTTATGTTTTGTATATCGTTATTTGTCCTTGTGCCCTTTTTCTTTTGGCCATTGTGTTGTTTGTTCTTCTTCGATATACCGATTCTGACTACCCCTTTGGTATCTTCAAACTCTTCTTAAAGATCAACATATAATGTGAACCTGCTATCCATTGATGTATATGGAATGGTGCGTGTCATTTGAGATCGAACATCTGGTCGTTTAATACTCCTTTTGGGGGTTACTACAAAACACATTAGTCAGCACTTGTTAAAGAAATAACACATAGCTGATGGTTTTGATGTTTAACGGTCAATAATTGAGTAGTGCTTCAGTTATTTCAATATTAGGACCAGTTTACAAAACACATACATCATTTAGGTCAAAAGTTGGCGCTGGGATGGACCATTGGGGGAAGTTTGGATTGTTACTGGAAAAAGAAAATAATGAATTAAGTCGGTAACTTCGTAGTGCAACCGTTGCCCATAAAATCAAATAACTATTATGCATCTCGGGCCAATATGGGTGTCTCGGGATGATAACCAGGCCAATATGAAAATGGCCACGTATTAATCTGTAAATATACCAGGGTCGATACTTTAATCACTAGATAATTATGGATGTCTTTTTTACATACATATATTTAAAAAAAAAATCTATTGTTTGAAATGTTTTCTGTATCATCAAATTTGTAATATGCAGTTAATAATATACAGCACGTGTAGCAACAAGCATCAAACATCAATTAAATACTAATATATAACTGGTTACTACTTGACATGTAAGACAGTTTGAAGATACCAAAGGGGTAACCAGAAGACGCAAATCAAAGAAGATCAGACAATACAATGACCAATAATTGCTGGTTGGACTATTATATAAGATTTATAGACATCCTTATCAATATAGGGAGTGTGCCAATGATGTATAATATGCTGAAAAACAACTAGCTCTCCTGATATAAATGAAAGCATTGTAGAAATCACAGATCAAAGCTTTATCTAAAAGTTTTTTGTTTGTAATTGTCATAATAGAAATGTAAATATCAAATTTAATGCATTCGATTGACGAAACTAATCATAGTGATTTCAGCAATTAGAACCAAACTGAACATAATGCATACGTAATTTTATACAAATATATCCTGTTAGTGAGGGTTAATTGCAAAAAATACCGGTTGAGAGGAAAGACAAATTTCTATTATCTAACCCTCACTAACAGGATATATTTGTTCAATTACGCCGAATATTTAGCAGCCAGTAAATCAATGGCATGCAAGCAGGTTCCGAACTCAGTTCAGACCAACTCGCTCATTTGATTTCCCATTTTTTTTATCAATCTATGAAAGCAGGAAAAATCTTTTCAAAGAAGTGTATTTCTGGAGCAAAATCGAAAATAGAATAAATCACCGTTTTGCTACAATATACAACGTGTAAATTATGATGCAAATAAATTTGAAATATATACATTTCAACGATTTCAAGCATAACAGCTGACACTGCCGTCTGTCATTTTATATACTTTAGCGTAGGTTGAAAGAAGAAACCCGAGTAATTCGGAATTACATCCATGACGTCATAAGCTATTTAAAGAAGGGATTTTCCCTGGAGCATGGTATTTACCACGCTATGTGGAATTCCCAAGGACAAATACCCTAGCTAGGAATTGGTAACAAAAATATCAGTCTTATCAACCAACCAAAAGACAGCATTCATATATAAGGTGGAATTATTGTATTTATATCGCGGAAATTTGCAATGCAGTTTTATGACATCAAACCTTATTTTCATAAATAACCGCCAGAAAAAACCGAAGAAGCTATCAAGAATGCCCAACACTGTACACACGACACACATGACGAAGGCAAACAAAGCAAACAACACAACACAGAAAACAAAAAAAGATGAGCAACACGGATCTCACCAAAGACACAACACAAAACTAAAAAGATAGGCAACACGGAACCCACCAAAAACACAACACAGAAAACTAAAAAGATGGGCAACACGGAACCCACCAAAAACACAACACAAAAAACTAAAAAGATGGGCAACACGGAACCCACCAAAAACACAACACAGAAAACAAAAAAGATGAGCAACAGGGACCCAACCAAAAACACAACACAGAAAACAAAAAAGATGAGCAACAGGGACCCCTCCAAAAACACAACACAAAAAATTAAAAAGATGAGCAACACGGATCCCTCTAAAAACACAACACAAAGCTAATAAGATGAGCAACATGGATCCCACCAAAAACACAACACAGAAAACTAAAAAGATGGGCAACACGGAACCCACCAAAAACACAACACAGAAAACTAAAAAGATGAGCAACAGGGACCCAACCAATAACACAACACAGACAACTAAAAAGATGAGCAATACGGATCCACCAACAACACAACACAGAAAACAAAAAAGATGAGCAACAGGGACCCCTCCAAAAACACAACACAGAAAACTAAAAAGATGAGCAACACGGATCCAACTAAAAACACAACACAAAGCTAAAAAGATGAGCAACATGGATCCCACCAAAAACACAACACAGAAAACTAACAAGATGGCCAACACGGAACCCACCAAAACACAACACAGAAAACTAAAAAGATGAGCAACAGGGACCCAACCAATCACACAACATGGACAACTAAAAAGATGAGCAACACGGATCCCACCAAAAACACAACACAGAAAACTAAAAAGATAGGCAACACGGAACCCACCAAAAACACAACACAGAAAACAAAAAAGATGAGCAACACGGACCCAACCAAAAACACAACACAGAAAACTAAAAAGATGAGCAACACGGATCCCACCAAAAACACAACACAAAGCTAAAAAGATGAGCAACATGGATCCCACCAAAATCACAGCACAGAAAACTAAAAAGATGGGTAACACGGAACCCACCAAAAACACAATACAGAAAACTAAAAAGATGAGCAACAGGGACCCAACCAACAACACAACACAGACAACTAAAAAGATGTGCAACACGGACCCCACCAAAAACACAACACAGAAAACTAAAAAGATGAGCAACACAGACCCACCAAACACACAACACAGAAAACTAAAACGATGAGCAACAGGAACCCCACCAAAAAGCACAACACAGAAAACTAAAAAGATGAGCAACATGGACACCACCAAAATCCCAACACAGAAAACTAAAAAGATTAGCAACACGAACCCACCAAAAACACAACACAGAAAACTAAAAAGATGAGCAACAGGGAACCCACCAAAACCACAACACAGAAAACTAAAAAGATGACCAACACGGACCCCACCAAACACAGAACACAAAAATCTAAAAAGATTAGCAAAAGGGACCCCACCAAAAATACAACACACAAAACTAAAAAGATGAGCAACACGGACCCCACCCAAAACAGGGACAAACTCGGGTGCTCGAGAAGGGTAAACAGTTCCTATTTCTTATAAGACAACAATTGTGCCACACAAATATCGAAGACGTGTTGAGCACCACTATACGCAAGCAAACACAAATAATAAAAATAAGACACCAGGGTTGCGTTCAATATCGTAGCAGTTAGCATAGCTGCTAGGTAAAATAGCAATAACGGTATTGAACGATTAGCTACGTAGCAGTGCTAGCAAATATGGAGCCAATCATATGGAATATATTTCTTGAAACATTTTAGCTAATCGTGTTTGTCTAGCAATGCAGCAGGTGAAGATATCCATTGCATTCAATCTTTAGTCAAAGAAATAATGCAAAACATGACCAACAACTGACAAGAACAATAAATTATCTCCTAGAATGCCCTCACTGGATTGTCTTCCTGCGTCTATTTAGCCAGTATGTAAAATGGACCCGATTCTGAATCTCATTTCCGGATGACATTATGCATTCGACTATTTATTGCGTTTTAACAGTCTTTTTACGGTTTTAGTTTTAGTCGCCATCTTAGATTCAAAAGCTAGCAGAAATTGTTTAGCCTAGCGAGAGATATGTAGCGGCTAGGCTAGCTTTCCATTCAGTAGGATTTTTCTATTTAGCTCAACCTAACAGCTACGATGTTGAACGCACCCCTGCCCTTCTACAAACAGCTGGGGGTAAGCACAACCCGAACGTCGTTTATATGTGGAAATCGTAGCGGACGTCACATCACAAAACTAAGAACGTAAAGACATATAATAGTACAAAATGTTGGACACAACTATGCGCAAGCAAACACAGACAAGAACCCAGCAACACATAATTGGGGGTAAAGACGGACTGAACATCGTTTTTATGTGAAAATCGAAACGGACGTTACAACACGGACACAAGACATCGAACAAAGACAAACACAACAAAAACACACCACAGAAAAAAGCAAAACGCTGATTAACACAGAACCCACCAACAATCTGGGTTCATATTTGCTATCAACGTTTTGTTGTTTTTTTATTTAACAAAAGTACTGATTGGTGAATCTAAAGTTTTAGCAAAATTTACATTCTTCTGCACTGAGCACAATCAAGCGTTAACGAGAACGACACGTGGCAGAGCAAAATATGAATTTTAAATGAATAGTAATATTTAGGAATGAATCACTGAATCCATAGTTTGTATGTAATTTTAACACGAGTCACATTATTTTCACAAACATCTTTTCCCGAGCGATAGCGAGAGATAAAATACAAGGTAAATAATATTGTCCATGTTAAAACATTGTACAAACTATAAATTTCATAAATTGTTTTAATTCTAATTTATAGGTGAAGTGGTAGTAAGTAATGACAATGCATGCCATTACTAAAATTCACTTACCTTTATATTGACAGTTTGATGGCATTCTGATACTAAAACAATTGAGATGCCTAAAAAATAGTAAAATAAATCACGATACTACGTAAATTTACAAATGTCATGGCGATGACTGGTTGTCTTTACTATTTATTCGGAGAAATAAAAACGAATATATAAGGAAACAAAATGAGCATCAATATGTTTGCATGCACCCATGGATGCTGTCCATAATTTGTCCTAAATACGCATGTGCCAAGTAATTTATATTGGAATTGCATCATTGCATTGTTTACATAACCAATACAAGACGCCATGTTGGATTAGCGATTATTACATGCTCGTCGATCATAGAATCATGCTTACGTCATTTGAGCTTCCTGCGGAACTTGTTGACGGAAAATAACTGTTATGGACAAATCCCTACATTTCGACAATCAATGAAAAAACGTTGAGTACAGAAGAAAATGAATACTGACGATGACGATTGACCATCATTAGATTTTGTTTTCTATTTTCAGGATAACCATTTCAGAAATGGCTAACAGAACAGAGGTCGAAGAGGAAAAGAGTAGCCTCCCTTTATATTTAATAATCTTATTTGGCATCTTTATAGGAAATGTGATTATATTCGGAATAACTGGCAACGTACTAACAATAATAGCCTATGTTCGTGACAAGCAAATTCGTACTGTATACAACACATTTCTAGTAAACCTGGCAGTCATAGATCTTCTTCTTTGCATAGTTAGTATGTCACTCTACGCTATATTTACCTTACAAGCATATACTTGGAACTTTGGTTATTATTTCTGAAAAGCTTACATGGTGATAGACTTTACCCTTTTTCTGGAATCTTTTTTAATGATTGTCATCATCAGTTGTGATCGTCTTTTTCTGTTAAGGTTAGGCCCTCACTACACAATCAAAATAACAATGAAGAAAGCCTATATACAGCTATTAATTTCCTGGTTGATAGCTTTTTTCCTGTACGGGCCTGCCATCATTGGTTGGGATATCTGGACAGGAGAAGATATTGTCGATGAAAACGATTGCGACGTGCAATTTGCACACAATAAAGCATTCACGACGACCACTGCATTCGTGGAATTTGTAATTCCATGCATGTGCATCGGAACTGTCAACTGTTTAATTTACCGCGAGATGAGGAAAAGAAATAGTGTAAAACACAAGCCAAACAGCGCAACCTCTATACAGGTGAGAGATAACAACAGACCGAAGCGAGATGTGAAAGCAGCTAAATTTCTGGCAGCCATAATACTATTGTTTGTCGGTACTTGGGCGCCATACACCGTATCCACTGTTATTATTTCTTTGTGTGACGATTGTGTAAGTAAGACTTTATGGCAATTCTTGAATTGGTTATTACGGTCAAAGGCGGCTATTAATCCGGTGCTGTATGCTTACAATAGTGAAAGATTCAAGAAGAACTTTAAAGAAATAATTCCGTTTATCAAACGGTTTGGAGATAAGCCACAGGTAAGAAACAATGGGCCTGATATTGTACACACCGTAGCGTGACGTATCATGCTTATGCAACACTATGTACGTTTTACGTTTGACATTAAAGAAAGTAACTTGTCTGATACAAGGTGTCTGATACATGATGTTGCATCACCAATCCGTGGTGATAAAAGGATGGCTCATTCATTCATATTATGTGTCGCGAATTCACGGTCATATGTTTCCATAGATATAGTTATATACTTCCGACAATTATACTCGCCACATTTCTCCAACAGAAGCGTTGGCTGACGATTATATTGTGACACTGAAGGTTATGTAAGCGATAGCATGTCATTGCTGAATGAACGTGACGTCTTCAACAAAATGTAGTCTCCTTCTGAGTATTGTACACATTTGTTTATTTTATTTCGAACCTTGTTTAAAATGTGCTTTTATTGAAATGTTAGATAAACTCATTACATATATAGTATGGAGATAAAAGTTGTATATGAAGTATCGGCTGTAGTGTGAACTAATTGCATCACAACTCGTCGCTACGGAGATTCGTAATGATACCGGTTCACAGAGTCGACCTGATTCAAAGTCTTGTACCAACGCACTTTGCATGTAATGCGTATCCATGGTCAGTTATGGTTACTGATAACGAACATGCTTTCAAACGTCATTCTTAATAATACACAATTAGGTTTTCTTTGTTTGTCAGTGGTTGCTACTTAGATATCACTTTCCATTTATTTGGGCTTCGACGCCACATTCGAGACTTTCTGGTGCACTAATAAATGTTGGTATATTAGATTTTCCTTCTTACCACTTGAGCTGATTCCACTGCGGGTGGATAGCTAAATTGGTAGGTATCATCACAAATTGTGGAATAGATTGCAGATACCAGAGAGGTAATTAAAAGCTGTAAAAGGGAGAATGTCAGACAATGCAATGGCTTAATGATGTATGACAAAATGACAAATAATGGTAGAAAAAAAGAATTACACAGAAAACTAAAGATTGATCAACAAAAACGCCGAGATGAACTCAACTTCTCCGGATGGAGTAAGCAGAAATGACACTAATACACTAAATATCAGACATTATCTTGGTACTAGGAAGAGTTTGAAGATATCAAAGGGACAATCAGAATCCGTATATCGAAGAAGAACAGACAAAGCAATGACCAAAAGAAAAAGTACAAAAGGACAAACAACGATCAACAAAGCATACAAATAAAACTAAAGATCGAGTAACACAAACTCCACTAAGGTTTATCTTTCTCGGAAATAAGCATCCATATCTTTATTTCGTTTTATGTTTCGACAGTTTGCAGCTTTTGCTTCTGTTTTTCTGTGTTATGTATTTACATTTGACTTATGGGTGCTATTGAGAGAAAAAATAAGTGCCAATTGGCTCATCTGATGCATTAACATAGATAAACGTTAGAGAAAAGTGAAAGGGTACTCTAGAATGGATATTCTAAAGCCACAGACAACATAAGACACAAGTCACAGAGAAGACAGACAAACAAAAACACAAAAACATACATAAATCTATAAAAATGAGCAACACAGACTGCTCCCAAATACACGTGTGCGAAGGGTTAGTAATTCCTGATTTATAGAGGACACCCGCCATGTAACTAGTAGTCAAGTCTGATAAAAGTCTAGCCGGCGATAGGGAACAGCAAAGGGAAATGTTGGTATCAGATACTTGCTTCAAGCGTGTTTGTTATTTGGTGGTAAAGCTTTTATAAAAGTCATGTATTGTGTCTCAATTTGCTATACTTGTGAACATTAAACTTGCGCCATTTACTTTTTTGTGTACATAGATACATTTATTTATAAATATTTTATTTGCATAAAAGTTGCAAATAGGACACAAGTTATAACAACATTAGTGAAGTCCTTTCCCTTTTACAAAAATATAAACAAAAAATCCATTTTGTAGTGATTTCAAAGAACTGGTAACGGAATTATATATCGTACATGTACATTCATAATATGATAGCTAAGCAAAATCTGTGTTGGAATAACAATAAACAATGTGTCTAAAACAACACTATCATCCGTAACACTATGAACAAGCAGAAATAACCCAGTATTGCACAATTACCTTCTACTTGTTGAAAATACATAATATTCCATTTATTCTCATTACTGAAAACAACCTACATAAAATACAAAATGGGTAAAGTTGTTCCCTTAGCCCATTATTAAGAAACGAACCATATGTCTGTCAAATCCGTAGCAATATGAATTAAACTCTATGACATTATGAATACCTTTAATAATGAAAGTACTTCACACAAATACAATATAAAATGAACAAATTTATTGGTGTGTAAAAAAACCGTTGTCTGTGGAGAGAACAGTGAAGTTAGTGAGAAATCCTTGCTTTATCGGATTTATTGAATATAATTGATATTATAAAGTCTTTGTAACTATATTGAAGTTCCTGTAGCAGAGGAGGCGTTGGGGGTCATGTACATGTGTCTTAATGCATCGAATTTACCTCTGTTTCTTTGATTTTACGATTGGAATTAGGAACTGTTCTAACGGAATGATATCTTTGTTTTCCATTGTATTTTTCATTATTCTTAAAAAATTACTGTACGTACGAGATCGATCTATTCACATTTTCCATCATTTTATTAAAAGCCGTTGCAATTAACTTTAATGGATCTTTTCAAATAGCCAGCTTTCAACCTGAATTAATTAATTTCCAAAAGGTGGATTATACGATGTTTTATCAATAGCTTGATTGTTTAAGTTGCTAATTATTGAACACATACTTGTGACTGTGAGATGCAGAATAAAATCAAAGCTATAGCTAAAGATAATAAAAGAGTAATCTGAATCCGTAATTCGAAGAAGAACAAACAACACAATGGCCAAATGAAAAAGGACAAAAGGACAAACAACGATCTACAAAGCATTGCACATAAAGCTAAATATTTGTCATAATTTTGCCTTAATTGTCTTTCCTGTTCACTTGTATCCAAAACCCATTGGTTTTTTAATGGGTCTGTGAGAAAGGCGCATAGTCAATATATAATGACAATAGCATGTCCAGGTCTGGTACTCATGAACATGGTACAAATCACCTCCAGATTAGTATTTGTATCACAGTTAGCTCAGGGTTATGCTCATCATTAATGAAGAAAACCAACATCAAACGTTGTTTTTGTTTTTCTTGTCTTAATGTGTTGACTTCATCTATCTCCATTTTACATTGAAAACTCAAAAGCATCATTATTTCTTTTATGTTAATACAACTGATTCGGCTAACGATAAAATTAAATAGATTCTATATCATAACATTACTTCATTCATTTCAGTCATGATATTGTGGTACCATCAACTAAAATGTTATAACTATTGATATAAAGACATCTGTATACAAAGACTTGCAATCATAGCATGTAGTTCCATCTTCCATTGAACAGTCTTAAATACGTGATAATATTGTGGTACTACCAATTAAAATGTTTTGAATATTGACATGAAGACAAAGACTGGAACACATAACAAGTAGTTCCATCTTCCATTGACCAGTCTTAAATACATCATTTTCTGTAATGTTAATACATTAACTAAATTCAGTTATCGACAATATTAATAGCATGTGTTATTGTACCATTAATTATTTCAGTCATAATTGGAAGAGTGGTAGTACAAGTTAATATGCTGTAAATATTGATCTAGCTTCATTTGTATAACAGACTTGAAAACATCAAATTTGAGTTGCTATGCATGTTTTGTACAGGGAAAAGTTAATTAATGTTATGCTTTAAGCTTTAATTCCAAACATTATGTAATTAAAATGTGATTGTGTCGAAAATCGTAATTCTATTTCAGGTAAGATTACATTGTTGTTCTATTAGGCTTACTTATTTAAGTCTAATACACTATTCAATTTCTAATATTCTTTGAGTCTAATCTTCAGTATTATTTTACCAGAAATAGTAAATTAGTTCAAGTTCTACTTGCCTTATGCATAACCTTAATAGCTGTTTGTTTGTTTATGTCTCTTTGTTCTTAACATATCACATCTGCTGAAAACGACTACTCCATGTCAATATGTTGTTTCACGTTGTCCTGTGTTATAAATTATATCTTTTTTAAGAAGAGCGGCAGTGCAAAACACAAGTATATCTAGTGTTTATTATTTATTTTGATGCTTTGTGATTTACTTCACAACTATGGTATTCTTCATTATTTCAATACTGATGTCATATTTACCATTTGAGTCATATTTGTTTATTTTTGTGTGAGAAAACACGGTGATGATTTTTTTCTGAATATTGATAAGAAAATAGTGTGCTATTCGCATTCAGAATGAATTAAGTTAGACAATTTACCTATGATAATTATAATTACTTAGTATTGTCAAAACTATTGTTATTTTGTATTTTAAGATGGTCCCTATTGGTAGCGATACATAGATCGACCCATGTATCTTAATATTTGTCATTTAACATGTCATATTAACCTACCTATATCTCTTATTTCTTTAGGACATATTTGTTCATGGAATCACTGTCTGAAGTCGATAGTATTTAGTTTGTGTACAGGGAAAAGTGAATTAATGGGAAGTTTTAAGCTTGAATTTCAAACATTATGTAATTAAAATGTGACCGTGTCGGAAATATTTGTCCTGTCTCATGTAAGATTACACTGTTGTTCTAATAGGCTTACGTCTTTTAATCTAATACACGATTCTTTTTCTAATATTCTTTGAGTCTATTCTTCAGTATTATGCTACTGTATATTTTCTATATTTGCTTATTTTTGTGTCAGAAAACACAGTGCTGATTTTCATTTCTGGATAGTGATCAGAAAATAGTGTGTCATTCGAATTCAGAATGAACTAAGTCAGAAAGTTTACCGAGGATGATTAATATTACATAGTATTGAAAATAATATTGTTATTTTGTATTTTATGATGTTCCTACTTGTAGTGATACAGAGATCGACCCATGTTTCTTAAAATTTGTCATTTATTAGGGCATGTCATATTAACCGGCAACAAAGGGTAGACATTACGAAGACACACAAAACAAACAAAAACACAACACAGACATTACGAAGACACACAAAACAAACAAAAACACAACACAATATGTGTTGGATACCACTATACGCAAATAGACACAAACAAAGTACATACGAAATTAACCCTCCTACAAACAACTGGGGGTAAAAACGAACCGAATATTATTTTTATGCGGAGAGCATAACGGACATCACAACACGGAGCTCAGAACGTAAAGACTCGTAATAGGACAAACTGAAAAGATGACCAACACGGATCCCACCAGAAACCCGGGATTAATTCAGAAACTCGCAAAGGGTAAGCAGTACCTGCTTCTTATAAGACACATCCGTGTTACTCATATATACAGTCAAGTCCGGTAAAGATATTGGCACTGATAGAGGAAAGAAAACATCTATGTAAGCGTAAAAAACCATTGTAAACTCCATACGCTGGTGATGCTGGAATATTGCTACTGATGAAGGGAAGTTGACTAATGGAAAAGTGAAATCATCGCGTTTGTCGTGGAATTTTGTTATTAATCTTCCAGGCTTAAAATAGCTAGTACTTTGTATCACATATCCTGTAAGGGTTCAAGATCCGGATGCTTATTTTATTTGTGAATATTGGATTTGTCATACATTGTATAAAAATTAACTATTGATATTTGAACATATTTCCATGAATTTTGCTATGCTTTGCGTTCACTTTGGTGAAGCTTAAACGACCCGGTCATAAAAATTAATATTTTACGTGAGATATAGACTTACTATACCCGGACGTGTATAGTGACACCTAGAATCACTTTGTCAATATTTTATATCAGTTATATCTTGGTATATTTAAGGGTTCTATTCAGGGATAAAATATAACTGGCTATATCACCAGACCCATGACTCGAAATCGTTTTTCGATTGCTATTTTTAAAAGTAAAATCATTACATTCTATAATATCAATACCATCAAGTTTTGGTTCTGTCAAGCAAACAATATCATAATTATCTAATAGGCCTCTCAGGATAGTTTGACTTTGTTTTATACCACAGACAATAAAAGACAATAATCTTAAGGCATTTTTATTTTAATACATTATTTAATAGATATCCCAAATGTCACCAACTACGTTTAAACAGTGATCGATCAATGCATCAAATGTCTCTCGTTGTCAGAGGTGTATTCGTTTCGGCGACCATTAAATGATCCGTGAACGGATGCCTTGTGCAGCGTATTGGCGTCGTTGTTAGGTATTCCCTATTAGCTGTTTCTTACGTGATATTAGGTCGGTGTCTAAATTCGCTACCTTCAATGTAAAGTGTATCTCATTTGAAATAATCATTTATTGTGTTTTGGCTGCAGGTAAACAAAGTGAATAAACGTGCTAAATTTAAGTATCATACTATATGTTTAATAACATAAAAATAAACTATAATTCGCCATTACAATACAAATCATCACAATGTGAGTGGACAAAACGTGATCCTAACCATTTTAACTATCCTGTTTAGGCCCTTACGTTTTCCTTGCTCCCAAAAACTTTTAGATTATATTAAATTATTTGGCTTTAAAATATTTTGGCTTTGAGCGTACTTGATGAAGGTTATGCCAGACTCGACGTTTCCATTGGAACACATTGCATGAACCATTATATGAAAAGAAAGATTAAATGGTAATGGTCAACAATTTCATCAATATCAACAAAACGACATGCATGGACACATTCACCTCTAATAACCATACGAATATATATTAATCGGTAAAAGTAAATACATAAAGCTTGAGGAACGCTCCCACGTAATAGTGGAGTGACTAGAAGAACATTTCCTCTACATGGCAATTGTAATGAATATCAGAATATATTTGTCTAATGTAAAAGTCTTTGGGAGCCAGTAAACCACAGGACCTCAACAGAAAAACCATAATCGGCAAAAGTCACCTATATCCTTGAGAGAGGAGAACCTTAATGTTAATGATAAAGAAATAGCTGTGTTAAAAGTAGAACAAACAGCAGAAATGTTTAAGCATTGACTTAAATACAGTCCAAACCTGCTTTAGTGACCACCTCTATTAAGCAATAACTTGTATTATGTGACCTTAATTTATATTTTCCTTCACAGTGCATTTCATATCAATTACACCTGTATTTAGCGGAAATCTGTCTTAAATAAGGGTAATAACAAAATTACCGAGCTCCGAACAATCCTACAAAGGGAAAGTCAAAACTCGTAATTATATAAACAGACAAGATCAGTCAACAACCGGAAAACTGTGAAAACCGTAATGACCCTGACTTGGTACAGGCATTTCTAAAGAAGTAACCTTATTTCAATGATCTTTTGGAAGGTCACATAAGACAGGTTTGACTGTATGATGATTCCATTATCATCGGAATCGTATGTCTAGATACAATAACATGTGCTCCCTTCTCCTACTGCCGCTAGTACAGAAGTACTATCATTAGTTTAAATAAATATATACATATAATCCCACGGAACAGCTGTACAACAAATAACATATGGACAATTACTTGCTATATATTTAATAATTGCCCTTAAGAAACAAATACATTGTACGTGTTAAAATCAGGATATATTACTGTAATGGGTAAGTTGATTTTATATGTCAATATCGTTTAGATATGAATTAAAAACAAATGTGAAATACTATTTAGAATGAGCAGTACAAACAAAAATATTACGAATAGACAATACAACCACATTTAAGTGATACGTGATAAAACTAGAAAGATTTGTGATCAATTTATTAAATCAGGAGAATTCAATAACCTTCCATTATTACCTGGATGATCTTTATGATGTGTTCAACTTCACTTCGCTCAAGTAATCATATTTCAGATAGTCATAGTATGTTTATGCATCAATATTCAACTGAATACCATTCATCACATTCATTTGGCAATTTAACAGTTAAAGGTATTGAAAAGATGTAAATGAAAGTTTGAAGATACCAAATGTGTAATCAAAAGCCGTAAATCGAAGGATAGACAATACAATGGCCAAAATAAAAAGGACAAACAACGATCTACAAAACATTACACAAAAATACAGCGATAGCACTTGCCGCAATAATATAAACAAATAACAACAAGAGATTTTTAACTAATTTAACTAACCATCAGAGACATAATTTTAACGGCGTATGTATCAATGCTAGTTGTCTTTGTTATAGTTCTTTATCACATATTTATAAGTAATAACGTCAATTTTGCCCATACGTAAACACCGGAAGTGCCACAACGATATCAGCCCATGAGCAGATATCGGTGCAAAACTGTTATAACACGATATCAAGACTCTCGTGAGCCCCATGACGTCACTTCCACCCATCTGTCAATTGTCGGTTGGAAATTATCGTCGTCCAACGAGGAAAGATTTGTTGGTGTTTCGGAATAAGAAACGGACTCTGTGTGGGAAGTTAATGTTGTTCTTTTTAATTAAATGTTGAAATATGTGATGAATAGATTAATGCATGCCTTTTTCCATATCAGGACTGTTATCATCCCTCAACCGATATCAACCCTCGGGTTAAAGTCTCTCGGGATGATAGCAGTCCTGATATGGAAAAGGGCATGCATTAATCTATAAGTAATATATTTCCATTTAGACAGATCACTTGGGAACAGAAACGTTTGAGAAATATGTTTGAAAGTTCGTTATTTGCATAATGATACAATGGGGCCATATCGCTGAATCCCAAAACGATGTATGTACACATATTAAACTTGTAACCAATTGAGATAAATTACAAAAATATCGAAATTCAGCATTTTTGACCAAACGTATCCTTAGTACAATCAAAATATAGCACAAAAAAATAAACAACTCCACGAAATGAAATCGTGTTGGGTTTCTATAAATCACCGTGTTTTGTTAACCAAGTAATCTTTACAAAAGAAGTATCACATTACAGTGTACAATTCTTCTTCAATCCTTGTTTTCTATGATAAAGTACCTTGAAATGATACAAATCTGGTCACATAAATTTTGCATAGTTATGCATCAACGGACATAACTCCTGTGAGATAAATTTGTATGCATCAACGGAATTCAATATGGTAGGATGATGTTCACGATTTTGTTGAAAATAATACAGTTATTCATATTTGCATAACAAGATAAATTTCTATTCTTGACCGTTCGTGATATAGTCGTTGCATCTTACAGGTAAATAAGGGTAATAACAAAATTACCGAACTCCGAACAGCCTTACAAAGGGAAAGTCAAAACTCATAATTATATAAACAGACAAAATCAGTCAACAACCGAAAAACTGTGAAAACCGTATTGACCCTGACTTGGTACAGGCATTTCTAAAGAAATGGTGGGTTCAATCAGATTTTAAAGCGCCAAACCTCCCGCTCTCATTACGGTTCAAAGGTTCTGGCTGTCACTATAAGAGTATTTAAATACAGGAACAAAATAGGTAAAATAGTTGTCAAAGAAGTACCATATTCGGTGACGTAAATGTCAAAAATATTTTTACGTCACACATTGATAAAAAAATATCCTTGACATTTTTCTTGACTTCTTTATCTTTATACATTTTCACTATATGAAAATGCATCGCTTATAATCGTTTCTGCAGAGACGGAATATATTTCGACAAGATCTTGGTATCGGAATATAAACTTTTTAAGAGATCGAATAAGGCGAATCTTTTCATAGCCCTGGTCCAGTAGCCTGTTTCTCAGATGAAGATGACGTTTCAGGAAATCAGAATAATTGCTACTGACCCTTGCATAGCGAATCAATTGCGAGATGTAAACACCATATGCAGGAGAAGCTGGTATATTGCTGCACATGTTTGAAAAATTTATGATTTTAAAATTGAAGTCGTCCCGTTTATCATAAATTTTAGTACTGAGTTGACCACTGTCGTCAAATTCGAGGTATAAGTCCAAAAATGATGCGGACGAAGCTGTATCTGTGGTCTCTTTAACTTCCAGCTCTGGCGGATATATCAATGGAAGAAATTCTGCAAATCTAGAATTATTGATAGATAAAACGTCATCAATATACCTGTATGTGAAATTAAAGGCTCTAGCCTCATGAATCTTCTTATCTTTTACAAGCTTTTGAAGAAACTCCGACTCATATGAGTATAAAAATAAATCGGCTAGAAGAGGGCGGGCACAATTCGTAACCATTGGTATGCCGACGACCTGCTGAAACAGTGTCCCTCCAAAGGAGACAAATATATTATCGATGAGGAACTCCAGCATACTGATCACTTGTTCCTCGGAGTAGCATGTTTTACCTTTTTGAATGTTGTTTGACAAATATGTGGAATTGTAGCCTAACACAACAAATTTTGAGCCATAGTTTCTATGACTAAAAGCTTTATGAATTGTTTCTTTTCAGCGGGTTTTTAATTTGTCATGCGGTAGGGTGGTATATAGAGTTGAAAAATCAAAAGTTTTGATGGAGGATATCTGAGAGAAAGATCTTGATTTCAGGTTATCCAAAAGATCGTTAGAGTTTTTCAAAATCCACATGTGATTTATGCCAAGTTTATGTAAGTTCGGGTGTATGCTAACCCTGCAAAAACTACTGCATCAGAAACTATTTAAACACTAAAGAAGATACTACAATGTTTTAGCAGTTGCATTCCTATATACTCTTCGTACTAGCAAATATGATCAATTTCATACAGAATCATCATGGAAATAGACTTGTATGTGCAACATGCAGAGGTGCATAAATGAAGTTGATTCCAAATTGGACTACAATTCTTCATAACCGAGTAGTGCCTAGTTATATAATAAAACACTACTTGCACAATCAAATGAAAAACAACAAAATAACACATGGTCGGAACAATTCCAAAATACAATAATAAAGTCGTACAGAGAAGCAAAACTGATACCTCCAGCACATAAGTACATGACCACTCATTGTCCCGTCCTGATAAAGTCATTTTAGTCAAATGTGGCCTGACTGAACTAGTTTTATAGACCGAAGCCTCTCCTCTTATTGAAATTTGTTGTAATGCTTTCAACATTTGAGCAAAATGCCAACACTAACATTTTAAACAAAGAAATATATATATTTAGATGTGTATAGTTTTACTTCATTTTATGAGAAAGTTCTGGAAAATAAAACTTTCTTGAACTATTTTTTGCTGACTTTTTTCCCCTGAACTTCAGTTGATTCTTGCGCAGATATTCATAATGATATTCATGTGGTCTTATTAAGCATCGACTTTTTAATGCAATTTATTAATAGTTTCTTTCTAATACCATTTTATAAATTTATTAATAAGTTAGCGACGACATTAGATTAGCCTCAATATTATTATCTTGTATCTTTTAGAATTACAGAAATGTGATTCTCTGTATCTGAATCAGATGTAGTGCATGATATTTATTCGCTATCTTATACAAATGTATATGCATAAAATAGTTTCTAGATAACTATGATATGCACCCTTATTAAGGAAGTAATTAAACATTCAAAGTAACTTATCTTCCATACAAATACTGCATTAAAGGATGCATATCAACTAAACAGCATACATTTATCAATTTCTGAAATAACAAGACATTATGTCAATTACCATTTATTCTATGAGATTTTATAGTAGTGGTAACACTGTGATTAAACATGTTGAATATTATGACATTCTGCGATTCCTTTATTACATTTAAATTCCACATTCATGACTTGCATATCCATCTACAGTTTGTTTTATGGTTTGTGTATATATATATATGCTGCAGTGTATCAATGGTGTGGGTTCAAATCCCGTCGAGGGAAGAACAAAAATTTGACAGCTCTAAAATCTAATTCTAACACTGTTTGGTTTAATTTTCAGACGTATATAATATTGAGTATTAACCTAGTATCCTTAGTAACTTTGAGATCCAGTGGGACAAATATAGTGTATGGTTGTCACTTGCTTCTAGACGTTTGTATAATATACTTTATTTCCTGTGACTGTATAATGAATTCTTCATTATCCTACACAATATATTAAAAATTGCTGAGTTAGATTGCTGTCAAATTATAATATTAAGTATATATGTACCATCTACACACGCTTATACACATGTCTTACGTCTATCCCTAGATTTGCCGTACGAGAAAAGGTAACACTACGATTATTGAAGCTCCCTTTTTAAGGAGTGGATGTAGTCGAGTGGTCTAGGGCGCTGGACGTAAGGCTAAGCGAATGGTGCTGCATTGTAACAATGGTGTGGGTTCAAATCCCGTCGAGGGAAGAACAAAAATTTGACAGCTCTAAAATCTAATTCTAACACTGTTTGGTTTAATTTTCAGACGTATATATATATATATATATATATATAAACGTCTAAAATGGTTTGTAAAACAACACCAAGTACACAAAACAAAGTGATAAAGAATTAAACACTTCGTAGAATGACAAAATTTTGTAGTTAATTGTTTTGGTGGTGTACATGTTGCCCATCTTTATAGTTAATTGTTTTGATGGTGTGCGTGTTGCCCATCTTTGTCGTTAATTGTTTTGGTAGTGTACATGTTGCCCATTTTTGTAGTTAATTGTTTTGGTTGTGTGCGTGTTGCCCATCTTTATAGTTAATTGTTTTGATGGTGTGCGTGTTGCCCATCTTTGTTGTTAATTGTTTTGGTAGTGTACATGTTGCCCATCTTTGTAGTTAATTGTTTTGGTGGTGTGCGTGTTGCCCATCTTTATAGTTAATTGTTTTGGTGGTGTACGTGTTGCCCATCTTTGTAGTTAATTGTTTTGGTGGTGTACATGTTGCCTATCTTTGCAGTTAATTGTTTTGGTGGTGTACATGTTGCCCATCTTTGTAGTTAATTGTTTTGGTGTTGTACATGTTGCCCATCTTTGTAGTTAATTGTTTTGGTGGTATACATGTTGCCAATCTTTGTAGTTAATTGTTTTGGTGGTGTACATGTTTCCCATCTTTGTAGTTAATTGTTTTGGTGGTGTACATGTTGCCCATCTTTGTAGTTAATTGTTTTGGTGGTGTACATGTTGCCCATCTTTGTAGTTAATGTTTTTGGTGGTGTGCATGTTGCTAATCTTTATAACTTTGTTATTTGTTTTGGAGGAGTACATGTTGCCCATCTTTGTAGTTAATTGTTTTGGTGGTGTACATGTTGCCCATTTTTGTAGTTAATTGTTTTGGTGGTGTACATGTTTCCCATCTTTGTAGTTAATGTTTTTGGTGGTGTACATGTTGCCCATCTTTGTAGTTAATTGTTTTGGTGGTGTACATGTTGCTCATCTTTGTAGTTAATTGTTTTGGTGATGTGCATGTTGCTCATCTTTGTAGTTAATTGTTTTGGTGGTGTACATGTTGCCCATCTTTGTAGTTAATGTTTTTGGTGGTGTACATGTTGCTCATCTTTATAACTTTGTTATTTGTTTTGGAGGAGTACATGTTGCCCATCTTTGTAGTTAATTGTTTTGGTGGTGTACATGTTGCCCATCTTTGAAGTTAATTGTTGTGGTGGTGTACGTGTTGCCCATCTTTGAAGTTAATTGTTTTGGTGGTGTACATGTTGCCGATACATGTTGCCGATCTTTGTAGTTAATTGTCTTGGTGGTGTGCATGTTGCCCATCTTTGTAGTTAATTGTTTTGGTGGTGTACATGGTGCCAATCTTTGTAGTTAATTGTTTTGGTGGTGTGCGTGTTGCCCATCTTTGTAGTTAATTGTTTTGGTAGTGTACATGTTGCCCATCTCTGTAGTTAATTGTTTTGGTGGTGTACATGTTGCCCATCTTAATAGTTAATTGTTTTGATGGTGTGCGTGTTGCCCATCTTTGTAGTTAATTTTTTTGGTGGTGTGCGTGTTGCCCATCTTTATAGTTAATTGTTTTGATGGTGTACATGTTGCCCATCTTTGTAGTTAATTGTTTTGGTGGTGTACATGTTGCCCATCTTTATAGTTAATTGTTTTGATGGTGTGCGTGTTGCCCATCTTTGTAGTTAATTGTTTTGGTAGTGTACATGTTGCCCATCTTTGTAGTTAATTGTTTTGGTTGTATGCGTGTTGCCCATCTTTATTGTTAATTGTTTTGATGGTGTGCGTGTTGCCCATCTTTGTAGTTAATTGTTTTGGTAGTGTACATGTTGTCCATCTTTGTAGTTAATTGTTTTGGTGGTGTGCGTGTTGCCCATCTTAATAGTTAATTGTTTTGGTGGTGTATGTGTTGCCCATCTTTGTAGTTAATTGTTTTGGTGGTGTACATGTTGCCCATCTTTGTAGTTAATTGTTTTGGTGGTGTACATGTTGCCCATCTTTGTAGTTAATGTTTTTGGTGGTGTACATGTTGCCCATCTTTGTAGTTAATTGTTTTGGTGGTGTACATGTTGCTCATCTTTGTTGTTAATTGTTTTGGTGGTGTACATGTTGCCCATCTTTGTAGTTAATGTTTTTGGTGGTGTACATGTTGCTCATCTTTATAACTTTGTTATTTGTTTTGGAGGAGTACATGTTGCCGATCTTTGTAGTTAATTTTTTGGTGGTATACATGTTGCCCATCTTTGTCGTTAATTGTCTTGGTGGTGTGCATGTAGCCCATCTTTGTAGTTAATTGTTTTGGTGGTGTACATGTTGCCCATCTTTGTAGTTAATTGTTTTGGTGGTGTGCGTGTTGCCCATCTTTGTAGTTAATTGTTTTGGTAGTGTATATGTTGCCCATCTTTGTAGTTAATTGTTTTGGTGGTGTACATGTTGCCCATCTTTATTGTTAATTGTTTTGATGGTGTGCGTGTTGCCCATCTTTGTAGTTAATTGTTTTGGTGGTGTGCGTGTTGCCCATCTTTATAGTTAATTGTTTTGATGGTGTACATGTTGCCCATCTTTGTAGTTAATTGTTTTGGTGGTGTACATGTTGCCCATCTTTATAGTTAATTGTTTTGATGGTGTGCGTGTTGCCCATCTTTGTCGTTAATTGTTTTGGTAGTGTACATGTTGCCCATTTTTGTAGTTAATTGTTTTGGTTGTGTGCGTGTTGCCCATCTTTATAGTTAATTGTTTTGATGGTGTGCGTGTTGCCCATCTTTGTTGTTAATTGTTTTGGTAGTGTACATGTTGCCCATCTTTATAGTTAATTGTTTTGGTGGTGTACGTGTTGCCCATCTTTGTAGTTAATTGTTTTGGTGGTGTACATGTTGCCCATCTTTGTAGTTAATGTTTTTGGTGGTGTACATGTTGCCCATCTTTGTAGTTAATTGTTTTGGTGGTGTACATGTTGCTCATCTTTGTTGTTAATTGTTTTGGTGGTGTGCATGTTGCTCATCTTTGTAGTTAATTGTTTTGGTGGTGTACATGTTGCCCATCTTTGTAGTTAATGTTTTTGGTGGTGTACATGTTGCTCATCTTTATAACTTTGTTATTTGTTTTGGTGGAGTACATGTTGCCCATCTTTGTAGTTAATTGTTTTGGTGGTGTACATGTTGCCCATCTTTGAAGTTAATTGTTGTGGTGGTGTACGTGTTGCCCATCTTTGAAGTTAATTGTTTTGGTGGTGTACATGTTGCCGATACATGTTGCCGATCTTTGTAGTTAATTGTTTTGGTGGTATACATGTTGCCCATCTTTGTAGTTAATTGTCTTGGTGGTGTGCATGTAGCCCATCTTTGTAGTTAATTGTTTTGGTGGTGTACATGTTGTCCATCTTTGTAGTTAATTGTTTTGGTGGTGTGCGTGTTGCCCATCTTTGTAGTTAATTGTTTTGGTAGTGTATATGTTGCCCATCTTTGTAGTTAATTGTTTTGGTGGTGTACATGTTGCCCATCTTTATTGTTAATTGTTTTGATGGTGTGCGTGTTGCCCATCTTTGTAGTTAATTGTTTTGGTGGTGTGCGTGTTGCCCATCTTTATAGTTAATTGTTTTGATGGTGTACATGTTGCCCATCTTTGTAGTTAATTGTTTTGGTGGTGTACATGTTGCCCATCTTTATAGTTAATTGTTTTGATGGTGTGCGTGTTGCCCATCTTTGTCGTTAATTGTTTTGGTAGTGTACATGTTGCCCATTTTTGTAGTTAATTGTTTTGGTTGTGTGCGTGTTGCCCATCTTTATAGTTAATTGTTTTGATGGTGTGCGTGTTGCCCATCTTTGTTGTTAATTGTTTTGGTAGTGTACATGTTGCCCATCTTTATAGTTAATTGTTTTGGTGGTGTACATGTTGCTCATCTTTATAACTTTGTTATTTGTTTTGGAGGAGTACATGTTGTCCATCTTTATAGTTAATTGTTTTGGTGGTGTGCGTGTTGCCCATCTTTATAGTTAATTGTTTTGGTGGTGTACATGTTGCCCATCTTTGTAGTTAATTGTTTTGGTGGTGTGCGTGTTGCCCATTTTTATAGTTAATTGTTTTGATGGTGTACATGTTGCCCATCTTTGTAGTTAATTGTTTTGGTGGTGTACATGTTGCCCATTGTTATAGTTAATTGTTTTGATGGTGTGCGTGTTGCCCATCTTTGTAGTTAATTGTTTTGGTAGTGTACATGTTGCCCATCTTTGTAGTTAATTGTTTTTGTGGTGTGCGTGTTGCCCATCTTTATAGTTAATTGTTTTGGTTGTGTACCTGTTGCCCATCTTTATAGTTAATTGTTTTGGTGGTGTACATGTTGCCCATCTTTGTAGTTAATTGTTTTGGAGGAGTACATGTTGCCCATCTTTGTAGTTAATTGTTTTGGTGGTGTACATGTTGCCCATATTTGTAGTTAATTGTTTTGGTGGTGTACAAGTTGCCCATCTTTGTAGTTAATTGTTTTGGTGGTGTACATGTTGCCAATCTATATAGTTAATTGTTTTGGTGGTGTACCTGTTGCCCATCTTTGTAGTTAATTTCTTTGGTGGTGTACATGTTGCCCATCTTTGTAGTTAATTGTTTTGGAGGAGTACATGTTGCCCATCTTTGTAGTTAATTGTTTTGGTGGTGTACATGTTGCCCATCTTTGAAGTTAATTGTTGTGGTGGTGTACGTGTTGCCCATTTTTGAAGTTAATTGTTTTGGTGGTGGGCATGTTGCCCATGTATGTAGTTAATTGTCTTGGTGGTGTGCATGTTGTCCATCTTTGCAGTCACTTGATTTGATGGTGTACATGTTTCCCATCTTTGTAGTTAATTGTTTTGGTGGTGTACATGGGGTCAATCTTTGTAGTTAATTGTTTTGGTGGTGTACATGTTGCCCATTTTTGTAGTTAATTGTTTTGGTGGTGTACATGTTGCACATCTTTATAGTTAATTGTTTTGGTGGTGTACATGTTGCCCATCTTTATAGTTAATTGTTTTGGTGGTGTACGTGTTGCCCATCTTTGTAGTTAATTGTTTTGGTGGTGTACACGGTGCCGATCTTTGTATTGAATTGTTTTGGTGGTATACATGTTGCCCATCTTTGTAGTTAATTGTTTTGGTGGTGTACATGTTGCCCAACTTTGTAGTTAATTGTGTTGATGGTGTACATGTTGCCCATCTTTGTAGTTAATTCTTTTGGTGGTGTACATGTTGCCCATCTTTGAAGTTAATTGTTGTGGTGGTGTACGTGTTGCCCATTTTTGAAGTTAATTGTTTTGGTGGTGGGCATGTTGCCCATGTATGTAGTTAATTGTCTTGGTGGTGTGCATGTTGTCCATCTTTGCAGTCACTTGATTTGATGGTGTACATGTTTCCCATCTTTGTAGTTAATTGTTTTGGTGGTGTACATGGGGTCAATCTTTGTAGTTAATTGTTTTGGTGGTGTACATGTTGCCCATTTTTGTAGTTAATTGTTTTGGTGGTGTACATGTTGCCCATCTTTGAAGTTAATTGTTGTGGTGGTGTACGTGTTGCCCATTTTTGAAGTTAATTGTTTTGGTGGTGGGCATGTTGCCCATGTATGTAGTTAATTGTCTTGGTGGTGTGCATGTTGTCCATCTTTGCAGTCACTTGATTTGATGGTGTACATGTTTCCCATCTTTGTAGTTAATTGTTTTGGTGGTGTACATGGGGTCAATCTTTGTAGTTAATTGTTTTGGTGGTGTACATGTTGCCCATTTTTGTAGTTAATTGTTTTGGTGGTGTACATGTTGCCCATCTTTATAGTTAATTTGTTTGGTGGTGTACATGTTGCCCATCTTTATAGTTAATTGTTTTGGTGGTGTACGTGTTGCCCATCTTTGTAGTTAATTGTTTTGGTGGTGTGCAAGGTGCCGATCTTTGTATTGAATTGTTTTGGGGGTATACATGTTGCCCATCTTTGTAGTTAATTGTTTTGGTGGTGTACATGTTGCCCAACTTTGTAGTTAATTGTGTTGATGGTGTACATGTTGCCCATCTTTGTAGTTAATTGTTTTGGTGGTGTACATGTTGCCCATCTTTGTAGTTAATTGTTTTGGTGGTGTACATGTTGCCCATCTTTGTAGTTAATTGTTTTGGTGGTGTACATGTAGCCCATCTTTGTAGTTAATTGTTTTGGTGGTGTACATGTTGCCCCATCTTTGTAGTTAATTGTTTTGGTGGTGTACATTTTGCCCATCTTTGTAGTTAATTGTTTTGGTGGTGTACATGTTGCCGATGTTTGTAGTTAATTGTCTTGGTGGTGTGCATGTTGCCCATCTTTGCAGTTAATTGTTTTGGTGGTGTACATGTTGCCGATACATGTTGCCGATCTTTGTATTGAATTTTTTTGGTGGTATACATGTTGCCCATCTTTGTAGTTAATTGTTTTGGTGGTGTACATGTTGCCCATCTTTGTAGTTAATTGTTTTGATGGTGTACATGTCGCCCATCTTTGTAGTTAATTGTTTTGGTGGTGTACATGTTGCCCATCTTTGTAGTTAATTGTTTTGGTGGTGTACATGTTGCCCATCTTTGTTGTTAATTGTTTTGGTGGTGTACATGTTGCCCATCTTTATAGTTAATTGTTTTGGTGGTGTGCGTGTTGCCCATTTTTATAGTTAATTGTTTTGGTGGTGTACATGCTGCTCATCTTTATAACTTTGTTATTTGTTTTGGAGGAGTATATGTTGCCCATCTTTGTGGTTAATTGTTTTGGTGGTGTACATGTTGCCCATCTTTGTAGTTAATTGTTTTGGTGGTGTGCGTGTTGCCCATCTTTATAGTTAATTGTTTTGATGGTGTACATGTTGCCCATCTTTGTAGTTAATTGTTTTGGTGGTGTACATGTTGCCCATCTCTATAGTTAATTGTTTTGATGGTGTGCGTGTTGCCCATCTTTGTAGTTAATTGTTTTGGTAGTGTACATGTTGCCCATCTTTGTAGTTAATTGTTTTGGTGGTGTGCGTGTTGCCCATCTTTATAGTCAATTGTTTTGGTGGTGTACATGTTGCCCATCTTTATAGTTAATTGTTTTGATGGTGTGCGTGTTGCCCATCTTTGTAGTTAATTGTTTTGGTAGTGTACATGTTGCCCATCTTTGTAGTTAATTGTTTTGGTGGTGTGCGTGTTGCCAATCTTTGTAGTTAATTGTTTTGGTGGTGTACATGTTGCCCATCATTATAGTTAATTGTTTTGGTGGTGTACATGTTGCCCATCTTTACAGTTAATTGTTTTGGTGGTGTACGTGTTGCCCATCTTTGTAGTTAATTGTTTTGGTGGTGTACACGGTGCCGATCTTTGTATTGAATTGTTTTGGTGGTGTACATGTTGCCCATCTTTGAAGTTAATTGTTGTGGTGGTGTACGTGTTGCCCATTTTTAAAGTTAATTGTTTTGGTGGTGGGCATGTTGCCCATGCATGTAGTTAATTGTCTTGGTGGTGTGCATGTTGTCCATCTTTGCAGTCACTTGATTTGATGGTGTACATGTTTCCCATCTTTGTAGTTAATTGTTTTGGTGGTGTACATGGGGTCAATCTTTGTAGTTAATTGTTTTGGTGGTGTACATGTTGCCCATTTTTGTAGTTAATTGTTTTGGTGGTGTACATGTTGCCCATCTTTATAGTTAATTGTTTTGGTGGTGTACATGTTGCCCATCTTTATAGTTAATTGTTTTGGTGGTGTACGTGTTGCCCATCTTTGTAGTTAATTGTTTTGGTGGTGTACACGGTGCCGATCTTTGTATTGAATTGTTTTGGTGGTATACATGTTGCCCATCTTTGTAGTTAATTGTTTTGGTGGTGTACATGTTGCCCATCTTTGTAGTTAATTGTTTTGGTGGTGTACATGTAGCCCATCTTTGTAGTTAATTGTTTTGGTGGTGTACATGTTGCCCATCTTTGTAGTTAATTGTTTTGGTGGTGTACATTTTGCCCATCTTTGTAGTTAATTGTTTTGGTGGTGTACATGTTGCCGATGTTTGTAGTTAATTGTCTTGGTGGTGTGCATGTTTCCCATCTTTGCAGTTAATTGTTTTGGTGGTGTACATGTTGCCGATACATGTTGCCGATCTTTGTATTGAATTGTTTTGGTGGTATACATGTTGCCCATCTTTGTAGTTAATTGTTTTGGTGGTGTACATGTTGCCCATCTTTGTAGTTAATTGTTTTGATGGTGTACATGTTGCCCATCTTTGTAGTTAATTGTTTTGGTGGTGTACATGTTGCCCATCTTTGTAGTTAATTGTTTTGGTGGTGTACATGTTGCCCATTCTTTTAGTTAATTGTTTTGGTGGTGTACATGTTGCCCATCTTTGTAGTTAATTGTTTTGGTGGTGTACAAGTTTCCCATCTTTGTAGTTAATTGTTGTTTTGGTGGTGTACATGTTGTCGATACATGTTGCCGATCTTTGTATTGAATTGTTTTGGTGGTATACATGTTGCCCATCTTTGTAGTTAATTGTTTTGGTGGTGTACATGTTGCCCATCTTTTTAGTTAATTGTTTTGGTGGTGTACATGTTGCCCATCTTTGTAGTTAATTGTTTTGGTGGTGTACATGTTGCCCATCTTTGTAGTTAATTGTTTTGGTGGTGTACATTTTGCCCATTTTTGTAGTTAATTGTTTTGGTGGTGTACATGTTGCCGATGTTTGTAGTTAATTGTCTTGGTGGTGTGCATGTTGCCCATCTTTGAAGTTAATTGTTTTGGTGGTGTACATGTTGCCGATACATGTTGCCGATCTTTGTATTGAATTGTTTTGGTGGTATACATGTTGCCCGTCTTTGTTGTTAATTGTTTTGGTGGTGTACATGTTGCCCATCTTTGTAGTTAATTGTTTTGATGGTGTATATGTTGCCCATCTTTGTAGTTAATTGTTTTGGTGGTGTACATGTTGCCCATCTTTGTAGTTAATTGTTTTGGTGGTGTACATGTTGCCCATCCTTTTAGTTAATTGTTTTGGTGGTGTACATGTTGCCCATCTTTGTAGTTAATTGTTTGGTGGTGTACATGTTTCCCATCTTTGTAGTTAATTGTCTTGGTGGTGTACATGTTTCCCATCTTTGTAGTTAATTGTTGTTTTGGTGGTGTACATGTTGCCGATACATGTTGCCGATCTTTGTATTGAATTGTTTTGGTGGTTTACATGTTGCCCATCTTTGTAGTTAATTGTTTTGGTGGTGTACATGTTGCCAATCTTTGTATTTAATTGTTTTGGTGGTGTACATGTAACCCATCTTTGTAGTTAATTGTTTTGGTGGTGTACGTGTTGCCCATCTTTGTAGTTAATTGTTTTTGTGGTGTACGTGTTGCCCATCTTTGTAGTTAATTGTCTTGGTGGTGTACGTGTTGCCCATCTTTGTAGTTAATTGTCTTGGTGGTATGCATGTTTCCCATATTTGTAGTTAATTGTTTTGGTAGTGTACATGTTGCCCATATTTTTAGTTAATTGTTTTGGTGGTTAACATGTTGCCCATGTATGTAGTTAATTGTCTTGGAGGTGTGCATGTTGCCCATCTATGCAGTCAATTGTGTTGGTGGTGAACATGTTTCCCATCTTTGTAGTGAATTGTTTTGGTGGTGTACATGTAACCCATCTTTGTAGTTAATTGTTTTGGTGGTATGCATGTTTCCCATCTTTGTATTTAATTGTTTTGGTGGTGTACATGTTGCCCATATTTGATGTTAATTGTTTTGGTGGTGTACATGTTGCCCATATTTGTTGTTAATTGTTTTGGTGGTGTACATGTTGCCAATCTTTGTCGTTAATTGTTTTGGTGGTGTACATGTTGCCCATCTATGTCGTTAATTGTTTTGGTGGTGTACATGTTGCCCATCTTTATAGTTAATTGTTTTGATGGTGTGCGTGTTGCCCATCTTTGTAGTTAATTGTTTTGGTAGTGTACATGTTGCCCATCTTTGTAGTTAATTGTTTTGGTGGTGTGCCTGTTGCCCATCTTTATAGTTAATTGTTTTGATGGTGTACATGTTGCCCATCTTTGTAGTTAATTGTTTTGGTGGTGTACATGTTGCCGATACATGTTGCCGATCTTTGTATTGAATTGTTTTGGTGGTATACATGTTGCCCATCTTTGTAGTTATTTGTTTTGGAGGAGTACATGTTGCCCATCTTTGTAGTTAATTGTTTTGGTGGTGTACATGTTGCCCATCTTTGTAGTTAATTGTTTTGGTGGTGTGCGTGTTGCCCATCTTTATAGTTAATTGTTTTGATGGTGTACATGTTGCCCATCTTTGTAGTTAATTGTTTTGGTGATGTACATGTTGCCCATCTTTATAGTTAATTGTTTTGATGGTGTGCGTGTTGCCCATCTTTGTAGTTAATTGTTTTGGTAGTGTACATGTTGCCCATCTTTGTAGTTAATTGTTTTGGTGGTGTGCGTGTTGCCCATCTTTATAGTTAATTGTTTTGGTGGTGTACATGTTGCTCATCTTTATAGTTAATTGTTTTGATGGTGTGCGTGTTGCCCATCTTTGTAGTTAATTGTTTTGGTAGTGTACATGTTGCCCATCTTTGTAGTTAATTGTTTTGGTGGTGTGCGTGTTGCCAATCTTTGTAGTTAATTGTTTTGGTGGTGTACATGTTGCCCATCTTTGTAGTTAATTGTTTTAGAGGAGTACATGTTGCCCATCTTTGTAGTTAATTGTTTTGGTGGTGTACATGTTGCCTATCTTTATAGTTAATTGTTTTGATGGTGTACATGTTGCCCATCTTTGTAGTTAATTGTTTTGGTGGTGTACATGTTGCCCATCTTTGTAGTTAATTGTTTTGGTGGTGTACAAGTTGCCCATCTTTGTAGTTAATTGTTTTGGTGGTGTACATGTTGCCAATCTATATAGTTAATTGTTTTGGTGGTGTACCTGTTGCCCATCTTTGTAGTTAATTGCTTTGGTGGTGTACATGTTGCCCATCTTTGTAGTTAATTGTTTTGGAGGAGTACATGTTGCCCATCTTTGTAGTTAATTGTTTTGGTGGTGTACATGTTGCCCATCTTTGAAGTTAATTGTTGTGGTGGTGTACGTGTTGCCCATTTTTGAAGTTAATTGTTTTGGTGGTGGACATGTTGCCCATGTATGTAGTTAATTGTCTTGGTGTTGTGCATGTTGTCCATCTTTGCAGTCACTTGTTTTGGTGGTGTACATGTTTCCCATCTTTGTAGTTAATTGTTTTGGTGGTGTAAATGGGGTCAATCTTTGTAGTTAATTGTTTTGGTGGTGTACATGTTGCCCATTTTTGTAGTTAATTGTTTTGGTGGTGTGCATGTTGCCCATTTTTATAGTTAATTGTTTTGGTGGTGTACATGTTGCCCATCTTTATAGTTAATTGTTTTGGTGGTGTACGTGTTGCCCATCTTTGTAGTTAATTGTTTTGGTGGTGTACAGGTTGCCGATCTTTGTATTGAATTGTTTTGGTGGTGTACATGTTTCCCATCTTTGTAGTTAATTGTTTTGATGGTGTACATGTTGCCCATCTTTGTAGTTAATTGTTTTGATGGTGTACATGTTGCCCATCTTTGTAGTTAATTGTTTTGATGGTGTACATGTTATCCATCTTTGTAGTTAATTGTTTTGATGGTGTACATGTTGCCCATCTTTGTAGTTAATTGTTTTGGTGGTGTGCGTGTTGCCCATCTTTATAGTTAATTGTTTTGATGGTGTACATGTTGCCCATCTTTGTAGTTAATTGTTTTAGTGGTGTACATGTTGCCCAACTTTGTAGTTAATTGTTTTAATGGTGTACATGTTGCCCATCTTTTTAGTTAATTGTTTTGGTGATGTACATGTTGGCCATCTTTGTAGTTAATTGTTTTGATGGGGTACATGTTGCCCATCTTTGTAGTTAATTGTTTTGGTTGTGTACATTTTGCCCATCTTTGTAGTTAATTGTTTTGGTGGTGTACATATTGCCGATGTTTGTAGTTAATTGTCTTGGTGGTGTGCATGTTGCCCATCTTTGCAGTTAATTGTTTTGGTGGTGTACATGTTGCCGATACATGTTGCCGATCTTTTTATTGAATTGTTTTGGTGGTATACATGTTGCCCATCTTTGTAGTTAATTGTTTTGGTGGTGTACATGTTGCCCATCTTTGTAGTTAATTGTTTTGATGGTGTACATTTTGCCAATCTTTGTAGTTAATTGTTTTGGTGGTGTACATATTGCCGATGTTTGTAGTTAATTGTCTTGGTGGTGTGCATGTTGCCCATCTTTGCAGTTAATTGTTTTGGTGGTGTACATGTTGCCGATACATGTTGCCGATCTTTGTATTGAATTGTTTTGGTGGTATACATGTTGCCCATCTTTGTAGTTAATTGTTTTGGTGGTGTACATGTTGCCCATCTTTGTAGTTAATTGTTTTGATGGTGTACATGTTGCCCATCTTTGTAGTTAATTGTTTTGGTGGTGTACATGTTGCCCATCTTTGTAGTTAATTGTTTTGGTGGTGTACATGTTGCCCATCCTTTTAGTTAATTGTTTTGGTGGTGTACATGTTGCCCATCTTTGTAGTTAATTGTTTTGGTGGTGTACATGTTTCCCATCTTTGTAGTTAATTGTTTTGGAGGTGTACATGTTGCCGATACATGTTGCCGATCTTTGTATTGAATTGTTTTGGTGGTATACATGTTGCCCATCTTTGTAGTTAATTGTTTTGGTGGTGTACATGTTGCCCATCTTTGTATTTAATTGTTTTGGTGGTGTTCATGTAACCCATCTTTGTAGTTAATTGTTTTGGTGGTGTACGTGTTGCCCATCTTTGTAGTTAATTGTTTTTGTGGTGTACGTGTTGCCCATCTTTGTAGTTAATTGTCTTGGTGGTGTACGTGTTGCCCATCTTTGTAGTTAATTGTCTTGGTGGTGTACATGTTGCCCATCTTTGCAGTTAATTGTTTTGGTGGTGTACGTGTTGCCCATCTTTGCAGTTAATTGTTTTGGTGGTATGCATGTTTCCCATATTTGTAGTTAATTGTTTTGGTAGTGTACATGTTGCCCATATTTTTAGTTAATTGTTTTGGTGGTTGACATGTTGCCCATGTATGTAGTTAATTGTCTTGGTGGTGTGCATGTTGCCCATCTATGCAGTCAATTGTGTTGGTGGTGAACATGTTTCCCATCTTTGTAGTTAATTGTTTTGGTGGTATGCATGTTTCCCATCTTTGTAGTTAATTGTTTTGGTGGTGTACATGTTGCCCATATTTGATGTTAATTGTTTTGGTGGTGTACATGTTGCCAATCTTTGTCGTTAATTGTTTTGGTGGTGTACATGTTGCCAATCTATGTCGTTAATTGTTTTGGTGGTGTACATGTTGCCCATCTTTGTAGTTAATTGTTTTGGTAGTGTACATGTTGCCCATCTTTATAGTTAATTGTTTTGATGGTGTGCGTGTTGCCCATCGTTGTAGTTAATTGTTTTGGTAGTGTACATGTTGCCCATCTTTGTAGTTAATTGTTTTGGTGGTGTGCGTGTTGCCCATCTTTATAGTTAATTGTTTTGGTGGTGTACGTGTTGCCCATCTTTGTAGTTAATGTTTTGGTGGTGTACATGTTGCCCATCTTTGTAGTTAATTGTTTTGGTGGTGTACATGTTGCCCATCTTTGTAGTTAATTGTTTTGGTGGTGTACATGTTGCCCATCTTTATAGTTAATTGTTTTGGTGGTGTGCGTGTTGCCCATTTTTATAGTTAATTGTTTTGGTGGTGTACATGCTGCTCATCTTTATAACTTTGGTATTTGTTTTGGAGGAGTACATGTTGCCCATCTTTGTAGTTAATTGTTTTGGTGGTGTACATGTTGCCCATCTTTGTAGTTAATTCTTTTGGTGGTGTGCGTGTTGCCCATCTTTATTGTTAATTGTTTTGATGGTGTACATGTTGCCCATCTTTGTAGTTAATTGTTTTGGTGGTGTACATGTTGCCCATCTTTATAGTTAATTGTTTTGATGGTGTGCGTGTTGCCCATCTTTGTAGTTAATTGTTTTGGTAGTGTACATGTTGCCCATCTTTGTAGTTAATTGTTTTGGTGGTGTGCGTGTTGCCCATCTTTTTAGTTAATTGTTTTGGTGGTGTACATGTTGCCCATCTTTATAGTTAATTGTTTTGATGGTGTGCGTGTTGCCCATCTTTGTAGTTAATTGTTTTGGTAGTGTACATGTTGCCCATCTTTGTAGTTAATTGTTTTGGTGGTGTGCGTGTTGCCAATCTTTGTAGTTAATTGTTTTGGTGGTGTACATGTTGCCCATCTTTGTAGTTAATTGTTTTGGAGGAGTACATGTTGCCCATCTTTGTAGTTAATTGTTTTGGTGGTGTACATGTTGCCTATCTTTATAGTTAATTGTTTTGATGGTGTACATGTTGCCCATCTTTGTAATTAATTGTTTTGGTGGTGTGCGTGCTGCCCATCTTTATAGTTAATTGTTTTGATGGTGTACATGTTGCCCATCTTTGTATTGAATTGTTTTGGTGGTGTACATGTTGCCCATCTTTATAGTTAATTGTTTTGGTGGTGTACATGTTGCCCATCTTTGCAGTTAATTGTTTTGGTGGTGTACATGTTGCCCATCTTTGTAGTTAATTGTTTTGGTGGTGTACATGTTGCCCATCTTTATAGTTAATTGTTTTGGTGGTGTACATGTTTCCCATCTTTGTTGTTAATTGTTTTGGAGGAGTACATGTTGCCCATCTTTGTAGTTAATTGTTTTGGTGGTGTACATGTTGCCCATCTTTGAAGTTAATTGTTGTGGTGGTGTACGTGTTGCCCATGTATGTAGTTAATTGTCTTGGTGGTGTGCATGTTGTCCATCTTTGCAGTCACTTGATTTGATGGTGTACATGTTTCCCATCTTTGTAGTTAATTGTTTTGGTGGTGTACATGGGGTCAATCTTTGTAGTTAATTGTTTTGGTGGTGTACATGTTGCCCATTTTTGTAGTTAATTGTTTTGGTGGTGTACATGTTGCCCATCTTTATAGTTAATTGTTTTGGTGGTGTACATGTTGCCCATCTTTATAGTTAATTGTTTTGGTGGTGTACGTGTTGCCCATCTTTGTAGTTAATTGTTTTGGTGGTGTACACGGTGCCGATCTTTGTATTGAATTGCTTTGGTGGTATGCATGTTGCCCATCTTTGTAGTTAATTGTTTTGGTGGTGTACATGTTGCCCAACTTTGCAGTTAATTGTGTTGATGGTGTACATGTTGCCCATCTTTGTAGTTAATTGTTTTGGTGGTGTACATGTTGCCCATCTTTGTAGTTAATTGTTTTGGTGGTGTACATGTTGCCCATCTTTTTAGTTAATTGTTTTGGTGGTGTACATGTAGCCCATCTTTGTAGTTAATTGTTTTGGTGGTGTACATGTTGCCCATCTTTGTAGTTAATTGTTTTGGTGGTGTACATTTTGCCCATCTTTGTAGTTAATTGTTTTGGTAGTGTACATGTTGCCCATCTTTGTAGTTAATTGTTTTGGTGGTGTGCGTGTTGCCCATCTTTTTAGTTAATTGTTTTGGTGGTGTACATGTTGCCCATCTTTATAGTTAATTGTTTTGATGGTGTGCGTGTTGCCCATCTTTGTAGTTAATTGTTTTGGTAGTGTACATGTTGCCCATCTTTGTAGTTAATTGTTTTGGTGGTGTGCGTGTTGCCCATCTTTATAGTTAATTGTTTTGGTAGTGTACATGTTGTCCATCTTTGTAGTTAATTGTTTTGGTGGTGTACGTGTTGCCAATCTTTGTAGTTAATTGTTTTGGTGGTGTACATGTTGCCCATCTTTGTAGTTAATTGTTTTGGAGGAGTACATGTTGCCCATCTTTGTAGTTAATTGTTTTGGTGGTGTACATGTTGCCTATCTTTATAGTTAATTGTTTTGATGGTGTACATGTTGCCCATCTTTGTAGTTAATGTTTTGGTTGTGTGCGTGTTGCCTATCTTTATAGTTAATTGTTTTGATGGTGTACATGTTGCCCATCTTTGTAGTTAATTGTTTTGGTGGTGTACATGTTTCCCATCTTTGTAGTTAATTGTTTTGGGGGTGTACATGTTGCCCATCTTTGTAGTTAATTGTTTTGGTGGTGTACATGTTGCCCATCTTTGTAGTTAATTGTTTTGGTGGTGTACAAGTTGCCCAACTTTTTAGTTAATTGTTTTGGTGGTGTACATGTTGCCCATCTTTGTAGTTAATTGTTTTGGTGGTGTACATTTTGCCCATCTTTGTAGTTAATTGTTTTGATGGTGTACATGTTGCCGATGTTTGTAGTTAATTGTCTTGGTGGTGTGGACGTTGCCCATCTATGCAGTTAATTGTTTTGGTGGTGTACATGTTGCCGATACATGTTGCCGATCTTTGTATTGAATTGTTTTGGTGGTATACATGTTGCCCATCTTTGTAGTTAATTGTTTTGGTGGTGTACATGTTGCCCATCTTTGTAGTTAATTGTTTTGATGGTGTACATGTTGCCCATCTTTGTAGTTAATTGTTTTGGTGGTGTACATGTTGCCCATCTTTGTAGTTAATTGTTTTGGTGGTGTACATGTTGCCCATCCTTTTAGTTAATTGTTTTGGTGGTGTACATGTTGCCCATCTTTGTAGTTAATTGTTTTGGTGGTGTACATGTTTCCCATCTTTGTAGTTAATTGTTTTGGAGGTATACATGTTGCTCATCGTTGTAGTTAATTGTTTTGATGGTGTACATGTTTCCCATCTTTGTAGTTAATTGTCTTGGTGGTGTGCATGTTGCCCATCTTTGTAGTTAATTGTTTTGATGGTGTACATGTTGCCGATCTTTGTATTGAATTGTTTTGGTGGTATACATGTTGCCCATCTTTGTAGTTAATAGTTTTGGTGGTGTACATGTTGCCCATCTTTGTATTTAATTGTTTTGGTGGTGTACATGTAACCCATCTTTGTAGTTAATTGTTTTGGTGATGTACGTGTTGCCCATCTTTGTAGTTAATTGTTTTTGTGGTGTACGTGTTGCCCATCTTTGTAGTTAATTGTCTTGGTGGTGTACGTGTTGCCCATCTTTGTAGTTAATTGTCTTGGTGGTGTACATGTTGCCCATCTTTGCAGTTAATTATTTTGGTGGTGTACATGTTGCCCATCTTTGTAGTTAATTGTTTTGGTGGTATGCATGTTTCCCATATTTGTAGTTAATTGTTTTGGTAGTGTACATGTTGCCCATATTTTTAGTTAATTGTTTTGGTGGTTGACATTTTGCCCATGTATGTAGTTAATTGTCTTGGAGGTGTGCATGTTGCCCATCTATGCAGTCAATTGTGTTGGTGGTGAACATGTTTCCCATCTTTGTAGTGAATTGTTTTGGTGGTGTACATGTAACCCATCTTTGTAGTTAATTGTTTTGGTGGTATGCATGTTTCCCATCTTTGTAGTTAATTGTTTTGGTGGTGTACATGTTGCCCATATTTGATGTTAATTGTTTTGGTGGTGTACATGTTGCCCATATTTGTTGTTAATTGTTTTGGTGGTGTACATGTTGCCAATCTTTGTCGTTAATTGTTTTGGTGGTGTACATGTTGCCCATCTATGTCGTTAATTGTTTTGGTGGTGTACATGTTGCCCATCTTTATAGTTAATTGTTTTGATGGTGTGCGTGTTGCCCATCTTTGTAGTTAATTGTTTTGGTAGTGTACATGTTGCCCATCTTTGTAGTTAATTGTTTTGGTGGTGTGCGTGTTGCCAATCTTTGTAGTTAATTGTTTTGGTGGTGTACATGTTGCCCATCTTTGTAGTTAATTGTTTTGGAGGAGTACATGTTGCCCATCTTTGTAGTTAATTGTTTTGGTGGTGTACATGTTGCCTATCTTTATAGTTAATTGTTTTGATGGTGTACATGTTGCCCATCTTTGTAGTTAATTGTTTTGGTGGTGTGCGTGTTGCCCATCTTTATAGTTAATTGTTTTGATGGTGTACATGTAACCCATCTTTGTAGTTAATTGTTTTGGTGGTGTACATGTTTCCCATCTTTGTAGTTAATTGTTTTGGTGGTGTACATGTTGCCCATCTTTGTAGTTAATTGTTTTGGTGGTGTACATGTTGCCCATCTTTGTAGTTAATTGTTTTGGTGGTGTACATGTTGCCAATCTATATAGTTAATTGTTTTGGTGGTGTACCTGTTGCCCATCTTTGTAGTTAATTGCTTTGGGGGTGTACATGTTGCCCATCTTTGTAGTTAATTGTTTTGGAGGAGTAAATTTTGCCCATCTTTGTAGTTAATTGTTTTGGTGGTATACATGTTGCCCATCTTTGAAGTTAATTGTTGTGGTGGTGTACGTGTTGCCCATTTTTGAAGTTAATTGTTTTGGTGGTGGGCATGTTGCCCATGTATGTAGTTAATTGTCTTGGTGGTGTGCATGTTGTCAATCTTTGCAGTCACTTGTTTTGATGGTGTACATGTTTCCCATCTTTGTAGTTAATTGTTTTGGTGGTGTACATGTTGCCCATTTTTGTAGTTAATTGTTTTGGTGGTGTACATGTTGCCCATCTTTATAGTTAATTGTTTTGGTGGTGTACATGTTGCCCATCTTTATAGTTAATTGTTTTGGTGGTGTACGTGTTGCCTATCTTTGTAGTTAATTGTTTTGGTGGTGTACAGAGTGCCGATCTTTGTATTGAAATGTTTTGGTGGTATACATGTTGCCCATCTTTGTAGTTAATTGTTTTGGTGGTGTACATGTTGCCCATCTTTGTAGTTAATTGTGTTGATGGTGTACATGTTGCCCATCTTTGTAGTTAATTGTTTTGGTGGTGTACATGTTGCCCATCTTTGTAGTTAATTGTTTTGGTGGTGTACATGTTGCCCATCTTTTTAGTTAACTGTTTTGGTGGTGTACATGTTGCCCATTTTTGTAGTTAATTGTTTTGGTGGTGTACATGTTGCCCATCTTTGTAGTTAATTGTTTTGGTGGTGTACATTTTGCCCATCTTTGTAGTTAATTGTTTTGGTGGTGTACATGTTGCCGATGTTTGTAGTTAATTGTCTTGGTGGTGTGCATGTTGCCCATCTTTGTAGTTAATTGTTTTGATGGTGTACATGTTGCCGATCTTTGTATTGAAATGTTTTGGTGGTATACATGTTGCCCATCTTTGTAGTTAATTGTTTTGGTGGTGTACATGTTGCCCATCTTTGTAGTTAATTGTTTTGATGGTGTACATGTTGCCCATCTTTGTAGTTAATTGTTTTGGTGGTATACTTGTTGCTCATCGTTGTAGTTAATTGTTTTGGTGGTGTACATGTTTCCCATCTTTGTAGTTAATTGTTGTTTTGGTGGTGTACGTGTTGCCGATACATGTTGCCGATATTTGTATTGAATTGTTTTGGTGGTATACATGTTGCCCATCTTTGTAGTTAATTGTTTTGGTGGTGTACATGTTGCCCATCTTTGTAGTTAATTGTTTTGGTGGTGTACATGTTGCCCATCTTTGTAGTTAATTGTTTTGGTGGTGTACATGTTGCCCATCTTTTTAGTTAATTGTTTTGGTGGTGTACATGTTTCCCATCTTTGTATTTAATTGTTTTGGTGGTGTACATGTTGCCCATATTTGATGTTAATTGTTTTGGTGGTGTACATGTTGCCAATCTTTGTCGTTAATTGTTTTGGTGGTGTACATGTTGCCCATCTATGTCGTTAATTGTTTTGGTGGTGTACATGTTGCCCATCTTTGTAGTTAATTGTTTTGGTAGTGTACATGTTGCCCATCTTTATAGTTAATTGTTTTGATGGTGTGCGTGTTGCCCATCGTTGTAGTTAATTGTTTTGGTAGTGTACATGTTGCCCATCTTTGTAGTTAATTGTTTTGGTGGTGTGCGTGTTGCCCATCTTTATAGTTAATTGTTTTGGTGGTGTACGTGTTGCCCATCTTTGTAGTTAATGTTTTGGTGGTGTACATGTTGCCCATCTTTGTAGTTAATTGTTTTGGTGGTGTACATGTTGCCCATCTTTGTAGTTAATTGTTTTGGTGGTGTACATGTTGCCCATCTTTATAGTTAATTGTTTTGGTGGTGTGCGTGTTGCCCATTTTTATAGTTAATTGTTTTGGTGGTGTACATGCTGCTCATCTTTATAACTTTGGTATTTGTTTTGGAGGAGTACATGTTGCCCATCTTTGTAGTTAATTGTTTTGGTGGTGTACATGTTGCCCATCTTTGTAGTTAATTCTTTTGGTGGTGTGCGTGTTGCCCATCTTTATTGTTAATTGTTTTGATGGTGTACATGTTGCCCATCTTTGTAGTTAATTGTTTTGGTGGTGTACATGTTGCCCATCTTTATAGTTAATTGTTTTGATGGTGTGCGTGTTGCCCATCTTTGTAGTTAATTGTTTTGGTAGTGTACATGTTGCCCATCTTTGTAGTTAATTGTTTTGGTGGTGTGCGTGTTGCCCATCTTTTTAGTTAATTGTTTTGGTGGTGTACATGTTGCCCATCTTTATAGTTAATTGTTTTGATGGTGTGCGTGTTGCCCATCTTTGTAGTTAATTGTTTTGGTAGTGTACATGTTGCCCATCTTTGTAGTTAATTGTTTTGGTGGTGTGCGTGTTGCCAATCTTTGTAGTTAATTGTTTTGGTGGTGTACATGTTGCCCATCTTTGTAGTTAATTGTTTTGGAGGAGTACATGTTGCCCATCTTTGTAGTTAATTGTTTTGGTGGTGTACATGTTGCCTATCTTTATAGTTAATTGTTTTGATGGTGTACATGTTGCCCATCTTTGTAATTAATTGTTTTGGTGGTGTGCGTGCTGCCCATCTTTATAGTTAATTGTTTTGATGGTGTACATGTTGCCCATCTTTGTATTGAATTGTTTTGGTGGTGTACATGTTGCCCATCTTTATAGTTAATTGTTTTGGTGGTGTACATGTTGCCCATCTTTGCAGTTAATTGTTTTGGTGGTGTACATGTTGCCCATCTTTGTAGTTAATTGTTTTGGTGGTGTACATGTTGCCCATCTTTATAGTTAATTGTTTTGGTGGTGTACATGTTTCCCATCTTTGTTGTTAATTGTTTTGGAGGAGTACATGTTGCCCATCTTTGTAGTTAATTGTTTTGGTGGTGTACATGTTGCCCATCTTTGTAGTTAATTGTTGTGGTGGTGTACGTGTTGCCCATGTATGTAGTTAATTGTCTTGGTGGTGTGCATGTTGTCCATCTTTGCAGTCACTTGATTTGATGGTGTACATGTTTCCCATCTTTGTAGTTAATTGTTTTGGTGGTGTACATGGGGTCAATCTTTGTAGTTAATTGTTTTGGTGGTGTACATGTTGCCCATTTTTGTAGTTAATTGTTTTGGTGGTGTACATGTTGCCCATCTTTATAGTTAATTGTTTTGGTGGTGTACATGTTGCCCATCTTTATAGTTAATTGTTTTGGTGGTGTACGTGTTGCCCATCTTTGTAGTTAATTGTTTTGGTGGTGTACACGGTGCCGATCTTTGTATTGAATTGCTTTGGTGGTATGCATGTTGCCCATCTTTGTAGTTAATTGTTTTGGTGGTGTACATGTTGCCCAACTTGGCAGTTAATTGTGTTGATGGTGTACATGTTGCCCATCTTTGTAGTTAATTGTTTTGGTGGTGTACATGTTGCCCATCTTTGTAGTTAATTGTTTTGGTGGTGTACATGTTGCCCATCTTTTTAGTTAATTGTTTTGGTGGTGTACATGTAGCCCATCTTTGTAGTTAATTGTTTTGGTGGTGTACATGTTGCCCATCTTTGTAGTTAATTGTTTTGGTGGTGTACATTTTGCCCATCTTTGTAGTTAATTGTTTTGGTAGTGTACATGTTGCCCATCTTTGTAGTTAATTGTTTTGGTGGTGTGCGTGTTGCCCATCTTTTTAGTTAATTGTTTTGGTGGTGTACATGTTGCCCATCTTTATAGTTAATTGTTTTGATGGTGTGCGTGTTGCCCATCTTTGTAGTTAATTGTTTTGGTAGTGTACATGTTGCCCATCTTTGTAGTTAATTGTTTTGGTGGTGTGCGTGTTGCCCATCTTTATAGTTAATTGTTTTGGTAGTGTACATGTTGTCCATCTTTGTAGTTAATTGTTTTGGTGGTGTACGTGTTGCCAATCTTTGTAGTTAATTGTTTTGGTGGTGTACATGTTGCCCATCTTTGTAGTTAATTGTTTTGGAGGAGTACATGTTGCCCATCTTTGTAGTTAATTGTTTTGGTGGTGTACATGTTGCCTATCTTTATAGTTAATTGTTTTGATGGTGTACATGTTGCCCATCTTTGTAGTTAATGTTTTGGTTGTGTGCGTGTTGCCCATCTTTATAGTTAATTGTTTTGATGGTGTACATGTTGCCCATCTTTGTAGTTAATTGTTTTGGTGGTGTACATGTTTCCCATCTTTGTAGTTAATTGTTTTGGGGGTGTACATGTTGCCCATCTTTGTAGTTAATTGTTTTGGTGGTGTACATGTTGCCCATCTTTGTAGTTAATTGTTTTGGTGGTGTACAAGTTGCCCAACTTTTTAGTTAATTGTTTTGGTGGTGTACATGTTGCCCATCTTTGTAGTTAATTGTTTTGGTGGTGTACATTTTGCCCATCTTTGTAGTTAATTGTTTTGATGGTGTACATGTTGCCGATGTTTGTAGTTAATTGTCTTGGTGGTGTGGACGTTGCCCATCTTTGCAGTTAATTGTTTTGGTGGTGTACATGTTGCCGATACATGTTGCCGATCTTTGTATTGAATTGTTTTGGTGGTATACATGTTGCCCATCTTTGTAGTTAATTGTTTTGGTGGTGTACATGTTGCCCATCTTTGTAGTTAATTGTTTTGATGGTGTACATGTTGCCCATCTTTGTAGTTAATTGTTTTGGTGGTGTACATGTTGCCCATCTTTGTAGTTAATTGTTTTGGTGGTGTACATGTTGCCCATCCTTTTAGTTAATTGTTTTGGTGGTGTACATGTTGCCCATCTTTGTAGTTAATTGTTTTGGTGGTGTACATGTTTCCCATCTTTGTAGTTAATTGTTTTGGAGGTATACATGTTGCTCATCGTTGTAGTTAATTGTTTTGATGGTGTACATGTTTCCCATCTTTGTAGTTAATTGTCTTGGTGGTGTGCATGTTGCCCATCTTTGTAGTTAATTGTTTTGATGGTGTACATGTTGCCGATCTTTGTATTGAATTGTTTTGGTGGTATACATGTTGCCCATCTTTGTAGTTAATAGTTTTGGTGGTGTACATGTTGCCCATCTTTGTATTTAATTGTTTTGGTGGTGTACATGTAACCCATCTTTGTAGTTAATTGTTTTGGTGGTGTACATGTTGCCCATCTTTGTAGTTAATTGTTTTGGTGGTGTACATTTTGCCCATCTTTGTAGTTAATTGTTTTGGTGGTGTACATGTTGCCGATGTTTGTAGTTAATTGTCTTGGTGGTGTGCATGTTGCCCATCTTTGTAGTTAATTGTTTTGATGGTGTACATGTTGCCGATCTTTGTATTGAAATGTTTTGGTGGTATACATGTTGCCCATCTTTGTAGTTAATTGTTTTGGTGGTGTACATGTTGCCCATCTTTGTAGTTAATTGTTTTGATGGTGTACATGTTGCCCATCTTTGTAGTTAATTGTTTTGGTGGTATACTTGTTGCTCATCGTTGTAGTTAATTGTTTTGGTGGTGTACATGTTTCCCATCTTTGTAGTTAATTGTTGTTTTGGTGGTGTACGTGTTGCCGATACATGTTGCCGATATTTGTATTGAATTGTTTTGGTGGTATACATGTTGCCCATCTTTGTAGTTAATTGTTTTGGTGGTGTACATGTTGCCCATCTTTGTAGTTAATTGTTTTGGTGGTGTACATGTTGCCCATCTTTGTAGTTAATTGTTTTGGTGGTGTACATGTTGCCCATCTTTTTAGTTAATTGTTTTGGTGGTGTACATGTTTCCCATCTTTGTATTTAATTGTTTTGGTGGTGTACATGTTGCCCATATTTGATGTTAATTGTTTTGGTGGTGTACATGTTGCCAATCTTTGTCGTTAATTGTTTTGGTGGTGTACATGTTGCCCATCTATGTCGTTAATTGTTTTGGTGGTGTACATGTTGCCCATCTTTGTAGTTAATTGTTTTGGTAGTGTACATGTTGCCCATCTTTATAGTTAATTGTTTTGATGGTGTGCGTGTTGCCCATCGTTGTAGTTAATTGTTTTGGTAGTGTACATGTTGCCCATCTTTGTAGTTAATTGTTTTGGTGGTGTGCGTGTTGCCCATCTTTATAGTTAATTGTTTTGGTGGTGTACGTGTTGCCCATCTTTGTAGTTAATGTTTTGGTGGTGTACATGTTGCCCATCTTTGTAGTTAATTGTTTTGGTGGTGTACATGTTGCCCATCTTTGTAGTTAATTGTTTTGGTGGTGTACATGTTGCCCATCTTTATAGTTAATTGTTTTGGTGGTGTGCGTGTTGCCCATTTTTATAGTTAATTGTTTTGGTGGTGTACATGCTGCTCATCTTTATAACTTTGGTATTTGTTTTGGAGGAGTACATGTTGCCCATCTTTGTAGTTAATTGTTTTGGTGGTGTACATGTTGCCCATCTTTGTAGTTAATTCTTTTGGTGGTGTGCGTGTTGCCCATCTTTATTGTTAATTGTTTTGATGGTGTACATGTTGCCCATCTTTGTAGTTAATTGTTTTGGTGGTGTACATGTTGCCCATCTTTATAGTTAATTGTTTTGATGGTGTGCGTGTTGCCCATCTTTGTAGTTAATTGTTTTGGTAGTGTACATGTTGCCCATCTTTGTAGTTAATTGTTTTGGTGGTGTGCGTGTTGCCCATCTTTTTAGTTAATTGTTTTGGTGGTGTACATGTTGCCCATCTTTATAGTTAATTGTTTTGATGGTGTGCGTGTTGCCCATCTTTGTAGTTAATTGTTTTGGTAGTGTACATGTTGCCCATCTTTGTAGTTAATTGTTTTGGTGGTGTGCGTGTTGCCAATCTTTGTAGTTAATTGTTTTGGTGGTGTACATGTTGCCCATCTTTGTAGTTAATTGTTTTGGAGGAGTACATGTTGCCCATCTTTGTAGTTAATTGTTTTGGTGGTGTACATGTTGCCTATCTTTATAGTTAATTGTTTTGATGGTGTACATGTTGCCCATCTTTGTAATTAATTGTTTTGGTGGTGTGCGTGCTGCCCATCTTTATAGTTAATTGTTTTGATGGTGTACATGTTGCCCATCTTTGTATTGAATTGTTTTGGTGGTGTACATGTTGCCCATCTTTATAGTTAATTGTTTTGGTGGTGTACATGTTGCCCATCTTTGCAGTTAATTGTTTTGGTGGTGTACATGTTGCCCATCTTTGTAGTTAATTGTTTTGGTGGTGTACATGTTGCCCATCTTTATAGTTAATTGTTTTGGTGGTGTACATGTTTCCCATCTTTGTTGTTAATTGTTTTGGAGGAGTACATGTTGCCCATCTTTGTAGTTAATTGTTTTGGTGGTGTACATGTTGCCCATCTTTGTAGTTAATTGTTGTGGTGGTGTACGTGTTGCCCATGTATGTAGTTAATTGTCTTGGTGGTGTGCATGTTGTCCATCTTTGCAGTCACTTGATTTGATGGTGTACATGTTTCCCATCTTTGTAGTTAATTGTTTTGGTGGTGTACATGGGGTCAATCTTTGTAGTTAATTGTTTTGGTGGTGTACATGTTGCCCATTTTTGTAGTTAATTGTTTTGGTGGTGTACATGTTGCCCATCTTTATAGTTAATTGTTTTGGTGGTGTACATGTTGCCCATCTTTATAGTTAATTGTTTTGGTGGTGTACGTGTTGCCCATCTTTGTAGTTAATTGTTTTGGTGGTGTACACGGTGCCGATCTTTGTATTGAATTGCTTTGGTGGTATGCATGTTGCCCATCTTTGTAGTTAATTGTTTTGGTGGTGTACATGTTGCCCAACTTGGCAGTTAATTGTGTTGATGGTGTACATGTTGCCCATCTTTGTAGTTAATTGTTTTGGTGGTGTACATGTTGCCCATCTTTGTAGTTAATTGTTTTGGTGGTGTACATGTTGCCCATCTTTTTAGTTAATTGTTTTGGTGGTGTACATGTAGCCCATCTTTGTAGTTAATTGTTTTGGTGGTGTACATGTTGCCCATCTTTGTAGTTAATTGTTTTGGTGGTGTACATTTTGCCCATCTTTGTAGTTAATTGTTTTGGTAGTGTACATGTTGCCCATCTTTGTAGTTAATTGTTTTGGTGGTGTGCGTGTTGCCCATCTTTATAGTTAATTGTTTTGATGGTGTACATGTTGCCCATCTTTGTAGTTAATTGTTTTGGTGGTGTACATGTTTCCCATCTTTGTAGTTAATTGTTTTGGGGGTGTACATGTTGCCCATCTTTGTAGTTAATTGTTTTGGTGGTGTACATGTTGCCCATCTTTGTAGTTAATTGTTTTGGTGGTGTACAAGTTGCCCAACTTTTTAGTTAATTGTTTTGGTGGTGTACATGTTGCCCATCTTTGTAGTTAATTGTTTTGGTGGTGTACATTTTGCCCATCTTTGTAGTTAATTGTTTTGATGGTGTACATGTTGCCGATGTTTGTAGTTAATTGTCTTGGTGGTGTGGACGTTGCCCATCTTTGCAGTTAATTGTTTTGGTGGTGTACATGTTGCCGATACATGTTGCCGATCTTTGTATTGAATTGTTTTGGTGGTATACATGTTGCCCATCTTTGTAGTTAATTGTTTTGGTGGTGTACATGTTGCCCATCTTTGTAGTTAATTGTTTTGATGGTGTACATGTTGCCCATCTTTGTAGTTAATTGTTTTGGTGGTGTACATGTTGCCCATCTTTGTAGTTAATTGTTTTGGTGGTGTACATGTTGCCCATCCTTTTAGTTAATTGTTTTGGTGGTGTACATGTTGCCCATCTTTGTAGTTAATTGTTTTGGTGGTGTACATGTTTCCCATCTTTGTAGTTAATTGTTTTGGAGGTATACATGTTGCTCATCGTTGTAGTTAATTGTTTTGATGGTGTACATGTTTCCCATCTTTGTAGTTAATTGTCTTGGTGGTGTGCATGTTGCCCATCTTTGTAGTTAATTGTTTTGATGGTGTACATGTTGCCGATCTTTGTATTGAATTGTTTTGGTGGTATACATGTTGCCCATCTTTGTAGTTAATAGTTTTGGTGGTGTACATGTTGCCCATCTTTGTATTTAATTGTTTTGGTGGTGTACATGTAACCCATCTTTGTAGTTAATTGTTTTGGTGATGTACGTGTTGCCCATCTTTGTAGTTAATTGTTTTTGTGGTGTACGTGTTGCCCATCTTTGTAGTTAATTGTCTTGGTGGTGTACGTGTTGCCCATCTTTGTAGTTAATTGTCTTGGTGGTGTACATGTTGCCCATCTTTGCAGTTAATTATTTTGGTGGTGTACATGTTGCCCATCTTTGTAGTTAATTGTTTTGGTGGTATGCATGTTTCCCATATTTGTAGTTAATTGTTTTGGTAGTGTACATGTTGCCCATATTTTTAGTTAATTGTTTTGGTGGTTGACATTTTGCCCATGTATGTAGTTAATTGTCTTGGAGGTGTGCATGTTGCCCATCTATGCAGTCAATTGTGTTGGTGGTGAACATGTTTCCCATCTTTGTAGTGAATTGTTTTGGTGGTGTACATGTAACCCATCTTTGAAGTTAATTGTTTTGGTGGTATGCATGTTTCCCATCTTTGTAGTTAATTGTTTTGGTGGTGTACATGTTGCCCATATTTGATGTTAATTGTTTTGGTGGTGTACATGTTGCCCATATTTGTTGTTAATTGTTTTGGTGGTGTACATGTTGCCAATCTTTGTCGTTAATTGTTTTGGTGGTGTACATGTTGCCCATCTATGTCGTTAATTGTTTTGGTGGTGTACATGTTGCCCATCTTTATAGTTAATTGTTTTGATGGTGTGCGTGTTGCCCATCTTTGTAGTTAATTGTTTTGGTAGTGTACATGTTGCCCATCTTTGTAGTTAATTGTTTTGGTGGTGTGCGTGTTGCCAATCTTTGTAGTTAATTGTTTTGGTGGTGTACATGTTGCCCATCTTTGTAGTTAATTGTTTTGGAGGAGTACATGTTGCCCATCTTTGTAGTTAATTGTTTTGGTGGTGTACATGTTGCCTATCTTTATAGTTAATTGTTTTGATGGTGTACATGTTGCCCATCTTTGTAGTTAATTGTTTTGGTGGTGTGCGTGTTGCCCATCTTTATAGTTAATTGTTTTGATGGTGTACATGTAACCCATCTTTGTAGTTAATTGTTTTGGTGGTGTACATGTTTCCCATCTTTGTAGTTAATTGTTTTGGTGGTGTACATGTTGCCCATCTTTGTAGTTAATTGTTTTGGTGGTGTACATGTTGCCCATCTTTGTAGTTAATTGTTTTGGTGGTGTACATGTTGCCAATCTATATAGTTAATTGTTTTGGTGGTGTACCTGTTGCCCATCTTTGTAGTTAATTGCTTTGGGGGTGTACATGTTGCCCATCTTTGTAGTTAATTGTTTTGGAGGAGTAAATTTTGCCCATCTTTGTAGTTAATTGTTTTGGTGGTATACATGTTGCCCATCTTTGAAGTTAATTGTTGTGGTGGTGTACGTGTTGCCCATTTTTGAAGTTAATTGTTTTGGTGGTGGGCATGTTGCCCATGTATGTAGTTAATTGTCTTGGTGGTGTGCATGTTGTCAATCTTTGCAGTCACTTGTTTTGATGGTGTACATGTTTCCCATCTTTGTAGTTAATTGTTTTGGTGGTGTACATGTTGCCCATTTTTGTAGTTAATTGTTTTGGTGGTGTACATGTTGCCCATCTTTATAGTTAATTGTTTTGGTGGTGTACATGTTGCCCATCTTTATAGTTAATTGTTTTGGTGGTGTACGTGTTGCCTATCTTTGTAGTTAATTGTTTTGGTGGTGTACAGAGTGCCGATCTTTGTATTGAAATGTTTTGGTGGTATACATGTTGCCCATCTTTGTAGTTAATTGTTTTGGTGGTGTACATGTTGCCCATCTTTGTAGTTAATTGTGTTGATGGTGTACATGTTGCCCATCTTTGTAGTTAATTGTTTTGGTGGTGTACATGTTGCCCATCTTTGTAGTTAATTGTTTTGGTGGTGTACATGTTGCCCATCTTTTTAGTTAACTGTTTTGGTGGTGTACATGTTGCCCATTTTTGTAGTTAATTGTTTTGGTGGTGTACATGTTGCCCATCTTTGTAGTTAATTGTTTTGGTGGTGTACATTTTGCCCATCTTTGTAGTTAATTGTTTTGGTGGTGTACATGTTGCCGATGTTTGTAGTTAATTGTCTTGGTGGTGTGCATGTTGCCCATCTTTGTAGTTAATTGTTTTGATGGTGTACATGTTGCCGATCTTTGTATTGAAATGTTTTGGTGGTATACATGTTGCCCATCTTTGTAGTTAATTGTTTTGGTGGTGTACATGTTGCCCATCTTTGTAGTTAATTGTTTTGATGGTGTACATGTTGCCCATCTTTGTAGTTAATTGTTTTGGTGGTATACTTGTTGCTCATCGTTGTAGTTAATTGTTTTGGTGGTGTACATGTTTCCCATCTTTGTAGTTAATTGTTGTTTTGGTGGTGTACGTGTTGCCGATACATGTTGCCGATATTTGTATTGAATTGTTTTGGTGGTATACATGTTGCCCATCTTTGTAGTTAATTGTTTTGGTGGTGTACATGTTGCCCATCTTTGTAGTTAATTGTTTTAGTGGTGTACATGTTGCCCATCTTTGTAGTTAATTGTTTTGGTGGTGTACATGTTGCCCATCTTTTTAGTTAATTGTTTTGGTGGTGTACATGTTTCCCATCTTTGTATTTAATTGTTTTGGTGGTGTACATGTTGCCCATATTTGATGTTAATTGTGGTGGTGTACATGTTGCCCATCTTTATAGTTAATTGTTTTGGTAGTGTACATGTTGCCCATCTTTGTAGTTAATTGTTTTGGTGGTGTGCGTGTTGCCAATCTTTGTAGTTAATTGTTTTGGTGGTGTACATGTTGCCCATCTTTGTAGTTAATTGTTTTGGAGGAGCACATGTTGCCCATCTTTGTAGTTAATTGTTTTGGTGGTGTACATGTTGCCTATCTTTATAGTTAATTGTTTTGATGGTGTACATGTTGCCCATCTTTGTAGTTAATTGTTTTGGTTGTGTGCGTGTTGCCCATCTTTATAGTTAATTGTTTTGATGGTGTACATGTTGCCCATCTTTGTAGTTAATTGTTTTGGTGGTGTACATGTTGCCCATCTTTGTAGTTAATTGTTTTGGTGGTGTACAAGTTGCCCAACTTTTTAGTTAATTGTTTTGGTGGTGTACATGTTGCCCATCTTTGTAGTTAATTGTTTTGGTGGTGTACATTTTGCCCATCTTTGTAGTTAATTGTTTTGATGGTGTACATGTTGCCGATGTTTGTAGTTAATTGTCTTGGTGGTGTGGACGTTGCCCATCTTTGCAGTTAATTGTTTTGGTGGTGTACATGTTGCCGATACATGTTGCCGATCTTTGTATTGAATTGTTTTGGTGGTATGCATGTTGCCCATCTTTGTAGTTAATTGTTTTGGTGGTGTACATGTTTCCCATCTTTGTAGTTAATTGTTTTGATGGTGTACATGTTGCCCATCTTTGTAGTTAATTGTTTTGGTGGTGTACATGTTGCCCATCTTTGTAGTTAATTGTTTTGGTGGTGTACATGTTGCCCATCCTTTTAGTTAATTGTTTTGGTGGTGTACATGTTGCCCATCTTTGTAGTTAATTGTTTTGGTGGTGTACATGTTTCCCATCTTTGTAGTTAATTGTTTTGGTGGTATACTTGTTGCTCATCGTTGTAGTTAATTGTTTTGATGGTGTACATGTTTCCCATCTTTGTAGTTAATTGTCTTGGCGGTGTGCATGTTGCCCATCTTTGTAGTTAATTGTTTTGATGGTGTACATGTTGCCGATCTTTGTATTGAATTGTTTTGGTGGTATACATGTTGACCATCTTTGTAGTTAATAGTTTTGGTGGTGTATATGTTGCCCATCTTTGTATTTAATTGTTTTGGTGGTGTACATGTAACCCATCTTTGTAGTTAATTGTTTTGGTGGTGTACATGTTGCCCATCTTTGTAGTTAATTGTTTTTGTGGTGTACGTGTTACCCATCTTTGTAGTTAATTGTCTTGGTGGTGTACGTGTTGCCCATCTTTGTAGTTAATTGTCTTGGTGGTGTACATGTTGCCCATCTTTGCAGTTAATTATTTTGGTGGTGTACGTGTTGCCCATCTTTGTAGTTAATTGTTTTGGTGGTATGCATGTTTCCCATATTTGTAGTTAATTGTTTTGGTAGTGTACATGTTGCCCATATTTTTAGTTAATTGTTTTGGTGGTTGACATGTTGCCCATGTATGTAGTTAATTGTCTTGGAGGTGTGCATGTTGCCCATCTATGCAGTCAATTGTGTTGGTGGTGAACATGTTTCCCATCTTTATAGTGAATTGTTTTGGTGGTGTACATGTAACCCATCTTTGTAGTTAATTGTTTTGGTGGTATGCATGTTTCCCATCTTTGTAGTTAATTGTTTTGGTGGTGTACATGTTGCCCATATTTGATGTTAATTGTTTTGGTGGTGTACATGTTGCCCATATTTGTTGTTAATTGTTTTGGTGGTGTACATGTTGCCAATCTTTGTCGTTAATTGTTTTGGTGGTGTACATGTTGCCCATCTTTATAGTTAATTGTTTTGATGGTGTGCGTGTTGCCCATCTTTGTAGTTAATTGTTTTGGTAGTGTACATGTTGCCCATCTTTGTAGTTAATTGTTTTGGTGGTGTGCGTGTTGCCAATCTTTGTAGTTAATTGTTTTGGTGGTGTACATGTTGCCCATCTTTGTAGTTAATTGTTTTGGAGGAGTACATGTTGCCCATCTTTGTAGTTAATTGTTTTGGTGGTGTACATGTTGCCTATCTTTATAGTTAATTGTTTTGATGGTGTACATGTTGCCCATCTTTGTAGTTAATTGTTTTGGTGGTGTGCGTGTTGCCCATCTTTATAGTTAATTGTTTTGATGGTGTACATGTTGCCCATCTTTGTAGTTAATTGTTTTGGTGGTGTACATGTTTCCCATCTTTGTAGTTAATTGTTTGGTGGTGTACATGTTGCCCATCTTTGTAGTTAATTGTTTTGGTGGTGTACATGTTGCCCATCTTTGTAGTTAATTGTTTTGGTGGTGTACATGTTGCCAATCTATATAGTTAATTGTTTTGGTGGTGTACCTGTTGCCCATCTTTGTAGTTAATTGCTTTGGTGGTGTACATGTTGCCCATCTTTGTAGTTAATTGTTTTGGAGGAGTAAATTTTGCCCATCTTTGTAGTTAATTGTTTTGGTGGTATACATGTTGCCCATCTTTGAAGTTAATTGTTGTGGTGGTGTACGTGTTGCCCATTTTTGAAGTTAATTGTTTTGGTGGTGGGCATGTTGCCCATGTATGTAGTTAATTGTCTTGGTGGTGTGCATGTTGTCCATCTTTGCAGTCACTTGTTTTGGTGGTGTACATGTTTCCCATCTTTGTAGTTAATTGTTTTGGTGGTGTACATGTTGCCCATTTTTGTAGTTAATTGTTTTGGTGGTGTACATGTTGCCCATCTTTATAGTTAATTGTTTTGGTGGTGTACATGTTGCCCATCTTTATAGTTAATTGTTTTGGTGGTGTACGTGTTGCCTATCTTTGTAGTTAATTGTTTTGGTGGTGTACAGAGTGCCGATCTTTGTATTGAAATGTTTTGGTGGTATACATGTTGCCCATCTTTGTAGTTAATTGTTTTGGTGGTGTACATGTTGCCCATCTTTGTAGTTAATTGTGTTGATGGTGTACATGTTGCCCATCTTTGTAGTTAATTGTTTTGGTGGTGTACATGTTGCCCATCTTTGTAGTTAATTGTTTTGGTGGTGTACATGTTGCCCATCTTTTTAGTTAACTGTTTTGGTGGTGTACATGTTGCCCATTTTTGTAGTTAATTGTTTTGGTGGTGTACATGTTGCCCATCTTTGTAGTTAATTGTTTTGGTGGTGTACATTTTGCCCATCTTTGTAGTTAATTGTTTTGGTGGTGTACATGTTGCCGATGTTTGTAGTTAATTGTCTTGGTGGTGTGCATGTTGCCCATCTTTGTAGTTAATTGTTTTGATGGTGTACATGTTGCCGATCTTTGTATTGAAATGTTTTGGTGGTATACATGTTGCCCATCTTTGTAGTTAATTGTTTTGGTGGTGTACATGTTGCCCATCTTTGTAGTTAATTGTTTTGATGGTGTACATGTTGCCCATCTTTGTAGTTAATTGTTTTGGTGGTATACTTGTTGCTCATCGTTGTAGTTAATTGTTTTGGTGGTGTACATGTTTCCCATCTTTGTAGTTAATTGTTGTTTTGGTGGTGTACGTGTTGCCGATACATGTTGCCGATATTTGTATTGAATTGTTTTGGTGGTATACATGTTGCCCATCTTTGTAGTTAATTGTTTTGGTGGTGTACATGTTGCCCATCTTTTTAGTTAATTGTTTTGGTGGTGTACATGTTGCCCATCTTTGTAGTTAATTGTTTTGGTGGTGTACATGTTGCCCATCTTTGTAGTTAATTGTCTTGGTGGTGTGCATGTTGCCCATCTTTGCAGTTAATTGTTTTGGTGGTGTACATGTTGCCGATACATGATGCCGATCTTTGTATTGAATTGTTTTGGTGGTATAGATGTTGCCCATCTTTGTAGTTAATTGTTTTGGTGGTGTATATGTTGCCCATCTTTGTAGTTAATTGTTTTGATGGTGTACATGTTGCCCATCTTTGTAGTTAATTGTTTTGGTGGTGTACATGTTGCCCATCTTTGTAGTTAATTGTTTTGGTGGTGTACATGTTGCCCATCCTTTTAGTTAATTGTTTTGATGGTGTACATGTTGCCCATCTTTGTAGTTAATTGTTTTGGTGGTATACATGTTGCCCATCTTTGTAGTTAATAGTTTTGGTGGTGTACATGTTGCCCATCTTTGTATTTAATTGTTTTGGTGGTGTTCATGTAACCCATCTTTGTAGTTAATTGTTTTGGTGGTGTACGTGTTGCCCATCTTTGTAGTTAATTGTTTTTGTGGTGTACGTGTTGCCCATCTTTGTAGTTAATTGTCTTGGTGGTGTACGTGTTGCCCATCTTTGTAGTTAATTGTCTTGGTGGTGTACATGTTGCCCATCTTTGCAGTTAATTTTTTTGGTGGTGTACGTGTTGCCCATCTTTGTAGTTAATTGTTTTGGTGGTATGCATGTTTCCCATATTTGTAGTTAATTGTTTTGGTAGTGTACATGTTGCCCATATTTTTAGTTAATTGTTTTGGTGGTTGACATGTTGCCCATATATGTAGTTAATTGTCTTGGAGGTGTGCATGTTGCCCATCTATGCAGTCAAATGTGTTGGTGGTGAACATGTTTCCCATCTTTGTAGTGAATTGTTTTGGTGGTGTACATGTAACCCATCTTTGTAGTTAATTGTTTTGGTGGTATGCATGTTTTCCATCTTTGTAGTTAATTGTTTTGGTGGTGTACATGTTGCCCATATTTGATGTTAATTGTTTTGGTGGTGTACATGTTGCCCATATTTGTTGTTAATTGTTTTGGTGGTGTACATGTTGCCAATCTTTGTAGTTAATTGTTTTGGTGGTGTACATGTTGCCCATCTATGTCGTTAATTGTTTTGGTGGTGTACATGTTGCCCATCTTTATAGTTAATTGTTTTGATGGTGTGCGTGTTGCCCATCTTTGTCGTTAATTGTTTTGGTAGTGTACATGTTGCCCATCTTTGTAGTTAATTGTTTTGGTTGTGTGCGTGTTGCCGATCTTTATAGTTAATTGTTTTGATGGTGTGCGTGTTGCCCATCTTTGTAGTTAATTGTTTTGGTAGTGTACATGTTGCCCATCTTTGTAGTTAATTGTTTTGGTGGTGTGCGTGTTGCCCATCTTTATAGTTAATTGTTTTGGTGGTGTACGTGTTGCCCATCTTTGTAGTTAATTGTTTTGGTGGTGTACATGTTGCCCATCTTTGTAGTTAATTGTTTTGGTGGTGTACATTTTGCCCATCTTTGTAGTTAATTGTTTTGGTGGTGTACATGTTGCCGATGTTTGTAGTTAATTGTCTTGGTGGTGTGCATGTTGCCCATCTTTGAAGTTAATTGTTGTGGTGGTGTACGTGTTGCCCATTTTTGAAGTTAATTGTTTTGGTGGTGGGCATGTTGCCCATGTATGTAGTTAATTGTCTTGGTGGTGTGCATGTTGTCCATCTTTGCAGTCACTTGTTTTGGTGGTGTACATGTTTCCCATCTTTGTAGTTAATTGTTTTGGTGGTGTACATGTTGCCCATTTTTGTAGTTAATTGTTTTGGTGGTGTACATGTTGCCCATCTTTATAGTTAATTGTTTTGGTGGTGTACATGTTGCCCATCTTTATAGTTAATTGTTTTGGTGGTGTACGTGTTGCCTATCTTTGTAGTTAATTGTTTTGGTGGTGTACAGAGTGCCGATCTTTGTATTGAAATGTTTTGGTGGTATGCATGTTGCCCATCTTTGTAGTTAATTGTTTTGGTGGTGTACATGTTGCCCATCTTTGTAGTTAATTGTGTTGATGGTGTACATGTTGCCCATCTTTGTAGTTAATTGTTTTGGTGGTGTACATGTTGCCCATCTTTGTAGTTAATTGTTTTGGTGGTGTACATGTTGCCCATCTTTTTAGTTAACTGTTTTGGTGGTGTACATGTTGCCCATTTTTGTAGTTAATTGTTTTGGTGGTGTACATGTTGCCCATCTTTGTAGTTAATTGTTTTGGTGGTGTACATTTTGCCCATCTTTGTAGTTAATTGTTTTGGTGGTGTACATGTTGCCGATGTTTGTAGTTAATTGTCTTGGTGGTGTGCATGTTGCCCATCTTTGTAGTTAATTGTTTTGATGGTGTACATGTTGCCGATCTTTGTATTGAAATGTTTTGGTGGTGTACATGTTGCCCATCTTTGTAGTTAATTGTTTTGATGGTGTACATGTTGCCCATCTTTGTAGTTAATTGTTTTGGTGGTATACTTGTTGCTCATCGTTGTAGTTAATTGTTTTGGTGGTGTACATGTTTCCCATCTTTGTAGTTAATTGTTGTTTTGGTGGTGTACGTGTTGCCGATACATGTTGCCGATATTTGTATTGAATTGTTTTGGTGGTATACATGTTGCCCATCTTTGTAGTTAATTGTTTTGGTGGTGTACATGTTGCCCATCTTTTTAGTTAATTGTTTTGGTGGTGTACATGTTGCCCATCTTTGTAGTTAATTGTTTTGGTGGTGTACATGTTGCCCATCTTTGTAGTTAATTGTCTTGGTGGTGTGCATGTTGCCCATCTTTGCAGTTAATTGTTTTGGTGGTGTACATGTTGCCGATACATGATGCCGATCTTTGTATTGAATTGTTTTGGTGGTATAGATGTTGCCCATCTTTGTAGTTAATTGTTTTGGTGGTGTATATGTTGCCCATCTTTGTAGTTAATTGTTTTGATGGTGTACATGTTGCCCATCTTTGTAGTTAATTGTTTTGGTGGTGTACATGTTGCCCATCTTTGTAGTTAATTGTTTTGGTGGTGTACATGTTGCCCATCCTTTTAGTTAATTGTTTTGATGGTGTACATGTTGCCCATCTTTGTAGTTAATTGTTTTGGTGGTATACATGTTGCCCATCTTTGTAGTTAATAGTTTTGGTGGTGTACATGTTGCCCATCTTTGTATTTAATTGTTTTGGTGGTGTTCATGTAACCCATCTTTGTAGTTAATTGTTTTGGTGGTGTACGTGTTGCCCATCTTTGTAGTTAATTGTTTTTGTGGTGTACGTGTTGCCCATCTTTGTAGTTAATTGTCTTGGTGGTGTACGTGTTGCCCATCTTTGTAGTTAATTGTCTTGGTGGTGTACATGTTGCCCATCTTTGCAGTTAATTTTTTTGGTGGTGTACGTGTTGCCCATCTTTGTAGTTAATTGTTTTGGTGGTATGCATGTTTCCCATATTTGTAGTTAATTGTTTTGGTAGTGTACATGTTGCCCATATTTTTAGTTAATTGTTTTGGTGGTTGACATGTTGCCCATATATGTAGTTAATTGTCTTGGAGGTGTGCATGTTGCCCATCTATGCAGTCAAATGTGTTGGTGGTGAACATGTTTCCCATCTTTGTAGTGAATTGTTTTGGTGGTGTACATGTAACCCATCTTTGTAGTTAATTGTTTTGGTGGTATGCATGTTTCCCATCTTTGTAGTTAATTGTTTTGGTGGTGTACATGTTGCCCATATTTGATGTTAATTGTTTTGGTGGTGTACATGTTGCCCATATTTGTTGTTAATTGTTTTGGTGGTGTACATGTTGCCAATCTTTGTCGTTAATTGTTTTGGTGGTGTACATGTTGCCCATCTATGTCGTTAATTGTTTTGGTGGTGTACATGTTGCCCATCTTTATAGTTAATTGTTTTGATGGTGTGCGTGTTGCCCATCTTTGTCGTTAATTGTTTTGGTAGTGTACATGTTGCCCATCTTTGTAGTTAATTGTTTTGGTTGTGTGCGTGTTGCCGATCTTTATAGTTAATTGTTTTGATGGTGTGCGTGTTGCCCATCTTTGTAGTTAATTGTTTTGGTAGTGTACATGTTGCCCATCTTTGTAGTTAATTGTTTTGGTGGTGTGCGTGTTGCCCATCTTTATAGTTAATTGTTTTGGTGGTGTACGTGTTGCCCATCTTTGTAGTTAATTGTTTTGGTGGTGTACATGTTGCCCATCTTTGTAGTTAATTGTTTTGGTGGTGTACATTTTGCCCATCTTTGTAGTTAATTGTTTTGGTGGTGTACATGTTGCCGATGTTTGTAGTTAATTGTCTTGGTGGTGTGCATGTTGCCCATCTTTGCAGTTAATTGTTTTGGTGGTGTACATGTTGCCGATACATGTTGCCGATCTTTGTATTGAATTGTTTTGGTGGTATACATGTTGCCCATCTTTGTAGTTAATTGTTTTGGTGGTGTACATGTTGCCGATCTTTGTAGTTAATTGTTTTGGTGGTGTACATGTTGCCCATCTTTGTAGTTAATTGTTTTGGTGGTGTACATGTTGCCCATCCTTTTAGTTAATTGTTTTGGTGGTGAACATGTTGCCCATCTTTGTAGTTAATTGTTTTGGTGGTGTACATGTTTCCCATCTTTGTAGTTAATTGTCTTGGTGGTGAACATGTTGCCCATCGTTGTAGTTAATTGTTTTGGAGGTGTACGTGTTACCCATCTTTGTAATTAATTGTCTTGGTGGTGAACATGTTACCCATCGTTGTAGTTAATTGTTTTGGTGGTGTACGTGTTACCCATCTTTGTAATTAATTGTCTTGGTGGTGTACATTTTGCCCATCTTTGTAGTTAATTGTTTTGGTGGTGTACATGTTGCCGATGTTTGTAGTTAATTGTCTTGGTGGTGTGCATGTTGCCCATCTTTGCAGTTAATTGTTTTGGTGGTGTACATGTTGCCGATACATGTTGCCGATCTTTGTATTGAATTGTTTTGGTGGTATACATGTTGCCCATCTTTGTAGTTAATTGTTTTGGTGGTGTACATGTTGCCGATCTTTGTAGTTAATTGTTTTGGTGGTGTACATGTTGCCCATCTTTGTAGTTAATTGTTTTGGTGGTGTACATGTTGCCCATCCTTTTAGTTAATTGTTTTGGTGGTGAACATGTTGCCCATCTTTGTAGTTAATTGTTTTGGTGGTGTACATGTTTCCCATCTTTGTAGTTAATTGTCTTGGTGGTGAACATGTTACCCATCGTTGTAGTTAATTGTTTTGGTGGTGTACGTGTTACCCATCTTTGTAATTAATTGTCTTGGTGGTGAACATGTTTCCCATCTTTGTAGTTAATTGTTGTTTTGGAGGTATACATGTTTCCCATCTTTGCAGTTAATTGTTTTGGTGGTGTACATGTTGCCGATACATGTTGCCGATCTTTGTATTGAATTGTTTTGGTGATATACATGTTGCCCATCTTTGTAGTTAATTGTTTTGGTGGTGAACATGTTGCCCATCTTTGTAGTTAATTGTTTTGGTGGTGTACATGTTTCCCATCTTTGTAGTTAATTGTTTTGGAGGTGTACATGTTGCCCATCTTTGTAGTTAATTGTTTTGGTGGTATACATGTTGCCGATCTTTGTAGTTAATTGTCTTGGTGGTGTACATGTTGCCGATACATGTTGCCGATCTTTGTATTGAATTGTTTTGGTGATATACATGTTGCCCATCTTTGTAGTTAATTGTTTTGGTGGTGTACGTGTTGCCCATCTTTGTATTTAATTGTTTTGGTGGTGTACATGTAACCCATCTTTGTAGTTAATTGTTTTGGTGGTGTACGTGTTGCCCATCTTTGTAGTTAATTGTTTTGGTGGTGTACATGTTGCCCATCCTTTTAGTTAATTGTTTTGGTGGTGAACATGTTGCCCATCGTTGTAGTTAATTGTTTTGGTGGTGTACATGTTTCCCATCTTTGTAGTTAAATGTTGTTTTGGAGGTGTACATGTTGCCGATACATGTTGCCGATCTTTGTATTGAATTGTTTTGGTGATATACATGTTGCCCATCTTTGTAGTTAATTGTTTTGGTGGTGTACATGTTGCCCATCTTTGTATTTAATTGTTTTGGTGGTGTACATGTAACCCATCTTTGTAGTTAATTGTTTTGGTGGTGTACGTGTTGCCCATCTTTGTAGTTAATTGTTTTTGTGGTGTACGTGTTGCCCATCTTTGTAGTTAATTGTCTTGGTGGTGTACGTGTTGCCCATCTTTGTAGTTAATTGTCTTGGTGGTGTACATGTTGCCCATCTTTGCAGTTAATTGTTTTGGTGGTGTACGTGTTGCCCATCTTTGTAGTTAATTGTTTTGGTGGTATGCATGTTTCCCATATTTGTAGTTAATTGTTTTGGTGGTGTGCATGTTGTCCATCTTTGCAGTCACTTGTTTTGGTGGTGAACATGTTGCCCATCTTTATAGTTAATTGTTTTGGTGGTGTACATGTTGCCCATCTTTGTAGTTAATTGTTTTGGTGATATACATGTTTCCCATCTTTGTAGTTAATTGTTTTGGTGGTGTACATGTTGCCCATTTTTGTAGTTAATTGTTTTGGTGGTGTACATGTTGCCCATCTTTATAGTTAATTGTTTTGGTGGTGTACATGTTGCCCATCTTTATAGTTAATTGTTTTGGTGGTGTACGTGTTGCCTATCTTTGTAGTTAATTGTTTTGGTGGTGTACAGAGTGCCGATCTTTGTATTGAAATGTTTTGGTGGTATACATGTTGCCCATCTTTGTAGTTAATTGTTTTGGTGGTGTACCTGTTGCCCATCTTTGTAGTTAATTGCTTTGGTGGTGTACATGTTGCCCATCTTTGTAGTTAATTGCTTTGGTGGTGTACCTGTTGCCGATCTGTGTAGTTAATTGTTTTGGTGGTGTACATGTTGCCCATCTTTGTAGTTAATTGTTTTGGAGGAGTAAATTTTGCCCATCTTTGTAGTTAATAGTTTTGGTGGTATACATGTTGCCCATCTTTGAAGTTAATTGTTGTGGTGGTGTACGTGTTGCCCATTTTTGAAGTTAATTGTTTTGGTGGTGGGCATGTTGCCCATGTATGTAGTTAATTGTCTTGGTGGTGTGCATGTTGTCCATCTTTGCAGTCACTTGTTTTGGTGGTGTACATGTTTCCCATCTTTGTAGTTAATTGTTTTGGTGGTGTACATGTTGCCCATTTTTGTAGTTAATTGTTTTGGTGGTGTACATGTTGCCCATCTTTATAGTTAATTGTTTTGGTGGTGTACATGTTGCCCATCTTTATAGTTAATTGTTTTGGTGGTGTACGTGTTGCCTATCTTTGTAGTTAATTGTTTTGGTGGTGTACAGAGTGCCGATCTTTGTATTGAAATGTTTTGGTGGTATACATGTTGCCCATCTTTGTAGTTAATTGTTTTGGTGGTGTACATGTTGCCCATCTTTGTAGTTAATTGTGTTGATGGTGTACATGTTGCCCATCTTTGTAGTTAATTGTTTTGGTGGTGTACATGTTGCCCATCTTTGTAGTTAATTGTTTTGATGGTGTACATGTTGCCCATCTTTTTAGTTAACTGTTTTGGTGGTGTACATGTTGCCCATTTTTGTAGTTAATTGTTTTGGTGGTGTACATGTTGCCCATCTTTGTAGTTAATTGTTTTGGTGGTGTACATTTTGCCCATCTTTGTAGTTAATTGTTTTGGTGGTGTGCATGTTGCCGATGTTTGTAGTTAATTGTCTTGGTGGTGTGCATGTTGCCCATCTTTGTAGTTAATTGTTTTGATGGTGTACATGTTGCCGATCTTTGTATTGAAATGTTTTGGTGGTATACATGTTGCCCATCTTTGTAGTTAATTGTTTTGGTGGTGTACATGTTGCCCATCTTTGTAGTTAATTGTTTTGATGGTGTACATGTTGCCCATCTTTGTAGTTAATTGTTTTGGTGGTATACTTGTTGCTCATCGTTGTAGTTAATTGTTTTGGTGGTGTACATGTTTCCCATCTTTGTAGTTAATTGTTGTTTTGGTGGTGTACGTGTTGCCGATACATGTTGCCGATATTTGTATTGAATTGTTTTGGTGGTATACATGTTGCCCATCTTTGTAGTTAATTGTTTTAGTGGTGTACATGTTGCCCATCTTTGTAGTTAATTGTTTTGGTGGTGTACATGTTGCCCATCTTTGTAGTTAATTGTCTTGGTGGTGTGCATGTTGCCCATCTTTGCAGTTAATTGTTTTGGTGGTGTACATGTTGCCGATACATGATGCCGATCTTTGTATTGAATTGTTTTGGTGGTATAGATGTTGCCCATCTTTGTAGTTAATTGTTTTGGTGGTGTATATGTTGCCCATCTTTGTAGTTAATTGTTTTGATGGTGTACATGTTGCCCATCTTTGTAGTTAATTGTTTTGGTGGTGTACATGTTGCCCATCTTTGTAGTTAATTGTTTTGATGGTGTACATGTTGCCCATCCTTTTAGTTAATTGTTTTGATGGTGTACATGTTGCCCATCTTTGTAGTTAATTGTTTTGGTGGTATACATGTTGCCCATCTTTGTAGTTAATAGTTTTGGTGGTGTACATGTTGCCCATCTTTGTATTTAATTGTTTTGGTGGTGTACATGTAACCCATCTTTGTAGTTAATTGTTTTGGTGGTGTACGTGTTGCCCATCTTTGTAGTTAATTGTTTTTGTGGTGTACGTGTTGCCCATCTTTGTAGTTAATTGTCTTGGTGGTGTACATGTTGCCCATCTTTGTAGTTAATTGTCTTGGTGGTGTACATGTTGCCCATCTTTGCAGTTAATTTTTTTGGTGGTGTACGTGTTGCCCATCTTTGTAGTTAATTGTTTTGGTGGTGTACATGTTGCCCATATTTGATGTTAATTGTTTTGGTGGTGTACATGTTGCCCATATTTGTTGTTAATTGTTTTGGTGGTGTACATGTTGCCAATCTTTGTCGTTAATTGTTTTGGTGGTGTACATGTTGCCCATCTATGTCGTTAATTGTTTTGGTGGTGTACATGTTGCCCATCTTTATAGTTAATTGTTTTGATGGTGTGCGTGTTGCCCATCTTTGTCGTTAATTGTTTTGGTAGTGTACATGTTGCCCATCTTTGTAGTTAATTGTTTTGGTTGTGTGCGTGTTGCCGATCTTTATAGTTAATTGTTTTGATGGTGTGCGTGTTGCCCATCTTTGTAGTTAATTGTTTTGGTAGTGTACATGTTGCCCATCTTTGTAGTTAATTGTTTTGGTGGTGTGCGTGTTGCCCATCTTTATAGTTAATTGTTTTGGTGGTGTACGTGTTGCCCATCTTTGTAGTTAATTGTTTTGGTGGTGTACATGTTGCCCATCTTTGTAGTTAATTGTTTTGGTGGTGTACATTTTGCCCATCTTTGTAGTTAATTGTTTTGGTGGTGTACATGTTGCCGTTGTTTGTAGTTAATTGTCTTGGTGGTGTGCATGTTGCCCATCTTTGCAGTTAATTGTTTTGGTGGTGTACATGTTGCCGATACATGTTGCCGATCTTTGTATTGAATTGTTTTGGTGGTATACATGTTGCCCATCTTTGTAGTTAATTGTTTTGGTGGTGTACATGTTTCCCATCTTTGTAGTTAATTGTTTTGATGGTGTACATGTTGCCGATCTTTGTAGTTAATTGTTTTGGTGGTGTACATGTTGCCCATCTTTGTAGTTAATTGTTTTGGTGGTGTACATGTTGCCCATCCTTTTAGTTAATTGTTTTGGTGGTGAACATGTTGCCCATCTTTGTAGTTAATTGTTTTGGTGGTGTACATGTAACCCATCTTTGTAGTTAATTGTTTTGGAGGTATACATGTTGCTCATCGTTCTAGTTAATTGTTTTGGTGGTGTACATGTTTCCCATCTTTGTAGTTAAATGTTGTTTTGGAGGTGTACATGTTGCCGATACATGTTGCCGATCTTTGTATTGAATTGTTTTGGTGGTATACATGTTGCCCATCTTTGTAGTTAATTGTTTTGGTGGTGTACATGTTGCCCATCTTTGTATTTAATTGTTTTGGTGGTGTACATGTAACCCATCTTTGTAGTTAATTGTTTTGGTGGTGTACGTGTTGCCCATCTTTGTAGTTAATTGTTTTTGTGGTGTACGTGTTGCCCATCTTTGTAGTTAATTGTCTTGGTAGTGTACATGTTGCCCATATTTTTAGTTAATTGTTTTGGTGGTTGACATGTTGCCCATGTATGTAGTTAATTGTCTTGGAGGTGTGCATGTTGCCCATCTATGCAGTCAATTGTGTTGGTGGTGAACATGTTCCCCATCTTTGTAGTGAATTGTTTTGGTGGTGTACATGTAACCCATCTTTGTAGTTAATTGTTTTGGTTGTATGCATGTTTCCCATCTTTGTAGTTAATTGTTTTGGTGGTGTACATGTTGCCCATATTTGATGTTAATTGTTTTGGTGGTGTACATGTTGCCCATATTTGTTGTTAATTGTTTTGGTGGTGTACATGTTGCCAATCTTTGTCGTTAATTTTTTTGGTGGTGTACATGTTGCCCATGTATGTAGTTAATTGTCTTGGAGGTGTGCATGTTGCCCATCTATGCAGTCAATTGTGTTGGTGGTGAACATGTTTCCCATCTTTGTAGTGAATTGTTTTGGTGGTGTACATGTAACCCATCTTTGTAGTTAATTGTTTTGGTGGTATGCATGTTTCCCATCTTTGTAGTTAATTGTTTTGGTGGTGTACATGTTGCCCATATTTGATGTTAATTGTTTTGGTGGTGTACATGTTGCCCATATTTGTTGTTAATTGTTTTGGTGGTGTACATGTTGCCAATCTTTGTCGTTAATTGTTTTGGTGGTGTACATGTTGCCCATCTATGTCGTTAATTGTTTTGGTGGTGTACATGTTGCCCATCTTTATAGTTAATTGTTTTGATGGTGTGCGTGTTGCCCATCTTTGTAGTTAATTGCTTTGGTAGTGTATATGTTGCCCATCTTTGTAGTTAATTGTTTTGGAGGAGTACATGTTGCCCATCTTTGTAGTTAATTGTTTTGATGGTGTACATGTTGCCCATCTTTGTAGTTAATTGTTTTGGTGGTGTACATGTTGCCCATCTTTGTAGTTAATTGTTTTGGTGGTGTACATGTTGCCCATCTTTGTAGTTAATTGTTTTGGTGGTGTACAAGTTGCCCATCTTTGTAGTTAATTGTTTTGGTGGTGTACATGTTGCCCATCTTTGTAGTTAATTGTTTTGGTGGTGTACATGTTGCCCATCTTTGTAGTTAATTGTTTTGGTGGTGTACATGTTGCCCATCCTTTTAGTTAATTGTTTTGGTGGTGTACATGTTGCCCATCTTTGTAGTTAATTGTTTTGGTGGTGTACATGTTTCCCATCTTTGTAGTTAATTGTTTTGGAGGTATACATGTTGCTCATCGTTGTAGTTAATTGTTTTGATGGTGTACATGTTTCCCATCTTTGTAGTTAATTGTCTTGGTGGTGTGCATGTTGCTCATCTTTGTAGTTAATTGTTTTGATGGTGTACATGTTGCCGATCTTTGTATTAAATTGTTTTGGTGGTATACATGTTGCCCATATTTTTAGTTAATTGTTTTGGTGGTTGACATGTTGCCCTTGTATGTAGTTAATTGTCTTGGAGGTGTGCATGTTGCCCATCTATGCAGTCAATTGTGTTGGTGGTGAACATGTTCCCCATCTTTGTAGTGAATTGTTTTGGTGGTGTACATGTAACCCATCTTTGTAGTTAATTGTTTTGGTTGTATGCATGTTTCCCATCTTTGTAGTTAATTGTTTTGGTGGTGTACATGTTGCCCATATTTGATGTTAATTGTTTTGGTGGTGTACATGTTGCCCATATTTGTTGTTAATTGTTTTGGTGGTGTACATGTTGCCAATCTTTGTCGTTAATTGTTTTGGTGGTGTACATGTTGCCCATGTATGTAGTTAATTGTCTTGGAGGTGTGCATGTTGCCCATCTATGCAGTCAATTGTGTTGGTGGTGAACATGTTTCCCATCTTTGTAGTGAATTGTTTTGGTGGTGTACATGTAACCCATCTTTGTAGTTAATTGTTTTGGTGGTATGCATGTTTCCCATCTTTGTAGTTAATTGTTTTGGTGGTGTACATGTTGCCCATATTTGATGTTAATTGTTTTGGTGGTGTACATGTTGCCCATATTTGTTGTTAATTGTTTTGGTGGTGTACATGTTGCCAATCTTTGTCGTTAATTGTTTTGGTGGTGTACATGTTGCCCATCTATGTCGTTAATTGTTTTGGTGGTGTACATGTTGCCCATCTTTATAGTTAATTGTTTTGATGGTGTGCGTGTTGCCCATCTTTGTAGTTAATTGCTTTGGTAGTGTATATGTTGCCCATCTTTGTAGTTAATTGTTTTGGAGGAGTACATGTTGCCCATCTTTGTAGTTAATTGTTTTGATGGTGTACATGTTGCCCATCTTTGTAGTTAATTGTTTTGGTGGTGTACATGTTGCCCATCTTTGTAGTTAATTGTTTTGGTGGTGTACATGTTGCCCATCTTTGTAGTTAATTGTTTTGGTGGTGTACAAGTTGCCCATCTTTGTAGTTAATTGTTTTGGTGGTGTACATGTTGCCCATCTTTGTAGTTAATTGTTTTGGTGGTGTACATGTTGCCCATCTTTGTAGTTAATTGTTTTGGTGGTGTACATGTTGCCCATCCTTTTAGTTAATTGTTTTGGTGGTGTACATGTTGCCCATCTTTGTAGTTAATTGTTTTGGTGGTGTACATGTTTCCCATCTTTGTAGTTAATTGTTTTGGAGGTATACATGTTGCTCATCGTTGTAGTTAATTGTTTTGATGGTGTACATGTTTCCCATCTTTGTAGTTAATTGTCTTGGTGGTGTGCATGTTGCTCATCTTTGTAGTTAATTGTTTTGATGGTGTACATGTTGCCGATCTTTGTATTAAATTGTTTTGGTGGTATACATGTTGCCCATCTTTGTAGTTAATAGTTTTGGTGGTGTACATGTTGCCCATCTTTGTATTTAATTGTTTTGGTGGTGTACATGTAACCCATCTTTGTAGTTAATTGTTTTGGTGGTGTACGTGTTGCCCATCTTTGTAGTTAATTGTTTTGTGGTGTACGTGTTGCCCATCTTTGTAGTTAATTGTCTTGGTGGTGTACGTGTTGCCCATCTTTGTAGTTAATTGTCTTGGTGGTGTACATGTTGCCCATCTTTGCAGTTAATTGTTTTGGTGGTGTACGTGTTGCCCATCTTTGTAGTTAATTGTTTTGGTGGTATGCATGTTTCCCATATTTGTAGTTAATTGTTTTGGTAGTGTACATGTTGCCCATCTTTGTAGTTAATTGTTTTGGTAGTGTACATGTTGCCCATCTTTGTAGTTAATTGTTTTGGTGGTGTGCGTGTTGCCAATCTTTGTAGTTAATTGTTTTGGTGGTGTACATGTTGCCCATCTTTGTAGTTAATTGTTTTGGAGGAGTACATGTTGCCCATCTTTGTAGTTAATTGTTTTGGTGGTGTACATGTTGCCTATCTTTATAGTTAATTGTTTTGATGGTGTACATGTTGCCCATCTTTATAGTTAATTGTTTTGATGGTGTACATGTTGCCCATCTTTGTAGTTAATTGTTTTGGTGGTGTACATGTTTCTCATCTTTGTAGTTAATTGTTTTGGTGGTGTACATGTTGCCCATCTTTGTAGTTAATTGTTTTGGTGGTGTACATGTCGCCCATCTTTGTAGTTAATTGTTTTGGTGGTGTACATGTTGCCAATCTATATAGTTAATTGTTTTGGTGGTGTACCTGTTGCCCATCTTTGTAGTTAATTGCTTTGGTGGTGTACATGTTGCCCATCTTTGTAGTTAATTGTTTTGGAGGAGTAAATTTTGCCCATCTTTGTAGTTAATTGTTTTGGTGGTATACATGTTGCCCATCTTTGAAGTTAATTGTTTTGGTGGTGGGCATGTTGCCCATGTATGTAGTTAATTGTCTTGGTGGTGTGCATGTTGTCCATCTTTGCAGTCACTTGTTTTGGTGGTGTATATGTTTTCCATCTTTGTAGTTAATTGTTTTGGTGGTGTACATGGGGTCAATCTTTGTAGTTAATTGTTTTAGTGGTGTACATGTTGCCCATTTTTGTAGTTAATTGTTTTGGTGGTGTACATGTTGCCCATCTTTATAGTTAATTGTTTTGGTGGTGTACATGTTGCCCATCTTTATAGTTAATTGTTTTGGTGGTGTACGTGTTGCCTATCTTTGTAGTTAATTGTTTTGGTGGTGTACAGGGTGCCGATCTTTGTATTGAAATGTTTTGGTGGTGTACATGTTGCCCATCTTTATAGTTAATTGTTTTGGTGGTGTACGTGTTGCCCATCTTTGTAGTTAATTGTTTTGGTGGTGTACATGTTGCCCATCTTTTTAGTTAACTGTTTTGGTGGTGTACATGTTGCCCATCTTTGTAGTTAATTGTTTTGGTGGTGTACATGTTGCCCATCTTTGTAGTTAATTGTTTTGGTGGTGTACATTTTGCCCATCTTTGTAGTTAATTGTTTTGGTGGTGTACATGTTGCCGATGTTTGTAGTTAATTGTCTTGGTGGTGTGCATGTTGCCCATCTTTGTAGTTAATTGTTTTGATGGTATACATGTTGCCGATCTTTGTATTGAAATGTTTTGGTGGTATACATGTTGCCCATCTTTGTAGTTAATTGTTTTGGTGGTGTACATGTTGCCCATCTTTGTAGTTAATTGTTTTGATGGTGTACATGTTGCCCATCTTTGTAGTTAATTGTTTTGGTGGTATACTTGTTGCTCATCGTTGTAGTTAATTGTTTTGGTGGTGTACATGTTTCCCATCTTTGTAGTTAATTGTTGTTTTGGTGGTGTACGTGTTGCCGATACATGTTGCCGATATTTGTATTGAATTGTTTTGGTGGTATACATGTTGCCCATCTTTGTAGTTAATTGTTTTGGTGGTGTACATGTTGCCCATCTTTTTAGTTAATTGTTTTGGTGGTGTACATGTTGCCCATCTTTGTAGTTAATTGTTTTGGTGGTGTACATGTTGCCCATCTTTGTAGTTAATTGTCTTGGTGGTGTGCATGTTGCCCATCTTTGCAGTTAATTGTTTTGGTGGTGTACATGTTGCCGATACATGTTGCCGATCTTTGTATTGAATTGTTTTGGTGGTATACATGTTGCCCATCTTTGTAGTTAATTGTTTTGGTGGTGTAGATGTTGCCCATCTTTGTAGTTAATTGTTTTGATGGTGTACATGTTGCCCATCTTTGTAGTTAATTGTTTTGGTGGTGTACATGTTGCCCATCTTTGTAGTTAATTGTTTTGGAGGAGTACATGTTGCCCATCTTTGTAGTTAATTGTTTTGGTGGTGTACATGTTGCCTATCTTTATAGTTAATTGTTTTGATGGTGTACATGTTGCCCATCTTTGTAGTTAATTGTTTTGGTGGTGTGCGTGTTGCCCATCTTTATAGTTAATTGTTTTGATGGTGTACATGTTGCCCATCTTTGTAGTTAATTGTTTTGGTGGTGTACATGTTTCTCATCTTTGTAGTTAATTGTTTTGGTGGTGTACATGTTGCCCATCTTTGTAGTTAATTGTTTTGGTGGTGTACATGTTCCCAATCTATATAGTTAATTGTTTTGGTGGTGTACCTGTTGCCCATCTTTGTAGTTAATTGCTTTGGTGGTGTACATGTTGCCCATCTTTGTAGTTAATTGTTTTGGAGGAGTAAATTTTGCCCACTTTTTTTAGTTAATTGTTTTGGTGGTATACATGTTACCCATCTTTGAAGTTAATTGTTGTGGTGGTGTACGTGTTGCCCATTTTTGAAGTTAATTGTTTTGATGGTGGGCATGTTGCCCATGTATGTAGATAATTGTTTTGGTGGTGTACATGTTGCCCATTTTTGTAGTTAATTGTTTTGGTGGTGTACATGTTGCACATCTTTATAGTTAATTGTTTTGGTGGTGTACATGTTGCCCATCTTTATGGTTAATTGTTTTGGTGGTGTACGTGTTGCCTATCTTTGTAGTTAATTGTTTTGGTGGTGTACAGGGTGCCGATCTTTGTATTGAAATGTTTTGGTGGTGTACATGTTGCCCATCTTTATAGTTAATTGTTTTGGTGGTGTACGTGTTGCCCATCTTTGTTGTTAATTGTTTTGGTGGTGTACATGTTGCCCATCTTTTTAGTTAACTGTTTTGGTGGTGTACATGTTGCCCATCTTTGTAGTTAATTGTTTTGGTGGTGTACATGTTGCCCATCTTTGTAGTTAATTGTTTAGGTGGTGTACATTTTGCCCATCTTTGTAGTTAATTGTTTTGGTGGTGTACATGTTGCCGATGTTTGTAGTTAATTGTCTTGGTGGTGTGCATGTTGCCCATCTTTGTAGTTAATTGTTTTGATGGTGTACATGTTGCCGATCTTTGTATTGAAATGATTTGGTGGTATACATGTTGCCCATCTTTGTAGTTAATTGTTTTGGTGGTGTACATGTTGCCCATCTTTGTAGTTAATTGTTTTGATGGTGTACATGTTGCCCATCTTTGTAGTTAATTGTTTTGGTGGTATACTTGTTGCTCATCGTTGTAGTTAATTGTTTTGGTGGTGTACATGTTTCCCATCTTTGTAGTTAATTGTTGTTTTGGTGGTGTACGTGTTGCCGATACATGTTGCCGATATTTGTATTGAATTGTTTTGGTGGTATACATGTTGCCCATCTTTGTAGTTAATTGTTTTGGTGATGTACATGTTGCCCATCTTTTTAGTTAATTGTTTTGGTGGTGTACATGTTGCCCATCTTTGTAGTTAATTGTTTTGGTGGTGTACATGTTGCCCATCTTTGTAGTTAATTGTCTTGGTGGTGTGCATGTTGCCCATCTTTGCAGTTAATTGTTTTGGTGGTGTACATGTTGCCGATACATGTTGCCGATCTTTGTATTGAATTGTTTTGGTGGTATACATGTTGCCCATCTTTGTAGTTAATTGTTTTGGTGGTGTACATGTTGCCCATCTTTATAGTTAATTGTTTTGATGGTGTACATGTTGCCCATCTTTGTAGTTAATTGTTTTGGTGGTGTACATGTTGCCCATCTTTGTAGTTAATTGTTTTGGTGGTGTACATGTTGCTCATCCTTTTAGTTAATTGTTTTGGTGGTGTACATGTTGCCCATCTTTGTAGTTAATTGTTTTGGAGGTATAAATGTTGCTCATCGTTGTAGTTATTTGTTTTGATGGTGTACATGTTTCCCATCTTTGTAGTTAATTGTCTTGGTGGTGTGCATGTTGCCCATCTTTGTAGTTAATTGTTTTGATGGTGTACATGTTGCCGATTTTTGTATTGATTTGCTTTGGTGGTATGCATGTTGCCCATCTTTGTAGTTAATAGTTTTGGTGGTGTACATGTTGCCCATCTTTGTATTTAATTGTTTTGGTGGTGTACATGTAACCCATCTTTGTAGTTAATTGTTTTGGTGGTGTACATGTTGCCCATCTTTGTAGTTAATTGTTTTTGTGGTGTACGTGTTGCCCATCTTTGTAGTTAATTGTCTTGGTGGTGTACGTGTTGCCCATCTTTGTAGTTAATTGTCTTGGTGGTGTACATGTTGCCCATCTTTGCAGTTAATTTTTTTGGTGGTGTACGTGTTGCCCATCTTTGTAGTTAATTGTTTTGGTGGTATGCATGTTTCCCATATTTGTAGTTAATTGTTTTGGTAGTGTACATGTTGACCATATTTTTAGTTAATTGTTTTGGTGGTTGACATGTTGCCCATGTATGTAGTTAATTGTCTTGGAGGTGTGCATGTTGCCCATCTATGCAGTCAATTGTGTTGGTGGTGAACATGTTTCCCATCTTTGTAGTTAATTGTTTTGGTGGTGTACATGTAACCCATCTTTGTAGTTAATTGTTTTGGTGGTATGCATGTTTCCCATCTTTGTAGTTAATTGTTTTGGTGGTGTACATGTTGCCCATATTTGATGTTAATTGTTTTGGTGGTGTACATGTTGCCCATATTTGTTGTTAATTGTTTTGGTGGTGTACATGTTGCTAATCTTTGTCGTTAATTGTTTTGGTGGTGTACATGTTGCCCATCTATGTCGTTAATTGTTTTGGTGGTGTACATGTTGCCCATCTTTATAGTTAATTGTTTTGATGGTGTGCGTGTTGCCCATCTTTGTCGTTAATTGTTTTGGTAGTGTACATGTTGCCCATCTTTGTAGTTAATTGTTTTGGTTGTGTGCGTGTTGCCGATCTTTATAGTTAATTGTTTTGATGGTGTGCGTGTTGCCCATCTTTGTAGTTAATTGTTTTGGTAGTGTACATGTTGCCCATCTTTGTAGTTAATTGTTTTGGTTGTGTGCGTGTTGCCCATCTTTATAGTTAATTGTTTTGGTGGTGTACGTGTTGCCCATCTTTGTAGTTAATTGTTTTGGTGGTGTACATGTTGCCCATCTTTGTAGTTAATTGTTTTGGTGGTGTATATTTTGCCCATCTTTGTAGTTAATTGTTTTGGTGGTGTACATGTTGCCGATGTTTGTAGTTAATTGTCTTGGTGGTGTGCATGTTGCCCATCTTTGCAGTTAATTGTTTTGGTGGTGTACATGTTGCAGATACATGTTGCCGATCTTTGTATTGAATTGTTTTGGTGGTATACATGTTGCCCATCTTTGTAGTTAATTGTTTTGGTGGTGTACATGTTTCCCATCTTTGTAGTTAATTGTTTTGATGGTGTACATGTTGCCGATCTTTGTAGTTAATTGTTTTGGTGGTGTACATGTTGCCCATCTTTGTAGTTAATTGTTTTGGTGGTGTACATGTTGCCCATCCTTTTAGTTAATTGTTTTGGTGGTGAACATGTTGCCCATCTTTGTAGTTAATTGTTTTGGTGGTGTACATGTTGCCCATCTTTGTAGTTAATTGTTTTGGTGGTGTACATGTTGCCCATCCTTTTAGTTAATTGTTTTGGTGGTGAACATGTTGCCCATCTTTGTAGTTAATTGTTTTGGTGGTGTACATGTTTCCCATCTTTGTAGTTAATTGTTTTGGTGGTATACTTGTTGCTCATCGTTGTAGTTAATTGTTTTGGTGGTGTACATGTTTTCAATCTTTGTAGTTAATTGTTGTTTTGGTGGTGTACATGTTGCCGATACATGTTGCCGATCTTTGTAGTTAATTGTTTTGGAGGTATAAATGTTGCTCATCGTTGTAGTTATTTGTTTTGATGGTGTACATGTTTCCCATCTTTGTAGTTAATTGTCTTGGTGGTGTGCATGTTGCCCATCTTTGTAGTTAATTGTTTTGATGGTGTACATGTTGCCGATTTTTGTATTGATTTGCTTTGGTGGTATGCATGTTGCCCATCTTTGTAGTTAATAGTTTTGGTGGTGTACATGTTGCCCATCTTTGTATTTAATTGTTTTGGTGGTGTACATGTAACCCATCTTTGTAGTTAATTGTTTTGGTGGTGTACATGTTGCCCATCTTTGTAGTTAATTGTTTTTGTGGTGTACGTGTTGCCCATCTTTGTAGTTAATTGTCTTGGTGGTGTACGTGTTGCCCATCTTTGTAGTTAATTGTCTTGGTGGTGTACATGTTGCCCATCTTTGCAGTTAATTTTTTTGGTGGTGTACGTGTTGCCCATCTTTGTAGTTAATTGTTTTGGTGGTATGCATGTTTCCCATATTTGTAGTTAATTGTTTTGGTAGTGTACATGTTGACCATATTTTTAGTTAATTGTTTTGGTGGTTGACATGTTGCCCATGTATGTAGTTAATTGTCTTGGAGGTGTGCATGTTGCCCATCTATGCAGTCAATTGTGTTGGTGGTGAACATGTTTCCCATCTTTGTAGTTAATTGTTTTGGTGGTGTACATGTAACCCATCTTTGTAGTTAATTGTTTTGGTGGTATGCATGTTTCCCATCTTTGTAGTTAATTGTTTTGGTGGTGTACATGTTGCCCATATTTGATGTTAATTGTTTTGGTGGTGTACATGTTGCCCATATTTGTTGTTAATTGTTTTGGTGGTGTACATGTTGCTAATCTTTGTCGTTAATTGTTTTGGTGGTGTACATGTTGCCCATCTATGTCGTTAATTGTTTTGGTGGTGTACATGTTGCCCATCTTTATAGTTAATTGTTTTGATGGTGTGCGTGTTGCCCATCTTTGTCGTTAATTGTTTTGGTAGTGTACATGTTGCCCATCTTTGTAGTTAATTGTTTTGGTTGTGTGCGTGTTGCCGATCTTTATAGTTAATTGTTTTGATGGTGTGCGTGTTGCCCATCTTTGTAGTTAATTGTTTTGGTAGTGTACATGTTGCCCATCTTTGTAGTTAATTGTTTTGGTTGTGTGCGTGTTGCCCATCTTTATAGTTAATTGTTTTGGTGGTGTACGTGTTGCCCATCTTTGTAGTTAATTGTTTTGGTGGTGTACATGTTGCCCATCTTTGTAGTTAATTGTTTTGGTGGTGTATATTTTGCCCATCTTTGTAGTTAATTGTTTTGGTGGTGTACATGTTGCCGATGTTTGTAGTTAATTGTCTTGGTGGTGTGCATGTTGCCCATCTTTACAGTTAATTGTTTTGGTGGTGTACATGTTGCAGATACATGTTGCCGATCTTTGTATTGAATTGTTTTGGTGGTATACATGTTGCCCATCTTTGTAGTTAATTGTTTTGGTGGTGTACATGTTTCCCATCTTTGTAGTTAATTGTTTTGATGGTGTACATGTTGCCGATCTTTGTAGTTAATTGTTTTGGTGGTGTACATGTTGCCCATCTTTGTAGTTAATTGTTTTGGTGGTGTACATGTTGCCCATCCTTTTAGTTAATTGTTTTGGTGGTGAACATGTTGCCCATCTTTGTAGTTAATTGTTTTGGTGGTGTACATGTTGCCCATCTTTGTAGTTAATTGTTTTGGTGGTGTACATGTTGCCCATCCTTTTAGTTAATTGTTTTGGTGGTGAACATGTTGCCCATCTTTGTAGTTAATTGTTTTGGTGGTGTACATGTTTCCCATCTTTGTAGTTAATTGTTTTGGTGGTATACTTGTTGCTCATCGTTGTAGTTAATTGTTTTGGTGGTGTACATGTTTTCAATCTTTGTAGTTAATTGTTGTTTTGGTGGTGTACATGTTGCCGATACATGTTGCCGATCTTTGTATTGAATTGTTTTGGTGGTATACATGTTGCCCATCTTTGTAGTTAATTGTTTTGGTGGTGTACATGTTGCCCATCTTTGTATTTAATTGTTTTGGTGGTGTACATGTAACCCATCTTTGTAGTTAATTGTTTTGGTGGTGTACGTGTTGCCCATCTTTGTAGTTAATTGTTTTTGTGGTGTACGTGTTGCCCATCTTTGTAGTTAATTGTCTTGGTGGTGTACGTGTTGCCCATCTTTGTAGTTAATTGTCTTGGTGGTGTACATGTTGCCCATCTTTGCAGTTAATTGTTTTGGTGGTGTACGTGTTGCCCATCTTTGTAGTTAATTGTTTTGGTGGTATGCATGTTTCCCATATTTGTAGTTAATTGTTTTGGTAGTGTACATGTTGCCCATATTTTTAGTTAATTGTTTTGGTGGTTGACATGTTGCCCATGTATGTAGTTAATTGTCTTGGAGGTGTGCATGTTGCCCATCTATGCAGTCAATTGTGTTGGTGGTGAACATGTTTCCAATCTTTGTAGTGAATTGTTTTGGTGGTGTACATGTAACCCATCTTTGTAGTTAATTGTTTTGGTTGTATGCATGTTTCCCATCTTTGTAGTTAATTGTTTTGGTGGTGTACATGTTGCCCATATTTGATGTTAATTGTTTTGGTGGTGTACATGTTGCCCATATTTGTTGTTAATTGTTTTGGTGGTGTACATGTTGTCAATCTTTGTCGTTAATTGTTTTGGTGGTGTACATGTTGCCCATGTATGTAGTTAATTGTCTTGGAGGTGTGCATGTTGCCCATCTATGCAGTCAATTGTGTTGGTGGTGAACATGTTTCCCATCTTTGTAGTGAATTGTTTTGGTGGTGTACATGTAACCCATCTTTGTAGTTAATTGTTTTGGTGGTATGCATGTTTCCCATCTTTGTAGTTAATTGTTTTGGTGGTGTACATGTTGCCCATATTTGATGTTAATTGTTTTGGTGGTGTACATGTTGCCCATATTTGTTGTTAATTGTTTTGGTGGTGTACATGTTGCCAATCTTTGTCGTTAATTGTTTTGGTGGTGTACATGTTGCCCATCTATGTCGTTAATTGTTTTGGTGGTGTACATGTTGCCCATCTTTATAGTTAATTGTTTTGATGGTGTGCGTGTTGCCCATCTTTGTAGTTAATTGCTTTGGTAGTGTATATGTTGCCCATCTTTGTAGTTAATTGTTTTGGTGGTGTGCGTGTTGCCAATCTTTGTAGTTAATTGTTTTGGTGGTGTACATGTTGCCCATCTTTGTAGTTAATTGTTTTGGAGGAGTACATGTTGCCCATCTTTGTAGTTAATTGTTTTGGTGGTGTACATGTTGCCTATCTTTATAGTTAATTGTTTTGATGGTGTACATGTTGCCCATCTTTGTAGTTAATTGTTTTGGTGGTGTGCGTGTTGCCCATCTTTATAGTTAATTGGTTTGATGGTGTACATGTTGCCCATCTTTGTAGTTAATTGTTTTGGTGGTGTACATGTTTCCCATCTTTGTAGTTAATTGTTTTGGTGGTGTACATGTTGCCCATCTTTGTAGTTAATTGTTTTGGTGGTGTACAAGTTGCCCATCTTTGTAGTTAATTGTTTTGGTGGTGTACATGTTGCCAATCTATATAGTTAATTGTTTTGGTGGTGTACCTGTTGCCCATCTTTGTAGTTAATTGCTTTGGTGGTGTACATGTTGCCCATCTTTGTAGTTAATTGTTTTGGAGGAGTACATTTTGCCCATCTTTGTAGTTAATTGTTTTGGTGGTGTACATGTTGCCCATCTTTGAAGTTAATTGTTGTGGTGGTGTACGTGTTGCCCATTTTTGAAGTTAATTGTTTTGGTGGTGGGCATGTTGCCCATGTATGTAGTTAATTGTCTTGGTGGTGTGCATGTTGTCCATCTTTGCAGTCACTTGTGTTGGTGGTGTACATGTTTCCCATCTTTGTAGTTAATTGTTTTGGTGGGGTACATGGGGTCAATCTTTGTAGTTAATTGTTTTGGTGGTGTACATGTTGCCCATTTTTGTAGTTAATTGTTTTGGTGGTGTACATGTTGCCCATCTTTATAGTTAATTGTTTTGGTGGTGTACATGTTGCCCATCTTTATAGTTAATTGTTTTGGTGGTGTACGTGTTGCCTATCTTTGTAGTTAATTGTTTTGGTGGTGTACAGGGTGCCGATCTTTGTATTGAAATGTTTTGGTGGTATACATGTTGCCCATCTTTGTAGTTAATTGTTTTGGTGGTGTACATGTTGCCCATCTTTGTAGTTAATTTTGTTGATGGTGTACATGTTGCCCATCTTTGTAGTTAATTGTTTTGGTGGTGTACATGTTGCCCATCTTTGTAGTTAATTGTTTTGGTGGTGTACATTTTGCCCATCTTTTTAGTTAATTGTTTTGGTGGTGTACATGTTGCCCATCTTTTTAGTTAATTGTTTTGGTGGTGTACATGTTGCCCATCTTTGTAGTTAATTGTTTTGGTGGTGTACATTTTGCCCATCTTTGTAGTTAATTGTTTTGGTGGTGTACATGTTGCCGATGTTTGTAGTTAATTGTCTTGGTGGTGTGCATGTTGCCCATCTTTGTAGTTAATTGTTTTGATGGTGTACATGTTGCCGATCTTTGTATTGAATTGTTTTGGTGGTATACATGTTGCCCATCTTTGTAGTTAATTGTTTTGGTGGTGTACATGTTGCCCATCTTTGTAGTTAATTGTTTTGATGGTGTACATGTTGCCCATCTTTGTAGTTAATTGTTTTGGTGGTGTACATGTTGCCCATCTTTGTAGTTAATTGTTTTGGTGGTGTACATGTTGCCCATCTTTGTAGTTAATTGTTTTGATGGTGTACATGTTGCCCATCTTTGTAGTTAATTGTTTTGGTGGTGTACATGTTGCCCATCTTTGTAGTTAATTGTTTTGGTGGTGTACATGTTGCCCATCCTTTTAGTTAATTGTTTTGGTGGTATACATGTTGCCCATCTTTGTAGTTAATTGTTTTGGTGGTGTACATGTTGCCCATCTTTGTAGTTAACTGTTTTGGTGGTATATATGTTGCCCATCTTTGTAGTTAATTGTTTTGGTGGTGTATATGTTGCCCATCTTTGTAGTTAATTGTTTTGGTGGTGTACATGTTGCCCATCTTTGTAGTTAATTGTTTTGGTGGTGTACATGTTTCCCATCTTTGTTGTTAATTGTCTTGGTGGTGTACATGTTTCCCATCTTTGTAGTTAATTGTTGTTTTGGTGGTGTACATGTTGCCGATACATGTTTCCGATCTTTGTATTGAATTGTTTTGGTGGTAAACATGTTGCCCATCTTTGTAGTTAATTGTTTTGGTGGTGTACATGTTGCCCATTTTTGTAGTTAATTGTTTTGGTGGTGTAAATTTTGCCCATCTTTGTAGTTAATTGTTTTGGTGGTGTACATGTTGCCCATCTTTGTAGTTAATTGTTTTGGTGGTGTAAATTTTGCCCATCTTTGTAGTTAATTGTTTTGGTGGTGTACATGTTGCCGATGTTTGTAGTTAATTGTCTTGGTGGTATGCATGTTGCCCATCTTTGTAGTTAATTGTTTTGGTGGTGTACATGTTGCCCATCTTTGTAGTTAATTGTTTTGATGGTGTACATGTTGCCCATCTTTGTAGTTAATTGTTTTGGTGGTGTACATGTTGCCCATCTTTGTAGTTAATTGTTTTGGTTGTGTACATGTTTCCCATCTTTGTAGTTAATTGTTTTGTAGGTGTACATGTTGCTCATCGTTGTAGTTAATTGTTTTGGTGGTGTACATGTTGCTCATCTTTGTAGTTAATTGTTTTGGTGGTGTACATGTTGCTCATCTTTGTAGTTAATTGTTTTGGTGGTGTACATGTTGCTCATCTTTGTAGTTAATTGTTTTGGTGGTGTACATGTTGCCCATCTTTGTAGTTAATTGTTGTTTTGGTGGTGTACATGTTGCTCATCTTTGTAGTTAATTGTTTTGGTGGTGTACATGTTTCCCATCTTTGTAGTTAATTGTTTTGGAGGTATACTTGTTGCTCATCGTTGTAGTTAATTGTTTTGGTGGTGTACATGTTGCCCATCTTTGTAGTTAATTGTTTTGGTGGTGTACATGTTTCCCATCTTTGTAGTTAATTGTTGTTTTGGTGGTGTACATGTTGCCCATACATGTTTCCGATCTTTGCATTGAATTGTTTTGGTGGTATACATGTTGCCCATCTTTGTAGTTAATAGTTTTGGTGGTGTACATGTTGCCCATCTTTGTATTTAATTGTTTTGGTGGTGTATATGTAACCCATCTTTGTAGTTAATTGTTTTGGTGGTGTACGTGTTGCCCATCTTTGTAGTTAATTGTTTTTGTGGTGTACGTGTTGCCCATCTTTATAGTTAATTGTCTTGGTGGTGTACGTGTTGCCCATCTTTGTAGTTAATTGTCTTGGTGGTGTACATGTTGCCCATCTTTGCAGTTAATTGTTTTGGTGGTGTACGTGTTGCCCATCTTTGTAGTTAATTGTTTTGGTGGTATGCATGTTTCCCATATTTGTAGTTAATTGTTTTGGTAGTGTACATGTTGCCCATATTTTTAGTTAATTGTTTTGGTGGTTGACATGTTGCCCATGTATATAGTTAATTGTCTTGGAGGTGTGCATATTGCCCATCTATGCAGTCAATTGTGTTGGTGGTGAACATGTTTCCCATCTTTGTAGTGAATTGTTTTGGTGGTGTACATGTAACCCATCTTTGTAGTTAATTGTTTTGGTGGTATGCATGTCTCCCATCTTTGTATTTAATAGTTTTGGTGGTGTACATGTTGCCCATATTTGATGTTAATTGTTTTGGTGGTGTACATGTTGCCCATCTTTATAGTTAATTGTTTTGGTGGTGTACGTGTTGCCTATCTTTGTAGTTAATTGTTTTGGTGGTGTACAGGGTGCCGATCTTTGTATTGAAATGTTTTGGTGGTATACATGTTGCCCATCCTTTTAGTTAATTGTTTTGGTGGTGTACATGTTGCCCATCTTTGTAGTTAATTGTTTTGGTGGTGTACATGTTTCCCATCTTTGTAGTTAATTGTTTTGGTGGTGTACGTGTTGCCCATCTTTGTAGTTAATTGTTTTGGTGGTATACTTGTTGCTCATCGTTGTAGTTAATTGTTTTGGTGGTGTACGTGTTTCCCATCTTTGTAGTTAATTGTTGTTTTGGAGGTGTACATGTTGCCGATACATGTTGCCGATCTTTGTATTGAATTGTTTTGGTGGTATACATGTTGCCCATCTTTGTAGTTAATTGTTTTGGTGGTGTACATGTTGCCCATCTTTGTAGTTAATTGTTTTGGTGGTATACTTGTTGCTCATCGTTGTAGTTAATTGTTTTGGTGGTGTACGTGTTTCCCATCTTTGTAGTTAATTGTTGTTTTGGAGGTGTACATGTTGCCGATACATGTTGCCGATCTTTGTATTGAATTGTTTTGGTGGTATACATGTTGCCCATCTTTGTAGTTAATTGTTTTGGTGGTGTACATGTTGCCCATCTTTTTAGTTAATTGTTTTGGTGGTGTATATGTTGCCCATCTTTGTAGTTAATTGTTTTGGTGGTGTACATGTTGCCCATCTTTGTAGTTAATTGTTTTGGTGGTGTACATGTTGCCCATCTTTGTAGTTAATTGTTTTGGTGGTGTACATGTTGCCCATCCTTTTAGTTAATTGTTTTGGTGGTGAACATGTTGCCCATCTTTGTAGTTAATTGTTTTGGTGGTGTACATGTTGCCCATCTTTGTAGTTAATTGTTTTGGTGGTGTACATGTTGCCCATCCTTTTAGTTAATTGTTTTGGTGGTGAACATGTTGCCCATCTTTGTAGTTAATTGTTTTGGTGGTGTACATGTTTCCCATCTTTGTAGTTAATTGTTTTGGTGGTATACTTGTTGCTCATCGTTGTAGTTAATTGTTTTGGTGGTGTACATGTTTTCAATCTTTGTAGTTAATTGTTGTTTTGGTGGTGTACATGTTGCCGATACATGTTGCCGATCTTTGTATTGAATTGTTTTGGTGGTATACATGTTGCCCATCTTTGTAGTTAATTGTTTTGGTGGTGTACATGTTGCCCATCTTTGTATTTAATTGTTTTGGTGGTGTACGTGTTGCCCATCTTTGTAGTTAATTGTTTTTGTGGTGTACGTGTTGCCCATCTTTGTAGTTAATTGTCTTGGTGGTGTACGTGTTGCCCATCTTTGTAGTTAATTGTCTTGGTGGTGTACATGTTGCCCATCTTTGCAGTTAATTGTTTTGGTGGTGTACGTGTTGCCCATCTTTGTAGTTAATTGTTTTGGTGGTATGCATGTTTCCCATATTTGTAGTTAATTGTTTTGGTAGTGTACATGTTGCCCATATTTTTAGTTAATTGTTTTGGTGGTTGACATGTTGCCCATGTATGTAGTTAATTGTCTTGGAGGTGTGCATGTTGCCCATCTATGCAGTCAATTGTGTTGGTGGTGAACATGTTTCCAATCTTTGTAGTGAATTGTTTTGGTGGTGTACATGTAACCCATCTTTGTAGTTAATTGTTTTGGTTGTATGCATGTTTCCCATCTTTGTAGTTAATTGTTTTGGTGGTGTACATGTTGCCCATATTTGATGTTAATTGTTTTGGTGGTGTACATGTTGCCCATATTTGTTGTTAATTGTTTTGGTGGTGTACATGTTGTCAATCTTTGTCGTTAATTGTTTTGGTGGTGTACATGTTGCCCATGTATGTAGTTAATTGTCTTGGAGGTGTGCATGTTGCCCATCTATGCAGTCAATTGTGTTGGTGGTGAACATGTTTCCCATCTTTGTAGTGAATTGTTTTGGTGGTGTACATGTAACCCATCTTTGTAGTTAATTGTTTTGGTGGTATGCATGTTTCCCATCTTTGTAGTTAATTGTTTTGGTGGTGTACATGTTGCCCATATTTGATGTTAATTGTTTTGGTGGTGTACATGTTGCCCATATTTGTTGTTAATTGTTTTGGTGGTGTACATGTTGCCAATCTTTGTCGTTAATTGTTTTGGTGGTGTACATGTTGCCCATCTATGTCGTTAATTGTTTTGGTGGTGTACATGTTGCCCATCTTTATAGTTAATTGTTTTGATGGTGTGCGTGTTGCCCATCTTTGTAGTTAATTGCTTTGGTAGTGTATATGTTGCCCATCTTTGTAGTTAATTGTTTTGGTGGTGTGCGTGTTGCCAATCTTTGTAGTTAATTGTTTTGGTGGTGTACATGTTGCCCATCTTTGTAGTTAATTGTTTTGGAGGAGTACATGTTGCCCATCTTTGTAGTTAATTGTTTTGGTGGTGTACATGTTGCCTATCTTTATAGTTAATTGTTTTGATGGTGTACATGTTGCCCATCTTTGTAGTTAATTGTTTTGGTGGTGTGCGTGTTGCCCATCTTTATAGTTAATTGGTTTGATGGTGTACATGTTGCCCATCTTTGTAGTTAATTGTTTTGGTGGTGTACATGTTTCCCATCTTTGTAGTTAATTGTTTTGGTGGTGTACATGTTGCCCATCTTTGTAGTTAATTGTTTTGGTGGTGTACAAGTTGCCCATCTTTGTAGTTAATTGTTTTGGTGGTGTACATGTTGCCAATCTATATAGTTAATTGTTTTGGTGGTGTACCTGTTGCCCATCTTTGTAGTTAATTGCTTTGGTGGTGTACATGTTGCCCATCTTTGTAGTTAATTGTTTTGGAGGAGTACATTTTGCCCATCTTTGTAGTTAATTGTTTTGGTGGTGTACATGTTGCCCATCTTTGAAGTTAATTGTTGTGGTGGTGTACGTGTTGCCCATTTTTGAAGTTAATTGTTTTGGTGGTGGGCATGTTGCCCATGTATGTAGTTAATTGTCTTGGTGGTGTGCATGTTGTCCATCTTTGCAGTCACTTGTGTTGGTGGTGTACATGTTTCCCATCTTTGTAGTTAATTGTTTTGGTGGTGTACATGGGGTCAATCTTTGTAGTTAATTGTTTTGGTGGTGTACATGTTGCCCATTTTTGTAGTTAATTGTTTTGGTGGTGTACATGTTGCCCATCTTTATAGTTAATTGTTTTGGTGGTGTACATGTTGCCCATCTTTATAGTTAATTGTTTTGGTGGTGTACGTGTTGCCTATCTTTGTAGTTAATTGTTTTGGTGGTGTACAGGGTGCCGATCTTTGTATTGAAATGTTTTGGTGGTATACATGTTGCCCATCTTTGTAGTTAATTGTTTTGGTGGTGTACATGTTGCCCATCTTTGTAGTTAATTTTGTTGATGGTGTACATGTTGCCCATCTTTGTAGTTAATTGTTTTGGTGGTGTACATGTTGCCCATCTTTGTAGTTAATTGTTTTGGTGGTGTACATTTTGCCCATCTTTTTAGTTAATTGTTTTGGTGGTGTACATGTTGCCCATCTTTTTAGTTAATTGTTTTGGTGGTGTACATGTTGCCCATCTTTGTAGTTAATTGTTTTGGTGGTGTACATTTTGCCCATCTTTGTAGTTAATTGTTTTGGTGGTGTACATGTTGCCGATGTTTGTAGTTAATTGTCTTGGTGGTGTGCATGTTGCCCATCTTTGTAGTTAATTGTTTTGATGGTGTACATGTTGCCGATCTTTGTATTGAATTGTTTTGGTGGTATACATGTTGCCCATCTTTGTAGTTAATTGTTTTGGTGGTGTACATGTTGCCCATCTTTGTAGTTAATTGTTTTGATGGTGTACATGTTGCCCATCTTTGTAGTTAATTGTTTTGGTGGTGTACATGTTGCCCATCTTTGTAGTTAATTGTTTTGGTGGTGTACATGTTGCCCATCTTTGTAGTTAATTGTTTTGATGGTGTACATGTTGCCCATCTTTGTAGTTAATTGTTTTGGTGGTGTACATGTTGCCCATCTTTGTAGTTAATTGTTTTGGTGGTGTACATGTTGCCCATCCTTTTAGTTAATTGTTTTGGTGGTATACATGTTGCCCATCTTTGTAGTTAATTGTTTTGGTGGTGTACATGTTGCCCATCTTTGTAGTTAATTGTTTTGATGGTGTACATGTTGCCCATCTTTGTAGTTAATTGTTTTGGTGGTGTACATGTTGCCCATCTTTGTAGTTAACTGTTTTGGTGGTATATATGTTGCCCATCTTTGTAGTTAATTGTTTTGGTGGTGTATATGTTGCCCATCTTTGTAGTTAATTGTTTTGGTGGTGTACATGTTGCCCATCTTTGTAGTTAATTGTTTTGGTGGTGTACATGTTTCCCATCTTTGTTGTTAATTGTCTTGGTGGTGTACATGTTTCCCATCTTTGTAGTTAATTGTTGTTTTGGTGGTGTACATGTTGCCGATACATGTTTCCGATCTTTGTATTGAATTGTTTTGGTGGTAAACATGTTGCCCATCTTTGTAGTTAATTGTTTTGGTGGTGTACATGTTGCCCATTTTTGTAGTTAATTGTTTTGGTGGTGTAAATTTTGCCCATCTTTGTAGTTAATTGTTTTGGTGGTGTACATGTTGCCCATCTTTGTAGTTAATTGTTTTGGTGGTGTAAATTTTGCCCATCTTTGTAGTTAATTGTTTTGGTGGTGTACATGTTGCCGATGTTTGTAGTTAATTGTCTTGGTGGTGTGCATGTTGCCCATCTTTGCAGTTAATTGTTTTGGTGGTGTACATGTTGCCGATACATGTTGCCGATCTTTGTATTGAATTGTTTTGGTGGTATGCATGTTGCCCATCTTTGTAGTTAATTGTTTTGGTGGTGTACATGTTGCCCATCTTTGTAGTTAATTGTTTTGATGGTGTACATGTTGCCCATCTTTGTAGTTAATTGTTTTGGTGGTGTACATGTTGCCCATCTTTGTAGTTAATTGTTTTGGTTGTGTACATGTTTCCCATCTTTGTAGTTAATTGTTTTGTAGGTGTACATGTTGCTCATCGTTGTAGTTAATTGTTTTGGTGGTGTACATGTTGCTCATCTTTGTAGTTAATTGTTTTGGTGGTGTACATGTTGCTCATCTTTGTAGTTAATTGTTTTGGTGGTGTACATGTTGCTCATCTTTGTAGTTAATTGTTTTGGTGGTGTACATGTTGCCCATCTTTGTAGTTAATTGTTGTTTTGGTGGTGTACATGTTGCTCATCTTTGTAGTTAATTGTTTTGGTGGTGTACATGTTTCCCATCTTTGTAGTTAATTGTTTTGGAGGTATACTTGTTGCTCATCGTTGTAGTTAATTGTTTTGGTGGTGTACATGTTGCCCATCTTTGTAGTTAATTGTTTTGGTGGTGTACATGTTTCCCATCTTTGTAGTTAATTGTTGTTTTGGTGGTGTACATGTTGCCCATACATGTTTCCGATCTTTGCATTGAATTGTTTTGGTGGTATACATGTTGCCCATCTTTGTAGTTAATAGTTTTGGTGGTGTACATGTTGCCCATCTTTGTATTTAATTGTTTTGGTGGTGTATATGTAACCCATCTTTGTAGTTAATTGTTTTGGTGGTGTACGTGTTGCCCATCTTTGTAGTTAATTGTTTTTGTGGTGTACGTGTTGCCCATCTTTATAGTTAATTGTCTTGGTGGTGTACGTGTTGCCCATCTTTGTAGTTAATTGTCTTGGTGGTGTACATGTTGCCCATCTTTGCAGTTAATTGTTTTGGTGGTGTACGTGTTGCCCATCTTTGTAGTTAATTGTTTTGGTGGTATGCATGTTTCCCATATTTGTAGTTAATTGTTTTGGTAGTGTACATGTTGCCCATATTTTTAGTTAATTGTTTTGGTGGTTGACATGTTGCCCATGTATATAGTTAATTGTCTTGGAGGTGTGCATATTGCCCATCTATGCAGTCAATTGTGTTGGTGGTGAACATGTTTCCCATCTTTGTAGTGAATTGTTTTGGTGGTGTACATGTAACCCATCTTTGTAGTTAATTGTTTTGGTGGTATGCATGTCTCCCATCTTTGTATTTAATAGTTTTGGTGGTGTACATGTTGCCCATATTTGATGTTAATTGTTTTGGTGGTGTACATGTTGCCCATCTTTATAGTTAATTGTTTTGGTGGTGTACGTGTTGCCTATCTTTGTAGTTAATTGTTTTGGTGGTGTACAGGGTGCCGATCTTTGTATTGAAATGTTTTGGTGGTATACATGTTGCCCATCCTTTTAGTTAATTGTTTTGGTGGTGTACATGTTGCCCATCTTTGTAGTTAATTGTTTTGGTGGTGTACATGTTTCCCATCTTTGTAGTTAATTGTTTTGGTGGTGTACGTGTTGCCCATCTTTGTAGTTAATTGTTTTGGTGGTATACTTGTTGCTCATCGTTGTAGTTAATTGTTTTGGTGGTGTACGTGTTTCCCATCTTTGTAGTTAATTGTTGTTTTGGAGGTGTACATGTTGCCGATACATGTTGCCGATCTTTGTATTGAATTGTTTTGGTGGTATACATGTTGCCCATCTTTGTAGTTAATTGTTTTGGTGGTGTACATGTTGCCCATCTTTGTAGTTAATTGTTTTGGTGGTATACTTGTTGCTCATCGTTGTAGTTAATTGTTTTGGTGGTGTACGTGTTTCCCATCTTTGTAGTTAATTGTTGTTTTGGAGGTGTACATGTTGCCGATACATGTTGCCGATCTTTGTATTGAATTGTTTTGGTGGTATACATGTTGCCCATCTTTGTAGTTAATTGTTTTGGTGGTGTACATGTTGCCCATCTTTTTAGTTAATTGTTTTGGTGGTGTATATGTTGCCCATCTTTGTAGTTAATTGTTTTGGTGGTGTACATGTTGCCCATCTTTGTAGTTAATTGTTTTGGTGGTGTACATTTTGCCCATCTTTGTAGTTAATTGTTTTGGTGGTGTACATGTTGCCGATGTTTGTAGTTAATTGTCTTGGTGGTGTGCATGTTGCCCATCTTTGTAGTTAATTGTTTTGATGGTGTACATGTTGCCGATCTTTGTATTGAATTGTTTTGGTGGTATACATGTTGCCCATCTTTGTAGTTAATTGTTTTGGTGGTGTACATGTTGCCCATCTTTGTAGTTAATTGTTTTGATGGTGTACATGTTGCCCATCTTTGTAGTTAATTGTTTTGGTGGTGTACATGTTGCCCATCTTTGTAGTTAATTGTTTTGGTGGTGTACATGTTGCCCATCTTTGTAGTTAATTGTTTTGATGGTGTACATGTTGCCCATCTTTGTAGTTAATTGTTTTGGTGGTGTACATGTTGCCCATCTTTGTAGTTAATTGTTTTGGTGGTGTACATGTTGCCCATCATTTTAGTTAATTGTTTTGGTGGTATACATGTTGCCCATCTTTGTAGTTAATTGTTTTGGTGGTGTACATGTTGCCCATCTTTGTAGTTAATTGTTTTGATGGTGTACATGTTGCCCATCTTTGTAGTTAATTGTTTTGGTGGTGTACATGTTGCCCATCTTTGTAGTTAACTGTTTTGGTGGTATATATGTTGCCCATCTTTGTAGTTAATTGTTTTGGTGGTGTATATGTTGCCCATCTTTGTAGTTAATTGTTTTGGTGGTGTACATGTTGCCCATCTTTGTAGTTAATTGTTTTGGTGGTGTACATGTTTCCCATCTTTGTTGTTAATTGTCTTGGTGGTGTACATGTTTCCCATCTTTGTAGTTAATTGTTGTTTTGGTGGTGTACATGTTGCCGATACATGTTTCCGATCTTTGTATTGAATTGTTTTGGTGGTAAACATGTTGCCCATCTTTGTAGTTAATTGTTTTGGTGGTGTACATGTTGCCCATTTTTGTAGTTAATTGTTTTGGTGGTGTAAATTTTGCCCATCTTTGTAGTTAATTGTTTTGGTGGTGTACATGTTGCCCATCTTTGTAGTTAATTGTTTTGGTGGTGTAAATTTTTCCCATCTTTGTAGTTAATTGTTTTGGTGGTGTACATGTTGCCGATGTTTGTAGTTAATTGTCTTGGTGGTGTGCATGTTGCCCATCTTTGCAGTTAATTGTTTTGGTGGTGTACATGTTGCCGATACATGTTGCCGATCTTTGTATTGAATTGTTTTGGTGGTATGCATGTTGCCCATCTTTGTAGTTAATTGTTTTGGTGGTGTACATGTTGCCCATCTTTGTAGTTAATTGTTTTGATGGTGTACATGTTGCCCATCTTTGTAGTTAATTGTTTTGGTGGTGTACATGTTGCCCATCTTTGTAGTTAATTGTTTTGATGGTGTACATGTTGCCCATCTTTGTAGTTAATTGTTTTGGTGGTGTACATGTTGCCCATCTTTGTAGTTAATTGTTTTGGTTGTGTACATGTTTCCCATCTTTGTAGTTAATTGTTTTGTAGGTGTACATGTTGCTCATCGTTGTAGTTAATTGTTTTGGTGGTGTACATGTTGCTCATCTTTGTAGTTAATTGTTTTGGTGGTGTACATGTTGCTCATCTTTGTAGTTAATTGTTTTGGTGGTGTACATGTTGCTCATCTTTGTAGTTAATTGTTTTGGTGGTGTACATGTTGCCCATCTTTGTAGTTAATTGTTGTTTTGGTGGTGTACATGTTGCTCATCTTTGTAGTTAATTGTTTTGGTGGTGTACATGTTTCCCATCTTTGTAGTTAATTGTTTTGGAGGTATACTTGTTGCTCATCGTTGTAGTTAATTGTTTTGGTGGTGTACATGTTGCCCATCTTTGTAGTTAATTGTTTTGGTGGTGTACATGTTTCCCATCTTTGTAGTTAATTGTTGTTTTGGTGGTGTACATGTTGCCCATACATGTTTCCGATCTTTGCATTGAATTGTTTTGGTGGTATACATGTTGCCCATCTTTGTAGTTAATAGTTTTGGTGGTGTACATGTTGCCCATCTTTGTATTTAATTGTTTTGGTGGTGTATATGTAACCCATCTTTGTAGTTAATTGTTTTGGTGGTGTACGTGTTGCCCATCTTTGTAGTTAATTGTTTTTGTGGTGTACGTGTTGCCCATCTTTATAGTTAATTGTCTTGGTGGTGTACGTGTTGCCCATCTTTGTAGTTAATTGTCTTGGTGGTGTACATTTTGCCCATCTTTGCAGTTAATTGTTTTGGTGGTGTACGTGTTGCCCATCTTTGTAGTTAATTGTTTTGGTGGTATGCATGTTTCCCATATTTGTAGTTAATTGTTTTGGTAGTGTACATGTTGCCCATATTTTTAGTTAATTGTTTTGGTGGTTGACATGTTGCCCATGTATATAGTTAATTGTCTTGGAGGTGTGCATATTGCCCATCTATGCAGTCAATTGTGTTGGTGGTGAACATGTTTCCCATCTTTGTAGTGAATTGTTTTGGTGGTGTACATGTAACCCATCTTTGTAGTTAATTGTTTTGGTGGTATGCATGTCTCCCATCTTTGTATTTAATAGTTTTGGTGGTGTACATGTTGCCCATATTTGATGTTAATTGTTTTGGTGGTGTACATGTTGCCCATCTTTATAGTTAATTGTTTTGGTGGTGTACGTGTTGCCTATCTTTGTAGTTAATTGTTTTGGTGGTGTACAGGGTGCCGATCTTTGTATTGAAATGTTTTGGTGGTATACATGTTGCCCATCCTTTTAGTTAATTGTTTTGGTGGTGTACATGTTGCCCATCTTTGTAGTTAATTGTTTTGGTGGTGTACATGTTTCCCATCTTTGTAGTTAATTGTTTTGGTGGTGTACGTGTTGCCCATCTTTGTAGTTAATTGTTTTGGTGGTATACTTGTTGCTCATCGTTGTAGTTAATTGTTTTGGTGGTGTACGTGTTTCCCATCTTTGTAGTTAATTGTTGTTTTGGAGGTGTACATGTTGCCGATACATGTTGCCGATCTTTGTATTGAATTGTTTTGGTGGTATACATGTTGCCCATCTTTGTAGTTAATTGTTTTGGTGGTGTACATGTTGCCCATCTTTGTAGTTAATTGTTTTGGTGGTATACTTGTTGCTCATCGTTGTAGTTAATTGTTTTGGTGGTGTACGTGTTTCCCATCTTTGTAGTTAATTGTTGTTTTGGAGGTGTACATGTTGCCGATACATGTTGCCGATCTTTGTATTGAATTGTTTTGGTGGTATACATGTTGCCCATCTTTGTAGTTAATTGTTTTGGTGGTGTACATGTTGCCCATCTTTTTAGTTAATTGTTTTGGTGGTGTATATGTTGCCCATCTTTGTAGTTAATTGTTTTGGTGGTGTACATGTTGCCCATCTTTGTAGTTAATTGTTTTGGTGGTGTACATTTTGCCCATCTTTGTAGTTAATTGTTTTGGTGGTGTACATGTTGCCGATGTTTGTAGTTAATTGTCTTGGTGGTGTGCATGTTGCCCATCTTTGCAGTTAATTGTTTTGGTGGTGTACATGTTGCCGATACATGTTGCGGATCTTTGTATTGAATTGTTTTGGTGGTATGCATGTTGCCCATCTTTGTAGTTAATTGTTTTGTTGGTGTACATGTTGCCCATCTTTGTAGTTAATTGGTTTGATGGTGTACATGTTGCCCATCTTTGTAGTTAATTGTTTTGGTGGTGTACATGTTGCCCATCTTTGTAGTTAATTGTATTGGTGGTGTACATGTTGCCCATCCTTTTAGTTAATTGTTTTGGTTGTGTACATGTTGCCGATACATGTTGCCGATCTTTGTATTGAATTGTTTTGGTGGTATACATGTTGCCCATCTTTGTAGTTAATAGTTTTGGTGGTGTACATGTTGCCCATCTTTGTATTTAATTGTTTTGGTGGTGTACATGTAACCCATCTTTGTAGTTAATTGTTTTGGTGGTGTACGTGTTGCCCATCTTTGTAGTTAATTGTTTTTGTGGTGTACGTGTTGCCCATCTTTATAGTTAATTGTCTTGGTGGTGTACGTGTTGCCCATCTTTGTAGTTAATTGTCTTGGTGGTGTACATTTTGCCCATCTTTGCAGTTAATTGTTTTGGTGGTGTACGTGTTGCCCATCTTTGTAGTTAATTGTTTTGGTGGTATGCATGTTTCCCATATTTGTAGTTAATTGTTTTGGTAGTGTACATGTTGCCCATATTTTTAGTTAATTGTTTTGGTGGTTGACATGTTGCCCATGTATATAGTTAATTGTCTTGGAGGTGTGCATGTTGCCCATCTATGCAGTCAATTGTGTTGGTGGTGAACATGTTTCCCATCTTTGTAGTGAATTGTTTTGGTGGTGTACATGTAACCCATCTTTGTAGTTAATTGTTTTGGTGGTATGCATGTTTCCCATCTTTGTAGTTAATTGTTTTGGTGGTGTACATGTTGCCTATATTTGATGTTAATTGTTTTGGTGGTGTACATGTTGCCCATATTTGTTGTTAATTGTTTGGTGGTGTACATGTTGCCAATCTTTGTCGTTAATTGTTTTGGTGGTGTACATGTTGCCCATCTATGTCGTTAATTGTTTTGGTGGTGTACATGTTGCCCATCTTTATAGTTAATTGTTTTGATGGTGTGCGTGTTGCCCATCTTTGTAGTTAATTGTTTTGGTAGTGTACATGTTGCCCATCTTTGTAGTTAATTGTTTTGGTTGTGTGCGTGTTGCCGATCTTTATAGTTAATTGTTTTGATGGTGTGCGTGTTGCCCATCTTTGTAGTTAATTGTTTTGGTAGTGTACATGTTGCCCATCTTTGTAGTTAATTGTTTTGGTGGTGTGCGTGTTGCCCATCTTTATAGTTAATTGTTTTGGTGGTGTACGTGTTGCCCATCTTTGTAGTTAATTGTTTTGGTGGTGTACATGTTGCCCATCTTTGTAGTTAATTGTTTTGGTGGTGTACATGTTGCCCATCTTTGTAGTTAATTGTTTTGGTGGTGTACATGTTGCCCATCTTTATAGTTAATTGTTTTGGTGGTGTGCATGTTGCCCATCTTTATAGTTAATTGTTTTGGTGGTGTACATGTTGCTCATCTTTATAACTTTGTTATTTGTTTTGGAGGAGTACATGTTGCCCATCTTTGTAGTTAATTGTTTTGGTGGTGTACATGTTGCCCATCTTTGTAGTTAATTGTTTTGGTGGTGTGCGTGTTGCCCATCTTTATAGTTAATTGTTTTGGTGGTGTACATGTTGCCCATCTTTGTAGTTAATTGTTTTGGTGGTGTACATGTTGCCCATCTTTATAGTTAACTGTTTTGATGGTGTGCGTGTTGCCCATCTTTGTAGTTAATTGTTTTAGTAGTGTACATGTTGCCCATCTTTGTAGTTAATTGTTTTGATGGTGTGCGTGTTGCCCATCTTTATAGTTAATTGTTTTGGTGGTGTACATGTTGCCCATCTTTATAGTTAATTGTTTTGATGGTGTGCGTGTTGCCCATCTTTGTAGTTAATTGTTTTGGTAGTGTACATGTTGCCCATCTTTGTAGTTAATTGTTTTGGTGGTTTGCGTGTTGCCAATCTTTGTTGTTAATTGTTTTGGTGGTGTATATGTTGCCCATCTTTGTAGTTAATTGTTTTGGAGGAGTACATGTTGCCCATCTTTGTAGTTAATTGTTTTGTTGGTGTACATGTTGCCTATCTTTATAGTTAATTGTTTTGATGGTGTACATGTTGTCCATCTTTGTAGTTAATTGTTTTGGTGGTGTACATGTTTCCCATCTTTGTAGTTAATTGTTTTGGTGGTGTACATGTTGTCCATCTTTGTAGTTAATTGTTTTGGTGGTGTACATGTTGCCCATCTTTGTAGTTAATTGTTTTGGTGGTGTACAAGTTGCCCATCTTTGTAGTTAATTGTTTTGGTGGTGTACATGTTGCCAATCTATATAATTAATTGTTTTGGTGGTGTACCTGTTGCCCATCTTTGTAGTTAATTGCTTTGGTTGTGTACATGTTGCCAATCTTTGTAGTTAATTGTTTTGGAGGAGTACATGTTGCCCATCTTTGTAGTTAATTGTTTTGGTGGTGTACATGTTGCCCATATTTGAAGTTAATTGTTGTGGTGGTGTACGTGTTGCCCATTTTTGAAGTTAATTGTTTTGGTGGTGGGCATGTTGCCCATGTATGTAGTTAATTGTCTTGGTGGTGTGCATGTTGTCCATCTTTTCAGTCACTTGTTTTGGTGGTTTACATGTTTCCCATCTTTGTAGTTAATTGTTTTGGTGGTGTACATGGGGTCAATCTTTGTAGTTAATTGTTTTGGTGGTATACATGTTGCCCATCTTTGTAGTTAATTGTTTTGGTAGTGTACATGTTGCCCATCTTTGTAGTTAATTGTTTTGGTGGTTTGCGTGTTGCCAATCTTTGTTGTTAATTGTTTTGGTGGTGTACATGTTGCCCATCTTTGTAGTTAATTGTTTTGGAGGAGTACATGTTGCCCATCTTTGTAGTTAATTGTTTTGTTGGTGTACATGTTGCCTATCTTTATAGTTAATTGTTTTGATGGTGTACATGTTGTCCATCTTTGTAGTTAATTGTTTTGGTGGTGTACATGTTTCCCATCTTTGTAGTTAATTGTTTTGGTGGTGTACATGTTGTCCATCTTTGTAGTTAATTGTTTTGGTGGTGTACATGTTGCCCATCTTTGTAGTTAATTGTTTTGGTGGTGTACAAGTTGCCCATCTTTGTAGTTAATTGTTTTGGTGGTGTACATGTTGCCAATCTATATAATTAATTGTTTTGGTGGGGTACCTGTTGCCCATCTTTGTAGTTAATTGCTTTGGTTGTGTACATGTTGCCAATCTTTGTAGTTAATTGTTTTGGAGGAGTACATGTTGCCCATCTTTGTAGTTAATTGTTTTGGTGGTGTACATGTTGCCCATATTTGAAGTTAATTGTTGTGGTGGTGTACGTGTTGCCCATTTTTGAAGTTAATTGTTTTGGTGGTGGGCATGTTGCCCATGTATGTAGTTAATTGTCTTGGTGGTGTGCATGTTGTCCATCTTTTCAGTCACTTGTTTTGGTGGTTTACATGTTTCCCATCTTTGTAGTTAATTGTTTTGGTGGTGTACATGGGGTCAATCTTTGTAGTTAATTGTTTTGGTGGTATACATGTTGCCCATCTTTGTAGTTAATAGTTTTGGTGGTGTACATGTTGCCAATCTTTGTATTTAATTGTTTTGGTGGTGTACATGTAACCCATCTTTGTAGTTAATTGTTTTGGTGGTGTATGTGTTGCCCATCTTTGTAGTTAATTTTCTTGGTGGTGTACATGTTGCCCATCTTTGCAGTTAATTGTTTTGGTGGCGTACGTGTTGCCCATCTTTGTAGTTAATTGTTTTGGTGGTATGCATGTTTCCCATATTTGTAGTTAATTGTTTTGGTAGTGTACATGTTGCCCATATTTTTAGTTAATTGTTTTGGTGGTTGACATGTTGCCCATGTATGTAGTTAATTGTCTTGGAGGTGTGCATGTTGCCCATCTATGCAGTCAATTGTGTTGGTGGTGAACATGTTTCCCATCTTTGTAGTGAATTGTTTTGGTGGTGTACATGTAACCCATCTTTGTAGTTAATTGTTTTGGTGGTATGCATGTTTCCCATCTTTGTAGTTAATTGTTTTGGTGGTGTACATGTTGCCCATATTTGATGTTAATTGTTTTGGTGGTGTACATGTTGCCCATATTTGTTGTTAATTGTTTTGGTGGTGTACATGTTGCCAATCTTTGTCGTTAATTGTTTTGGTGGTGTACATGTTGCCCATCTATGTCGTTAATTGTTTTGGTGGTGTACATGTTGCCCATCTTTATAGTTAATTGTTTTGATGGTGTGCGTGTTGCCCATCTTTGTAGTTAATTGTTTTGGTAGTGTACATGTTGCCCATCTTTGTAGTTAATTGTTTTGGTTGTGTGCGTGTTGCCGATCTTTATAGTTAATTGTTTTGATGGTGTGCGTGTTGCCCCTCTTTGTAGTTAATTGTTTTGCTAGTGTACATGTTGCCCATCTTTGTAGTTAATTGTTTTGGTGGTGTGCATGTTGCCCATCTTTATAGTTAATTGTTTTGGTGGTGTACGTGTTGCCCATCTTTGTAGTTAATTGTTTTGGTGGTGTACATGTTGCCCATCTTTGTAGTTAATTGTTTTGGTGGTGTACATGTTGCCCATCTTTGTAGTTAATTGTTTTGGTGGTGTACATGTTGCCCATCTTTATAGTTAATTGTTTTGGTGGTGTGCGTGTTGCCCATCTTTATAGTTAATTGTTTTGGTGGTGTACATGTTGCTCATCTTTATAACTTTGTTATTTGTTTTGGAGGAGTACATGTTGCCCATCTTTGTAGTTAATTGTTTTGGTGGTGTACATGTTGCCCATCTTTGTAGTTAATTGTTTTGGTGGTGTGCGTGTTGCCCATCTTTATAGTTAATTGTTTTGATGGTGTACATGTTGCCCATCTTTGTAGTTAATTGTTTTGGTGGTGTACATGTTGCCCATCTTTATAGTTAATTGTTTTGATGGTGTGCGTGTTGCCCATCTTTGTAGTTAATTGTTTTGGTAATGTACATGTTGCCCATCTTTGTAGTTAATTGTTTTGGTGGTGTGCGTGTTGCCCATCTTTATAGTTAATTGTTTTGGTGGTGTACATGTTGCCCATCTTTATAGTTAATTGTTTTGATGGTGTGCGTGTTGCCCATCTTTGTAGTTAATTGTTTTGGTAGTGTACATGTTGCCCATCTTTGTAGTTAATTGTTTTGGTGGTGTGCGTGTTGCCAATCTTTGTAGTTAATTGTTTTGGTGGTGTACATGTTGCCCATCTTTGTAGTTAATTGTTTAGGAGGAGTACATGTTGCCCATCTTTGCAGTTAATTGTTTTGGTGGTGTACATGTTGCCTATCTTTATAGTTAATTGTTTTGATTGTGTACATGTTGCCCATCTTTGTAGTTAATTGTTTTGGTGGTGTGCGTGTTGCCCATCTTTATAGTTAATTGTTTTGATGGTGTACATGTTGCCCATCTTTGTAGTTAATTGTTTTGGTGGTGTACATGTTTCCCATCTTTGTAGTTAATTGTTTTGGTGGTGTACATGTTGCCCATCTTTGTAGTTAATTGTTTTGGTGGTGTACATGTTGCCCATCTGTGTAGTTAATTGTTTTGGTGGTGTACAAGTTGCCCATCTTTGTAGTTAATTGTTTTGGTGGTGTACATGTTGCCCATCTTTGAAGTTAATTGTTGTAGTGGTGTACGTGTTGCCCATTTTTGAAGTTAATTGTTTTGGTGGTGGGCATGTTGCCCATGTATGTAGTTAATTGTCTTGGTGGTGTGCATGTTGTCCATCTTTGCAGTCACTTGTTTTGGTGGTGTACATGTTTCCCATCTTTGTAGTTAATTGTTTTGGTGGTGTACATGTTGCCCATTTTTGTAGTTAATTGTTTTGGTGGTGTACATGTTGCCCATCTTTATAGTTAATTGTTTTGGTGGTGTACATGTTGCCCATCTTTATAGTTAATTGTTTTGGTGGTGTACGTGTTGCCCATCTTTGTAGTTAATTGTTTTGGTGGTGTACAGGGTGCCGATCTTTGTATTGAATTGTTTTGGTGGTATACATGTTGCCCATCTTTGTAGTTAATTATTTTGGGGGTGTACATGTTGCCCATCTTTGTAGTTAATTGTGTTGATGGTGTACATGTTGCCCATCTTTTTAGTTAATTGTTTTGGTGGTGTACATGTTGCCCATCTTTGTAGTTAATTGTTTTGGTGGTGTACATGTTGCCCATCTTTGTAGTTAATTGTTTTGGTGGTGTACATTTTGCCCATATTTGTAGTTAATTGTTTTGGTGGTGTACATGTTGCCGATGTTTGTAGTTAATTGTCTTGGTGGTGTGCATGTTGCCCATCTTTGCAGTTAATTGTTTTGGTGGTGTACATGTTGCCGATACATGTTGCCGATCTTTGTATTGAATTGTTTTGGTGGTGTACATGTTGCCCATCTTTAAAGTTAATTGTTTTGGTGGTGTACATGTTGCCCATCTTTGTAGTTAATTGTTTTGATGGTGTACATGTTGCCCATCTTTGTAGTTAATTGTTTTGGTGGTATACTTGTTGCTCATCGTTGTAGTTAATTGTTTTGGTGGTGTACATGTTTCCCATCTTTGTAGTTAATTTTTGTTTTGGTGGTGTACATGTTTCCCATCGTTGTAGTTAATTGTTTTGGTGGTGTACATGTTTCCCATCTTTGTATTGAATTGTTTTGGTGGTATACATGTTGCCCATCTTTGTAGTTAATTGTTTTGGTGGTGTACATGTTGCCCATCTTTGTAGTTAATTGTTTTGGTGGTGTACATGTTGCCCATCTGTGTAGTTAATTGTTTTTGTGGTGTACATGTTGCCCATCTTTGTAGTTAATTGTTTTGGTGGTGTACATGTTGCCCATCTTTGTAGTTAATTGTTTTGGTGGTGTACATGTTGCCCATCTGTGTAGTTAATTGTTTTTGTGGTGTACGTGTTGCCCATCTTTGTAGTTAATTGTCTAGGTGGTGTACGTGTTGCCCATCTTTGTAGTTAATTGTCTTGGTGGTGTACATGTTGCCCATCTTTGCAGTTAATTGTTTTGGTGGTGTACGTGTTGCCCATCTTTGTAGTTAATTGTTTTGGTGATATGCATGTTTCCCATATTTGTAGTTAATTGTCTTGGTGGTGTACATGTTGCCCATCTTTGTAGTTAATTGTTTTGGTGGTATACTTGTTGCTCATCGTTGTAGTTAATTGTTTTGGTGGTGTACATGTTTCCCATCTTTGTAGTTAATTTTTGTTTTGGTGGTGTACATGTTGCCGATACATGTTGCCGATCTTTGTATTGAATTGTTTTGGTGGTGTACATGTTGCCCATCTTTGTAGTTAATTGTTTTGGTGGTGTACATGTTGCCCATCTTTATAGTTAATTGTTTTGGTGGTGTACATGTTGCCGATCTTTGTATTGAATTGTTTTGGTGGTGTACATGTTGCCCATCTTTGTAGTTAATTGTTTTGGTGGTGTACATGTTGCCCATCTTTATAGTTAATTGTTTTGGTGGTGTACATGTTGCCCATCTTTGTAGTTAATTGTTTTGATGGTGTACATGTTGCCCATCTTTGTAGTTAATTGTTTTGGTGGTGTACATGTTGCCCATCTTTGTAGTTAATTGTTTTGGTGGTGTACATGTTGCCCATCCTTTTAGTTAATTGTTTTGGTGGTATGCATGTTTCCCATATTTGTTGTTAATTGTTTTGGTGGTGTACATGTTGCCAATCTTTGTAGTTAATTGTTTTGGTGGTGTACAAGTTGCCCATTTTTGTAGTTAATTGTTTTGGTGGTGTACATGTTGCCCATATTTGTAGTTAATTATTTTAGTGGTGTACATGTTGCCCATCTTTGTAGTTAATTGTTTTGGTGGTGTACATGTTTCCCATCTTTGTAGTTAATTGTTGTTTTGGTGGTATACTTGTTGCCGATCTTTGTTTTGAATTGTTTTGGTGGTGTACATGTTGCCCATCTTTGTAGTTAATTGTTTTGGTGGTGTACATGTTGCCCATCTTTGTATTTAATTGTTTTGGTGGTGTACATGTAACCCATCTTTGTAGTTAATTGTTTTGGTGGTGTACGTGTTGCCCATCTTTGTAGTTAATTGTTTTTGTGGTGTACGTGTTGCCCATCTTTGTAGTTAATTGTCTTGGTGGTGTACGTGTTGCCCATCTTTGTAGTTAATTGTCTTGGTGGTGTACATGTAACCCATCTTTGTAGTTAATTGTTTTGGTGGTGTACGTGTTGCCCATCTTTGTAGTTAATTGTTTTTGTGGTGTACGTGTTGCCCATCTTTGTAGTTAATTGTCTTGGTGGTGTACGTGTTACCCATCTTTGTAGTTAATTGTCTTGGTGGTGTACATGTTGTCCATCTTTGCAGTTAATTGTTTTGGTGGTGTACGTGTTGCCCATCTTTGTAGTTAATTGTTTTGGTGGTATGCATGTTTCCCATCTTTGTAGTTAATTGTTTTGGTGGTGTACATGTTGCCCATATTTGTTGTTAATTGTTTTGGTGGTGTACATGTTGCCAATCTTTGTCGTTAATTGTTTTGGTGGTGTACATGTTGCCCATCTATGTTGTTAATTGTTTTGGTGGTGTACATGTTTCCCATCTTTGTAGTTAATTGTTTTGATGGTGTTCATGTTGCCCATATTTGTAGTTAATTGTTTTGGTGGTATGCATGTTTCCCATATTTGTTGTTAATTGTTTTGGTGGTGTACATGTTGCCAATCTTTGTAGTTAATTGTTTCGGTGGTGTACAAGTTGCCCATTTTTGTAGTTAATTGTTTTGGTGTTGTACATGTTGCCCATATGTGTAGTTAATTATTTTAGTGGTGTACATGTTGTCCATCTTTGTAGTTAATTGTTTTGGTTCTGTACATGTTGCCCATCTTTGTAGTTAATTGTTTTGGTGGTGTACATGTTTCTCTTCTTTGTAGTTAATTGTTGTTTTGGTGGTGTACATGTTGCCCATTTTTGTAGTTAATTGTTTTGGTGGTGTACATGTTGCCCATCTTTATAGTTAATTGTTTTGGTGGTGTACATGTTGCCTATCTTTGTAGTTAATTGTTTTTGTGGTGTACGTGTTGCCCATCTTTGTAGTTAATTGTTTTGGTGGTGTACATGTTGCCCATCTTTGTAGTTAATGTTTTTGGTGGTGTACATGTTGCTCATCTTTATAACTTTGTTATTTGTTTCGGAGGAGTACATGTTTCCCATCTTTAAAGTTAATTGTTTTGGTGGTGTACATGTTACCCATCTTTGTAGTTAATTGTTTTGGTGGTGTACATGTTGCCCATTTTTGTAGTTAATTGTTTTGGTGGTGTACATGTTGCCCATCTTTGTAGTTAATTGTTTTGGTGGTTTACATGTTGCCTATGTTTGTAGTTAATTGTTTTGGTGGTGTACATGGTGCCTATCTTTGTAGTTAATTGTTTTGGTGGTATACATGTTGCCCATCTTTATAATTAATTGTTTTGGTTGTGTACATGTTGCCCATCTTTATAGTTAATTGTTTTGGTGGTGTACATGTTGCCCATCTTTGTAGTTAATTGTTTTGGTGGTGTACGTGTTGCCCATCTTTGTAGTTAATTGTTTTGGTGGTGTACATGTTGCCCATCTTTGCAGTTAATTGTTTTGGTGGTGTACATGTTGCCCATCTTTGTAGTTAATTGTTTTGGTGGTGTACATGTTGCCCATCTTTGTAGTTAATTGTTTTGGTGGTGTACATGTTGCCCATCTTTGTAGTTAATTGTTTTGGTGGTGTACATGTTGCCAATCTTTGTAGTTAATTGTTTTGGTGGTGTACATGTTGCCCATCTTGATAGTTAATTGTTTTGGTGGTGTACATGTTGCCCATCTTTGTTGTTAAATGTTTGGGTGGTGTACATGTTGCCCATCTTTATAGTTAATTGTTTTGGTGGTGTACATGTTGCCCATCTTTGTAGTTAATTGTTTTGGTGGAGTACATGTTGCCCATCTTTGTAGTTAATTGTTTTGGTGGTGTGCATGTTGCTCATCTTTGCAGTTAATTGTTTTGGTGGTGTACATGTTGCCCATCTTTTTAGTTAATTGTTTTGGTGGTGTACATGTTGCCCATCTTTGTAGTTAATTGTTTTGGTGGTTTACATGTTGCCCATCGTTGTAGTTAATTGTTTTGGTGGTGTACATGTTGCCCATCTTGATAGTTAATTGTTTTGGTGGTGTACATGTTGCCCATCTTTGTAGTTAAATGTTTGGGTGGTGTATATGTTGCCCATATTTGTTGTTAATTGTTTTGGTGGTGTACATGTTTCCCTTCTTTGTAGTTAATTGGTGTTTTGGTGGTGTACATGTTGCCCATCTTTGTAGTTAATTGTTTTGGCGGAGTACATGTTGCCCATCTTTGTAGTTAATTGTTTTGGTGTTGTACGTGTTGCCCATCTTTGCAGTTAATTGTTTTGGTGGTATACATGTTGCCGATCTTTGTATTGAATTGTTTTGGTGGTGTACATGTTGCCCATCTTTGTAGTTAATTGTTTTGGTGGAGTACATGTTGCCCATCTTTGTATTTAATTGTTTTGGTGGTGTGCATGTTGCTCATCTTTGCAGTTAATTGTTTTGGTGGTGTACATGTTGCCCATCTTTGCAGTTAATTGTTTTGGTGGTGTACATGTTGCCCATCTTTGTAGTTAAATGTTTGGGTGGTGTATATGTTGCCCATATTTGTTGTTAATTGTTTTGGTGGTGTACATGTTTCCCTTCTTTGTAGTTAATTGTTGTTTTGGTGGTGTACATGTTGCCCATCTTTGTAGTTAATTGTTTTGGTGGTGTACATGTTGCCCATCTTTGTAGTTAATTGTTTTGGCGGAGTACATGTTGCCCATCTTTGTAGTTAATTGTTTTGGTGTTGTACGTGTTGCCCATCTTTGTAGTTAATTGTTTTGGTGGTGTACATGTTGCCCATCTTTGTAATTAATTGTTTTGGTGGTGTACGTGTTGCCCATCTTTGTAGTTAATTGTTTTGGTGGTGTACATGTTGCCCATCTTTGTAGTTAATTGTTTTGGTGGTGTACATGTTGCCCATCTTTGTAGTTAATTGTTTTGGTGGTATACATGTTGCCCATCTTTGTAGTTAATTGTTTTGGTGGTATACATGTTGCCCATCTTTGTAGTTAATTGTTTTGGTGGTGTGCATGTTGCCCATCTTTGTAGTTAATTGTTTTGGTGGTGTACATGTTGCTCATCTTTGTAGTTAATTGTTTTTATGGTGTACGTGTTGCCCATCTTTGTAGTTAATTGTTTTGATGGTATGCATCTTTCCCATCTTTGTAGTTAATTGTTTTGGTGGTGTACATGTTGCCCATATTTGATGTTAATTGTTTTGGTGGTGTACATGTTGCTCATATTTGTTGTTAATTGTTTTGGTGGTGTACATGTTGCCAATCTTTGTCGTTAATTGTTTTGGTGGTGTACATGTTGCCCATCTATGTCGTTAATTGTTTTGGTGGTGTACATGTTGCCCATCTTTGTAGTTAATTGTTTTGATGGTGTTCATGTTGCCCATATTTGTAGTTAATTGTTTTGGTGGTATGCATGTTTCCCATATTTGTTGTTAATTGTTTTGGTGGTGTACATGTTGCCAATCTTTGTAGTTAATTGTTTTGGTGGTGTACAAGTTGCCCATTTTTGTAGTTAATTGTTTTGGTGGTGTACATGTTGCCCATATTTGTAGTTAATTATTTTAGTGGTGTACATGTTGCCCATCTTTGTAGTTAATTGTTTTGGTGGTGTACATGTTTCCCATCTTTGTAGTTAATTGTTGTTTTGGTGGTATACTTGTTGCGATCTTTGTTTTGAATTGTTTTGGTGGTGTACATGTTGCCCATCTTTGTAGTTAATTGTTTTGGTGGTGTACATGTTGCCCATCTTTGTATTTAATTGTTTTGGTGGTGTACATGTAACCCATCTTTGTAGTTAATTGTTTTGGTGGTGTACGTGTTGCCCATCTTTGTAGTTAATTGTTTTTGTGGTGTACGTGTTGCCCATCTTTGTAGTTAATTGTCTTGGTGGTGTACGTGTTGCCCATCTTTGTAGTTAATTGTCTTGGTGGTGTACATGTAACCCATCTTTGTAGTTAATTGTTTTGGTGGTGTACGTGTTGCCCATCTTTGTAGTTAATTGTTTTTGTGGTGTACGTGTTGCCCATCTTTGTAGTTAATTGTCTTGGTGGTGTACGTGTTACCCATCTTTGTAGTTAATTGTCTTGGTGGTGTACATGTTGTCCATCTTTGCAGTTAATTGTTTTGGTGGTGTACGTGTTGCCCATCTTTGTAGTTAATTGTTTTGGTGGTATGCATGTTTCCCATCTTTGTAGTTAATTGTTTTGGTGGTGTACATGTTGCCCATATTTGTTGTTAATTGTTTTGGTGGTGTACATGTTGCCAATCTTTGTCGTTAATTGTTTTGGTGGTGTACATGTTGCCCATCTATGTTGTTAATTGTTTTGGTGGTGTACATGTTTCCCATCTTTGTAGTTAATTGTTTTGGTGGTGTACATGTTGCCCATCTTTGTATTTAATTGTTTTGGTGGTGTACATGTAACCCATCTTTGTAGTTAATTGTTTTGGTGGTGTACGTGTTGCCCATCTTTGTAGTTAATTGTTTTTGTGGTGTACGTGTTGCCCTTCTTTGTAGTTAATTGTCTTGGTGGTGTACGTGTTACCCATCTTTGTAATTAATTGTCTTGGTGGTGTACATGTTGCCCATCTTTGCAGTTAATTGTTTTGGTGGTGTACGTGTTGCCCATCTTTGTAGTTAATTGTTTTGGTGGTATGCATGTTTCCCATATTTGTAGTTAATTGTCTTGGTGGTGTGCATGTTGCCCATCTATGCAGTCAATTGTGTTGGTGGTGAACATGTTTCCCATCTTTGTAGTGAATTTCTTTGGTGGTGTACATGTAACCCATCTTTGTAGTTAATTGTTTTGATGGTATGCATCTTTCCCATCTTTGTAGTTAATTGTTTTGGTGGTGTACATGTTGCCCATATTTGATGTTAATGGTTTTGGTGGTGTACATGTTGCTCATATTTGTTGTTAATTGTTTTGGTGGTGTACATGTTGCCAATCTTTGTCGTTAATTGTTTTGGTGGTGTACATGTTGCCCATCTATGTCGTTAATTGTTTTGGTGGTGTACATGTTGCCCATCTTTGTAGTTAATTGTTTTGATGGTGTTCATGTTGCCCATATTTGTAGTTAATTGTTTTGGTGGTATGCATGTTTCCCATATTTGTTGTTAATTGTTTTGGTGGTGTACATGTTGCCAATCTTTGTAGTTAATTGTTTTGGTGGTGTACAAGTTGCCCATTTTTGTAGTTAATTGTTTTGGTGGTGTACATGTTGCCCATATTTGTAGTTAATTATTTTAGTGGTGTACATGTTGCCCATCTTTGTAGTTAATTGTTTTGGTGGTGTACATGTTTCCCATCTTTGTAGTTAATTGTTGTTTTGGTGGTATACTTGTTGCCGATCTTTGTTTTGAATTGTTTTGGTGGTGTACATGTTGCCCATCTTTGTAGTTAATTGTTTTGGTGGTGTACATGTTGCCCATCTTTGTATTTAATTGTTTTGGTGGTGTACATGTAACCCATCTTTGTAGTTAATTGTTTTGGTGGTGTACGTGTTGCCCATCTTTGTAGTTAATTGTTTTTGTGGTGTACGTGTTGCCCATCTTTGTAGTTAATTGTCTTGGTGGTGTACGTGTTGCCCATCTTTGTAGTTAATTGTCTTGGTGGTGTACATGTAACCCATCTTTGTAGTTAATTGTTTTGGTGGTGTACGTGTTGCCCATCTTTGTAGTTAATTGTTTTTGTGGTGTACGTGTTGCCCATCTTTGTAGTTAATTGTCTTGGTGGTGTACGTGTTACCCATCTTTGTAGTTAATTGTCTTGGTGGTGTACATGTTGTCCATCTTTGCAGTTAATTGTTTTGGTGGTGTACGTGTTGCCCATCTTTGTAGTTAATTGTTTTGGTGGTATGCATGTTTCCCATCTTTGTAGTTAATTGTTTTGGTGGTGTACATGTTGCCCATATTTGTTGTTAATTGTTTTGGTGGTGTACATGTTGCCAATCTTTGTCGTTAATTGTTTTGGTGGTGTACATGTTGCCCATCTATGTTGTTAATTGTTTTGGTGGTGTACATGTTTCCCATCTTTGTAGTTAATTGTTTTGATGGTGTTCATGTTGCCCATATTTGTAGTTAATTGTTTTGGTGGTATGCATGTTTCCCATATTTGTTGTTAATTGTTTTGGTGGTGTACATGTTGCCAATCTTTGTAGTTAATTGTTTCGGTGGTGTACAAGTTGCCCATTTTTGTAGTTAATTGTTTTGGTGTTGTACATGTTGCCCATATGTGTAGTTAATTATTTTAGTGGTGTACATGTTGTCCATCTTTGTAGTTAATTGTTTTGGTTCTGTACATGTTGCCCATCTTTGTAGTTAATTGTTTTGGTGGTGTACATGTTTCTCTTCTTTGTAGTTAATTGTTGTTTTGGTGGTGTACATGTTGCCCATTTTTGTAGTTAATTGTTTTGGTGGTGTACATGTTGCCCATCTTTATAGTTAATTGTTTTGGTGGTGTACATGTTGCCTATCTTTGTAGTTAATTGTTTTTGTGGTGTACGTGTTGCCCATCTTTGTAGTTAATTGTTTTGGTGGTGTACATGTTGCCCATCTTTGTAGTTAATGTTTTTGGTGGTGTACATGTTGCTCATCTTTATAACTTTGTTATTTGTTTTGGAGGAGTACATGTTTCCCATCTTTAAAGTTAATTGTTTTGGTGGTGTACATGTTACCCATCTTTGTAGTTAATTGTTTTGGTGGTGTACATGTTGACCATTTTTGTAGTTAATTGTTTTGGTGGTGTACATGTTGCCCATCTTTGTAGTTAATTGTTTTGGTGGTTTACATGTTGCCTATGTTTGTAGTTAATTGTTTTGGTGGTGTACATGGTGCCTATCTTTGTAGTTAATTGTTTTGGTGGTATACATGTTGCCCATCTTTATAATTAATTGTTTTGGTTGTGTACATGTTGCCCATCTTTATAGTTAATTGTTTTGGTGGTGTACATGTTGCCCATCTTTGTAGTTAATTGTTTTGGTGGTGTACGTGTTGCCCATCTTTGTAGTTAATTGTTTTGGTGGTGTACATGTTGCCCATCTTTGCAGTTAATTGTTTTGGTGGTGTACATGTTGCCCATCTTTGTAGTTAATTGTTTTGGTGGTGTACATGTTGCCCATCTTTGTAGTTAATTGTTTTGGTGGTGTACATGTTGCCCATCTTTGTAGTTAATTGTTTTGGTGGTGTACATGTTGCCAATCTTTGTAGTTAATTGTTTTGGTGGTGTACATGTTGCCCATCTTGATAGTTAATTGTTTTGGTGGTGTACATGTTGCCCATCTTTGTTGTTAAATGTTTGGGTGGTGTACATGTTGCCCATCTTTATAGTTAATTGTTTTGGTGGTGTACATGTTGCCCATCTTTGTAGTTAATTGTTTTGGTGGAGTACATGTTGCCCATCTTTGTAGTTAATTGTTTTGGTGGTGTGCATGTTGCTCATCTTTGCAGTTAATTGTTTTGGTGGTGTACATGTTGCCCATCTTTGTAGTTAATTGTTTTGGTGGTTTACATGTTGCCCATCGTTGTAGTTAATTGTTTTGGTGGTGTACATGTTGCCCATCTTGATAGTTAATTGTTTTGGTGGTGTACATGTTGCCCATCTTTGTAGTTAAATGTTTGGGTGGTGTATATGTTGCCCATATTTGTTGTTAATTGTTTTGGTGGTGTACATGTTTCCCTTCTTTGTAGTTAATTGGTGTTTTGGTGGTGTACATGTTGCCCATCTTTGTAGTTAATTGTTTTGGCGGAGTACATGTTGCCCATCTTTGTAGTTAATTGTTTTGGTGTTGTACGTGTTGCCCATCTTTGCAGTTAATTGTTTTGGTGGTATACATGTTGCCGATCTTTGTATTGAATTGTTTTGGTGGTGTACATGTTGCCCATCTTTGTAGTTAATTGTTTTGGTGGAGTACATGTTGCCCATCTTTGTATTTAATTGTTTTGGTGGTGTGCATGTTGCTCATCTTTGCAGTTAATTGTTTTGGTGGTGTACATGTTGCCCATCTTTGCAGTTAATTGTTTTGGTGGTGTACATGTTGCCCATCTTTGTAGTTAAATGTTTGGGTGGTGTATATGTTGCCCATATTTGTTGTTAATTGTTTTGGTGGTGTACATGTTTCCCTTCTTTGTAGTTAATTGTTGTTTTGGTGGTGTACATGTTGCCCATCTTTGTAGTTAATTGTTTTGGTGGTGTACATGTTGCCCATCTTTGTAGTTAATTGTTTTGGCGGAGTACATGTTGCCCATCTTTGTAGTTAATTGTTTTGGTGTTGTACGTGTTGCCCATCTTTGTAGTTAATTGTTTTGGTGGTGTACATGTTGCCCATCTTTGTAATTAATTGTTTTGGTGGTGTACGTGTTGCCCATCTTTGTAGTTAATTGTTTTGGTGGTGTACATGTTGCCCATCTTTGTAGTTAATTGTTTTGGTGGTGTACATGTTGCCCATCTTTGTAGTTAATTGTTTTGGTGGTATACATGTTGCCCATCTTTGTAGTTAATTGTTTTGGTGGTATACATGTTGCCCATCTTTGTAGTTAATTGTTTTGGTGGTGTGCATGTTGCCCATCTTTGTAGTTAATTGTTTTGGTGGTGTACATGTTGCTCATCTTTGTAGTTAATTGTTTTTATGGTGTACGTGTTGCCCATCTTTGTAGTTAATTGTTTTGATGGTGTGCGTGTTGCCCAACTTTGTAGTTAATTGTTTTGGTGGGGTACGTGTTGCCCATCTTTGTAGTTAATTGTTTTTGTGGTGTACGTGTTGCCCATCTTTGTAGTTAATTGTTTTGGTGTTGTACATGTTGCCCATCTATGTAGTTAATTGTTTTGGTGGTGTACGTGTTGCCCATCTTTTTAGTTAATTGTTTTGGTGGTGTACATGTTGTCCATGTTTGTAATTAATTGTTTTTGTGGTGTACGTGTTGCCCATCTTTGTAGTTAATTGTTTTGATGGTGTGCGTGTTGCCCATCTTTGTAGTTAATTGTTTTGGTGGGGTACGTGTTGCCCATCTTTGTAGTTAATTGTTTTTGTGGTGTACGTGTTGCCCATCTTTGTAGTTAATTGTTTTGGTGTTGTACATGTTGCCCATCTTTGTAGTTAATTGTTTTGGTGGTGTACGTGTTGCCCATCTTTGTAGTTAATTGTTTTGGTGTTGTACATGTTGCCCATCTTTGTAGTTAATTGTTTTGGTGGAATACGTGTTGCCCATCTTTGTAGTTAATTGTTTTGGTGGTTTACATGTTGTCCATGTTTGTAATTAATTGTTTTTGTGGTGTACGTGTTGCCCATCTTTGTAGTTAATTGTTTTGGTGTTGTACATGTTGCCCATCTTTGTAGTTAATTGTTTTGGTGGTGTACGCGTTGCCCATCTTTGTAGTTAATTGTTTTGGTGGTGTACGTGTTGCCCATCTTTGTAGTTAATAGTTTTGGTGGTGTACATGTTGTCCATGTTTGTAATTAATTGTTTTTGTGGTGTACATGTTGCCCATCTTTGTAGTTAATTGTTTTGGTGGTGTACGTGTTGCCCATCTTTGTAGTTAATTGTTTTTGTGGTGTACGTGTTGCCCATCTTTGTAGTTAATTGTTTTGGTGTTGTACATGTTGCCCATCTTTGTAGTTAATTGTTTTGGTGGTGTACGTGTTGCCCATCTTTGTAGTTAATTGTTTTGGTGGTGTACATGTTGTCCATGTTTGTAATTAATTGTTTTTGTGGTGTACATGTTGCCCATCTTTGTAGTTAATTGTTTTGATGGTGTGCGTGTTGCCCATCTTTGTAGTTAATTGTTTTAGTGGTGTACGTGTTGCCCATCTTTGTAGTTAATTGTTTTTGTGGTGTACGTGTTGCCCATCTTTGTAGTTAATTGTTTTGGTGTTGTACATGTTGCCCATCTTTGTAGTTAATTGTTTTGGTGGTGTACGTGTTGCCCATCTTTGTAGTTAATTGTTTTTGTGGTGTACATGTTGCCCATCTTTGTAGTTAATTGTTTTGATGGTGTGCGTGTTGCCCATCTTTGTAGTTAATTGTTTTGGTGGTGTACGTGTTGCCCATCTTTGTAGTTAATTGTTTTTGTGGTGTACGTGTTGCCCATCTTTGTAGTTAATTGTTTTGGTGGTGTACATGTTGTCCATGTTTGTAATTAATTGTTTTTGTGGTGTACATGTCGCCCATCTTTGTAGTTAATTGTTTTTGTGTGTTACATGTTGCCCATCTTTGTAGTTAATTGTTTTGGTGGTTTATATGTTGCCCATGTTTGTAGTTAATTGTTTTGGTGGTGTACATGTTGCCCATCTTTGTAGTTAATTGTTTTGGTGGTATGCATGTTGCCCATCTTTGTAGTTAATTGTTTTTGTGTGGTACATGTTGCCCATCTTTGTAGTTTCTGTGTTGTCCTATTATGAGTATTTAGGTTCTGTGTTTTTGCCAACAGGACCCATGTTGTATCTACGTTATTTGTGTTTGTTTGCACATAGTGGTGTCCTACACATATTGTGCTGTGTCTTTGGTTTCTTCCTCTTGTGTCTTTGGTTTCTTCCTCTTGTGTACCCTATGTTACCAGTTTCTCTCGATTGTCCATTTTTGATTATCCCTTCGGTATTCTCTAATGTTTATTTAATAGTTTTAATTGCGCTATGAGCAAATATAATATTGATATGAACATAAACAAAAATTAAACATTTGGCTTAATTTGCAATAATTAGAACTATTAATATAGGCTTACTCTAATCTACCAATATTTAACAATATATAGAATCAATAAGGCTGATTAACAGTCCAAACTTCCAATCAAATAGGTTCTAGTCCTGGGTGAATACAACGTGCTTTGATTGGATGTTTTAACATATGAACATATAAATATATGTGCTTCTAGGAAGCGTATTTATTTTTCAGAAGAATTTAATTCATATGCAGGTATGTTTAATATTCAGTTTTTTTTTCTCTCACTAAGATGACTGTTATCATAATTTTATTTTCAATCGCAATGGGACAATATCGTTATCAGAAATATAGATTAGTTACTTAAGCTGTATCGTTGACGGAGATTTGGGTTGATTTACAAATTACAGACTGGACCCCATATGTATTAACTATTCGGCTTTTTTATTCTTGTGAGGATTTAAAGGTGATATCGTTAGCTATTCACTATTCCAAAATAGACTTGTTACAAAGTAGGAATTATCCCAACTGCGAGGCAACCAGTCTTTGTACTTCCTTCTTAAGTTTCAATTCAATTGCAGGTATTTTTAACATTCAAAAATTGTTTTTCTCATCAAAGCGGCTGTTAACATATTTTTGTTTTCAATCACAACAGGACAATATCGTTATGTGCATTATTTCAAAAATTTAGATTTGAATGTCATGGAAAGACATGACAAAAAAATCCTTGTCAGTTATATTGCCACCGTTGTATGATTTTCGTTCTAGTTATAGCATAAATATAAAGGATATTAACACTGTGGTGTAATTTGGAGACGATTGCTCGAAATACTGTTTATTCCGTGCTGTAATATCACTAAGACAACCTCAACTCCAGAATGCTGACGTTGTTTCACTTTAATAACGTTGCCGTGAATGTAGTATTTTATATTGAATTGTTGGTTTTGCTTTGCCGGTTTTTGCTCTTAATAACATCAATGCTCTTTTTTTAATGATTTTACAGTGAAGAATGGAATTTGGATTTAACTTATTGACGCTTGATTCTGTATAACACACATTATTTCTATTAAATATAACAGAATGTGACAAAGATCATGTCGGGAATACATGTGTGATGATTGTCTATAATATGACCCAAGATTTCACATGATTTGCATAGTGGGTAATCATATTATTAGACTACAATAAACTGCATCATATAATTTACAGTACTTCGCGGCATTGCTACTATTTACTTTATTGCTAGATATAAAAAAAAAATATTTTGGCCTGTACACATTTATTCTAACGCTTCATCTATTCAATCTTTAAAACGGTGAGGTGTGAAAAACTGGATCTCTACACATTTCTGATATAATTTTACCATTACAAAGTGAACATGGTTAGAGATCTGGATATGTAGTCACCTACGCTTCCGTATAATACTTTCTGGAATATAAATAGAATTTATTAGAACATGTAAAAGTGATTTCATTCCAGCTGTCAAATGATTGTATTACAAATTAAAGGCTGGAGCCCTTTGTTTGTTCCTTTGTCCTTTTTCTGTTGGTCATTGTGTTGTCTGTCCTTCGGCTTACGGCTTCTGACCACCCCTTTGGTATCTTCAAAACTTTCTTATATCGTTGCCAGTTTGATTTATGAGAATTTAAGTCTAAGCAAAATCAATGGAGGAAATAAAATCAGTATAAATCGTTAAAGTGTATATCGTTGTGTTGTGTGTATCATATTAACTCTCAAGCATATATATAATAATCTATATTATATTTTTATCACATTAGTGTTTCTATAAACATACATTTTGTTTCAATCCTTTTGTAATTTTCAAATTTATAATAGAGATATTACAAACAGTTACCTAGCAAAAATGTGTTGTCGTGGTCATGATCGTATGATAGTTGGATTTACAACTACCCATGACATCAGTGACTCACCACTAATTATGAGTTCATATCTCGCTCAGGCGAGGAGTACTTGATACAACATTATGTGATAAAGTTTGTCAGTAACTTACGGCAAGTCGGTGGTTTTCTCCAAGGACTCTGGTTTCCTTCACCAATAAACTAACCCCCACGATGTAGCTGAAATATTGTTGAAATATTAAGCAAAAACTAAAATACAACGTTCAATATCTAATATCAAATTGAACAGAACATTCCTTTGTTCATATTGATTTGACTATAAAGCCTGACATTAAGTTGTATGAGTATATTTATTTTTATTATTATCTTGTTTTTTTTTTTGCTTATAACTAATTAAAACTAAAAACTAAAAGGTATTACCGCTATCTATATCAAATGCGTGAGGCTCGTGTTACTCGATCTTTAGTTTTATATATATGTTTTGTAGATCGTTGTTTGTCCTTTTGTACTTTTTCTTTTGGACATTGTGTTGTCTGTTCTTCTTCGATATACGGATTCTGATTGCGCATTGGGTATCTTCAAACTCTTCTTAAACCCTTTCCAAGAAAACACTGCTATTCATGCGCAATTGCTTTTCATTGGATACAGTAATTCATTCGGGTGCTTTCATTTGTATTTGAGTTTCAGCAGAACAAGTTACAACCTATATTAAAATACAATTTGAAAAAAAAAGTTCTAAGAAAATATTAGGTGTGATTGACTTTATAGAACATAGCATATAGATATGTAGTTTGATTTGTTCGGGTTTATGGTGTCTAATGCCACTTTCAATAATATTTCAGTTATATCGTGGCGGTCAGTTTTATTAAACCAGAGTACCCGGTGAAATCCACAGCCCAGACGGGATTCGAACTCAAAACGTTAGTGGTGATATGCACTGATTGCATAGGTAGTTATAAATCCAACTACAATACGACCACGACGATGACGACGACGACGACACTGGTTTGATTGGTAGTATACTGTATAGCATTATGTAAATAAGGGTAAAAATCCTTATATTGACCGAGTTGTACTATCTGTATCACAAAGATGGTTTTCATCTTATTTATGTAAATACATTGTTTTTGTAATGGTAATTATGTACATGTATGTAGAGACCTTCAAAGGGTACGGTTGTGTTATCGGTGATGTCCTAATGTATTAGACGTTATACTGATAAGCAAAGTCAGTTCGATGATACTGACAACATCACTCGGTAAGATCAAATGCAAAATTACATGGCGAAGGTTTAGAAAGAAAATAAATTTGTTTACTTTCTATTAATTGCTATGTTGAATATCTTGCTATACACGAAACAATAATACTTGGTTATTAATGTTGTTTTGTGTTGTCATATAAAATGGTATATAGATGTCCCCTGACTGATTCTATTTAATTTGATAATGTATCTTAATATTTTACGGTAATAAATATTCAATTTCCGGCAAACTACCCGGGAGTTTACAGTCGCCTTTTATGGGATATTATATAAATTATATTACATGCATACAATTTCAGCTAAAACATTTTTAAAGAATGAATTAATAATGGACACAAATTCTCAGAATTCCCGCCGGGTAATACGAAAGGAGTTTTTAAATCTTCGGGATTTTGTGTATTCGTTTTGCTCAATGCTTTCTGTGGAGTGTTTTATAGACCATGTCTTTCTGTCCTTTTTCTGTTGGCCTTTGTATTGTCTGTCCTCTCCGATTTACGGATTCTGATTACCCCTTTGATATTCTCAAATGTGAAGTATAAAATTCAAGAGAAATAGTCCTAGAAGGTATCATATGTCCAGTAGTCAGTGTTTCGGTACATGCATGGTTTATTAGATATATTTATTATTAACATTTACTATTCCTAAATAATATAATTATTATTAAGACTAAGATTCCGTTCCTTCAGACATAGGTGAACGTAGTCTATGTTGGCTCTCCTGTCTAAACTCTTTGGTTCACTTGCTCCCATAGCCTTTTAAATTATTTGACAATGAGCATACCGACTGAAGGTTATTCCAGAAACAAGTCGTGCACACTAAATTAGATATCTACGTATGTTTAACTATTACTGGTGTGACACCTCAGTTCAAAAGGGTAATAACAAAATTACCGAACTCCGAACAATCTTACAAAGGGAAAGTCAAAACTCATAAGTATATAAACAGACAAAATCAGTCAACAACCGGAAAATTGTGAAAACCGTAATGACCCTGACTTGGTACAGGCATTTCTACAGAAATGGTGGGTTGAATCAGATTTTAAAGCGCCAAAACTCCCGCTTTCATTACGGCTCAAAGGTTCCGGTTGTCACTATAACAGTATTTAAAATAGTTGTCAAAGCAGTACCAAATACAGTGAGGAGGGTGGAACATCTATCGTGAACCATCTCCATCAACATCCCCGAGTCACCTGAAGTATTTGAACTACGAAAGTAAATGTCAAAAACACTCTTACGTCACACATGGATTAAAAATATGTTTGACATTTTTGTTGAATTCCTTATCTTTATACATTTTCACTATTTGAAAATCCATCGTTTATTATTGTCTCTGCAGAGACATAATATATTTCGACAAGATCTTGGTATTGGAATATAAACTTTTTATGAGATCGAATAAGGCGAATCTTAATATAGATGTATAGATTAATGTAACTGAATGGATGTTGATGAAAATGAATGGTATAAAGAATACCTTAGCGTCAGACGAAATGTTTGGAGAAACAGAAGGGGTAATCAAAAGACATATATTGAAGAAGACAACGCAAGACAATGGCTTACGTTATCCCCAAACAGGATATTATCTCAACAATAGTAATACGTTTTATTCCCTCCCCCTTTTTCCCTAGATTTTCTTCTGTTAAATATTAAAGCAATATTCCATATGTACACATATTTTATAATATAATTGTGCTTTGTTTGTTAATCATAATTGATATAATTGTACATTTGCTTTCATTTGATTAAATTTATTAATGTATTTGTATGGAGAGGGAGTAGGAAGCTGTATAGATATTGACAATATAATCATTTTAAAGTACAATTGCCAAAAGAAACATACTGCAAAACACTGCACATAAAACAAAGATTGAGCAACGTGAACCCTACTAAAAACCATTTGACCTCAGAACAATTCCAAAATCCAATTGAAGATCGTAGGATCCGGTGAAATACATTAGGACAGGAAAAACACCATTAAAATCAATTAGCATAAGTAATGTAGTCATTATAGAGTCATTATAGAAATCTAACAAATGTTTTGGGTTTTTTTTTTCAGAAAAACACTGTACACAGACTTAAATATGGCAAATATCACGTCAGACGAAGAGGAAGAAAACGGTGATTTCCCTTTGTATTCAGTTATTATATTTGGTATTATCATTTCTATGCTGATTATGGTCGCTATCATCGGAAATGTCCTGACTATTGTAGCATATATACGAGACAAAAAACTTCATTCTGTATATAACACATTCTTATTAAATTTGTCTGTGACAGATCTACTCTTGGCTACCGTCAGTATGACATTCTATGCAGTATATACCCTAGAGTCCTTTACGTGGCCCTTTGGTTATCATTTCTGTAAAGTTTACATGGTGATAGACTTTACTCTCTGCTTGGAATCCATTTTGATGATTATGATCATCAGTTTTGATCGACTCTTTCTTTTAATATTAGGTCCACATTATACGATGAAGGTCACAATGATAAAAGCCTACGTGCAAATTGGCATATCGTGGATAATTGCGTTTTTGCTATATGGACTCGCCATTATTGGTTGGGATATTTGGACTGGTGAAAACGTTGTAGAGGAAGATGACTGTGATGTTCAATTTGCTCTCAACACAGAATTTACAACCACCACGGCATTTATAGAGTTTGGAATTCCATTCATTTGTATAGGAACTGTCAGTTTTCTTATATATCACAAAATCAGACAACGAACTGTTGTTTCACAAGGTCGGAACACGATGACATATAATGGAGCTAACAACGAGAAGCCAAAACGTGACTTGAAAGCGGCTAAATTTTTGGCCTCACTAGTAATTGTGTTTTTTGTAACTTGGGCACCATATACAGTAACGACAATTATAATAGCCTTTTGTGATGAATGTGTGAACATAAAGTTGTATGAATTTTTTAATTGGCTGTTATGGTCAAAAGCAGCTATGAATCCATTTTTGTATGCTTACAATAGTGAACGATTCAAGAAAAACTTCAAAGAGATGATTCCAATCTTCAAAGAAAGTAAGAAGAATATCCAGACAACTGAAAATACATCGGACACAATCAATAATGTAGCATAAAAGTGTGTAATTATGTGTGTATAAGTACGTAATTTTATGATTGTTGACACAAAAAAGTCCTATTAATGGACTTAATTTGTATTAAATAATAGTGTTGGAGTGTCATTCTATATTTTTTAATTGTGTTAATTGTTATGGGATATCCTAATATGACGTCCTTCAAACGCTTTGAGTCCAAACTCGTGGTAAGAAAAATAATTATCTATGACCGATTACGTCATAGATAGACGTGGTCTGCGCTTTATAAGCGGCTGTTCCATGACACTCCCCTGTTAAAGGTACACAATGAGAAGTATGCAATGCACAAAATAACTAATCATTCGTGTATTGGAAATCGGCTCAGGCGATATAGAAAACAGACAGGGAATATAAACCCAAATCCCTTGCGAAGATCCCGAATAACATATATTATCCCCGGTTTGAAAATTATAACAACTTTTGATTGGTTAAAACCCCGGGTATGAAAAAAAAACATATTCCCGGGTGTTGCTAGGCCATATTACCGAGTGTAACTAGCCATTTAACCAATCAAATGTTGCAATAATTTTCAAAACTGGGATAATATGACGCTAATGCTCGCGACGTTGCGCTCCAAAATCAAATTTAGTTACTTTTGGTTATATATTGAATATACAGCTGTTACTTTGATCAACTGTAGGGTTCTGCCAAAGGTAGTACCCTACAAAAGTTGTACCCTACACCGGGTAATCAACACTCCAAACTTTCATATTGTTTACTTATTCTTTCCAAAAACAAAGAAAACGTCACTTTTACGTGGTCCGCCGCGGTCCAACATGTCTTATTTTTGACTATAACCGGTGATAAATTCGTCATCTACGTTCCTATCCGTAGATATGGAGATTGTATAGCCCTTCAGTAGCCTGTACACCCTTCGGCTGCGCCTCAGGGTGTACTTGGCTACTTCAGGGTGTTAAAATCTCCATATCTACGGATAGGAACGTAAAAAACTTACATTATTACATTTATGGTTTTATACAGTATTATAAACCATATAATTCGTTTTTTGTGATAAATCGTCATATTGCACGTCAGAATTTCATATCCCGGAAAAAATTATCTTTTTTAATAGCCAAACGTTTTCTACGTCCGTTGCAATGACGTCACACAAATACAAACAGAAAGTGGCACATAAGTTTTACAAACGCAAGCAGAATGCAAATATAACTTTGTACACATCGAATTAGTAAAATAAATTTGTACACATTGAATTAGTAAAATAAATTTGTACACATTGAATTAGTACAAGTATCTATGATATTAAATGGATCAACTCATGTGTTTTTGAATTTGAAAAAAAAACATCAAACAATCCCTAAAAATTGATCCAGGTACACAAAGCAAAACTGGGAATGTTAAATGTAATAAAATAATTACAGCACTTCATTTTGTGCAATATGATGTGTTATGGAGCACTGAAAAGCAATATTGACCGCGGTCTTCGGCCTTGGTCAATATTGCTTTGCAGTGCTCCATAACACATTATATCGCACTCAATGAAGTGCAATAATTGCATAGTATTCTTGCATATCCCTGGGTCTAAAAATCACACAAATTAAAATTTCGCGAAATGTTGTTGACGATTTTGGCACGTAAACAACATGACGACATATGAAGACTTCCAGTTTAGAACATAAAGATCCTGACGTTTTCTTGGCTTTGTGTACGCCTCCTTGTCGAAGTGGAATTTGCAGTATTTTCCCGGCTTTCTGTTGAATTGATCTGCATGAATGACAACAATTAGTAATCTCAAAATAAATTTGTCATCGGCACTCTTTTCGGTTGTCATTTCAAACATCTTTGGAAAAAAACGGAATATTATTGTAACTTTTCAGTCGGGTCACTTAAGGGAACAGCCAAAATACCTAATTATTAACGCCGAATTTCATTTTCTATTGTAAATACAAGTTAGAGAATACTGAACGGGTAATCAAAAATTGGAAATCCAGAGAAACTGGTAACATAGAGTAGAAAGACGACGAAAAACAAATCAAAAACACAACACAATGTGCATTGGATACCACTCTACGCAAGCAAATATTGGTACAGCATGAAGTCGCTTGGTTTTAGGTTTTGTTTGAAAGATAAACATGCTGATTTTCGTATGTTTTACTAGCTATATATTGTTCAACTATATAGTTATGTTTTGCTTATGTTGACTGTTGAATATTTGTGGGGAAAAAACATAGACATCAAATTTATAGCGCACAGCGCGTTCCTGAAATAGCCTTAGTATAAACATATTTTATTAATTAATTCAATATTACACATTATGATAATACACATATAAATTATATATACATTTAAATTAATCAATAGGATTCGGAAACAAGTGGTTAAACTTATATTAATCCGTATCCCTGTTGTTATATCATATCAAGTCAACGAAAATATTGTGATCTCCGGAGATCTGAACTCTGACCTTATGTCTTTAAACAATAACAAATTGATTGATATGATGAGGCTTTTTAACTTAAAAAATGTAATAGAGAAACCAACAAGGGTAACAAATCATAGTAGAACATTATTAGATCCCATTATAGTAAGTGACACAATTAATTATGTATTTTCTGATGTTTTTATATTACCTGATAATATTAGTGATCGTGATGCCTCAGTCGTAATTCTTCAATGTTCCAAAAATATTTTTCGATCATTTAAAAGAGAAATTTGGCAGTATCAAACAATTAATTACGAAAAATTTGAAAAAAAATTAAATGAAATTAACTGGAATGAAAAACTTAACCACTTGAATGACGTTGATGAAATGTGAGAAAAATTTACAAAGTGTGTCCTAAAAATAGCACAGGAATGTATCCCAACAAAAATTATAACTATTCGGAATAATGATAGGCCGTGGTTTAACAACGAAATACGAAAAGAAATTCGCATAAGGGACCGATTTAGAAAAACTTTTTGAAATTTTCACAGGGAAAGGGACATTAAACTATATAAAAAACAGAGAAATAAAGTAAATAACATGAAAAAAATTGCAAAAGAAAATTTTGAAAATAATTTAGATCACATTCTTTTAGAAAACTCGTCCAATCCAAAAACATACTGGAAAATTATGAAAATGCTTATCAAATCAAATAAGGGAAGCAACTGTATTCCTCCTCTTAGAAACTCTATAAATGATGCAAACATGGACGATATTGTGTATGGAGATGAAGACCAGTGTGAATTATTAAATAAATACTTTAGTCTTACATCGAAATTGGCTGGGAGAGATTGGAAGAAAGAAGAACTAGGAGAAAGCTCCAATTATTATATAATATCCAAAACGGTAGCACACCCTCTTATTTACTCGATCTTATTCCCCCAACAATCTAAAGTACGACTATTTATCCCCTTCGAAATGGCAACGATATTATTGTTCCATTCTGTAGACTATCTTTAACTAGAGATTCTTTCGTCTCAGCTACAGTAAGGGAATGGAATAACCGTAATCTTTCAGTGCGTAATCTTGACACATTATCTAAATTTAAAAAGGCAATCTGCAGTTCAATCTCAATGCCAATTCCGAGACACTATTCTTATGATCCTAGAAAACTAAATATAATTCTAACACAGCTTCGCTTCAATGCATCCTTCTTGAATTACGATTTATGTAAAGGTAAAATTTTATCAAATGCTTCCTGTAACTGTGGCGCACCATGTGAAAATGCTCACCATTTCTTTTTTGATTGTGATAAATATACAGATAATAGGGAAATAATAGTTAATAGTCTTAACTGGCTACCTTCTAACATTGATATTGATGTAAATCTACTGACAAAAGGAAGTGATCTCCTAACATATCAAGAAAATATAAGTATTTTTAACACGCTTTTAAATATATTAAAGACTCCAAAAGATTTACAATTGTCTAAATGATCAAAAGAACCAACACACATCTCCAAAAGTATTTATTCTCTTTTCTTTCTTTTTTTCGTATATTGTTTTTGTATATAATCATTCTTTGTATATTTAACTCTATGCTATTATATACATATTATATCATTTCATTGCGCATGCTAATCCATATTGTAAATTATTGTGTTCAGGAGGAGACTTCATAAGTTGGAAAAACTTGTGTCTGATCCCTATTTGTTATATTTAGCAAATAAAAATATGTTTAAACTAAAACCTTTACTCTTAAAACTTGGGCTGACATGAGCTTACGGAATTGAATAAGCAATATCATTTATTAATCTAAGACTGACATCATCAGGCCAGGCTGGTTTATCTATATTTAGAATATTGAACTGGTCAACCGAATCGGTGACGTACTGGTTAGCGTGCTCGCATCAAGTGCGGTAGATTGTGGGTTCGATCCCCGGTCGGGTCAAACCAAAGACTAAATAATTGGTATGTGTTGCTTCTCCGCTAAGCACGCATCATTAAGGAGTAAGAGCAATGACTGGTCGGCTCGGAATCAGAATAATGCGTTCGAGTGGAGTGACATGTCTACCCGTGGACTGTTGTTTCAGTGAGCTAGCACTATAACAATCTAACTCAGCGTGTTGGTCTAGAACAAAGCGGACCTCATCATCATCTTTTTGACAATCATGAAATAGCTGAAATATTGCTGAATTGGCGTTAAACATCAATCACTCACTCACTAAAACTAAACTTCCTGTTCTGTTATAATGACTTCATTTAATTGATATGGTGGTGGTACAACATTATCGGAAAGAACTGGTTCATTATCAATATTAGCTTTATCAGAAAAAATAGTTTTACAATTTCAGCTTTATCAAAAAGGTGAATAAAAATTTGGCCATCATGTTACAAAAAATATGGTGGGTCTCTGGCTTTCGTAAAATTTGATGGGGATTTATCAATTCGCCACCATTTTCTAGGAGGCAAATCCTTGTTCAGAAATTCAGAGTTTTATTTTATATTCGTCCTTAGTTTTTCTCACTAAATCAATAACTTCATTTCTGATTTCTCTAATTTTGCTACGTCGTCTGATCTTGTTTCTAATTTATTACTGACGAATGGTTTATCATTTGGTCGAAATGTAATAATCTTGGTAGGTATGACTCCAAAGCCGGATTCCAGACAGCGGATAAAATTAATTAAAAAAAAGACTTTGGCAATACTATCTAGGGAAATATTATAATTTCATTTAAAGAAAGATATTGATTGGAAGCAAAATAGGTAGTACAAAATGTGTGAAAATAAATAGCAAATAATTCTGATATCAGACATACACAATTTCAAACATGTGTCTTGTACCGTTCTCGTCTGTTCCAAACACATGTCCATTAAAAAAAAACAATCACTGATGATCTTTTGGTGTAGACAAGTAGATATAATATATGTAAGAGGCCTTGGTTTAGTTTTGTAATATCGTTACCAATTTTAACTTTAAGTGGCTCATTAATCTCTCTCTTCTTGCGTAGAAGTGCTATTATTGTGTCAATTCTCAGGAACTTTATCAGAATAGGTCTTGGACTACCGTCTTTTCCTGGAATGCAATGCATGGCAACTATTTCGGATGGATGGATTTGTACGCTTACTTTATCATTGAACGCTCGAAGTAGGCTGTTCGGGGGATCCTCGGTGCGATTTTCTGTTATTTGGTAATTTTTTAAATTTTGTTTTCTTGAATATTGTTATTCCAGTTTCATAATCGAACACTTTCAGTTGTTTTTTGTTACTTTCGCCAATTTTTGCACTCATTTTTCTCATCTCATTATGGAGACTTGCATTTTTGTCGATAAGATTAGCGGTTTTAAATTCGATAGAGGTGAGTTATTTTCGCAACTTCGATTTTCATTTCGGACGTTATTTCTTTCTTAATTTCTTTCTTCAAACTTTCGGACAGTTGTTTAAATATTTCCTTGGTTAAATCTTTTATGTCTGATTTTTTAGGACCCCTTACGGTGACTCGTGTATCCCGTCATGGTCATTCTCAATACACACAATATGATCAGATGAACTAGATAGCATGAGTGTGGACGCTTAGCTAGATTGAAGGCACTTTGCTTCTTTGTTTTTTTTTTTGCTATCATTAAAACATGTTCGTCCTCGTTTGTACTAACGGTAGACAATTTGTCAACCTTTGCCGTAGATATAAAACATGTTATTTGCTTTTGTTGCGACATGGCCTTAGTCGTAAGAACTTGTATACTGATTGTTTACAAATAATGAATAGGTAAACACAGGTGAGCACTGTTAATGGTTGTTAACGTGTATTCAATATTTTAATATTACATTCAAGGAATCCGTCAATAAAGTTAGGACTTCTTGGAATCGTTGCTTTGGTAATCCAAAATTATATCATTACGGTATAAAGACACACAATTATCGCTACAACTTCACATCAAACTATCATGGACGCCATCGTTTTTATTAATCTACCGATCATCCGGTGATGAAATCTGGTTCTTTGGAATAATAAGCAGTTCCTGTTATACGGGTGACACCCGCAAGGCTACATGGTTAGAAAAGTGGGTAATATACAAACATTAATAAATAATCCATACAGACATTTTTCTTTCAGGTTTTCTTTAAAAGTTCGTATTAAACTTGATTATTTAGTGGCATTATAGTATTGTGCAGATGTTTTTAAAGTTTACTGAGATATTTGAGGTGCAACAAAATAATACATGTACATTTACGAGTGGCACATGAATGATATATATACACAACCCATTTTATGAAGCTATATATTTTGTTAATTACATGTTCGTTCATCGTGAAATACGACGGGTGCCACTAGAGGAACATGCGATGCTTACCCTTCCTGATAACCTGGGTTCATCTCCTGTTTTAAGTGCGGTTCATGTTGCTCAACCTTTAGTTGTTGTGTAGTGTTTTGTAGATCATTGTTGGTTATGCTGTCATTCTTTTTGCTATTATATTTTCTGTCCATCTTAGATTTACAGCTTCTGATTGCCTCTTTGATATCTTCAAGCTTTTCTTGATAACGTGGCTATCTGATTACATCTGTACTTATGTCTATCATCTTAATATATTACCATTCTTTTGTACACACAAGTGAAAAGGATGTGGAATAAAAGAGTAGGTTGAACTGCATGTCGAAACCGGTTTCCACAACAAACAGATGATTGTGGCTGTGGAGTGAATAACAGCTATGCACGTTGTTCCTCTACTTATGATAGTTCTCTGTGTAATGTGAGCTCTCAGTGGAAATTGTTGCAGATAAATTATAAAATTTAGAACAAAAGAGCAATCCATTGTTTTTACTACTAGCGCACTGTAATGTAAATGGTGTTATGTATTTGTATTTTAATTAATTGACGATGATATAATACAGGATATAATATCACTTTATCTATATATCACATAAAATGTGTTTATGATCATTTTGCATGTTTCTTTGTGTTTTTATCATTAAAAACATGTTCGTCTTCAGGGGCGGATCCAGGATTTCAAGTTAGGGGGGGGGGGGGGGGCGCACTTAAAAAAATTGCGCCGAGCAGAGGGAGACGCGAACATTTTTGGGGTATTTCGTGTGAAAAATCACGATTTTACGACAAAAAAATCATATTTTTACCAATTTTAGGGGGGATGGCGCGCGCCGGGTGCGCCCCCCCCCCCCTGAATCCGCCCCTGGTCTTTGTTTGTAGTTAACGGTAGACAGATTGTTAACCTTTGTCGTCGATATAAAGGTTGTTGTTTGCTTTTGTTGTGACAAAGCATGAATGGTTAGAACTTATGCACTGATTGCTTACACATATTGAATAGGTAAACACAAGTGATCACTGTTAATGAGTCTATTAACATGTATCCAATAATTTAATATTAAATTGTCAAGGAAACCGTTTATACAGTTATTATTTGTAATAAGATTATTAACTCACAACATGAGGTCTTCTTGGAATTGTAACTTTGGTAATCAAAAAATATCTCATAAAGGTAGAATGACACAAAATTATCGCTACAACTTCACATCAAACTATCATGATATCCATTTTTTTTTCTTAAAACAAAGCACCAGACAGAATATTAAGGATTGAGCAACACGAACCGGTGATGACATCATGTGCTTCGAAATGTGAGTTCTCAGTGGAAATTGTTTCAGACAAATTATAAAATTTAGAACAAATTACAATCCATTGTCTTTACGCACTGTTATGTAAAAGGTGGTGTTTATTTGAATTTTATTTCATTTACACTGCAAATGATTAATTTGAAATTCGCATTATCTATATATCACATAACATGTATTTATGGTCATTTTGCATGTTACTCTTCAATGTGATATTTCTCATTAAGTGTTTTGTGTTATTGATGTTGCACGCTACTTTTACCAATGTTTCATTTATAGTATTGCGAGAAAAAAATCATTGGTGGGGGAAGCAAGGGTACCGAGTTAACACCACCTGACCTGGCTCAACTCACTTTACACTATATGAAATAATGTTGTTTAGAATATCTCACTATATCGAAAGCACAATAGACCATTTCATGCAAAATACAATGAAATTATTGTATATGTTCCCAATAAACTGTTCGACATTTTGATGCTTTAACAACATGAGAATTATTTGTTTGCTATGCAATTTTAAAATTATCATATGATTTCTTACAAGATTCAAATATCTACAAATTATGAGAAAATTAGAAATTATATAAATGCGTTGTCCTTTCCATAGCTCTTGCTAGACCGGGTACCATTTTCCAGTTTGAAAATACCTTGTATGGAAAGGATATTAAAACACATTCTTTTAGAATCAAATAGAGAATATCGAACAGTTTTACTTAACAGTAATAAAATAGAGGTTAGAAGATACCATGGGGGTAATCAGAATACGTAAATCGAAGAAGAACAGTCAATACATTGACCAAAAATAAAAAGGACAAACAACGATCTGCAAAACATAACATAGAAAATTAATGATCGAGCAACGCAAACCCCACTAAATATCAGGGTGATCTCAGGTGCAACAGAAGGGTAATCAGTTCCTGCTCCACATGTCTCACCCGTCGTGTTGCTCTTGTTACAAACCCTGTGATAAGTCATGAATGAGGACAGGAGCGGATTGTGATTTCGACACGGGACATATCTGGTGTAAATTGTGACACAAATATTCCATCATAGCGATCAACCAAGTCATGGTGTCCGTAAATGTTTCGATGTGATGACCTCAACTTAACCACTAGAAACGCCTGGTTCTGTTGCTCCCTTTTCAGCAGCAACCATCTTTCAGGGATTTTATGATATGAAACACTAATTCTGGAATATAGGATCAACCCAGAAATATATACTACATATGCAGATGCTGCTGGATTATAGATACATAAACATGGAAAATTGATTGAGAGTTTTACGTAAATATGACTTTTTACAGTAACAATAAGAAAGCATAGTCAGCATACATAATACATTTAGTGCGCACGGCACGTTTCTGGAATAACATGCATCAGGTACTCTCAAATCGAAAGATTGGAAAGCCAAACCGTTTAAAGTTTTGAGAGCAATACAACCAAAGGGATAGCAAGAAGAGTTTGAAGATACCAAAGGGGTAATCAGAATCCGTATATCGAAGAAGAACAGACAAATCAATGGCCAAAAGACAGAAGAACAGACAAATCAATGGCCAAAAGACAGAAGAACAGACAAATCAATGGCCAAAAGACAGAAGAACAGACAAATCAATGGCCAAAAGACAGAAGAACAGACAAATCAATGACCAAAAGACAGAAGAACAGACAACACAATGGCCAAAAGACAGAAGAACAGACAACACAATGGCCAAAAGACAGAAAAACAGACAAATCAATGGCCAAAAGACAGAAGAACAGACAAATCAATGGCCAAAAGACAGAAGAACAGACAACACAATGGCCAAAAGACAGAAGAACAGACAAATCAATGGCCAAAAGACAGAAGAACAGACAACACAATGGCCAAAAGACAGAAGAACAGACAAATCAATGGCCAAAAGACAGAAGAACAGACAAATCAATGGCCAAAAGACAGAAGAACAGACAACACAATGGCCAAAAGACAGAAGAACAGACAAATCAATGGCCAAAAGACAGAAGAACAGACAAATCAATGGCCAAAAGACAGAAGAACAGACAAATCAATGGCCAAAAGACAGAAGAACAGACAAATCAATGGCCAAAAGACAGAAGAACAGACAAATCAATGGCCAAAAGACAGAAGAACAGACAAATCAATGGCCAAAAGACAGAAGAACAGACAACACAATGGCCAAAAGACAGAAGAACAGACAAATCAATGGCCAAAAGACAGAAGAACAGACAAATCAATGGCCAAAAGACAGAAGAACAGACAACACAATGGCCAAAAGACAGAAAAACAGACAAATCAATGGCCAAAAGACAGAACAGACAAATCAATGGCCAAAAGACAGAAGAACAGACAAATCAATGGCCAAAAGACAGAAGAACAGACAACACAATGGCCAAAAGACAGAAGAACAGACAAATCAATGGCCAAAAGACAGAAGAACAGACAAATCAATGGCCAAAAGACAGAAGAACAGACAACACAATGGCCAAAAGACAGAAAAACAGACAAATCAATGGCCAAAAGACAGAACAGACAAATCAATGGCCAAAAGACAGAAGAACAGACAAATCAATGGCCAAAAGACAGAAGAACAGACAACACAATGGCCAAAAGACAGAAGAACAGACAAATCAATGGCCAAAAGACAGAAGAACAGACAAATCAATGGCCAAAAGACAGAAGAACAGACAAATCAATGGCCAAAAGACAGAAGGACAAACAACGATCTAAAAACATACATATAAAACTAAAGATCGAGTAACACGAGCCCCACTGAAAACCGGGGATGAACTCAGGTGCTCCGGAAGGGTTAGCAGTACCTGCTCCACTAGTGACACCCGTCGTATTAATCTAGTTATATATCCAGTGATAATACATCTGGTATATTGCTGGAAGTGATGATAAACCGTAATAAATCTAACCATCTAAGAGATAGCTACACAAGGTAACAAATACATTGACATGCTTTATATATAAAGACCGACTATTATAAATATCATGTATCAATTGTTCTTTGTCTGCGAGACTGAGGCCGTCGTGGTCACGATTGCATGCTAGTTGGATTTACAACTACCTACACAATCAGTGCCTATCTCCACTTATGCTGTGATTTTGGATCCAGCTCATGATGAGGTGTACTCGATACAACTGTATGTGATAAAGTGTGCCAGTGAGTTGTGACAGGTCACTAATAAATCTGACCGCCACGATATAACTGAATCATTCTTGAAAGTGGCGTGAAGCACCATCATCCTAACCCTATATCATGTATATGTAGTGTGCATTCTTGCTTTAATATGAACAAAGCCTACAATTCACGAAATAATATCAAGCATAATATTCGGAAGGTCTAGGTAGGATATACATGTGTATATACTATGGGTTTATTTATGCTGATCATCTGAAATTCAGATGTAGATTCTTTACATTCTACCCATCCATATCAGAAAGTGCACCGCCTCATCCCCCTAGTACTCAGTTGGTAAAAAAAAACTAGTCGAATAATAGGACATAAAATTGTCAGTTAAATGGTTCAAAGTTAAACTTAAAGCTAATCATATCTGTATAGTTTCCATGAATACAGATTGATATACGTTTGGTTCATTGTATTATATTCCATATCTTCAGTCATCAAGCTTTTTAATATCCATGGGTGGAGCACTACTGAATAAATATCCATTACATACATAGTGTGGTGGTACACGATTTTGTATCAGGTTGAGCCATAAGTCATGAATGAGGAAGGAATCGGGAAGTGCTTACGACAAGTGGAACATATCCGTGGTCATTTGTGACACAGATATTCCATAGTGGTCAACCAAGTTATGGAGGCGACCGTAAAACTTTCGAAGTGATGACTTCAACTTAGCTAAGAGGAATCCTTGGTTCTGTAGCTTCCTTGTTAGCAGCAACCCTCTATCAAGGAAATCCTGATAGGAACCACAAACTGGAATATCGTGTCAACTGAGAGATATATACTCCATATGCAAGTGCTGCTGGAATGTTGCTACATATGATTGAAAGGTACACAATGGGAAAATTGAAATCATCTCTTCTGTCGTAAAGTTTCGTTCTTAATCGCCCCTCACTGTCTATTTCGAGGTGTAGGTCAAGGTATGAAGCAACATATCTGTATCTGTGGTATCCTTTATTTCAAGCTCAATGGGATAGATGCGATCAACGAAATCACCAAGCCTAGAATTATTTAATGAAAGGACATCATCTATATAGCGGAACGTGAAATTAAAGGATCGGACTAGCTTTTTTCGTCTTTCTTGAGAAGCCCCTGTGTGAAGTCTGCCTCATACGAATAAAGAAACAAGTCGGCCAGAAGAGGAGCACAGTTTCTTCCAATAGGTATGCCGATTGTCTGTAGAACAACACGCCCACCAAAGATAGCAAATATGTTGTCAATCAAAAAAGCGAGCATGTTGATCATATCAGTCTAAGAAAACTTTTTGGTAGAATCAGATTGTTTTTGTACAAAATAAAATCTGTCCCTTCCTAGCACAAGGTATGTGTATCTGCATAGACAATACATTTTTATGAAACACAGTTGGATCAACTCCCACAATTTTTCCTTCAGTTTAGCATGAGGAATAGTTGCGTAGAGGATAGAGAAGTCAAAAGGAGGAGACGGACCTATATTGTATGTACTCTAACATATCATTATAGTTCTTTATGATCCTCAACTGATTCACACCACCATCAGCAACAATCGGCTAATGTCACCTGAGAGAGGACAACCTTAAATACATAAAGTAAGAAACATAGCAGACTACAAAGGAAGACGTATAAATGAAATTAAAAAAGAAGAACACGCTATAATGTTTGTATCTCAGAGGAGCTGTGTTGAAACGTAGAGGAATGAACGTTTATGGATTTTTTTGTCGATTGCGATTGGTAGGAATTACATGCACACATTTAAGAAATGAGAGAGAAAAGGAACACTATCATTTAAAACAAAATCAGGAGATCTTGTTTCAATGTTTACAATTAATGATCCACATATAAATTGGAAGTTGAATTTACAACTACCTAGGTAATCAATGCATATCACCACAAACGTTGTGAGTTCTAATCCCATTCATGGCGAGATGTAGTCCATGCAACAATATGTGAAAAAGTTTATCAGTGACTTGCGACGGGTCTGTGGATTTCTCCAGTTATCCCTGTTTTCTCCACCAATAACACAGACCCCTACCATTTTTTAGTGCCTGTGCGAAGCCAGGAAAGTGAACGGTCTTGTATTTGTGTGCTAGTAGTATCGAGTTTACCTCTTTCTGGTGGCAGTTTCTTAATGGTTTAATTTAAGCTACTGAGGGGAAATTGTTCTTGTTGTCCCATATCAACAGCAAATCTGCTACAATATAGCTTATTACTATCTAACAATAATAGTGTGAAGTACTGGAATCATATATAGTCTAATCAAGAGCTTTAGAATTCGTTTTCTTATTTTTATTCAAGTTGATTACAATTATGTAACAGAAATATTTACCATCCACTTTAACAACTGAAAATGAATGTTGATGCATGTATTCCATACTAATATCAATATTGTATTTTTAATGCACATTATTCTGCAGAATTCTGAATGCAAAACATGCCGATTTATATTATCATTATCGACCTAATGACGTCCATTTACACTGGGTGGTAGTTGAAATGAACGTGATAGGAAGTCCAATAGAAGAACGGTAATAAAAGTAAAAAGTACTCTTGATACAAAAAACAACTTTGCATATGGCAATAGCATAATGTACCGGGGTCTTCTGATAATTGAAGAACAGTGTGTTGAAAACAATAAACAGGATGCTGAACAAAATCTAAATCAACACGATCTCCATCCAACACAATCGAAAATAAATAAATAAAGAACACGCCATGGTATCAGCTGATCGGATGATATATTCTCTACCATTGGCTAAATATAAACGCAGAACAAAATCTAAATCAGCATGACCTCTATCCCACACAATCGAAAATAAATAAATAAATAACACGCCATGTTATCAGGTGATCGGCTGTGGTAGGTATATTCTCCACAATTGGCTAAATATAATCATCCCATTTTAGTTACAATATGCGCATGATCATGCCAAATATAACTGGATGAAAATAGTGTTTGCATGATGAGAATAGCTGCACAATGTAGCGTGATATTTGGACCTTTGTTTACAATGTAATCATTTATAAGCTGGATGTGTCTTGAATTAAAACCAGTTGGATCAAAATAGTTTTTGCAATATAAGCATACCTGCAATATGGAGCGAGATAATTGGTCCTTGTTTTATTATTTAATTATTTGCAAGTTGGATGTGTCTTGATTTAAAACCTTAGATGAAGATGGGATTGAATGTATCCGACACGACGTAAAATAGTGGTTAACAATGTGTTTGCTTTCCTTTACTATCTATTAACTGCTTAGCTTAAAATAGCCCTTCACCCCGGTTTTTTATGGATTTGTATTGCCTTTTTGTCTTCGTTCTGTGTCTTTTGTGTGCAATGTTACTGGTATCTCTAGACTTTTGTTAATTCCTGATTGCCCTTTCTGTTTTATCTAAAGTTTAGTTACCTTTCACAAAACACAGATAGGCAGCATGAATTGTTCGACATCTCTGTAGGTTGTAATTAAAACGATGGCTGTAAAAATGCATACCTGTTCAATGTTAATCAACAATCTAGTATCCTATGTCATAAAAGCACATCGTTGGTGTAATGATTAGCTTGCTCTCTACCAGTGCGGTAGATTTAGTGATCGTGCCGCGGTCGGGCCAGACTACAGACTATGACATTGGTATTTGCTGTTTCTCCTTTAAGCATACAGTCTTAAGGAGTAAGAGTAAAGACTGGTTGGCTCGGAATCAGGAACATGTGTCTGACTGGAACGACATATTTACTTGCATACTATGAGCTAGCACTATAAAGATCTAATTTAGCGTATTGCTCTAGTACAAAGCTGACATCATCATCATTTCGTTAAATAGTGTACAAGCATGAATATCCTTAGCATTGCGACGAGCGTGCCTGATGAAGGTTATTCCAGAAACGCGTCGTGCGCACAAAATTTAATCTCTACGTGTTATTACTATCACTGGATCGATACCTCTGCTGGTAGACTATTAGTCTCCGAGTGTAATATCCGCCCAGTAGTCAGTGCTTCGGCACTGACATGATTGCTTAGATATATTTATTACTGAAATTTACAGTTCCTACGTAATGTAAATATTAATAAAACTAAGGTTCTCCTCCCTCAGGCATTGATGACCATAGCCGATGTTAGCTATCCTGTTTAGGGCCTTTGGTTTTATTGCTCCCAAAACTTTAAGCTATTTGGCTTACCCATCTTTCGATTCTGAGCGTAACTGATGAAGGTTATTCCAGAAACGTGTCGTACGCACTAATTTTAATATCTACGTTTTATTGCACAAACGATCAAAATAACTATGAATTTGGGGGATATTTAGTTACTGTTTGGATTTTTAATTGTCATAAATCGCTGCACATACCGGACTTGACTGGGTGAGTAACACATCGTGTGTCCTATAAAAAAAAAAAACCAGGAACCGCTTACCCTTTGCGATTACTTGTTTAAATATTTTGGGAGATAAAATCAAGGGAAGTTGGAATTTGCATAGTTGACAGAAACAATAAACGTGCATATGTTCCGAACGAAGGAATATATAAAATGGTAAATGTATTAGGAATACAGATTTTACTAACAAAATATAATACCCCTTCATCTTCCAGTTCAATTGATTGAAAACTTGCTTTGTGTATTTTAGACAGATTTTCGTTCATTTTCTATATCAGCTAGATTAGTTTTTCCATTTTGAAAAGCCTTGTTTCCTGGATGCATTATGATAGTAATATGTATCAAGTTTAGATCTATAGTACAATATTGATATTCAAGTCGGAAAATACAAAAACTTTTAATGCGCTTTAAAAACAATCACACTGTCATTGTATTTGTATCTATTAATACCTGTTCCAATAATTCAATTTTAAGCAAATTAATTCCACCTAATAGATAAATGACCAATTTCAAGTAGATAGATGAGCTATGAGTGTTAAATTTAAACAATATGACGGCGATAAGTTTTATTCATGGAGAAAATAGAATACCTTTAGAAAACTACTGACCAGTCACCAGTAACTGGCGAACTGGATCATCAATACATCTCGTCACTGTCCTGATTGAATTGGTGAGTGAGTGAGTGAGTGAGTGAGGAAAATAGCGTTAGGGTTAGAGTTATGCTGTTTAACACTTTTAAAAATATTTCAGTTGTATCGTGGCAGTCAGCATTACTGGTAGAGGAAACCAAAGTACCCGTCACAACTACTTGACAAACGTTATCACATAATGCTGTATCGAGTACACATCACCATGACCTGGATTCGAACTCACCACTTTAATGGTGATAGGCACTGATTGCTTAGGTAGTTGTAGATCCAACTACCATGCGATCACGACGTCCCCGCCTGTCACATTTGAATCAAATATCATATCAAACGAGACAAACATGCAAACACGTGATGCAAAAAGCTCGATATTAACATATATTTTATGTTGATTGAATATTATTTATTGATGCTCTCAATCGACATACAGTAAAACCTGTATATAAAGGGCTCTCCAGGGAATCTGAAAATGATCCCTTTGTGAGCAGTTGTCCTTGATATACAGGTGAAAATTATAGACACTATTCATTAATTGGTAATATGTGACTGTCCTTTATAGAAAGTGATTCGCTATAAAGGTAGGTACGACTGTATTGAAATAGAAATATTTAAAGCAAACTCTAAAAAACCGATATGTTAATTAACAGATTCAGCTATAACGTCACATATGTTCTATTAGTTTTGTCATTTGTCTAGTAAGCCACCGTTTGTAGTACATGGATGGTATTTGCTTAAATTTATTATTTTCGGAGTCCGTTATTTGCAGAATAACATGCATGTTTGCATGGTATCAAGTTTATTTTTCTTATATTAAGAATAACGACCGCCATCAGGAGTATGATATGAAGTATCTGTGACCCGAATGACCACTGATATGTTCCCTTTATGGGTATTCAAAAGCCCGTCTTCATTTCCTCTTTCCTGACTTATCATCGGAATGTTGATAACACAAACACGATTCTGGTGATACACCAAGAAAGAGGAAAGGAGAACGAGGGTGTTACATCGTCGAACTGAGTCATCCGTATCAGTTTACCAAGTAATGAGGCAATTAATAAATTAAGCAATTATATATGCAATTTACCGTTAGAGAATACCGAAGGGGCAATCAAAACTGGACATTTCAGTGAAGCCGTCAATATATGGCAAACAAGACGACGATAAAGAACACAAAAACACAACACCATTATACGGAAACAAACATATAATGTAAATAAGACATGAGCCCTCCTACAAACAACTGGTTGTAGAGACGAACCAAACATCGGTTTTATGCCGAAATCGTAGCAGACAGCACACTACGGAACTCAGAACGTAACAAACATAATAGTACAACACAAACAACTAAAAAGATCAGCAAGTTGTTGTGTAATATGTGTTTTTAATGGAAAACATAACTTTTATATGTTACATTTCTCATGGCCAATGTAACCATTAAATCCAATAGACCCGTATGAATTGGAAATATAACGGAGCAGTTATATGATATATGTACCCGAAAATAGGCTTGTAGCTTTGATTGAGTAAAAGTGGAACATTATATCATATTACAGACTGATATATAAGTTGACATTACAACCATAATTATGGCGATAGTCTACTTTAATAAAAACGAAGAATCTGTATAATTCGAGAGCATTCAAAAAAGGTTCATATCACACTTACTTTATATACGACCCTTTGTACATGACTTGTATATTATATCTCTCGAGTTTTTTAGATGTCCGTATTGACCAGACGAAGCAAACACAGTGTTGCTCAGACGAAGCAAACACAGTGTTACCTAGACGAAGCAAACACAGTGTTACTCATCTTTTTAGCTTTCTGTGTTATGTTTTTCTTTTGTTTTTCTTCGTTCTGTGTCTTATGCCTACTGCCTCCTGTGTCTCTGGTTTATTCATTCTTGGTTGTCTCTTATGTGTATTATTCATGGATAACATAAATAATAGTTTGAAGATACCAAATGAGTAATCATAATCCGTAAATCGAAGAAGGGCAGACAACACAATAGACAAAAGAAAAAAGGACAAAAGTACAAACAACGATCTACAAAACACTACACAGAAAACTAAAGATTGAACAACACGAACCCCACTTATGAAAGGTTAGCGGTACCTACTACAATACTGACACACGTCGTGTTATTAAATCATGTATTCTATGAATTCACATGTTGTGCCTGTCCCAGGAAAAGACCTGAATTTTCGGCTTCATTTTGTGCCTGTCCCAGGACAAGACCTGAATTTTCAGCTTCATTTTGTGCCTGTCCCAGGACAAGACCTGAATTTTCAGCGTCATTCTGTGCCTGTCCTATGACAAGACCTGAATTTTCAGCGTCATTCTGTGCCTGTCCCAGGACAAGACCTGAATTTTCAGCGTCATTCTCTGCCTGTCCCAGGACAAGATCTGAATTTTCAGCGTCATTCTGTGCCTGTCCCAGGACAAGACCTGAATTTTCAGCGTCATTCTGTGCCTGTCCCAGGACAAGACCTGAATTTTCAGCGTCATTTTGTGCCTGTCCCAGGACAAGACCTGAATTTTCAGCGTCATATTTCGTGGCCTTTTTTTAGCTCAGTGAATTAAGATGAAACATAAGTGTTCATTTCGTTGATACTTGGTGGAATTGATGACTATCACTTTTTAAATTTCTTATCATAAGGTAAAGGAATACATGTATGCAGAATATTTAATAAAGTAAAAAACCAAACCATTATGCAAAATTTCAATATCAGATGAATAATCGATAATAAGATCACTTGGTAAGGTACGAATATCATTGGTACGAAAACTAATCATCACACGTTGTCTGCGTCTGGACAAAATGGACTCGAGGTCAATAGATTTTCGTATCTCGCTAATATACCTGGATATTGTTCACTACATTTAGTGACCTTTAGAACTCCAATCATACAGTTACTTATTGACGTTGTTAACCTGTAAAACACATGTAAAATTTCACCAGAATCTTCGAAAAATATTTTATCAGGATTGCAAAAAGGCAGATTGCATTTAAAGTCAATTGTTTTTTCTATACATTACATTGCAGGTTTGGTTGGTATTGGTGTATGGTGTTTAACGCCACTTTCAACAACATTCCAGTTGCACAGTGGCAGGTTTGCACGTGTATGTTGTATATGTTGTTTGTGTTGAAACTATAATATTGTTTTGTGAAGTTTATTGCATTAAAGGGAGATAATATTACTATATTTCATCGTTATTGATTTATCTCCTTTTCCACATACGTCACTCTCTTTGCCAAAATAATATATATTTCATAAATGAATATTCCATTTGAATCACCCAGATGCATGCAGTGTCGTGGTCATGAACGCATGGTAGTTGGACTTGCAACTATCGGTGCAGTCAGTACTATCACCACTAAAGTTGAGAGTTCGAACCCAGTTCATGGCGAGGTTTCCTCCACCAATAACACTGACCGTCACAATATAACCGTGATATTGTTGGAAGTGGCGTTAAACACAACGAACCATCAATTCCAGATGCATGCTCTAGGTAAATATTCTTATTAGACCAACTGATGTCCGTTGACAGTAGAAAGTAACGATTTGTTTATTTTTTTGTAAATAGGCAATACATAAGACCGACGTATGCTTGTTGATGGTAAAAGTACATATGTTTTGTTGTAAATAAGCAATAAGTAAAATATTGTGCTTTCCGTCGGATAATAAATTATTGAAATGACAGTAGTTAATGCATGTAGGTTTCATCATTTTGTATTTTTAAAATCAAAGCATCAAGCTTATACAATTTACTACACCAAATATTCCGACTTCCATAGTATCATCAATATCATAATATACATTTTAATAAATATCCATAGAAACTGTAGACCAGAATATTAAACAGATGAGGGTGTCATCCACAAGACATATTTAAGGGGTACGCCCCTCTATTTATGTTTATAGGAACCGTGGTAAGATCATAACCAGCTGCCGCTAACTGAGTTGGTGGAGATATCCTTTTGAACAGTTGGCAGAGCATTGACTCACGATGAGAGAGGTCTCGAAATTGAATCCCATCAGGAACATTGCATTTTTCCAAGATAAAATATTCTTTCATATAATACATATAAAGATTATTCGTCATTTGACTTGTTCACACATTTGTGTCAGTTTAGATATCTATTGTATATCTAAATGCAATATATTCTTTAAAGTATTTTTTTATGAAGTCAGGTTTTAAAATGAACTATACGACATTGCCTGTTTCCGTTTATCATATATTTGATTGTTTACACTTTGCCTCCTTGGTGCATATTTCACGTCTTAGATATGTTTTAAAACCAGTTATATCATAACATCAGTATCATATTTTTCTTATTTCGTTTTCGAAAATAAACGTTAGAGAAACCGAAGGTCCAATCAAAATGGACAATCCAGAGAAACTGGAAAGATAGGATACACAAGACGAAGAAAAACAAAACAAAACTACAAGACAATATGTGTTAGACACCATTATACGCAAACAAAAAAACATATCGAAAATAAGACATAAGGCTTCAAAAACAACTGGAGGTAAAGACGAACCAAAGTTACTTACTCGCAAAGGTCGCTACTTGGATCTTGCAGACCGTTCCAATATGGCGTAGAACATCTACGTACTACGCTAGAGCTATATCCATTTGATACTAGACAACTTGAGATGTTTCTGATTTCTTCCATTACTAGTTAGTTAAAGCAAAATAATACACATTAGTAAGAATGTGGATGTAAATGAACATGTGAAAATATCCAACATTACACTTAACGTAAAGAAACAACGCTTCTATTGCTGTTTTATATTTCACAGTCACAACAATAAGAACAATTGATACCCTAAAATAAGTGTAAAACGGCCATTGCCTGTTGTCGATATTAAGTGATTAACGATGCTTTTTAAAATGAGATGACTGAGAAACGTCCTCGAGTTTTAAAAAACATCTTTAATCATTGTATCGCGTGGCGTAATCGCGTCCTTAACAACGCTTAGCGATTATCGATAATTTGAATCATCTCGTGCGCTAATGTGATATGAAACATATTAGTTTTAAACATCAAATGGTAAGTAAACAAAATAGCGATAATGACAAACATATTGCATGATTATACCTGACGGATAGAGGTAGTGTTCATATTTATTTTAGCTGCTTTGTTCATCATTGAAGATCCAGTTGTGGCTACCTCATGGAAACAGCAACTAAAGTGATGTCCTGATATTTGTTTTACCTTTAACTGAGTTTCAAATGGAACCTCTGTCATATTCACTTATATTCGTTTAACATCGGGGCAGTCGTTCGTGGTCATGATCGTATGGTTGCTGGATATACAACTACCTGTGTAATCAGTGCCTATCACCACTAAAGTTGCCAGTACGTATCCCGTTCATGGCGTAACTTGCGACAGGTCTGTGGTTTTCTCCGGGTCCTCCGGTTTCCCCCAACCAATAAAACAGACTGCCACGATATAGCTGAGATATTGTTGAACGTAGCGTTAAACACCATAAACCAAACCGTTTAGAATGCCTTTGCTCATATAGGCATTCAGAAATTGCATAAAGTATTGTTGATTCTGAGTGATCAATACTTGACTATATATGCTGTATGTAAATGATACTTCTACTGTTACGTATTAATCTTTAGATTTAATCCATGTTTTCCGACGATACTATTTTAAAAAAATGTCCTTTTAGCTTAAAAACCAAATATATACATCTTAATATTTTATCGATTTTACAGTTTTATAAAATTTTAAATCTGCCAAAATCGTAATTTTTTTGTAACCCATAAAAACTATCAGATATGATTGATGCCTTAATAAAACGTGTTTCTGTAACTTATAAATGTTATGAAATGTACGCGCATCGGGGAAAAAAGGTGCAACTGCTCGTGTTTTGAGATAGTTCAAGAAATGGACGCCATCTTATTAATTATCGACATTGCTTACGGAGTTTGTCGAATCGTCATTAAATCAGTACAACAATGCACTTATTTCTTATTTTCTGTGAATCTGCTTTTAGTTGGCGTCAATTATGGACAAAGAACCATGCAAGTTTGCAGTTAAGAAGCGACAAAATACAAATTATTCGTTTTTACCTGTCACTAGTAAGGTCAGTTGCATACGGAGAAAGCGAGGTCAAATTATTTGCTTGCAAGGCAATAATAAATCGATGGTAATTTTCGTTTTCAAAAGGAGAAAAGTGGTACGATAAGCTGTTTAATGTGAAATATTTACCTTTATTTCATCATTTTAAAGCTATTTACCAATTTCCAAAACATATAATTTGTTGGGTCAAAATCGTAGCTAATGCCGCTTTAATGTTTGATGTATACATCGTTCTTGCAGCGTGTTAAGATGTTATGGTTTTGTGTTTGAAGGTCAAATGATAGGAAAGCTACATTCCTATAGTGACCTAAATATGTACTGCTATATCACAGGTCATCCCAATAGTGACCTAGATATGTACTGCTTTATCACAGGTCATCCCAATAGTGACCTAAATATGTACTGCTATATGACAGGTCAATATCTATTTTCTTGTCCCAACTATACTTTAAGAAGAGTTTGAAGATACCAAAGGAGTAATCAGAATCCGTAATTTCGAAGAAGGACAAACAACACAGTGGCCAAAAGTAAAAGGACAAAATGACCAACAACGACCTACAAAACATGGACATAAAACTAAAGATCGAACACGAACCCCACTAAAAACCGGTGATGAACTCAGGTGTCGGAAGGGGAAGCTTTTCCTGCTCCACTAGTCATTGGCTGCATTATATAATGAATAATGTATACGACGACGGTGTAGAAGTCAATCAAATTGTGTGTTGCATATATTGGTGCATATATGACCTCATTGTTCATTTTAGTTCGCGTCGACAGTGTTAGACCAAACTGTCTTTCCACATTGGTCAGGTAATGGTCATAGATACCCCGGTTTATGATTGGTGAAAATGTATTGTTGAAAAATAACGAAGTATCATATATTTGATTTTGAAAGTTCTATTGAAGTATATTCAAAATACATAATATACATCCCGCTAAGCACGCAGCATTAAGTTGCACGAGCAAATACTGATTAATGTGTTCAAATGGGGTGACATATCTATCCTCGGTCTGTTGCTTCAATGCAATAGCACTATAAAAAATCCAACTAAACGTGTTGGTCTAGTACAAAACGAATCTTAACATCATCTCATTGAAAATTAACTTGTTCTCGCCATAATATAGCTGAAAATTGCTGAGTTGGCGCTAAAAACAATCAATCATTCATTCACTAAACAATGCACAAAAAGGAAATACCTGGTTTATTTTTTTCCTTTTGCTCCAGTCTGAGAGAATAATAATTTAAATCATGCAAATTTCACTACATACAAAATTCCGTTCAATTTCAATGTGCATGTGAGCACTCCTCAATGCAACAATTACTTTAAACTTACTGTCCATGTCTTTACACATTTTTACAAACCCTTCCGCCACTTTGTCCTGAGAAGGCAGGTATGATGCAAATCTTGACAAGTGCGAGCAATGCCGTAAGTTATTCTGGGATAAACAAGTAGGTACTATCATCTGGTTTATGTCGCTGAAAAAGAAATGAATTCTTCACAATCTAAATGAATAATACATTTACAGAAACAACATGAAGTTGTCAAAGCAAATATATATAAGCACAATTTGTACTCATAGGTATGACGACTGTCTGTTGAGAAACACGTCGACCGATCATAAAGAATATGTTGTCAATCAAAAACTCGATACTTCGATGATATCAGTTACAGAGATCTTTTTGGTAGAATCAGAGTGGGTTTTTATTTTTTTTTTATTTTTTTTTGTAGTTCTGGTTATACGTTTGATTCATCTTGTATAAATATAAGGGTGTATTTGCATGTGTTGGCATGTCGCTATTTATAAATCATATGCACTAAGCATTTGTTTCAAGAATTATATTAATATTTCAAAGATATATATTCCAGTCTAAAAGTAGCATATTGTGCACGACATATTGCAATCGCCATGTCTATAATTATCGATATCACTGGTGTCTTTTTTTTCTTTACGCTGTTGAACATATTGATAAAATACCTGTACATAGCTTAATATACTTTTTTATTTGGGGGATGACCGGGGGGGGATACAATTTGACGGTAGAATTTCCAGAAAGGGAATCGCATGTATTGAAGTTTCCTTCATTTTACTCAAATACATTTCCAAGATTTTCAATCGATCGTAAGACCTGAAATGCTTTGTCCTCTTTTTGTGATTTTGATATTTCTAATTGAAATATAATAGAGTTTTACTTTTTGTTTCTCCTATAATATTTTAAAATGCATTTGATATACACAACATTTTAAAATAGAAATAGATCATATTAAATTACTAAGGACTATTCAGCTAAAGGCACTATTGGGTCATCTATTTTCCTTTCAGTGATTCCAAAAAGAAAACAGGTTTTAAATATTGTGTATACATCCCGACAAGTCTTTTAGTGAGGTCCCTGCTGCTCACTTTTTTAATTTCTGAGTTGTGACTTTCGTTTCTTAAGTACTTAAACCTACCTGCAGAAACTTTCGAAAAAATGGTTTGTGAAATCTGTAGCATTCAGGTTGGAGACGGTATCGTATCCCATACATGCAAGAAAACTACAACAATCCGTACACTTTGAGTTGTGTCTGCTTACAGGAGTAGACTCCACATTTTCAATAATGCTCCATAAAATCATGAAATAAGTCACTAAAATTAAATTAATTCGAAGGTAGCTATATATGTTTGCAAAACACACAATGAAACAAAAAAGTGAATATTTGCAATTTGAAAAATATATAGAGGTATTATCCACTGTACTGTTGCACTATCCACCATACTGTCACAATAGCCACCGAATTATCGCACTTGCATGACTTATTCAACAATTCCAATGATATTGGTCCGATTCAACAAAAACGTATTTTGCTTAAGATAAAACAACATGCGTTTTTAATTATATCTATGTATATAAATAATCGGATGCATGCATCCACTTCTTTCATCCACGCACAGTATATATTTCTTTTAATATGTACACTTTACAAAGATTTCAAATGTATTGCTTAATTTAATTCACATTAATTTTTACATGACGACTACGTCAAAGATCTGCTTACCCTTTCGGTGCAAATGAGTTCATCTCCGGTTTTTTTGTGACGTCCGTGTTGATCAGTCTTTTGTTTTCTGCTATTGTTTTATAGTTTGTTTTTCTGTCTTTTTTCTTTTGGTCATGGTAGTGTGTGTGCTTCGATTTGCGTCCTTTTTTTCATTAACGCTGCCGTATCTTCAAACTTTTATGTAATAAAAAAAACAAAAAAACAAACAAAAGAACGAACAAAACAAAAAAAACGAATCGACTTATTTTCTTTGCGCTAAAACGTAATACAGAAAGGATAGTAAGTCATCAATGTTGAGTTACAACTTTTACCATAATTAATTGATACATAAAATATTGAATATATTTAGATTATTTGGCTTTCCAATATTTCGGTTTTGAGCGTTACCTGATGAAGATTATTACAGAAGCGCTCTCTGTCTGTCTTATCCGATTGTCAGATTAAACCTTAATATCATGCATTGAAGTTCCTGGCCATTTATTTTACCTGGAAAAGTGAAGATCCGTTTGGAAAGTAATTCACCCATGTCCAGTCAATGTATAATGAAAACCTCCCCAGAGTCCTTGTTTTATTTTATAGACTAAATGTAACATATCCTATCTCTTTCCGACGTGTCATATCCTTCGTCTTATTACGTTCTTTATTTACTTTGCCTTCTGCGTTATTGGTTTGTGTACACGTCTGTGTATAAAACAAGATTACAGTTCAAGGGTAATACGTCTCCTGTAAACTATTTTATTTGAGGATGATTTGTATTTAATCTGGTATGTAATTTTCGTATTGATATCAGTAAACGCATTATTCAATATTATTTCATTACTATAGAAAAATGCAGATATAATGTACAAACAACCGTTACACGTGCTTTCCACGTGCAAAGATCCTAAATAATGCAATTATTAATAAAAAGGAAGGTTCTCTTCTCTCGTCAGAATCTGCCTATCATGTCTAGGCCCATTGGTTTTCTTGCTCCCAATGATTTGTAAACTAATTGGCTTTCCATTCTTTTGATATTGAGCATACCTGATGAAGGTTATTCCAAAAAGACAAGACGTGCGCACTAAATTAGATGTCTACGTATCCATTAAAGTCTTATTTTTGTGCTTTGGCGGCAACGTTTGTCCTAGAGGAAATCTTTATAACAGATAACATACGTTAGTAAAAACCGAAGGAGCAATCAAGAACGTATAATCCAGACACACTGGTCACATTGGAAACACAAGACACAGGACGAAGACAAACAAACACCAGAACATAACACAACACAAAATTAAAAAAAGACGAACAAAACCCGCGAAGGGTAAGCAATTCCTGTTTCTTATAAGACTATGATACTCTTTTACAAAAAGATATGAGAGAGAAAAATACTTAAATTGCATTAACATTGATCTACTGCTCCCAATCATAGTAATCATGGGGATTTTAGACATGACCATACAAATAGCTGTGAGTGTGGAACGGATTCTTACCTTCAGTTGAAATACTTGTTGCATCTAAGCGATTTAGGAATTTATTTTGATGAAGGGTTGTTACAGATTAGTTACATCAGCTTGCTTAAATAACAGCGGGATATAATGCAGGGGTAATCTGTCAGAATCTTTAACAGAACAATATTCACCTTTAATCTTTAGAATATTTTATCCAACGGATAGGAATTAAAATGAATGATAATGTTAATATTTGCTATAGCGTAAATCGTTGTATGCATGCTCATACATAAAATCAGAATTACAAAACCCATGGATTGGCCAATCAAAGATATTTACTAAGCCGTAACCATGGGTTTCTTAATACAAAACCACAACTGGTTAAACATTGATGACTATCTAAATATGTCAAGCATTTATCTGTATTTGGCTTCTATTTTACCTTGACCTTCACATTGAATCCAACAACGCAAGGATTATAAAGAAGATTCTTCCATTAACGTAATGGCTTCACTGTTCCTATGGTTAACTTCCCGTTGAGCAGTAGCAATATTCCAGCAGAACCAGTGCTTAAAGTTTTCAGTTCACACCTCATACTGTTATAGAACTTGTGCCTAGGTAGCGATGTTCCTGACACAGTTAAGTTGCAGACGTAAATGCTACTCAAACGAGTCAAGTTGCTCCTAGGTTGAAGTCATCGCTACATAAATTATAAAGTAGTCATCACGGAACTGGTAGACCTTTATGAGACATCAATTTTGCCAATGACAATGTATTTTTTTACGTATATCTTTTATTTCCTTTATAACAGACACAACATTGTCTGGACTTGTGTATGAGTTACACGGTGGGTGTCTTAGAGGGAAGTGATTACCCTTTGTGGGCACCTGTGTGTTTACCACCGGTATTGCTCCTCCTTTAAGCTTCGTGGGGGGGGGGGGGGAGTTCTTCATCATGTGTCTTATGCCAAATGTTACCTGTGTCTCTGAATTCATTGTCCTTTCTTGATTGACCCTTCTGATTTCACTTACGTTTATATCATGATAAAACTACAAATGCAAAATCACAAATGTGTGTTGTTCTTAGTATTACCCATGTATGAAATCTGGTATGAGGTGGAAAAGAGTTATCTTCTATCTGCAGTAATGATTAAGTCTTTGGCCAATAAATGCCCACTTTAACATGATCATTAAGATCTATAGTATCCATATCTAGGCTAAGGAAAAGACAATGCAATATAATTCCCATATCACATGATCTTGTCTCATTTAATAATAATACGACGGGTGCCACTAGAGGAGGACGTGGGTTCGCCCCCAGTTTTTCTGTTGGGTTCGTGTTGCTCAATCTTTAGTATTCTGTGCAGTATTTATATACCATTGTTTGGCATTTTGTCTTTTTTTCTGTTTGCCATTTTACAGCTTCTGGCTATCCATTTGGTATCATCAAACTTTACTTTGACTTTGTTGTTAATTCTCTTGCACAAAAAAACAACTTTTCTTTACTATCATAAGAAAAGTTCGAACATAACAAACTGGGACAAAATGCAATGATCAAAAGACAAACGATGATCGACAACACAATACATAGAAGTCACGAACGTCACAAAAACCGGGGGTAAACACATGTGCTCCGGAAGGGAAAGTAGTGGCACCCGTAGTGTTACTGTTTAATGACATGAACATCATCTCATATGGAAATCGTTTTGGAAAACCTTTATACGTGAATAAATACAAATAACATAAAAAAACAGAATCAATTACAATGGAATTGGTGGTAGAAATGAACCGAACATCTTTTTATTCGAAAATTGTAGCGGATATGACACTGAAAACAAGAAGACGTGAAATTAGCCTAAATAGACAAAGGAACTTCACAACAACAAAAAACAAAGGAGGACACAGGCGCTCCAGACGGGTAAGCACTTCACGCTCCACTGGTACCACCCGTCATGTTACTCATCCGGTGACAAGTCATAAAAGAAGAATGGAGGACGTGATTGTTACTAACTACAAACAGAACATATTCGTGGTAATCATTTGTACAACTATTATGTAAGGGTTACCCAAGTCATGATGGGAATTGATATATGTATGCAAAACACGTCCTATAAATAAATGAGATATTGGGATTCTATTAACGTTCTAACCCGCCACACTTTTGCCCCTCTCCCATGCCAGGACCTGGATATTCAACGTCATATGTCGTGGTATTTTGGGGGAGATGATGATTGGAATATTCATAATTTAAAAAAAAAAACGAGCTATTAAATTCCGTGTGATATATCATTACAAAGTTAGAAAACGTTAGGACTCATCTTGCAAGCGTTCGCCATAGGTTTTCTTCAATTTCGATGAAAAGAAAGATCAAACGATAATGATATTAATTTCCACCAATATCAACAAAACGAACAATCACCTCTCATCTTAACCCAGTGAACATAAACAAGACCACCACATGTGACGTTGTAAATCCAGGTCTGGGCATGAGACAGACGGAGTGAAACCAGTTAATTGGTTTCCAATCTTTCCCTCTTGATAACTGGATCTCCAACGGCAATACATATATAAACAAACAATAAATAAAAACCTGGACAGATTTGGTTTCTCTCAAACACTGTATACAAAACGTCGATATTTACATATATTTCATTTATATTGAATAGTGTTAATTGTTGATCTCGATCTATTTATTAAAATATTAACATTAAAACAACAATAAACCCAATATTACGAAAAGAAAATTTAAACAGTAATGGTCAACAATAACAACAATAACAACAAACAACCAATCACCTAATGATTCAACCATTGAACACAAAAACACCACGACATATGACGTTCGAAATCCAGGTTCTGGCTTAGGGTTAGCACAAAAGGGGGCAGGGCTTAAACTGGTTAATGGGATAACAACCCTACCTTTTCATAACTAGATCTTCACGGGCAATGCATATATAAACAAACGATATAAAGCCTCCAGATTCGCTTCCACTCAAAAAGTCTACATACTTTCAGAAAAAAATGAATGACAACATAAATATGGACAGTACAATATTTGTTCCGTTAGTTTTTGTGATGAAATAACAAAAACAGAAAGACTGAAACAGGAGAAAATTGAAACGCACAAAACTGGGTACTTGACCTGTTCTACGGCTAATCATATACCATCTAATTTGTCGTGTTTAGTTATACTAGTATATACCAGAATTTAGTTTTTATACAAATAATTTATGTCATCATTTTTTGTGTGTAATTTGATGGTATTTTCTGTATGTGTTTTGACGTACAAATTGTAGAATATATATTTTTCTCTTTTAGTATTCAGTATTTAATTTATAAAATATGTTCATGCCACGAGATAGCTGAAAACTGCTAAAGTTGACATTAAACACCAATCAATCAATCAGTCAATCCATAAATAAATTAACAAATTATCTTGTTGTTTTGCCAAGAACATGAAATAAATCAAGTAAACTACACACAGTTTTATTATCCAAATAATGATAAAACATTACATAGTCCACATGTGTGTGAACACATATATAAATGTAAGAGCTAGTATTCCAATATTTACTATGTTTCGCGGACCCACATTAGCGTTTTGACTTGGGCTGCTTCCACAAAATGTATTTGATTCCATCTGTGGTTTATACTTCTCGTAAAACGATACATATGTTTCACTACAGTTAGTTGCCTTTAATAGTGCTACCATACATCGAGTCATTGTCTTCATCACACTGTTAAAAGAACAAAGGTTTACACTCTAGCATTGTAACCTAACAAAACATATCATTGTATAGAATGATGTTCTTTTGTTTACATATTACAGCGAATACTGCCCAATGCTGAACCCTGAATACATCCGAATCATGCATAAACAGAACACATGTGTATTTCCGAAGACAAATGTTGGTACCAATGAGGTTCGGTTTTAGACAAGTTTTATTGTGCTAGTTCTATTATATAGTAAGGTGTTGTAATATACAACTGCACTCTACAAGTATAACAGATTTTCATGGTTACACATAGCTTATACATAATTATCATTTTTTGTATATTATTTGGAAACATTGATTGGCTGAAAACGGGTCACATGACGTTCTATAAAAAGTGCCATAGCACAGACGTTGCTAATTATAGAAACACCCATGCAATATACAAATTTATTTTTAGAAACATCCGTGCTATACACGATTTATCAATGTATTTTCCAAAATTTCAACAAATTTCAAAAATTTCAAAAATTTCAGAAAATTTCAAAAAATTCAGAAAATTTCAAAATTTTTAAATTATTTCAAAATTTCTAAAATTTCTAAATATTTCAAAATTTCAAAATTAAAAAAATAATTAAAATTTTCAAAAAATTTCAAAATGATAAAATTTCAATATTTTAATAATTAAATAATACTTATTGAAAAATGATAAAACAATTATAGCCTACCATTTCGGTCAATATATGGATTTATAGACCTAAGAATCAATGTCGACCTTGGACTTCGTCCTCGGTCAGTGTTTATCTATAGGTCTATAAATCTATGTATTGACCTCAATGGAAGGCTATATTTGTTTTAAGTGTCAAACCACTAATTCACCAATCAGAGCTTGGAACATATACGAAAGTAGTCCCTTTTCAAGAAAAAAGTTCCTTTCACTTTGTAGTATTGTGAACACTACTGAATGGAATGGACTAATTAAAATTGATAATTGAAGTTAAATAAATAGGGATTATTTTGAGCTCAAATTTGATGGATTTAGTTGTATTTGAATACCTCTATGGAGGATGTGATGGATGACCTATAAATACTGCATTTCTTGGGGATGACTGAGCTATTTTTAGAGTAGGTGTTTTCCGTAGCATGGCATTTCACTGCAAGATTTTAAACATGCCCTGATATTTTGACAGAACGTAGAGGAATCATGTACGTTTCAGAAAATATATAGTCTTGGAAAGGTTAAACTTAAGATAAAATGACCAGGTAGGCTCGAAAAAACACAAATTTAGTAGAAAACCTTAAAGAAATTAATTGGTGGTTTGACACCTTAAGACAAAAACGTCAAAATTATCTTTTGTTGCTATCATGTTCAAATTAGCCTAAAAATGTCACAACAGACCCAGGGTGACATTTTTCATACAAAAATGTTACAAAATGCATTGTGGTGTCAGATTACATGGTCAAAATGCATGTTATGTAATATTTTGGAATATTGCTCCCAAATACTGGATATACATGGACACCGGGTATTGCGGCTCATTTTCTTTTTCTTTATGACTTTATAATTATTGGGAATATGTTATTGAATGTGTTTTTGCAGTAGAAGGGCATATAATATTGAAAATATGGTTGATATTAAGAATTTAAAAAATTTCATCATGCAGCAGTTTGTCGACTTCAAATATAGGATATGGTGATATCATGATTGGATTTTTTTCAATCCTACACATTTTTTCTGGTAAATTTTGATAGTTTCAGTTAGAATACATGTACAATGTACTTACAAAATAATAGAAGGCTATAGAAAGCAGTTTTAATTGAAAATTATGTAGTAAAAACCTGGTAATGTAAGTGATCCCAGAAAAATGAGCAACATTTCATAGTATGTAGCTATTGAATATACAACTGAGGCATATATATGTGTTAAAATTGCTTATTATGTTAGAAATTAGCTTAATAACTGTTATATATAAGAGAATAGGTAAGTGTTGGTATATTACACAATCTGAACTCAACAGCTGTAAATTGAGATATTTTCATTAAAAATCTTCAAGGGGGTACCTTTGCTTTTGAACACTTATACTTGCAAATATCAGACAGCCACATACCTTATGAGGTTTTTTGGGGTTGATATTGTCTAAGGAATAGAAATTAGGCCAACAAATGGTGAAAGAAACAAGTTTTTTTGCTCTTTAGGTGTCAAACCACTAATTCACCAATCAGAGCTTGGAACATATACGAAAGTAGTCCCTTTTCAAGAAAAAGTTCCTTTCACTTTGTAGTATTGTGAAAACTACTGAATGGAATGGACTAATTAAAATTGATAATTGAAGTTAAATAAATAGGGATTATTTTGAGCCCAAATTTGATGGATTTAGTTGTATTTGAATACCTCTATGGAGGATTTGATGCATGACCTATAAATACTGAATTTCTTGGGGATGACTGAGCTATTTTTAGAGTAGGTGTTTTCCGTAGCATGGCATTTCACTGCAAGATTTTAAACATGCCCTGATATTTTGACAGAACGTAGAAGAATCATGTACGTTTCAGAAAATATATGGTCTTGGAAAGGTTAAACTTAAGATAAAATGACCAGGTAGGCTCGAAAAAACACAAATTTAGTAGAAAACCTTAAAGAAATTAATTGGTGGTTTGACACCATAATATATTCAACCGTCAACCGGTTCGGAATCTGCTGTTTGGTTTGGGCGCGTTAAAGATCATGGAATCTTCTAACGTATTTTTTATAAGTTGAACACGTATATCAGATTAGTATCGTCATAGAGAGTTTGGTTTGGTTTATGGTGTTTAACGCCACTTTTAGCAATAGTTCAGTTATATCGTGGTGGCCAGTTTTATTGGTGGAGGAAACCGGAGTACCTGGAGAAAACCAACGACATATCGCAAGTCACTGACAAACTTTATCACATAATGTTGTATCGAGAACACCTCGCCATGAATAGGGTTCGAACGCATAACTTTATTATTGATAGGCACCGATTGCACAGGTAGTTGTAACTCCAACTATCATATGATCATGACCACGACGATCCCTCTGAATATGCTATTCAAAATTGAGAACAAAGAAGAATGTGATGATTGGTAGATATTTTTTTTATCTTATTCCGTAACACATATGGAGTTTGCATTTGCCACATTTGGCTATAATGTAATGACAGTTTATATTTTAATCGGGTCACATTGTCAGTAAATGTAAGTGTCGTTTATGATTTGACAAACTAAAGTAATTTGCATGAAAATATGTCGATTCTGCGCCATTTTGAAAATAAACCCTACTTTAAACGTTCAATATCGAACATATAAAATATGATGTTCAATGTATATCTTTAAGATTCAACTATTTTCAAAGCAACCCTGTTCTGATCTTTAATGTAGCTGTCGTGGTCGTGATCGTAAGGCAGTTCGATTTACAACTGCTTGTGCAATCAGAGCATACGACAACTAAAACTTGTGAGGTCGAATCTCGATACAACATTATGCTATGTGATTAAGTTTGTCAGTCTGTGGTATTCTCCGTGTACGTCGGTTTCTTCCACCAATAAAATTGATCGCCAAAATATAACTGCAAATTTGTTTGACAGTGGCGCTATGCACCACAATGCCACAACCGCCTCAATATAGCTGCAATACTTCGCACAAGAATCAATCAATATCTTAGACATATATTTCGTAGGGAGCACTTCTACTTTAGCGGACCCCAACCCTAACCCTTTTGTTGTCATACACGCATGATAACGGAAATGAAAAATTACGAGACATGCGCGTTGATTATTACAATATGTGACTTCCGGAGTCCGCCAAAGTAGATTCTACACTTTCGTAGAAATAAACATGTCAAATTTACTTACTCACATATGTCACTAGTTTTATCTTTCAATCCATTTAGGTATGGTGTTGAACATCTAGTTACTATAGTTGCACTCTGTCCACTTGACATTAAACAGTTCGTGATATTTTTCATTTCATCAAACACTGGTATAAAAAAATATTAACACATATATTATTATTATTGATGACCATCAATGTTTAAACTTGTTTTTAATAATTAAAATGCCAATCTCTGAAAAGAAGATCAATCTAAACTGGATGTTCATACTCCGCTCAATACTTAAATATTGGTTAATAATTTTATTTCAATTATTAACCCATGATTAAGAGCGCACGCGTAGTACATTTATTTCATTTTATTTAAATAATGTGAGACAATGATTATACCGGAAATAATTTAAACAGGGATGATCAGTTGATTTAAGCCAATTGTGTAAAAGTTGCGCAACACCAATAGTAATAATCCAGGTTTATAAATAGCTATTTATTTGTTTATTGTATGTATGTACACAATGTACATAGCAGAATTAATAGATATACGCATAGCAATGATTCTCCAAATGCCATTTATATTTGATGACTATGTCATTCTTGTGACGAAGGTCATTGATTTAAGGCTGCTGATTACCCCTTTTGTAACTTCAAATTTGTATTGCATCATGATTTGCCATGACATGCATACCAAGGATCCCATCCCTTAAGCGCATTCATTGGGTCTGTTTTCCTTTCGAGAGCCCTTGTTTGTTTTTTGCTTTGTTTTTTTTTTCATTTATTTATTTTTCTGACTGTGTCTTCTGTATCCAATGTTGTCAGTGTCTCTGGATTGTCATATCGTAATTGGTAATAGCCCCCTCGGTTTGCTCTAACGTCTATTGTCTAATAACAAACTTACTCTCTTTATGTTTGCACATTTCTGCAAATCCTTCCTCAAGTTTGTCCTATGATGGTATTATAGGTATAAGTTTTTTCGTGTATGAGCATTGTTCCAAGTTGGTTTTGGTATAACAAGTAGGCATAATCCAACTAAACGTGTTGATCTAGTTCAAAACGGATCTTAACATCATCTCATTGAAAATTAACTTGCTCTCCCCATAATATAGCAGAACATTGCTGAGTTGGCGCTAAACAACAATCACTTACTCATTCACTAAACAATACACAAAAAAGAAATACCTGGTTTTTTTTTCCTTTTGGTCCAGTCTGAGAGAATTATAATTTCAATCATGCAAATTTCACTACATACAAAATTCCGTTCAATTTCAATGTGCATGTGTGCACTCCTCAATGCAACAATTACTTTAAACTTACTGTCCATGTCTTTACACATTTTTACAAATCCTTCCGCCACTTTGTCCTGAGAAGGCAGGTATGATGCAAATCTTGACAAGTGCGAGCAATGCCGTAAGTTATTCTGGGATAAACAAGTAGGTACTATCATCTGGTTTATGTCGCTGAAAAAGAAATTAATTCTTCAAAATCTAAATGAATAATACATTTACAGAAACAATATGAAGCAAATATATATAAGCACAGTTTGTACTCATAGGTATACCGACTGTCTGTTGAGAAACACGTCAACCGATCATAAAAAATATGTTGTCAATCAAAAACTCGATGCGTTGATGATATCAGTTACAGAGATCTTTTTGGTAGAATCAGAGTGGTTTTTTTTTGTCTTTTTTTACAAAATGAGAGTTTGCAATTTCTGTTATAGACGATAAAGCAAAATATTACGCATATCCTTTACTGGACAGCAACCACAATGATTGCAGAAAAAGTCTAATAATTTGACTGCATATCCCATTTAATGGTCTAGAATAGAAGCTGTTGCATATAAGATTGATCAATAATAGTTTAGGTTCGAGGTATAATAACGGTGGGTATGGTAACCGGAACAGCACATTTTTACATGGGGTAAGCGCAAAGCATAAAGGCAAATTAAACACCAGATGAATGGTGAAATGATGGGATTAGATGCCTATCTCAACAATATATTAGGTATATTATTGTTGTCAATATTGTTAGTAGTAGAAAACCAAACCACTGAACGTCCACAGTTTACTGACTACCTTTACCATATAAAGTGGTATATGGAGTGAATATAACTCGTTGATATCACACACGAAAGCCGTAGTCCTGGTTATACGTTTGATTCATCTTGTATAAATATAAGGGTGTATTTGCATGTGTTGGCATGTAGCTATATATAGATCATATGCACTAAGCATTTGTTTCAAGAATTATATTAATATTTCAAAGATATATATTCCAGTCTAAAAGTAGCATATTGTGCACGACATATTGCAATCGCCATGTCTATAATTATCGATATCACTGGTGTCTTTTTTTTTCTTTACGCTGTTGAACATATTGATAAAATACCTGTACATAGCTTAATATACTTTTTTATTTGGGGGATGACCGGGGGGGGGGGGGGGGGGGGTAACATTTGACGGTAGCATTTCCAGAAAGGGAATCGCATGTATTGAAGTTTCCTTCATTTTGCTCAAATGCATTTCCAAGATTTTCAATCGATCGTAAGACCTGAAATGCTTTGTCCTCTTTTTGTGATTTTGATATTTCTAATTGAAATATAATAGAGTTTTACTTTTTGTTTCTCCTATAATATTTTAAAATGCATTTGATATACACAACATTTTAAAATAGAAATAGATCATATTAAATTACTAAGGACTATTCAGCTAAAGGCACTATTGGGTCATCTATTTTCCTTTCAGTGATTCCAAAAAGAAAACAGGTTTTAAATATTGTGTATACATCCCGACAAGTCTTTTAGTGAGGTCCCTGCTGCTCACTTTTTTAATTTCTGAGTTGTGACTTTCGTTTCTTAAGTACTTAAACCTACCTGCAGAAACTTTCGAAAAAATGGTTTGTGAAATCTGTAGCATTCAGGTTGGAGACGGTATCGTATCCCATACATGCAAGAAAACTACAACAATCCGTACACTTTGAGTTGTGTCTGCTTACAGGAGTAGACTCCACATTTTCAATAATGCTCCATAAAATCATGAAATAAGTCACTAAAATTAAATTAATTCGAAGGTAGCTATATATGTTTGCAAAACACACAATGAAGCAAAAAAGTGAATATTTGCAATTTGAAAAATGTATAGATGTATTATCCACTGTACTGTTGCACTATCCACCATACTGTCACAATAGCCACCGAATAATCGCACTTGCATGACTTATTCAACAATACCAATGATATTGGTCCGATTCAACAAAAACGTATTTTGTTTAAGATAAAACAACACGCGTTTTTAATTATATCTATGTATATAAATAATCGGATGCATGCATCCACTTCTTTCATCCATGCACAATATATATTTTTTTTAATATGTGCACTTTACAAAGATTTAAAATGTATTGCTTAATTTAATTCACATACATTTTTACATGACGACTACGTCAAAGTTCTGCTTACCCTTTCGGTGCAAATGAGTTCATCCTCGTTTTTTTTGTGACGTCCGTGTTGATCAGTCTTTTGTTTTCTACTATTGTTTTATAGTTTGTTTTTCTGTCTTTTTTCTTTTGGTCATGGTAGTGTGTGTGCTTCGATTTGCGTTCTTTTTTTCATTAACGCTGCCGTATCTTCAAACTTTTATGTAATAAAAAAACAAAAAAACAAACAAAAGAACAAATAAAAAAACAAAAACAAAAACGAATCGACTTATTTTCTTTGCGCTAAAACGTAATACAGAAAGGATAGTAAGTCATCAATGTTGAGTTACAACTTTTACCATAATTAATTGATACATAAAATATTGAATATATTTAGATTATTTGGCTTTCCAATATTTCGGTTTTGAGCGTTACCTGATGAAGATTGTTACAGAAGCGCTCTCTGTCTGTCTCATCCGATTGTCAGATTAAACCTTAATATCATGCATTGAAGTTCCTGGCCATTTATTTTACCTAGAAAAGTGAAGATCCGTTTGGGAAGTAATTCACCCATGTCCAGTCAATGTATAATGAAAACCTCCCCAGAGTCCTTGTTTTATTTTATAGACTAAATGTAACATATCCTATCTCTTTCCGACGTGTCATATCCTTCGTCTTATTACGTTCTTTATTTACTTTGCCTAACAGGTGCACCCCTTCTGCGTCATTGGTTTGTGTACACGTCTGTTGTATAAAACAAGATTACAGTTCAAGGTAATACGTCTCCTGTAAACTATTTTATTTGAGGATGATTTGTATTTAATCTGTTATGAAATTATCATATTGATGTCAGTAAACGCATTATTCAAATAGTATTTCATTACTATAGAAAAATGCAGATATAATGTACAAATAACCGTTAAACGCGCTTTCCACGTGCAAAGATCCTAAATAATGCAATTATTAATAAAAAGGAAGGTTCTCTTCTCTCGTCAGAATCTGCCTATTATGTCTAGGCCCTTTTGTTTTCTTGCTCCCAATGATTTCTAAGCTAATTGGTTTTCCATTCTTTTGATATTGAGCATACCTGATGAAGGTTATTCCAAAAAAAACCAAGACGTGCGCACTACATTAGATGTCTACGTAGGCATTAAAGTCTTTTTTTTTGTGCTTTGGCGGCAACGTTTGTCCTAGAGGAAATCTTTATAGCATATACTATACTTTAGTAAAAACCGAAGGAGCAATCAAGAGCGTATAATCCAGACACACTGGTCACATTGGGAACACAAGACACAGAACGAAGACAAACAAACACAAAAACATAACACAACACAAAATAAAAAAAGATGAACAAAACCCGCGAAGGGTAAGCAATTCCTGTTTCTTATAAGACTATGATACTCTTTTACAAAAAGGATATGAGAGAGAAAAATACTTAAATTGCATTAAAATTGATCTACTGCTCCCCATTCATAGTAATTGTGGGGGTTTCAGACATGACCATACAAATAGCTGTGAGTGTGAAGCGGTTTCTTACCTTCAGTTGAAATACTTGTTTCATCTAAACGACTTGGGAATTTATTTTGATAAAGGGTCATTACAGATTAGTTACAACAGCGGGATATAATGCTGGGGTAATCGGTCAGAATCTTTAACAGAACAATATTCACCTTTAATCTTTAAAATATTTTATCCAACGGATAGGAATTAAATGAATGATAATGTTAATATTTGTTATAGCGTAAATCGTTGTATGCATGCTCATACATAAACTCAGAATTACAAAACCCATGGATTGGCCAATCAAAGATATTTACTAAGCCGTAGCCATGGGATTCTTAATACAAAACCACAACTAGTTAAACATTTATGACTATCTAAATATGTCAAGCATTTATCTGTATTTGGCTTCTCTTTTACCTTGACCTTCACATTGAATCCGACAACGCAAGGATTATAAAGAACATTCTTCCATTAACGTAATGGCTTCACTGTTCCTATGGCTAACTTCCCGTTGAGCAGTAGCAATATTCCAGCAGAACCAGTGCTTAGAGTTTCCAGTTCACACCTCATAGTGTTATATAGCTTGTGCCTAGGTAGCGATGTTCCTGACACAGTTCAGTTGCAAACGTAAATGCTACTCAAACGAGTCAAGTTGCTCCTAGGTTGAAGTCATTGCTGCATAAATTATAAAATAGTCATCACGGAACTGGTAGACCTTTATGAGACATCAATTTTGCCAATGACAATGTATCTTTTGCGTATATTTTTTATTTCCTTTATAACAGACACAACATTGTCTGGACTTGGCTATGAGTTACACGGTGGGTGTCTTAGAGGGAAGTGATTACCCTTTGTGGGCACCTGTGTTTACCACCGGTATTGCTCCTCTTTTAAGCTTCGTGGGGGGCGGGGGGTTTCTTCATCATGTGTCTTATACCAAATGTTACCTGTGTCTTTGAATTCATTGTCCTTTCTTGATTGACCCTTCTGATTTCACTTACGTTTATATCATGATAACACTACAAATAAAAAATCACAAATGTGTGTTGTTCTTAGTATTAGCCATGTATGAAATCTGGTATGAGGGGGGGGAAGGGTTATCTTCTATCTGCAGTAATGATTAATTCTTTAACCAATAAATGCCCATATCTAAGCTAAAGAAAAGGCAATGCAATATAATACCCATATCACATGATCTTGTCTCATTTAATAGTAATACGACGGGCGCCACTAGATGAGGACGTTGGTTCGCCCCCGTTTTTATGTTGGGTTCGTGTTGCTCAATCTTTAGTATTCTGTGCAGTTTTTTATATTCCATTGTTTGGCATTTTGTCTTTTTTTCTGTTTGCCATTTTACAGCTTCTGGATATCCATTTGGTATCATCAAACTTTACTTTGACTTTGTTGTTAATTCTCTTCCACAAAAAACCAACTTTTCTTTACTATCATAAGAAAAGTCCGAACATAGCAAACTGGGACAAAATGCAACGACCAAAAGACAAACGATGATCGACAACACAATACATAGAAGTCACGAACGTCACAAAAACCGGGGGTAAACACATGTGCTCCGGAAGGGAAAGTAGTGGCACCCGTAGTGTTACTGTTAAATGACATGAACATCATCTCATATGGAAATCGTTTTGGAAAATCTGTATACGTGAATAAATACAAATAACATACAAAAAACCAGAATCAATTACAATGGAATTGGTGGTAGAAATGAACCGAACATCTTTTTACTCGAAAATTGTAGCGGATATGACACTGAAAACAAGAAGACGTGACATTAGCCTAAATAGACAAAGGAACTTCACAACAACAAAAAACAAAGGAGGACACAGGCGCTCCAGACGGGTAAGCACTTCATGCTCCACTGGTACCACCCGTGATGCTACTCTTCCGGTAACAAGTCATAAAAGAAGAATAGAGGACGTGATTGTTACTAACTACAAACAGAACATATTCGTGGTAATCATTTGTACAACTATTAAGTAAGGGTTACCCAAGTCATGATGGGAATTGATATATGAATGCAAAACACGTCCTATAAATAAATAGGATATTGGAATTCTATTAACCGGTCTAACCCGCCACACTTTTGCCCCTCTCCCATGCCAGGACCTGGATATTCAACGTCATATGTCATGGTATTTTTGGGGAAATGATGATTGGAATATTCATAATTAAAAAAAAAGAACGACCTATTAAATTCCGTGTGATATATCATTACAAAGTTAGAAAACGCTAAGGCTCATCTTGCAAGCGTTCGCCATAGGTTTTCTCAATTTCGATGAAAAGAAAGATCAAACGATAATGATATTCATTTGCACCAATATCAACAAAACGAACAATCACCTCTCATCTTAACCCAGTGAACATAAACAAGACCACCACATGTGACGTTGTAAATCCAGGTCTGGGCATGAGACAGACGGAGTGAAACCAGTTAATTGGTTTCCAATCTTTCCCTCTTGATAACTGGATCTCCAACGGCAATACATATATAAACAAACAATAAATATAAACCTGGACAGATTTGGTTTCTCTCAAACACTGTATACAAAACGTCGATATTTACATATATTTCATTTATATTGAATAGTGTTAATTGTTGATCTCGATCTATTTATTAAAATATTAACATTAAAACAACCATAAAACCAATATTACGAAAAGAAAATTTAAACAGTAATGGTCAACAATAACAACAATAACAACAAACAACCAATCACCTAATGCTTCAACCATTGAACACAAAAACACCACGACATATGACGTTCGAAATTCAGGTTCTGGCTTAGGGTTAGCACAAAAGGGGGCAGGGATTAAGCTGGTTAATGGGATAACAACCCTACCTTTTCATAACTAGATCTTTATGGGCAATGCATATATAAACAAACGATATAAAGCCTCCAGATTCGCTTCCACTCAAAAAGTCAACATACTTTCAGAAAAAAATGAATGACAACATAAATATGGACAGTACAATATTTGTTCCGTTAGTTTTTGTGATGAAATAACAAAAACAGAAAGACTGAAACAGGAGAAAATTGAAACGCACAAAACTGGGTACTTGACCTGTTCTACGGCTAATCATATACCATCTAATTTGTCGTGTTTAGTTATACTAGTATATACCAGAATTTAGTTTTTATACAAATACTTTATGTCATAATTTTTTGTGTGTAATTTGATGGTATTTTCTGTATGTGTTTTGACGTACAAATTGTAGAATATATATTTTTCTCTTTTAGTATTCAGTATTTAATTTATAAAATGTGTTCATGCCACGAGATAGCTGAAAACTGCTAAAGTTGACATTAAACACCAATCAATCAATCAGTCAATCCATAAATAAATTAACAAATTATCTTGTTGTTTTGCCAAGAACATGAAATAAATCAAGTAAACTACACACAGTTTTATTATCCAAATAATGATAAAATATTACATAGTCCACTTGTGTGTGAGCACATATATAAATGTAAGAGCTAGTATTCCAATGTTTACTATGTTTCGCGGACCCACATTAGCGTTTTGACTTGGGCTGCTTCCACAAAATGTGTTTGATTCCATCTGTGGTTTATACTTCTCGTAAAACGATACATATGTTTCACTACAGTTAGTTGCCTTTAATAGTGCTACCATACATCGAGTCATTGTCTTCATCACACTGTTAAAAGAACAAAGGTTTACACTCTAGAATTGTAACCTAACAAAACATATCATTGTATAGAATGATGTTCTTTTGTTTACATATTACAGCGAATACTGCCCAATGCTGAACCCTGAATACATCCGAATCATGCATAAACAGAACACATGTGTATTTCCGAAGACAAATGTTGGTACCAATGAGGTTCGGTTTTAGACAAGTTTTATTGTGCTAGTTCTATTATATAGTAAGGTGTTGTAATATACAACTGCACTCTACAAGTATAACAGATTTTCATGGTTACACATAGCTTATACATAATTATCATTTTTTGTATATTATTTGGAAACATTGATTGGCTGAAAACGGGTCACATGACGTTCTATAAAAAGTGCCATAGCACAGACGTTGCTAATTATAGAAACACCCATGCAATATACAAATTTATTTTTAGAAACATCCGTGCTATAAACGATTTATCAATGTATTTTCCAAAATTTCAACAAATTTCAAATATTTCAAAAATTTCAGAAAATTTCAAAAAATTCATAAAATTTCAAAATTTTTAAATTATTTCAAAATTTCTAAAATTTCTAAATATTTCAAAATTTAAAAATTAAAAAAATAATTAAAATTTTCAAAAAATTTCAAAATGATAAAATTTCAATATTTTAATAATTAAATAATACTTATTGAAAAATGATAAAACAATTATAGCCTACCATTTCGGTCAATATATGGATTTATAGACCTAAGAATTAATGTCGACCTTGGACTTCGTCCTCGGTCAGTGTATATTTATAGGTCTATAAATCTATGTATTGACCTCAATGGAAGGCTATATTTGTTTTAGGTGTCAAACCACTAATTCACCAATCAGAGCTTGGAACATATACGAAAGTAGTCCCTTTTCAAGAAAAAAGTTCCTTTCACTTTGTAGTATTGTGAACACTACTGAATGGAATGAACTAATTAAAATTGATAATTGAAGTTAAATAAATGGGGATTATTTTGAGCTCAAATTTGATGGATTTAGTTGTATTTGAATACCTCTATGGAGGATGTGATGGATGACCTATAAATACTGCATTTCTTGGGGATGACTGAGCTATTTTTAGAGTAGGTGTTTTCCGTAGCATGGCATTTCACTGCAAGATTTTAAACATGCCCTGATATTTTGACAGAACGTAGAGGAATCATGTACGTTTCAGAAAATATATAGTCTTGGAAAGGTTAAACTTAAGATAAAATGACCAGGTAGGCTCGAAAAAACACAAATTTAGTAGAAAACCTTAAAGAAATTAATTGGTGGTTTGACACCTTAAGACAAAAACGTCAAAATTATCTTTTGTTGCTATCATGTTCAAATTAGCCTAAAAATGTCACAACAGACCCAGGGTGACATTTTTCATACAAAAATGTTACAAAATGCATTGTGGTGTCAGATTACATGGTCAAAATGCATGTTATGTAATATTTTGGAATATTGCTCCCAAATACTGGATATACATGGACACCGGGTATTGCGGCTCATTTTCTTTTTCTTTATGACTTTATAATTATTGGGAATATGTTATTGAATGTGTTTTTGCAGTAGAAGGGCATATAATATTGAAAATATGGTTGATATTAAGAATTTAAAAAATTTCATCATGCAGCAGTTTGTCGACTTCAAATATAGGATATGGTGATATCATGATTGGATTTTTTTCAATCCTGCACATTTTTTCTGGTAAATTTTGATAGTTTCAGTTAGAATACATGTACAATGTACTTACAAAATAATAGAAGGCTATAGAAAGCAGTTTTAATTGAAAATTATGTAGTAAAAACCTGGTAATTTAAGTGATCCCAGAAAAATGAGCAACATTTCATAGTATGTAGCTATTGAATATACAACTGAGGCATATATATGTGTTAAAATTGCTTATTATGTTAGAAATTAGCTTAATAACTGTTATATATAAGAGAATAGGTAAGTTTTGGTATATTACACAATCTGAACTCAACAGCTGTAAGTTGAGATATTTTCATTAAAAATCTTCAAGGGGGTACCTTTGCTTTTGAACACTTATACTTGCAAATATCAGACAGCCACATACCTTATGAGGTTTTTTGGGGTTGATATTGTCTAAGGAATAGAAATTAGGCCAACAAATGGTGAAAGAAACAAGTTTTTTTGCTCTTTAGGTGTCAAACCAATAATTCACCAATCAGAGCTTGGAACATATACGAAAGTAGTCCCTTTTCAAGAAAAAAGTTCCTTTCACTTTGTAGTATTGTGAAAACTACTGAATGGAATGGACTAATTAAAATTGATAATTGAAGTTAAATAAATAGGGATTATTTTGAGCCCAAATTTGATGGATTTAGTTGTATTTGAATACCTCTATGGAGGATTTGATGCATGACCTATAAATACTGAATTTCTTGGGGATGACTGAGCTATTTTTAGAGTAGGTGTTTTCCGTAGCATGGCATTTCACTGCAAGATTTTAAACATGCCCTGATATTTTGACAGAACGTAGAGGAATCATGTACGTTTCAGAAAATATATGGTCTTGGAAAGGTTAAACTTAAGATAAAATGACCAGGTAGGCTCGAAAAAACACAAATTTAGTAGAAAACCTTAAAGAAATTAATTGGTGGTTTGACACCATAATATATTCAACCGTCAACCGGTTCGGAATCTGCAGTTTGGTTTGAGCGAGTTAAAGATCATGGAATCTTCTAACGTATTTTTTTTTAAGTTGAACACGTATATCAGATTAGTTTCGTCATAGATAGTTTGGTTTGATTTATGGTGCTTAACGCCACTTTTAGCAATATTTCAGTTATATCGTGGTGGCCAGTTTTATTGGTGGAGGAAACCGGAGTATCCTGAGAAAACCAACGACATATCGCAAATCACTGACAAACTTTATCACATATTGTTGTATCGAGAACACCTCGCCATGAATAGGGTTCGAACGCACAACTTTATTATTGATAGGCACTGATTGCACAGGTAGTTGTAAATCCAACTATCATATGATCACGACCACGACGATCCCTCTGAATATGCTATTCAACATTGAGAACAAAGAAGAATGTGATGATTGGTAGATATTTTTTTTTATCTTATTCCGTAACACATATGGAGTTTGCATTTGCCACATTTGGCTATAATGTAATGACAGTTGATATTTTAATCGGGTCACATTGACAGTAAATGTAAGTGTCGTTTATGATTTGACAAACTAAAGTAATTTGCATGAAAATATGTCGATTCTGCGCCATTTTGAAAATAAACCCTACTTTAAACGTTCAATATCGAACTTATAAAATATGATGTTCAATGTATATCTTTAAGATTCAACTATTTTCAAAGCAACCCTGTTCTGATCTTCAATGTAGATGTCGTGGTCGTGATCGTAAGGCAGTTCGATTTACAACTGCTTGTGCAATCAGAGTATACGACAACTAAAACTTGTGAGGTCGAATCTCGATACAACATTATGCTATGTGATTAAGTTTGTCAGTCTGTGGTATTTTCCGTGTACGTCGGTTTCTTCCACCAATAAAATTGATCGCCAAAATATAACTGCAAATTTGCTTGACAGTGGCGCTATGCACCACAACCCCACAACCGCCTCAATATAGCTGCAATACTTCGCACAAGAATCAATCAATATCTTAGACATATATTTCGTAGGGAGCACTTCTACTTTAGCGGACCCCAACCCTAACCCTTTTGTTGTCATATACGCATGATAACGGAAATGAAAATTGACGAGACATGCGCGTTGATTATTACAATATGTGACTTCCGGAGTCCGCCAAAGTAGATTCTACACTTTCGTAGAAATAAACATGTCAAATTTACTTACTCACATATGTCACTAGTTTTATCTTTCAATCCATTTAGGTATGGTGTTGAACATCTAGTTACTATAGTTGCACTTTGTCCACTTGATATTAAACAGTTCGTGATATTTTTCATTTCATCAAACACTGGTATAAAAAAATATTAACACATATATTATTATTATTGATGACCATCAATGTTTAAACTTGTTTTTAATAATTAAAATGCCAATCTCTGAAAAGAAGATCAATCTAAACTGGATGTTCATACTCCGCTCAATACTTAAATATTGGTTAATAATTTTATTTCAATTATTAACCCATGATTAAGAGCGCACGCGTAGTACATTTATTTCATTTTATTTAAATAATGTGAGACAATGATTATACCGGAAATAATTTAAACAGGGATGATCAGTTGATTTAAGCCAATTGTGTAAAAGTTGTGCAACACCAATAGCTATTTATTTGTTTATTGTATGTATGTACACAATGTACATAGCAGAATTAATAGATATACGCATAGCAATGATTCTCCAAATGCCATTTATATTTGATGACTATGTCATTCTTGTGACGAAAGTCATTGATTTAAGGCTGCTGATTACCCCTTTTGTAACTTCAAATTTGTATTGCATCATGATTTGCCATGACATGTATGCCAAGGATCCCATTCCTTAAGCGCATTCATTGGGTCTGCTTTCCTTTCGAGAGCCCTTGTTTGTTTTTTGCTTTGTTTTTTTTTCATTTATTTATTTTTCTGACTGTCTTCTGTACCCAATGTTGTCAGTGTCTCTGGATTGTCCTATCGTAATTGGTAATTGCCCCCTCGGTTTGCTCTAACGTCTATTGTCTAATAACAAACTTACTCTCTTTATGTTTGCACATTTCTGCAAATCCTTCCTCAAGTTTGTCTTCTGATGGCATTATAGGTATAAGTTTTTTCGTGTATGAGCATTGTTCCAAGTTGGTTTTTGTATAACAAGTAGGCATAATGGCTTTGTTGATTGGACTGAAAATAATGTAATAAAATTGAAATAGATAAACAGTTTAGAAAATAATTTGAAAATTTAGCATTGAACAAAATCGATACCCTATCACAGACACTTCAATAAAAAGTGGCGGGGATAAAATATATTTATGTACCTAAACCTCAACCCTTTGTTCAATAATGCCGCCGACATCTTAATGCTTTCTACATATGAGTAAAATGTCAATCCTCACATATAATCGGGGAACATCTATAGGATGAAATAGTAGTCCGCCACATATTTATGAATAAGATCTGGGAAGCCCTCCTAATGCAGACACATCATGGAGACTATCTACATCTATTTTCCTTTGAATGAAAAACAGAAACCACATGAATATATGGTGTCAGACATAAATATAACAGTGTGAGAATAACACAGCAAGGACAGCTCTCGCAAGTCTCTTCTTTATTTGCAAGAGATTAACATTGATTACTGACGTATTGTTTTATAGTGATAAAACTGTGCTATAGTGCTGTCCATGTTTATGTTGTCATTCATTTTTGCGTTAGTATGTGATCTTTTTGAGTGAAATGAATCTGTGCGGGTTTGTTATGTTTTGTTTATTGCAGTCGGCGATTCAATAATCATGAGGGATGGTTGTGATCCCATTTACCTGTTTTAGCCCGCTACATATTTGAGCCCCATATCCCAAGCCATGAGCTGATCCCGCTACATATTTGAGTATATCCCAAGCGATGAGCTGATTCCGCTACATATTTGAGCATATCCCAAGCCATGAGCTGATCCCGCTACATATTTGAGCCCCATATCCCAAGCCATGAGCTGATCCCGCTACATATTTGAGCATATCCCAAGCCATGAGCTGATCCCACTACATATTTGAGTATATCCCAAGCCAAGAGCTGATCCCGCTACATATTTGAGTATATCCCAAGCGATGAGCTGATCCCGCTACAAATTTGAGTATATCCCAAGCCATGAGCTGATCCCGATACATATTTGAGTCCATTCCAAGCCATGAGCTGATCCCGCTACATATTTGAGTATATCCCAAGCCAAGAGCTGATCCCGCTACATATGTGTGTATATCCCAAGCCATGAGCTAATCCCGCTACATATTTGAGCCCCATATCCCAAGCCATGAACTGATCCCGCTACATATTTGAGCATATCCTAAGCCATGAGCTGATCCCGCTACATATTTGAGTATATCCCAAGCCAAGAGCTGGTCCCGCTACATTTTGGAGTATATTCCAAGCCATGAGCTGATCCCGCTACATATTTGAGTATATCCCAAGCCATGAGCTGATCCCGCTACATATTTGAGTATATCCCAAGCTAAGAGCTGATCTCGCTACATATTTGAGCATATCCCAAGCTATGAGCTGATCCCGCTACATATTTGAGTATATCCCAAGCCAAGAGTTGATCCCGGTATATATTTGAGTATATCCCAAGCCATGAGCTGATCCCGCTACATATTTGCGTATATACCAAGCCATGAGCTGATCCCGCTATATATTTGAGAATATCCCAAGCCATGAACTGATCCCGCTACATATTTGAGTATATCCCAAGCCATGAGCTGATTCTGCTACATATTGAGTATATCTCAAGCCATGAGCTGATCCCGCTACATATTGGAGAATATCCCAAGCCAAGAGCTGATCACGCTACATATTTGAGTATATCCCAAGCCATGAGCTGATCCAGCTACATATTTGAGTATATTCCAAGCCATTAGCTGATCCCGCCACATATTTGATCATATCCCAAGCCATGAACTGATCCCGCTACATATTTGAGTATATCCCAAGCCAAGAGCTGATTCCGCTACATATTTGTGTATATCCCAAGCCATGAGCTGATCCCGCAACATATTAGAGTATATCTCAAGTCAAGAGCTGATCCCGCGACATATTTGAGATCCCAAGCCATGAGCTGATCCCGCTACAAATGTTAGTATATTCCACGCCAAGAGCTGATCCCGCTACATATTTGTGTATATCCCAAACCATGAGCTGGATTTTCAACGTCACAAGTCATGATCTTTTTCTTATGTCCAATAATTTGAGGTGAGAGGTGGAATTGTTGATATTGGTGGAATTGTTCACCAATCACTATTTAAACGTTCTTTTCATAATGCTTTTATTATAACTTTTTGCAAGCATGATATTAAATGACTTAGTAATTGTGAACTATATGCAAACAAGAAATAACTCCTGAAATTCCAATATGAAAAATATGAATCCATCAGGTGGAATGGACTTGAAATGAGGCATGCAATGTGAAAATGTGAATCCAGCAGGTGGAATATACTTGAGATGAGGCATGCAATATGAAAATGTAGATCCATCAGGTGGAATAGACTTGAGATGAGGCATGCAATATGAAAAATGTTGGTCCATCAGGTGGAATAGACTTGAAATGAGGCATGCAATATGACAATGTGAATCCATCAGGTGGAATATATTTGAGATGAGACATGCAATATGTAAAATGTGAATCCATCAGGTGGAATAGACTGGAGATGAGGCATGCATTATGAAAAATGTGAATCCATCAGGTGAAATAGACTTGAGATGAAGAATGCAATATGAAAATTGTGAATACATCATCTGGAATAGACTTGATATGAGGCATGCAATATGGAAAATGTGAATACATCAGGTGGAATAGACTTGAGATGAGGCATGCAGTATGAAAAATGTGAATTCATCATCTGGAATAGACTTGAGATGAGACATGCAATATGAAAAATGTGAATCCATCAGGTGGAATATACTTGAGATGAGGCATGCAGTATGAAAAATGTAAATCCATCAGGTGGAATATACTTGAAATGAGACATGCAATATGTAAAATGTGAATCCATCAGGTGGAATAGACTGGAGATGAGGCATGCATTATGACAAATGTGAATCCATCAGGTGAAATAGACTTGAGATGAAGAATGCAATATGAAAAATGTGAATTCATCATCTGGAATAGACTTGAGATGAGACATGCAATATGAAAAATGTGAATCCATCAGGTGGAATATACTTGAGATGAGGCATACAATATGAAAAATGTGAATCAATCATGTAGTAAAAATACAGATATACAATTTATTACGCACGACTTGAGATCAGGCATATATATAACAGCACCATAAAATGATATTATTACCAGGTAAAAATCTTAATATTTTAATACAATACCTGCAAAAGTCCACCAAGTTCTCGGTGTTATTAGTTTCTGTGTCATACCCCATACATGCAAGAAAATTACAGCAATCTGTACAATTGTCGTTTTTCGTTAGAGGAAGATGAACAGATTCAACGTCAATAGAAAGGTGGCATAAGACAAGACATGTTGTCGCTAGAAATATAAAATTATTTTCCCTAAAATTTTACTATCATATCTAAAACAAAATAAGTCTCATTTTTTTTAAATATTATATTTCAGGATAAAATTGGAAACAAACACACACACTGTCGGAAACGTTTCAAAATCTAAATGATAAATCGTAGAAAGAGGCAAAATTGATACCCCTAACACACAAATACATGCCGCTCACTTTCATTGCTTGGTACAGGCACTTGAATAAAAATGGCGGGGTTAAATTAGATTTAAATAATAAATAATTTATATTTACACAGCACTGGAGAACCTGTATCAGTGTATCATATATATTTTTTTTATTATTATTATGGTCATGTTATTATTACTATCAACACTGATGTTAATATATTATCAGTATTCAAAGATGCTGCAATTCCAGTAGAAAATATTAATGAGGTTTTTCTTAATAAAACTACTTGAATACAATTTAAACAATTGCTGCTGTGTTTGTGAAATGTTGATAATAAAGTGAAAAACAAAAAATACCACACAAAGGTTAAGTTTCAAAATCTATTAGACAAATTGTAGAAAGAGCTAAATTCGATACCTTAAGATACATATTTCATAACACAAAAGCATTGGATTAATCTGTATCGAAGTTATTTATAACATTATATTGTAAAGTCTGTGTGGATAATTGAACTGTTCCGATGGTGTGGTATTTTATTTGATTTGCTTCTGCTTTAGCTATTTTTTTTTTGGGGGGGGGGGGGTTCTTTTGTTACTATTATTAATTCTAATAATGGTGTAAAATTTTAAAAGATGTGAATCACTTTTGTGTTTCTTGATCGATTGCTTAACGTCAAATGAAAAGCATCTCCGTTCTGCTATTTTCATGATGGGAACCAGTTTTCGTGACGGGAACCAGTTATCCACCAAAATATCAGATAAATAGGTTACATTTAAAAAAAAGACCACCACCATCACACTAGATTAACACGACAGGTGCCACTAGTGGAACCGAAATTGATTACCCTTCCGGAGAACCTGGGCTCTACCCCGGTTTTTAGTGGGGTTAGTGTTACTAGATCTCTAGTCTTATATGTATGTTTTGTAGATCGTTGTTTGTCCTTTTGTCCTTTTCCATTATGTTGTCTGTTCTTCATCGATTTACGGATTCTGATTACCTCCCTTTGTAGCTTCAAACTATTATTGTTCATTAGTTGCTGATACAAATTGCCTTTTATGTGCAAGACACGTTGCATTTTCCAACTACCAGCCACTCACAGTTAGACAATTATAATGACAATTGTGTGTTTTATTTCAACCAAGCAATTTGCAGGCGACATGTTCGGAGTATTTGTACCATGTAGTAGAAAAATTATGTCCTGATTCCTACACCGGTGATTCTCTCGGTAATCTTTTGTTTTATTTACCATTTAGACATACACAAATTTAATTAAGTATAATCAGATGCAATATGGTTATACATATATCAGAAATTAATTACTAAGTGTTCCTTCAGAACGGGAGGTAACAACCTGAAAAATAAATATTTTACCATAACATACGTTTATACTGTATGTCTTTACTGCGATCTTATGGCGATGACATCATTGATTTATCATAAATGTTGTGGGGGGGGGGGGGGGGGGTAATTTGTTATCCATTAAGGATTCGTACAAACAAATAGGACTACATGTTTCATATATTGACCGGTAATTAATATGAAATAAAATAATGCGAAACTGAATTAGAAATTAGTAATGTCCTAAGACTAAGTAATTCAACAAATGTTCATATGTTTTCCGTTACATTATAAACGGGATATTTGTATCAATATTGTTAAGTATTATATATGCTGCTGTGCTATGTTTGTCCATTGTTCTGTTTTTTTATTATCAAGTCGGTTAAAGAGCTCTGAAAAAGAGCTCATGTTATATGTTGTATTTGTATATATATACTTCCAACTTTAAATAAAAATTACTTTACTTTACTTTACTTTACTTTTCTCTACTTAATTAGTTAGTAGCTTAAAATCAACTAGCAAAATAATAATATTGAATTTAAAATATATGCAATTAATAAACAAATGACAACACCAGTACATTCGCACTTTATATATATATATATTTGTTTATCTATAATTCAAACATTAGAATTAGCCTGGTGAGAGAGATATGCCCTATTGATAACTGAAATAATTAAACTAAGTCTGTCAAATATGTCAGCGAACTGAGAGATTCCTCACATTACTATATACTATCCTGCATGTAAAACAGGTATATGTAAGATGACGGGTACCTGGGGTGGGGGAGCAGTATATAGGAATAGGACCTAGTGTATCCACTCAGAATAATAGAAATTAAAAACGTAAATATCGAATTTAGTGCACACGACGCGTTTCTGGAATAACCTTCATCAGGTACGCTCATTACTGGAATAACCTTCATCAGGTCTGCTCGTTACTGGAATAACCTTCATCAGGTTCGCTCGTTTCTGGAATAACCTTCATCAGGTCCGCTCGTTTCTGGAATAACCTTCATTAGGTCCGCTTGTTTCTGGAATAACCTTCATCAGGTCCCCTCGATTCTGGAATAACCTTCATCAGGTCCGCTCGTTTCTGGAATAACCTTCATCAGGTCCGCTCGTTTCTGGAATAACCTTCATCAGGTCCGCTCGTTTCTGGAATAACCTTCATCATGTCCGCTCGTTTCTGGAATAATCTTCATCAGGTCCGCTCGTTTCTGGAATAACCTTCATCAGGTCCGCTCGTTTCTGGAATAACCTTCATCAGGTCCGCTCGTTTCTGGAATAACCTTCATTAGGTCCGCTTGTTTCTGGAATAACCTTCATCAGGTCCGCTCGTTTCTGGAATAACCTTCATCAGGTCCGCTCGTTTCTGGAATAACCTTCATCAGGTCCGCTCGTTTCTGGAATAACCTTCATCATGTCCGCTCGTTTCTGGAATAATCTTCATCAGGTCCGCTCGTTTCTGGAATAACCTTCATCAGGTCCGCTCGTTTCTGGAATAACCTTCATCAGGTCCGCTCATTTCTGGAATAACCTTCATCAGGTCCGCTCGTTTCTGGAATAACCTTCATCAGGTCCGCTCGTTTCTGGAATAACCTTCATCATGTCCGCTCGTTTCTGGAATAACCTTCATCAGGTACGCTCGTTTCTGGAATAACCTTCATCAGATCCGCTCTTAGTCAAAAGATTGGAAAGCCAAATAATATTAAAAAGAATCTTTGGGAGCAGGAGATGGCTGTCGGCATATATCTGAATAAAAATGTAGATATATAATTTAGTACGCGCAACGCATCACCAGGTTACGCTCATTGTCAAAAGATTGGAAAGTCACATAACCTTAAATTTTTGGGAGCAAGTAAATCAGGTAGAGGATGTAGATTCGAACAGACCCGACAGGTCATGACGGCTATTACGTAGCTCATATAAAATAACTGTGCTGGTGGAATTTGGTAGTGTAGTGCTGACAATTTAAGATGTATTGAAACCTTTATAATATAAAATACAATACAATACAATAATAGTCATATTGGATGCACTTTCCCACTGTCCATATGTGTGGTGCATCCATTTAGAATTTGTCTAGCAGTATATATTTTGAGTTACTTCCCTTATACCAATATTATCTTAATATCTTCCCGTTTCTTCACAATTCTTTCTCTAATTGCAGGGTTCTGATAGAAAGAGGCAGACTGAACTTCAATTTCATCTGTGCGTTTTAATATATTTACTACACTTGATACACATGGTTTTTGTCCAGAAAATCTACAAGAGTAGATATAATACTTAATGAGAACAATGAATAGATTAATAGAGTAATCAAGAATGTCTGATCCAAGTATTATATGTTGTGCTGAAATAGGAATTTCTACATTACACTTGTTTTTTAATATTTCTGCCATTTCCAACCATAGACTTTTGACAATATTACATTCCCAGAATAAGTGCAAAATTATTTCTTTTGTTTCATTACAAAAATTACATAGTAGGGTCTCTTTTAGTTTACATTTAAACAGGAGGGAATTAGTACTCAAAATTCTATGTAATATTTTGCATTGAAATACAGAAAATTGATTGTTTTTTGTACAATAGAAAGGAATTTTGTATATCAGATCCCAGTTCACAATTTCTGTATTTAATTCTTCTTTCCGTCTTTCTTGTTGCTTTGTTGGTGGTTCAAAGTGATTTAACAAAATTTTTCTGTAAAAATATTGCCACGATTTCTTGTTTTTTTTTACATATTCAAAATTTTCACAAGTTATCACTGTCATTTTTTTTTGTAAATTTAATTCTAACTTTCAAATTTTGTGGTATCATATGTACAATTCCCATATACTGTAAAAAGGTGGTTTCTATCCCATAGATTTCTTTAAATCCATTAAAGGAAAGGAATTCATTGTTCTCATCAAGTAAATCGTTTATAAAAAATATTCCTGCATCACACCATTTATAATACAAAAAACAAGGGTATTATCACTTTTTAACTTTTTATTAAACCATATGGATTGGGTTAAAATATTTGTAGGAATATCATCACTTTCGGAAGACCTCTCCCTTAATTTTCCCCAGGTTTGAAAGATATCAGTCCAAAATCTGTTGTTTCACTTTTTTTTCACTTTCATGAAATTTATGTAAATATTTTTGTAAATACCCACGCATGCAACAGTACGTAATCTTCAACGTCTTGAAGGAGTACTGTATATCTAAAGAAGAAAGAAGAAATGTGATGCGACTTTTGTCTTTGGTCTAACATCCATATTTTATCCGCCCCATATTTATTATACTGATCAATAGATAATGTTTTCCAAGGAGCTATTTTTAAGGGGTCCAATATAACGATGATACTTGTTAGACACAATGATAAACCATGGATATCTTCGGAACTAAAAAAGGAAATTAGAAAAAGAGACAGACTTAGACCAAAATTTCTCCGACTAAAAACTCTTAGTACAGAGCAGAAGTACAAGTCTCAGCGCAATAAAGTAAACAATATTAAAAAACAGTGCAAAGTGTCTTACTTCGAAATCAATAAGCGAATCGCTTTCTGACCTCAAGACAAAAAACATAAAAATGTATTGGCGAACCGTCAAGCAACTGCTTAAGAATTCTTCCCCTACTTATTCATTCCCCCCTATTTGTGTACATGAACATGATACTGTATATAAATTCGAAGACCAAGAAAAAGCGCAACTATTAAACGACTATTTTCACTCCATTGCCTCTTTAGACAACGACAATAAAGATATCCTCTACATGACGGACAGAGGACCTGGTATTCTAACCGAAATTAATCTAACAGAACAGCGCATCAATGGTAGTATCTCTTGCCTGGATCCACAAAAAGCATCTGAATCCGATGATATTAGTCACCGTATGTTAATTGCCACTAAAAACACAATTTGTCGTCCACTCTGTAAACTGTTTAATTTGTCTCTGAGGAAAAATTGTTTCCCGTCGTTTTGGAAACTTGCTAACGTTATAGCAGTTTTTAAGAACCCAGGCAAATCAATCGCTTCGAACAATAGACCAATATCGCTTCTTAGTTTTTTTTTTGAGAGGACTGTCTTTAAATATGTTTTTAACCATATCCTTTGATATAAGTATATACATAAACTCCAGTCTGGCTTTCTTCCTGGATATTCCACTTCACATTAACTAGTTGAAATATACCATTGTATTATGACTGCTTTTGAAATCAGACTCCTTTGTCATTGACGTTTTGTGATGTAAGTAAGGCACTTGACCGTGTCTGGATTAGAGGTCTAATTTATACAATAGAGAAATATGGTATGAGAGGCGACATCTTGGAATGGTTTAAGACTTATCTTACTGACAGAAAACAGAAGGTTATATTGAATAACACAGAATCAGAAATGGGTTGATTATACGCTGGTGTCCCTCAGGGGTCAGTTTTAGACCCATACTATTTCCTATTTATATTAACGACATAGCTGACCACACAGACGGTATATGTAGACTTTTTGCAGACGATACATCTCTTGGACATTCTAGTAACGATCTACAAAACTTGCAGGACATGATTAATTCTGACCTCTCAAACATTAAAAAGTGGAGTGAAGACTGGCTAATAACGTTCAATAATCCGGATAAAACTGACATTATGCTATTTGAGAGTAGACGACAAGGAAATCTTAACTTCAAGTTTGGGCAAACCGACATATTATCTGTTGACTTCCATAAACACCTGGGTATTGTTTTCAGTTCTGACGGTAAATGCACACGACATATTTACTACATACTATCTAAGGCATAAAAGCAAGTATGTGTTCTACGAAAATTGAAACTTATTTTAAAACGGAAAATTCTTGAAAAAATCTACTTAATTTTTATTAGACTTTTAGTTTGGGACAACTGTTCACAGACGAACAATGACAGACTAGAAAAATTACAACTAGAAGCAGGACGTATCGTTACTGGGTTAACTGTATATTCGAGTAGGGAATCGTTATATCAAGAAACGGGATGGAAAAATTATCAAGTAGACGGGAACGCAAAAGGTTATGCTTAATGTATAATAGGTACCATGGACACGCCCTATCTTATCTGTGTGACCTATTACCTCCTCTTGTTCGTGATGTTACCAACTACCCTGTTCGAAACAGAAATTACTACACTGTCCCAAGATGTCGCTTATCGTTATACCAATCTTCGTTCATCCCGTCTGTCATAAATCTTTGGAAAAGTCTAGAAAACGACACCAGAAATACCAGAACATTTGATACCTTTAAAATTAACCTTAAACGTAAAGTTGTACTGGTTAAAATCCCGGCTCATTTCTTAGTTGGGGATAGAAGACCCAATGTTTTATATGCAAGATTACGTCGTAATTGTAGCTCGCTTAAGTATGACCTATTTCGATCCAATATAATAACAGATTCGAGATGTGTTTGTGGATATATCAGGGATGACGCTTCCCAGTTTCTCTTGAACTGCCGCTTATATATCGAACAAAGGACAATTCTCTTTAATTTTTTGCACCACCACAATTTTCGGAAAGATATCGGAACTTTGTTATTTGGAGACTCTCAAAAAGGCCAGGCTCAAAATATTTTGGTATCAAATGCAATACAGACATTCATTAAGAACAGTAGGCGATTCACTGAAGGAACATAACTCCCCCCCCCCTTTTTTTTTTAACTTATCTGCTATCGTTCAATTTTTCTATAACATAAATGCTTATACACTTATTATTCTTCATCCTCTCTGTCAGACCTATGTATGTATGATACTAGAGAGAACTTTATATAAGTTGTAAAACTTGTGTTCAATCCCATTGTATATATTTGACAATATAATATGTTTATATCAAGTAAATCAACAAGAGTAAACAGTATATGTTATCTATGTATGAAGGAGATTGACCTTCGAATTAATACATTGAATAACTTAGGAACTGTAATTTTCAAACAAATTATATCTAATGAGACATGTCAGTGCCGTAAACTACTTCTCATATGACCGCATCGGTGACGTAATAGTTAGCGTGTTCGTCTCGAATGCGGTAGACTATAAAATTGGTATTTGTTGCTTCTCCGTTAAGCAAGCAGCATTAAGGAGATAGAGCAAAGATTGGTTGGCTCGGAATCAGAATAATGTGTTCGAGTGGAGCGACATGTTTATCCGCGGACTGATGTTTCAGCGGATCATCATCTCATTGAAAATTAACTTGTTCTCGCCAGGATATAGATGAAAAATTGCCGAGTTAGCGTTAAACAACAATCACTCACTCACTCACTCGCTTATTTCTCATATGCTTAATAACACAACAGTTATATACTCAAGCTTTAAAAAATAATAGTTCATTAATGTAATGTGTATTACTTAAATTCAGCATTAACAATTCGGGGTTCTCGAATCTCGGAAATCTTCATTCTGACAATGTGATACATATTTTGTGCATTTACCTGCTAAAAAGATGAATTGCTTTGACATGAACCCCATCTTGACCAAATGTATAAGTGAACGAATATCAAACTACTTGCTATATTTAAGCAATCGGGTGTAGTAATCATGTACCAATTGGTATGTCGTCGTATCAACACCTCGTATATGTGTTATTAGATAACATCGTATGTTTATTTACTTTGACTACAAACTTCCCACACCATATCACAGCGGGCTAATTCGTTGACTTCATCAGAATTCATCATTGATTAAACATTTTGAAATAACTACCACTACTTTCACAAGGTAGTATCATTTCGTAATGATCGGACATGTGGTCGTGTCTCTTATGTCAACATTAGACGCTTAAATTATTTGGTTTTCCAATCTTTTGAGTATGAACGTATCCGGTGAGGGGTTTTCCAATCTTTTGAGTATGATCGTACCCGGTGAGTGGTTTTTCCATAAACGCATCGCGCGCACTAATTTCGATATCTATGTTTTTATTAGTAATAAATATAAACATCAATATTTCGAAATATGTTCTACTTCACTACAACAAATATCATTAATAAATTATTAAACTAAAGTAATAATTTTGTTATTAGAATAACGAAAAATCCAAATATCTTTTAAACTATAGATTTTTTAACAGCAAAATAAAGGAGAGTTTGATTTAGAATTAGGAGTGTTAACTAAAAATATTACAGTAATGCTTCTTATTGTTTTGGCTGAGGCTGCACTCAGATGAAATTTTGTATTTTGGCCCTATTTTGTTGTCATTTTTCGGGTGGGAGTAGATGTACTTTATAGAAGAGCCATCCGTACGTCAGGTATCTTACCTGTAAAATCTTTCTCTCAGCCACGGTACTTTAGACGAACCTGACAAGCATTTCTCTCATAACTTATTGTTATATTTTACATTTTTTGTAAAATGGGTAAAAAGTCTGACTTATCTCCGGAATGCCAAAAGTTTGTAAAAAAGTTGCTTGCCTTTTTTTAGTAAGGAAAAGGCAATGAAGAAGCCAATTGTCTCATTTGATAGAGTATATCAAAAGACATCTAAAGCTTTGGGTGTGTCTTACACTTCAGTGCACCGTATTATGAATGGTAGATGTAAGAGGCCTTGTAACTCAAATAGACCCAAAGAAAGAGCTAACCTTTTGGACGACTTTGATCATTGTGTTATTAAAAGAACAATCCACGGTTTATATTCACGGAAAATTGCTCCGACCGTCTCAATAATACATAAGGAAATAAAAGATTCTATTAAAATATCAAAGTCTAAACTTACTCTATAAACTCTCATTGATCTTGGATATACTAATAAAAAAAGGTGATAATCGAAGAGTTCTGTACAATCAAGTGTCTATTATCAATGATAGGTGTAATTATCTGAGAAAGATCAAATCTTTTAGGGAAGCAGGGTATGCTATCGTGTACATGGATGGAACATGGGTTAACCAAAATCACTGCACAGATTATATGTGGCTTCCGAATGATGGGTCCGATGCCCCAAAAATACCCTCGGGTAAAGGCAAACGTTTTATTGTTTTGCATGCAGGTACGCGAAGTGAGGGTTTGATTGACGGCTGCGATTTAGTGTTTCTGGCCAAATCAAAGGATGGTGACCATCACCAGTAGATGAATAGTGTTGGGTTTCTTGAGTGGTTTGAAAATCAATTGATGCCTGCTCTGAAAATTCCTAGCTTTGTTGTGTTAGATAATGACTGAGGCTATTAGTGCCCTTTAATAGAACTAATATCATACATATGACAACTTCTGTGTCAAGAAAATTAAATGTATTATGTTCAAGATCATAGTGTTTTCATAGCAACGCTGGTCGCCTGGTTGTGTGTGCAGGTTGGCATTTTACTCCGATGTCAGGGAAGTGAATGGTCATGTATATGTGTGTTAGGTGTATCTGAATTTGTCCCTCTTTCTGCGTTTTAACGATTAGATTGTGGAACTATTCTGATATTGTGATATTTTTGTCTTTTTAATATTTTATTCTTACCGCATATCCGGTAGAATACCCTTTCGGATGTGATATTTATTTATTCCCCGGGGCTCCGTCAGGACCGTTGTCCATATTTTCACAAGGCTATCATAATGCAATATCATTAGCATGTGCATTGATATCGTATACATATTTTAGCATGAAGTATTTAATGTTTATTTTATATTTTTTTATATCAATATATAAAATTGATTCAAAGCACTAATTTTGAAATTGTTTTTAAAAGAAGAAACATTCAGCAGAGATGATCGACAATTCCACCATCCTCTACGCGACCGATCCCTATTATCGCCGGTTGTAGCCAAGTAACTACTATAGTCAATAGTCATCACTATCATATGATGCCTATTACTACCGGTTGTAACCAAGTAACCACTGTAGTCAATAGTCATCACTATCATATGATTCCTATTACTACCGGTTGTAACCAAGTAACTACTATAGTCAATAGTCATCACTATCATATGATGGCTATTACTACCGGTTGTAACCAAGTAACTACTATAGTCAATAGTCATCACTATCATATGATGCCTATTACTACCGGTTGTAACCAAGTAACCACTGTAGTCAATAGTCATCACTATCATATGATGCATATTACTACCGGTTGTAACCAAGTAACTACTATTGTCAATAGTCATCACTATCATGTGATCTATCGGAATTAAAAGCGAGTGCTGGTTGAAAACGACACTTTACGACAAAATATATTATTTCATTTTCCCCATTGTGAATTTGCATTTTATATGTAGCAAAATTCCAGCAGCACCTGCACATGGAGTACATTTCTCTCGGTTGGTGCGATACTGCAGAGCTCGTCTATTATGATTGCCTTGATAGAGGATAGCTGCTGAACTAATGAACTGATAGTGATAAGGTTTTTCATTTCGAAAGTTTTACGTTTTCAATCATGGGTGGCTTAAGGGGACGTCATGGTCGTGATCGTATGGTAGTTTGATTTACAACTACCTATGCAATCTGTGTCTATCACCACTAACGTTGTGAGTTCGAATCCCGTTCAGACGTGGTGTACTCGATACAACATTATGTGATAAAGTATGTCAGTGACTTGCGGCTAGTCCGTGATTTTCTGTGGATACTCCGGTTACCTCCACCAATAAAACTGACCGCCACAATATGACTGAAATATTGTTGAAAGTCGCGTTAAACAACCTAACCCTAACTGCCACAGAGTATCTGTATCACAGATGACCACAGATATAATCCGTTTGTCGTAGGCACAATTCTGCCATTCTTTCCTTGTTTATGACTTCTCAACGAATATGATTAACCATCCGATATTTAACATGAGCAACATGACGGGTGTCACTATTGGAGCAGGAACATCAACCCTCTGTCTATTAATTTTAGCACATTTATATTCGCTTTTTTCAATACTTTTTTTTAAATAATCAGATAACTTGAAAACAATGCATTACATGGAATTATCTATGTATGTGCTTTAAGTACGGATCCCATTTTCGCTTCGATTTGAATATTTTCAACACGAAAATAGATTTCTCCTCAATAATCAATAACAAATTAAAGCATTCAGGGATAATCTATAATGGATGACTATTTAACGATACTTACTTGTTCGGTTCTATCTCACATAAAATATTGCTCATACATTGTATGTGACATAAAAATGTCTACGTTTTTTGAAGTAATTATATTTTTTTTTTGGAAAATATCATATATTGCTATTTATACGTTAATTCAATTTTATACTGACATAAGTATGTGTATCCAGAATTTTTGAATCAGGATGCAATACCCTCGACAAACGGAGATGTGTCATCTTGTTAGATATTACTACAAACAAACACATATTGTCTCTGAACTAACACTCGAACCTATGTAAGTATATTTCTTTATCTTTTATTTTTTTTTTACAACAATATGATATTTTTATCCAAAATGCTTGTTACATTCCTACTTCAAAAGTCCGAGCTACTTATGAAGTTTTTCATATTAACATTTCTTATATAATTTAAAAAAAATTCAAAGAATATAATATAATTGATAAGAAACAGACTTAATTGTATATACCTATAAATATATACCTACATATACACATATACATGCATGCATACACATACACACACATATACATATGCATATTTGCATTTCAATATTTTTATTTATTTTTGTTAACAGTTTACTATTTTGAAGTTTTTGCACCTGGCTTATTCTAGTAATATATTCTCTCACAAATAGAGAATAAATGCTGACTTGCTTAGTCTTTTGTTCAGATACATAATATGCTTTGTACTGTATATAGAAAATCCTAAATTTGTTAAAAAAATAGTTGAAATCAAAATAATCTTCATCAAATATTTTATATCCAAAGATAATATGTTTTACTGTGACAACATTTTCTATTTTTTATTTTTTTTTTTTTCTTCAAAATTTGTTGTATTTTCACCCAAGATTCTTTCAGATAAGGATTAGAAATAAAATAATGTAGATAGTCTTCATTTTGACCACAGAAATTACATTGGCTATTATTTGCAATTCTCCATTTCATTAATAGCTTCTTTGTAGGTATTATATAATTATTGTAATAATTTCCATCTGAATATTTTAAGCTTAAGTATATTTCTTTATAAATAATATTGAATATTTAAATAAAAATAAATATTTATAACATCCGTGGTTTTAATATTGATGCAAATTTAGGAATATATGATCTCAAAATTACACAAAAATAGAGCACAAAAATATAATTAATTTCTACATATACTCTTAGTAAATGATATTATAATATTAAAAACTTTGTTTCGTCTCCTTCATATCAACTGTTTAAAGATGTTTGATTTTCATGCTCTCTAAGACAAAAAATACTTCATTTATTAATATTTTGAATTGATCGTACCTGATACAGAAACACGCCATGTGTTCTAGGCTTAACATGTATATTGCTATGACGAAAAGTTTGAAGGTATCAGAGGGGTAATCATAATCCGTAATTCGAAGAAGGACAGACAACACAATGGCCAAAAGAAAAAGGACAAACAAAAATCTATAAAACAACACAGAAAATTAAAGATCGAATAACACGAACCCTACTCAAATCAGGGGTGAACGGTAATCAGTTCCTGCTGCACTAGTGCGACCTGTCAATATAAAATGTTTCACCGAATCTTGAAAACGTTTCAATTCTCTTTGAAATATTAAAATCTCTCGTTTAAAGATAGAGCTCGAACTACCAAAATGTTATTTAAGTTTTTGTTATACAAATGACGGAGATAATTGTGGCTGTTAACGTCTCTCTTACATTATCATTGATATATTGTAGCAGTCAGTTATACTATTTGAAGCAACCGGCTCAGTATCCGTAGAAAACCAAAATATTATTTCATATAGTTTTATCGTAGTACACAGAATGGAAAATAATAGTGTTGTATGGTATGCCGTTCTTAAAACAGCTCAGTACATCTTTGGAGAAGTACTTTGCCATAATGAACGGACTTTTGAATCGCTGATGAAACACTTCAAGCCAAACCATTAATATAAATACATCGGTAAGGGAATTACAAAAAAAATATCAAACTACAAAATAATGCATCTAATTTTTGATTTGTAAATATTATATGGTGTAACACTAACTAATGTGTTGTGTAGTCCACTTCGGCTCTGGTGATTACATACATATTAATGTGACTAAGTTAATCAATGATTAAAGGAAGGTTAAAGGAAGGTCAGCTGTGTGTTCTTGATACTCGCGGTATCCTCCCTAAATTAAAAAGAAGAACACAAAATAACTGTTGTTGTTGTTAATATGACATAGTCAGGTCCACTGAGAGAGGAGGGGGGGGGGGGGGTTCAGCCGGGGCACCGCCCGGGCCCATGAGTTAAAACAAGTAGAAAACTGTTTTCTAAATCACAATTCATCAATTCATTTTTGTTGTACTGATTCTTCCTTGGTTATGACACACCGTGGTGGACTTAGTTTGAATATCATTATTTGGAGAATTGGAAGAGAGGGCCAAGTTTCCTTTTGCCCTGGGGCCAACAACTTCTCTTGGCGGCCCGGGGAATAGTTGTGTGCAAAAATCAAACGTTTTGATGTTACAGTGTATTACGAGAAAATCACTTAAGTTTTAAGGTGAAGGATCTGTTTTACATTTTATAGAAAAGATAAATTGACATTTAAAAGATGCAACTGTTCAATTAGAATTGTTGTACAATATCAGAAAAAGTACCGATTTGTCATGACCAACAATAAAATGATATGATTTGTCTTATTTGTTAAAAAAAGACTTCTGGCTTGGGGGAAAAACATAATACCCCCCCCCCCCCCCTCTTAATCTTAATTGGTCTGTTCCTGGATTATTACTACCTGTTCTAATGGCTGATAAATATATATATTTGCACATAAAAATGTTACTTGAGTTGACAGAATATAAGCAAGCACATGGTAGTTTTCGGGGACACATTTAAAGGTTTCCACTGAACTTTGTACATATTTTAACATGAGGTGAAAAGAATACTTTGTGCTGGGTGCCTGAAAATGCTATAAATCACTAAATTTCAGCAGGCATATTTCGAAATTACTACTAATTAGGCCAAGGGTGAAGATAAGTCCAGGGGGATCGTAACCACTGTCTAGCGAATTGTCTTTATTCTGTCAAATTACACAGTTCGTGCAATAGTAAGATAACGTAATTCGACGAATAAATCAGCTTAAATTGTAGTAAATATGTCGATTTATGTGCCAATTGTGACTTGTCTAATCTAAGCCTGACGTTTTACGAAAGGATATTTACATGAACTTATTTTGCAGTGAAAATAATCCTTTTGTTATTGACCTTTGTTTTCTTATATCAAACTGTTAAATATGTAATCAGGTTTAACTTTTGGTGCTGCATTTCTCTATTATCAAAACGTAGATATCAAATGTAATGCGTTCGGCGCGTTTCTATAATAACCTTCATCGGGTACGCTCAAAGTCGAAAGGTTGGAAAGCCAAACAGCTTAAAACTTTTTGGGAGCAAGTAACCCAAACGGCCTAAACAGGATCATCAAAATATGCTAAGGTCACCTATGCATGAGGAATGAGAACCTTAGTTTTAATAATAACTATATTATTTATGAACTACAAATCTAATAAACAATGTCACTGCCGAAAATGCGGTGGTAAATAATAAAGAACGCAAATTTATTTCGTTAATTCCATTTAGAAAGCGAGTTGAAGAATAACATCGGTTTCTTCACGAAGAACGACTTGCCTCTATCCAAAGCAAGATATAGATATCTCCTGTGCTCATTTTTACCAATGAAACAAATTAAACAAATTAAAGTCAGAGAGATTATTGTGCAAGGATAAATTAATCAATTTGTTTTATAAAAATGTCCTTCCTTTATTTGCAAATGTAAATATATCACTTCCAGACAGAAATGAGCAAGCGCATGGCTCCAAATTATTTTAAACATTGATGTCGTCAGAATTACATATCGGTGTAATATTGAAAATGGTTCTTGTAATACCATTATACATTTAGAGTCATAATGACTTAATACCATTATAAATAAACGTTAGATAATACCTAAGGGGCAATCAAACATGGACAATCCAGAGAAACTGCCAACATTGGGTACACAACACACAAGACGAAGACAAACAAAGCAAAAACACAACACATTATATGTTGGACACCATTATACCCAAATAACACAAATAACGCAAATATGTCATAAGCCCTACAAACAACCGGAGGTAAAGACGAACTTTAGAGTCATAATGTAATAAGACGATATCTCCAGGAAATATGGAAATAAAACCAAAATAGTCTCTGACCAGTGGCTTATTTTGTGAAATACTAGTGACCACTTTTACAAAACAATTAATTCATGTTGACTTTACAAATAAACAAAATGACGTCATACCGACACACGGGATATCAAGTCAAGTAAACGGATACGTAAAAATAAATTGATTATATATATTGTCAATTGTTTGTCCCTGGAGGTATGTTATGTTCTTCCTGTAAATAATGTGATTCATTTCGAAACAAAATCATTCTTAAATAGAGATACTAGAAAAACAATTGATTGAATTATGTGCATTGTTCTAGGCACATACATTTTGATTGTTACTAGGAAGAGAGGAGACGAGGAAAAGGGTCTGTTTTATATGCCGTACACCTAGTCACTAAAGACCACTCATAAAAAGGGCCGTCGTGGTCGTGATCGTATGGTAGTTGAATTTATAACTACCTATACAATCAGTGCCTATATTAACATTGTGAGTTCGAATCCTGCTCGGGCGATGTGCACTCGATACAACAGGTGTGTCAGTAACTAACGGCAGCTCGGTGGTTTACTCCGGGTACATCCACCAATAAATCTTACCGACACGATATAGCTGAACTATTCTGGAATGTTGCGTTGAACACCATAGACCTAACCCTACCTCAATTGTCCATTAAGAGTTGCTGCAAATTGTCTTACACCTGCAAAATGCGTGACAGTCACAAACAGGAGCCTCTCTTGTGCGATCTGTACTTAGGTCGGGTTTGTGTATTCGATGCACTCGCACAAGCAAAACAAATCAATTTCGGATAGTTTGTACTCATGGGTGGAGAAACTATGAAACGGTTCCTAGATAATGGGGTTCCCTTAATGTTCTGCGATTTGCTGAATTGACATATTCAAATAATCAAACATATATGACATTATAATATTTATGCAGTATATTCACAGGAAAAGTCTGAAGATACCAAAGTGGTAATCAGAAGCCGTAAATCTAAAAGGGACAGACAACACACTGGTCAAAAGGCTGAAGATACCAAAGTGGTAATCAGAAGCCGTACATCTAAAAGGGACAGACAACACACTGGTCAAAAGGCTGAAGATACCAAAGTGGTAATCAGAAGCCGTAAATCTAAAAGGGACAGACAACACAATGGCCAAAAGTCTGAAGATACCAAAGTGGTAATCAGAAGCCGTAAATCTAAAAGGGACAGACAACACAATGGCCAAAAGTCTGAAGATACCAAAGTGGTAATCAGAAGCCGTAAATTTAAAAGGGACAGACAACACAATGGTCAAAAATCTGAAGATACCAAAGTGGTAATCAGAAGCCGTAAATCTAAAAGGGACAAACAACACAATGGCCAAAAGTCTGAAGATACCAAAGTGGTAATCAGAAGCCGTAAATCTAAAAGGGTCAGACAACACAATGGCCAAAAGTCTGAAGATACCAAAGTGGTAATCAGAAGCCGTAAATCTAAAAGGGACAGACAATGCAATGATCAAAAGAAAAAGGACAAATAAGTGTAATAACAAAATTACCGAACTCCGAACAATCTTACAAAGGGAAAGTCAAAACTCATAATTATATAAACAGACAAAATCAGTCAACAACCGGAAAACTGTGAAAACCGTAATGACCCTGACTTGGTACAGGCATTTCTAAAGAAATGGTGGGTTGAATCAGATTTTAAAGCGCCAAACCTCCCGCTCCCATTACAGTTTGAAGGTTCCGGCTGTCACAGTATTTAAATACAGGAACAAATTAGGTAAAATAGTTCTCAAAGCAGTACCATATTCGGTGACGTAAATGTAAAAAAATAATTTACGTCACACATTGATAAAAAAATATCCTTGACATTTTTCTTGACTTCTTTATCTTTATACATTTTGCATCGCTTATAATCGTTTCTGCAGAGACGGAATATATTTCGACAAGATCTTGGTATCGGAATATAAACTTTTTAAGAGATCGAATAAGGCGAATCTTTTCATAGCCCTGGTCTAGTAGCCTGTTTCTCAGATGAAGATAAACGATCTATAAAACATTACACGGAAAACTAAAGATATATCAGCACGAACCCGACTAAAGGTGTTTGAGATCACTACCGAAGTGGGGTGCGCGTTGCTTGATATTTTGTTTTCTTTGTAATGTTTTGTAGATTATTGTTTGCTTTATTTACTGTTGGACATTGTATTGTTTGTCCTTCTTCGATTAAGGGTTTCTGATAACCTCTTTTGTATATTCAAAACTTTTTTAGTTCTTTATTGCCATTTTGCAGATTACAGGGTCATCATGATATTTAACATGCTGGTTACTGCCTTTTTGTGTTTACTAAGTAGCATCAATGCTTATCCTAATGGAGCCCCAGCAGGAGTCTGTCAAACCATGTTGCCAAATCATGGAGCTGCACCTCAAACAGGTGCTCGGCCATATAGAATTTCCGTTGAACCAATGTCTTATTCTAGTGGTACTATTGTCACAGGTAAAATAAGTATAATACAAATAGAAATTCTGTAATGTTTTGTTTCAGTTAAAACTAAGCACAACCCCGACACATTTTATTCAAGTGCTTGTACCAAGCCAGGAAAGTAGGTGGTTATGTATTTTGTTAAAGGGGCATTTGCGATAGTGCCTACTGACAAAATTTGTGGGCGGAGCTTATCGTCAAAAATCCCCGTTGATATGAACAGCATATTTATGAAACTGTATGTCACATGACCAACGTGACCTAACGGTCACATACCTCAGAAATTTGAATTTTCGAAATGATTGTTGTAGTTTTTAGACTGATGAAGAATATTATTTTTTATAAGATTAAATTTTTTGTAGGGAGGAACACTAGTGATCATGCCTGTCAAATATTTTGCTCCAAAAATAACTGTGAAATTATGTATCATTGATTTGTCCTCCTCGAGATAACCGTGGTCAAAATAATGAAAAATCTGAATGTTTGCTCCGCCCACAGCTATTTATACCCACGGTCCCGGTTTAACCATTATCATTGGGACCAGCTACTGTAAATGTTTACATGTAATTGGAATTTTATCGGAATTCATTGTTATCCGTAGTACGCGGACGTGACGTAATATTATCTAGACGTGTAATTGACTTATTTGCAGCTTTATCGCTCGAGTCGCTCTAATTCTGAAACGTGCTGAAAGAGAGGATTGACAATACATGCATACAAATGGCCAAATCAAGTTGTATCGTTACTTGTCTTGAAAATAATGTTAATCATGAAAATCAAGCCATGCTGAATAAGTTTATGTCTGCGAACACATTATAATAACAAATCTTTGTTACACTATTATTGCCACATGACATGTCTTGTTTTATGGCCATTTTAAGCATATTTAACTATTTTCTAATATGTCTTCTTATGAACAAATTTTTGTATTTATACTATAAATGCTGGTTTGTTCGTATGGTTTGTCAACAGTTTTATAACCCCTCTCAAATTGTAAATGTCTTTAGAGTTAAGGAGTAGATTTTACAATATCTTTTATATACTATTTTTAGTTACTTTGAGGAGCGTTATAGAGACACCGTTTAAAGGATATTTATTGCAGATGAGGAGGATTGACAATCAGGCAATTATTGCTGGATTTTCTGTTCCTAACGGTGGAAAACTGTTAACGTGTGATAATCAGGTATAGTCATTTTAATCAATATTATATTTTCAATTGCATACATTTTGCTTTAGGCATTTATTTATTTATTTTTTGAATTTTTATTTTATTTTTGATAGGGGATTCTTTTATATAATATTTCAATCATAGAAATAATTTAGAAATTAAATTTATCAATCGGAAACCATGTTCTAACTATGGTCAAACCTGTCCATGCTGTCACCTCTATTAAGCAGTCACCTGTATTAAGCGGTTACCTTTTTCTTGTCTTGTCATGGAACATTTCATATGAATTGAACCTCTTTTAAGAGGTCACCTGTATCAAAAGGCACCTTTTTTTTGTCCCAATAATGACCTCTTAATACAGATTTGACTGCATCTGCTTTGATTTAATATAAATATTTTGTAGAACAACGCTGCTGTGACTCACACAGAAAATTCGAACAAAACTTCTGTTAGTTTTATCTGGACTGCACCAACTCAATCTGTAGGAACTCTACGAGCTGTGTAAGTATGATGAAGCAAACATGTAATGTCATGTGTTCCAATATTATTCTAGAATTTGAATGTTCCATTACGATTTCATACTGGCACTTACTTGAGCATTTTATTGGCAGTAATCTCTATGGATTTAGTGAGTGAGTGAGTGTTGTTTAACGTCAAGGGATCATTGTTTACAATAATATCATTGCAAGAACAAGTCATATGCAAGGAGATGATGACGATACCCAATTTGTTATAGAACAACATAATTAGTTGAATTGCATAATGTTATCTCATTGAAGCAACATTCAGCAAGTATATGTGTCGCTCCACACAGACACAATATCCTGATTCCGAGCCAACCACTCTTTGCTGTTATACCTTTATACTACGTTCTTAGCAGAGAAGCAACCAACACAAATTTTATAGCTTTTGGTTTGACACGAACGATGCTCCAATCCACGATCCACCAAGCACGGGCCACACACATGCTCCAATCCACGATCCACCAAGCACGGGGCATACACATTAACCGTTACACCACTGATGTGGCTTTATTCATTGATTTTAAAGAAATCATGTAGGTAATAATGTGGCATTGGGATGGGCGAAAGTTTAGATTGACACTGGAAAAGAGGATATAATAGATGGTGTCAGTCAATGTTTCTGTGCAACAAGTATCCAGTAACTACTCATAAATACCCACAAAAATTTAACCTGCTACAAGTTGTATTTTACCCGTAAGAAGAGTGGTATTATCCATACATGAGCCATGTAGTTGCTTCCTGTCCCCAGGGCTACTTATGTATTGCATTTGCTCCACATAACTGACAAGCGCCTCTTACAACGGGTTATACTCGCAGTGGAGAAGCTATGTCCTATTTTATTCTGCACCTGGGGTTCCATCAGTGTGAGTAATCTCTAGAGAAATGAGTTCAGCTAGCATAAGAAATTGAGTAAGTGATTGTTGCTCCAACTCAGTAGCTTTACAGCTATATCATGGCGAGAACAATACGATGATGATGAGGTCCGCTTTGTACTAACACAACACGCTTTCTTGCCAGTTGATAATATGTTAGTGCAAATAATGGCTGATAAAAAAAAAATGTATCACCACTGATATTTTTCGAAAATACATGTTGAGAATAAATTTAACTTACATAATGTTTACATTGTTCCTTGTACTATTTTCATTATTCAGTACAAATATGTTTTCTTTAATAGTGCAACGGTGGTTCAAGATAAACCAACGTTTTGGACTATGATTCAGTCAGTTGCTATTTCTGCAGCGCCACCATCAACACCAGCAGGGGGTGGTCAACAAACAACAACAACAACAGCAGGCGCTGGGCAAGAATCAACACCAAGAAGTAGTGCAGCTTTTACTATGTCAAGTTTTCTGGGAATCTTTGGAGCCGTTGCTATAGCAGTGTTAATATTGTAGATCATACAAATGTCAAAGCGTTGACAAATTAAAGGTGAAAGGTCTTGGTGGTAAATTGTGAGGATAGTATTTTCATTTACTTTGTAATGGTTCAACTATTTTTGTAGATATACCTACGAGAATTATTCAGAGAGGAGTATTTTTAATTAATATGTGTTTTAACTTACAATTATGATATATTTTGTCATTGATTTTAATAGTTTACTTTACTTGTTTAGTTTAAGCTGCTTTCCTTTAAATATGAAATCTTATATGTTGGGTATTTTCGTCTTAAGGCAGTTTTTATAGTTTTATGATTAGGGGTTAGGGTTATGGTGTTTATCGCCACTTTCAACACTACATGTATTTCATTTATATCGTGGCGGTCAATTTTATTGGTGGAGAAAACTGCCGCAAGGCACTGACAAACTTTATCTCATAATGTTGTATCGAATACACATCGAGTGTGATTTGAACTCACAATTTAATTGTGATGGGCACTGATTTCATAGGTCCAACTACATTACGATCACGACCACGAGGGCCAGCAACACATATTTCATGCATATTCTTGACGGGGAAAAGTTCAACAATGTAAAACAAAATCAAAAGAAATGAGGGCGGAACGGAAGAACCGGGGGGGGGGGGGGGGGGGGCAACGATTCTTACTGCGTCGACAGTGAGCTTTATCTTGTTTATATATACCAAAAAAAGCGTCTATTACGTGCAAGACGCCAATTATGATCCATGGTCAGACTTTTGATATTAATAACAATCCAATCACCCACGCTAGCCCCCATCTTCAAAATATATTTGCTGCACAGCTCTGTGGATGAAACAATGTGACCTGTCATAAATACCTACTGTGTTTGTAAATAGTATTATTCATTCTGACCTCATCCAGAAGACGTTATTTTCATTCGAAATATATTTATTTTGTTCATTTTGAAGACAAATTCATTAGTACTCTGGGAGGTTCGAGCAGTTGCTATATAAATACTATTAGTAATATTGTCAAATAAGCAATACTTCGAAATGGTAAATTATTAACATCTTATATAGTGGAGGGTTGGTATTAGAAGTTAATAATGAGAACAAAAATATATCACATTTTTCCCACTGAAATGGCAGTTACATTAATAACCAATTGACAACATAACTTACTCATAGTGTGTATATCTATGAAAGTCCAGAAGAGTCATTCGACATTCAAGATTCGAAATTCGAGAATCAGTACCACAACTAACCAATCGGATGAAAGCCAAAAGTTAAATCGAAGCGAGAAAACTCGTACTTTACTAAAGGGATGCTACTCATAATCAAATTGGTCCTACATATAAACACACTGTTAATTAGTAATTTAGGACAACATATAGAGTTTCTTCTCACATTATGAGTATTTTGTTAATTTCTTCTGTAACTGACTGCAACTGTTTCGGTGATTACTAAATGTGCGGTTCAGTTAGATCAGTAAGAGTTGTCTCGCTTTGATTTAATATTACATGTATTTCATCCCATTGGTTAATTAGAATACTGCATTTCGAATTTCAGACATAGTCTATTTTATATGCAGCTGGTGGATATTTCCCGTATGAAAGATATTATAACCTACACTATGATATATCTTATAATTGGATATAGTTCAGGAAAAACCATAGAAAGTGCATTGCCTTATGAGTATATGTGATCTAATGACCAACCTGTATAACATTTTCAATAAAACAAATTAACAACTTTTCCATAAGCTTGTTATAACATATTCATGAAAAAATATACTGAAAGACCGATAAATTCTCAAAATAAATGGGAAAATCTGTTGAATATTAAAGAAGTAAATTGGGAATTTGTTTACATTTTGTCAAATGACTGTACTCCTGATAATACATTGAAAATGTTTCAGTACAAGCTTCTCCACAGAACGATCCCTACAAATACATTTTTGCATAAATGTAGACTAGTTGAAACTGAATTGTGTGCTTTTTGTGGAGAGACTAGGGAAACCATTCTGCACCTCTTCTGTAATTGCAACAGAGTAAAAAACATTTGGTTTAAAATATATGAGCAATTGCAGATCAGGTGTGGGGGTCTCTCTGGTCTCTCCAGGAGAGACATACTCCTAGGAATTGAAAATGTAGATTACTTGTATATAAATTCAATTCTGCTAATTACAAAATACTATATTTATTCCTGTAAATTCAAAAAAGTAGTTCCTTCTTTCTCAGGAGTAATATCTTTACTCAGGTACAAATATAAAATAGACATTTTTTCTGCATCAATGCTACCTCCTGCAAAGCGATAGAGAGTTCGGGATAGATGGCATGAAATATTACTTTTCATGGGAGAGGATTAAGGAGCTGCATGGGCTGTGTGTTGGGGGGGGAGGAAGGGGGTGGCAAAAGCTGTTTTTTGTGTTTTTTGTTTATTACATATATTGTACCACATTGTTGGTATATGGTATAGTTAAAAGAAAAAAGAAAAACTCTTTTGCATGATCAAACTGTATACATTTATATTTATTATGTAGACATGAACATGATGTATGTAAATTGTCAATTAGGCAACAATAAAAAGTAAAATTACAAAAAAAAAAAAAAAAACACTTTTCCATAAGAGGCATTCTTAAAATGATGTAGGAAAAAATAGTTATCGATGTTCCTTTTCAAGAGGAAACTCACATATGTGGTTTACTTTAATACAAACTTTTTCTGTGTAATTAGTATATGGTGGGCCATTGCATTGTCTGTCAGTTTTCGATTTACGGTTCCTCATTACCAATTGTTTTATATTTAAGCTTTTCCTCATAAATATTAGTCACTGATGATCCAAAATATTGTTAGAAAACAGCATGATTAAACAGTTTCTACCCCAAAACTTCAGTAAAGTGTCAATTCTTATATGAATTATATATCTCCTAGTTGACACGGTATTTCAGTCTGTGCTTCATCATTTCTTTCATAAATCGTTGCTGGTATTAAGCTATGACGGAAGCTACTGAACCAACAGTTCCTAGTAGCTAACATGCAGTCATCACTTTAAAGGTTTTACGGTGGCCATTATAGCTGCTACGGAATAGCGGTGTCCCAAATGCTCATGGATATGCCCAGTGTGTAGCAATCACAATCACGATCCATTCTTCATTCAAGTCTTAACTTAAGAGTAACACATCAGGCCTAGGTATCATTAGAGGGACAGCGGCTGCTTACCATACCAGGGAACATGAGCTCACTCCCGTTTCATAGTACGGAATCGTTATCTTTCTGTGTAATGTTTTGTCCACAATCGTTCGTCTCTGTTATTTCTTCATTTGACAATTGACTTGTTGGACTTTCTTCGATGTACGGCTTTTATCCCATTGGTAAATGGTTTAATACGTCGATCATGCATACATATTAAATGTCACATCTAACTTGATACATCGAGATCTGGGAGGGGGGTTATGGTGCTTAACACCACTTTCAACATATTTCAGTTATAACGTGGCGGTCAGTTTTACTGTTTGAGGTAACCGCAGTACCCAGTGCAAACCACCGACTCTATCACATAATGTTGTATCGAGTGCATCTCGCCATGAGCTGAGTTCGAACTCACAACGTTAGTGATGATAGGCACTGATTACACAGGTAGATGTAAATCCAACTATCATACGATCAAATAAATAAAACTGACCGCCACGATATAACTGAAATATTGCTGAAAGTGGCGTTAAACGCCATAACACTGTAACTCTAACCCTCTACAATAAATCATAGTGTCATAATTGCGGGAAATTATTGTATGCATTCGACCGGTTTTTTTTAAACAAATACCGCTCGTATGTATTACTTTTTACTAAAGGTGACAAAATAAGTGAATATTTGAGTGAAAGTTTTTTTTTCCTTGGACGGTCCTATACAGAGGAATGGAAAATTCCTAAATGCCACTGACCTTAATATTATAGGAAGCCTGGAAAGATAGTGGCTGTAATGTATATCTGTAAGGGATATGGATTTCGCCTCTTTCTTTTTATTTTGCCATTTCATTTAGGAACTGTTTTGACAGTGTGGTATTTTTCGTTTTTTTATTTCATTATTCTTTACGACAGGTGTTCCAGTGACACGTTCTGAACCCAGGACCCTTGCCTTGGGATAAGATGTAGTCTGTTGTTTAATAAGTGAGGGATTGATTATTGTTTAACGCCAAATGTGCAATTTTTCAGCTTTATCATGGCAAAAACAAGTTGGGGTCGTCGTGACCGTAATAACATGGTAGTTGGATTTACATGGTAGTTGGATTTACAACTACCTATGCATTCAGTGTCTATCATGCACCACTGATGTTGTGAGTTCAAATACCGATCAGGGCGAGATGTACAGCATTATATGATAAAGTTTGTCAGTGACTTGCGACAGATCGGTGGTTTTCTCCGGGTACTCCAGTTTCCTCCACCAATAAAACTGACTGCCACGATAAAACTGAAATATTGTTGAAAATGGCGTTAAACACCATAAAATCAAACCAAAAACAAGTTACATTCAATGAGATGATGATTATGTCAGCATTGTACATGACCAACATACAGTCAATGAATATAAGTATTCGTGTTTTTTAATATGGCGGCGCCCCACTGTAAGACATGTTGATTACGTTTTTGGTTATTACATTAAAACGTCAGTTCGGATAATTATGACATTACTGTTAAAGGTAAGTGAAAACAAGACGTTTCATGAGCCGTGACGTCATTTTACGTCTGTTGTGCTTCCTTTCTGTAAATTGCATACAAACGAGATGGGTCCCAAAAGCAAAGAATTGAGCACAGAAACGAAAGAATTGAGCGTAAAATTGCATAGGAAAAAGGAGAGAAGGTCGTATATTTCTGATTTATTGGACATACCCTGGTCAACAATTGACAGAAATATCGGTCAACTGGAACAGTAGAAAATCAACGACGAAAAGGGAGGCGAAAATTTCCCGGGATGAAGTTGGGTTAAATCGTATTATGAAACAAAATCGTCGGGCATCTTTGCATGAAATAACCACCAAATTTAATGACAATAAACAGCATTCGTTCAGCAGTAGAACTATCAGAAGGAAACTTGCATCTGAAGGTTACAAACGACCAGCTGCCAAAAAGTGTGTCATCGTTCACGAGGTCAACCGTAAAAAGAGGGTTGTATGGTGTAGGGGAAAACGCAACTGGACTGTTGATTCGCACTGGAGGAAATATATATATATACTGATGAAAGTCAGATAGTTGTTGGATCAAACAACTGTATTGATGTCTGGAGGAAAGGTGCCGAAGTTAACCGTTCGGATTTAGTATGCCGACCTTCCCAACGTAAAGTAAGTGTGATGATCTGGGGGTATTTATCTTTAAGCGGGATCGGAACTTTAACTGATGTAAAAGGGAATATTAATTCCCAGATATATGTTGATGTTCTTGAAAATAATTTGTGGCCTGTAATTGCACGATATTTTGCTGACAATGAGTATGTTTTTCAAGATGATAACGCACCTGTACATCGTGCCCGCATTACAAAAAACTACAAACAGGAAAATAATATGAATTGTACTACGTGGCCAGCACAATCTCCGGACCTAATTGTGTGTGAAAATGTCTGGCTTCACATAAAGAGGCCAATACAACCAATCGCTGGAAACATCAACACCCAAAACGAACTTATTGCCGAAATTCGACGTGTGTGGGAAAGTCTCCCCCTAAACTATATTCAAGGATTTTATCAAACTATTCCAACACTGAAACGTGAAGTCATGAGGATGAAGGGTCACTTGACAAAATATTAAGGTAGGATATTGTTTTAAACATTTTTATTGAACGTTTGTTCTCAAATTAACATTTTGCAGCAATGACCTTACGACGTCAAAATCACGAATTCTTATGTCAATTGACTGTACTTAGATGGAATTTATTAGTGCTAGATCACTGAAACAACAGTCCGCGGGTATGCATATAGCTCCACTCGGACACATTACCCCGATTCCGAGCCAATCAGCGTTGGTCTTATCCCTTAATGCTGCATGCTTAGCGTAGAAGCAACAAATACCATTGTTATAGTCTTTGGTGTGACCCGATAATGACTCTACACCACGATATACCACAATCCCAGCGAGCACGCTAACAATAACGTCATCGATACGGATAAGTTCAACAGAGAATAAATTACAGTACTACATATATAGTATCAGAAATCATGAGCTCAAGAAAAAATTACATGGGACTTATAAAATTACTATGATTTGATTAAGTAAGCACTGGTGAAATCATTGAAGTTTAGTAGATGTCAGAGCTTTAATAAGGATGTCAATTGTATTGTGACGAGTATCAAACCTAACTAATGTGTATCAGTACCAGTTGATAACTATAGACGTGACGCGAATGGAGGTGAGTGATTGAGTAATTGTTGTTTAACGCCAACTCAGCAATTGTTCAGCTATGCCATGGCGAGAACAATTTAATTTTCAATGAGATGATGATGAGGTCCGCCATAGTACTAGACTATAACGCTTAGTTGGATATTTTAATAGTGCTAGCTTACTGAAACAACAGTCCGCGGATAGACATGTCTCCCCACTCGGACACATTATCCTAATTCCGAGCCAACCAGTCTTTACTCTTTCTCCTTAATATTGCGTGCTTAGCGGAGAAGCAACAAATACCAATTTCACAATCTTTTTTTCTAGCCACATCTTCTCTGACGAAAAAATGAAAATATACTAATAGTCCAGTCAATAGACCCGTAGACCCAAAACAAATTGCAACAGAAATTATAAATACGTCAACATTTTCACTTTAACCCATAGAGTAACCAATAAAAAATCGCCATGAAAATTTTATGTATTAAAGACAGAAATTAGGATAAAAAATTAGTACTTTTTACTTCTATCGTTTTGTCACTACGGATCCTCCATAGCCGAATCAGAGATTTTCCGGAAAATACAACTCAGACGGAAAGCAATGAGAATAGGAATTATCATCCATATCTAGGTAAGCGTAATAATAATATAATATATTTCTATGAAGTTACTACAACAAGTATGTTCAATTTTACCAAAACACCCATGAAAAGTGAACAAACAGGTCAATATCTATGACATTCAAATTGAGCAGACGTAATTCCCATAATGCACCATTCTTAACCCAAAAAGAGCTTTATAAAGCCTTTTTAAATTACTTTCTGCTAAATTTTGTGTAAAAATGTGTTATTATATATTAGACAGAGATATTTATTTCTAGTGTTTGATCGAATTAGCACTTAAATTCGCGGATTTCAATAATAGGTAGATGCGGACGGAAAAAAAATCAATGGAACGCCAGTTTACCTTACCTTACCTCTGTATCTTTACCCCCTTCAAAGGAGAACCATACTGTGTCGTATGTTAAACGTGTGTTGGGTGGCGGTGCGCTGTACAGTGCTGTGTGAGTGAAAATCCCATCACCTCCGTATCCATGAATAAAATGTATGTACACTAAAAATCAGGCTTATTCACACGGGATACAAATGTTTATCAAATCAAGTTAAACAATCCACAACGATTGTCCCGACATTACGTATACAATATGCATGTTGCATGTATTGGAAAAATTTAAGAAGACGCATCACTGTTTAAAATCTAAAAGTCTCTGTTCGTATGGTTAAAATCTAAAATCTATTTGTTATGGTTTGGTTCGAGGTTTAAAAAGTAATTGTCACATCCTAAAATCTAAAACGAATCGTATCTACAGTTTAAGATCTAAAACGTCATCTTTCAAAGTCTAAAATATAAAACAATTATCACAGTTTATTGTAATGGATTCTTGGGCAATCCCCGGACGGCTCTCCCTTCCCCCTTTTCGCAATGTTAGTTCCGTTTCTTCATTGTTGTCTGTATTTTGTCTCTATCACTCTCCAGAAGCTTCGTTCTCTTAATATGCAATTTGAACATTAATCTCCTTGATAGACCTTCGAGTCTGGCTATGCTGGCTGAGTTTTTCTTGGTAGGTTTCACCTTGATTGTATTGTCCATTAGCAGTTGTAGTTGGTCAAAATTTTCATTATTTTGGAACTCACTTTGCCATATAGCGTTGATCTCGGACAGTAAAGCTACTCTCTCCGACTGTAGTTTTTCACATTGGAGAATGAAGTGTAGTACATTCTCTTCAGCTGCTCCGCATAGCAGGCATGTTGGGTCACTTTCATTTCTGTAGTACTTAATGCGTTTTGTTTGCAGCACGTATGTCCCGGTGACGGGTCTTAATTTTACTGGAATTCTACTGATGTCTAATGATGAATAGCATCTGTGCTTCAAAATAGGATGTATTTTGCACTTGCTCAGATTGTGGTTACTAAGATATTGCAGCCCTTTGTAGAGTTGTGCTAGAGTTGTTAGCTGGGTACACCAGTGGTCATTCACTGTTGATTTCACCAACGAGATCCATCGTGATTTTTGATAGGATTGTCCAAATAGTTGTACGCCTCTTTCAGGTCGTATTTACGTAGTATTTTGTTGACACATATAAACCAGCTGTTACTAGATTCCTCCTTCACGGTTAGTTGTCTTCTTGCAAGTTTTTTCTCAGTGTTTTTTTCGCCCTGATGACAGACGTTATTGAAGAATGTGAGGGCTTTATATGAATTTGTGCTTCTATTGGTAGAATTCCAGTTAGTATATAAACAGCTGGGTCCGGACAGCTCATCGGTAATGACAGGATTTGTTTTAGTATCCTTTTCTGGAAGAGTTCTAGTTGTTCAAGAGGTTTTGAGGACGGTAATAATAGCTCCATACCGTAAAGCAATACTGGTGTTATGTAGGTTTTGTAGATGTGTAGAAGGGACTCGGGATCCAGGCCTTTGTGTTCATGAAATCCACATCCGAATAGACTGTATGCACTACGTCTTGTGTTAGTTGTATTTTCATCAACATTGGTTTGGATATTGTGTTTCATCGTTGTTGTTTTGATGATACCTAAATGAGTAGCTTGCTCCACCTCGGGCATGGTGATATTCCCCATATTAAGTTTCTCGTTGGTTGTTTCGCACTGTTTGTTGTTTCCTCTAATGTGGATTGCTACACTTTTCTTTTGTTGTAATTCATATCCCTCGAGGTTCGCGCAGTCAAGAGCCATGTTGACCATGGTCTGTGCATCACTGAGCTGAGTACTGCGATGTCGTCTGCACATCCTGTGTTGTTAACGTTGATGTTTCCTATTTTCAGTCCTATACCTACATCTTGCAAACGGTCTAATAGTGGGTTGATATATAGTTTATAGAGATCAGTACTAAGGATACCTCCTTGCCGGCTCCCATACCGACCTTAAAACAATCGAACGTGCTTCCTGCCCATTTTATGCAGCTTTCCGCATTGTGGTGCAAGCTTTTAATAACAGTCCACGTTTTGTCCTGAATTCCCGCGTGGTACATACGCCGGAACAGATGTGAATGTATAACTTTGTCGAATGCAGCTTTTGCATCGAGAAGTACAAGATGTCCATTTTGCTTTTCGTCGGTTAATATTTTGTATGCTTCTTCGACAGGTATAGCAGCATTCATGGGGGACGATCCTTTCGTAAACCCTCTTTGTGTTGGATTTTTCATATTATGGATCAATGGTTGTATTCTATCTCTGATCACTGCTTCGACGATCTTACTAATTACAGGCAGAACTGTTATTCCTCGGTAGTTGATGGCATCGTTTTTGCTTCCGACGTAACATGAGCGTTGACAGAGATAGAGTGGAGCGTAGCGGGAATGACAACTCTGGATAGAGAATGGCAAACTGTGTGATTCTGTTTGATAAAGCTTTTAAGTGGAACAGGAAGAAATAGTGTTGTAATAAAAAAAACCTAAAAAAAACGTTCACGTGATGTTAACAAGGATTAAATATTATCAAGGCGTATTGTAATATCAATTTGATTGTATTTCATGTTGATGATTTAAATTACGGAAGACGGACCGCAACTATCTTGTTTTAATCATTATAGCTTTAACTCAGCTCTTAAGAGAGGTAAGCGTTACATCATCAGCATTGTTTTTTATTCATTATTTATTAGGATGTCCCCTTTATACGATTGCAAGAATCCAATTATTAATGAATATTACCCCGTATACTTTTATCTCAATTGAAAACTTATTATTTGGCTCTGATAATTTAACAGATGAAAAACAATTTAATAGTCTTTAGAAATGTCCAAAAATATATACACCATACACTTAATAGATTTGAATGCTATGAAATTATACTCTATACTCAGGATGCTATCATACATTTGCAGGCTCTACCTCTTTTTTCCCACCACTTCTGTTTATCAAATATATTTATGTATATATTTATTATATATGTAACTTGCTGTCATTTTCATATTAATGTATATAACATTATTGTATGGAGCGGATGTACTCAGTTGATACAACTTGTTTCCAATCTAATTGTACATTTATAAGACAATAACATATGTTTAAACTAATTGGTTTTTTTCACAACCTATAATTAAACGAAAACAAATATCCACACTGTCGAAACAGTTTAAACAATTCGATAGAAAAATCGTAGAAATAGGCACATTATATATCTCTAATACACATATTGTTGCCGTCTAGCCCCCTTAAACCGAATTTAGAAGGCTGAAACAGGAACAATAATTTGCATGGATCCTTTGAAGTGGCTATATGTTGATAAATAAGAATATAAGTCAGGATGAGTTGAATTCTACTTTATGTAGATATATATTAGATAGTAATATACTATATAATTATTACACATTAATATCTGTTGAACCAATAAGTACTGTAATCCCTCTAAACATATAGACGTGACGTTGTGACGAGTATCAAACCTAACTACGGTGTGTCAGTACCTGTTGATAACTATAGACGTGACGTTGTGACGAGTATCAAACCTAACTAAGGTGTGTCAGTACCTGTTGATAACTATAGACGTGACGTTGTGATGAGTATCAAACCTAACTAAGGTGTGTCAGTACCTGTTGAAAACTATAGACGTGACGTTGTGACGAGTATCAAACCTAACTAAGGTGTGTCAGTACCTGTTGATAACTATAGACGTGACGTTGTGACGAGTATCAAACCTAACTAAGGTGTGTCAGTACCTGTTGATAACTATAGACGTGACGTTGTGACGAGTATCAAACCTAACTAAGGTGTGTCAGTACCTGTTGATAACTATAGACGTGACGTTGTGACGAGCATCAAACCTAACTACGGTGTGTCAGTACCTGTTGATAACTATAGACGTGACGTTGTGACGAGTATCAAACCTAACTACGGTGTGTCAGTACCTGTTGATAACTATAGACGTGACGTTGTGACGAGTATCAAACATAACTAAGGTGTGTCAGTACCTGTTGATAGCTATAGACGTGACGTTGTGACGAGTATCAAACATAACTAAGGTGTGTCAGTACCTGTTGATAACTATAGACGTGACGTTGTGACGAGTATCAAGCCTAACTACGATGTGTCAGTACCTGTTGATAACTATAGACGTGACGTTGTGACGAGTATCAAACCTAACTAAGGTGTTTTAGTACCTGTTGATAACTATAGACGTGACGTTGTGACGAGTATCAAACCTAACTACGGTGTGTCAGTACCTGTTGATAACAATAGACGTGACGTTTTGACGAGTATCAAACCTAACTACGGTATGTCAGTACCTGTTGATAACAATAGACGTGACGTTGTGACGAGTATCAAACCTAACTACGGTGTGTCAGTACCTATTGATAACAATAGACGTGACGTTGTGACGAGTATCAAACCTAACTACGGTGTGTCAGTACCTGTTGATAACTATAGACGTGACGTTGTGACGAGTATCAAACCTAACTAAGGTGTGTCAGTACCTGTTGATAACAATAGACGTGATGTTGTGACGAGTATCAAACCTAACTAAGGTGTGTCCGTACCTGTTGATAACAACAGACGTGACGGTAATAGATGTGAGTGACTTAGTGATTGTTGTTTAACGCCAACTCAGCAATTTGTCAGCTATACCATGGCGAGAACAAGGTATTTTTTAATGAGATGATGATGAGGTCCACCATAGTACTAGACTAACATGCTTAGTTGGATTTTTTAATAGTGCTAGCTTACTGAAATAACAGTCCGCGGATAGACATGTCGCCTCACTCGGACACAATATCCTGATTCCGAGCCAACCAGTATTTGCGCTTTCTCCTTAATTATACGTGCTTAGCGGAGAAGCAACAAATACCAATTTCATAATATTTTATTTGACCCGATCGGAGCTCGACCCACGATCTACCGCACGCGAGGTGAGCATGCTAACCATTACACCACGGTGCCGTTGGGACGGAAATGGAGATCTAACGATGCTTAACAATAAAGGTTTTATTGCTTAATGTTTAAAAAAAACATATTTACATGTGTACACTCGATTACTACATTTTTGATTCTTCAAACCATCAAGGAAGTGTATGATTCATTATTCTATTAATAAGTCATTTTCTATTATATTCTTATGAGATATGATCTCTTTTTCTAGTTTGGTATTGTGTTAAAATCTTGATGAATTTGTTTGGTATTATGTTTGATTTGTATGACTGTAATGTAATGTATTATCACATCTTCTATTGTGTAATCTGAAGGCCTCACTGAAGATTAGTGTAGCTAACTGAGTTTACCCTCATAAAATAATGTATCATTACCTATGATTTAGGACATACAATAACCCATACAACAAACAATGACTTCCTTGTTGTTTCTGTTTTATTTATTTCTATATCTAACAAGTAAAAACGGGGAGGACGTCGTGTCCGTGATCGTATTGTAGTTGGATTTATAGCTACCTATGCAATCAGTGCCTATCATCACTGATGTTGCGAGTTCGAACAACATCATAGGCCCACGGGTAAAACATTGACTGAGGCCCCTACCTACACAACCACTTACAGGAATACAAATGGGCTTGCTACGAAATGTGTTATCCCTCGACTGACAACTCTAACAACCAGAGTTATCAGTCGTAACAAACCCCTGTGATGCAAATGGTCAATAAAATTTAACATATATATTTATTGCATTGCTACTTCCAACAAAATCAGTATTTAAACATTAAAAAGAAACAAGCTGTACAGCAAAGATCAATCAACAGGAACGTTTTATTTTTATTTTCATTATATTAAAAATGTTTTGTATTTAGTCCCACGTCAGAGCAGTCCCACATCAGGACCTAGTGTTATATAATATAAGTCTGCTTGGTACAAGGCCTACATATTTAAACATTTTGCTTCCATACTGAACAAATCCCTCCTTACATTGCACATCAATATTTATCCTTAATCCAATCCCTCTACTACGTACTGATTCACAACACTGTGAGGCAAGGCCTAGCCTCATCTCTGTTTTTGTCCACATTCCACAATTTTTATATCTTGATCTTGTATAAACAGCTTGTCCATTAACATATCACAAACTATCAATACCTGGTTATTAGAACTGCATCATATATTCGTAATCTTGAATAACTACTACATGCTTACCCTACAAGTGTTCTTAATGAATCTCAGATTCAATTTCTAATAACCAATGGTATTTAAATATAACCAATATCATTGCTATTAACTGTCAAGTGAGTTTAAGTGACGTTAACATATACACTTTTACATTATACAGCGTGTGAGATCCGTACACATACATGTACGTGATGTTTCAGAGGTGACCGTGATACTAAATCAGAGGCGAATGCCGATGTCCACCTGTTATCATAACAAGTAACATTAATATTGTTCATTATCTTAAGTAAAACACGGTCATGCTATGTATGCATTTTCCAATAATAAATATTCATAGTTTATTATACAGTTGAATCTCGTTATCTCGAAGTTCACAGGACCGTTGCAAAATTTCGAGCTATCCGAAATTCGACTTAGGGGGAGTGAGAGATTAAGTAAGAATGGCAATTTTATCTATTTATTGACAGCAAGTCTCAACATACATAGATTAGCATGGGGCCCCTATGCTCGTGGTGCCACCGGGCAACTGGCCAGTGTGCCCATGCGTTAAGACGGCCCTGCCTATCAACACTGATAGTGAGTTCGAATCTCGATCAGGGCGAGGTGTACAACATTATTTGATAAAATTTGTCTGCGACTTGCGACAGGTCGGTGGTTTTCTCTGGATCCTCTACCAATAAAACTGACCGCCACGATATAACTGAAATATTGTTGAAAGTGGCGTTAAACACCATCAAACAAACAAAACAAACATAAGTAAAAAAAAAAGAAGATAGTTATAATATTAAAATATTGTGCAGAATTTTGGTTGTTATCAGTTGCATATTGATTTAATTATAATTATTAATTAATTATCATAATTAAAAAATAAAATAATTAGATTCTGGACGCGCGCCTATGGAATTCGCAATTAATATTTCGAATGCGCAATAGCGAATTCAGGCCAACCTGAAAACAGAAGGGAAATCGTAGACAAAAACTCTTATACAGTTACAGCCTTAAGTGGTAAATCAAACAACAAACACATTAAAAAAGTGAACGCATTCTCTTCAATCAAAAGGGAATTACCCGCTCGGGCCTTGAAAATGCGTTCTGTCAAGTGCAATATTTATCACAGGCACTCGAATTCCGGACCCCCCTTTTCCTCATTTGGTCCCTCCCGCGATTATGGTATGGATCTTTGTCTGGAAGTATATCCTTGAACCATTTATTCATATTTTACAACATTTCGTGTTACAACTCTCTCGTTCTACTAACTTTTGTTTCTAGGTCCAGCTGCCGTATTAGAGAGAGTTGTAACACGAAATGTTGTAAAATATGGATAAATGGTTCAAAGATATACTTCCAGACAAAGATCCATGCCATAATCGCGGGAGGGACCAAATGAGGAAAAAGGGGGGTCCGGAATTCGAGTGCCTGTGATATTTATTGGTTGCATGTTTGATAGATAATACTCAACAACTATCCTTAAGTGGTAAAACAAAAATCCAAAACATTCTCTTTATTAACCTATAATATTCAACACGAGTTTCTTTTCTAGCCACATCTAATCTTAACTGTTGATCGAGAAAAAGAATTAAAATACAGGTAGCATATGCATCCTCATTGTGATAGTTGTCAGTTACACATAGCCCGTCAATGGTGTTTGCAATTAATATTTCGCATGCGCAATAGCGAACAACATCCCCCTTTCCCTAACATGTGAACAATATCAATATCATCATGCAGTTTAAATAAGTACTATCTGCATTACATGTAAACTGTATGATTCTGTTTGATAAAGGCCTTTAACTGGAACAGGAAGAAATGTACACCTGAGTATTAATAAAAAAAACAATCGTGTGCGTGATGTAAAATATAAAAGAATTTTAAGGCGTAATGGGAATGTGGTTGAAACAAGACACCATTTGATATCAATTCAGTGGTATTTCATTTTGACGATTTCAATTACGGAAGACGGACCGCGACCGTCTCTGCAGAAAAGATTATAAACGATAGATTTTCATATAGTGAAAATATATAAAGGTAAGGTTTCAACAAAAATGTCAAAAATATTTTTTTATCAATGTGTGACGTAAAAGTGTCTTTGACATTTACTTCACTGAGTTTGGTGCTGCTTTGACAACTGTTTTACCTGTTTTGTTCAAGTATTGTTATAAATATTGTTATAGTGACAGTCGGAAACTTTGAGCCGTAATGAAAGGGGGAGGTTTGGCGCTTTAAAATCTGATTCAACCCATCATTTCTTTAGAAATGCCTGTACCAAGTCAGGGTCATTACAGTTTTCACAGTTTTCCGGTTGTTGACTGATTTTGTCTGTTTATATACTTATGAGTTTTGACTTTCCCTTTGTAAGATTGTTCGGAGTTCGGTAATTTTGTTATTACCCTTATTTTCAATGATTGCAATTTTAACTTATTTTGATTTAATTTTGTTAGGAGAAGTAAGCGGTACATCATCATAATTGTTTTTTCACAATCAATAAGAATATAAAAAAAAATATCACAATGTCGGAATAGTTCCAAAGAAATTGGCAAATTATATGTCCCTAACACACGTATACATGATCGGTCACTTTCCTGGTACAGGTACTTCAATAAAAAGTGACGGGGTTAAACTAGTTGATCTAAAATGAATGTATGTTGTATATTAACAAGTACTTGTAACTATATATCCTTACTAGCGTTGATGACGGTGTAAGGTACCGGTACTGTTTGTATTGTTAGCAAAGGTAGAGATTTCAATAAAACTTAGTTAAATTAAAAAAGGGGTGTGTGGATTTGTCAAAATGAAATGGATATCAAATTGCAGAAATAGATACTTCAATAACCTGAGATAGGAACTTATTACTAAAAAATAAACTACTTTCCATTTTAACAACTGCACGTATTAATATTTTTCTAAAAAAAAAAAATTAAAAACGGTATACACCCTTTTGCATTTCTGTAAAATAAAAACCGTTTCGAACATTCCATCTAATATCAAATTTCGGAAAAACAGGCTATTGGAACAGAAACTCCTGACCTTTCCGGAGCACCTGAGTTCACCCCGGTTTTTAGTGGGGTTCGTGTTACTCGATCTTTTGCTTTATGTGTATGTTTTGTAGATCGTTGTTTGTTCTTTTGTCCTTTTTCTGTTGGCCATTTTGTTGTCTGACCTTCGATTTACGGATTCTGATTACCCCTTTTGTATCTTCACACTCTTTTTACATGTACCATAACATAGATTAACGTCTGTGTATATCAAGAAAATGTTTTTCTCAAATAAGGCATGTTTGTGATTTGATGACAAAATTTGTTAACTTCAGGATACAACATAATTAAATAGATAATTCTAGATAATCCCGGAAAACAAATAGACACTTTAAAACTGCAAGTAAGTTTTTTTTATATAAAAATAAGAAAATTAGATGAAAAATTATATTTTAACCAGCATATTTACTAGTAATTAATTTACTAAATTATTTACTATTCTACGGAAATGATTTTTATTTGATTATATACGATTTAGTATTTAATTTAGTATTTATCCCTGATGTTCCACGACGACGCTAATCTATGTCATGATATTCAGATTCTTTATTTCTCTTAAACCATAATACATACAGGTATAGAGATATGAAAATATGTACACTATTTACAATATATACAGACAGGTCATAACAAGAGGTTAACTGGGAGTCGACACACCTTTATTAATAAACCTGACAAAACGACATAATTTTTGGAGTTCTATTTTTGAAGTTGATGTCATTAATAGTTTGAACTTTATTATGTTTGGATTTATACGAATGTTTTTCTTTATGTAATTTTTTCTTTGATTGCCGAAATACTGACATTTAAATAGATAATTAAATTTTAAAAGTTTAAACAATTCGATAGAAAAATCGTAGATATAGGCACATTATATATCTCTAATACACATATACATGATCGCTGACCTTCCTGGTACAGGTACTTCAATAAAAAGTGACGGGGTTACACTAGTTGATCTAAAATGAATGTATATTTTATGCTAACAAGTAATTGTAACTATATATACTTACTAGCGTTGATGACGGTGTAAGGTACCGGTACTGTTTGTATTTGTAGCACAGGTAGAAATTTCAATAATGTGGTTCCAAGTTATTTTACACATTGATGTCGTCAGAATTACGTATCGGTGCAATATTGAAAGTGCTTCTTTTAATACCATTATAAATTTAGAGTCATAATGACTAAATACCATTATAAATAAACGTCAGATAATACCTAAGGGGCAATCAAACATGGCCAATCCAGAGAAACTAGCAACATTAGGTACACAACACACAAGACGAAGACAAACAACACAAAAACACAACACATTATACGCAAATAACACAAATAACGTAAATAAGACATAAGCCCTCCTACAAACAACCAGAGGTAAAGACGAACTTTAGAGAACATAGTAAAATCACAGGTGCTCGTGGCACGGAATCACCACACACACCCCTTTTTTTCTTTAATGTTTTGTTTACATACATTGCATTTATTTTCAATAAAATATCTTTATTATTTCATCACTTTATCCTTAATTTAACTTGTTCCTTTCCATATTCATACCATCTTATGTTAACAACTACTTACGTGTGTCGACCCTTTACAATATTATGGACACGGAGCAAGTTAAATCAAGAAATAAAAGAGGTAAAATAATAAAGAAATGTCATTCAAAATAAATAAAATGGATGTAAAAAGAAAGTTAAAAAAGGGGGTGGTAATTCTGTGCAACGAGCGTCTGTGAGTAAAACGTGTGAAAAACAGAACTATCCTTTTGCGGTAAAAAAAAAAAAAACAACTAAATTCAAAAAGTGAGCGCCTTCTCTTTATTGACAGATACTATTCAACACGAGTTTTATTTTCTAGCCGCAAATTCTCGAGAATAAAAATTAAAATGCATGTAGCATACGTACTAACTGCATTACATGTAAACTGTGTGATTCTGTTTGATAAAAGCCTTTAACTGGAACAGGAAGAAATGTACACATCAGTGAAATAGTTTTGTAAAAAAAATCGGTTGTATTTCATTTTGGCGACTTAAATTATGGAAGACGAACCGCAACCATTTTTTTTAGTGATTGTAATTTTAACTCAGCTGTTAGGAGAGGTATGCGTTACATCACATAATTGTCTTTTTCACAACCTATAATTAAATGAAAAACAAACAAATATCACACTGTCGGAACAGATTAAAAAATTAAATAGCAAAATCGTAGAAATAGGCATATTCTATATCCCTAAGACACATGTACATGACCGCTCACTTTCCTGGAACAGATGCTTCAATAAAAAGTGACGGGGTTAAGCTATTTGATCTAAAATGAATGTATGTTTTATGCTAACAAGTACTTGTTATATATATATATATATACTTACTAGCGTTGAGGACGGTGTAAGGTACCGGTACTGTTTGTATTTTAGCAAAGGTAGAGATTTCAATAATGTGGCTCCAAGTTATTTTACACATTGATGTCAGAATTACGTATCGGTGCAATATTGAAAGTGTTTCTTTTAATACCATTATAAATTTAGAGTCATAATGACTAAATACCATTAAAAATAATCGTTAGATAATACCTAAGGGGCAATCAAGCATGGACAATCCAGAGAAACTGGCAACATTGGGTACACAATACACAAGACGAAGACAAACAAGACAAAAACACAACACAATATGTGTTCGACACCATTATGCGCAAATAAGTCATAAGCCCTCCTACAAACAACCGGAGGTATAAAGACGAACTTTAGAGAACATAGTAAAATCACAGATGCTCATGGCACGGAATTACCACACACACACCCTTTTTTAATGTTCTGTTTGCATACATAGTATTTATTTTCAATAAAATTTCTTTATCATTTGATCTCTTTATCCTTAATTTAACTTGTTCCTGTCCATATTCATGCAATCTTATGTTAACAACTACCTACGTGTGTCGACCCTATACAATATTATGGACACGAGCAAGCTAAATCAAGGAATAAAAGAGGTGAAATAATAAAGGAATCTTATTCAAAATAAATCAAATGGATGAAAAAGAAAGTAGAAAAAGAAAGTAGAAAAAGAGAGTGGTATTTCCATGCAACGAGCGTCCGTGAGTAAAATGTGTAAAAACGTGTGAAAAACCGAACTATCCTTATGCAGTAAAAAACCCAATTATATTCAAAAAAATGAGCTCACTCTCTTTATTGACAGATAATATTCAACATGAGTTTTTTTTTCTAGCCGCAAATCCCCGCGAATAAAAATTAAAATACATGTAGCATACGTACTAACTGCATTACATATAAACTGTGTGATTCTGTTTGATAAAAGCCTTTAATAGGAACAAGAAGATATGTACACCTGGTTGAAATAGTTTGTGATATTAACAAGGTTGAAAGAATTTTAATGCGTAGTATAAACTGATATCAATTCGGTTGTATTTAATTTTGGTGACTTAAATTACGGAACACGAACCGCAACCATCTTTTTTTAATGATTGTAATTTTAACTCAGCTGTTAGGAGAGGTAAACGTTACATCACATAATTGTCTTTTTCACAACCTATGATTAAATGAAAATCAAACAAATATCACACTGTCGGAACAGTTAAAAAAATTCAATAGAAAATCGTAGAAATAGGAAAATTATATATCCCTAAGACACATGCACATGACCGGTCACTTTCCTGGTACAGATACTTCAATAAAAAATGACGGGGTTAAACTAGTTGATCTAAAATGAATGTATGTTTTATGCTAACAAGTACTTGTATCTATAAATGTTTACTAGCGTTGATGACGGTGTAAGGTACCGGTACTGTTTGTATTTTTAGCAAAGGTAGAGATTTCAATAATGTGGCTCCAAGTTATTTTACACATTCATGTCGTCAGAATTACGAATCGGTGCATTATTGAAATGTTTCTTTTTCTACCATTATAAATTTAGAGTCATATTGACTAAATACCATTATAAATAAACGTTAGATAATACCTAAGGGGCAATCAAAAATAGACCATCCAGAGAAACTGGCAAAATTGGGTACCCAATACACAAGACGAAGACAAACAACACAAAAACACAAACAGTGTGTGTTGGACACCACTATGCGCAAATAACACAAATAACGTAAATAAGACATAAGCCCTCCTACAAACAACCGGAGGTATAAAGACGAACTTTAGAGTCATAATGTAATAAGACGATAGTTCCAGAAAAAATGGAAATAAGGCAAAATATTATGTGACCAGTGGTTTATTTTGTGAAATACTAGTGACCAATAATACAGAATATGCAAATATGTAATTCACGCTGACTTCAAAAATAAACAAAATGTCGTCATACTGAAAAATAATTTGATTATATATGTAGTCAATTGTTTGTTTATGAATGTAGGAGGTTATGTTCTTCCTGTTAATAATGTGATTCGTGTCTTTAAAGAAGAGTTTTAAGATACCAAAGGGACAATCAGTATCCGTATATCGAAGAAGAACGACAACACAAAGGCCAAAAGAAAAAGTGCAAAAGGACAAACAACGATCTACAAGACATACATATAAAACTAAAGATAGAGTAACACGAACCCCACTAAAACCGGGGGTGAACTCAGGTGCTCTGGAAGGGTAAGCAGTCCCTGATCCACTAGTGACACCCGTTGTGTTAATCTAGTTACAAACTCGGTAATATGTCATGAACGAGGAAATAGAGATATGCTCTTAGGTTTTATTGTTCCCAAATACTTTTAGACTATTTGGCTCTCCAATATTTCGATAGTTTGCGAACCTGATGAAGGGTATTCCAGAAACGCGTCGTGTGCACTGAATGTGTATCCACGTTTTTAAGACGATGAAAACAATTAATTAAATTATATGTGCATTGTTCTATGGACATATATGTTGATTGAGAGGAGACGAGGAAAAGGGTCTGCTCTATTTGCCGTATGACCAATGACCACTCATAGAGAAAAATCCGTTCATTAAGAGTTGATGCACATAGTCTTTTACACGTGAAAAGGCATGACTGTCAGAACACGAGGCTCTCGTGTGCGATCTGTACTAATGTCGGGTTTGGGTATTTGATTCACTCGCACAAGCAAAGCAGATTAACTTTGGATAGTTTGTACTCCAGGACGGAGAAACTAGGACCTTTTTTCTTAGATAATGGGATTCCCTTGAAATTCACCCCGGTGTTTAGTGGAGTTCGTGTTGCTTGATCTTTAGTTTTCTGCATAGAGCTCTGTTAATTATCGTTTACCTTTTTGTTTTCTTTTGACCATTGTATTATCTGTCTGTCGATATACGGTTGATGATTACCTCTTTGGTATATTCAAACCTTGCTTAACTTTTTATTACCATATTGCAGATTACAGAGTCGTCATGATATTAATAATGATGATTACTGCCTTTTTGTGTTTACTGAGTACCATCAATGCTAATCCCGGAGGAGCCCCACCAGGAGCCTGCCAAAACATGATGCCACAGCATGGACCTGGTGTTGTAACTCAACCCGGTGATGCGCCATATAACATTGCCGTTGCACCAATGTTGTATTCTAGTGGTACTACTGTCACAGGTAAAAGTATAATGCAAATAGAAATCCTGTAATGTTTTGTTCCAATGAAAACTAGTTTAATTCCGCCACTTTTCATTGAAGTGCCTGTAACAAGCTAGGAAAGTTTTATGTATTTGTGTGTTACGGTAACGAATTTGCCCCTTTCTACGATTTTACAATTGAATTTTGAATTTGTTCCGTTAGTATAATATTTCTTATTTTTCATGTCATTTCTCGTGAGATTCAGTGCAAGAATTCTTGAAATTGTGACATCTTCTAATTTCACAATTATCAAATTGAAATATCAGTTGGGACTAGCTACTATCAATGTGTACATGAAATATAAATTAAATCGGAATTCATTTGTTATCCGTAGTACGCGGACATGACGTAATATTATCTAGATGTATTATTGACTTATTTGCAGCTTTATCGCTCGAGTCGATCTAATTCTGAAACGGTACTGAAAGAGAGGGTTAACTGTACATGTATACAAATGGCCACATCAAGATGCATCCATTCTTGTCTTGAAAATAATGCAAATAATGGAAATCAAGACCATTGAAATCTACATAGAAACACATCAAGTATAACAAATCATCATAACATTATTATATGTATTGATATATTCACAAGACAAGTCTGATTACTTAGCAGCATCTGGTTGTATGGCCATTTTAGAAATATTGAGTTATTTTCTAATATGTTTTTTTATGGACAAATTTTGGTATTTATATTATAATGCTGGTTTTTTGTATGGTTTGTCAACAGTTTTATAACCTCTTTCAATTTGCTAATTTCATTAGAGTTAGAGAGTTCTAGAGTAGGTTTTATATTATTTCTTATATACTATTTTTAATAAATTTGACGAGCTCATCGACACAGTTTAAAGGATATTTATTGCAGATGAGACGAATGGACAACAATAAAATTATTGCTGGATTTTCTATTGATAATGGTGGACAACTGTTAGCGTGTGATGATCAGGTATACTCATTTTAATTGATATTATATTTATAATTGAATTTATTTGCTTAGGCATTTATTTTTTTATTTTTTATTTTTTTTAATTTCTGATAAGGAATTGGTTTAAAATCGAACTTTTATATATATTTCAATGATATATTGAAAAAATGTAAAAATTCAATTCATAAATCGGACACCATTTTGGAACTACAGTAATACCTGTCCATGCGTCACCTCTATTAAGCAGTCATCTGTATTCAGCGGTCACATTTTTCTGGTCCTCTCATAGAACATTTCATATAAATTGAACCTCTTTTAAGAGGTCACCTGTGTTAAAAAACAGCTATTTTTCTTTGTCTCAATGGTGACCTCTTAATACAGATTTGACTGCATCTGCTTTTATTCAATATAAATATTTTGTAGAACAACGCTGCTGTGACTCACACAGACCGTTCGGAAAAAAACTGATGTTAGTTTTACCTGGACGGCACCAGCACAATCTGAAGGATCTCTACAAGTTGTGTAAGTATGATACAACAAACATTTATTACAGGGTTATTCTAGAATTTGAATATTCCATTATGATTTCATTCATGTACTTACCTAAGCATTCTATTGGGAGTAATCTCTATGAATTGAGTGGAGTGAGTGAGTGAGTGAGTGAGTGAGTGAGTGAGTGAGTGAGTGAGTGAGTGAGTGAGTGAGTGAGTGAGTGAGTGAGTGAGTGAGTGAGTATTGTTTCAGCTATAGCATGGCGAGAACATGTTATATCCAATGAGATGATGATGATGCCCGCCTTGTACTAGCCCAGCACGCTTAATTGAGTGTGCATAGTGCTAGCTCACTGAAACAACATTTCCAGGGTAGATCTGTCTCTCCTCTGCTGGTGGCCTATTAGTCATCGAGGGCATCACCCGGCCAGTAGGCAGTGCTTCGGGACTTACATGGTCTACTAGATATATTTGTGTAGACATTTACAGTTCTTAAAGCATATAATTATTATTAAAAATAAGGTTTTCCTCCCTCATGCCTAGGTGACCTTACCCGATTTTGGTTCTCCTGTTTAGGACAATTGGTTTTCTTCTTCCAAAGACTTATTTTGGCTTTTAGCGTACTTGAAGGTTTTTTCGGAAAGAGTCGTTCTCATTGCATTTTATATCTATGTCTTTTATTACTTTCACTGAGTCGATACCTCTGTTGGTGGACTATTAGTCCCCGATGGTAGAATTCGCCCACTAACATTGCTTACTACATATATTATATATAAAAAATTATCGTTCTTAAAGCATGTAATTATTATTAAAATTAAGATTCTCCTCCCTCAGGAATATGTGTTCTTGCCGGATTTTTGCTATCCTGTTTAGGCCCTTTTACACCATTGATGTGCCATTTTTGTTGATTGTAAATAAATCATGTAGGTAGCAAGGTGGCATTGGGATGGGCGAACATGTGAATTCCAAGAGAAAAAGGGGAGATAATGGTTTGGATTAGCAATTGTTTTTGTGCAATGGGTCTCCAACAATTACACCTAAACTGATCAAAACATAGATATCAAATTAAGTGCGCACGACGTGTTTCTGGAATAACCTTCAACAAGTATACTCAATATCGAAAGTTTGCAAAGCCAAATAACTTAAGAGTAATAAAACCATAGGGCCTAAACTTGACAGCTGAAATCGGCTAAGGTCACATATGCCTGAGGGGGGTGAATCTTAGTTTTGTAAATAAATCAATAATATTATCCATACACGGCATGCAGTTGCTCCCTTTCCCGAGGGCCACCTATGTATTTCACTTGTTCCGCATAACTGACAAAAGTGTCTTACAACGGATTATACCCCGCTGTGGTGAAACTATATCCTATTTTATTCTACACCTGGGGTTCCATCAGCGTAACAGAAGAAATTGATAATATCGTGATTCGAATAATGGCTGATTAGAAATATTGTATACCAACGAATATTTTCGAAGATACCTGTTCAGTTAACTTTATATTAAGCTTTAGTTTAGTTGTTCCTTATACTATTTTCATTATTCAGCACACATATCTTTTCTCTAATATTTTCCAAACTATTTTAATAGTGCCACGGTAGTTCAAGATAAAGAAACGTTTTGGACAATGTTGAAGTCAGAACATATTACTCCACACGGTGGGCAAGGAACAACAACACCAAGTAATAGTGCAGTTTTCACAGTGTCAGGTTTTCTGGGAATCTTAGGAGCCGTTGTTATGACAGTGTTAATATTGTAAATCATACAAATGTCAAAGCCATAATATAAATGTATATATATTTACTGTTTGTTGGTCAATTATATGTAAAAGGTCTTTGTGGACAATTGTGAAGGTATTTTCATTTGCTCTGTTGTGGATTCAACTATTTTTGTAGATTTACATACGAGAATTATTCAGAGAGGAGTATTTTTATTTGTATCTAAACTTAATATGTGTTTTAACTTACAATTATCATATATTTTGTCATTGAATTTAATAAATTGATTTACTTGTTTAGTTTAAACTGCTTTCCATTAAATATGCTGTGTACTTTCATATTCATTTGGTTTTAATTGTTTTATGATTAATGTCACATTAATCATAAAACAATTAAAACCAAATGAAAGTTCAGCAATACATATTTCATGCATATAGTGTGTGTAAAAAAGTTCAACAATGTACAAGATGCTACAGATATGAGGGCAAACGAAGGAACGGGGATAACGAGTTTTATTACCACTGGTAAATTTGTGAGGAGTTGCACAGGTACAAAAAAAACATTGGTGTTTTGAAGCGTCGTCGACAGTGAGCGTTCTTCTTTTTATATATACAAAATGAGGTCTATAACGTACAAGATTCCAGCTCTGATCGATAAGCAAGCGTTTAATATTAATAACAATACAAACACCCCTTCCTTTTAGCCCCCATCTTCAAAATATCTTCTATCCAACCCGGGTATTTGCTGCACAGTTCTGTGGATGGAACCACGTGACCCGTCATATATATCCACTACCTGTGTACATACAAACTATTGGTTATTCTGATCGCAGCCAGAGGACGTTATTTTTATCCGAAATATATTTTCTTTGTACATTTTGAAGACAAACTCATTCGTACTCTAGAAAGGTCGAGCAGTTGCTATTTAAGTACTACAAGTAAAAGTGACAAATAGGAAATCGTTGGATTGGTATTGGGGGTTGATAATGAGAACACAAATATATCACATTTTCCATTGAAATGTCAGGTACATTAATAACCAATTATTAACAACATAACTCCCTCATAGTGGATATATCTGCGAAAGCCCAGAACAGATTCAAGATTCGAAATTCGAGAATCAATACCACAATTAGCCAATGGGATCAAAGCCAAAAGTTAAATCGAAACTAGAAAACTCGTGCTTTCCTAAAGGGACGCTACTCATAAAGAAATTAGTCCTCCATATAAAGTGTGTTGCTTGATGAATATATGATATCTTATACCCAGGCTGCAAAACATTTTCTATAAAAAAAGCATTCATTAAGAGGCATTGGTAAATATTTCCATTAGATAAAACAAATTTAAAATGACGTAGGATAAAATTCAGTAATAGCTACAGATGTTCCCTTATTTAACAGGAAACTCACAAATGTAGTATATTTTAATATAAACTTCAGTTTTCTGTACTTTTTCAATTTACGGTTCCTGTATTACCAGTTTTCTTATATTCAAACTTTACCTCATAAACATTAGTCATGGATGATCCACAAAATTGTTAGGAAACATCATGATTAAACAGTTTCTCCCACCGAGTGTCAATTCTTATATGGAGTATATATCTCTTTGTTGATACGATATTTCAGAGTGTGTGGTTCGTCATTTCGTTGATAGAAGGTTGCTATTATTTAGGAAGCTACTGAATCAAATCTGCCTAGTAGTGAAATTGAAGTTAACACTTTGAAGGTTTTACGATCGCCATTATGACTGAGTTAAGTGACGGAATATCTGTGTCACAAATGATCCCGAATATGTTCCGTTTGTAGATATCACAAGCTGGTGCTTTCCTTATTCATGACTTAACAAGAGTAACACAACAGGTACCACTATTGGAGCAGGAGCTGATTGCCCTTCCAGTGCACCTCAACTCACCCCCGTTTTATAATGAGGTTGGTGGTGCTGAATCTTTATCTTTCTGTGTAATGTTTTGTCCACAATTGTTCGTCTTTTTGTCATTTTCTTTTCATTTTGGCATTAGCCTTGGCTGTTTTTCTTCGATGTATGACTTTTAACCCTTTGGTAAATGGTTTATTACGTCGACCATACATGTATATTTAATATGACATTTGGCATCTAATTTAATACATTGAGATCTTGGGGGCGATGGTTATGATGTTCAACGCCACTTTCAACAATATTTCAGTTATATCATGGCGAACAGTTTTACTGGTGGAGGAAGCGGAGTGCCCGGGGAGAACCACCGAGCTGCCGTGAGTCCCTTACAAACATTATCACATAATGTTGTATCGACTACATCTCGCCATCAACGAGATTCGAACTCACAACTTAAGTGGAGATAGGTACTGATTGTAGTATCATGTAAAGATTTTAAACCATTGTATATATATAATGACATTTTCATTACATTGCATCATTTTGTGAAGAAATAATGTTGCAAAAAAATCGCAAAGATATCAAGGATGAAAGAATTTTAAGGCGTATTATCAGTTGATATCAATTCGGTTGTATTTCATTTTGACGATTTAAATTACGGAAGACGGATCGCAACCATCTTTTTTTAATGATTGTAATTTTAACTCAGCTGTTAGGAGAGATAGGGTTACATCATCATATTTTTTTTTCACAACCTTTAATAAAATGAAAAACAAAAGAATATCACACTATTAGAAAATTCAATAGAAAATCGTAGAAATAGGAAAATTATATATCCCTAAGACACATGCACATGACCGGTCACTTTCCTGGTACAGGTACTTCAATAAAAAGTGACGGGGTTAAACTAGTTGATCTAAAATGAATGTACATGGTATACTAACAAGTACTTGTAACTATATATACTTACTAGCGTTGATGACGGTGTAAGGTACCGGTACTGTTTGTATTTTTAGCAAAGGTAGAGATCTCAATAATGTGGCTCCAAGTTATTTTACACATTGATATCGTCAAAATTACGCATCGGTGCAACATTGAAAGTGCTTCTTTTAATACCATTATAAATTTAGAGTCATAATGACTAAATACCATTATAAATAAACATTAGATTATACCTAAGGGGCAATCAAGCATGGACAATCCAGAGAAACTGGCAACATTAGGTACACAACACACAGGACGAAGACAAACAACACAAAAACACAACACATTATGTGCTGGACACCACTATGCGCAATAACACAAATAACGTAAATAAGACATAAGCCCTACAAACAACCGGAGGTATAAAGACGAACTTTAGAGTCATAATGTAATAAGACGATAGTTCCAGAAAATATGGAAATAAAAACAAAATATTCTCTGACCAGTCCCATATTTTGTGAAATACTAGTGACCACTAATACAGAATATGCAAATATGTAATTTACGCTGACTTCAAAAATAAACAAAGTGTCGTCATACTGACACACGGGATATCAATTCACGTTAACGGAAACATAAGTATAATTTGATTATATGTAGTCAATTGTTTGTTCATGAAAATAGGTTATGTTCTTCCTGTAATAATGTGATTCATGTCTTTAAAGAATAGTTTGAAGATACCAAAGAGGTAATCGGAATCCGTATATCGAAACAAAACAGACAACACAAAGGCAAAAGAAAAAGTACAAAAGGACAAACAACGATCCTCCAAACTTACATATAAAACTAAAGATCGCGTAACACGAATCCTACTAAAACCGGGGGTGAACTCAGGTGCTTCGAAAAGGTAAGCAGTCCCTGCTCCACTAGTGACACCCGTCGTGTTAATCTAGTTACAAACTCGATGATATATCATGAACAAGGAAATAGAGATATGCTCTTCGGTTTTATTGTTCCCAAATACTTTTAGACTATTTGGCTCTCCAATATTTGGATAGTTTGCGGACCTGATGAAGGATATTCCAGAAACGTGTCGTGTGCACTGAATGTGTATCCATGTTTTTAAGACGAAAAAAGCAATTAAATGAATTATATGTCCGTTGTTCTATGGACATATATTTCGATTGTTATTAGGAAGAGAGGAGATGGGGAAAGGGGTCTGCTATTTTTTCCGTGTCACCAATGACCACTCATAGAGAAAAAATCGTTCATTAAGAGCTGATGCAAATAGTCTTTTACACGTGAAAAGGCATGACCGTCAGAACACGAGGCTCTCGTGTGCTTTCTGTTCTAAGGTCGGGTTTGGGTGTTCGAATCACGCGCACAAGCAAATTAGATCAATTATGGAATGTTTGTACTCCAGGGTGGAGAAACTAGGACCTTTTTTCCTAGATAATGGGATTCCCTTGAAACGCTCAGATTCATCCCGGTGTTTAGTGGAGTTCGTGTTTCTTGATCTTTAGTTTTATGTATAGTGTTCTGTTAATTATTGTTTGCTTGGCTCTGTTTCGTTTGACCATTGTAGTATCTGTCCTTCAATATCCGGTTTATGACTATATGTTTGGTATATTCAAACCTTACTTAACTCTTTATTACCATTTTGCAGATTACAGAGTCGTCATGATATTAATAATGATGATTACTGCCTTTTTGTGTTTACTGAGTAGCATCAATGCTTATCGTACTGGAGCCCTAGCAGAAATCTACCAAACCATGATGCCAAATCATGGAGCTACACCTGAAACCAGTGTTGCGCCATATAGAATTACCATCACACCAATATAACATTTCCGTTGAACCAATATCTTATTCTAGTGGTACTACTGTCACAGGTAAAATTATAATACAAATAGAAACTAGTTTAACCCCGCCACTTTTTATTGAAGTGCCTGTACCAAGCTAGGACAGTATACAGCTATGTATTTGTGTGCTAGGGTAACGATTTTGCCCCTTTCGAAGATTTTACAATTGGATTTTGAATTTATTCCGTTAGTATAATATTTCTTATTTTTCATTTCATTTCTCGGTGAGATTCAGTGCAAGCATTCTTGAAATTGAGACCTCTTCTAATTTTACCATTATGAAATTGAAATATCAGTTGGGACCAGCTACTGTAAATGTTTACATGAAATAGAAATTAAATCGGAATTCATTGTTATTCGTAGTAAGCGGACATGACGTAATATTATCTAGACGTGTAATTGACTTATTTGGAGATCTATCGCTCGAGTCGCTCTAATTCTGAAACGATACTGAAAGAGAGGATTAACTGTATTTGCATAAAAATGGCCAAATCAAGTTGTATCCTTACTTGTCTTGAAAATAATGCAAATAATGAAAATCACGACCATTAAAATCTGTATACAAACACATCAAGTATAACAAATCATCATAACATTATTATATGTATTGCTATAGTCACAGGACAGGTCTGATTACTTAGCAGCATCTGGTTTTGTGGCCATTTTAGAAATATTTAGTTATTTTCTAATATGTTTTCTGATGGACAAATTTTAGTATTCATATTATAATGCTGGTTTTTTGTATGGTTTGTCAACAGTTTTATAACCTCCTTCAAATTGCAAATTTCATTAGAGTTAGAGAGTTCTAGAGTAGGTTTTATATTATTTCTAATATACTATTTTTAGTAAATTTGACGAGCTCAACGACACAGTTTAAAGGATATTTATTGCAGATGAGACAAAAGGACAACAATACAATTATTGCTGGATTTTCTATTGATAATGATGGACAACTGTTAGCGTGTGATGGTCAGGTATACTCATTTTAATTGATATTATATTTATAATTGAATTTATTTGCTTAGGCATTTATTTTTTTATTTTTTATTTTTTTTAATTTCTGATGAGGAATTGGTTTAAAATCGAACTGTTATATATATTTCAATGATAGAAACAATGTAAACATTCAATTCATAAATCGGACACCATTTTGGAACTACAGTAATACCTGTCCATGCGTCACCTCTATTAAGCAGTCATCTGTATTCAACGGTCACATTTTTCTTGTCCTCTCATAGAACATTTCATATGAATTGAACCGCTTTTAAGAGGTAACCTGTGTTAAAAAAACAGCTATTTTTCTTTGTCTCAATGGTGACTTCTTAATACAGATTTGACTGCATCTGCTTTTATTCAATATAAATATTTTGTAGAACAACACTGCTGTGACCCAAAAAGACAATTCGAACAAAACTTCTGTTAGTTTTACCTGGACGGCACCAGCACAATCTGTAGGAACTCTACAAGTTGTGTAAGTATGATACAACAAACATTTATTACAGGGTTATTCTAGAATTTGAATGTTCCATTATGATTTCATTCATGTACTTACCTAAGCATTTTATTGTGAGTGAGTGAGTGATTGAGTGAGTGAGTGAGTGAGTGAGTGAGTGAGTGAGTGAGTGAGTGAGTGAGTGAGTGAGTGTTGCTTAACGTCAAGTGAGCGTTTTACAGCTATATCATGGCGAGAACAAGTTATATGCAATGAGATGATGATGATGCCCGCCTTACACTAGATCAGTACGTTTAGTTGAGTGTGCATAGTGCTAGCTCACTGAAACAACATTTCCATTGTAGATCTGTCTCTCCTCTGCTGGTGGACTATTAGTCATCAAGGGTATCATCGGCCAGTAGGCAGTGCTTCGGAACTTACATGATCTACTAGATATATTTTTTATAGACATTTACAGTTCTTAAAGCATATAATTATTATTAAAACTAAGGTTTTCCTCCCTCATGCATAGATGACCTTACCCAATGTTGGCTCTCCTGCTTAGGACCATTGATTTTCTTCATCCCAAAGACTTATTTGGCTTTGGGCGTGCTTGATGAAGGTTATTTCGGAACGAGTCGTGTTCATTGCATTTTATATCTATGTTTTTTATTACGTTCACTGGTTCGATACCTCTGCTGGTGGACTATTAGTCCCCGATGGTATCATTCGCCCAGTAGTCAGTGCTTGTGCACTGACATTGTTTACTAGATATATTAGTTATACCAATTTACAGTTCTAAAAGCATGAAATTATTATTAAAACTAAGTTCTCCTCCGTCAGGAATACGTGTTCCTACCCGATGTTAGCTATCCTGTTTAGGCCCGTTGGTTTTCTTGCTCCTAAACACCTTTAAATAAGTTGACGTTCAAATATTTTGGATTTGAGTGTACACTATATGCTGAAGGTCGTGCGAACAAAATTTGATATCCATGTTTGTAATTGAATATTGTTAGTACACTGAAGCAGCAGTCCGCATGCAGACGTGTCGCTCCACACTGACACATTATCATGATTTCGAGCCAACCAGTATTTGTGCTTACCCCTTAGTGCTTAGTGGAGAAGCAACGAATAACAATTTCATAGAATTTGGTTTTGACCCGACCGTGGCTCGAACCAACGAATCACCGCACTCGAGGCACTCATTTTTGCCATTACACCACTGATCTGTCATTTTTGTTGATTGTAAATAAATCATTTAGGTAGCAATGTGGCATTGGGATAGGCTAAAATGTGAATTGCCAAAGAAAAAGGGGAGATAATAGTTTGGATTAGTAAATGTTTGTGTGCAATGGATCTCCAACAATTACACCTAAACTGATAAAAACATAGATATCAAATTAAGTGCACACGACGCATTTCTGGAATACCCTTCAACAAGTATGCTCAATATCGAAAGTTTGCAAAGTCAAATAACTTAAGAGTAATAAAACCATAGGGCCTAAACTTGACAGCCGAAATCGGCTAAGGTCACATATGCCTGAGGAGGGAGAATCTTAGTTTTGTAAATAATTCAATAATATTATCCATACACGGCATGCAGTTGCTCTCTTTCCCGAGGGCCACCTATGTATTTCACTTGTTCCGCATAACTGACAAGCGTGTTTTACAACGGATTATACTCCGCAGTGGTGAAACTATGCCCTATTTTATTCTACACCTGAGGTTACATCAGTGCAAGTAATCTCTAGGGAATAGGGTTAAGGTACCAGAAGAAATTGATAATATCGTGAATCAAATAATGGCTGAATAGAAATATTGTATCCCCACGAATAGTTTCGGAAATACTTGTTCAGTTAACTTTATATTAAATTTTAGTTTAGTTGTTCTTTATACTATTTTCATTATTTAGTACACTTATCTTTTCTTTAATATTTTCCAAATTATTTTAATAGTGCCACGGTGGTTGAAAATAAAACAACGTTTTGGACTATGATAAAGTCACATGCAATTACTGCATCATCATCATCAACAACAACAGCTGGAAGTGTTCTGGGAATCTTAGGAGCCGTTGTTATGACAGTGTTAATATTGTAAATCTTACAAATGTCAAAGCCATGATATAAATGTATATATATTACTGTTAGTTGGTCAATTATATGTGAAAGGTCTTTGTGGCAAATTGTGAAAGTATTTTCATTTGTTCTGTTGTGGATTCAACTATTTTTGTAGATTTACATACGAGAATTATTCAGAGAGGAGTATTTTTATTTGTATCTAAACTTAATATGTGTTTTAACTTACAATTATCATATATTTTGTCATTGAATTTAATAAATTGATTTACTTGTTTAGTTTAAATTGCTTTCCTTTAAATACTGAAATATCATATGTTGGGTATTTTCATATTCATGTGGTTTTAATAGTTTTATGATTAATATGTTTACACACTACTTACCAAAACATTTAGTATTTCAATGTCAAGAATTGCTACACATCAGAAATAATATGCTTTATAAAATTGTGGACATATTACTGGTGGAAAAATCAGTTAATTTATTTTTACCAAAATGATGACAATATATTGGAATCTTTATTAGGGGGTATCAATGAGATCAATGGAGTCAGATTTATGGGAACGTTTGATGTGCTACATATCAGATTATACGTCTACTTGGTACTATAATTTTAAACATCCATTACAATTTAATACCTTTAATTTTAGAGATTAAATATCATACTGTGCTATTCTGTATCTAAAGTCTGATATATTTACCTGTATGTATATATGTTCTAGTTGTATGTATGTATTTTTTGCTTGATCATTTATACTGTTCTGTTAATTTCATTTATAAAATGTAACTCTTCAAATATGGAGGAAACAAAGATAATCAATCAATCAATCAATCAATCAATCAATCACTTTAAGTTGCATTCCATTAAATACTGAAATATCATATGTTGGGTATTCTCGTCTGAAGGTAGATTTAATAGTTTTATGGTTAATGGAACGTTCACCAACAAATATTTCATGCATATTCTGGACGGTCAAAGGTAAAACAATGTACAAATTCTACAGAAATGACGGCGGAACGGAAGAAACGGGGCAACGAGTCTAGCTGCCACTGGTAAATGCATGAGGAGTTGCGTAGGTACACAAAGCAAACCCTATTTGGAAGCGACGTCGACAGTGAGCTCTCTCTTTTTTATATCTACAACAAGTATGGACACAGAAAGTGCTGTCCAAAAAGCAAGTGTGGATGTCAATATTTCATATTATTAACTTTAAAAAAAAAAATCATGAACAAAGGGATCCTGGATTTTTTTTAATAAAAAACTAATCCTGGATTATTATTTTTGCTTAAAGTCCGGTCCTGTGTTTCTATTTCAAATTTTCACCATAGCCCCCTCCCCCTCCCAAGGGATATAAAATTGTATCATTAATAATAAATTAATGAATAATAAATTCAGATTTTCTATTCAAAATAAAATCTCATTTACAAAACCACTGATATTTGTTCCATTTTTAGCGCTGATGTAAGCTTTAGTCGCAACAATTTTTTATTTTTCTCTTTAAACTGTTGAACCATAACATTTATTTAACTGTAAAATTAACAAATAAAATTCACCCCCCCCCCCTTTTCCCTTTTTTCTTGTTTAAATCAATGATCAACAATATTCCTGAATCAAACAAATGAATAAATATAACATAGATTTCTTTTACATGCATCTTTTTACCATGCGGAGTCAGTGGGTTTTAAATCGGTCATCCAATCGGGACACTTATTATTCTTTTCCAAGATAAAAAATACATCGCTAAAATTACCTGTGGGTGTTTCCTCACTTCAACTCGTAAATTTACATAGAAATCGGAGATATTTCGTCATAAAACTTCACATGGTTTTGTCTATCATATTTCTTGAAGACAAACATAAAATGTTATTGCATTTATCAATATTTTATGAGTATCAACAGTTTGTTCAACACCGTATCTGTTTCTCGATACAGCCGCCCGATTACAGTGACCCGTGACCCAGATTAGCACGTTCCAGCAGTTTTTTCTTAATAATGTTGTTTAAAAAGTGGTCTATAACGTGCCAGACGCCCAATATGGCCCTTGGTCAGACATTTGATATTAATAGCAATACAAACACCCAAAACACCCACCTTAGCCGCCATCTACAGAATACCTTCTATCCGGCTGGGTATGTGCTAGACATCTCTTTGGATGGTACTACGCTACCCGTCTTAAAAAACCCACAATCTGTGTATGTTTGTAAATAGTATTGTTCGTTCTGACCTCACCCAGAGGACGTTATTTTCTTCCGAAATATTTTTTTTTTTTCCATTTTGAAGACAAATATATTCATTAGTACACTTTTTATGGTGCATACCAATGTAGGGAAACGGTTATGATGTTTAACGCCACTTTCAACAATATTTCAGTTATATCGTGGCGATCAGTATTGGTGGAGGAAACCGGAGTGCCAGGTGAAAACCACCGACCTATCACAAATACTAATCAAGTATCCCCCTAAAGAGAGGCCACCGATCTCAGTGCATTTGAAATCCGGCCTCATAAGATGGGTGGTCTCTCTTGAGGGAGACAATAAATTAGTATTGTATTATCTCAGTGCATTTGAAATATGGTCTCATAAGATGGGTGGTCTCTCTTTAGGGAGATAAATAATTAGTATTTTACTATCTCAGTGCATTTGAAATATGGCCTTATAAAATGGGTGACCTCTGTTGAGGGGAATAATTAAGAAATAAATCATGGAAGCCAGAATGTGTTGGGAGTCTTAACATGGATTGGCGGATATTAGTATTTTATCCCGAGCCAGAAGCGAGGGATAAAATTTACCAATATCCGCCAATCCATGTTAAAACTCAAAACACATTCTGGCTTCCATGATATATTTCGATTATGATATGTCTAAGAGTACAAATACGGTAGTATACTTTAATTGGAAGACGGTACTTTATATTTACGTTTGCGGAAAATGTTGCACACAATTTATGCTGCCAATGGAAAAGTCAGTCACATTCACCGGCGCATGTGCTAATGAGATTATACCGAATAGATACTCGCTCGTGTGTTAACAAAGCGAAAGAAGGAGGTCGTGGGAACAAGATATTGAGAGAACAAAATTTGTAATGGCCTTAATCAGCTACCGTAAACAAATGAATATTCAAGTAAAAGTTTGTTTTTTGTCCTTGGACGGTGCTATATAGAGGAATGGAAAATTCCTAAATGCCACTGACCTTGATATTGTAGTAAGCCAGGAAAAAGAGCGGCTGTCATGTATATATGTAAGGGATTTTCATTTTATTATTCTTTATGACAGGTGTGTTCCAGTGACACGTTTTGCACCCAGAACCCTTGCCTTGGAATAAGATGTAGTCTGTTGTTAAATAAATTTCATTCGAGTAAGGGAGTCATTATTGTTTAACGCCAAATGAGCAAGTTTTCAGCTTAATCATGCCAAAAACAAGTTACATTCGATGAAATGCTGAGTATGTCCGCTTTGCACAAACCAATACTCTTCTAGCTGGATTTGTATAGTACTAGATCACTGAAACAGTCTACGGGTAGACATGTCGCTCCACTCGGACACATTATCCTGATTCCGAGCCAACCAGTTTGATCTTGCCCCTTTATGATGCGTGCTTAGCGGAGAAGCAACAAATACCAATTTCATAATCTTTGGTTTGACCCGATCGGGGCTCGAACCCACGATCTACCGCACGCGAGGCGAACACGCTAACAATTACGCCGTCCAATAGAGAATAAATCAGAGTCTTTCAGGTATTAATAATATCAGAAGTCATGAGCTGAAGACACAATTACATGGAAATTATAAAATTACTATGATTTGATTAAGTAAGCACTGGTGAAAACATTGAAGTTGATTAGCTGTCAGAGCTTTAATAAGGATGTCAATTATATTGTGACGACTATCAAGCCTAACTAAGGTGTGTCAGTACCTGTTGATAACTATAGACGTGATGTTGTGACGAGTATCAAACCTAACTAAGGTGTGTCAGTACCTGTTGATAACTATAGACGTGACGTTGTGACGAGTATCAAACCTAACTACGGTGTGTCAGTACCTGTTGATAACTATAGACGTGACGTAGTGACGAGTATCAAACCTAACTACGGTGTGTCAGTACATGTTGATAACAATAGACGTGACGTAATAGATGTGAGTTATTGAGTGATTGTTGTTTAACGCCAACTCAGCAATTTGTCAGCTATACCATGGCGAGAACAAGTTGATTTTTAATGAGATGATGATGAGGTCCACCATAGTACTAGACTAACATGCTTAGTTGGATTTTTTAATAGTGCTAGCTTACTGAAATAACAGTCCGCGGATAGACATGTCGCCTCACTCGGACACATTATCCTGATTCCGAGCCAACCAGTCTTTGCGCTTTCTCCTTAATTATACGTGCTTAGCGGAGAAGCAACAAATACCAATTTCATAATATTTGATTTGACCCGATCGGAGCTCGACCCACGGTCTACCGCACGCGAGGTGAGCACGCTAACCATTACACCACGATCCCGTTGGGACGGAAATGGAGATCTAACGATGCTTAACAATAAAGGTTGTATTGCTTAATGTTTAAAAAAACATATTTACATGTGTACACTCGATTACTACATTTTTGATTCTTCAAACCATCCAGGAAGTGTATGATTCATTATTCTATTAATAAGTCATTTTCTATTATATTCTTATGACATATGATCTCTTTTTCTAGTTTGGTATTGTGTTAAAATCTTGATGAATTTGTTTTGTATTATGTTTGATTTGTATGACTGTAATGTAATGTATTATCACATCTTCTATTGTGTAATCTGAAGGCCTCACTGAAGATTGGTGTAGCTAACTGCGCTTACCCTCATGAAATAATGTATCATTACCTATAATTTAGGACATACAATAACCCATGCAACAAACAATGACTTCCTTGTTGTTTCTGTTTTATTTATTTCTATATCTCACAAGTAAAAACGGGGAGGACGTCGTGTCCGTGATCGTATGGTAGTTGGATTTATAACTGCCTATGCAATCAGTGCCTATCATCACTGATGTTGCGAGTTCGAACAACATCATAGGCCCACGGGTAAAACATTGACTGAGGCCCCTACCTACACAACCACTTACAGGAATACAAATGGGCTTGCTGCGAAATTTGTTTTCCCTCGACTGACAACTCTAACAGCTAGAGTTATCAGTCGTAGCAAACCCCTGTGATGCAAATGATCAATAAAATATAACATATATTTATTGCATTGCTACTTCCAACAAAATCAATATTTAAACAGTAAAAAGAAACACGCTGTACAGCAAAGATCAATCAACAGGAACGTTTTATTTTTATTTGCATTATATTAAAAATGTTTTGTATTTAGTCCCAAGTCAGAGAAGTTCCACATCAGGACCTAGTGTTATATAATATAAGTCTGCTTGGTACAAGGCCTACATATTTAGACATTCTGCTTTCGTACTGAACAAATCCCTCCTTACATTGTACTTCAGTATTTATCCTTAATCCAATCCCTCTACTACGTACTGATTCACAACACTGAGGCAAGGCCTAGCCTCATCTCTGTTTATGTCTACATTCTACAATTGTTACATCTTGATCTTGTATAAACATCTTGTCTATTCAAATGATATTTCTGCATCGCTACCATCAACAACAGCATCACCACCATCAACAACAGCATCGCCACCATCAACAACAGCATCGTCACCATCAACAACAGCATCGCCACCATCAACATCAGCATCACCATCAACAACAGCATCGTCATCATCAACATCAGCATCACCATCAACAACAGCATCACCACCATCAACAACAGCGTCGCCACCATAAACAACAGCATCGCCACCATCAACCACAGCATCGCCACCATCAACAACAGCATCACCATCAACAACATCAACACCAAAATAATAAGTTATGGGAACAAGATATTATATTGAGGGTACAAAATATGGTTTTTTTTCTCTCATGGCTTTAATAAGCCACCGTAAATAAGTGAATATTCGAGTAAAAGTTTGTTTTTTTTCTTCTGGGACGGTGCTATATAGAGGAATGGAAAATTCCTAAATGCCACTGACCTTGATATTGTAGTAAGCCGGGAAAGAGAGCGGCTGTCATGTATATATGTAAGGGATTTTCATTTTATTATTCTCTACGACAGGTGTGTTCCAGTGACACGTTCTGGATCCAGGACCCTTGCCTTGGAATAAGATGAAGTATGCTGGTAAATAAATTTCATTCGAGTAAGGGAGTCATTATTGTTTAACGCCAAATGAGTCAGGTTTTCAGCTTGATCATGCTGAGTATGTCAGCTTTGCACAAACCAATACTCTTCTACTTTGATTTTTATAGTACTAGATCACTGAAACAGTCTACGGGTAGACATGTCGCTCCACTCGGACACATTATCCTGATTCCGAGCCAACCAGTTTGATCTTGCCCCTTTATGCTGCGTGTTTAGCGTAGAAGCAACAAATACCAATTTCATAATCTTTGGTTTGACCCGATCGGGGCTCGAACCCACGATCTACCGCACTCGAAGAGAACACGCTAACAATTACGCCATCCATACGGTCAAGTTCAATAGAGAATAAATCACAGTCTTTTAGGTATTAATATCAGAAGTCATGAGGTCAAGACACAATTACATGAGAATTATAAAATGACTATAATTTGATTAAGTAAGCACTGGTGAAAACATTGAAGTTGAGTAGCTGTCAGATCTTTAATAAGGATGTCAATTGTATTGTGACGAGTATCAAACCTAACTAAGGTGTGTCAGTACCTGTTGATAACTATAGACGTGACGTTGTGACGAGTATCAAACCTAACTAAGGTGTGTCAGTACCTGTTGATAACTATAGACGTGACGTTGTGACGAGTATCAAACCTAACTAAGGTGTGTCAGTACCTGTTGATAACTATAGACGTGACGTTGTGACGAGTATCAAACCTAACTACGGTGTGTCAGTACCTGTTGATAACTATAGACGTGACGTTGTGACGAGTATCAAACCTAACTAAGGTGTGTCAGTACCTGTTGATAACTATAGACGTGACGTTGTGACGAGTATCAAACCTAACTACGATGTGTCAGTACCTGTTGATAACAATAGACGTGACGCGAATGCAGGTGAGTGACTGCGTGATTGTTGTTTAACGCCAACTCAACAATTTGTCAGTTATACCATTGCGAGAACAAGTTAATTTTTAATGAGATGATGATGAGGTCCACCATAGTACTAGACTAACATGCTTAGTTGGATTTTTTAATAGTGCTAGCTTACTGAAATAACAGTTTCCCCACTCGGACACATTATCCTGATTCAGAGCCAACCAGTCTTTGCTCTTTCTCCTTAATTATACGTGCTTAGCGAAGAAGCAACAAATACCAATTTCATAATATTTTATTTGACCCGATCGGAGCTCGACCCACGATCTACCGCACGCGAGGTGAGCACGCTAACCATTACACCACGATGTCGTTGGGACCGAAATGGAGATCTAACGATGCTTAACAATAACGGTTGTATTGCTTAATGTTTAAAAAAAACATATTTACATGTGTACACTCGATTACCACATTTTTGATTCTTCAAACCATCAAGGAAGTGTATGATTCATTATTATATTAATAAGTCATTTTCTATTATATTCTTATGACATATGATCTCTTTTTCTAGTTTGGTATTGTGTTAAAATCTTGATGAATTTGTTTTGTATTATGTTTGATTTGTATGACTGTAATGTAATGTATTATCACATCTTCTATTGTGTAATCTGAAGGCCTCACTGAAGATTGTTGTAGCTAACTGCGCTTACCCTCATAAAATAATGTATCATTACCTATAATTTAGGACATACAATAACCCATGCAACAAACAATGACTTCCTTGTTGTTTCTGTTTTATTTATTTCTATATCTCACAAGTAAAAACGGGGAGGACGTCGTGTCCGTGATCGTATGGTAGTTGGATTTATAACTGCCTATGCAATCAGTGCCTATCATCACTGATGTTGCAAGTTCGAACAACATCATAGGCCCACGGGTAAAACATTGACTGAGGCCCCTACCTACACAACCACTTACAGGAATACAAATGGGCTTGCTGCGAAATTTGTTTTCCCTCGACTGACAACCATAACAGCCAGAGTTATCAGTCGTAACAAACCCATGTGATGCAAATGGTCAATGCAATTTAACATATATTTATTGCATTGCTACTTCCAACAAAATCAATATTTAAACATTAAAAAGAAACACGCTGTACAGCAACGATCAATCAACAGGAACGTTTTATTTTTATTTTCATTATATTAAAAATGTTTTGTATTTAGTCCCACGTCAGAGAAGTTCCACATCAGGACCTAGGGTTATATAATATAAGTCTGTTTGGTACAAGGCCTACATATTTAAACATTCTGCTTCCATACTGAACAAATCCCTCCTTACATTGTACTTCAGTAGTTATCCTTAATCCAATCCCTCTACTACGTACTGATTCACAACACTGTGAGGCAAGGCCTAGCCTCATCTCTGTTTATGTCTACATTCTATAATTGTTACATCTTGATCTTGTATAAACATCTTGTCTATTCAAATGATATTTCTGCATCGCTACCATCAACAACAGCATCACCACCATCAACAACAGCATCGCCACCATCAACAACAGCATCGTCACCATCAGCAACAGCATCGCCATCAACAACAGCATCGTCACCATCAACATCAGCATCACCATCAACAACAGCATCACCACCATCAACAACAGCATCACCAGCAACAACAGCATCACCACCATCAACAACAGCATCGCCACCATAAACAACAGCGTCGCCACCATAAACAACACCATCGCCACCATCAACAACGGCATCACTATCAACATCATCAACACCAAAATAATAAGTTGTGGGAACAAGATATTATATTAAGGGAACAAAATATGTTTTTTTTTCTCTCATGGCTTTAATAAGGTCGCCGTAAATAAGTGAATATTCGAGTAAAAGTTTGTTTTTTTTTCTCCTGGGACGGTGCTATATAGAGGAATGGAAATTTCATAATTGCCACTGACCTTGATATTGTAGTAAGCCAGGAAAGAGAGCGGCTGTCATGTATATAGGTAAGGGATTTTCATTTTATTATTCTCTTCGACAGGTGTGTTCCAGTGACACGTTCTGGACCCAGGACCCTTGCCTTGGAATAAGATGAAGTATGCTGGTAAATAAATTTCATTCGAGTAAGGCAGTCATTATTGTTTAACGCCAAATGAGCAGATGTTCAGCTTGGTCATGCTGAGTATGTCCGCTTTGCACAAACCAATACTCTTCTAGTTGGATTCATAGTACTAGATCACTGAAACAGTCTACGGGTAGACATGTCGCTCCACTCGGACACATTATCCTGATTCCGAGCCAACCAGTTTGATCTTGCCCCTTTATGCTGTGTGCTTAGCGGAGAAGCAACACATACTAATTTCATAATCTTTGGTTTGACCCGATCGGGGCTCGAACCCACGATCTACCGCACTCGAAGCGAAAACGCTAACAATTACGCCATCCATACGGTCAAGGTCATTAGAGAATAAATCACAGTCTTTCAGGTATTAATAATATCAGAAGTCATGAGCTCAAGACACAATTACATGGAAATTATAAAATGATTATGCTTTGATTAAGTAAGCACTGGTGAAAACATTGAAGTTGAGTAGTTGTCAGAACTTTAATAAGGATGTCAATTGTATTGTGACGTATCAAACCTAACTACGGTGTGTCAGTACCTGTTGATAACAATAGACGTGACGTTGTGACGAGTATCAAACCTAACTAAGGTGTGTCAGTACCTGTTGATAACTATAGACGTGACGTTGTGACGAGTATCAAACCTAACTACGGTGTGTCAGTACCTGTTGATAACAATAGACGTGACGTTGTGACGAGTATCAAACCTAACTACGGTGTGTCAGTACCTGTTGATAACTATAGACGTGACGTTGTGACGAGTATCAAACCTAACTACGGTGTGTCAGTACCTATTGATAACTATAGACGTGACGTTGTGACGAGTATCAAACCTAACTACGGTGTGTCAGTACCTGTTGATAACTATAGACGTGACGTTGTGACGAGTATCAAACCTAACTAAGGTGTGTCAGTACCTGTTGATAACCATAGACGTGACGTTGTGACGAGTATCAAACCTAACTACGGTGTGTCAGTACCTGTTGATAACTATAGACGTGACGTTGTGACGAGTATCAAACATAACTAAGGTGTGTCAGTACCTGTTGATAACAATAGACGTGACGTTGTGACGAGTATCAAACCTAACTAAGGTGTGTCAGTACCTGTTGATAACAATAGACGTGACGTTGTGACGAGTATCAAACCTAACTAAGGTTTGTCAGTACCTGTTGATAACTATAGACGTGACGTTGTGACGAGTATCAAACCTAATTACGGTGTGTCAGTACCTGTTGATAACTATAGACGTGACGTTGTGACGAGTATCAAACATAACTAAGGTGTGTCAGTACCTGTTGATAACAATAGACGTGACGTTCTAACGAGTATCAAACATAACTAAGGTGTGTCAGTACCTGTTGATAACTATAGACGTGACGTTGTGACGAGTATCAAACCTAACTAAGGTGTGTCAGTACCTGTTAATGACTATAGACGTGACGTTGTGACGAGTATCAAACCTAACTAAGGTGTGTCAGTACATGTTGATAACAATAGACGTGACGTTTTGACGAGTATCAAACCTAACTAAGGTGTGTCAGTACCTGTTGATAACTATAGACGTGACGTTGTGACGAGTATCAAACCTAACTAAGGTGTGTCAGTACCTGTTGATAACCATAGACGTGACGTTGTGACGAGTATCAAACCTAACTACGGTGTGTCAATACCTGTTGATAACTATAGACGTGACGTTGTGACGAGTATCAAAACTAACTAAGGTGTGTCAGTACCTGTTGATAACTATAGACGTGATGTTGTGACGAGTATCAAACCTAACTAAGGTGTGTCAGTACCTGTTGATAACAATAGACGTGACGTTGTGACGAGTATCAAACCTAACTAAGGTGTGTCAGTAACTGTTGATAACTATAGACGTGACGTTGTGACGAGTATCAAACCTAACTAAGGTGTGTCAGTACCTGTTAATGACTATAGACGTGACGTTGTGACGAGTATCAAACCTAACTAAGGTGTGTCAGTACATGTTGATAACTATAGACGTGACGTTTTGACGAGTATCAAACCTAACTAAGGTGTGTCAGTACCTGTTGATAACTATAGACGTGACGTTGTGACGAGTATCAAACCTAACTAAGGTGTGTCAGTACCTGTTGATAACCATAGACGTGACGTTGTGACGAGTATCAAACCTAACTACGGTGTGTCAGTACCTGTTGATAACAATAGACGTGACGTTGTGACGAGTATCAAGCATAACTAAGGTGTGTCAGTACCTGTTGATAACAATAGACGTGACGTTGTGACGAGTATCAAACCTAACTAAGGTGTGTCAGTACCTGTTGATAACAATAGACGTGACGTTGTGATGAGTATCAAACCTAACTACGGTGTGTCAGTACCTGTTGATAACTATAGACGTGACGTTGTGACGAGTATCAAACCTAACTAAGGTGTGTCAGTACCTGTTGATAACCATAGACGTGACGTTGTGACGAGTATCAAACCTAACTACGGTGTGTCAATACCTGTTGATAACTATAGACGTGACGTTGTGACGAGTATCAAACATAACTAAGGTGTGTCAGTACCTGTTGATAACCATAGACGTGACGTTGTGACGAGTATCAAACCTAACTAAGGTGTGTCAGTACCTGTTGATAACAATAGACGTGACGTTGTGACGAGTATCAAACCTAACTAAGGTGTGTCAGTACCTGTTGATAACTATAGACGTGACGTTGTGACGAGTATCAAACCTAATTACGGTGTGTCAGTACCTGTTGATAACTATAGACGTGACGTTGTGACGAGTATCAAACATAACTAAGGTGTGTCAGTACCTGTTGATAACAATAGACGTGACGTTGTGACGAGTATCAAACCTAACTAAGGTGTGTCAGTAACTGTTGATAACTATAGACGTGACGTTGTGACGAGTATCAAACCTAACTAAGGTGTGTCAGTACCTGTTAATGACTATAGACGTGACGTTGTGACGAGTATCAAACCTAACTAAGGTGTGTCAGTACATGTTGATAACTATAGACGTGACGTTTTGACGAGTATCAAACCTAACTAAGGTGTGTCAGTACCTGTTGATAACTATAGACGTTACGTTGTGACGAGTATCAAACATAACTAAGGTGTGTCAGTACCTGTTGATAACTATAGACGTGACGTTGTGACGAGTATCAAACCTAACTAAGGTGTGTCAGTACCTGTTGATAACTATAGACGTGACGTTGTGACGAGTATCAAACCTAATTACGGTGTGTCAGTACCTGTTGATAACCATAGACGTGACGTTTTGACGAGTATCAAACATAACTAAGGTGTGTCAGTACCTGTTGATAACAATAGACGTGACGTTGTGACGAGTATCAAACCTAACTAAGGTGTGTCAGTACCTGTTGATAACTATAGACGTGACGTTGTGACGAATATCAAACCTAACTAAGGTGTGTCAGTACCTGTTAATGACTATAGACGTGACGTTGTGACGAGTATCAAACCTAACTAAGGTGTGTCAGTACCTTTTGATAACTATAGACGTGACGTTTTGACGAGTATCAAACCTAACTAAGGTGTGTCAGTACCTGTTGATAACTATAGACGTGACGTTGTGACGAGTATCAAACCTAACTAAGGTGTGTCAGTACCTGTTGATAACCATAGACGTGACGTTGTGACGAGTATCAAACCTAACTACGGTGTGTCAGTACCTGTTGATAACAATAGACGTGACGTTGTGACGAGTATCGAACCTAACTAAGGTGTGTCAGTACCTGTTGAAAACAATAGACGTGACGTTGTGACGAGTATCAAACCTAACTAAGGTGTATCAGTACCTGTTGATAACCATAGACGTGACGTTGTGACGAGTATCAAACCTAACTACGGTGTGTCAGTACCTGTTGATAACAATAGACGTGACGTTGTGACGAGTATCAAACCTAACTACGGTGTGTCAGTACCTGTTGATAACAATAGACGTGACGTTGTGACGAGTATCAAACATAACTAAGGTGTGTCAGTACCTGTTGATAACAATAGACGTGACGTTGTGACGAGTATCAAACCTAACTAAGGTGTGTCAGTACCTGTTGATAACCATAGACGTGACGTTGTGACGAGTATCAAACCTAACTAAGGTGTGTCAGTACCTGTTAATGACTATAGACGTGACGTTGTGATGAGTATCAAACCTAACTAAGGTGTGTCAGTACATGTTGATAACTATAGACGTGACGTTTTGACGAGTATCAAACCTAACTAAGGTGTGTCAGTACCTGTTGATAACAATAGACGTGACGTTGTGACGAGTATCAAACATAACTAAGGTGTGTCAGTACCTGTTGATAACAATAGACGTGACGTTGTGACGAGTATCAAACCTAACTAAGGTGTGTCAGTACCTGTTGATAACTATAGACGTGACGTTGTGACGAGTATCAAACCTAACTAAGGTGTGTCAGTACCTGTTGATAACTATAGACGTGACGTTGTGACGAGTATCAAACCTAATTACGGTGTGTCAGTACCTGTTGATAACTATAGACGTGACGTTGTGACGAGTATCAAACATCACTAAGGTGTGTCAGTACCTGTTGATAACAATAGACGTGACGTTGTGACGAGTATCAAACCTAACTAAGGTGTGTCAGTACCTGTTGATAACTATAGACGTGACGTTGTGACGAGTATCAAACATAACTAAGGTGTGTCAGTACCTGTTAATGACTATAGACGTGACGTTGTGACGAGTATCAAACCTAACTAAGGTGTGTCAGTACCTTTTGATAACTATAGACGTGACGTTTTGACGAGTATCAAACCTAACTAAGGTGTGTCAGTACCTGTTGATAACAATAGACGTGACGTTGTGACGAGTATCAAACCTAACTAAGGTGTGTCAGTACCTGTTGATAACAATAGACGTGACGTTGTGACGAGTATCAAACCTAACTAAGGTGTGTCAGTACCTGTTGATAACTATAGACGTGACGTTGTGACGAGTATCGAACCTAACTAAGGTGTGTCAGTACCTGTTGAAAACTATAGACGTGACGTTGTGACGAGTATCAAACCTAACTAAGGTGTATCAGTACCTGTTGATAACAATAGACGTGACGTTGTGACGAGTATCAAACCTAACTACGGTGTGTCAGTACCTGTTGATAACAATAGACGTGACGTTGTGACGAGTATCAAACCTAACTACGGTGTGTCAGTACCTGTTGATAACAATAGACGTGACGTTGTGACGAGTATCAAACATAACTAAGGTGTGTCAGTACCTGTTGATAACTATAGACGTGACGTTGTGACGAGTATCAAACCTAACTAAGGTGTGTCAGTACCTGTTGATAACAATAGACGTGACGTTGTGACGAGTATCATACCTAACTAAGGTGTGTCAGTACCTGTTGATAACCATTGACGTGACGTTGTGACGAGTATCAAACCTAACTACGGTGTGTCAGTACCTGTTGATAACTATAGACGTGACGTTGTGACGAGTATCAAACATAACTAAGGTGTGTCAGTACCTGTTGATAACAATAGACGTGACGTTGTGACGAGTATCAAACCTAACTAAGGTGTGTCAGTACCTGTTGATAACAATAGACGTGACGTTGTGACGAGTATCAAACCTAACTAAGGTGTGTCATTACCTGTTGATAACTATAGACGTGACGTTGTGACGAGTATCAAACCTAATTACGGTGTGTCAGTACCTGTTGATAACAATAGACGTGACGTTGTGACGAGTATCAAACATAACTAAGGTGTGTCAGTACCTGTTGATAACAATAGACGTGACGTTGTGACGAGTATCAAACATAACTAAGGTGTGTCAGTACCTGTTGTTAACTATAGACGTGACGTTGTGACGAGTATCAAACCTAACTAAGGTGTGTCAGTACCTGTTAATGACTATAGACGTGACGTTGTGACGAGTATCAAACCTAACTAAGGTGTGTCAGTACATGTTGATAACTATAGACGTGACGTTTTGACGAGTATCAAACCTAACTAAGGTGTGTCAGTACCTGTTGATAACTATAGACGTGACGTTGTGACGAGTATCAAACCTAACTAAGGTGTGTCAGTACCTGTTGATAACTATAGACGTGACGTTGTGACGAGTATCAAACCTAACTAAGGTGTGTCAGTACCTGTTGATAACTATAGACGTGACGTTGTGACGAGTATCGAACCTAACTAAGGTGTGTCAGTACCTGTTGAAAACAATAGACGTGACGTTGTGACGAGTATCAAACCTAACTAAGGTGTATCAGTACCTGTTGATAACTATAGACGTGACGTTGTGACGAGTATCAAACCTAACTACGGTGTGTCAGTACCTGTTGATAACTATAGACGTGACGTTGTGACGAGTATCAAACCTAACTACGGTGTGTCAGTACCTGTTGATAACAATAGACGTGACGTTGTGACGAGTATCAAACATAACTAAGGTGTGTCAGTACCTGTTGATAACTATAGACGTGACGTTGTGACGAGTATCAAACCTAACTAAGGTGTGTCAGTACCTGTTGATAACTATAGACGTGACGTTGTGACGAGTATCAAACCTAACTAAGGTGTGTCAGTACCTGTTGATAACCATAGACGTGACGTTGTGACGAGTATCAAACCTAACTAAGGTGTGTCAGTACCTGTTGATAACCATAGACGTGACGTTGTGACGAGTATCAAACCTAACTACGGTGTGTCAGTACCTGTTCATAACAATAGACGTGACGTTGTGACGAGTATCAAGCATAACTAAGGTGTGTCAGTACCTGTTGATAACAATAGACGTGACGTTGTGACGAGTATCAAACCTAACTAAGGGGTGTCAGTACCTGTTGATAACAATAGACGTGACGTTGTGATGAGTATCAAACCTAACTACGGTGTGTCAGTACCTGTTGATAACTATAGACGTGACGTTGTGACGAGTATCAAACCTAACTAAGGTGTGTCAGTACCTGTTGATAACCATAGACGTGACGTTGTGACGAGTATCAAACCTAACTACGGTGTGTCAATACCTGTTGATAACAATAGACGTGACGTTGTGACGAGTATCAAACATAACTAAGGTGTGTCAGTACCTGTTGATAACCATAGACGTGACGTTGTGACGAGTATCAAACCTAACTAAGGTGTGTCAGTACCTGTTGATAACAATAGACGTGACGTTGTGACGAGTATCAAACCTAACTAAGGTGTGTCAGTACCTGTTGATAACTATAGACGTGACGTTGTGACGAGTATCAAACCTAATTACGGTGTGTCAGTACCTGTTGATAACTATAGACGTGACGTTGTGACGAGTATCAAACATAACTAAGGTGTGTCAGTACCTGTTGATAACAATAGACGTGACGTTGTGACGAGTATCAAACCTAACTAAGGTGTGTCAGTAACTGTTGATAACTATAGACGTGACGTTGTGACGAGTATCAAACCTAACTAAGGTGTGTCAGTACCTGTTAATGACTATAGACGTGACGTTGTGACGAGTATCAAACCTAACTAAGGTGTGTCAGTACATGTTGATAACTATAGACGTGACGTTTTGACGAGTATCAAACCTAACTAAGGTGTGTCAGTACCTGTTGATAACTATAGACGTTACGTTGTGACGAGTATCAAACATAACTAAGGTGTGTCAGTAACTGTTGATAACTATAGACGTGACGTTGTGACGAGTATCAAACCTAACTAAGGTGTGTCAGTACCTGTTGATAACTATAGACGTGACGTTGTGACGAGTATCAAACCTAATTACGGTGTGTCAGTACCTGTTGATAACCATAGACGTGACGTTGTGACGAGTATCAAACATAACTAAGGTGTGTCAGTACCTGTTGATAACAATAGACGTGACGTTGTGACGAGTATCAAACCTAACTAAGGTGTGTCAGTACCTGTTGATATCTATAGACGTGACGTTGTGACGAATATCAAACCTAACTAAGGTGTGTCAGTACCTGTTAATGACTATAGACGTGACGTTGTGACGAGTATCAAACCTAACTAAGGTGTGTCAGTACCTTTTGATAACTATAGACGTGACGTTTTGACGAGTATCAAACCTAACTAAGGTGTGTCAGTACCTGTTGATAACTATAGACGTGACGTTGTGACGAGTATCAAACCTAACTAAGGTGTGTCAGTACCTGTTGATAACCATAGACGTGACGTTGTGACGAGTATCAAACCTAACTACGGTGTGTCAGTACCTGTTGATAACAATAGACGTGACGTTGTGACGAGTATCGAACCTAACTAAGGTGTGTCAGTACCTGTTGAAAACAATAGACGTGACGTTGTGACGAGTATCAAACCTAACTAAGGTGTATCAGTACCTGTTGATAACCATAGACGTGACGTTGTGACGAGTATCAAACCTAACTACGGTGTGTCAGTACCTGTTGATAACTATAGACGTGACGTTGTGACGAGTATCAAACCTAACTACGGTGTGTCAGTACCTGTTGATAACAATAGACGTGACGTTGTGACGAGTATCAAACATAACTAAGGTGTGTCAGTACCTGTTGATAACAATAGACGTGACGTTGTGACGAGTATCAAACCTAACTAAGGTGTGTCAGTACCTGTTGATAACTATAGACGTGACGTTGTGACGAGTATCAAACCTAACTAAGGTGTGTCAGTACCTGTTAATGACTATAGACGTGACGTTGTGATGAGTATCAAACCTAACTAAGGTGTGTCAGTACATGTTGATAACTATAGACGTGACGTTTTGACGAGTATCAAACCTAACTAAGGTGTGTCAGTACCTGTTGATAACAATAGACGTGACGTTGTGACGAGTATCAAACATAACTAAGGTGTGTCAGTACCTGTTGATAACAATAGACGTGACGTTGTGACGAGTATCAAACCTAACTAAGGTGTGTCAGTACCTGTTGATAACTATAGACGTGACGTTGTGACGAGTATCAAACCTAACTAAGGTGTGTCAGTACCTGTTGATAACTATAGACGTGACGTTGTGACGAGTATCAAACCTAATTACGGTGTGTCAGTACCTGTTGATAACAATAGACGTGACGTTGTGACGAGTATCAAACATCACTAAGGTGTGTCAGTACCTGTTGATAACAATAGACGTGACGTTGTGACGAGTATCAAACCTAACTAAGGTGTGTCAGTACCTGTTGATAACTATAGACGTGACGTTGTGACGAGTATCAAACATAACTAAGGTGTGTCAGTACCTGTTAATGACTATAGACGTGACGTTGTGACGAGTATCAAACCTAACTAAGGTGTGTCAGTACCTTTTGATAACTATACACGTGACGTTTTGACGAGTATCAAACCTAACTAAGGTGTGTCAGTACCTGTTGATAACTATAGACGTGACGTTGTGACGAGTATCAAACCTAACTAAGGTGTGTCAGTACCTGTTGATAACAATAGACGTGACGTTGTGACGAGTATCAAACCTAACTAAGGTGTGTCAGTACCTGTTGATAACTATAGACGTGACGTTGTGACGAGTATCGAACCTAACTAAGGTGTGTCAGTACCTGTTGAAAACTATAGACGTGACGTTGTGACGAGTATCAAACCTAACTAAGGTGTATCAGTACCTGTTGATAACAATAGACGTGACGTTGTGACGAGTATCAAACCTAACTACGGTGTGTCAGTACCTGTTGATAACAATAGACGTGACGTTGTGACGAGTATCAAACCTAACTACGGTGTGTCAGTACCTGTTGATAACAATAGACGTGACGTTGTGACGAGTATCAAACATAACTAAGGTGTGTCAGTACCTGTTGATAACTATAGACGTGACGTTGTGACGAGTATCAAACCTAACTAAGGTGTGTCAGTACCTGTTGATAACAATAGACGTGACGTTGTGACGAGTATCATACCTAACTAAGGTGTGTCAGTACCTGTTGATAACCATAGACGTGACGTTGTGACGAGTATCAAACCTAACTACGGTGTGTCAGTACCTGTTGATAACTATAGACGTGACGTTGTGACGAGTATCAAACATAACTAAGGTGTGTCAGTACCTGTTGATAACAATAGACGTGACGTTGTGACGAGTATCAAACCTAACTAAGGTGTGTCAGTACCTGTTGATAACAATAGACGTGACGTTGTGACGAGTATCAAACCTAACTAAGGTGTGTCATTACCTGTTGATAACAATAGACGTGACGTTGTGACGAGTATCAAACCTAATTACGGTGTGTCAGTACCTGTTGATAACTATAGACGTGACGTTGTGACGAGTATCAAACATAACTAAGGTGTGTCAGTACCTGTTGATAACAATAGACGTGACGTTGTGACGAGTATCAAACATAACTAAGGTGTGTCAGTACCTGTTGATAACTATAGACGTGACGTTGTGACGAGTATCAAACCTAACTAAGGTGTGTCAGTACCTGTTAATGACTATAGACGTGACGTTGTGACGAGTATCAAACCTAACTAAGGTGTGTCAGTACATGTTGATAACTATAGACGTGACGTTTTGACGAGTATCAAACCTAACTAAGGTGTGTCAGTACCTGTTGATAACTATAGACGTGACGTTGTGACGAGTATCAAACCTAACTAAGGTGTGTCAGTACCTGTTGATAACTATAGACGTGACGTTGTGACGAGTATCAAACCTAACTAAGGTGTGTCAGTACCTGTTGATAACTATAGACGTGACGTTGTGACGAGTATCGAACCTAACTAAGGTGTGTCAGTACCTGTTGAAAACAATAGACGTGACGTTGTGACGAGTATCAAACCTAACTAAGGTGTATCAGTACCTGTTGATAACTATAGACGTGACGTTGTGACGAGTATCAAACCTAACTACGGTGTGTCAGTACCTGTTGATAACTATAGACGTGACGTTGTGACGAGTATCAAACCTAACTACGGTGTGTCAGTACCTGTTGATAACAATAGACGTGACGTTGTGACGAGTATCAAACATAACTAAGGTGTGTCAGTACCTGTTGATAACTATAGACGTGACGTTGTGACGAGTATCAAACCTAACTAAGGTGTGTCAGTACCTGTTGATAACTATAGACGTGACGTTGTGACGAGTATCAAACCTAACTAAGGTGTGTCAGTACCTGTTGATAACCATAGACGTGACGTTGTGACGAGTATCAAACCTAACTAAGGTGTGTCAGTACCTGTTGATAACCATAGACGTGACGTTGTGACGAGTATCAAACCTAACTACGGTGTGTCAGTACCTGTTGATAACTATAGACGTGACGTTGTGACGAGTATCAAACATAACTAAGGTGTGTCAGTACCTGTTGATAACAATAGACGTGACGTTGTGACGAGTATCAAGCCTAACTAAGGTGTGTCAGTACCTGTTGATAACAATAGACGTGACGTTGTGACGAGTATCAAACCTAACTAAGGTGTGTCATTACCTGTTGATAACTATAGACGTGACGTTGTGACGAGTATCAAACCTAATTACGGTGTGTCAGTACCTGTTGATAACTATAGACGTGACGTTGTGACGAGTATCAAACATAACTAAGGTGTGTCAGTACCTGTTGATAACAATAGACGTGACGTTGTGACGAGTATCAAACATAACTAAGGTGTGTCAGTACCTGTTGATAACTATAGACGTGACGTTGTGACGAGTATCAAACCTAACTAAGGTGTGTCAGTACCTGTTAATGACTATAGACGTGACGTTGTGACGAGTATCAAACCTAACTAAGGTGTGTCAGTACATGTTGATAACTATAGACGTGACGTTTTGACGAGTATCAAACCTAACTAAGGTGTGTCAGTACCTGTTGATAACTATAGACGTGACGTTGTGACGAGTATCAAACCTAACTAAGGTGTGTCAGTACCTGTTGATAACTATAGACGTGACGTTGTGACGAGTATCAAACCTAACTAAGGTGTGTCAGTACCTGTTGATAACTATAGACGTGACGTTGTGACGAGTATCGAACCTAACTAAGGTGTGTCAGTACCTGTTGAAAACAATAGACGTGACGTTGTGACGAGTATCAAACCTAACTAAGGTGTATCAGTACCTGTTGATAACTATAGACGTGACGTTGTGACGAGTATCAAACCTTACTACGGTGTGTCAGTACCTGTTGATAACTATAGACGTGACGTTGTGACGAGCATCAAACCTAACTACGGTGTGTCAGTACCTGTTGATAACAATAGACGTGACGTTGTGACGAGTATCAAACATAACTAAGGTGTGTCAGTACCTGTTGATAACCATAGACGTGACGTTGTGACGAGTATCAAACCTAACTAAGGTGTGTCAGTACCTGTTGATAACTATAGACGTGACGTTGTGACGAGTATCAAACCTAACTAAGGTGTGTCAGTACCTGTTGATAACCATAGACGTGACGTTGTGACGAGTATCAAACCTAACTACGGTGTGTCAGTACCTGTTGATAACTATAGACGTGACGTTGTGACGAGTATCAAGCATAACTAAGGTGTGTCAGTACCTGTTGATAACAATAGACGTGACGTTGTGACGAGTATCAAACCTAACTAAGGTGTGTCAGTACCTGTTGATAACAATAGACGTGACGTTGTGATGAGTATCAAACCTAACTACGGTGTGTCAGTACCTGTTGATAACTATAGACGTGACGTTGTGACGAGTATCAAACCTAACTAAGGTGTGTCAGTACCTGTTGATAACCATAGACGTGACGTTGTGACGAGTATCAAACCTAACTACGGTGTGTCAGTGCCTGTTGATAACTATAGACGTGACGTTGTGACGAGTATCAAACCTAACTAAGGTGTGTCAGTACCTGTTGATAACAATAGACGTGACGTTGTGACGAGTATCAAACCTAACTAAGGTGTGTCAGTACCTGTTGATAACTATAGACGTGACGTTGTGACGAGTATCAAACCTAATTACGGTGTGTCAGTACCTGTTGATAACCATAGACGTGACGTTGTGACGAGTATCAAACATAACTAAGGTGTGTCAGTACCTGTTGATAACAATAGACGTGACGTTGTGACGAGTATCAAACCTAACTAAGGTGTGTCAGTACCTGTTGATAACTATAGACGTGACGTTGTGACGAGTATCAAACCTAACTAAGGTGTGTCAGTACCTGTTAATGACTATAGACGTGACGTTGTGACGAGTATCAAACCTAACTAAGGTGTGTCAGTACATGTTGATAACTATAGACGTGACGTTTTGACGAGTATCAAACCTAACTAAGGTGTGTCAGTACCTGTTGATAACTATAGACGTGACGTTGTGACGAGTATCAAACATAACTAAGGTGTGTCAGTACCTGTTGATAACTATAGACGTGACGTTGTGACGAGTATCAAACCTAACTAAGGTGTGTCAGTACCTGTTGATAACAATAGACGTGACGTTGTGACGAGTATCAAACCTAACTAAGGTGTGTCAGTACCTGTTGATAACAATAGACGTGACGTTGTGATGAGTATCAAACCTAACTACGGTGTGTCAGTACCTGTTGATAACTATAGACGTGACGTTGTGACGAGTATCAAACCTAACTAAGGTGTGTCAGTACCTGTTGATAACCATAGACGTGACGTTGTGACGAGTATCAAACCTAACTACGGTGTGTCAGTGCCTGTTGATAACTATAGACGTGACGTTGTGACGAGTATCAAACCTAACTAAGGTGTGTCAGTACCTGTTGATAACAATAGACGTGACGTTGTGACGAGTATCAAACCTAACTAAGGTGTGTCAGTACCTGTTGATAACTATAGACGTGACGTTGTGACGAGTATCAAACCTAATTACGGTGTGTCAGTACCTGTTGATAACTATAGACGTGACGTTGTGACGAGTATCAAACATAACTAAGGTGTGTCAGTACCTGTTGATAACAATAGACGTGACGTTGTGACGAGTATCAAACCTAACTAAGGTGTGTCAGTACCTGTTGATAACTATAGACGTGACGTTGTGACGAGTATCAAACCTAACTAAGGTGTGTCAGTACCTGTTAATGACTATAGACGTGACGTTGTGACGAGTATCAAACCTAACTAAGGTGTGTCAGTACATGTTGATAACTATAGACGTGACGTTTTGACGAGTATCAAACCTAACTAAGGTGTGTCAGTACCTGTTGATAACTATAGACGTGACGTTGTGACGAGTATCAAACATAACTAAGGTGTGTCAGTACCTGTTGATAACTATAGACGTGACGTTGTGACGAGTATCAAACCTAACTAAGGTGTGTCAGTACCTGTTGATAACTATAGACGTGACGTTGTGACGAGTATCAAACCTAACTAAGGTGTGTCAGTACCTGTTGATAACTATAGACGTGACGTTGTGACGAGTATCAAACCTAATTACGGTGTGTCAGTACCTGTTGATAACTATAGACGTGACGTTGTGACGAGTATCAAACATAACTAAGGTGTGTCAGTACCTGTTGATAACAATAGACGTGACGTTGTGACGAGTATCAAACCTAACTAAGGTGTGTCAGTACCTGTTGATAACCATAGACGTGACGTTGTGACGAGTATCAAACCTAACTAAGGTGTGTCAGTACCTGTTAATGACTATTGACGTGACGTTGTGACGAGTATCAAACCTAACTAAGGTGTGTCAGTACCTTTTGATAACTATAGACGTGACGTTTTGTCGAGTATCAAACCTAACTAAGGTGTGTCAGTACCTGTTGATAACTATAGACGTGACGTTGTGACGAGTATCAAACCTAACTAAGGTGTATCAGTACCTGTTGATAACTATAGACGTGACGTTGTGACGAGTATCAAACCTAACTAAGGTGTGTCAGTACCTGTTGATAACTATAGATGTGACGTTGTGACGAGTATCGAACCTAACTAAGGTGTGTCAGTACCTGTTGAAAACTATAGACGTGACGTTGTGACGAGTATCAAACCTAACTAAGGTGTATCAGTACCTGTTGATAACCATAGACGTGACGTTGTGACGAGTATCAAACCTAACTACGGTGTGTCAGTACCTGTTGATAACAATAGACGTGACGTTTTGACGAGTATCAAACCTAACTACGGTGTGTCAGTACCTGTTGATAACAATAGACGTGACGTTGTGACGAGTATCAAACATAACTAAGGTGTGTCAGTACCTGTTGATAACAATAGACGTGACGTTGTGACGAGTATCAAACCTAACTAAGGTGTGTCAGTACCTGTTGATAACTATAGACGTGACGTTGTGACGAGTATCAAACCTAACTAAGGTGTGTCAGTACCTGTTAATGACTATAGACGTGACGTTGTGACGAGTATCAAACCTAACTAAGGTGTGTCAGTACATGTTGATAACTATAGACGTGACGTTTTGACGAGTATCAAACCTAACTAAGGTGTGTCAGTACCTGTTGATAACTATAGACGTGACGTTGTGACGAGTATCAAACATAACTAAGGTGTGTCAGTACCTGTTGATAACAATAGACGTGACGTTGTGACGAGTATCAAACCTAACTAAGGTGTGTCAGTACCTGTTGATAACAATAGACGTGACGTTGTGACAAGTATCAAACCTAACTAAGGTGTGTCAGTACCTATTGATAACTATAGACGTGACGTTGTGACGAGTATCAAACCTAATTACGGTGTGTCAGTACCTGTTGATAACTATAGACGTGACGTTGTGACGAGTATCAAACATCACTAAGGTGTGTCAGTACCTGTTGATAACAATAGACGTGACGTTGTGACGAGTATCAAACCTAACTAAGGTGTGTCAGTACCTGTTGATAACTATAGACGTGACGTTGTGACGAGTATCAAACCTAACTAAGGTGTGTCAGTACCTGTTAATGACTATAGACGTGACGTTGTGACGAGTATCAAACCTAACTAAGGTGTGTCAGTACCTTTTGATAACTATAGACGTGACGTTTTGACGAGTATCAAACCTAACTAAGGTGTGTCAGTACCTGTTGATAACTATAGACGTGATGTTGTGACGAGTATCAAACCTAACTAAGGTGTGTCAGTACCTGTTGATAACTATAGACGTGACGTTGTGACGAGTATCAAACCTAACTAATGTGTGTCAGTACCTGTTGATAACAATAGACGTGACGTTGTGACGAGTATCGAACCTAACTAAGGTGTGTCAGTACCTGTTGAAAACTATAGACGTGACGTTGTGACGAGTATCAAACCTAACTAAGGTGTATCAGTACCTGTTGATAACTATAGACGTGACGTTGTGACGAGTATCAAACCTAACTACGGTGTGTCAGTACCTGTTGATAACAATAGACGTGACGTTGTGACGAGTATCAAACCTAACTACGGTGTGTCAGTACCTGTTGATAACAATAGACGTGACGTTGTGACGAGTATCAAACATAACTAAGGTGTGTCAGTACCTGTTGATAACAATAGACGTGACGTTGTGACGAGTATCAAACCTAACTAAGGTGTGTCAGTACCTGTTGATAACTATAGACGTGACGTTGTGACGAGTATCAAACCTAACTAAGGTGTGTCAGTACCTGTTGATAACTATAGACGTGACGTTGTGACGAGTATCAAACCTAACTACGGTGTGTCAGTACCTGTTGATAACAATAGACGTGACGTTGTGACGAGTATCAAACATAACTAAGGTGTGTCAGTACCTGTTGATAACAATAGACGTGACGTTGTGACGAGTATCAAACCTAACTAAGGTGTGTCAGTACCTGTTGATAACAATAGACGTGACGTTGTGACGAGTATCAAACCTAACTAAGGTGTGTCAGTACCTGTTAATGATTATAGACGTGACGTTGTGACGAGTATCAAATCAAACTAAGGTGTGTCAGTACATGTTGATAACAATAGACGTGACGTTGTGACGAGTATCAAACCTAACTAAGGTGTGTCAGTACCTGTTGATAACAATAGACGTGACGTTGTGACGAGTATCAAACCTAACTAAGGTGTGTCAGTACCTGTTGATAACTATAGACGTGACGTTGTGACGAGTATCAAACCTAACTAAGGTGTGTCAGTACCTGTTGAAAACTATAGACGTGACGTTGTGACGAGTATCAAACCTAACTAAGGTGTGTCAGTACCTGTTGATAACAATAGACGTGACGTTGTGACGAGTATCAAACCTAACTAAGGTGTGTCAGTACCTGTTGATAACCATAGACGTGACGTTGTGACGAGTATCAAACCTAACTACGGTGTGTCAGTACCTGTTGATAACTATAGACGTGACGTTGTGACGAGTATCAAACCTAACTAAGGTGTGTCAGTACCTGTTGATAACAATAGACGTGACGTTGTGACGATTATCAAACCTAACTAAGGTGTGTCAGTACCTGTTGATAACAATAGACGTGACGTTGTGACGAGTATCAAACCTAACTAAGGTGTGTCAGTACCTGTTGATAACAATAGACGTGACGTTGTGACGAGTATCAAACATAACTAAGGTGTGTCAGTACCTGTTGATAACTATAGACGTGACGTTGTGACGAGTATCAAACATAACTAAGGTGTGTCAGTACCTGTTCATAACAATAGACGTGACGTTGTGACGAGTATCAAACCTAACTACGGTGTGTCAGTACCTGTTGATAACTATAGACGTGACGTTGTGACGAGTATCAAACCTAACTAAGGTGTGTCAGTACCTGTTGATAACTATAGACGTGACGTTGTGACGAGTATCAAACCTAACTACGGTGTGTCAGTACCTGTTGATAACAATAGACGTGACGTTTTGAAGAGTATCAAACCTAACTACGGTATGTCAGTACCTGTTGATAACTATAGACGTGACGTTGTGACGAGTATCAAACCTAACTACGGTGTGTCAGTACCTGTTGATAACTATAGACGTGACGTTGTGACGAGTATCAAACCTTACTACGGTGTGTCAGTACCTGTTGATAACTATAGACGTGACGTTGTGACGAGTATCAAACCTAACTAAGGTGTGTCCGTACCTGTTGATAACAACAGACGTGACGGTAATAGATGTGAGTGACTTAGTGATTGTTGTTTAACGCCAACTCAGCAATTTGTCAGCTATACCATGGCGAGAACAAGGTAATTTTTAATGAGATGATGATGAGGTCCACCATAGTACTAGACTAACATGCTTAGTTGGATTTTTTAATAGTGCTAGCTTACTGAAATAACAGTCCGCGGATAGACATGTCGCCTCACTCGGACACATTATCCTGATTCCGAGCCAACCAGTATTTGCGCTTTCTCCTTAATTATACGTGCTTAGCGGAGAAGCAACAAATACCAATTTCATAATATTTTATTTGACCCGATCGGAGCTCGACCCACGATCTACCGCACGCGAGGTGAGAATGCTAACCATTACACCACGGTGCCGCTGGGACGGAAATGGAGATCTAACGATGCTTAACAATAAAGGTTTTATTGCTTAATGTTTAAAAAAAACATATTTACATGTGTACACTCGATTACTACATTTTTGATTCTTCAAACCATCAAGGAAGTGTATGATTCATTATTACATTAATAAGTCATTTTCTATTATATTCTTATGAGATATGATCTCTTTTTCTAGTTTGGTATTGTGTTAAAATCTTGATGAATTTGTTTTGTATTATGTTTGATTTGTATGACTGTAATGTAATGTATTATCACATCTTCTATTGTGTAATCTGAAGGCCTCACTGAAGATTGTTGTAGCTAACTGCGCTTACCCTCATAAAATAATGTATCATTACCTATAATTTAGGACATACAATAACCCATGCAACAAACAATGACTTCCTTGTTGTTTCTGTTTTATTTATTTCTATATCTAACAAGTAAAAACGGGGAGGACGCCGTGTCCGTGATCGTATTGTAGTTGGATTTATAGCTACCTATGCAATCAGTGCCTATCATCACTGATGTTGCGAGTTCGAACAACATCATAGGCCCACGGGTAAAACATTGACTGAGGCCCCTACCTACACAACCACTTACAGGAATACAAATGGGTTTGCTGCGAAATTTGTTTTCCCTCGACTGACAACTCTAACAGCCAGAGTTATCAGTCGTAACAAACCCCTGTGATGCAAATGATAAATAAAATTTAACATATATTTATTGCATTGCTACTTCCATCAAAATCAGTATTTAAACAGTAAAAAGAAACACGCTGTACAGCAAAGATCAATCAACAGGAACGTTTTATTTTTATTTTCATTATATTAAAAATGTTTTGTATTTAGTCCCACGTCAGAGCAGTCCCACATCAGGGCCTAGGGTTATATAATATAAGTCTGCTTGGTACAAGGCCTACATATTTAGACATTCTGCTTCCATACTGAACAAATCCCTCCTTACATTGTACTTCAGTATTTATCCTTAATCCAATCCCTCTACTACGTACTGATTCACAACACTGAGGCAAGGCCTAGCCTCATCTCTGTTTATGTCTACATTCTACAATTGTTACATCTTGATCTTGTATACACATCTTGTCTATTCAAATGATATTTCTGCATCGCTACCATCAACAACAGCATCACCACCATCAACAACAGCATCGCCACCATCAACAACAGCATCGTCACCATCAGCAACACCATCGCCATCAACAACAGCATCGCCACGATCAACAACAGCATCGCTACCATCAACAACAGCATCACCACCATCAACAACAGCATCGCCACCATCAACAACAGCATCGTCACCATCAACAACAGCATCGCCATCAACAACAGCATCGCCACCATCAACATCAGCATCACCATCAACAACAGCATCGTCACCATCAACATCAGCATCACCATCAACAACAGCATCAGCACCATCAACAACAGCGTCGCCACCATAAACAACAGCATCGCCACCATCAACAACAGCATCGCCACCATCAACAACAGCATCACCATCAACAACAGCATCACCACCATCAACAACAGCAACACCATCAACAACATCAACACCAAAATAATAAGTTATGGGAACAAGATATTATATTGAGGGAACAAAATATGTTTTTTTTCTCTCATGGCTTTAATAAGCCACCGTAAATAAGTGAATATTCGAGTAAAGGTTTGGTGTTATTCTTCTGGGACGGTGCTATATAGAGGAATGGAAAATTCCTAAATGTCACTGACCTTGATATTGTAGTAAGCCGGGAAAGAGAGCGGCTGTCATGTATATATGTAAGGGATTTTCATTTTATTATTCTCTACGACAGGTGTGTTCCAGTGACACGTTTTGGATCCAGGACCCTTGCCTTGGAATAAGATGAAGTATGCTGGTAAATAAATTTCATTAGAGTAAGGGAGTCATTATTGTTTAACGCCAAATGAGCAAGTTTTCAGCTTGATCATGCTGAGTATGTCCGCTTTGCACAAACCAATAATCTTCTACTTGGATTTTTATAGTACTAGATCACTGAAACAGTCTACGGGTAGACATGTCGCTCCACTCGGACACATTATCCTGATTCCGAGCCAACCAGTTTGATCTTGCTCCTTTATGCTGCGTGCTTAGCGTAGAAGCAACAAATACCAATTTCATAATCTTTGGTTTGACCCGATCGGGGCTCGAACCCACGATCTACCGCACTCGAAGAGAACACGCTAACAATTACGCCATACGGTCAAGTTCAATAGAGAATAAATCACAGTCTTTTAGGTATTAATATCAGAAGTCATAAGCTCAAGACACAATTACATGAGAATTATAACATGACTATGATTTGATTAAGTAAGCACTGGTGAAAACATTGAAGTTGAGTAGCTGTCAGATCTTTAATAAGGATGTCAATTGTATTGTGACGAGTATCAACTATAGACGTGACGTTGTGACGAGTATCAAACCTAACTACGGTGTGTCAGTACCTGTTGATAACAATAGACGTGACGCGAATGGAGGTGAGTGACTGAATGATTGTTGTTTAACGCCAACTCAGCAATTTGTCAGCTATACCATTGCGAGAACAAGTTAATTTTTAATGAGATGATGATGAGGTCCACCATAGTACTAGACTAACATGCTTAGTTGGATTTTTTAATGGTGCTAGCTTACTGAAATAACAGTCCGCGGATAGACATGTCGCCCCACTCGGACACATTATCCTGATTCCGAACCAACCAGTCTTTGCGCTTTCTCCTTAATTATACGTGCTTAGCGGAGAAGCAACAAATACCAATTTCATAATATTTGATTTGACCCGATCGGAGCTCGACCCACGATATACCGCACGCGAGGTGAGCACGCTAACCATTACACCACGATGCCGTTGGGACGGAAATGGAGATACCTGTTGATAACTATAGACGTGACGTTGTGACGAGTATCAAACCTAACTAAGGTGTGTCAGTACCTGTTGATAACAATAGACGTGACGTTGTGACGAGTATCAAACCTAACTAAGGTGTGTCAGTACCTGTTGATAACTATAGACGTGACGTTGTGACGAGTATCAAACCTAACTAAGGTGTGTCAGTACCTGTTGATAACAATAGACGTGACGTTGTGACGAGTATCAAATCTAACTAAGGTGTGTCAGTACCTGTTGATAACTATAGACGTGACGTTGTGACGAGTATAAAACATAACTAAGGTGTGTCAGTACCTGTTGATAACCATAGACGTGACGTTGTGACGAGTATCAAACCTAACTAAGGTGTGTCAGTACCTGTTGATAACAATAGACGTGACGTTGTGACGAGTATAAAACCTAACTAAGGTGTGTCAGTACCTGTTGATAACTATAGACGTGACGTTGTGACGAGTATCAAACCTAACTACGGTGTGTCAGTACCTGTTGATAACAATAGACGTGACGTTTTGAAGAGTATCAAACCTAACTACGGTATGTCAGTACCTGTTGATAACTATAGACGTGACGTTGTGACGAGTATCAAACCTAACTACGGTGTGTCAGTACCTGTTGATAACTATAGACGTGACGTTGTGACGAGTATCAAACCTTACTACGGTGTGTCAGTACCTGTTGATAACTATAGACGTGACGTTGTGACGAGTATCAAACCTAACTAAGGTGTGTCCGTACCTGTTGATAACAACAGACGTGACGGTAATAGATGTGAGTGACTTAGTGATTGTTGTTTAACGCCAACTCAGCAATTTGTCAGCTATACCATGGCGAGAACAAGGTAATTTTTAATGAGATGATGATGAGGTCCACCATAGTACTAGACTAACATGCTTAGTTGGATTTTTTAATAGTGCTAGCTTACTGAAATAACAGTCCGCGGATAGACATGTCGCCTCACTCGGACACATTATCCTGATTCCGAGCCAACCAGTATTTGCGCTTTCTCCTTAATTATACGTGCTTAGCGGAGAAGCAACAAATACCAATTTCATAATATTTTATTTGACCCGATCGGAGCTCGACCCACGATCTACCGCACGCGAGGTGAGCATGCTAACCATTACACCACGGTGCCGCTGGGACGGAAATGGAGATCTAACGATGCTTAACAATAAAGGTTTTATTGCTTAATGTTTAAAAAAAACATATTTACATGTGTACACTCGATTACTACATTTTTGATTCTTCAAACCATCAAGGAAGTGTATGATTCATTATTCTATTAATAAGTCATTTTCTATTATATTCTTATGAGATATGATCTCTTTTTCTAGTTTGGTATTGTGTTAAAATCTTGATGAATTTGTTTTGTATTATGTTTGATTTGTATGACTGTAATGTAATGTATTATCACATCTTCTATTGTGTAATCTGAAGGCCTCACTGAAGATTAGTGTAGCTAACTGCCTTACCCTCATAAAATTATGTATCATTACCTGTAATTTAGGACATACAATAACCCATGCAACAAACAATGACTTCCTTGTTGTTTCTGTTTTATTTATTTCTATATCTAACAAGTAAAAACGGGGAGGACGTCGTGTCCGTGATCGTATTGTAGTTGGATTTATAGCTACCTATGCAATCAGTGCCTATCATCACTGATGTTGCGAGTTCGAACAACATCATAGGCCCACGGGTAAAACATTGACTGAGGCCCCTACCTACACAACCACTTACAGGAATACAAATGGGTTTGCTGCGAAATTTGTTTTCCCTCGACTGACAACTCTAACAGCCAGAGTTATCAGTCGTAACAAACCCCTGTGATGCAAATGATCAATAAAATTTAACATATATTTATTGCATTGCTACTTCCATCAAAATCAGTATTTAAACAGTAAAAAGAAACACGCTGTACAGCAAAGATCAATCAACAGGAACGTTTTATTTTTATTTTCATTATATTAAAAATGTTTTGTATTTAGTCCCACGTCAGAGCAGTCCCACATCAGGGCCTAGGGTTATATAATATAAGTCTGCTTGGTACAAGGCCTACATATTTAGACATTCTGCTTCCATACTGAACAAATCCCTCCTTACATTGTACTTCAGTATTTATCCTTAATCCAATCCCTCTACTACGTACTGATTCACAACACTGAGGCAAGGCCTAGCCTCATCTCTGTTTATGTCTACATTCTACAATTGTTACATCTTGATCTTGTATACACATCTTGTCTATTCAAATGATATTTCTGCATCGCTACCATCAACAACAGCATCACCACCATCAACAACAGCATCGCCACCATCAACAACAGCATCGTCACCATCAGCAACACCATCGCCATCAACAACAGCATCGCCACGATCAACAACAGCATCGCTACCATCAACAACAGCATCACCACCATCAACAACAGCATCGCCACCATCAACAACAGCATCGTCACCATCAACAACAGCATCGCCATCAACAACAGCATCGCCACCATCAACATCAGCATCACCATCAACAACAGCATCGTCACCATCAACATCAGCATCACCATCAACAACAGCATCAGCACCATCAACAACAGCGTCGCCACCATAAACAACAGCATCGCCACCATCAACAACAGCATCGCCACCATCAACAACAGCATCACCATCAACAACAGCATCACCATCAACAACAGCATCACCACCATCAACAACAGCATCACCATCAACAACATCAACACCAAAATAATAAGTTATGGGAACAAGATATTATATTGAGGGAACAAAATATGTTTTTTTTCTCTCATGGCTTTAATAAGCCACCGTAAATAAGTGAATATTCGAGTAAAGGTTTGGTGTTTTTCTTCTGGGACGGTGCTATATAGAGGAATGGAAAATTCCTAAATGTCACTGACCTTGATATTGTAGTAAGCCGGGAAAGAGAGCGGCTGTCATGTATATATGTAAGGGATTTTCATTTTATTATTCTCTACGACAGGTGTGTTCCAGTGACACGTTTTGGATCCAGGACCCTTGCCTTGGAATAAGATGAAGTATGCTGGTAAATAAATTTCATTAGAGTAAGGGAGTCATTATTGTTTAACGCCAAATGAGCAAGTTTTCAGCTTGATCATGCTGAGTATGTCCGCTTTGCACAAACCAATACTCTTCTACTTGGATTTTTATAGTACTAGATCACTGAAACAGTCTACGGGTAGACATGTCGCTCCACTCGGACACATTATCCTGATTCCGAGCCAACCAGTTTGATCTTGCTCCTTTATGCTGCGTGCTTAGCGTAGAAGCAACAAATACCAATTTCATAATCTTTGGTTTGACCCGATCGGGGCTCGAACCCACGATCTACCGCACTCGAAGAGAACACGCTAACAATTACGCCATACGGTCAAGTTCAATAGAGAATAAATCACAGTCTTTTAGGTATTAATATCAGAAGTCATAAGCTCAAGACACAATTACATGAGAATAATAACATGACTATGATTTGATTAAGTAAGCACTGGTGAAAACATTGAAGTTGAGTTGCTGTCAGATCTTTAATAAGGATGTCAATTGTATTGTGACGAGTATCAACTATAGACGTGACGTTGTGACGAGTATCAAACCTAACTACGGTGTGTCAGTACCTGTTGATAACAATAGACGTGACGCGAATGGAGGTGAGTGACTGAGTGATTGTTGTTTAACGCCAACTCAGCAATTTGTCAGCTATACCATTGCGAGAACAAGTTAATTTTTAATGAGATGATGATGAGGTCCACCATAGTACTAGACTAACATGCTTAGTTGGATTTTTTAATGGTGCTAGCTTACTGAAATAACAGTCCGCGGATAGACATGTCGCCCCACTCGGACACATTATCCTGATTCCGAACCAACCAGTCTTTGCGCTTTCTCCTTAATTATACGTGCTTAGCGGAGAAGCAACAAATACCAATTTCATAATATTTGATTTGACCCGATCGGAGCTCGACCCACGATATACCGCACGCGAGGTGAGCACGCTAACCATTACACCACGATGCCGTTGGGACGGAAATGGAGATACCTGTTGATAACTATAGACGTGACGTTGTGACGAGTATCAAACCTAACTAAGGTGTGTCAGTACCTGTTGATAACTATAGACGTGACGTTGTGACGAGTATCAAACCTAACTAAGGTGTGTCAGTACCTGTTGATAACTATAGACGTGACGTTGTGACGAGTATCAAACCTAACTAAGGTGTGTCAGTACCTGTTGATAACAATAGACGTGACGTTGTGACGAGTATCAAACCTAACTAAGGTGTGTCAGTACCTGTTGATAACCATAGACGTGACGTTGTGACGAGTATAAAACATAACTAAGGTGTGTCAGTACCTGTTGATAACCATAGACGTGACGTTGTGACGAGTATCAAACCTAACTAAGGTGTGTCAGTACCTGTTGATAACAATAGACGTGACGTTGTGACGAGTATAAAACCTAACTAAGGTGTGTCAGTACCTGTTGATAACTATAGACGTGACGTTGTGACGAGTATCAAACATAACTAAGGTGTGTCAGTACCTGTTGATAACAATAGACGTGATGTTGTGACGAGTATCAAACCTAACTACGATGTGTCAGTACCTGTTGATAACTATAGACGTGACGTTGTGACGAGTATCAAACGTAACTAAGGTGTGTCAGTACCTGTTGATAACCATAGACGTGACGTTGTGACGAGTATCAAATCAAACTACGGTGTGTCAGTACCTGTTGATAACTATAGACGTGACGTTGTGACGAGTATCAAACCTAACTAAGGTGTGTCAGTACCTGTTGATAACTATAGACGTGACGTTGTGACGAGTATCAAACCTAACTACGGTGTGTCAGTACCTGTTGATAACAATAGACGTGACGTTGTGACGAGTATCAAACCTAACTACGGTATGTCAGTACCTGTTGATAACTATAGACGTGACGTTGTGACGAGTATCAAACCTAACTAAGGTGTGTCAGTACCTGTTGATAACAATAGACGTGACGTTGTAACGAGTATCAAAACTAACTAAGGTGTGTCAGTACCTGTTGATAACTATAGACGTGATGTTGTGACGAGTATCAAACCTAACTAAGGTGTGTCAGTACCTGTTGATAACAATAGACGTGACGGTAATAGATGTGAGTGATTGAGTGATTGTTGTTTAACGCCAACTCAACAATTTGTCAGCTATACCATGGCGAGAACAAGTTAAATTTTAATGAGATGATGATGAGGTCCACCATAGTACTAGACTAACATGCTTAGTTGGATTTTTTAATAGTGCTAGCTTACTGAAATAACAGTCCGCGGATAGACATGTCGCCTCACTCGGACACATTATCCTGATTCCGAGCCAACCAGTATTTGCGCTTTCTCCTTAATTATACGTGCTTAGCGGAGAAGCAACAAATACCAATTTCATAATATTTGATTTGACCCGATCGGAGCTCGACCCACGATCTACCGCACGCGAGGTGAGCACGCTAACCATTACACCACGGTGCCGTTGGGACGGAAATGGAGATCTAACGATGCTTAACAATAAAGGTTTTATTGCTTAATGTTTAAAAAAAAACATATTTACATGTGTACACTCGATTACTACATTTTTGATTCTTCAAACCATCAAGGAAGTGTATGATTCATTATTCTATTAATAAGTCAATTTCTATTATATTCTTATGAGATATGATCTCTTTTTCTAGTTTGGTATTGTGTTAAAATCTTGATGAATTTGTTTTGTATTATGTTTGATTTGTATAACTGTAATGTAATGTATTATCACATCTTCTATTGTGTAATCTGAAGGCCTCACTGAAGATTGGTGTAGCTAACTGCCTTACCCTCATAAAATTATGTATCATTACCTGTAATTTAGGACATACAATAACCCATGCAACAAACAATGACTTCCTTGTTGTTTCTGTTTTATTTATTTCTATATCTAACAAGTAAAAACGGGGAGGACGTCGTGTCCGTGATCGTATGGTAGTTGGATTTATAATTGCCTATGCAATCAGTGCCTATCATCACTGATGTTGCGAATTCGAACAACATCATAGGCCCACGGGTAAAACATTGACTGAGGCTCCTACCTACACAACCACTTACAGGAATACAAATGGGCTTGATGCGAAATTTGTTATCCCTGGACTGACAACTCTAACAACCAGAGGTATCAGTCGTAGCAAACCCCTGTGATGCAAATGATCAATAAAATATAACATATATTTATTGCATTGCTACTTCCAACTAAATCAGTATTTAAACAGTAAAAAGAAACACGCTGTACAGCAAAGATCAATCAACAGGAACGTTTTATTTTTATTTTCATTATATTAAAAATGTTTTGTATTTAGTCCCACGTCAGAGCAGTCCCACATCAGGACCTAGTGTTATATAATATAAGTCTGCTTGGTACAAGGCCTACATATTTAAACATTCTGCTTCCATACTGAACAAATCCCTCCTTACATTGCACATCAGTATTTATCCTTAATCCAATCCCTCTACTACGTACTGATTCACAACACTGTGAGGCAAGGCCTAGCCTCATCTCTGTTTTTGTCCACATTCCACAATTTTTATATCTTGATCTTGTATAAACAGCTTGTTCATTAACATATCACAAACTATCAATACCTGGTTATTAGAACTGCATCATATATTCGTAATCTTGAATAACTACTACATGCTTACCCTACAAGTGTTCTTAACGAATCTCAGATTCAATTTCTAATAACCAATGGTATTTAAATATAACCAATATCATTGCTATTAACTGTCAAGTGAGTTGAAGTGACGTTAACATATATGCTTTTACATTATACAGCGTGTCTGATCCGTACACATACATGCACGTGATGTTTCAGAGGTGACCGTGATACTAAATCAGAGGCGAATGCCGATGTCCACCTGTTATCATAACAAGTAACATTAATATTGTTCATTATCTTAAGTAAAACACGGTCATGCTATGTATGCATTTTCCAATAATAAATATTCATAGTTTATTACACAGTTGAATCTCGTTATCTCGAAGTTCACAGGACCGTTGCAAAATTTCGAGCTATACGAAATTCGACTTAGGGGGAGTGAGAGATTAAGTAAGAATGGCAACTTTATCTATTTATTGACAGCAAGTCTCAACATACATAGCTTAGCATGGGGCCCCTATGCTCGTGGTGCCACCGGGCAACTGGCCAGTGTGCCCATGCGTTAAGACGGCCCTGCCTATCAACACTGATAGTGAGTTCGAATCTCGATCAGGGCGAGGTGTACAACATTATTTGATAAAATTTGTCTGCGACTTGCGACAGGTCGGTGGTTTTCTCTGGATCCTCTACCAATAAAACTGACCGCCACGATATAACTGAAATATTGTTGAAAGTGGCGTTAAACACCATCAAACAAACAAAACAAACATAAGTAAAAAAAAAGAAGATAGTTATAATATTAAAATATTGTGCAGAATTTTGGTTGTTATCAGTTGCATATTGATTTAATTATAATTATTAATTAATTATCATAATTAAAAAATAAAATAATTAGATTCTGGACGCGCGCCTATGGAATTCGCAATTAATATTTCGAATGCGCAATAGCGAATTCAGGCCAACCTGAAAACAGAAGGGAAATCGTAGACAAAAACTCTTATACAGTTACAGCCTTAAGTGGTAAATCAAACAACAAACACATTAAAAAAGTGAACGCATTCTCTTCAATCAAAAGGGAATTACCCGCTGGGCCTTGAAAATGCGTTCTGTCAAGTGCAATATTTATCACAGGCACTCGAATTCCGGACCCCCCTTTTTCCTCATTTGGTCCCTCCCGCGATTATGGTATGGATCTTTGTCTGGAAGTATATCCTTGAACCATTTATTCATATTTTACAACATTTCGTGTTACAACTCTCTCGTTCTACTAACTTTTGTTTCTAGGTCCAGCTGCCGTATTAGAGAGAGTTGTAACACGAAATGTTGTAAAATATGGATAAATGGTTCAAAGATATACTTCCAGGCAAAGATCCATGCCATAATCGCGGGAGGGACCAAATGAGGAAAAAGGGGGGTCCGGAATTCGAGTGCCTGTGATATTTATTGGTTGCATGTTTGATAGATAATACTCAACAACTATCCTTAAGTGGTAAAACAAAAATCCAAAACATTCTCTTTATTAACCTATAATATTCAACACGAGTTTCTTTTCTAGCCACATCTAATCTTAACTGTTGATCGAGAAAAAAAATTAAAATACAGGTAGCATATGCATCCTCATTGTGATAGTTGTCAGTTACATATAGCCCGTCAATGGTGTTTGCAATTAATATTTCGCATGCGCAATAGCGAACAACATCCCCCTTTCCCTAACATGTGAACAATATCAATATCATCATGCAGTTTAAATAAGTACTATCTGCATTACATGTAAACTGTATGATTCTGTTTGATAAAGGCCTTTAACTGGAACAGGAAGAAATGTACACCTGAGTATTAATAAAAAAAACAATCGTGTGCGTGATGTAAAATATAAAAGAATTTTAAGGCGTAATGGGAATGTGGTTGAAACAAGACACCATTTGATATCAATTCAGTGGTATTTCATTTTGACGATTTCAATTACGGAAGACGGACCGCGACCGTCTCTGCAGAAAAGAATATAAACGATAGATTTTCATATAGTGAAAATATATAAAGGTAAGGTTTCAACAAAAATGTCAAAAATATTTTTTTATCAATGTGTGACGTAAAAGTGTCTTTGACATTTACTTCACTGAGTTTGGTGCTGCTTTGACAACTGTTTTACCTGTTTTGTTCAAGTATTGTTATAAATATTGTTATAGTGACAGTCGGAAACTTTGAGCCGTAATGAAAGGGGGAGGTTTGGCGCTTTAAAATCTGATTCAACCCATCATTTCTTTAGAAATGCCTGTACCAAGTCAGGGTCATTACAGTTTTCACAGTTTTCCGGTTGTTGACTGATTTTGTCTGTTTATATACTTATGAGTTTTGACTTTCCCTTTGTAAGATTGTTCGGAGTTCGGTAATTTTGTTATTACCCTTATTTTCAATGATTGCAATTTTAACTTATTTTGATTTAATTTTGTTAGGAGAAGTAAGCGGTACATCATCATAATTGTTTTTTCACAATCAATAAGAATATAAAAAAAAATATCACAATGTCGGAATAGTTCCAAAGAAATTGGCAAATTATATGTCCCTAACACACGTATACATGATCGGTCACTTTCCTGGTACAGGTACTTCAATAAAAAGCGACGGGGTTAAACTAGTTGATCTAAAATGAATGTATGTTGTATATTAACAAGTACTTGTAACTATATATCCTTACTAGCGTTGATGACGGTGTAAGGTACCGGTACTGTTTGTATTGTTAGCAAAGGTAGAGATTTCAATAAAACTTAGTTAAATTAAAAAAGGGGTGTGTGGATTTGTCAAAATGAAATGGATATCAAATTGCAGAAATAGATACTTCAATAACCTGAGATAGGAACTTATTACTAAAAAATAAACTACTTTCCATTTTAACAACTGCACGTATTAATATTTTTCTAAAAAAAAAAAATTAAAAACGGTATACACCCTTTTGCATTTCTGTAGAATAAAAACCGTTTCGAACATTCCATCTAATATCAAATTTCGGAAAAACAGGCTATTGGAACAGAAACTCCTGACCTTTCCGGAGCACCTGAGTTCACCCCGGTTTTTAGTGGGGTTCGTGTTACTCGATCTTTTGCTTTATGTGTATGTTTTGTAGATCGTTGTTTGTTCTTTTGTCCTTTTTCTGTTGGCCATTTTGTTGTCTGACCTTCGATTTACGGATTCTGATTACCCCTTTTGTATCTTCACACTCTTTTTACATGTACCATAACATAGATTAACGTCTGTGTATATCAAGAAAATGTTTTTCTCAAATAAGGCATGTTTGTGATTTGATGACAAAATTTGTTAACTTCAGGATACAACATAATTAAATAGATAATTCTAGATAATCCCGGAAAACAAATAGACACTTTAAAACTGCAAGTAAGTTTTTTTTATATAAAAATAAGAAAATTAGATGAAAAATTATATTTTAACCAGCATATTTACTAGTAATTAATTTACTAAATTATTTACTATTCTACGGAAATGATTTTTATTTGATTATATACGATTTAGTATTTAATTTAGTATTTATCCCTGATGTTCCACGACGACGCTAATCTATGTCATGATATTCAGATTCTTTATTTCTCTTAAACCATAATACATACAGGTATAGAGATATGAAAATATGTACACTATTTACAATATATACAGACAGGTCATAACAAGAGGTTAACTGGGAGTCGACACACCTTTATTAATAATCCTGACAAAACGACATAATTTTTGGAGTTCTATTTTTGAAGTTGATGTCATTAATAGTTTGAACTTTATTATGTTTGGATTTATACGAATGTTTTTCTTTATGTAATTTTTTCTTTGATTGCCGAAATACTGACATTTAAATAGATAATTAAATTTTAAAAGTTTAAACAATTCGATAGAAAAATCGTAGATATAGGCACATTATATATCTCTAATACACATATACATGATCGCTGACCTTCCTGGTACAGGTACTTCAATAAAAAGTGACGGGGTTACACTAGTTGATCTAAAATGAATGTATATTTTATGCTAACAAGTAATTGTAACTATATATACTTACTAGCGTTGATGACGGTGTAAGGTACCGGTACTGTTTGTATTTGTAGCAAAGGTAGATATTTCAATAATGTGGTTCCAAGTTATTTTACACATTGATGTCGTCAGAATTACGTATCGGTGCAATATTGAAAGTGCTTCTTTTAATACCATTATAAATTTAGAGTCATAATGACTAAATACCATTATAAATAAACGTCAGATAATACCTAAGGGGCAATCAAACATGGCCAATCCAGAGAAACTAGCAACATTAGGTACACAACACACAAGACGAAGACAAACAACACAAAAACACAACACATTATACGCAAATAACACAAATAACGTAAATAAGACATAAGCCCTCCTACAAACAACCAGAGGTAAAGACGAACTTTAGAGAACATAGTAAAATCACAGGTGCTCGTGGCACGGAATCACCACACACACCCCTTTTTTTCTTTAACGTTTTGTTTACATACATTGCATTTATTTTCAATAAAATATCTTTATTATTTCATCACTTTATCCTTAATTTAACTTGTTCCTTTCCATATTCATACCATCTTATGTTAACAACTACTTACGTGTGTCGACCCTTTACAATATTATGGACACGGAGCAAGTTAAATCAAGAAATAAAAGAGGTAAAATAATAAAGAAATGTCATTCAAAATAAATAAAATGGATGTAAAAAGAAAGTTAAAAAAGGGGGTGGTAATTCTGTGCAACGAGCGTCTGTGAGTAAAACGTGTGAAAAACAGAACTATCCTTTTGCGGTAAAAAAAAAAAAAAAACAACTAAATTCAAAAAGTGAGCGCCTTCTCTTTATTGACAGATACTATTCAACACGAGTTTTATTTTCTAGCCGCAAATTCTCGAGAATAAAAATTAAAATGCATGTAGCATACGTACTAACTGCATTACATGTAAACTGTGTAATTCTGTTTGATAAAAGCCTTTAACTGGAACAGGAAGAAATGTACACATCAGTGAAATAGTTTTGTAAAAAAAATCGGTTGTATTTCATTTTGGCGACTTAAATTATGGAAGACGAACCGCAACCATTTTTTTTAGTGATTGTAATTTTAACTCAGCTGTTAGGAGAGGTATGCGTTACATCACATAATTGTCTTTTTCACAACCTATAATTAAATGAAAAACAAACAAATATCACACTGTCGGAACAGATTAAAAAATTAAATAGCAAAATCGTAGAAATAGGCATATTCTATATCCCTAAGACACATGTACATGACCGCTCACTTTCCTGGAACAGATGCTTCAATAAAAAGTGACGGGGTTAAGCTATTTGATCTAAAATGAATGTATGTTTTATGCTAACAAGTACTTGTTATATATATATATATATACTTACTAGCGTTGAGGACGGTGTAAGGTACCGGTACTGTTTGTATTTTAGCAAAGGTAGAGATTTCAATAATGTGGCTCCAAGTTATTTTACACATTGATGTCAGAATTACGTATCGGTGCAATATTGAAAGTGTTTCTTTTAATACCATTATAAATTTAGAGTCATAATGACTAAATACCATTAAAAATAATCGTTAGATAATACCTAAGGGGCAATCAAGCATGGACAATCCAGAGAAACTGGCAACATTGGGTACACAATACACAAGACGAAGACAAACAAGACAAAAACACAACACAATATGTGTTCGACACCATTATGCGCAAATAAGTCATAAGCCCTCCTACAAACAACCGGAGGTATAAAGACGAACTTTAGAGAACATAGTAAAATCACAGATGCTCATGGCACGGAATTACCACACACACACCCTTTTTTAATGTTCTGTTTGCATACATAGTATTTATTTTCAATAAAATTTCTTTATCATTTGATCTCTTTATCCTTAATTTAACTTGTTCCTGTCCATATTCATGCAATCTTATGTTAACAACTACCTACGTGTGTCGACCCTATACAATATTATGGACACGAGCAAGCTAAATCAAGGAATAAAAGAGGTGAAATAATAAAGGAATCTTATTCAAAATAAATCAAATGGATGAAAAAGAAAGTAGAAAAAGAAAGTAGAAAAAGAGAGTGGTATTTCCATGCAACGAGCGTCCGTGAGTAAAATGTGTAAAAACGTGTGAAAAACAGAACTATCCTTATGCAGTAAAAAACCCAATTATATTCAAAAAAATGAGCTCACTCTCTTTATTGACAGATAATATTCAACATGAGTTTTTTTTTCTAGCCGCAAATCCCCGCGAATAAAAATTAAAATACATGTAGCATACGTACTAACTGCATTACATATAAACTGTGTGATTCTGTTTGATAAAAGCCTTTAATAGGAACAAGAAGATATGTACACCTGGTTGAAATAGTTTGTGATATTAACAAGGTTGAAAGAATTTTAATGCGTAGTATAAACTGATATCAATTCGGTTGTATTTAATTTTGGTGACTTAAATTACGGAACACGAACCGCAACCATCTTTTTTTAATGATTGTAATTTTAACTCAGCTGTTAGGAGAGGTAAACGTTACATCACATAATTGTCTTTTTCACAACCTATGATTAAATGAAAATCAAACAAATATCACACTGTCGGAACAGTTAAAAAAATTCAATAGAAAATCGTAGAAATAGGAAAATTATATATCCCTAAGACACATGCACATGACCGGTCACTTTCCTGGTACAGATACTTCAATAAAAAATGACGGGGTTAAAACAGTTGATCTAAAATGAATGTATGTTTTATGCTAACAAGTACTTGTAACTATATATACTTACTAGCGTTGATGACGGTGTAAAGTGCCGGTACTGTTTGTATTTTTTGTAAAGGTAGAGATTTCAATAATGTGGCTCCAAGTTATTTTACACATTGATGTCGTCAGAATTACGAATCGGTGCATTATTGAAATGCTTCTTTTTCTACCATTATAAATTTAGAGTCATATTGACTAAATACCATTATAAATAAACGTTAGATAATACCTAAGGGGCAATCAAAAATAGATCATCCAGAGAAACTGGCAAAATTGGGTACCCAATACACAAGACGAAGACAAACAACACAAAAACACAAACAGTGTGTGTTGGACACCACTATGCGCAAATAACACAAATAACGTAAATAAGACATAAGCCCTCCTACAAACAACCGGAGGTATAAAGACGAACTTTAGAGTCATAATGTAATAAGACGATAGTTCCAGAAAAAATGGAAATAAGGCAAAATATTATGTGACCAGTGGTTTATTTTGTGAAATACTAGTGACCAATAATACAGAATATGCAAATATGTAATTCACGCTGACTTCAAAAATAAACAAAATGTCGTCATACTGAAAAATAATTTGATTATATATGTAGTCAATTGTTTGTTTATGAATGTAGGAGGTTATGTTCTTCCTGTTAATAATGTGATTCGTGTCTTTAAAGAAGAGTTTTAAGATACCAAAGGGACAATCAGTATCCGTATATCGAAGAAGAACGACAACACAAAGGCCAAAAGAAAAAGTGCAAAAGGACAAACAACGATCTACAAGACATACATATAAAACTAAAGATAGAGTAACACGAACCCCACTAAAACCGGGGGTGAACTCAGGTGCTCTGGAAGGGTAAGCAGTCCCTGATCCACTAGTGACACCCGTTGTGTTAATCTAGTTACAAACTCGGTAATATGTCATGAACGAGGAAATAGAGATATGCTCTTAGGTTTTATTGTTCCCAAATACTTTTAGACTATTTGGCTCTCCAATATTTCGATAGTTTGCGAACCTGATGAAGGGTATTCCAGAAACGCGTCGTGTGCACTGAATGTGTATCCACGTTTATAAGACGATGAAAACAATTAATTAAATTATATGTGCATTGTTCTATGGACATATATGTTGATTGAGAGGAGACGAGGAAAAGGGTCTGCTATATTTGCCGTATGACCAATGACCACTCATAGAGAAAAATCCGTTCATTAAGAGTTGATGCACATAGTCTTTTACACGTGAAAAGGCATGACTGTCAGAACACGAGGCTCTCGTGTGCGATCTGTACTAATGTCGGGTTTGGGTATTTGATTCACTCGCACAAGCAAAGCAGATTAACTTTGGATAGTTTGTACTCCAGGGCGGAGAAACTAGGACCTTTTTTCTTAGATAATGGGATTCCCTTGAAATTCACCCCGGTGTTTAGTGGAGTTCGTGTTGCTTGATCTTTAGTTTTCTGCATAGAGCTCTGTTAATTATCGTTTACCTTTTTGTTTTCTTTTGACCATTGTATTATCTGTCTGTCGATATACGGTTGATGATTACCTCTTTGGTATATTCAAACCTTGCTTAACTTTTTATTACCATATTGCAGATTACAGAGTCGTCATGATATTAATAATGATGATTACTGCCTTTTTGTGTTTACTGAGTACCATCAATGCTAATCCCGGAGGAGCCCCACCAGGAGCCTGCCAAAACATGATGCCACAGCATGGACCTGGTGTTGTAACTCAACCCGGTGATGCGCCATATAACATTGCCGTTGCACCAATGTTGTATTCTAGTGGTACTACTGTCACAGGTAAAAGTATAATGCAAATAGAAATCCTGTAATGTTTTGTTCCAATGAAAACTAGTTTAATTCCGCCACTTTTCATTGAAGTGCCTGTAACAAGCTAGGAAAGTTTTATGTATTTGTGTGTTACGGTAACGAATTTGCCCCTTTCTACGATTTTACAATTGAATTTTGAATTTGTTCCGTTAGTATAATATTTCTTATTTTTCATGTCATTTCTCGTGAGATTCAGTGCAATAATTCTTGAAATTGTGACATCTTCTAATTTCACAATTATCAAATTGAAATATCAGTTGGGACTAGCTACTATCAATGTGTACATGAAATATAAATTAAATCGGAATTCATTTGTTATCCGTAGTATGCGGACATGACGTAATATTATCTAGATGTATAATTGACTTATTTGCAGCTTTATCGCTCGAGTCGATCTAATTCTGAAACGGTACTGAAAGAGAGGGTTAGCTGTACATGTATACAAATGGCCACATCAAGATGCATCCATTCTTGTCTTGAAAATAATGCAAATAATGGAAATCAAGACCATTGAAATCTACATAGAAACACATCAAGTATAACAAATCATCATAACATTATTATATGTATTGATATATTCACAAGACAAGTCTGATTACTTAGCAGCATCTGGTTGTATGGCCATTTTAGAAATATTGAGTTATTTTCTAATATGTTTTTTTATGGACAAATTTTGGTATTTATATTATAATGCTGGTTTTTTGTATGGTTTGTCAACAGTTTTATAACCTCTTTCAAGTTGCTAATTTCATTAGAGTTAGAGAGTTCTAGAGTAGGTTTTATATTATTTCTTATATACTATTTTTAGTAAATTTGACGAGCTCATCGACACAGTTTAAAGGATATTTATTGCAGATGAGACGAATGGACAACAATAAAATTATTGCTGGATTTTCTATTGATAATGGTGGACAACTGTTAGCGTGTGATGATCAGGTATACTCATTTTAATTGATATTATATTTATAATTGAATTTATTTGCTTAGGCATTTATTTTTTTATTTTTTATTTTTTTTAATTTCTGATAAGGAATTGGTTTAAAATCGAACTTTTATATATATTTCAATGATATATTGAAAAAATGTAAAAATTCAATTCATAAATCGGACACCATTTTGGAACTACAGTAATACCTGTCCATGCGTCACCTCTATTAAGCAGTCATCTGTATTCAGCGGTCACATTTTTCTGGTCCTCTCATAGAACATTTCATATAAATTGAACCTCTTTTAAGAGGTCACCTGTGTTAAAAAACAGCTATTTTTTTTTGTCTCAATGGTGACCTCTTAATACAGATTTGACTGCATCTGCTTTTATTCAATATAAATATTTTGTAGAACAACGCTGCTGTGACTCACACAGACCGTTCGGAAAAAACTGATGTTAGTTTTACCTGGACGGCACCAGCACAATCTGAAGGATCTCTACAAGTTGTGTAAGTATGATACAACAAACATTTATTACAGGGTTATTCTAGAATTTGAATATTCCATTATGATTTCATTCATGTACTTACCTAAGCATTTTATTGGGAGTAATCTCTATGAATTGAGTGGAGTGAGTGAGTGAGTGAGTGAGTGAGTGAGTGAGTGAGTGAGTGAGTGAGTGAGTGAGTGAGTGAGTGAGTGAGTGAGTGAGTGAGTGAGTGAGTGAGTGAGTGAGTGAGTGAGTGAGTATTGTTTCAGCTATAGCATGGCGAGAACAAGTTATATCCAATGAGATGATGATGATGCCCGCCTTGTACTAGCCCAGCACGCTTAGTTGAGTGTGCATAGTGCTAGCTCATTGAAACAACATTTCCAGGGTAGATCTGTCTCTCCTCTGCTGGTGGACTATTAGTCATCGAGGGCATCACCCGGCCAGTAGGCAGTGTTTCGGGACTTACATGGTCTACTAGATATATTTGTGTAGACATTTACAGTTCTTAAAGCATATAATTATTATTAAAAATAAGGTTTTCCTCCCTCATGCCTAGGTGACCTTACCCGATTTTGGTTCTCCTGTTTAGGACAATTGGTTTTCTTCTTCCAAAGACTTATTTTGGCTTTTAGCGTACTTGAAGGTTTTTTCGGAAAGAGTCGTTCTCATTGCATTTTATATCTATGTCTTTTATTACTTTCACTGAGTCGATACCTCTGTTGGTGGACTATTAGTCCCCGATGGTAGAATTCGCCCACTAACATTGCTTACTACATATATTATATATAAAAAATTATCGTTCTTAAAGCATGTAATTATTATTAAAATTAAGATTCTCCTCCCTCAGGAATATGTGTTCTTGCCGGATTTTTGCTATCCTGTTTAGGCCCTTTTACACCATTGATGTGCCATTTTTGTTGATTGTAAATAAATCATGTAGGTAGCAAGGTGGCATTGGGATGGGCGAACATGTGAATTCCAAGAGAAAAAGGGGAGATAATGGTTTGGATTAGCAATTGTTTTTGTGCAATGGGTCTCCAACAATTACACCTAAACTGATCAAAACATAGATATCAAATTAAGTGCGCACGACGTGTTTCTGGAATAACCTTCAACAAGTATACTCAATATCGAAAGTTTGCAAAGCCAAATAACTTAAGAGTAATAAAACCATAGGGCCTAAACTTGACAGCTGAAATCGGCTAAGGTCACATATGCCTGAGGGGGGTGAATCTTAGTTTTGTAAATAAATCAATAATATTATCCATACACGGCATGCAGTTGCTCCCTTTCCCGAGGGCCACCTATGTATTTCACTTGTTCCGCATAACTGACAAAAGTGTCTTACAACGGATTATACCCCGCTGTGGTGAAACTATATCCTATTTTATTCTACACCTGGGGTTCCATCAGCGTAACAGAAGAAATTGATAATATCGTGATTCGAATAATGGCTGATTAGAAATATTGTATACCAACGAATATTTTCGAAGATACCTGTTCAGTTAACTTTATATTAAGCTTTAGTTTAGTTGTTCCTTATACTATTTTCATTATTCAGCACACATATCTTTTCTCTAATATTTTCCAAACTATTTTAATAGTGCCACGGTAGTTCAAGATAAAGAAACGTTTTGGACAATGTTGAAGTCAGAACATATTACTCCACACGGTGGGCAAGGAACAACAACACCAAGTAATAGTGCAGTTTTCACAGTGTCAGGTTTTCTGGGAATCTTAGGAGCCGTTGTTATGACAGTGTTAATATTGTAAATCATACAAATGTCAAAGCCATAATATAAATGTATATATATTTACTGTTTGTTGGTCAATTATATGTAAAAGGTCTTTGTGGACAATTGTGAAGGTATTTTCATTTGCTCTGTTGTGGATTCAACTATTTTTGTAGATTTACATACGAGAATTATTCAGAGAGGAGTATTTTTATTTGTATCTAAACTTAATATGTGTTTTAACTTACAATTATCATATATTTTGTCATTGAATTTAATAAATTGATTTACTTGTTTAGTTTAAACTGCTTTCCATTAAATATGCTGTGTACTTTCATATTCATTTGGTTTTAATTGTTTTATGATTAATGTCACATTAATCATAAAACAATTAAAACCAAATGAAAGTTCAGCAATACATATTTCATGCATATAGTGTGTGTAAAAAAGTTCAACAATGTACAAGATGCTACAGATATGAGGGCAAACGAAGGAACGGGGATAACGAGTTTTATTACCACTGGTAAATTTGTGAGGAGTTGCACAGGTACAAAAAAAACATTGGTGTTTTGAAGCGTCGTCGACAGTGAGCGTTCTTCTTTTTATATATACAAAATGAGGTCTATAACGTACAAGATTCCAGCTCTGATCGATAAGCAAGCGTTTAATATTAATAACAATACAAACACCCCTTCCTTTTAGCCCCCATCTTCAAAATATCTTCTATCCAACCCGGGTATTTGCTGCACAGTTCTGTGGATGGAACCACGTGACCCGTCATATATATCCACTACCTGTGTACATACAAACTATTGGTTATTCTGATCGCAGCCAGAGGACGTTATTTTTATCCGAAATATATTTTCTTTGTACATTTTGAAGACAAACTCATTCGTACTCTAGAAAGGTCGAGCAGTTGCTATTTAAGTACTACAAGTAAAAGTGACAAATAGGAAATCGTTGGATTGGTATTGGGGGTTGATAATGAGAACACAAATATATCACATTTTCCATTGAAATGTCAGGTACATTAATAACCAATTATTAACAACATAACTCCCTCATAGTGGATATATCTGCGAAAGCCCAGAACAGATTCAAGATTCGAAATTCGAGAATCAATACCACAATTAGCCAATGGGATCAAAGCCAAAAGTTAAATCGAAACTAGAAAACTCGTGCTTTCCTAAAGGGACGCTACTCATAAAGAAATTAGTCCTCCATATAAAGTGTGTTGCTTGATGAATATATGATATCTTATACCCAGGCTGCAAAACATTTTCTATAAAAAAAGCATTCATTAAGAGGCATTGGTAAATATTTCCATTAGATAAAACAAATTTAAAATGACGTAGGATAAAATTCAGTAATAGCTACAGATGTTCCCTTATTTAACAGGAAACTCACAAATGTAGTATATTTTAATATAAACTTCAGTTTTCTGTACTTTTTCAATTTACGGTTCCTGTATTACCAGTTTTCTTATATTCAAACTTTACCTCATAAACATTAGTCATGGATGATCCACAAAATTGTTAGGAAACATCATGATTAAACAGTTTCTCCCACCGAGTGTCAATTCTTATATGGAGTATATATCTCTTTGTTGATACGATATTTCAGAGTGTGTGGTTCGTCATTTCGTTGATAGAAGGTTGCTATTATTTAGGAAGCTACTGAATCAAATCTGCCTAGTAGTGAAATTGAAGTTAACACTTTGAAGGTTTTACGATCGCCATTATGACTGAGTTAAGTGACGGAATATCTGTGTCACAAATGATCCCGAATATGTTCCGTTTGTAGATATCACAAGCTGGTGCTTTCCTTATTCATGACTTAACAAGAGTAACACAACAGGTACCACTATTGGAGCAGGAGCTGATTGCCCTTCCAGTGCACCTCAACTCACCCCCGTTTTATAATGAGGTTGGTGGTGCTGAATCTTTATCTTTCTGTGTAATGTTTTGTCCACAATTGTTCGTCTTTTTGTCATTTTCTTTTCATTTTGGCATTAGCCTTGGCTGTTTTTCTTCGATGTATGACTTTTAACCCTTTGGTAAATGGTTTATTACGTCGACCATACATGTATATTTAATATGACATTTGTCATCTAATTTAATACATTGAGATCTTGGGGGCGATGGTTATGATGTTCAACGCCACTTTCAACAATATTTCAGTTATATCATGGCGAACAGTTTTACTGGTGGAGGAAGCGGAGTGCCCGGGGAGAACCACCGAGCTGCCGTGAGTCCCTTACAAACATTATCACATAATGTTGTATCGACTACATCTCGCCATCAACGAGATTCGAACTCACAACTTAAGTGGAGATAGGTACTGATTGTAGTATCATGTAAAGATTTTAAACCATTGTATATATATAATGACATTTTCATTACATTGCATCATTTTGTGAAGAAATAATGTTGCAAAAAAATCGCAAAGATATCAAGGATGAAAGAATTTTAAGGCGTATTATCAGTTGATATCAATTCGGTTGTATTTCATTTTGACGATTTAAATTACGGAAGACGGATCGCAACCATCTTTTTTTAATGATTGTAATTTTAACTCAGCTGTTAGGAGAGATAAGGGTTACATCATCATATTTTTTTTTCACAACCTTTAATAAAATGAAAAACAAAAGAATATCACACTATTAGAAAATTCAATAGAAAATCGTAGAAATAGGAAAATTATATATCCCTAAGACACATGCACATGACCGGTCACTTTCCTGGTACAGGTACTTCAATAAAAAGTGACGGGGTTAAACTAGTTGATCTAAAATGAATGTACATGGTATACTAACAAGTACTTGTAACTATATATACTTACTAGCGTTGCGGATGGGATAATTTACCGGTACTGTTTGTATTTTTAGCAAAGGTAGAGATTTCAATAATGTGGCTCCAAGTTATTTTACACATTGATATCGTCAAAATTACGCATCGGTGCAACATTGAAAGTGCTTCTTTTAATACCATTATAAATTTAGAGTCATAATGACTAAATACCATTATAAATAAACATTAGATTATACCTAAGGGGCAATCAAGCATGGACAATCCAGAGAAACTGGCAACATTAGGTACACAACACACAGGACGAAGACAAACAACACAAAAACACAACACATTATGGGCTGGACTCCACTATACGCAATAACACAAATAACGTAAATAAGACATAAGCCCTACAAACAACCGGAGGTATAAAGACGAACTTTAGAGTCATAATGTAATAAGACGATAGTTCCAGAAAATATGGAAATAAAAACAAAATATTCTCTGACCAGTCCCATATTTTGTGAAATACTAGTGACCACTAATACAGAATATGCAAATATGTAATTTACGCTGACTTCAAAAATAAACAAAGTGTCGTCATACTGACACACGGGATATCAATTCACGTTAACGGAAACATAAGTATAATTTGATTATATGTAGTCAATTGTTTGTTCATGAAAATAGGTTATGTTCGTCCTGTAATAATGTGATTCATGTCTTTAAAGAATAGTTTGAAGATACCAAAGAGGTAATCAGAATCCGTATATCGAAAAAAACAGACAACACAAAGGCAAAAGAAAAAGTACAAAAGGACAAACAACGATCCTCCAAACTTACATATAAAACTAAAGATCGCGTAACACGAATCCTACTAAAACCGGGGGTGAACTCAGGTGCTTCGAAAAGGTAAGCAGTCCCTGCTCCACTAGTGACACCCGTCGTGTTAATCTAGTTACAAACTCGATGATATATCATGAACAAGGAAATAGAGATATGCTCTTCGGTTTTATTGTTCCCAAATACTCTTAGACTATTTGGCTCTCCAATATTTGGATAGTTTGCAGACCTGATGAAGGATATTCCAGAAACGTGTCGTGTGCACTGAATGTGTATCCATGTTTTTAAGACGAAAAAAGCAATTAAATGAATTATATGTGCGTTGTTCTATGGACATATATTTCGATTGTTATTAGGAAGAGAGGAGATGGGTAAAGGGGTCTGCTATTTTTTCCGTGTCACCAATGACCACTCATAGAGAAAAAATCGTTCATTAAGAGCTGATGCAAATAGTCTTTTACACGTGAAAAGGCATGACCATCAGAACACGAGGCTCTCGTGTGCTGTCTGTTCTAAGGTCGGGTTTGGGTGTTCGAATCACGCGCACAAGCAAATTAGATCAATTATGGAATGTTTGTACTCCAGGGTGGAGAAACTAGGACCTTTTTTCCTAGATAATGGGATTCCCTTGAAGCGCTCAGATTCATCCCGGTGTTTAGTGGAGTTCGTGTTTCTTGATCTTTAGTTTTATGTATAGTGTTCTGTTAATTATTATTTGCTTGGCTCTGTTTCGTTTGACCATTGTAGTATCTGTCCTTCAATATCCGGTTTATGACTATATGTTTGGTATATTCAAACCTTACTTAACTCTTTATTACCATTTTGCAGATTACAGAGTCGTCATGATATTAATAATGATGATTACTGCCTTTTTGTGTTTACTGAGTAGCATCAATGCTTATCGTACTGGAGCCCTAGCAGAAATCTACCAAACCATGATGCCAAATCATGGAGCTACACCTGAAACCAGTGTTGCGCCATATAGAATTACCATCACACCAATATAACATTTCCGTTGAACCAATATCTTATTCTAGTGGTACCATTGTCACAGGTAAAATTATAATACAAATAGAAATTTTGAAATGTTTTGTTGCAATTAAAACTAGTTTAACCCCGCCACTTTTTATTGAAGTGCCTGTACCAAGCTAGGACAGTATACAGCTATGTATTTGTGTGCTAGGGTAACGATTTTGCCCCTTTCGAAGATTTTACAATTGGATTTTGAATTTATTCCGTTAGTATAATATTTCTTATTTTTCATTTCATTTCTCGGTGAGATTCAGTGCAAGCATTCTTGAAATTGAGACCTCTTCTAATTTTACCATTATGAAATTGAAATATCAGTTGGGACCAGCTACTGTAAATGTTTACATGAAATAGAAATTAAATCGGAATTCATTGTTATTCGTAGTAAGCGGACATGACGTAATATTATCTAGACGTGTAATTGACTAATTTGGAGATCTATCGCTCGAGTCGCTCTAATTCTGAAACGATACTGAAAGAGAGGATTAACTGTATTTGCATAAAAATGGCCAAATCAAGTTGTATCCTTACTTGTCTTGAAAATAATGCAAATAATGAAAATCACGACCATTAAAATCTGCAAACAAACACATCAAGTATAACAAATCATCATAACATTATTATATGTATTGATATATTCACAAGACAGGTCTGATTACTTAGCAGCATCTGGTTTTGTGGCCATTTTAAAAATATTGAGTTATTATCAAATATGTTTTCTGATGGACAAATTTTGGTATTCATATTATAATACTGTTTTTTTGTATGTTTGTCAACAGTTTTATAACCTCTTTCAAATCGCAAATTTCTTTAGAGTTAGAGAGTTCTAGAGTAGGTTTTATATTATTTCTTATATACTATTTTTAGTAAATTTGCCTGCCAGCCTGCCTGCCTGCCTGCCTGCGTGTTCGTGCGCGCGCGCGAGGGAAGGAGGGCAGACGGGCGGGCGTGAGTGCGTGACTGGCTGTGTGCGTGCGTGCGTGTGTGCGTGCGTTCGTGTGCGTGCGTTCGTGCGTGCGTGCGTGAGAGAGGGAGGGAGGGAGTTATATGCAATGAGATGATGATGATGTCCGCCTTTTACTAGACCAGCACGCTTAGTTGAGTGTGTATAGTGCTAGCTCACTGAAACAACATTTCCATTGTAGATCTGTCTCTCCTCTGCTGGTGGACTATTAGTCATCGAGGGTATCATCAGGCCAGTAGGTAGTGCTACCGGACTTACATCGTCTACTAGATATAGTTTTTATAGAAATTTACAGTTCTTAAAGCATGTAATTATTATTAAAACTAATGTTTTCCTCCTCAAGCATAGATGACCTTACCCGAGTTTGGTTCTCCTGTTTAGGACCATTGGTTTTCTTCCTCCCAAAGACTTTCTTGACTTTGAGCGTACTTGATGAAAGTTATTTCGGAACGAGTCGTGGTCATTGCATTTTATATCTATGTTTTTTATTACTATCACTGGGTCGATACCTCTGCTGGTGGATTATTAGTCCCCGATGGTATCATTCGCCCAGTAGGCAGTGCTTCGGCACTGACATTGTTTTCTAGATATATTGTTGATCAAAATTTACAGTTCTTAAAGCATGAACTTATTATTAAAATTAAGGTTCTCCTCCCTCAGGAATACGTGTTCTTACCAGATTTTTGCTATCCTGTTTAGGCCCTTTGGTTTTCTTGCTCATACGCACCTTTAAATAAATTGGCGTTCAAATATTTTGGATTTGAGTGTACACTGTATGCTGAAGGTTAATCGAGAAACCCGTCGTGTGCACTAAATTTGATATCTATATTTTTGATTGAATAATGATAGTTAACAGAAGCAGTAGTCCGCATGTAAACATGTCGCTCCACACTGACACATTATCATGAAATCGAGATAACCAGTCTTTGTGCTTATCCCTTAATGCTGCTTGCTTAGTGGAGAAGCAACAAATATCAATTTTATACCATTTGGTTTTGAACCGACCGTGTCTCGAACCAACGAATCACCGCGCTCGAGGCACTCATTTTTGCCATTACACCACTGGTCTGTAATTTTTGTTCATTGTAAATAAATCATTTAGGTAGCAATGTGGCATTGGGATAGGCTAAAATGTGAATTGCCAAAGAAAAAGGGGAGATAATAGTTTGGATTAGTAACTGTTTTTGTGCAATGGGTCTCCAACAATTACACCTAAACTGATCAAAACATAAATATCAAATTGAGTGCGCACGACGTGTTTCTGGAATAACCTTCAACAAGTATGCTCAATATCGAAAGATTGGAAAGCCAAATAATTTTCAAAGTAATAAAGCCAAAGGGCCTAAACTTGACAGCCGAAGTCGGTTAAGGTCACATATGCCTGAGGGAGAAGAACCTTGGTTTTGTAAATAATTCAGTAATATTATCTATACACGGCATGCAGTTGCTCCCTTTCCCGGGGGCCACCTATGTATTTCATTTGTTCCGCATAACTGACAAGCGTGTTTTACAACGGATTATACCCCGCAGTGGTGAAACTATGCCCTATTTTATTCTACACCTGGAGTTCCATCAGTGTAAGTAATCTCTAGGGAATAGGGTTAAGCTACCAGAAGAAATTGATAATATCGTGAATCAAATAATGGCTGATTAGAAATATTGTATCCCCACGAATAGCTTCGGAAATACTTGTTCAGTTAACTTTATATTAAGTTTTAGTTTAGTTGTTCCTTATACTATTTTCATTATTTAGTACACTTATCTTTTCTTTAATAGTTTCCAAATTATTTTAATAGTGCCACGGTGGTTGAAAATAAAACAACGTTTTGGACTATGATAAAGTCACATGCAATTACTGCATCATCATCAACAACAACAGCTGGATGTGTTCTGGGAATCTTAGGAGCCGTTGTTATGACAGTGTTAATATTGTAAATCATACAAATATCAAAGCCAAAATATAAATGTATATATATTTACTGTTAGTTGGCCAATTATATGTGAATGGTCTTTGTGGCAAATTGAGAAGGTATTTTCATTTGCTCTGTTGTGGATTCAACTATTTTTGTAGATATACCTACGAGAATTATTCAGAGAGGAGTATTTTTATTTGTATCTAAACTTAATATGTGTTTTAACTTACAATTATCATATATTTTGTCATTGAATTTAATAGATTGATTACTTGTTTAGTTTAAACTGCTTTCCTTTAAATACTGAAATATCATATGTTGGGTATTTTCATATTCATGTGGTTTTAATAATTTTATGATTAATATGTTTACACATTACTTACCAAAACATTTAGTATTCCAATGTCAAGAATTGCTACACATCAGAAGTAATATGCTTTATAAAATTGTGGACATATTACTGGTGGAAAAATCAGTTCATTTTTTTTTTACCAAAATGATGACAATATATTGGAATCTTTATTACGGGGTATAAATGAGATCAATGGAGTCAGATTTATGGGAGCGTTTGATGTGCTACATATCAGATTATACGCCTACTTGGTACTATAATTTTAAACATCCATTACAATTTAATACCTTTAATTTTAGAGATTAAATATCATACTGTGCTATTCTGTATCTGAAGTCTGATATATTTACCTGTATGTATATATGTTCTAGTTGTATGTCTGTATTTTTGCTTGATCATTTATACTGTTCTGTTAATTTCATTTATAAAATGTAACTCTTCAAATATGGAGGAAACAAAGATAATCAATCAATCAATCAATCAATCAATCAATCAATCACTTTAAGCTGCATAGCACGTTCCAGCAGTTTTTTCTTAATAATGTTGTTTAAAAAGTGGTCTATAACGTGCCAGACGCCCAATATGGCTCTTGGTCAGACATTTGATATTAATAGCAATACAAACACCCAAAACACCCACCTTAGCCGCCATCTACAGAATACCTTCTATCCGGCTGGGTATGTGCTAGACATCTCTTTGGATGGTACTACGCTACCCGTCTTGAAAAACCCACAATCTGTGTATGTTTGTAAATAGTATTGTTCGTTCTGACCTCACCCAGAGGACGTTATTTTCTTCCGAAATTTTTTTTTTTTTTTTGCATTTTGAAGACAAATATATTCATTAGTATACTTTTTATGGTGCATACCAATGTAGGGAAACGGTTATGATGTTTAACGCCACTTTCAACAATATTTCAGTTATATCGTGGCGATCAGTATTGGTGGAGGAAACCGGAGTGCCAGGTGAAACCCACCGACCTATCACAAATACTAATCAAGTATCCCCCTAAAGAGAGGCCACCGATCTCAGTGCATTTGAAATCCGGCCTCATAAGATGGGTGGTCTCTCTTGAGGGAGACAATAAATTAGTATTGTATTATCTCAGTGCATTTGAAATATGGTCTCATAAGATGGGTGGTCTCTCTTTAGGGAGATAAATAATTAGTATTTTACTATCTCGGTGCATTTGAAATATGGCCTTATAAAATGGGTGACCTCTGTTGAGGGGAATAATTAAGAAATAAATCATGGAAGCCAGAATGTGTTGGGAGTCTTAACATGGATTGGCGGATATTAGTATTTTATCCCGAGCCAGAAGTGAGGGATAAAATTTACCAATATCCGCCAATCCATGTTAAAACTCAAAACACATTCTGGCTTCCATGATATATTTCGATTATGATATGTCTAAGAGTACAAATACGGTAGTATACTTTGATTGGAAGACGGTACTTTATATTTACGTTTGCGGAAAATGTTGCACACAATTTATGCTGCCAATGGAAAAGTCAGTCACATTCATCGGCGCATGTGCTAATGAGATTATACCGAATAGATAACTCGCTCGTGTGTTAACAAAGCGAAAGAAGGAGGTCGTGGGAACAAGATATTGAGGGAACAAAATTTGTAATGGCCTTAATCAGCTACCGTAAACAAATGAATATTCGAGTAAAAGTTTGTTTTTTGTCCTTGGACGGTGCTATATAGAGGAATGGAAAATTCCTAAATGCCACTGACCTTGATATTGTAGTAAGCCAGGAAAAAGAGCGGCTGTCATGTATATATGTAAAGGATTTTCATTTTATTATTCTTTACGACAGGTGTGTTCCAGTGACACGTTCTGGACCCAGAACCCTTGCCTTGGAATAAGATGTAGTCTGTTGTTAAATAAATTTCATTAGAGTAAGGGAGTCATTATTGTTTAACGCCAAATGAGCAAGTTTTCAGCTTAATCATGGCAAAAACAAGTTACATTCGATGAGATGCTGAGTATGTCCGCTTTGCACAAACCAATACTCTTCTAGTTGGATTTGTATAGTACTAGATCACTGAAACAGTCTACGGGTAGACATGTCGCTCCACTCGGACACATTATCCTGATTCCGAGCCAACCAGTTTGATCTTGCCCCATTATGATGCGTGCTTAGCGGAGAAGCAACAAATACCAATTTCATAATCTTTGGTTTGACCCGATCGGGGCTCGAACCCACGATCTACCGCACGCGAGGCGAACACGCTAACAATTACGCCATCCATACAGTCAGGTCCAATAGAGAATAAATCAGAGTCTTTCAGGTATTAATAATATCAGAAGTCATGAGCTGAAGACACAATTACATGGAAATTATAAAATTACTATGATTTGATTAAGTAAACACTGGTGAAAACATTGAAGTTGATTAGCTGTCAGAGCTTTAATAAGGATGTCAATTATATTGTGACGACTATCAAACCTAACTAAGGTGTGTCAGTACCTGTTGATAACTATAGACGTGATGTTGTGACGAGTATCAAACCTAACTAAGGTGTGTCAGTACCTGTTGATAACAATAGACGTGACGTTGTGACGAGTATCAAACCTAACTACGGTGTGTCAGTACCTGTTGATAACTATAGACGTGACGTTGTGACGAGTATCAAACCTAACTACGGTGTGTCAGTACCTGTTAATAGCTATAGACGTGACGTTGTGACGAGTATCAAACCTAACTACGGTGTGTCAGTACCTGTTGATAACAATAGACGTGACGGTAATAGATGTGAGTGATTGAGTGATTGTTGTTTAACGCCAACTCAACAATTTGTCAGCTATACCATGGCGAGAACAAGTTAATTTTTAATGAGATGATGATGAGGTCCACCATAGTACTAGACTAACATGCTTAGTTGGATTTTTTAATAGTGCTAGCTTACTGAAATAACAGTCCGCGGATAGACATGTCGCCCCACTCGGACACATTATCCTGATTCCGAGCCAACCAGTCTTTGCGCTTTCTCCTTAATTATACGTGCTTAGCGGAGAAGCAACAAATACCAATTTCATAATATTTTATTTGACCCGATCGGAGCTCGACCCACGATATACTGCACGCGAGGTGAGCACGCTAACCATTACACCACGATGCCGTTGGGACGGAAATGGAGATCTAACGATGCTTAACAATAAAGGTTTTATTGCTTAATGTTTACAAAAAAACATATTTACATGTGTACACTCGATTACTACATTTTTGATTCTTCAAACCATCAAGGAAGTGTATGATTCATTATTATATTAATAAGTCATTTTCTATTATATTCTTATGACATATGATCTCTTTTTCTAGTTTGGTATTGTGTTAAAATCTTGATGAATTTGTTTTGTATTATGTTTGATTTGTATGACTGTAATGTAATGTATTATCACATCTTCTATTGTGTAATCTGAAGGCCTCACTGAAGATTGGTGTAGCTAACTGCCTTACCCTCATAAAATTATGTATCATTACCTGTAATTTAGGACATACAATAACCCATGCAACAAACAATGACTTCCTTGTTGTTTCTGTTTTATTTATTTCTATATCTAACAAGTAAAAACGGGGAGGACGTCGTGTCCGTGATCGTATTGTAGTTGGATTTATAGCTACCTATGCAATCAGTGCCTATCATCACTGATGTTGCGAGTTCGAACAACATCATAGGCCCACGAGTAAAACATTGACTGAGGCCCCTACCTACACAACCACTTACAGGAATACAAATGGGCTTGCTGCGAAATTTGTTTTCCCTCGACTGACAACTCTAACAGCCAGAGTTATCAGTCGTAACAAACCGCTGTGATGCAAATGATCAATAAAATTTAACATATATTTATTGCATTGCTACTTCCAACAAAATCAGTATTTAAACAGTAAAAAGAAACACGCTGTACAGCAAAGATCAATCAACAGGAACGTTTTATTTTTATTTTCATTATATTAAAAATGTTTTGTATTTAGTCCCACGTCAGAGCAGTCCCACATCAGGACCTAGTGTTATATAATATAAGTCTGCTTGGTACAAGGCCTACATATTTAAACATTCTGCTTCCATACTGAACAAATCCCTCCTTACATTGCACATCAGTATTTATCCTTAATCCAATCCCTCTACTACGTACTGATTCACAACACTGTGAGGCAAGGCCTAGCCTCATCTCTGTTTTTGTCCACATTCCACAATTTTTATATCTTGATCTTGTATAAACAGCTTGTTCATTAACATATCACAAACTATCAATACCTGGTTATTAGAACTGCATCATATATTCGTAATCTTGAATAACTACTACATGCTTACCCTACAAGTGTTCTTAATGAATCTCAGATTCAATTTCTAATAACCAATGGTATTTAAATATAACCAATATCATTGCTATTAACTGTCAAGTGAGTTGAAGTGACGTTAACATATATGCTTTTACATTATACAGCGTGTCTGATCCGTACACATACATGCACGTGATGTTTCAGAGGTGACCGTGATACTAAATCAGAGGCGAATGCCGATGTCCACCTGTTATCATAACAAGTAACATTAATATTGTTCATTATCTTAAGTAAAACACGGTCATGCTATGTATGCATTTTCCAATAATAAATATTCATAGTTTATTACACAGTTGAATCTCGTTATCTCGAAGTTCACAGGACCGTTGCAAAATTTCGAGCTATACGAAATTCGACTTAGGGGGAGTGAGAGATTAAGTAAGAATGGCAACTTTATCTATTTATTGACAGCAAGTCTCAACATACATAGCTTAGCATGGGGCCCCTATGCTCGTGGTGCCACCGGGCAACTGGCCAGTGTGCCCATGCGTTAAGACGGCCCTGCCTATCAACACTGATAGTGAGTTCGAATCTCGATCAGGGCGAGGTGTACAACATTATTTGATAAAATTTGTCTGCGACTTGCGACAGGTCGGTGGTTTTCTCTGGATCCTCTACCAATAAAACTGACCGCCACGATATAACTGAAATATTGTTGAAAGTGGCGTTAAACACCATCAAACAAACAAAACAAACATAAGTAAAAAAAAAGAAGATAGTTATAATATTAAAATATTGTGCAGAATTTTGGTTGTTATCAGTTGCATATTGATTTAATTATAATTATTAATTAATTATCATAATTAAAAAATAAAATAATTAGATTCTGGACGCGCGCCTATGGAATTCGCAATTAATATTTCGAATGCGCAATAGCGAATTCAGGCCAACCTGAAAACAGAAGGGAAATCGTAGACAAAAACTCTTATACAGTTACAGCCTTAAGTGGTAAATCAAACAACAAACACATTAAAAAAGTGAACGCATTCTCTTCAATCAAAAGGGAATTACCCGCTGGGCCTTGAAAATGCGTTCTGTCAAGTGCAATATTTATCACAGGCACTCGAATTCCGGACCCCCCTTTTTCCTCATTTGGTCCCTCCCGCGATTATGGTATGGATCTTTGTCTGGAAGTATATCCTTGAACCATTTATTCATATTTTACAACATTTCGTGTTATAACTCTCTCGTTCTACTAACTTTTGTTTCTAGGTCCAGCTGCCGTATTAGAGAGAGTTGTAACACGAAATGTTGTAAAATATGGATAAATGGTTCAAAGATATACTTCCAGACAAAGATCCATGCCATAATCGCGGGAGGGACCAAATGAGGAAAAAGGGGGGTCCGGAATTCGAGTGCCTGTGATATTTATTGGTTGCATGTTTGATAGATAATACTCAACAACTATCCTTAAGTGGTAAAACAAAAATCCAAAACATTCTCTTTATTAACCTATAATATTCAACACGAGTTTCTTTTCTAGCCACATCTAATCTTAACTGTTGATCGAGAAAAAAAATTAAAATACAGGTAGCATATGCATCCTCATTGTGATAGTTGTCAGTTACATATAGCCCGTCAATGGTGTTTGCAATTAATATTTCGCATGCGCAATAGCGAACAACATCCCCCTTTCCCTAACATGTGAACAATATCAATATCATCATGCAGTTTAAATAAGTACTATCTGCATTACATGTAAACTGTATGATTCTGTTTGATAAAGGCCTTTAACTGGAACAGGAAGAAATGTACACCTGAGTATTAATAAAAAAAAACAATCGTGTACATGATATAAAATATAAAAGAATTTTAAGGCGTAATGGGAATGTGGTTGAAACAAGACACCATTTGATATCAATTCAGTGGTATTTCATTTTGACGATTTCAATTACGGAAGACGAACCGCGACCGTCTCTGCAGAAAAGATTATAAACGATAGATTTTCATATAGTGAAAATATATAAAGGTAAGGTTTCAACAAAAATGTCAAAAATATTTGTTTATCAATGTGTGACGTAAAAGTGTCTTTGAAATTTACTTCACTGAGTTTGGTGCTGCTTTGACAACTGTTTTACCTGTTTTGTTCAAGTATTGTTATAAATATTGTTATAGTGACAGTCGGAAACTTTGAGCCGTAATGAAAGGGGGAGGTTTGGCGCTTTAAAATCTGATTCAACCCACCATTTCTTTAGAAATGCCTGTACCAAGTCAGGGTCATTACAGTTTTCACAGTTTTCCGGTTGTTGACTGATTTTGTCTGTTTATATACTTATGAGTTTTGACTTTCCCTTTGTAAGATTGTTCGGAGTTCGGTAATTTTGTTATTACCCTTATTTTCAATGATTGCAATTTTAACTTATTTTGATTTAATTTTGTTAGGAGAAGTAAGCGGTACATCATCATAATTGTTTTTTCACAATCAATAAGAATATAAAAAAAAATATCACAATGTCGGAATAGTTCCAAAGAAATTGGCAAATTATATGTCCCTAACACATGTATACATGATCGGTCACTTTCCTGGTACAGGTACTTCAATAAAAAGTGACGGGGTTAAACTCGTTGATCTAAAATGAATGTATGTTGTATATTAACAAGTACTTGTAACTATATATCCTTACTAGCGTTGATGACGGTGTAAGGTACCGGTACTGTTTGTATTGTTAGCAAAGGTAGAGATTTCAATAAAACTTAGTTAAATTAAAACCTGAGATAGGAACTTATTACTCAAAAATAAACTACTTTCCATTTTAACAACTGCACGTATTAATATTTTTCTAAAAAAAAAAATTAAAAACGGTAAACACCCTTTTGCATTTCTGTAAAATAAAAACCGTTTCGAACATTCCATCTAATATCAAATTTCGGAAAAACAGGCTATTGGAACAGAAACTCCTGACCTTTCCGGAGCACCTGAGTTCACCCCGGTTTTTAGTGGGGTTCGTGTTACTCGATCTTTAGTTTTATGTGTATGTTTTGTAGATCGTTGTTTGTTCTTTTGTCCTTTTTCTGTTGGCCATTGTGTTGTCTGTCCTTCGATTTACGGCTTCTGATTATCCCTTTAGTATCTTCACACTTTTAGTCATTATGTTGTCTGTCCTTCGATTTACGGATTCTGATTACCCCTTTGGTATCTTCACACTCTTTATACATGTACCATAACATAGATTAACGTCTGTGTATATCAAGAAAATGTTTTTCTCAAATAAGGCATGTTTGTGATTTGATGACAAAATTTGTTAACTTCAGGATACAACATAATTAAATAGATAATTCTAGATAATCCCGGAAAACAAATAGACACTTTAAAACTGCAAGTAAGTTTTTTTTATGTAAAAATAAGAAAATTAGATGAACAATTATATTTTAACCAGCATATTTACTAGTAATTAATTTACTAAATTATTTACTATTCTACGGAAATGATTTTTATTTAATTATATACGATTTAGTATTTAATTTAGTATTTATCCCTGATGTTCCACGACGACGCTAATCTATGTCATGATATTCAGATTCTTTATTTCTCTTAAACCATAATACATACAGGTATAGAGATATGAAAATATGTACACTATTTACAATATATACAGACAGGTCATAACAAGAGGTTAACTGGGAGTCGACACACCTTTATTAATAATCCTGACAAAACGACATAATTTTTGGAGTTCTATTTTTGAAGTTGATGTCATTAATAGTTTGAACTTTATTATGTTTGGATTTATACGAATGTTTTTCTTTGTGTAATTTTTTCTTTGATTGCCGAAATACTGACATTTAAATAGATAATTAAATTTTAAAAGTTTAAACAATTCGATAGAAAAATCGTAGAAATAGGCACATTATATATCTCTAATACACATATACATGATCGCTGACCTTCCTGGTACAGGTACTTCAATAAAAAGTGACGGGGTTACACTAGTTGATCTAAAATGAATGTATATTTTATGCTAACAAGTAATTGTAACTATATATACTTACTAGCGTTGATGACGGTGTAAGGTACCAGTACTGTTTGTATTTGTAGCACAGGTAGAAATTTCAATAATGTGGTTCCAAGTTATTTTACACATTGATGTCGTCAGAATTACGTATCGGTGCAATATTGAAAGTGCTTCTTTTAATACCATTATAAATTTAGAGTCATAATGACTAAATACCATTATAAATAAACGTCAAATAATATCTAAGGGGCAATCAAACATGGCCAATCCAGAGAAACTAGCAACATTAGGTACACAACACACAAGACGAAGACAAACAACACAAAAACACAACACATTATACGCAAATAACACAAATAACGTAAATAAGACATAAGCCCTCCTACAAACAACCAGAGGTAAAGACGAACTTTAGAGAACATAGTAAAATCACAGGTGCTCGTGGCACGGAATCACCACACACACCCCTTTTTTTCTTTAATGTTTTGTTTACATACATTGCATTTATTTTCAATAAAATATCTTTATTATTTCATCTCTTTATCCTTAATTTAACTTGTTCCTGTCCATTTTCATGCAATCTTATGTTAACAACTACTTACGTGTGTCGACCCTATACAATATTATGGACACGAGCAAGTTATATCAAGGAATAAAAGAGGTAAAATAATAAAGAAATGTCATTCAAAATAAATAAAATGGATGTAAAAAGAAAGTTAAAAAAGGGGGTGGTAATTCTGTGCAACGAGCGTCTGTGAGTAAAACGTGTGAAAAACAGAACTATCCTTTTGCGGTAAAAAAAAAAAAAACAACTAAATTCAAAAAGTGAGCGCCTTCTCTTTATTGACAGATACTATTCACCACGAGTTTTATTTTCTAGCCGCAAATTCTCGAGAATAAAAATTAAAATGCATGTAGCATACGTACTAATTGCATTACATGTAAACTGTGTGATTCTGTTTGATAAAAGCCTTTAACTGGAACAGGAAGAAATGTACACATCAGTGAAATAGTTTTGTAAAAAAAATCGGTTGTATTTCATTTTGGCGACTTAAATTATGGAAGACGAACCGCAACCATTTTTTTTAGTGATTGTAATTTTAACTCAGCTGTTAGGAGAGGTATGCGTTACATCACATAATTGTCTTTTTCACAACCTATAATTAAATGAAAAACAAACAAATATCACACTGTCGGAACAGATTAAAAAATTAAATAGCAAAATCGTAGAAATAGGCATATTCTATATCCCTAAGACACATGTACATGACCGCTCACTTTCCTGGAACAGATGCTTCAATAAAAAGTGACGGGGTTAAGCTATTTGATCTAAAATGAATGTATGTTTTATGCTAACAAGTACTTGTTATATATATATATATACTTACTAGCGTTGAGGACGGTGTAAGGTACCGGTACTGTTTGTATTTTAGCAAAGGTAGAGATTTCAATAATGTGGCTCCAAGTTATTTTACACATTGATGTCAGAATTACGTATCGGTGCAATATTGAAAGTGTTTCTTTTAATACCATTATAAATTTAGAGTCATAATGACTAAATACCATTAAAAATAATCGTTAGATAATACCTAAGGGGCAATCAAGCATGGACAATCCAGAGAAACTGGCAACATAGGGTACACAATACACAAGACGAAGACAAACAAGACAAAAACACAACACAATATGTGTTCGACACCATTATGCGCAAATAAGTCATAAACCCTCCTACAAACAACCGGAGGTATAAAGACGAACTTTAGAGAACATAGTAAAATCACAGGTGCTCATGGCACGGAATTACCACACACACGCCCTTGTTTAATTTTTGTTTGCATACATAGTATTTATTTTCAATAAAATGTCTTTATCATTTGATCTCTTTATCCTTAATTTAACTTGTTCCTGTCCATATTCATGTAATCTTATGTTAACAACTACCTACGCGTGTCGACCCTATACAATATTATGGACACGAGCAAGCTAAATCAAGGAATAAAAGAGGTGAAATAATAAAGGAATCTTATTCAAAATAAATCAAATGGATGAAAAAGAAAGTAGAAAAAGAAAGTAGAAAAAGAGAGTGGTATTTCCATGCAACGAGCGTCCGTGAGTAAAATGTGTAAAAACGTGTGAAAAACAGAACTATCCTTATGCAGTAAAAAACCCAATTATATTCAAAAAAATGAGCTCACTCTCTTTATTGACAGATAATATTCAACATGAGTTTTTTTTTCTAGCCGCAAATCCCCGCGAATAAAAATTAAAATACATGTAGCATACGTACTAACTGCATTACATATAAACTGTGTGATTCTGTTTGATAAAAGCCTTTAATAGGAACAAGAAGATATGTACACCTGGTTGAAATAGTTTGTGATATTAACAAGGTTGAAAGAATTTTAATGCGTAGTATAAACTGATATCAATTCGGTTGTATTTAATTTTGGTGACTTAAATTACGGAACACGAACCGCAACCATCTATTTTTAATGATTGTAATTTTAACTCAGCTGTTAGGAGAGGTAAACGTTATATCACATAATTGTCTTTTTCACAACCTATGATTAAATGAAAATCAAACAAATATCACACTGTCGGAACAGTTAAAAAAATTCAATAGAAAATCGTAGAAATAGGAAAATTATATATCCCTAAGACACATGCACATGACCGGTCACTTTCCTGGTACAGATACTTCAATAAAAAATGAGGGGTTAAAATAGTTGATCTAAAATGAATGTATGTTTTATGCTAACAAATACTTGTAACTATATATGTTTACTAGCGTTGATGACGGTGTAAAGTGCCGGTACTGTTTGTATTTTTTGTAAAGGTAGAGATTTCAATAATGTGGCTCCAAGTTATTTTACACATTGATGTCGTCAGAATTACGAATCGGTGCATTATTGAAATGTTTCTTTTTCTACCGTTATAAATTTAGAGTCATAATGACTAAATACCATTATAAATAAACGTTAGATAATACCTAAGGGGCAATCAAAAATAGACCATCCAGAGAAACTGGCAAAATTGGGTACCCAATACACAAGACGAAGACAAACAACACAAAAACACAAACAGTGTGTGTTGGACACCACTATGCGCAAATAACACAAATAACGTAAATAAGACATAAGCCCTCCTACAAACAACCGGAGGTATAAAGACGAACTTTAGAGTCATAATGTAATAAGACGATAGTTCCAGAAAAAATGGAAATAAGGCAAAATATTATGTGACTAGTGGTTTATTTTGTGAAATACTAGTGACCAATAATACAGAATATGCAAATATGTAATTCACGCTGACTTCAAAAATAAACAAAATGTCGTCATACTGAAAAATAATTTGATTATATATGTAGTCAATTGTTTGTTTATGAATGTAGGAGGTTATGTTCTTCCTGTTAATAATGTGATTCGTGTCTTTAAAGAAGAGTTTTAAGATACCAAAGGGACAATCAGTATCCGTATATCGAAGAAGAACGACAACACAAAGGCCAAAAGAAAAAGTGCAAAAGGACAAACAACGATCTACAAGACATACATATAAAACTAAAGATAGAGTAACACGAACCCCACTAAAACCGGGGGTGAACTCAGGTGCTCTGGAAGGGTAGGCAGTCCCTGATCCACTAGTGACACCCGTTGTGTTAATCTAGTTACAAACTCGGTAATATGTCATGAACGAGGAAATAGAGATATGCTCTTAGGTTTCATTGTTCCCAAATACTTTTAGACTATTTGGCTCTCCAATATTTCGATAGTTTGCGAACCTGATGAAGGGTATTCCAGAAACGCGTCGTGTGCACTGAATGTGTATCCACGTTTTTAAGACGATGAAAACAATTAATTAAATTATATGTGCATTGTTCTATGGACATATATGTTGATTGAGAGGAGACGAGGAAAAGGGTCTGCTATATTTGCCGTATGACCAATGACCACTCATAGAGAAAAATCCGTTCATTAAGAGTTGATGCACATAGTCTTTTACACGTGAAAAGGCATGACTGTCAGAACACGAGGCTCTCGTGTGCGATTTGTACTAATGTCGGGTTTGGGTATTTGATTCACTCGCACAAGCAAAGCAGATTAACTTTGGATAGTTTGTACTCCAGGGCGGAGAAACTAGGACCTTTTTTCTTAGATAATGGGATTCCCTTGAAATTCACCCCGGTGTTTAGTGGAGTTCGTGTTGCTTGATCTTTAGTTTTCTGCATAGAGCTCTGTTAATTATCGTTTACCTTTTTTTTTCTTTTGACCATTGTATTATCTGTCTGTCGATATACGGTTGATGATTACCTCTTTGGTATATTCAAACCTTGCTTAACTTGTTATTACCATATTGCAGATAACAGAGTCGTCATGATATTAATAATGATGATTACTGCCTTTTTGTGTGTACTGAGTACCATCAATGCTAATTCCGGAGGAGCCCCACAAGGAGCCTGCCAAAACATGATGCCACAGCATGGAACTGGTGTTGTAACTCAACCCGGTGATGCGCCATATAACATTGCCGTTGCACCAATGTTGTATTCTAGTGGTACTACTGTCACAGGTAAAAGTATAATGCAAATAGAAATCCTGTAATGTTTTGTTCCAATGAAAACTAGTTTAATTCCGCCACTTTTCATTGAAGTGCCTGTAACAAGCTAGGAAAGTAGGCGGTTATGTATTTGTGTGTTACGGTAACGAATTTGCCCCTTTCTACGATTTTACAATTGAATTTGAATTTGTTCCGTTAGTATAATATTTCTTATTTTTCATGTCATTTCTCGGTGAGATTCAGTGCAAGAATTCTTGAAATTGTGACATCTTCTAATTTCACAATTATCAAATTGAAATATCAGTTGGGACTAGCTACTATCAATGTGTACATGAAATATAAATTAAATCGGAATTCATTGTTATCCGTAGTACGCGGACATGACGTAATATTATCTAGATGTATAATTGACTTATTTGCAGCTTTATCGCTCGAGTCGATCTAATTCTGAAACGGTACTGAAAGAGAGGGTTAACTGTACATGTATACAAATGGCCACATCAAGATGCATCCATTCTTGTCTTGAAAATAATGCAAATATTGGAAATCAAGACCATTGAAATCTACATAAAAACACATCAAGTATAACAAATCATCATAACATTATTATATGTATTGATATATTCACAAGACAGGTCTGATTACTTAGCAGCATCTGGTTGTATGGCCATTTTAGAAATATTGAGTTATTTTCTAATATGTTTTTTTATGGACAAATTTTGGTATTTATATTATAATGCTGGTTTTTTGTATGGTTTGTCAACAGTTTTATAACCTCTTTCAAGTTGCTAATTTCATTAGAGTTAGAGAGTTCTAGAGTAGGTTTTATATTATTTCTTATATACTATTTTTAGTAAATTTGACGAGCTCATCGACACAGTTTAAAGGATATTTATTGCAGATGAGACGAATGGACAACAATAAAATTATTGCTGGATTTTCTATTGATAATGATGGAAAACTGTTAGCGTGTGATGGTCAGGTATACTCATTTTAATTGATATTATATTTATAATTGAATGGATTTGCTTAGGCATTTATTTTTTTATTTTTTATTTTTTTTAAATTTCTGATAAGGAATTGGTTTAAAATCGAACTTTTATATATATTTCAATGATATATTGAAAAAATGTAAAAATCCAATTCATAAATCGGACACCATTTTGGAACTACAGTTATACCTGTCCATGCGTCACCTCTATTAAGCAGTCATCTGTATTCAGCGGTCACATTTTTCTGGTCCTCTCATAGAACATTTCATATAAATTGAACCTCTTTTAAGAGGTCACCTGTGTTAAAAAACAGCTATTTTTCTTTGTCTCAATGGTGACCTCTTAATACAGATTTGACTGCATCTGCTTTTATTCAATATAAATATTTTGTAGAACAACGCTGCTGTGACTCACACAGACCGTTCGGAAAAAACTGATGTTAGTTTTACCTGGACGGCACCAGCACAATCTGAAGGATCTCTACAAGTTGTGTAAGTATGATACAACAAACATTTATTACAGGGTTATTCTAGAATTTGAATATTCCATTATGATTTCATTCATGTACTTACCTAAGCATTTTATTGGGAGTAATCTCTATGAATTGAGTGGAGTGAGTGAGTGAGTGAGTGAGTGAGTGAGTGAGTGAGTGAGTGAGTGAGTGAGTGAGTGAGTGAGTGAGTATTGTTTCAGCTATAGCATGGCGAGAACAAGTTATATCCAATGAGATGATGATGATGCCCGCCTTGTACTAGCCCAGCACGCTTAGTTGAGTGTGCATAGTGCTAGCTCATTGAAACAACATTTCCAGGGTAGATCTGTCTCTCCTCTGCTGGTGGACTATTAGTCATCGAGGGCATCACCCGGCCAGTAGGCAGTGTTTCGGGGCTTACATGGTCTACTAGATATATTTGTGTAGACATTTACAGTTCTTAAAGCATATAATTATTATTAAAAATAAGGTTTTCTTCCCTCATGCCTAGGTGACCTTACCCGATTTTGGTTCTCCTGCTTAGGACAATTGGTTTTCTTCCTCCAAAGACTTATTTTGGCTTTTAGCGTACTTGAAGGTTTTTTCGGAAAGAGTCGTTCTCATTGCATTTTATATCTATGTCTTTTATTACTTTCACTGAGTCGATACCTCTGTTGGTGGACTATTAGTCCCCGATGGTAGAATTCGCCCAATAGTCAGTGCTTCGGCACTAACATTGCTTACTAGATATATTATATATAAAAAATTATCGTTCTTAAAGCATGTAATTATTATTAAAATTAAGATTCTCCTCCCTCAGGAATATGTGTTCTTGCCGGATTTTTGCTATCCTGTTTAGGCCCTTATACACCATTGATGTGCCATTTGTGTTGATTGTAAATAAATCATGTAGGTAGCAAGGTGGAATTGGGATGGGCGAAAATGTGAATTCCAAGAAAAAAGGGGAGATAATGGTTTGGATTAGTAAATGTTTTTGTGCAATGAGTCTCCAACAATTTCTCCTAAAGTGATCAAAACATAGATATCAAATTAAGTGCGCACGACGTGTTTCTGGAATAACCTTCAACAAGTATTACCCGATTTCTGCTATCCTGTTTAGGCCCTTTGGTTTTCTTGCTACTAAATACCTTTAAATAAGTTGGCGGTCAAATATTTTGAAGGTTAATCGAGAAACCCGTCGTGTGCACTAAATTTTATATCTATGTTTGTAATTGAATAATGTTAGTTCACTGAAGCAGCAGCCCGCGTGTAGACATGTCGCTCCACATTGACACATTATTATTATTTCGAGCCAACCAGTCTTTGTGCATACCCTTTAATAACAATCAATAGCATTTGGTTTTGACCCGACCGGGGCACTCACTTTTGCCATTTACACCACTGATGTGTCATTTTTGTTGATTGTAAATAAATCACGTAGGTAGCAAGCTGACATTGGGATGGGCGAAACTGTGAATTCCAAGAGAAAAAGAGGAGATAATAGTTTGGATTAGTAAATATTTACACCTAAACTGATCAAAATATAGATATCAAATTAAGTGCACACGACGCATTTCTGGGATTACCTTCAACAAGTATGCTCAATATCGAACGTTTGTAAAGCCAAATAACTTAAGAGTAATAAAACCAAAGGGCCTAAGCTTGAAAGCTGAAATCGGCTATGGTCACATATGCCTGAGGGGGAGAATCTTAGTTTTGTAAATAATTCAATAATATTATCCATACACGCATGCAGTTACTCCCTTTCCCGAGGGCCACCTATATATTTCACTTGTTCCGCATAACTGAGAAACGTGTCTTACAACGGATTATACCCCGCTGTGGTGAAACTATATCCTATTTTATTCTACACCTGGGGTTCCATCAGCGTAACAGAAGAAATTGATAATATCGAGATTCAAATAATGGCTAATTAGAAATATTGTATCCCAACGATTATTTTCGAAGATACCTGTTCAGTTAATTGTATATTAAGCTTTAGTTTAGTTGTTCCTTATACTATTTTTATTATTCAGCACACATATCTTTTCTCTAATATTTTCCAAATTATTTTAATAGTGCCACGGTAGTTCAAAGTAAATTAACGTTTTGGACAATGATTCAGTCACATACTATTACTGCATCACAAACAACAACACCAGCCGGTGGGCAAGGAACAACAACACCAGCCGGTGGGCAAGGAACAACAACACCAGACGGTGGGCAAGAAACAACAACACCAAGTAATAGTGCAGCTTTCACAGTGTCAAGTTTTCTTGGAATCTTAGGAGCCGTTGTTATAACAGTGTTAATGTTATAAATCATGCAATGTCAAAGCCATAATATAATTTTATATATAGTTACAGTTTGTTGGCCAATTTTATGTGAAAGGTCTTTGTGGTAAATTGTGAAAGTATTTTCATTTACTTTGTTATGGATTGAACTATTTTTGTAGATATACCTACGAGAATTATTCAGAGAGGAGTATTTTTAATTAATATGTGTTTTAACTTACAATTATGATATATTTTGTCATTGAATTTAATAATTTGCTTTACTTGTTTAGCTTAAAATGCTTTCCATTAAATACTGAAGTATCATATGCTGTGTATTTTCATATTCATTAGGTTTTATTTGTTTTATGATTAATATGACGTCCAGCAATACATATTTCATGCATATAGTGTGTGGAAAAAAGTTCAACAATGTACAAGATGCTACAGATATGAGGGCAAACGAAGGAACGGGGGTAACGAGTTTTATTACCACTGGTAAATGCATGAGGTGTTGCACAGGTACAAAAAACCCATTGGCGTTTTGAAGCGTCATCGTCGACAAGACTCCAGCTCTTATCGATAAGCAGGCGTTTAATATTAATAACAATACAAACACCCCTTCCTTTTAGCCCCCATCTTCAAAATATCTTCTATCAAACCCGGGTATTTGCTGCACAGCTCTGTGGATGGAACCACGTGACCCGTCATATATATCCACTACCTGTGTACATACAAACTATTGTTTATTCTGATCGCAGCCAGAGGACGTTATTTTTATCCGAAATATATTTTCTCTGTACATTTTGAAGACAAATTCATTCGTACTCTAGGAAGGTCGAGCAGTTTCTATCTAAGTACTACTAGTAAAAGTGTCAAATTGGAAATCGTTGGATTGGTATTAGAAGTTGATAATGAGAACACAAATATATCAAATTCTCCACTGAAATGTCAGTTACATTAATAACTAATTATTAACAACATAACTCCCTCATATTGGATATATCTGCGAAACCCAGAAGGGTTTTTCTAGATTCACGATTCGAAATTCGAGAATCAGTACCACAATTAGCCAATCGGATCAAAGCCAAAAGTTAATTCGAAACTAGAAAATTCGTGCTTTCCTAAAGAGACGCTACTCATAATGAAATTAGTCCTCCATATATACACACTGTATTGACTTTAGTCATTTAGGACACCATATAGAGTTTTGCTCACAATATGAGTATTTTATTAATTTCTTCTATAACTGACTGCAACTGTTTCGATTTTCACTAAATGTAGACTTCAGTTAACTTTAGATCTGTAAGAGTTGTCTCGCTTTGATTTATTATTACATGTATTTCATCCCATTGGTTAAGTAGGATAATGCACTTCGAATTTCAGACATAGCCTATTTTATATGTAACTATTGGAAATCACCTGTATGAAAGATATTATATCTTACAATATTGCGTAGATATTATAATTGGATATAGTTCAGGAAAAACATATACATTGTTTTGCCTTATGAGTATATGAGATCTAATTTTCTATGAAAAAACATTCATTAAGAGTCATTGGTAAATATTTCCATTAGATAAAACACATTTAAATTGAGGTAGGATAAAATTCAGCAATAGCTACAGAAGTTCCCTTATTTAACAGGAAACTCACTAATGTAGTTTATTTTAATATAAACTTCACTTTTCTGTCCTTTTTCAATTTACGGTTCCTGTATTACCAGTTTTCTTATATTCAAACTTTACCTCATAAACATTAGTCATGGATGATCCACAAAATTGTTAGGAAACATCATGATTAAACAGTTTCTCCCACCGAGTGTCAATTCTTATATGGAGTATATATCTCTTTGTTGATACGATATTTCAGAGTGTGTGGTTCGTCATTTCGTTGATAGAAAGTTGCTATTATTTAGGAAGCTACTGAACAAAATCTACCTAGTAGTGAAATTGAAGTTAACACGTTGAAGTTTTACGATCGCCATTATGACCGAGTTAAGTGACGGAATATCTGTGTCACAAATGATCCCGAATATGTTCCGTTTTTAGATATCACAAGCCGGTGCTTTCCTCATTCAAGACCTAACAAGAGTAACACAACAGGTACCACTATTGGAGCAGGAGCTGATTGCCCTTCCAGTGCACCTCAACTCACCCCCGTTTTATAATGAGGTTGGTGGTGCTGAATCGGTGTATTTCTGTGTAATGTTTTGTCCACAATTGCTCATCTTTTTGTCACTTTCTTTCCATTTTGGCATTTGCCTTGGCTGTTTTTCTTCGATGTATGACTTTTAACCCTTTGGTAAATGGTTTATTACGTCGACCATACATTTATATTTAATATGACATTTGTCATCTAATTTAATACATTGAGATCTTGGGTGCGATGGTTATGATGTTCAACGCCACTTTCAACAATATTTCAGTTATATCATGGCGAACAGTTTTACTGGTGGAGAAATCGGAGTGCCCGGGGAGAACCACCGAGCTGCCGCGAGTCACTGATAAAGATTATCACATAATGTTGTATCGACTACATCTCGCCATCAACGAGGTTCGAACTCACAACTTAAGTGGAGATAGGTACTGATTGTAGTATCATGTAAAGATTTTAAACCATTGTATATATACAATGACATGTTCATTACATTGCATCATGTTGTGAAGAAATAATGTTGCAACAAAATCGCAACGATACCAAGGATGAATGAATTTTAAGGCGTATTATCAATTGATATCAATTCGGTGGTATTTCATTTTGACGATTTAAATTACGGAAGACGGATCGCAACCATCTTTTTTTAATGATTGTAATCTTATCTCAGCTGTTAGGAGAGGTAAGCGTTACATCATCATATTTTTTTCCACAACCTATAATAAAATGAAAAACAAAAAAATAGCACACTATTAGAAAATTCAATAGAAAATCGTAGAAATAGGAAAATCATATATCCCTAAGACACATGCACATAACCGGTCACTTTCCTGGTACAGGTACTTCAATAAAAAGTGACGGGGTTAAACTAGTTCATCTAAAATGTATATGGTATACTAACAAGTACTTGTAACTATTTATACTTACTACCGTATTTTGTGGCTCCAAGTTATTTTACACATTGATGTCAGAATTACGTATCTGTGCAATATTGAAAGGCTTCTTTTTATACCGTTATAAATAAACATTAGATAATATCTAAGGGGCAATCAAGCATGGACAATCCAGAGAAACTGGCAATATTAGGTACACAACACACAGGACGAAGACAAACAACGCAAAAACACAACACATTATATGTTGGACACCACTATACGTAAATAACACAAATAACGTAAATAAGACATCCTACAAACAACCGGAGGTGAAGACGAACTTTAGAGTCATAATGTAATAAGACGATAGTTCCAGAAAATATGGAAATAAGTCATAATATTCTCTGATCAGTGGTTTATTTTGTGATATACTAGTGACCACTAATACATAATATGCAAATATGTAATTCACGGTGACTTCAAAAATAAACAAAGTGTCGTCATACTGACACACGGGATATCAATTCACGTTAACGGTAATATAAATATAATTTGATTATATATGTAGTCCATTGTTTGTTCATGAATGTATGTTATGTTCTTCCTGTAATAATGTGATTCATGTCTTTAAAGAAGAGTTGAAAGATACCAAAGAGGTAATCAGAATCCGTATATCGAAGAAAAACAGACAACACAAAGGCCAAAAAAAAAACTACAAAAGGACAAACTTACATATAAAACAAAAGATCGCGTAACACGAATCCTATTAAAACCGGGGCTGAACTCAGGTGCTCCGAAAAGGTAAGCAGTCCCTGCTCCACTAGTGACACCCGTCGTGTTAATCTAGTTACAAACTCGGTGATATGTCATGAACAAGGAAATAGAGATATGCTCTTCGGTTTTATTGTTCCCAAATCCTTTAGACTATTTGGCTCTCCAATATTTGGATAGTTTGCCGACCTCATGAAGGATATTCCAGAAACGTGTCGTGTGCACTGAATGTGTATCCATGTTTTTAAGACGAATAAAGCAATTAAATTAGGAAGAGAGGAGATGGGGAAAGGGGTCTGCTATTTTATCCGTGTCACCAATGAACACTCACAGAGAAGAATTCGTTCATTAAGAGCTGATGCAAATAGTCTTTTACACGTGAAAAGGCATGTACTTTCTGTTCTAAGGTCGGGTTTCGGTGTTCGAATCACTCGCACAAGCAAAGCAGATCAATTATGGAATGTTTGTACTCCAGGGTGGAGAAATTAGGACCTTTTTTTTTAGATAATGGGATTCCCTTGAAACGCTCAGATTCATCCCGGTGTTTAGTGGAGTTCGTGTTTCCTGATCTTTAGTTTTATGTATTCTGTTCTGTTAATTATCGTTGGCTTGGCTCTGTTTCTTTTGACTATTGTATTATCTGTCCTTCAATATCCGGTTTATGACTACCTGTTTGGTATATTCAAACCTTACTTAACTCTTTATTACCATTTTGCAGATTACAGAGTCGTCATGATATTAATAATGATGATTACTGCCTTTTTGTGTTTACTGAGTAGCATCAATGCTTATAGTACTGGAACCCCAGTAGAAATCTGCCAAACCATGATGCCATATCATGGAGCTACACCTCAAACCAGTGTTGCGCCATATAGAATGACCATTACACCAATATAACATTTCCGTTGAACCAATATATTATTCTAGTGGTACCATTGTCACAGGTAAAATTATAATACAAATAGAAACTTTGAAATGTCTTGTTGCAATTAAAACTAGTTTAACCCCGCCACTTTTCATTGAAGTGCCTGTACCAAGCTAGGAAAGTAGGCGCTTATGTATTTGTGTGCTAGGGTAACGATTTTGCCCCTTTCTACGATTCTACAATTGGATTTTGAATTTGCTCCGTTAGTATAATATTTCTTATTTTTCATTTCATTTCTCGGTGAGATTCAGTGCAAGAATTCTTGAAATTGTGACATCTTCTAATTTTACCATTATCAAATTAAAATATCAGTTGGGACCAGCTACTGTTAATGTTTACATGTAAAAGAAATTAAATCGGAATTCATTGTTATCCGTAGAAATAATCTAAAATTCAATTCATAAATCAGCATCCATTTTGTAACTACAGTAATACTAGTTCATTCGTCACCTCTATTAAACAGTCTTCTGTATTAAACGGTCACATTGTTCTTGTCCTCTCATAGAAAATGAGTGAGTGAGTGAGTGAGTGAGTGAGTGAGTGAGTGAGTGAGTGAGTTAACGTCAAGTGAGCATTTTTACAGCTATATCATGGCGAGAACAAGCTATATGCAATGAGATGATGATGATGCCCGCCTTGTACTAGACTAGCACGCTTAGTTAAGTGTGCATATTGCTAGCTCACTGAAACAACACTTCCATGGTAGTTCTATCTTCTCTGCTGGTGGACTATTAGTCATCGAGGGCATCATCAGGCCAGTAGGCAGTGCTTCGGGACTTACATGGTCTACTAGATATAGTTTTATAGAAATTTACAGTTCTTAAAGGAATATTTGAAATTGTTGAACAGGTTATACGATATAACCTGGTTTGGGTCAGCTTACGCGTAATAAACCGCGAAGCGGTTTATGAAAAGCGTAAACTGACCCAAACCAGGCTATGCAAGTACAACCTGTTCAACAATTTCAAATATTCCTTATAATTTAATTTTCACAACAAAATTTAATGATTCCTCGATTTTAATTACGATTATTTCATATGAATACTAGTATTTGAATTTGTCGTTGGCGGATGAACATGTTGGTGACGTCACAATACCAACGCAGGTTATCGAGTATGACCAAAATATTCTCCAGGCGGATTAGCCAATCAAACTGAAATATTCAAATCGAATTAAATTATTAAAGCATGTAATTATTATTACAACTAAGGTTTCCTCCCTCATGCATAGGTGACCTTGCCCGATTTTGGTTCTTCTGTTTAGGACCATTGGTTTTCTTCCTTCCAAAGACTTACTTGGATTTGACCGTACTTGATGAAGGTTATTTCGGAACGAGTCGTGCTCATTACATTTTATATCAATGTTTTTTATTACTTTCACTGGGTCGATACCTCTGCTAGTGGACTATTAGTCCCCGATAGTATCATTCGCCCAGTAGTCAGTGCTTTGGCACTGACATTGTTTACTAGATATATTTTTTTTATCAAAATTTACAGTTCTAAAAGCATGAAATTATTATTAAAACTAAGGTTTTCCTCCCTCAGGAATACGTGTTCTTACCCGATTTATGCTATCCTCTTTAGGCCCTTTCGTTGTCCTGCTCACAAAGACCTTTAAATAAGTTGGCGGTCAAATATTTTAGATTTGAGTGTATACTGTATGATGAAGGTTAATCGAGAAACCCATCGTGCGCACTAGATTTGATATATATATTTTTTATTTGACTAATGCTAGTTCACTGAAGCAGCAGTGCACGTATTTGTTTCATTAATATTTTCCAAATTATTTTAATAGTGCCACGGTGGTAAAAGATAAAACAACGTTTTGGACTAACATCGAGTCTCATCGTATTGTTGTATTTGGATCATCAACAACAACAGCTGGATGTGTTCTGGGAATCTTAGGATCCGTTGCTATAACAATGTTAATATTGTAAATCTTACAAATGTCAAAGCCATAATATAAATGTATATATATTTACTGTTAGTTGGTCAATTATATGTGAATGGTCTTTGTGGCAAATTGTGAAACTATTTTCATTTACTTTGTTATTATATGTTTTAATTTACAATTATGGTATATTTTGTCATTTAATTTAATAGGTTGCCTTACTTGTTTAGTTTAAACTGCTTTCCATTAAATACTGAAATAACATATGTTGTGTATTTTCATATTCCTTTGGTTTTATTTGTTTTATGATTAATATGACGTCCAGCAACAAATATTTCAAGCATATAGTGTGTGGAAAAAAGTTCAATAATGTACAAGGTGCTACAGAATAGAGGGCAAACGAAAGAACGGGGTAACCTGTTTTCTTACCACTGGTAAATTCATGAGGAGTTACGCAGGTACAAAAAACATTGGTATTTTGAAGCGTCGTCGACAGTGAGCGTTCTTCTCTTTATATCTGCAAAAAGAGATTTATAACGTACAAGACGCCAGCTATGATCGATAAGCATGATCTTCAAATTATCTTCTATCCGCCTCGGGTATTTGCTGCACTGCTATGTGGATGAAACGACGTGACCCGTCATAAATACCCACTATCTGTGTACATACAAACTATTGTTTATTCTGATCTCAACCAGAAGACGTTATTTGTATCCGAAATATATTTACTTTGTACATTTTGAAGACAAATTCATTAGTACTCTAGGAAGTTCGAGCAGCTGGTATGCAATCGTTGGATTGGTATTAGAAGTTGATAATGAGAACAAAAATATATCAAATGCTCCACTGAAATATTAGTTACATTAATAACATAACTCCCTCATAATGAATATATATGCGAAAGCCCGTACGGTCTTTCGAGATTCAAGATTCGAAATTCGAGAATCAGTACCACAATTAACCAATCGGATGAAAGCCAAAAGTTAAATCGAAGCAAGAAAACTCGTGCTTTACTACAGGGATGCTACTCATAATCAAATTGGTTCTACATATAAACACACTGAATTGAAATTAGTAGCTTAGGACAACATATAGAGTTTCTTCTCACATTATGAGTATTTTATTAATTTCTTCTGTAACTGACTAGATCTGTAAGAGTTGTCTCGCTTTGATTTAATATTACATGTATTTCATCCCATTGGTTAAGTAGGATAATGCATTCCGAATTTCAGACATAGCCTATTTTATATGTAACTATTGGAAATCACCTGTATGAAAGATATTACATCTTACAATATTGCGTGGATATTATAATTGGATATAGTTCAGGAAAAACATATACATTGTTTTGTCTTATGAGTATATGAGATCTAATGACCAGGTTGCAAAACATTTTCTATGAAAAAACATTCACTAAGAGTCATTGGTAAATATTTCCATTAGATAAAACACATTTAAATTGAGGTAGGATAAAATTCAGTAATAGCTACAAAAGTTTCCATATTTAACAGGAAACTCACCAATGTAGTTTATTTTAATATAAACTTCACTTTTCTGTCCTTTTTCAATTTACGGTTCCTGTATTACCAGTTTTCTTATATTCATACTTTACCTCATAAACATTAGTCATGGATGATCCACAAAATTGTTAGGAAACATCATGATTAAACAGTTCCTCCCACCGAGTGTCAATTCTTATATGGAGTATATATCTCTTTGTTGATACGATATTTCAGAGTGTGTGGTTCGTCATTTCGTTGATAGAAGGTTGCTATTATTTAGGAAGCTACTGAACCAAATCTGCCTAGTAGTGAAATTGAAGTTAACACTTTGAAGGTTTTACGATCGTCATTATGACCGAGTTAAGTGACGGAATATCTGTGTCACAAATGATCCCGAATATGTTCCGTTTGTAGATATCACAAGCAGGTGCTTTCCTTATTCATGACTTAACAAGAGTAACACAACAGGTACCACTATTGGAGCAGGAGCTGATTGCCCTTCCAGTGCACCTCAACTCACCCCCGTTTTATAATGAGGTTGGTGGTGCTGAATCTTTATCTTTCTGTGTAATGTTTTGTCCACAATTGTTCGTGTTTTTGTCATTTTCTTTTCATTTTGGCATTAGCCTTGGCTGTTTTTCTTCGATGTATGACTTTTAACCCTTTGGTAAATGGTTTATTACGTCGACCATACATGTATATTTAATATGACATTTGTCATCTAATTTAATACATTGAGATCTTGGGTGCGATGGTTATGATGTTCAACGCCACTTTCAACAATATTTCAGTTATATCATGGCGAACAGTTTTACTGGTGGAGGAAGCGGAGTGCCCGGGTAGAACCACCGAGCTGCCGTGAGTCCCTTACAAACATTATCACATAATGTTGTATCGACTACATCTCGCCATCAACGAGATTCGAACTCACAACTTAAGTGGAGATAGGTACTGATTGTAGTATCATGTAAAGATTTTAAACCATTGTATATATATAATGACATTTTCATTACATTGCATCATTTTGTGAAGAAATAATGTTGCAAAAAAATCGCAAAGATATCAAGGATGAAAGAATTTTAAGGCGTATTATCAGTTGATATCAATTCGGTTGTATTTCATTTTGACGATTTAAATTACGGAAGACGGATCGCAACCATCTTTTTTTAATGATTGTAATTTTAACTCAGCTGTTAGGAGAGATAGGGTTACATCATCATATTTTTTTTTCACAACCTTTAATAAAATGAAAAACAAAAGAATATCACACTATTAGAAAATTCAATAGAAAATCGTAGAAATAGGAAAATTATATATCCCTAAGACACATGCACATGACCGGTCACTTTCCTGGTACAGGTACTTCAATAAAAAGTGACGGGGTTAAACTAGTTGATCTAAAATGAATGTACATGGTATACTAACAAGTACTTGTAACTATATCTGCTTACTAGCGTTGCGGATGGGATAATTTACCGGTACTGTTTGTATTTTTAGCAAAGGTAGAGATCTCAATAATGTGGCTCCAAGTTATTTTACACATTGATATCGTCAAAATTACGCATCGGTGCAACATTGAAAGTGCTTCTTTTAATACCATTATAAATTTAGAGTCATAATGACTAAATACCATTATAAATAAACATTAGATTATACCTAAGGGGCAATCAAGCATGGACAATCCAGAGAAACTGGCAACATTAGGTACACAACACACAGGACGAAGACAAACAACACAAAAACACAACACATTATGTGCTGGACACCACTATACGCAATAACACAAATAACGTAAATAAGACATAAGCCCTACAAACAACCGGAGGTATAAAGACGAACTTTAGAGTCATAATGTAATAAGACGATAGTTCCAGAAAATATGGAAATAAAAACAAAATATTCTCTGACCAGTCCCATATTTTGTGAAATACTAGTGACCACTAATACAGAATATGCAAATATGTAATTTACGCTGACTTCAAAAATAAACAAAGTGTCGTCATACTGACACACGGGATATCAATTCACGTTAACGGAAACATAAATATAATTTGATTATATGTAGTCAATTGTTTGTTCATGAAAATAGGCTATGTTCTTCCTGTAATAATGTGATTCATGTCTTTAAAGAATAGTTTGAAGATACCAAAGAGGTAATCGGAATCCGTATATCGAAACAAAACAGACAACACAAAGGCAAAAGAAAAAGTACAAAAGGACAAACAACGATCCTCCAAACTTACATATAAAACTAAAGATCGCGTAACACGAATCCTACTAAAACCGGGGGTGAACTCAGGTGCTTCGAAAAGGTAAGCAGTCCCTGCTCCACTAGTGACACCCGTCGTGTTAATCTAGTTACAAACTCGATGATATATCATGAACAAGGAAATAGAGATATGCTCTTCGGTTTTATTGTTCCCAAATACTTTTAGACTATTTGGCTCTCCAATATTTGGATAGTTTGCGGACCTGATGAAGGATATTCCAGAAACGTGTCGTGTGCACTGAATGTGTATCCATGTTTTTAAGACGAAAAAAGCAATTAAATGAATTATATGTCCGTTGTTCTATGGACATATATTTCGATTGTTATTAGGAAGAGAGGAGATGGGGAAAGGGGTCTGCTATTTTTTCCGTGTCACCAATGACCACTCATAGAGAAAAAATCGTTCATTAAGAGCTGATGCAAATAGTCTTTTACACGTGAAAAGGCATGACCGTCAGAACACGAGGCTCTCGTGTGCTTTCTGTTCTAAGGTCGGGTTTGGGTGTTCGAATCACGCGCACAAGCAAATTAGATCAATTATGGAATGTTTGTACTCCAGGGTGGAGAAACTAGGACCTTTTTTCCTAGATAATGGGATTCCCTTGAAACGCTCAGATTCATCCCGGTGTTTAGTGGAGTTCGTGTTTCTTGATCTTTAGTTTTATGTATAGTGTTCTGTTAATTATTGTTTGCTTGGCTCTGTTTCGTTTGACCATTGTAGTATCTGTCCTTCAATATCCGGTTTATGACTATATGTTTGGTATATTCAAACCTTACTTAACTCTTTATTACCATTTTGCAGATTACAGAGTCGTCATGATATTAATAATGATGATTACTGCCTTTTTGTGTTTACTGAGTAGCATCAATGCTTATCGTACTGGAGCCCTAGCAGAAATCTACCAAACCATGATGCCAAATCATGGAGCTACACCTGAAACCAGTGTTGCGCCATATAGAATTACCATCACACCAATATAACATTTCCGTTGAACCAATATCTTATTCTAGTGGTACCATTGTCACAGGTAAAATTATAATACAAATAGAAATTTTGAAATGTTTTGTTGCAATTAAAACTAGTTTAACCCCGCCACTTTTTATTGAAGTGCCTGTACCAAGCTAGGACAGTATACAGCTATGTATTTGTGTGCTAGGGTAACGATTTTGCCCCTTTCGAAGATTTTACAATTGGATTTTGAATTTATTCCGTTAGTATAATATTTCTTATTTTTCATTTCATTTCTCGGTGAGATACAGTGCAAGCATTCTTGAAATTGAGACCTCTTCTAATTTTACCATTATGAAATTGAAATATCAGTTGGGACCAGCTACTGTAAATGTTTACATGAAAAAGAAATTAAATCGGAATTCATTGTTATTCGTAGTAAGCGGACATGACGTAATATTATCTAGACGTGTAATTGACTAATTTGGAGATCTATCGCTCGAGTCGCTCTAATTCTGAAACGATACTGAAAGAGAGGATTAACTGTATTTGCATAAAAATGGCCAAATCAAGTTGTATCCTTACTTGTCTTGAAAATAATGCAAATAATGAAAATCACGACCATTAAAATCTGCATACAAACACATCAAGTATAACAAATCATCATAACATTATTATATGTATTGATATATTCACAAGACAGGTCTGATTACTTAGCAGCATCTGGTTTTGTGGCCATTTTAAAAATATTGAGTTATTATCAAATATGTTTTCTGATGGACAAATTTTGGTATTCATATTATAATACTGTTTTTTTGTATGTTTGTCAACAGTTTTATAACCTCTTTCAAATCGCACATTTCTTTAGAGTTAGAGAGTTCTAGAGTAGGTTTTATATTATTTCTTATATACTATTTTTAGTACATTTGCCTGCCAGCCTGCCTGCCTGCCTGCCTGCCTGCGTGTTCGTGCGCGCGCGCGAGGGAAGGAGGGCAGACGGGCGGGCGTGAGTACGTGACTGGATGTGTGCGTGCGTGTGTGTGTGCGTGCGTTCGTGTGCGTGCGTTCGTGCGTGCGTGCGTGAGGGAGGGAGGGAGGGAGTTATATGCAATGAGATGATGATGATGTCCGCCTTTTACTAGACCAGCACGCTTAGTTGAGTGTGTATAGTGCTAGCTCACTGAAACAACATTTCCATTGTAGATCTGTCTCTCCTCTGCTGGTGGACTATTAGTCATCGAGGGTATCATCAGGCCAGTAGGCAGTGCTACCGGACTTACATCGTCTACTAGATATAGTTTTTATAGAAATTTACAGTTCTTAAAGCATGTAATTATTATTAAAACTAATGTTTTCCTCCTCAAGCATAGATGACCTTACCCGAGTTTGGTTCTCCTGTTAAGGACCATTGGTTTTCTTCCTCCCAAAGACTTTCTTGACTTTGAGCGTACTTGATGAAAGTTATTTCGGAACGAGTCGTGGTCATTGCATTTTATATCTATGTTTTTTATTACTATCACTGGGTCGATACCTCTGCTGGTGGATTATTAGTCCCCGATGGTATCATTCGCCCAGTAGGCAGTGCTTCGGCACTGACATTGTTTTCTAGATATATTGTTGATCAAAATTTACAGTTCTTAAAGCATGAACTTATTATTAAAATTAAGGTTCTCCTCCCTCAGGAATACGTGTTCTTACCAGATTTTTGCTATCCTGTTTAGGCCCTTTGGTTTTCTTGCTCATACGCACCTTTAAATAAATTGGCGTTCAAATATTTTGGATTTGAGTGTACACTGTATGCTGAAGGTTAATCGAGAAACCCGTCGTGTGCACTAAATTTGATATCTATATTTTTGATTGAATAATGATAGTTAACTGAAGCAGTAGTCCGCATGTAAACATGTCGCTCCACACTGACACATTATCATGAAATCGAGATAACCAGTCTTTGTGCTTATCCCTTAATGCTGCTTGCTTAGTGGAGAAGCAACAAATATCAATTTTATACCATTTGGTTTTGAACCGACCGTGTCTCGAACCAACGAATCACCGCGCTCGAGGCACTCATTTTTGCCATTACACCACTGGTCTGTAATTTTTGTTCATTGTAAATAAATCATTTAGGTAGCAATGTGGCATTGGGATAGGCTAAAATGTGAATTGCCAAAGAAAAAGGGGAGATAATAGTTTGGATTAGTAACTGTTTTTGTGCAATGGGTCTCCAACAATTACACCTAAACTGATCAAAACATAAATATCAAATTGAGTGCGCACGACGTGTTTCTGGAATAACCTTCAACAAGTATGCTCAATATCGAAAGATTGGAAAGCCAAATAATTTTCAAAGTAATAAAGCCAAAGGGCCTAAACTTGACAGCCGAAGTCGGCTAAGGTTACATATGCCTGAGGGAGAAGAACCTTGGTTTTGTAAATAATTCAGTAATATTATCTATACACGGCATGCAGTTGCTCCCTTTCCCGGGGGCCACCTATGTATTTCATTTGTTCCGCATAACTGACAAGCGTGTTTTACAACGGATTATACCCCGCAGTGGTGAAACTATGCCCTATTTTATTCTACACCTGGAGTTCCATCAGTGTAAGTAATCTCTAGGGAATAGGGTTAAGCTACCAGAAGAAATTGATAATATCGTGAATCAAATAATGGCTGATTAGAAATATTGTATCCCCACGAATAGTTTCGGAAATACTTGTTCAGTTAACTTTATATTAAGTTTTAGTTTAGTTGTTCCTTATACTATTTTCATTATTTAGTACACTTATCTTTTCTTTAATAGTTTCCAAATTATTTTAATAGTGCCACGGTGGTTGAAAATAAAACAACGTTTTGGACTATGATAAAGTCACATGCAATTACTGCATCTTCATCAACAACAACAGCTGGATGTGTTCTGGGAATCTTAGGAGCCGTTGTTATGACAGTGTTAATATTGTAAATCATACAAATATCAAAGCCAAAATATAAATGTATATATATTTACTGTTAGTTGGCCAATTATATGTGAATGGTCTTTGTGGCAAATTGAGAAGGTATTTTCATTTGCTCTGTTGTGGATTCAACTATTTTTGTAGATATACCTACGAGAATTATTCAGAGAGGAGTATTTTTATTTGTATCTAAACTTAATATGTGTTTTAACTTACAATTATCATATATTTTGTCATTGAATTTAATAGATTGATTACTTGTTTAGTTTAAACTGCTTTCCTTTAAATACTGAAATATCATCTGTTGGGTATTTTCATATTCATGTGGTTTTAATAATTTTATGATTAATATGTTTACACATTACTTACCAAAACATTTAGTATTCCAATGTCAAGAATTGCTACACATCAGAAGTAATATGCTTTATAAAATTGTGGACATATTACTGGTGGAAAAATCAGTTCATTTTTTTTTTTACCAAAATGATGACAATATATTGGAATCTTTATTACGGGGTATAAATGAGATCAATGGAGTCAGATTTATGGGAGCGTTTGATGTGCTACATATCAGATTATACGCCTACTTGGTACTATAATTTTAAACATCCATTACAATTTAATACCTTTAATTTTAGAGATTAAATATCATACTGTGCTATTCTGTATCTGAAGTCTGATATATTTACCTGTATGTATATATGTTCTAGTTGTATGTCTGTATTTTTGCTTGATCATTTATACTGTTCTGTTAATTTCATTTATAAAATGTAACTCTTCAAATATGGAGGAAACAAAGATAATCAATCAATCAATCAATCAATCAATCAATCAATCACTTTAAGCTGCATTCCATTAAATACTGAAATATCATATGTTGGGTATTCTCGTCTGAAGGTAGATTTAATAGTTTTATGGTTAATGGAACGTTCACCAACAAATATTTCATGCATATTCTGGACGGTCAAAGGTAAAACAATGTACAAAATTCTACAGAAATGAGGGCGGAACGGAAGAACCGGGGCAACCAGTCTAGCTGCCACTGGAAAATGTATGAGGAGTTGCGTAGGTACACAAAGCAAACCCTATTTTGAAGCGACGTCGACAGTGAGCTCTCTCTTTTTTTATATCTACAACAAGTGTGGACACAGAAAGTGCTGTCCAAAAGGCAAGTGTGGATGTCAATATTTCATATTATTAACTTTAAAAAAAAAATCATAAACAAAGGGGTCCTGGATTTTTTTTAATAAAAAACTAATCCTGGATTATTATTTTTGCTTAAAGTCCGGTCCTGTGTTTTTATTTCAAATTTTCACCATAGCCCCCTCCCCCTCCCAAGGAATATAAAATTGTATTATTAATAATAAATTAATGAATAATAAATTCAGATTTTCTATTCAAAATAAATCTCATTTACAAAACCACTGATATTTGTTCCATTTTTAGCGCTGATGTAAGCTTTAGTCGCAACAATTTTTTATTTTTCCCTTTAAACTGTTGAAACATAACATTTATTTAACTGTAAAATTCACAAATAAAATCCCCCCTCCCCCCTTTCCCTTTTTTCTTGTTTAATTCAATGATCAACAATATTCCAGAATCAAACAAATGAATACATATAACATAGGTTTCTTTTACATGCATCCTTTTACCATGCGGAGTCAGTGGGTTTTAAATCGGTCATCCAATCAGGACACTTATTATTCTTGTCCAAGATAAAAATACATCGCTAAAATTACCATCTTGTCCAAGATGAAAAAATACATCGCTAAAATTACCTGTGGGTGTTTCCCCACTTCAACTCGTAAATTTACATAGAAATCGGAGATATTTCGTCATAAAACTTCACACATGGTTTTGGTCTATCATATTTCTTGAAGACAAACATAAAATGTTATTGCATTTATCAATATTTTATGAGTATCAACAGTTTTTTCAACACCGTATCTGTTTCTCGATACAACCGCCCGATTACAGTGACCCGTGACCCAGATTAGCACGTTCCAGCAGTTTTTTCTTAATAATGTTGTTTAAAAAGTGGTCTATAACGTGCCAGACGCCCAATATGGCTCTTGGTCAGACATTTGATATTAATAGCAATACAAACACCCAAAACACCCACCTTAGCCGCCATCTACAGAATACCTTCTATTCGGCTGGGTATGTGCTAGACATCTCTTTGGATGGTACTACGCTACCCGTCTTGAAAAACCCACAATCTGTGTATGTTTGTAAATAGTATTGTTCGTTCTGACCTCACCCAGAGGACGTTATTTTCTTCCGAAATATTTTTTTTTTTTGCATTTTGAAGACAAATATATTCATTAGTATACTTTTTATGGTGCATACCAATGTAGGGAAACGGTTATGATGTTTAACGCCACTTTCAACAATATTTCAGTTATATCGTGGCGATCAGTATTGGTGGAGGAAACCGGAGTGCCAGGTGAAACCCACCGACCTATCACAAATACTAATCAAGTATCCCCCTAAAGAGAGGCCACCGATCTCAGTGCATTTGAAATCCGGCCTCATAAGATGGGTGGTCTCTCTTGAGGGAGACAATAAATTAGTATTGTATTATCTCAGTGCATTTGAAATATGGTCTCATAAGATGGGTGGTCTCTCTTTAGGGAGATAAATAATTAGTATTTTACTATCTCGGTGCATTTGAAATATGGCCTTATAAAATGGGTGACCTCTGTTGAGGGGAATAATTAAGAAATAAATCATGGAAGCCAGAATGTGTTGGGAGTCTTAACATGGATTGGCGGATATTAGTATTTTATCCCGAGCCAGAAGTGAGGGATAAAATTTACCAATATCCGCCAATCCATGTTAAAACTCAAAACAAATTCTGGCTTCCATGATATATTTCGATTATGATATGTCTAAGAGTACAAATACGGTAGTATACTTTGATTGGAAGACGGTACTTTATATTTACGTTTGCGGAAAATGTTGCACACAATTTATGCTGCCAATGGAAAAGTCAGTCACATTCATCAGCGCATGTGCTAATGAGATTATACCGAATAGATAACTCGCTCGTGTGTTAACAAAGCGAAAGAAGGAGGTCGTGGGAACAAGATATTGAGGGAACAAAATTTGTAATGGCCTTAATCAGCTACCGTAAACAAATGAATATTCGAGTAAAAGTTTGTTTTTTGTCCTTGGACGGTGCTATATAGAGGAATGGAAAATTCCTAAATGCCACTGACCTTGATATTGTAGTAAGCCAGGAAAAAGAGCGGCTGTCATGTATATATGTAAAGGATTTTCATTTTATTATTCTTTACGACAGGTGTGTTCCAGTGACACGTTCTGGACCCAGAACCCTTGCCTTGGAATAAGATGTAGTCTGTTGTTAAATAAATTTCATTAGAGTAAGGGAGTCATTATTGTTTAACGCCAAATGAGCAAGTTTTCAGCTTAATCATGGCAAAAACAAGTTACATTCGATGAGATGCTGAGTATGTCCGCTTTGCACAAACCAATACTCTTCTAGTTGGATTTGTATAGTACTAGATCACTGAAACAGCCTACGGGTAGACATGTCGCTCCACTCGGACACATTATCCTGATTCCGAGCCAACCAGTTTGATCTTGCCCCATTATGATGCGTGCTTAGCGGAGAAGCAACAAATACCAATTTCATAATCTTTGGTTTGACCCGATCGGGGCTCGAACCCACGATCTACCGCACGCGAGGCGAACACGCTAACAATTACGCCATCCATACAGTCAGGTCCAATAGAGAATAAATCAGAGTCTTTCAGGTATTAATAATATCAGAAGTCATGAGCTGAAGACACAATTACATGGAAATTATAAAATTACTATGATTTGATTAAGTAAACACTGGTGAAAACATTGAAGTTGATTAGCTGTCAGAGCTTTAATAAGGATGTCAATTATATTGTGACGACTATCAAACCTAACTAAGGTGTGTCAGTACCTGTTGATAACTATAGACGTGATGTTGTGACGAGTATCAAACCTAACTAAGGTGTGTCAGTACCTGTTGATAACAATAGACGTGACGTTGTGACGAGTATCAAACCTAACTACGGTGTGTCAGTACCTGTTGATAACTATAGACGTGACGTTGTGACGAGTATCAAACCTAACTACGGTGTGTCAGTACCTGTTAATAGCTATAGACGTGACGTTGTGACGAGTATCAAACCTAACTACGGTGTGTCAGTACCTGTTGATAACAATAGACGTGACGGTAATAGATGTGAGTGATTGAGTGATTGTTGTTTAACGCCAACTCAACAATTTGTCAGCTATACCATGGCGAGAACAAGTTAATTTTTAATGAGATGATGATGAGGTCCACCATAGTACTAGACTAACATGCTTAGTTGGATTTTTTAATAGTGCTAGCTTACTGAAATAACAGTCCGCGGATAGACATGTCGCCCCACTCGGACACATTATCCTGATTCCGAGCCAACCAGTCTTTGCGCTTTCTCCTTAATTATACGTGCTTAGCAGAGAAGCAACAAATACCAATTTCATAATATTTTATTTGACCCGATCGGAGCTCGACCCACGATATACCGCACGCGAGGTGAGCACGCTAACCATTACACCACGATGCCGTTGGGACGGAAATGGAGATCTAACGATGCTTAACAATAAAGGTTTTATTGCTTAATGTTTACAAAAAAACATATTTACATGTGTACACTCGATTACTACATTTTTGATTCTTCAAACCATCAAGGAAGTGTATGATTCATTATTATATTAATAAGTCATTTTCTATTATATTCTTATGACATATGATCTCTTTTTCTAGTTTGGTATTGTGTTAAAATCTTGATGAATTTGTTTTGTATTATGTTTGATTTGTATGACTGTAATGTAATGTATTATCACATCTTCTATTGTGTAATCTGAAGGCCTCACTGAAGATTGGTGTAGCTAACTGCCTTACCCTCATAAAATTATGTATCATTACCTGTAATTTAGGACATACAATAACCCATGCAACAAACAATGACTTCCTTGTTGTTTCTGTTTTATTTATTTCTATATCTAACAAGTAAAAACGGGGAGGACGTCGTGTCCGTGATCGTATTGTAGTTGGATTTATAGTACCTATGCAATCAGTGCCTATCATCACTGATGTTGCGAGTTCGAACAACATCATAGGCCCACGGGTAAAACATTGACTGAGGCCCCTACCTACACAACCACTTACAGGAATACAAATGGGCTTGCTGCGAAATTTGTTTTCCCTCGACTGACAACTCTAACAGCCAGAGTTATCAGTCGTAACAAACCGCTGTGATGCAAATGATCAATAAAATTTAACATATATTTATTGCATTGCTACTTCCAACAAAATCAGTATTTAAACAGTAAAAAGAAACACGCTGTACAGCAAAGATCAATCAACAGGAACGTTTTATTTTTATTTGCATTATATTAAAAATGTTTTGTATTTAGTCCCACGTCAGAGAAGTCCCACATCAGGAGCTAGTGTTATATAATATAAGTCTGCTTGGTACAAGGCCTACATATTTAGACATTCTGCTTCCATACTGAACAAATCCCTCCTTACATTGTACTTCAGTAGTTATCCTTAATCCAATCCCTCTACTACGTACTGATTCACAACACTGAAGCAAGGCCTAGCCTCATCTCTGTTTATGTCTACATTCTACAATTGTTACATCTTGATCTTGTATAAACATCTTGTCTATTCAAATGATATTTCTGCATCGCTACCATCAACAACAGCATCACCACCATCAACAACAGCATCGCCACCATCAACAACAGCATCGTCACCATCAGCAACAGCATCGCCACGATCAACAACAGCATCGCTACCATCAACAACAGCATCACCACCATCAACAACAGCATCGCCACCATCAACAACAGCATCGTCACCATCAACAACAGCATCGCCATCAACAACAGCATCGCCACCATCAATATCAGCATCACCATCAACAACAGCATCGTCACCATCAACATCAGCATCACCATCAACAACAGCATCACCATCAACAACAGCATCACCACCATCAACAACAGCATCACCATCAACAACATCAACACCAAAATAATAAGTTATGGGAACAAGATATTATATTGAGGGAACAAAATATGTTTTTTTTCTCTCATGGCTTTAATAAGCCACCGTAAATAAGTGAATATTCGAGTAAAAGTTTGGTGTTTTTCTTCTGGGACGGTGCTATATAGAGGAATGGAAAATTCCTAAATGTCACTGACCTTGATATTGTAGTAAGCCGGGAAAGAGAGCGGCTGTCATGTATATATGTAAGGGATTTTCATTTTATTATTCTCTACGACAGGTGTGTTCCAGTGACACGTTTTGGATCCAGGACCCTTGCCTTGGAATAAGATGAAGTATGCTGGTAAATAAATTTCATTAGAGTAAGGGAGTCATTATTGTTTAACGCCAAATGAGCAAGTTTTCAGCTTGATCATGCTGAGTATGTCCGCTTTGCACAAACCAATACTCTTCTACTTGGATTTTTATAGTACTAGATCACTGAAACAGTCTACGGGTAGACATGTCGCTCCACTCGGACACATTATCCTGATTCCGAGCCAACCAGTTTGATCTTGCCCCTTTATGTTGTGTGCTTAGCGTAGAAGCAACAAATACCAATTTCATAATCTTTGGTTTGACCCGATCGGGGCTCGAACCCACGATCTACCGCACTCGAAGAGAACACGCTAACAATTACGCCATACAGTCAAGTTCAATAGAGAATAAATCACAGTCTTTTAGGTATTAATATCAGAAGTCATAAGCTCAAGACACAATTACATGAGAATTATAAAATGACTATGATTTGATTAAGTAAGCACTGGTGAAAACATTGAAGTTGAGTTGCTGTCAGATCTTTAATAAGGATGTCAATTGTATTGTGACGAGTATCAACTATAGACGTGACGTTGTGACGAGTATCAAACCTAACTACGGTGTGTCAGTACCTGTTGATAACAATAGACGTGACGCGAATGGAGGTGAGTGACTGAGTGATTGTTGTTTAACGCCAACTCAGCAATTTGTCAGCTATACCATTGCGAGAACAAGTTAATTTTTAATGAGATGATGATGAGGTCCACCATAGTACTAGACTAACATGCTTAGTTGGATTTTTTAATAGTGCTAGCTTACTGAAATAACAGTCTCCCACTCGGACACATTATCCTAATTCCGAGCCAACCAGTCTTTGCTCTTTCTCCTTAATTATACGTGCTTAGCGGAGAAGCAACAAATACCAATTTCATAATATTTGATTTGACCCGATCGGAGCTCGACCCACGATATACCGCACGCGAGGTGAGCACGCTAACCATTACACCACGATGCCGTTGGGACGGAAATGGAGATACCTGTTGATAACTATAGACGTGACGTTGTGACGAGTATCAAACCTAACTAAGGTGTGTCAGTACCTGTTGATAACTATAGACGTGACGTTGTGACGAGTATCAAACCTAACTAAGGTGTGTCAGTACCTGTTGATAACTATAGACGTGACGTTGTGACGAGTATCAAACCTAACTAAGGTGTGTCAGTACCTGTTGATAACAATAGACGTGACGTTGTGACGAGTATCAAACCTAACTAAGGTGTGTCAGTACCTGTTGATAACTATAGACGTGACGTTGTGACGAGTATAAAACATAACTAAGGTGTGTCAGTACCTGTTGATAACCATAGACGTGACGTTGTGACGAGTATCAAACCTAACTAAGGTGTGTCAGTACTTGTTGATAACAATAGACGTGACGTTGTGACGAGTATCAAACCTAACTAAGGTGTGTCAGTACCTGTTGATAACTATAGACGTGACGTTGTGACGAGTATCAAACCTAACTAAGGTGTGTCAGTACCTGTTGATAACTATAGACGTGACGTTGTAACGAGTATCAAACCTAACTAAGGTATGTCAGTACCTGTTGCTAACTATAGACGTGACGTTGTGACGAGTATCAAACCTAACTACGGTGTGTCAGTACCTGTTGATAACCATAGACGTGACGTTGTGACGAGTAGCAAGCCTAACTATGGTGTGTCAGTACCTGTTGATAACTATAGACGTGACGTTGTGACGAGTATCAAATCTAACTAAGGTGTGTCAGTACCTGTTGATAACTATAGACGTGATGTTGTGACGAGTATCAAACCTAACTACGATGTGTCAGTACCTGTTGATAACTATAGACGTGACGTTGTGACGAGTATCAAACCTAACTAAGGTGTGTCAGTACCTGTTGATAACCATAGACGTGACGTTGTGACGAGTATCAAATCAAACTACGGTGTGTCAGTACCTGTTGATAACTATAGACGTGACGTTGTGACGAGTATCAAACCTAACTAAGGTGTGTCAGTACCTGTTGATAACTATAGACGTGACGTTGTGACGAGTATCAAACCTAACTACGGTGTGTCAGTACCTGTTGATAACAATAGACGTGACGTTGTGACGAGTATCAAACCTAACTACGGTATGTCAGTACCTGTTGATAACTATAGACGTGACGTTGTGACGAGTATCAAACCTAACTAAGGTGTGTCAGTACCTGTTGATAACTATAGACGTGACGTTGTAACGAGTATCAAACCTAACTACGGTATGTCAGTACCTGTTGATAACTATAGACGTGACGTTGTGACGAGTATCAAAACTAACTAAGGTGTGTCAGTACCTGTTGATAACTATAGACGTGATGTTGTGACGAGTATCAAACCTAACTAAGGTGTGTCAGTACCTGTTGATAACAATAGACGTGACGGTAATAGATGTGAGTGATTGAGTGATTGTTGTTTAACGCCAACTCAACAATTTGTCAGCTATACCATGGCGAGAACAAGTTAATTTTTAATGAGATGATGATGAGGTCCACCATAGTACTAGACTAACATGCTTAGTTGGATTTTTTAATAGTGCTAGCTTACTGAAATAACAGTCCGCGGATAGACATGTCGCCTCACTCGGACACATTATCCTGATTCCGAGCCAACCAGTATTTGCGCTTTCTCCTTAATTATACGTGCTTAGCGGAGAAGCAACAAATACCAATTTCATAATATTTTATTTGACCCGATCGGAGCTCGACCCACGATCTACCGCACGCGAGGTGAGCACGCTAACCATTACACCACGGTGCCGTTGGGACGGAAATGGAGATCTAACGATGCTTAACAATAAAGGTTTTATTGCTTAATGTTTAAAAAAAAACATATTTACATGTGTACACTCGATTACTACATTTTTGATTCTTCAATCCATCAAGGAAGTGTATGATTCATTATTCTATTAATAAGTCAATTTCTATTATATTCTTATGAGATATGATCTCTTTTTCTAGTTTGGTATTGTGTTAAAATCTTGATGAATTTGTTTTGTATTATGTTTGATTTGTATGACTGTAATGTAATGTATTATCACATCTTCTATTGTGTAATCTGAGGGCCTCACTGAAGATTAGTGTATCTAACAGAACTTACCCTAATAAAATAAAGTATTATTATTATCATTACCTATAATTTAGGATATACAATAACCCATGCAACAAACAATGACTTCCTTGTTGTTTCTGTTTTATTTATTTCTATATCTAACAAGTAAAAACGGGGAGGACGTCGTGTCCGTGATCGTATTGTAGTTGGATGTATAACTACCTATGCAATCAGTGCCTATCATCACTGATGTTGCGAATTCGAACAACATCATAGGCCCACGGGTAAAACATTGACTGAGGCTCCTACCTACACAACCACTTACAGGAATACAAATGGGCTTGATGCGAAATTTGTTATCCCTGGACTGACAACTCTAACAACCAGAGTTATCAGTCGTAGCAAACCCCTGTGATGCAAATGATCAATAAAATTTAACATATATTTATTGCATTGCTACTTCCAACAAAATCAGTATTTAAGCATTAAAAAGAAACACGCTGTACAGCAAAGATCAATCAACAGGAACGTTTTATTTTTATTTTCATTATATTAAAAATGTTTTGTATTTAGTCCCACGTCAGAGCAGTCCCACATCAGGACCTAGTGTTATATAATATAAGTCTGCTTGGTACAAGGCCTACATATTTAAACATTCTGCTTCCATACTGAACAAATCCCTCCTTACATTGCACATCAGTATTTATCCTTAATCCAATCCCTCTACTACGTACTGATTCACAACACTGTGAGGCAAGGCCTAGCCTCATCTCTGTTTTTGTCCACATTCCACAATTTTTATATCTTGATCTTGTATAAACAGCTTGTTCATTAACATATCACAAACTATCAATACCTGGTTATTAGAACTGCATCATATATTCGTAATCTTGAATAACTACTACATGCTTACCCTACAAGTGTTCTTAATGAATCTCAGATTCAATTTCTAATAACCAATGGTATTTAAATATAACCAATATCATTGCTATTAACTGTCAAGTGAGTTGAAGTGACGTTAACATATATGCTTTTACATTATACAGCGTGTCTGATCCGTACACATACATGCACGTGATGTTTCAGAGGTGACCGTGATACTAAATCAGAGGCGAATGCCGATGTCCACCTGTTATCATAACAAGTAACATTAATATTGTTCATTATCTTAAGTAAAACACGGTCATGCTATGTATGCATTTTCCAATAATAAATATTCATAGTTTATTACACAGTTGAATCTCGTTATCTCGAAGTTCACAGGACCGTTGCAAAATTTCGAGCTATACGAAATTCGACTTAGGGGGAGTGAGAGATTAAGTAAGAATGGCAACTTTATCTATTTATTGACAGCAAGTCTCAACATACATAGCTTAGCATGGGGCCCCTATGCTCGTGGTGCCACCGGGCAACTGTCCAGTGTGCCCATGCGTTAAGATGACCCTGCCTATCACCACTGATAGTGAATTCGAATCTCGATCAGGGCGAGGTGTACAACATTATTTGATAAAAGTTGTCTGCGACTTGCGACAGGTCGGTGGTTTTCTCTGGATCCTCTACCAATAAAACTGACCGCCACGATATAACTGAAATATTGTTGAAAGTGGCGTTAAACACCATCAAACAAACAAAACAAACATAAGTAAAAAAAAAGAAGATAGTTATAATATTAAAATATTGTGCAGAATTTTGGTTGTTATCAGTTGCATATTGATTTAATTATAATTATTAATTAATTGTCATAATTAAAAAATAAAATAATTAGATTCTGGACGCGCGCCTATGGAATTCGCAATTAATATTTCGAATGCGCAATAGCGAATTCAGGCCAACCTGAAAACAGAAGGGAAATCGTAGACAAAAACTCTTATACAGTTACAGCCTTAAGTGGTAAATCAAACAACAAACACATTAAAAAAGTGAACGCATTCTCTTCAATCAAAAGGGAATTACCCGCTCGGGCCTTGAAAATGCGTTCTGTCAAGTGCAATATTTATCACAGGCACTCGAATTCCGGACCCCCCTTTTCCTCATTTGGTCCCTCCCGCGATTATGGTATGGATCTTTGTCTGGAAGTATATCCTTGAACCATTTATTCATATTTTACAACATTTCGTGTTACAACTCTCTCGTTCTACTAACTTTTGTTTCTAGGTCCAGCTGCCGTATTAGAGAGAGTTGTAAAATTTTGTTAGGAGAGGTAAGCGGTACATCATCATAATTGTTTTTTCACAATCAATAAGAATATAAAAAAAAATATCACAATGTCGGAATAGTTCCAAAGAAATTGGCAAATTATATGTCCCTAACACACGTATACATGATCGGTCACTTTCCTGGTACAGGTACTTCAATAAAAAGTGACGGGGTTAAACTAGTTGATCTAAAATGAATGTATGTTGTATATTAACAAGTACTTGTAACTATATATCCTTACTAGCGTTGATGACGGTGTAAGGTATCGGTACTGTTTGCATTGTTAGCAAAGGTAGAGATTTAAATAAAACTTAGTTAAATTAAAAAAGGGGTGTGTGGATTTGTCAAAATGAAATGGATATCAAATTGCAGAAATAGATACTTCAATAACCTGAGATAGGAACTTATTACTCAAAAATAAACTACTTTCCATTTTAACAACTGCACGTATTAATATTTTTCTAAAAAAAAAAATTAAAAACGGTAAACACCCTTTTGCATTTCTGTAAAATAAAAACCGTTTCGAACATTCCATCTAATATCAAATTTCGGAAAAACAGGCTATTGGAACAGAAACTCCTGACCCTTCCGGAGCACCTGAGTTCACCCCGGTTTTTAGTGGGGTTCGTGTTACTCTATCTTTTGCTTTATGTGTATGTTTTGTAGATCGTTGTTTGTCCTTTTGTCCTTTTTCTGTTGGCCATTGTGTTGTCTGACCTTCGATTTACGGATTCTGATTACCCCTTTTGTATCTTCACACTCTTTTTACATGTACCATAACATAGATTAACGTCTGTGTATATCAAGAAAATGTTTTTCTCAAATAAGGCATGTTTGTGATTTGATGACAAAATTTGTTAACTTCAGGATACAACATATTTAAATAGATAATTCTAGATAATCCCGGAAAACAAATAGACACAACTTTAAAACTGCAAGTAAGTTTTTTTTTTATGTAAAAATAAGAAAATTAGATGAAAAGTTATATTTTAACCAGCATATTTACTAGTAATTAATTTACTAAATTATTTACTATTCTACGGAAATGATTTTTATTTAATTATATACGATTTAATATTTAATTTAGTATTTATCCCTGATGTTCCACGACGACGCTAATCTATGTCATGATATTCAGATTCTTTATTTCTCTTAAACCATAATACATACAGGTATAGAGATATGAAAATATGTACACTATTTACAATATATACAGACAGGTCATAACAAGAGGTTAACTGGGAGTCGACACACCTTTATTAATAATCCTGACAAAACGACATAATTTTTGGAGTTCTATTTTTGAAGTTGATGTCATTAATAGTTTGAACTTTATTATGTTTGGATTTATACGAATGTTTTTCTTTATGTAATTTTTTACTTTGATTGCCGAAATACTGACATTTAAATAGATGATGAAATTCATCTCCAATTTCTCCATTATTACATAAGGGACATATTCTATTCTCTCTGGCTATGTTTTTCCATCTACCATTTTCAACTGGTAACTTATGGTTTGTTGTTCTAAATTTACTTAATGTCAAATATCCTTATCATTTAAAATATTTAAGTAGTTTTCGAAAACCAAATTATCTTTATATATTCTGTAATTCAATGCCTTCAGAGAATCGTTTACTGAAGAAAGCCACGTTTGGAGATATTGACCAGTGAGATTTTGTTTAATCGAGTATTTCAACCACAATTCATTAATAAAAGTTTGTGACTCCCAAATATAATTAAAACCACAATTACACAATATATGTGTTACATATTTCAACCACATAGAGTTTCTATCTCTCACTCGCAACATATTATACATACATTTATAAATGATAGCAGATAGTTTTGTTTGCTTTCCACTGATTAATTTAGCCCAGAAAGATATTGTTCTAACTTGTGTATCAATGTCTAGGGGATATCTATCTAGTTCCCCATAAACCATGTAACTTGGTGTGGAAGTTTTAAAATTAAGTAATAGTTTACAAAATCGCAAGTGCACACTTTCTATAATTTCGTTTTTTGAAAACCCCCAAACTTCACACCCATACAATAAAATAGGTTTTATTATTTTATCAAATAAGTCTAACTGGCACTGAATTGATAGGTTATGTATTTTTCCTCTTTTTAAAACTTCGAACATGTGGTTTTCTCTTCGTGAGTTTGTTTTGCCATTGAAAAGTTCATGGTACATCTGTTTCCAGAAATTTTATTTTAAATGAAATGCTCGAAACGTTTTATATTATTGCTTTCTTTTACATAAATGCAAAAAAAGGGTGTTATACCGCCTTTTTAATATTATGAAAAGAAAGTTTAAACAGTGATGGTCAACAATTCCACCAATATCAACAAAATGACCAATCACCTCTCACTGAACACAAAAAAACATTGCTCACGACATATGACGTTGAAAATCCATGTTCTGGTTTGGAACAGGCATATAGATATGGCGGGTTTAAACCGGTTAATGGGATTCCAACTAATTTAGGTAAAAAAGGGTTTGTACAGTAAGAGGCCGATCATATATAGCATTTTGGAAACAAAATATTAATATCTTTCCGATATATTTTATACTCAACGAACCTCAGTAAAATATGCTTAAAGGGAATGACACAAGTTAGTGATATTGGAGCCATTTTTCAATGCAATAGACCATTTTCCGGTTTCCGACTTGATTCTAAAATTATACACTTATGACATTGTTTTATTTGAGTTATTTCCCTTACGGAGGACAACATGGTTCCCGTCCCATGAAAGACCAATGGAAAGGACAAATAATGTGAGCATAATTTTCTTTAAATTTATTGATATTTGAACCGTGTAAAATAACAGAGGTTGATTTTATAGCAAATAAAAAAAATCACAAGTCGTTACAACATTTAAAATTTATACAGAGTATGTGAAAAATATATGTTATTCTTGTTGAACATTGTAAGAATTTAACACTTTTGTACGGCCTAAAGGGAAGCAACTACTACAAACACGTGAAAAAAACGTTTAATTTTAGAATCAAATCGATAACTGGCATATGGTATATTAGTATTACATGTCGCATGAATTCTATGCTTAAATAAAGTTGTTTGCGGAAAAAAGGAGGAAAGCTGTATTCATCAATAAAAATCTTATTTGTCGTTAGGCGTTCCGCCATATTGTCCTTCTTAATACTGGTTTTATTATCTAACTAATGTTTATGGCCATCGGCTCTCTTTGATAAAACTGATATTATACATATGATAACTTGTGTGTTACGAAAATAATGTAAAATGTTCAAGATTATAATACACTTTATAATTACGCTGTACATGTTCTCCCGGTTATATGTGAGGGTTGGCATTTTACTCGCTTGTGGAAAACACGTGCATGACCACATCATTTAACTGCGATGGGAGGTTTGAGCCCAGGCATCTAGTTCACCAAGCCAGAAGTTGGGAGGTTATGTATTTTTGTTTGGGGTATCGACTTTTCCTCTTTCTACGATTGTTTAATTGGGATTCTGAACTGTTCGGAGAATGTGGTTTATTTTGTTACTTATGTATCAGCGATGACAAGACCGATTGTATAATACGCTTCAGATTCGCATGCGGCGTATTTTCTGTTCTGTTCATTACTTACACGACAGCTGGCATGACCTGTTCTATAATAGATGTATAGGGGTTAATGGTGTTTAACGCCACTTTCAACAATGGTTCAGTTATATCGTGGCTGTCAGTTTTATTGGTGGATGAAACCAGAGTACCCGGAGACAACCACTGACCTGACAAACTTTATCACTTAATGTTGTATCGAGATCACCTTGCATGAGCGGAATTCGAACTCACAACGTTAGAGATGATAGGAACTGATTGCATAGGTAGTTGTAAACCCAACTACCATGCGATGACGACCACGACCGCCCCTATATCTGCATAGGAAATACATTATGTACTTATATTTTCATTTACATATTTAAAACCGATTAGCAATTAATTCAAACTTACATGGAGTGAGATAATTGAATACATATCATTTTGAAAAATAGAGAATAATGTTTTTTTTTCCTTCGATTGATCACATGAGTCATTGTGGTTGGTATTTTATATTGTTGAGGGTTAGATTTTAACCAACTTTCCTATATTGAATAAGTTTGCGGAAATGAAATGGTACATTTTATATAAATGTAAACATACATGTATTACTAATCTAATATAACATGATAATCACACAAGTGTACACATGTAAGTGGTCAAGTAACGGATTCACAATAGATACATGTGTAATAATAATCACTTCCTTAAAGGGAAGCAGAGTCTGAAGTACGGTTGTATGATGTTCAAATTTTATATACATGTAGATATACATATCAAAAATCACAACAGAATGACAATCAAGAAATATTTTTAAGTCTCATCTTTCAAAATTATAATATTTGTTCAATAGAAATATAAACAGTATAAACAAAGCAATTCAATACAGAATTTTAAGAGACTAACAATTAAATTACATAAGGACATGTACTATTATACAAAATGTAACATGGCGGTTTCTTATAAGACACAGGAACCGTGTACCCTTGGCGAGTGCCTGGGTTCACCACCGGGTTTTGATCTGGTCCGTATTGATCATATGACATGTGTTGTTTTTTTTTCGTTTTTTTTTTTTGCTTTTTTGTGTGTGTTTTGCTTATCTTCTTCTACCCAATGTTGACTGTGTCATGACTGCCCCTCCAGTTTTGACTGTGTCTTGACTGTCCCTCCAGTTTTGACTGTCTTGACTGCCCCTCCAGTTTTGACTGTGTCTTGACTGTCCCTCCAGTTTTGACTGTCTTGACTGCCCCTCCAGTTTTGACTGTGTCATGACTGTCCCTCCAGTTTTGACTGTCTTGACTGCCCCTCCAGTTTAGACTGTGTCATGACTGTCCCTCCAGTTTTGACTGTCTTGACTGCCCCTCCAGTTTAGACTGTGTCATGACTGTCCCTCCAGTTTTGACTGTCTTGACTGCCCCTCCAGTTTAGACTGTGTCATGACTGTCCCTCCAGTTTTGACTGTCTTGACTGCCCCTCCAGTTTAGACTGTGTCATGACTGTCCCTCCAGTTTTGACTGTCTTGACTGCCCCTCCAGTTTAGACTGTGTCATGACTGTCCCTCCAGTTTTGACTGTCTTGACTGCCCCTCCAGTTTAGACTGTGTCATGACTGTCCCTCCAGTTTTGACTGTCTTGACTGCCCCTCCAGTTTAGACTGTGTCATGACTGTCCCTCCAGTTTTGACTGTCTTGACTGCCCCTCCAGTTTAGACTGTGTCATGACTGTCCCTCCAGTTTTGACTGTCATGACTGTCCCTCCAGTTTTGACTGTCTTGACTGCCCCTCCAGTTTAGACTGTGTCATGACTGTCCCTCCAGTTTTGACTGTCTTGACTGCCCCTCCAGTTTAGACTGTGTCATGACTGTCCCTCCAGTTTTGACTGTCTTGACTGCCCCTCCAGTTTAGACTGTGTCATGACTGTCCCTCCAGTTTTGACTGTCTTGACTGCCCCTCCAGTTTAGACTGTGTCATGACTGTCCCTCCAGTTTTGACTGTCTTGACTGCCCCTCCAGTTTAGACTGTGTCATGACTGTCCCTCCAGTTTTGACTGTCTTGACTGCCCCTCCAGTTTAGACTGTGTCATGACTGTCCCTCCAGTTTTGACTGTCATGACTGTCCCTCCAGTTTTGACTGTCTTGACTGCCCCTCCAGTTTAGACTGTGTCATGACTGTCCCTCCAGTTTTGACTGTCTTGACTGCCCCTCCAGTTTAGACTGTGTCATGACTGTCCCTCCAGTTTTGACTGTCTTGACTGCCCCTCCAGTTTAGACTGTGTCATGACTGTCCCTCCAGTTTTGACTGTCTTGACTGCCCCTCCAGTTTAGACTGTGTCATGACTGTCCCTCCAGTTTTGACTGTCTTGACTGCCCCTCCAGTTTAGACTGTGTCATGACTGTCCCTCCAGTTTTGACTGTCTTGACTGCCCCTCCAGTTTAGACTGTGTCATGACTGTCCCTCCAGTTTTGACTGTCTTGACTGCCCCTCCAGTTTAGACTGTGTCATGACTGTCCCTCCAGTTTTGACTGTCATGACTGTCCCTCCAGTTTTGACTGTCTTGACTGCCCCTCCAGTTTAGACTGTGTCATGACTGTCCCTCCAGTTTTGACTGTCTTGACTGCCCCTCCAGTTTAGACTGTGTCATGACTGTCCCTCCAGTTTTGACTGTCTTGACTGCCCCTCCAGTTTAGACTGTGTCATGACTGTCCCTCCAGTTTTGACTGTCTTGACTGCCCCTCCAGTTTAGACTGTGTCATGACTGTCCCTCCAGTTTTGACTGTCTTGACTGCCCCTCCAGTTTAGACTGTGTCATGACTGTCCCTCCAGTTTTGACTGTCTTGACTGCCCCTCCAGTTTAGACTGTGTCATGACTGTCCCTCCAGTTTTGACTGTCTTGACTGCCCCTCCAGTTTAGACTGTGTCATGACTGTCCCTCCAGTTTTGACTGTCTTGACTCCCCCTCCAGTTTAGACTGTGTCATGACTGTCCCTCCAGTTTTGACTGTCATGACTGTCCCTCCAGTTTTGACTGTCTTGACTGCCCCTCCAGTTTAGACTGTGTCATGACTGTCCCTCCAGTTTTGACTGTCATGACTGTCCCTCCAGTTTTGACTGTCTTGACTGCCCCTCCAGTTTAGACTGTGTCATGACTGTCCCTCCAGTTTAGACTGTGTCATGACTGTCCCTCCAGTTTTGACTGTCTTGACTGCCCCTCCAGTTTAGACTGTGTCATGACTGTCCCTCCAGTTTTGACTGTCTTGACTGCCCCTCCAGTTTAGACTGTGTCATGACTGTCCCTCCAGTTTTGACTGTCATGACTGTCCCTCCAGTTTTGACTGTCTTGACTGCCCCTCCAGTTTAGACTGTGTCATGACTGTCCCTCCAGTTTTGACTGTCTTGACTGCCCCTCCAGTTTAGACTGTGTCATGACTGTCCCTCCAGTTTTGACTGTCTTGACTGCCCCTCCAGTTTAGACTGTGTCATGACTGTCCCTCCAGTTTTGACTGTCTTGACTGCCCCTCCAGTTTAGACTGTGTCATGACTGTCCCTCCAGTTTAGAATGTGTCTTGACTGTCCCTCCAGTTTTGACTGTCTTGACTGCCCCTCCAGTTTAGACTGTGTCATGACTGTCCCTCCAGTTTTGACTGTCTTGACTGCCCCTCCAGTTTAGACTGTGTCTTGACTGCCCCTCCAGTTTTGACTGTCTTGACTGCCCCTCCAGTTTAGACTGTGTCATGACTGTCCCTCCAGTTTTGACTGTGTCTTGACTGCCCCTCCAGTTTAGACTGTGTCATGACTGCCCCTCCAGTTTTGACTGTGTCTTGACTGCCCCTCCAGTTTTGACTGTGTCTTGACTGCCCCTCCAGTTTAGACTGTGTCATGACTGCCCCTCCAGTTTTGACTGTGTCTTGACTGCCCCTCCAGTTTTGACTGTGTCTTGACTGCCCCTCCAGTTTTGACTGTGTCTTGACTGCCCCTCCAGTTTTGACTGTGTCTTGACTGTCCCTCCAGTTTTGACTGTCTTGACTTCCCCTCCAGTTTTGACTGTCTTGACTGCCCCTCCAGATTAGACTGTGTCATGACTGTCCCTCCAGTTTTGACTGTCTTGACTTCCCCTCCAGTTTTGACTGTCTTGACTGCCCCTCCAGATTAGACTGTGTCATGACTGTCCCTCCAGTTTTGACTGTCTTGACTTCCCCTCCAGTTTTGACTGTCTTGACTGCCCCTCCAGATTAGACTGTGTCATGACTGTCCCTCCAGTTTTGACTGTCTTGACTGCCCCTCCAGTTTTGACTTTGTCATGACTGCCCCTCCAGTTTTGACTGTCTTGACTGTCCCTCCAGTTTTGACTGTGTCATGACTGCCCCTCCAGTTTTGACTTTGTCATGACTGCCCCTCCAGTTTTGACTGTCTTGACTGCCCCTCCAGTTTTGACTGTGTCTTGACTGCCCCTCCAGTTTTGACTTTGTCATGACTGCCCCTCCAGTTTTGACTGTCTTGACTGCCCCTCCAGTTTAGACTGTGTCATGACTGCCCCTCCAGTTTTGACTGTCTTGACTGCCCCTCCAGTTTTGACTGTGTCTTGACTGCCCCTCCAGTTTTGACTTTGTCATGACTGCCCCTCCAGTTTTGACTGTGTCTTGACTGCCCCTCCAGTTTAGACTGTGTCATGACTGCCCCTCCAGTTTTGACTGTGTCTTGACTGCCCCTCCAGTTTTGACTGTGTCTTGACTGCCCCTCCAGTTTTGACTGTGTCTTGACTGCCCCTCCAGTTTTGACTGTGTCTTGACTGTCCCTCCAGTTTTGACTGTCTTGACTTCCCCTCCAGTTTTGACTGTCTTGACTGCCCCTCCAGATTAGACTGTGTCATGACTGTCCCTCCAGTTTTGACTGTCTTGACTTCCCCTCCAGTTTTGACTGTCTTGACTGCCCCTCCAGATTAGACTGTGTCATGACTGTCCCTCCAGTTTTGACTGTCTTGACTTCCCCTCCAGTTTTGACTGTCTTGACTGCCCCTCCAGATTAGACTGTGTCATGACTGTCCCTCCAGTTTTGACTGTCTTGACTGCCCCTCCAGTTTTGACTTTGTCATGACTGCCCCTCCAGTTTTGACTGTCTTGACTGTCCCTCCAGTTTTGACTGTGTCATGACTGCCCCTCCAGTTTTGACTTTGTCATGACTGCCCCTCCAGTTTTGACTGTCTTGACTGCCCCTCCAGTTTTGACTGTGTCTTGACTGCCCCTCCAGTTTTGACTTTGTCATGACTGCCCCTCCAGTTTTGACTGTCTTGACTGCCCCTCCAGTTTAGACTGTGTCATGACTGCCCCTCCAGTTTTGACTGTCTTGACTACCCCTCCAGTTTAGACTGTGTCTTGACTGCCCCTCCAGTTTTGACTGTGTCTTGACTGCCCCTCCAGTTTTGACTGTGTCTTGACTGCCCCTCCAGTTTTGACTTTGTCATGACTGCCCCTCCAGTTTTGACTGTCTTGACTGCCCCTCCAGTTTAGACTGTGTCATGACTGCCCCTCCAGTTTTGACTGTCTTGACTGCCCCTCCAGTTTTGACTTTGTCATGACTGCCCCTCCAGTTTTGACTGTCTTGACTGTCCCTCCAGTTTTGACTGTGTCATGACTGCCCCTCCAGTTTTGACTTTGTCATGACTGCCCCTCCAGTTTTGACTGTCTTGACTGCCCCTCCAGTTTTGACTGTGTCTTGACTGCCCCTCCAGTTTTGACTTTGTCATGACTGCCCCTCCAGTTTTGACTGTCTTGACTGCCCCTCCAGTTTAGACTGTGTCATGACTGCCCCTCCTGTTTTGACTGTCTTGACTACCCCTCCAGTTTAGACTGTGTCTTGACTGCCCCTCCAGTTTTGACTGTGTCTTGACTGCCCCTCCAGTTTTGACTGTGTCTTGACTGCCCCTCCAGTTTTGACTTTGTCATGACTGCCCCTCCAGTTTTGACTGTCTTGACTGCCCCTCCAGTTTAGACTGTGTCATGACTGCCCCTCCAGTTTTGACTGTCTTGACTACCCCTCCAGTTTAGACTGTGTCTTGACTGCCCCTCCAGTTTTGACTGTGTCTTGACTGCCCCTCCAGTTTTGACTGTGTCTTGACTGCCCCTCCAGTTTTGACTTTGTCATGACTGCCCCTCCAGTTTTGACTGTCTTGACTGCCCCTCCAGTTTAGACTGTGTCATGACTGCCCCTCCAGTTTAGACTGTGTCATGACTGTCCCTCCAGTTTTGACTGTGTCTTGACTGCCCCTCCAGTTTAGACTGTGTCATGACTGTCCCTCCAGTTTTGACTGTGTCTTGACTGCCCCTCCAGTTTAGACTGTGTCATGACTGCCCCTCCAGTTTTGACTGTGTCTTGACTGCCCCTCCAGTTTTGACTGTGTCTTGACTGCCCCTCCAGTTTAGACTGTGTCATGACTGCCCCTCCAGTTTTGACTGTGTCTTGACTGCCCCTCCAGTTTTGACTGTGTCTTGACTGCCCCTCCAGTTTTGACTGTGTCTTGACTGCCCCTCCAGTTTTGACTGTGTCTTGACTGTCCCTCCAGTTTTGACTGTCTTGACTTCCCCTCCAGTTTTGACTGTCTTGACTGCCCCTCCAGATTAGACTGTGTCATGACTGTCCCTCCAGTTTTGACTGTCTTGACTTCCCCTCCAGTTTTGACTGTCTTGACTGCCCCTCCAGATTAGACTGTGTCATGACTGTCCCTCCAGTTTTGACTGTCTTGACTTCCCCTCCAGTTTTGACTGTCTTGACTGCCCCTCCAGATTAGACTGTGTCATGACTGTCCCTCCAGTTTTGACTGTCTTGACTGCCCCTCCAGTTTTGACTTTGTCATGACTGCCCCTCCAGTTTTGACTGTCTTGACTGTCCCTCCAGTTTTGACTGTGTCATGACTGCCCCTCCAGTTTTGACTTTGTCATGACTGCCCCTCCAGTTTTGACTGTCTTGACTGCCCCTCCAGTTTTGACTGTGTCTTGACTGCCCCTCCAGTTTTGACTTTGTCATGACTGCCCCTCCAGTTTTGACTGTCTTGACTGCCCCTCCAGTTTAGACTGTGTCATGACTGCCCCTCCAGTTTTGACTGTCTTGACTGCCCCTCCAGTTTTGACTGTGTCTTGACTGCCCCTCCAGTTTTGACTTTGTCATGACTGCCCCTCCAGTTTTGACTGTGTCTTGACTGCCCCTCCAGTTTAGACTGTGTCATGACTGCCCCTCCAGTTTTGACTGTGTCTTGACTGCCCCTCCAGTTTTGACTGTGTCTTGACTGCCCCTCCAGTTTTGACTGTGTCTTGACTGCCCCTCCAGTTTTGACTGTGTCTTGACTGTCCCTCCAGTTTTGACTGTCTTGACTTCCCCTCCAGTTTTGACTGTCTTGACTGCCCCTCCAGATTAGACTGTGTCATGACTGTCCCTCCAGTTTTGACTGTCTTGACTTCCCCTCCAGTTTTGACTGTCTTGACTGCCCCTCCAGATTAGACTGTGTCATGACTGTCCCTCCAGTTTTGACTGTCTTGACTTCCCCTCCAGTTTTGACTGTCTTGACTGCCCCTCCAGATTAGACTGTGTCATGACTGTCCCTCCAGTTTTGACTGTCTTGACTGCCCCTCCAGTTTTGACTTTGTCATGACTGCCCCTCCAGTTTTGACTGTCTTGACTGTCCCTCCAGTTTTGACTGTGTCATGACTGCCCCTCCAGTTTTGACTTTGTCATGACTGCCCCTCCAGTTTTGACTGTCTTGACTGCCCCTCCAGTTTTGACTGTGTCTTGACTGCCCCTCCAGTTTTGACTTTGTCATGACTGCCCCTCCAGTTTTGACTGTCTTGACTGCCCCTCCAGTTTAGACTGTGTCATGACTGCCCCTCCAGTTTTGACTGTCTTGACTACCCCTCCAGTTTAGACTGTGTCTTGACTGCCCCTCCAGTTTTGACTGTGTCTTGACTGCCCCTCCAGTTTTGACTGTGTCTTGACTGCCCCTCCAGTTTTGACTTTGTCATGACTGCCCCTCCAGTTTTGACTGTCTTGACTGCCCCTCCAGTTTAGACTGTGTCATGACTGCCCCTCCAGTTTTGACTGTCTTGACTGCCCCTCCAGTTTTGACTTTGTCATGACTGCCCCTCCAGTTTTGACTGTCTTGACTGTCCCTCCAGTTTTGACTGTGTCATGACTGCCCCTCCAGTTTTGACTTTGTCATGACTGCCCCTCCAGTTTTGACTGTCTTGACTGCCCCTCCAGTTTTGACTGTGTCTTGACTGCCCCTCCAGTTTTGACTTTGTCATGACTGCCCCTCCAGTTTTGACTGTCTTGACTGCCCCTCCAGTTTAGACTGTGTCATGACTGCCCCTCCAGTTTTGACTGTCTTGACTACCCCTCCAGTTTAGACTGTGTCTTGACTGCCCCTCCAGTTTTGACTGTGTCTTGACTGCCCCTCCAGTTTTGACTGTGTCTTGACTGCCCCTCCAGTTTTGACTTTGTCATGACTGCCCCTCCAGTTTTGACTGTCTTGACTGCCCCTCCAGTTTAGACTGTGTCATGACTGCCCCTCCAGTTTTGACTGTCTTGACTACCCCTCCAGTTTAGACTGTGTCTTGACTGCCCCTCCAGTTTTGACTGTGTCTTGACTGCCCCTCCAGTTTTGACTGTGTCTTGACTGCCCCTCCAGTTTTGACTTTGTCATGACTGCCCCTCCAGTTTTGACTGTCTTGACTGCCCCTCCAGTTTAGACTGTGTCATGACTGCCCCTCCAGTTTAGACTGTGTCATGACTGCCCCTCCAGTTTTGACTGTGTCTTGACTGCCCCTCCAGTTTTGACTGTGTCTTGACTGCCCCTCCAGTTTAGACTGTGTCATGACTGCCCCTCCAGTTTTGACTGTGTCTTGACTGCCCCTCCAGTTTTGACTGTGTCTTGACTGCCCCTCCAGTTTTGACTGTGTCTTGACTGCCCCTCCAGTTTTGACTGTGTCTTGACTGTCCCTCCAGTTTTGACTGTCTTGACTTCCCCTCCAGTTTTGACTGTCTTGACTGCCCCTCCAGATTAGACTGTGTCATGACTGTCCCTCCAGTTTTGACTGTCTTGACTTCCCCTCCAGTTTTGACTGTCTTGACTGCCCCTCCAGATTAGACTGTGTCATGACTGTCCCTCCAGTTTTGACTGTCTTGACTTCCCCTCCAGTTTTGACTGTCTTGACTGCCCCTCCAGATTAGACTGTGTCATGACTGTCCCTCCAGTTTTGACTGTCTTGACTGCCCCTCCAGTTTTGACTTTGTCATGACTGCCCCTCCAGTTTTGACTGTCTTGACTGTCCCTCCAGTTTTGACTGTGTCATGACTGCCCCTCCAGTTTTGACTTTGTCATGACTGCCCCTCCAGCTTTGACTGTCTTGACTGCCCCTCCAGTTTTGACTGTGTCTTGACTGCCCCTCCAGTTTTGACTTTGTCATGACTGCCCCTCCAGTTTTGACTGTCTTGACTGCCCCTCCAGTTTAGACTGTGTCATGACTGCCCCTCCAGTTTTGACTGTCTTGACTGCCCCTCCAGTTTTGACTGTGTCTTGACTGCCCCTCCAATTTTGACTTTGTCATGACTGCCCCTCCAGTTTTGACTGTGTCTTGACTGCCCCTCCAGTTTAGACTGTGTCATGACTGCCCCTCCAGTTTTGACTGTGTCTTGACTGCCCCTCCAGTTTTGACTGTGTCTTGACTGCCCCTCCAGTTTTGACTGTGTCTTGACTGTCCCTCCAGTTTTGACTGTCTTGACTTCCCCTCCAGTTTTGACTGTCTTGACTGCCCCTCCAGATTAGACTGTGTCATGACTGTCCCTCCAGTTTTGACTGTCTTGACTTCCCCTCCAGTTTTGACTGTCTTGACTGCCCCTCCAGATTAGACTGTGTCATGACTGTCCCTCCAGTTTTGACTGTCTTGACTTCCCCTCCAGTTTTGACTGTCTTGACTGCCCCTCCAGATTAGACTGTGTCATGACTGTCCCTCCAGTTTTGACTGTCTTGACTGCCCCTCCAGTTTTGACTTTGTCATGACTGCCCCTCCAGTTTTGACTGTCTTGACTGTCCCTCCAGTTTTGACTGTGTCATGACTGCCCCTCCAGTTTTGACTTTGTCATGACTGCCCCTCCAGTTTTGACTGTCTTGACTGCCCCTCCAGTTTTGACTGTGTCTTGACTGCCCCTCCAGTTTTGACTTTGTCATGACTGCCCCTCCAGTTTTGACTGTCTTGACTGCCCCTCCAGTTTAGACTGTGTCATGACTGCCCCTCCAGTTTTGACTGTCTTGACTACCCCTCCAGTTTAGACTGTGTCTTGACTGCCCCTCCAGTTTTGACTGTGTCTTGACTGCCCCTCCAGTTTTGACTGTGTCTTGACTGCCCCTCCAGTTTTGACTTTGTCATGACTGCCCCTCCAGTTTTGACTGTCTTGACTGCCCCTCCAGTTTAGACTGTGTCATGACTGCCCCTCCAGTTTTGACTGTCTTGACTGCCCCTCCAGTTTTGACTTTGTCATGACTGCCCCTCCAGTTTTGACTGTCTTGACTGTCCCTCCAGTTTTGACTGTGTCATGACTGCCCCTCCAGTTTTGACTTTGTCATGACTGCCCCTCCAGTTTTGACTGTCTTGACTGCCCCTCCAGTTTTGACTGTGTCTTGACTGCCCCTCCAGTTTTGACTTTGTCATGACTGCCCCTCCAGTTTTGACTGTCTTGACTGCCCCTCCAGTTTAGACTGTGTCATGACTGCCCCTCCAGTTTTGACTGTCTTGACTACCCCTCCAGTTTAGACTGTGTCTTGACTGCCCCTCCAGTTTTGACTGTGTCTTGACTGCCCCTCCAGTTTTGACTGTGTCTTGACTGCCCCTCCAGTTTTGACTTTGTCATGACTGCCCCTCCAGTTTTGACTGTCTTGACTGCCCCTCCAGTTTAGACTGTGTCATGACTGCCCCTCCAGTTTTGACTGTCTTGACTACCCCTCCAGTTTAGACTGTGTCTTGACTGCCCCTCCAGTTTTGACTGTGTCTTGACTGCCCCTCCAGTTTTGACTGTGTCTTGACTGCCCCTCCAGTTTTGACTTTGTCATGACTGCCCCTCCAGTTTTGACTGTCTTGACTGCCCCTCCAGTTTAGACTGTGTCATGACTGCCCCTCCAGTTTTGACTGTCTTGACTACCCCTCCAGTTTAGACTGTGTCTTGACTGCCCCTCCAGTTTTGACTGTGTCTTGACTGCCCCTCCAGTTTTGACTGTGTCTTGACTGCCCCTCCAGTTTTGACTGTGTCTTTACGACTGCCCCTCCAGATTAGACTGTGTCTTGACTTCCCCTCCAGTTTTGACTGTCTTGACTGCCCCTCCAGTTTAGACTCTGTCTTGACTGCCCCTCCAGTTTTGACTGTGTCTTGACTGCCACTCCAGTTTTTACTGTGTCTTGACTGCTCCTCCAGTTTAGACTGTGTCTTGACTGCCCCTCCAGTTTTGACTGTCTTGACTACCCCTCCAGTTTTGACTATGTCTTGACTGCCCCTCCAGTTTTGACTGTGTCTTGACTGCCCCTCCAGTTTTGACTGTGTCTTGACGACTGCCCCTGCAGTTTTGACTGTGTCTTGACTGCCCCTCCAGTTTTGACTGTGTCTTGACTGCCCCTCCAGTTTTGACTGTGTCTTGACGACTGCCCCTCCAGTTTAGACTGTCTTGACTTCCCCTCCAGTTTTGACTGTCTTGACTGCCCCTCCAGTTTAGACTCTGTCTTGACTGCCCCTCCAGTTTTGACTGTGTCTTGACTGCCCCTCCAGTTTTGACTGTGTCTTGACGACTGCCCCTCCAGTTTAGACTGTCTTGACTTCCCCTCCAGTTTTGACTGTCTTGACTGCCCCTCCAGTTTAGACTCTGTCTTGACTGCCCCTCCAGTTTTGACTATGTCTTGACTGCCCCTCCAGTTTTGACTGTGTCTTGACTGCCCCTCCAGTTTTGACTGTGTCTTGACGACTGCCCCTGCAGTTTTGACTGTGTCTTGACTGCCCCTCCAGTTTTGACTGTGTCTTGACTGCCCCTCCAGTTTTGACTGTGTCTTGACGACTGCCCCTCCAGTTTAGACTGTCTTGACTTCCCCTCCAGTTTTGACTGTCTTGACTGCCCCTCCAGTTTAGACTCTGTCTTGACTGCCCCTCCAGTTTTGACTGTGTCTTGACTGCCCCTCCAGTTTTTACTGTGTCTTGACTTCCCCTCCAGTTTAGACTGTCTTGACTGCCCCTCCAGTTTTGACTGTCTTGACTGCCCCTCCAGTTTTGAATGTGTCTTGACTACCCCTCCAGTTTTGACTTTGTCTTGACTGCCCCTCCAGTTTTGACTTTGTCTTGACTGCCCCTCCAGTTTAGACTGTGTCTTGACCGCCCCTCCAGTTTTGACTGTGTCTTGACTTCCCCTCCAGTTTTGACTGTGTCTCGACTGCCCCTCCAGTTTAGACTGTGTCTTGACTTCCCCTCCAGTTTTGACTTTGTCTTGACTGCCCCTCCAGTTTAGACTGTGTCTTGACCGCCCCTCCAGTTTTGACTGTGTCTTGACTTCCCCTCCAGTTTTGACTGTGTCTTGACTGCCCCTCCAGTTTTGACTGTGTCTTAACTGCCCCTCCAGTTTTCTCTAACGTTTATATACCATATTTGGAAAAAAAGAACAGACGTAGCATTCAACAACAGATAAGTATTTGTAATCAGAAGAAAAAAAGTTGCAATTTGTTAATGAAATAGCCTATACCTAAGCAGAATACTGATACAATGTTGTTACTTGTTTTCTGGTGATAGAGTTTGTCAGTGACTTACAACAGGCTGGTGGCTTTCTCAGGGTACTCCGGTTTCCTTTACCAATAATAACTGCCCGCCACGATATAACTGATTATTGTTGAAAGTGGCATTAAACACCATAACCCGTTTACTGTGTCTGTTTGATGTTACCATAATAAATGTATCTGTGGGCATGGTATGAAATTATACTACACTTTCTACTAACTTATTTTTTCATTTTCAATAGAGCTCTCCCCGTGGGAAACCACGAGGTATAAAAATAGAGCATAGTTCTCCGTTGCACGATATAACCCTTCCAAAAGGGACGCCTGCAAGTGTGTGTGTCTGTAGTTACAAATAAGTATGGATATTGTCTTTTTAGATTGACCACGACCATGGAAATTACGCTAAAACTGATCACACTAGTTGGTATCGTGAATAATATTGATGCTTATGGAAGCGGAGCTCCAGTAAGTGTATGTCAAGACATGACACCACAACACGGTGTTTCGGCGCAAACTGGAGCAGTTCCATACCAAATTACTGTTGACCCGTCTACCTATATGAGCGGGTCTATGAATACAGGTACGATAATTATATCTGTTTTCTTGTTTGATGGTGTTTAACGCCACTTTCAACACTATTTCAGCTATATCGTGGCTGTCAGTTTTATTGGTGGCGGAAACCGGAGTACCCGGAGAAAACCACCGACCTGTCGCAAGTCACTGACAAAATTTATCACATAATGTTGTACACCTCGTTCTGATCGAGATTCGAACTCACTATCAGTGTTGATAGGCAGGGCCGTCTTAACGCATGGGCACACTGGAAAGTTGCCCGGAGCCCCCACGAGCATAGGGGCCCCATGCTAATCTATGTTTGTTGAGACTTGCTGTCAATAAATAGATAAAGTTGCCATTCTTACTTAATCCCTCACTCGAATTTCGGATAACTCGAAATTTTGCAACGGTCCCGTGAACTTCGAGATAACGAGATTCAACTGTATAATAAACTATAGATATTTATTATTGGATAATGCATACATAGCATGACCGTGTTTTACTTAAGATAATGAACAATATTAATGTTGCTTTTTATGATAACAAGTGGACATTGGCATTCGCCTCTGATTTAGTAGCAAGGTCACCTCTGAAACATCACGTGCATGTATGTGTACGGATCTCACACGCTGTATAATGTAAAAGCATATATGTTAACGTCACTTCAACTCACTTGACAGTTAATAGCAATGATATTGGTTATATGTATATACCATTGGTTATTAGAAATTGAATCTGAGATTCATTTAGAACACTTGTAGGGTAAGCATGTAGTAGTTATTCAGGTTTACGACTTTATGATGCAGTACTAATAACAAGGTAATGATAGTTTGTGATATGTGAATAGACAAGATGTTTATACAAGATCAAGATGTAAAAATTGTAAAAAGTAGACATGAACAGAGATGAGGCTAGGCCTTGCCTCACAGTGTTGTGAATCAGCACGCAGTAGAGGGATTGGATTATGGATAACTACTGATGTACAATGTAAGGAAGAATTTGTTCAGTATGGAAGCAGAATGTCTAAATATGTAGGCCTTGTACCAAGCAGACTTATATTATATAACCCTAGGCCCTGATGTGGGACTGCTCTGACGTGGGACTAAATACAAAACATTTTTAATATAATGAAAATAAAAATAAAACGTTCCTGTTGATTGATCTTTGCTGTACAGCGTGTTTCTTTTTACTGTTTAGATACTGATTTAGTTGGAAGTAGCAATGCAATAAATATATGTTAATTTTTATTGACCATTTGCATCACAGGGGTTTGTTATGACTGATAACTCTGGTTGTTAGAGTTGTCAGTCGAGGGATAACACATTCCGTAGCAAGCACATTTGTATTCTTGTAAGTGGTTGTGTAGGTAGGGGCCCCAGTGCAATGCTTTGCCCGGGGGGGCCTATGATGTTGTTAAGACGACCCTGGTCATAGGCACTGATTGCATAGGTAGATCCAACTACCATGTGATCACGGCCATGATGGCCCCTAATTATATCTGAAATGGATGCAGACACTCATCAGAATCTTTATAAGGTAGATATAATTTTCCCTCCGTTCTTTTGTCTTTATGTTTATATATATATATATATATATATAATTGGATAAAACTATAAGCAAGGGATATTTTATCATTATGTATTGATGATAAATATCACCACTCAACATGACACTGCAAACAAATACAAATGAAAGACACTATGTATATACTGATTGCACCTATTTGTATGTCAACAGGAAGTAAACTGATTTAACATTAGCTTAAAATGAGTCACATTATACAATTAATGCCTGCAATTGCACATCATAATTGTTCACCCGAGGGGTGTTGTTTTCTCGGGGGCTTTAGGTATTAATTGTTTTATTATACTGAAACTCTAATTTTTTTGCATCACTCTTATTTCGTTTGATAAATGCGAACATTCCTGTAAATGAACAGCCAGAATGGTTCCACTGGATACACCGGCGGTGGCCATTTTATACATACTTACGTCACGTACACGTTTTAGATCATGGTCAGTTTACGGATATCGTAAGCGCTTTGGAGATCTAGATCATTGTTCCCCCGGTCATCAGTAAAACAACTGATGACCGGTGAAATAGAGAAAACAAGGAATTTATTAGTTAAAATATTACACTTGATTTTCTATTGAAAAAAGATACTGAAGTATAACAATCATTGTTGTTTTAAACAACATAAATATAAACAAAGTTGTACGTTTTGAGAGAAAAAAAACTATCCTTTATTGAATTGATTTGTTTTGCCAATTTAAGCCATCTAAATAGCAGAGAAGACAATAACATTGGATCTGTTCCAATATTTCTTAATTCCTATTTTAAGCATGTGTATGTTAAAGCAAATGTCGTGAATTTTGCAATTTTTCTACTTAGGAGATAACTATATTGTATTTGAAAATTTCACGGCAAAAAATGGAGATTTTATGGTCGCAAATTGAGTTTATTGGCGACGCGCTAATTGACAAGATGACGTAAGCGGTAATCGGCTGACAGATGAGTGAATAGTGGAAACATTCCTTCGTCCGCGAAAAAAGCCGTTGCATGTAAGACCAGATGAATTTGGGACGAGAATAAAATGGAATGATAAAAAGACACAAAATTAAATTAGTGAATTATATAATACACATAAATTGTATACGAACTACACAGTAAAGCTGTAATATTGTAATTACTGAAAGTGAAAGTAAACACAAACATTTTAAAAAGGCGATGTCAAGACGTAGCTGTTGGCGGTAACCAGTGTGGTGCGTTTTAATTTCTTGGTAGCTGAACAGTCTGACGGATTCATTATACTGTAGTCGTATACATTTACAGTAGAGTTGTTGATCTCAAGCAATTACAGTTCGTCGTCGTAGTCATCTGCCATTTTGTTTGTAAATACATCCGTGCAATGATATGTAATTCGTCTAATATTCTAAAAAAAAAATAGCTCGTGTTATCTCAACCGTGGAATTGATACCGCAAAATATACAGCATTGTTCATTCCCAACCAGGAATATTAAGCAACTACAATAGAATGGCAGTTCTCCCTCCGTTTACAAGGCAACCATCTTTATTACCGGAACGGTGCAACAGAAAGAAATCCTTAAACATCAGAACGTTGCCTGTGTAGTTACTATGTGGTACAAATATTGTAAAAGAAAGAATTGAAGATACCAAAGAACTAATCAGAAGCTGTAAATCTAAGAAAGACAGACAATACAATGATATACGATTCATCAGCGTATTAATTTTTGCAGATACTATTTAGATATGTCAATATAATCTTAGCACCTCTCTTTATGATTTAGTAACTTTGAGGAGCACTCAATCGTCACCCTTCAGAGGTTATTTTATACAGATGAGGAGAACTGATAATCAGGCTATCGTTGGAGGATTTTCATTACTTGGCGGTGGTAAACTGGTACAGTGTGATAATCGGGTGTGTATATATTATATGTTATACTTCCTCCCTATAAATATATTTAACAGTTAATGCTACATCGGTGGTGTAATGGTTAGCGTGCTCGCCCGGACTGTGGTAGAACGTGGAATCGAGTCGCTCTCGGGTCAAACCAAAGACGTACAAAATTGTTTGTTATCATTGCTTATCCGCTAAGCACACAGCGTTAAGAAGAAAGAATAATGTGTCCGAGAGGGGCGACATGTTTATCCGCGGACTGTTCTTTCAGTGAGCTAGTACTATAAAAATCCAACTCATTGAAAATTAACTTGTTCGCGCCATGATATAGCTGAAACATTGCTGAGTTTGCGTTAAACTACAATCATTCGCTCACCCATGATAATACATATAATGTTCCATTTCGTATTTCATATCTAGTTAGATACATCCCGTTAGGCGGATTTCAGTTTCTTTTATTTTTTATTTTTTATTTTAGTTATTTCGTATCGGTCTATTTTTATTTTCCTGGCGAAAAACACCGACATATCCCACTACAAAAACATTAGTATACAATGTTGTTTCGAGCGCACCTATTCAAGGAAGGGAATCGAGCTTGCAGGTTTAATGGTGATAAGAACTGATTGAACAGTCCGATTTCAGCTATCACGAGACCGCTGTCACGACGACACCTTAGATGTAGACGCATTGAATTATTAATATATATACCCATACAAAAAAACACATTTTTGAATCCATAAATTTGTCTTTGAAAATTAAAATAGTCTTAACGAATCAAAATATGACGACCAATTTAATATCTATCAGATCAAAATGATGCAATTATTTACTTTAGAACAACGCTGCTGTTACTCATACTGAAAATGGCGACAAGACGTTTATTAGCTTCAACTGGACAGCTCCAGCTCAGAATGTAGGCCAAATACGGATTGTGTAAGTTTATGTTTGTTTGTTTGTTTGCTTGATGGTGTTTAACACCACTTTCAACAATATTTCAGTTATATCATGGCGGTCAGTTTTATTGGTGGAGGAAACCGGAGGAACCGGAGACCTGTCGCAAGTCACTGACAAACTTTATCAAATAATGTTCCACACCTCGCTCTGATTGAGATTTGAACTCACAACATCGGTGGTGATAGGCACTGATTGCATAGGTAGTTGTAAATCCAACTATCATACGATCACGGCCACGACGGTAAGTTTAAGTCATTAGCAAAGATACGATGGATTCAACTGTTTTAATGTTGTCTTGCAATAAATGAGTAAATAAAACATACATATTGAAATTGTATGTCATGTAGAATTAATGATATTTACTGGATGCATGAAATAAACGTTGGAGCAATCAGAAAAGGAAAACCCAGAGAAACCAGCAACATAGAACACACAAGACGAAGACAAACACAACAAAAACCCAGAGAAACCAGCAACATAGAACACACAAGACGAAGACAAACACAACAAAAACCCAGAGAAACCAGCAACATAGAACACACAAGACGAAGACAAACAAAGCAAAAACACAACACAAAATGCGTAGGAAATCACTATACGCAAACAAACACAAATAACGAAAATAAGACATGGGCCCTCCTACAAACAGCTATAGGTATAGAAGGGTAATAACAAAATTACCGAACTCCGTACAATCTTGCAAAGGGAAAGTCAAAACCGAAAACTATGCACAATTTCAAACGAAATAAAAAAAAATCGTTTGAGTGAAGAAAAGTTTGAAGATACCAAAAGAAGCCGTAATTCGAAGAAGGACCGACAACGCAATGGCTAAAAGAAAAAGGACAAAAAGAGTGTAGAAATATAGAAAACATTGCAGATGACTAAAGGATAAACAGAATGTATTTTGTGAAGATTGTGATGTATGGACGTGAGTGATTTGTGTTTGTTTTATATCACGACTACCATGTTCCTATCAGTAACTAAAATTGTAAATTTGACACTTTGCACTCATGACGTAAATATGTCTTTTGTAAAATTATGCTCTATATATCTTTTTCCTCAGATATTAAAATTTTTGATTAGAAAGAGTGCTCACGTGTATACTGTTTCTATGTGTAAACTGGTTAAATGTAATAGTCTGGGTATGTTTATGAACTATAGACGTATTGTAATGAATTGTATATACATATGAACACATAATATACAAACTAGACAATATAGTACATTGTCGGAAAATAAATAAGTTATTTCACCAACTTTAGAAAAATGTAGAAAAGCGAGCCTTTGGCGAACTTTCTGTTTTATCTCGCAGCGAATGCAAATGATTTGTATATTTTCCGACAATGTACGTATACTGTGTGTATACTGCAATGCTAAAAGCCCCAAAACAACTGTCAAATTGTCTAAAAAGAGCAGAAACAAGAGTCGTTCTCGTCATTTTTGATGATGTCCTCTGTAAAGTCCACACTTTTACTGTTACCGTTCCGCAGCGCTGCTCAACATGAAACAGGTACCAGCAATAGCTATATGTTGGTCAGTTAAATTTTATAGCAAAAATGTATCAAGTCAATGTAATTTGACTTCTAAAATAGAACCAATGCAGGATAAAATAAAATATACTATTATATTATCATAGTGCTACAGTTGTTCAAGTCCAAGCGACGTTCTGGACAAGTGTTGAATCAGCCATGGTAACATCAGCAGGTGGAAGTCAACCGAGCATGACGACAGAACGTATGCAAGAAATAACAACAGTAGAGAATGGTGGAAACCAAACAAATGCTCAAGATAACGCAACGACAATGGCGACAGGCACGAGAACAACAATGCCATCAAACAGTGCACCAATTCAAACGTTCAGCTTTGGTGTATTAATTGGACTTATATTGATAAATAAATGTATTATAAATCATTAAAACAAATGTGGACTGTATATTGTTATAATAAGAAGATGTATGTTCGTTATTTTACATAGCTTTCTACCAGAATCTATGAGAAAAGAGACAACTTCAATGTTCCCATTATAAATTGTCAACACCTTATTAACATTAATAAAGGACGAAGTCCTTACAACTGTAGGCTGTCCGATTTTCAAATCCTCCTTTCTATATTGATAGCCAAATATCTGTTCACCGGAAGTTTAAAAAATAGATCAATTGATATTTAGAAACGCAGAAGAAATATATTTCAATGAAAAATCCCCAATTCTTTAATTATTTACTCTGCAAAATCGAAATAAACTTGAAATAAAATTCTAATAAAAAAATATCTTTCTACGAAACTCTCGACAGAAGAGCGGCGTAGGTCAAATGAACGGAACAGCCATAAGTCAAAGAGAGATAACTCCAGCCAAATAATTAATAAAAAACTTTAAAAAGTACTTGAAAAAAATAATACACTCCCTTCTCACACCTCCCTCTTAAAATTATAGGACTTCTTCCTTCAAACAGGTTGTGCCTGTTTCATATTATTCCTACCACTCCCACGTATGGAGTTTACATTTGACAAATCATAGGCTACGCTTGAGCTTGCAGTTCGTATTATGAATTTAAAAAACGTCATCATATTCTTAATATTAAACTATTAAATCAAGGGTTTTTAATGAATCGTCTTATCTTTCCTTTGAAAGGTGTTTCGGAAGATATCAACACCTTGTTAAAAAGTATTCTGTTAATTGCACACAGATAACCAAAGATTATATTGGTAATAGCATTTGGATAACGTAGATTATTATTTCACTATTATGTCTTACTATGGCCTTGTATACTATTTAATATATAAATGATGTTTGAGGTCAGTCATCAGTTCTCTTTAATAGAACTAATATTATACAAATGACAACTTCTGTGTCACAAAGATTAGATATATTATGTAAATTGTTCGAGTGTTCTTTCTATGACTTTCTATTGTATTTTTAAACTGTTCTTACGGTGTGGTATTTTTCTTTGATTTGATTTTTATTTTATTAACATATATTGAAATAAATTTCTTATGAAGTTATTGGATTTGAGTTTTAGATCCATTTTAATACATAAAGCATCATTATGAAATATTTACGGTTCACCTCCGGTTTTTGATGAGATCTGTGTTGCTCATCATTCTAGTTTTCTGTGTTGTGTTGTGTTTTGTTTGTCTTCCCCTGTGTCTTGGGTATCCAATGTTGCCAGTGTCTTTGGATTGTTCATTCTGGATTGGCCCTTCGATTTCTCTAACGTTTATTTACGCACTCCCATTACACAATTAATCTTTAATGTAATTATAATTAATGGGTCTGCTAATCTTGATGTTAAATTAATTCCAGAAACATGACAAAGGTAAAATACCAATCAGAGAGAAAAATGCACAATATAAAACAACAAATAATGATACATAAAACTATAGATCTGGTGATAGATATATTGTCTTTACTTTCATCTTACTATATAAACTGTACGAAGACTTTGAATATACCAAAGGGGTAATCAGAATCCGTAAATCGAAGGACAGACAACACAATGGCCAACTGAAAAAGGACAAACAACGATCTACAAAACATTACATACAAAAACAAATAAAGATCGAGTAACACCAACCCCATTGAAAACCAGGGTGAACCCAGGTGCTCCGGATGGGTGTGCAGTTCCTGCTCCACTCGTGGCACCCGTCATGTTACTCTTGTTAGAAACCCGGTGATAAATCATGAATGAGGAAAGAATCGGATAATGATTAAAAAAGCGACAACAATAACAACACAAATGAAAAGTAAGACATGAGAACGGATAATTTCGACCACGAACTGCCGCATATATTAGAAGTGAATCCAGGGTCACCGTTAGGTCAGCAAGGTTAACAAAAGAAAATAAACAGAGGATTCGTGAAACAATAATCCACAATTAGTTCGTGAAAAAATAATCCACTATTAGGGCAATATAATGACATAAGAGAAATAATTTAAAATGAAATATAGTATTAAAGAAAAATAATACAGATACAATATATATATATATATATATAATTTTACTAACTCATAGCGAGGATATTTTAAGTCTAGAGAATCCAATATATTCTTAATACATTATAATACATTGATCGCACTGGAACTCAATGTAACTATATATTAGTTTATAATCTAACAAAAGGTTTACTAATATCTTTAAATTTTACACGTATTTAATTCAACTAAATTGAAATTAAATGATCTATAAAATTATAAATCCAAATTAAGAGGATAAAGTGTAACCTACCCTACGTTTGTTAAAAGTTTTAAACTGATTCAAAACCGTTGTACATGCACTAAAATTCTATCAAAATCTGAGGCTAAATTAGGATGCCGTATAAACAATAATAATAATATTTATATAGTCAATTTTCAATGGAATATTTCACTTGGAAATAATATGCAAAAACAACAATTATGTAAAGTTATTTTTACGTAACTCATATTTCAAGTAATTATTCTCGAATAGACGTTGGAAAACCTACACCAGGCCTCAAATTGTGTATTGCAATTCTATTGTGGTAGCAATTTCAAACATGGATACATAAAATATCTATATATCGCAATTATTTTTTACTTTTTCACGGATTTTTGTCATAAAACGAAATGCATTTTCTTCCCAATTGTGTGACAGGATGAACAACTGAAAATGTGTAAACTAATTTGTGTTGTTGTTTTGGTATCATTCTCATCCATTGGTAAGTGCCTATATTTAGATTACCTTAATAATATCATGTTTTGATGTCTTCGATAATTTGATATTTTGAGATATTATTTTTATTTGATAAATTACCATGTAATCATTTTTTTCATATGGGTTAGGTATGTGGTGCTTAACGCCACTTTCAACAGTGTTTCAGTTATATCGTGGCAGTCAGTACACGGCGAAAACCACCGACCTGCCGCAAGGCACTGACAAACGCTATCACATTATGTCATATCGAGTACAATTCGCCTGAGCGTATTATTTCATAAACGAATGACACTAATTATTTCATTTCAGAAGATTTTTCCTATTTTGTTTAATATTCAATACATTTTGAAATTTTGATGATTCGTATAAATAATAATCAACCTATTTATCAATTGAACTATACGTATTTATATTTATTGATTGATTAGTGGGTGTTTAACGCCAACTTTAGCATTAATTCAGTTATATCGTAGTGTATTTACAATTTATGATTGATTGATTGATTGGTGTTTTACTCCAACTTTGGTATAATTTCAGCTATATAGTGGCGTATTCACATTTTAAGAATAAATGGTATGGCATATGTAGCTACTAAATCAGCTCTAACCCTTGTGTTTGTATTACAGCTACAGCATGTACAATTCCAAGTTATTTGCACGGAACATGGACAAGTAGTGGCGTAGGATCTATGGAAATAAATGAAACACATCTTATCAACTATTCTATATACAACAAAGGAGGACAAACATTCGAATGTTTTGACCAAAGTGGAACTTATTATGCATTCAAGTAGGTTAAAATAGAAATGTGTACATGAAGGTGTGCCCTGGGGCGATATGCTAGGTACCTGGATGCCCTGGACAGTTGGATACTTTTACTTAAAGATATTAACGACAAATGATAGCAACTAACTTGCATAATTTCTCAATACATTGCATGATCAACATCGTAAATAGCTCCATTAGTGAAACATAACTGTCCATCCTTACAGGGCACATGAATTCACACTCGGATTCTAGTTGGGTTCGTGTTGTTCCATATTTAATTTTCTATGAAGTGTTTTGTTGATCATTGTTTGTCCTTTTGTCCTTTTGTCCTTTGCATTGTCTATCCTTCGATTTACAGCTTCTGATTACCTCTTTGGCATCTTTTGTCCTTTGCATTGTCTATCCTTCGATTTATAGCTTCTGATTACCTCTTTGGCATCTTTTGTCCTTTGCATTGTCTATCCTTCGATTTACAGCTTCTGATTACCTCTTTGGCATCTTTTGTCCATTGCATTGTCTATCCTTCGATTTACAGCTTCTGATTACCTCTTTGGCATCTTTTGTCCTTTGCATTGTCTATCCTTCGATTTACAGCTTCTGATTACCTCTTTGGCATCTTGTGTCCATTGCATTGTCTATCCTTCTATTTACAGCTTCTGATTACCTTTTTGGCATCTTCAGACTTTTCTTTCTATTGAAACGGGGGTACTATGTCTCGATTAGGCTTAAATGTGTTTTACTTCGTCCATTCTTGGGTGGCCATTCGTTTTTGTCTAACGTTCATTTAATTGGGACTTTCCAATCTTTCGTCTTTGAACGTATTCCAGAAACGTGTATACTTTTTATTTGAATTTTTGATGGCATTCACAATATTATTTCCCTTTACGTTTGCAATGTGCAGTATTTCAGCTATATTCACGGCCAATACAAAGTTAGCATATCAATTACTTATTATGTAGGTACAACAATGTTGTTGGCCTAGCCCTATGTACTGACAGCCAAATATAGAGAATAAATGAATAAGGTTGGCAAAGTGTATGCTACAATGGCCAATTTAAGACGACTCTGAACAAGGTTTGTTCATTGGTCGATATACATTTCTAATAAATTTACATAGTTTTTTCTGAAATCGTTTACTTCTGGTAGGCTTTTTCCATTTTTGTGAGTAAAGAGGAGGTAAACTGCTTATGATACCCTTGATATACAGAGTTAACACTTTCATGGTCAATATCATTAATCAACCACAAATAACATATTAAAACTGTATAGTATGTCAACAGATCGAACGTAATGTTCTAGTTTAATTATCATTATTGGTTTGTACATTTGTCATGTGATAAGAGATATAACAATTATTGATATTATCTACACTTTACGGTGCAACACATATATTATGGTTTATTAAGGATTACATAGCAAGTGTTTTGAGACTAAGATTAGGCTGTTTGTTCTTTAATACCACTTACCCCGAAACTATTATGAATATTGTTTCATGGACAATGCAATGGTCAACAGAAAAAGAAAAAAAGACAAACAATAGTCGACACAACACTATACAGAAAACTAAGGATTGAGCAACACTAACATCAATAAAACGGCTCCAGAATGGCGGGTAGTCAGTCCTCCATTATCGGCACGCGTCATGTTCCAGAATGGCGGGTAGTCAGTCCTCCATTATTGGCACGCGTCGTGCTCCAGAATGGTGGGTAGTCAGTGCTCCATTATCGGCACGCGTCGTATTACTCTAGCTATAAATCCGGTGATAAGTCATGAGTGGGGAAAAGACGTGAATGTGATTATCACTAAGGGAACATATACGTGGTCATTTGTGACACAGATATTCCGTAATATTTCGAAGTGATGGCTTCAATTTAGCCAGTAAGAACACTTGGTTCAGTAGCTTCCCTCTTTCAAGGAAATCGTCATAGGAACCATAAAAATCGTGATAAATAATGCAATTACAATTACTTTTCGGAAAATGTGGCATATTCGGTTTCTTTCCTTTATGTAATACTTCTCTACATGTTCATACATCATGTCCTTTATTGAAAGTTGTCAGTACAGTTTCCTCATATGTATTCGTACTTTGTCCAGAGATACCAATGCAATGGGACTAAATTTGACAGGAGTGAATTCTTGATCTGAATTGATATCAAAACCTTTAAAGTCATGGAACGTTGTTTTCAATTTACGAGATATTTCAAGATTCCAAAGGGGTAATAACAATGACCATGGCCAAAAGACCAAAGGACAAACAAGGATCTACAAATTATTACAAAGAAAACTAAAGATTGAACAACGCGAACCCAAAAACGAACAGGGTGAATTTATGTGCTCCGTAATGGGAAGCAGTTCATTGTTTACTAAATAAGGATAATGAGATTCGAGGTTTGGGCCCATAAAACTAGTTTAACCCTGTCACTTTTCGTTGTTCAAAGTATATGTAGCGAGCATGGAAAGTAAATGGTCATGTATATATGTTGGGATGTCAATTTTGCGTCTATTTCTACAATTTTGTTTTATTGGATGTCGGAATTGTTTTCGACAGTGTGTTTTAGTTTTATTATATACAAGATTGTGTAAGGTTATTTTATATATTGCGAGGTTTAACCATTTTTTATATCTTTGATTTACAACTACCTTTGCCCATCAACACCAACGTTGTGAGTTCGAATCCAGCTCAGGCGAGGTGTACTTGATACAACATTATGTGATAAAGTTTGTGAGTGATTTGCGGCAGGCCGTGGTTTTCTCCGGGTATTCCAGGTTTCCTCCACCAATAAAACTGACCGCAACGACTTAGTTGAAATATTGTTAAAAGTGGCGTTAAACACCTTAATCCTAACTCTAACCCTATACCTTTGAATTCACTGTAATATTAACGTTTTCTAATTTACAGGAAAGATGATATATCCTTATTTAATGCAGTTGTCAACGCAGCTCTTTGCATTGAGTTCTCCTTTGTGAAGACTAATATGTACAAATATATTGTTAAAACAAGTAAGTAGTGTAATGATAAAAAAAAACTCCTTTAACAAAAAAAAACCCATTTAAGCCAATATATCAGATATTATAGTTCACTTTAAATCTATGACTACTTAATCTAAAAGTAACTCATCAAGGGACAAGTTGATCTCCATTTCCATTTGTGTGCTCTGGTATGACGATGTTATTGTTTGATTGTTTTTTTAACTCTAAAATGAGTGATATGTCATCTATATCAGGTTGGGATAGAATTACATGTCAATGGAATAATGATGATGTTCGCTCTGTACTAGACAAACACGCTTAGTTGGGTTTTTATAATGGTAACAACAGTCCCCGTGTAAAAATGACGCGACACTAAGACACTTTTCCCTGATTTCGAGCCAACCAGTCTTTGCGCTTTCTCCTTAATGCTGAGTGCTTAGCGAAGACGCAACAATTAACAACTTTATAGTTTTTGGTTGAACTAGACTGGGGATCCAACCCACGATCTACCGAACTCGTGGTGAGCACGCTAACCATTACACCATCGATGAACCCACGATCTACCGAACTCGTGGTGATCACGCCTAACCATTACACCATCGATGAACCCACGATCTACCGAACTCGTGGTGAGCACGCTAACCATTACACCATCGATGAACCCACGATCTACCGAACTCGTGGTGAGCACGCTAACCATTACACCATCGATGAACCCACGATCTACCGAACTCGTGGTGAGCACGCTAACCATTACACCATCGATGAACCCACGATCTACCGAACTCGTGGTGAGCACGCTAACCATTACACCATCGATGAACCCACGATCTACCGAACTCGTGGTGAGCACGCTAACCATTACACCATCGATGAACCCACGATCTACCGAACTCGTGGTGAGCACGCTAACCATTACACCATCGATGAACCCACGATCTACCGAACTCGTGGTGAGCACGCTAACCATTACACCATCGATGAACCCACGATCTACCGAACTCGTGGTGAGCACGCTAACCATTACACCATCGATGAACCCACGATCTACCGAACTCGTGGTGAGCACGCTAACCATTACACCATCGATGAACCCACGATCTACCGAACTCGTGGTGAGCACGCTAACCATTACACCATCGATGCGGTTTTGTATTTTCTATTAATATTATGACGTCAATATAAATATTTAATGAATATGCTTATTTCATAGTTGAATATGACATATTATAGCATTGTATTCATAAGAAAATTGGTATTAAATATAGTCTAACATTTTACAGGTGAGTTGGCACAAGCAGATAATGAAAGATTTATGTATGTAACAACGACCACACCTCTTACGTTGTCAACGGTGTGTGATGATACATCTAACACTGATTACTCCCTGATGATAAATCCCAGTAAGTAAAGTACAAAATGCCACACCTCTTACTTGTCAACTGTGTGTGATGATACATCTAACACTGATTACTCCCTGATGATAAATCCCAGTAAGTAAAGTACAAAATGCCACACCTCTTACGTTGTCAGCTGTGTGTGATGATACATCTAACACTGATTATTCCCTGATGATAAATCCCAGTAAGTAAAGTACAAAATGCCACACCTTTTACGTTGTCAACTGTGTGTGATGATACATCTAACACTGATTATTCCCTGATGATAAATCCCAGTAAGTAAAGTACAAAATGCCACACCTCTTACGTAGTCAACTGTGTGTGATGATACATCTAACACTGATTATTCCCTGATGATAAATCCCAGTAAGTAAAGTACAAAATGCCACACCTCTTACGTTGTCAACTGTGTGTGATGATACATCTAACACTGATTACTCCCTGATGATAAATCCCAGTAAGTAAAGTACAAAATGCCACACCTCTTACGTTGTCAACTGTGTGTGATGATACATCTAACACTGATTACTCCCTGATGAAAAATCCCAGTAAGTAAAGTACAAAATGCCACACCTCTTACGTTGTCAACTGTGTGTGATGATACATCTAACACTGATTACTCCCTGATGATAAATCCCAGTAAGTAAAGTACAAAATGCCACACCTCTTACGTTGTCAACTGTGTGTGATGATACATCTAACACTGATTACTCCCTGGTGATAAATCCCAGTAAGTACAGTACAAAATGCCACACCTCTTACGTTGTCAACTGTGTGTGATGATACATCTAACACTGATTACTCCCTGATGATAAATCCCAGTAAGTAAAGTACAAAATGCCACACCTCTTACGTTGTCAGCTGTGTGTGATGATACATCTAACACTGATTACTCCCTGATGATAAATCCCAGTAAGTAAAGTACAAAATGCCACACCTCTTACGTTGTCAACTGTGTGTGATGATACATCTAACACTGATTACTCCCTGATGATAAATCCCAGTAAGTAAAGTACAAAATGCCACACCTCTTACGTTGTCAGCTGTGTGTGATGATACATCTAACACTGATTACTCCCTGATGATAAATCCCAGTAAGTAAAGTACAAAATGCCACACCTCTTACGTTGTCAGCTGTGTGTGATGATACATCTAACACTGATTACTCCCTGATGATAAATCCCAGTAAGTAAAGTACAAAATGCCACACCTCTTACGTTGTCAGCTGTGTGTGATGATACATCTAACACTGATTACTCCCTGATGATAAATCCCAGTAAGTAAAGTACAAAATGCCACACCTCTTACGTTGTCAACTGTGTGTGATGATACATCTAACACTGATTACTCCCTGATGATAAATCCCAGTAAGTAAAGTACAAAATGCCACACCTCTTACGTTGTCAGCTGTGTGTGATGATACATCTAACACTGATTACTCCCTGATGATAAATCCCATTAAGTAAAGTACAAAATGCCACACCTCTTACGTTGTCAACTGTGTGTGATGATACATCTAACACTGATTACTCCCCGATGATAAATCCCAGTAAGTAAAGTGCAACATGCAGTCTTTACAATTCTATTGTTGTTTTCTAGATCTCAGAATTAGTTCGTGCATTATTGCATACGAAATACCACCCCAAAAAAATAACCTACAACGATGAATTGGTGAGAATGGATATGGATGTAAATGAACATGAAAGACTATCAAACATTAAACTCAGACCTAAAGTAAAGTAAAACAGTATCTCTTTTAATGATGTTCTACATCACAATCACAGTCATTGCGACTCAAGTACTATGATGATTAAAACGGTCTCTAGCCTGCAGAAGAGAGGTCTCCCCACTACTGTTGACAAACGCTACATCTGAACATATATGTTATCTCGATGTTCGAGTAAAGATATCTTGATCTACTGAATTGAAAATGATTTCAACAGAAAAAACAACCCAATAACATGTAAAACCCAATTGTAAGCATGAATAGATTCCATTTCTATACTTTTGTACCTTTAACATTTGAATTGGATGCCACATAAATCCTCCCCATTCCTATGTACAATTTAACAGGGGCGTAGGAGCTAGTGTGCCAGCATCCCCACCCCACACTTTGCTTTGCAAAAATTTAGAATTAGCGGAATTTGAGGTATGGAAATAATAAATGTCTAGTCAAACAAGAGATTTGTTATAGTTTTTTTTGTTTGTTTGTTTGTCAGTTTTTGTTTAAAAGATTGACCCCACTTGCAGTCATGGCTTAAAGCTCCCTCTCTTTCCGATACACTTCTCAAGCGCCACTCTCCTCATCCTTCACACACTGCCCGGTGAAAACAAACTTTTGATTTGACTTTTCTTCATTGAATGATACCGTTTCCTTTTTTTAATCAGTTATGCGGTATGATATAAACAAAAAAAATACAACACTGTCGGAACTGTTCAAAAATACAATCGAACAACAGAAGTATACTTGATAACCCTAACGCACATTTATGACTGCTTACTTTCCTGGCTTGGTACATATATTTCAACAAAAGTTGACTCTTTAACCTAGTTTCACCGGTCTAAGCCTTCCATCTTGATGTAACCATGGTAATGCAGGTGTTTTCCACATGTGAGTAAGTTTGCAACCCACATTATAATGAGTGAAAAGAGGTGTTGGGAAAATCTTGAACATTATACATAATATAATTAACCATTGTGACATAGAGGTTGTCATCTATATATATATATTATTAGTTCTATTAAATAAAACGATCCGATTTAAATATTAGAAAATAAACGAAGCCATCGGAAGATTACGTAGAAATATAACAGATAATTTCAATCGTCATGGTAACGATTTCAGGCACAGCTATCACACAATTAACAACTACATGCCCTGACGAATTCCTGGGTGTGTTTGACTATGTTTCAAATATTACTGCCAGTGGAGAGTGTAATGGAACCGGAAGTGTAGATGTGTGCTCAGATACTTCAAAGATCTCGTTTAATTATACGGCATGTTCTACAGTTCAGGCATATTCTGGTTAGTATGTTTTATTACACACATACAATATACACTGTTTGTCTGCAATATTGGATTCATAACTGGAGAACAATTACAGCATTTATAAATTTTCAAACGTCCCTAATAAGATATCAGTTATGATCTAGATAAGTCACAATGTCACGCATATATGTTGTAAAATAGTAACATGGAAGAATTAAATGAAAACAAAAAATACCACACGGTAAGAACACTTACAAAATCCAATACAAAAATCGTAGAGAGAGGCAAAGTCTATATCTGAACCCTAACACACAAATACATGACCGCTCACTTCCCTGGCTTGGTATGGGGACTTCACTAAAAATATGCATGGGCCCAAGGCATTAAAGACATTAGAATGACTACACAGTGATCCACAACCATTCTCTCATTTATTAAGGAAAAAAACTACCCAAACGTTTGATACGATATGGTCGTGTGTTCTTTTACATTGGTAGCCCTTGTAAATGAAGCTTAAAGACACATCGGTATTCTATATCCTAAGTTTTGTCAGTCATCCGACCGGACAAAGCTTCAGGTTTATCCTCAGTGTATATCCAATGTTTCTTCATGTAACTTTCTGGTATATTTCACGTGTAATTACTATCAGCTAAACCTGCCGTTTATCAATAATTAAAACTGGGAACAAAAGTTTGATTTTAAAAGTGGTTTTAAACACGTTTCCATTATATGTTATGGCAAATTTTCTAAATATTATTAATTCAGTATACAACAATGATATAATATAATACTGCCTAACTTTAATAATGTTTTTATAAAGCTGGAGGGGAGCTGAACTGTATTTATTCTGTATCATCCGGTACCAGTACACAAGTATACGTGTATAATTTAGACTCTACAACTGACGAATCAACGACCTACAGGTTTAGTTGTTATGTAAGTAAAACTAAGAATATAGTAGGAGTATTACAGCGGCGGATCCAGGGAGGGGTGCACCCCCCTAGAATTGGAAAAAAATATGATTTTTTGGCGTAAAATCGTGATTTTTCACACGAAATACCCACAAAATTTTCGCGCCTCCCTCCGCTCGGCGCAATTTTTTTTACGCCCCCCCAACTTGAAATCCTGGATCCTCCCCTGTATTAGATCAGAGGAAGAAGCATAGCATAGTTTCTTTTATCAGAAATGTGAATGTACGTAACAAACCACTTCTTAGTGGGCATGATATAAAATGCTTGCCAAGATTACCATAAAATATAAAATAAAATAAAAAAGACGGAACGTGGTCGGAATTGACATGATTCGAAACAACCGTATTCTATGATTTTTGTAAGACTGCTGTTTTGATGGAGCATCATTGGGTTTCACGTAATGTATCAGTATGTCATGTACTACTTAGCTAAATATTCCCCTAGTATGCTACTATACTGATAATAGTGGTGTTAAACCGTCTGTTGGCAATCAATCAGTCAAGTGCTTTTTATATTTTGTGTCAGTTAGATATTCTACTTCATAGTGTTCATATATTTTCTTTAACACACGCTTATTATTTTTATTCATGCGTATATGTTATTTTCAATTACTGTATTTCCTGTTGCAGCTTATTTTCACAATGGGGGTTCAGAGAGGTCGAGTATTTCCTTTGAAAAGTGCATTAAGTCGTTGTGTAGGATAATGTGACTATTGTTTATGTTTATAATAATAGATTACAGTACGGTGTCTGCACAGTATAAGGAATATTGTACGAGACGGTATTGCATTGATACGAGTTCCAATCCAATTATATAGCACTGCGCAGTATTCAATTTATTATACATATGAAATAATTATATTGAAAAAAAAATTTAATATTTCAATTAGCCAACCGCAATGTAAAACAAATGGTTGAAATGGCAAAACACCACGATAATTAAATAAATTTGTTCGTAAAGTAATATCAATGCTTAAAGTTCCTACAATCTTCAGAAAAGAGAGGCAGAGGGTTGCCTAGACCAAGTTTGTAAAGTACACATTCCGATATACATAATATTTGCAATTGTTGGTTTAATTCGTTTTCTGATAGGCTTACCGATTGGCACGACTTGATAATTTTCATCTCCATTTAAGATTGCGAAGGTTGACAACATTATTTTATGTTGCTTACTAAGTAGATGACAAAAGAAAGCACGAGTTTTGTCCCTTATAGCAACTGTGCAATATGGAAAAATACGGACATACTACTACTGGTTGTCAAACACCGAAATGATAATGTATGGTCACATGTTGTAAATGAATGTTTGCCATTGGATTTAAGTTATAGCTGTATACTAGAATATACATTGTAATTATACAAATGGTACAGTCAGTTACAATGCCAGATAAAATATCTCAACAAGCAAATACTCCAAGAACACTAAGCTAATATTGTTAATTCTGGCTTTATTTGTTTTCATGGATAATAAATGCAAAACAATTAACACCACACTGTCGTAACATTTCAAAAATCCAATACAGAAATCGTCGAAAGAGGCAAATAAAATGTCTATACTCTTAATACACAAATTGTGATCCTTCACTTTCCTGACTGCGTAGAGGCACTTCAATAGAACGTGGCGTGGTTTTGCTATTTCTATGGCCCCAAATATAGGATCTATTTCTTTCTATATCAATGATATTAAGTGGTTTTTCTGTAGGTTGTGGAGACAGGTAGTGATGGTAATGTTTATGCCACACAATATCCTAAGTATTGCTATACAGGACAGACGTCTACAGACGTGACAAGTCCAGGAGGTTCTATAGTGTTGACCGCTGATAGTAAGTACTTAACTAACAGTACATTAAATAATGAGAAAAGTAAACAAAATCAGTGATCCGTCACTGAAAATAAACGTTAGAGAACACCGAATGGGCAATCACAAATGGACAATCCAGAAACACTGGCAACATTGGGTACACAAAAAAACATAGTCAAAAGATTTGGATGCAATAAGAAAAATATAACATTTAACGATATATTCTACACTATTCTGACGCAATATAACATTAGTGTAATGAGATTTGGTAGGAACGCATTACAACGCAAATATGCAATTATATGATACCAATTTCCAGTCTGCCATTATGTATTTTTCTAAATCGTTCGTCTTTTCTAAATTGCATGCACATATTTTATTAAAAATTTAAAGTACATTAATAGAAATGTAGCTATCAAATTTAAACACTTCAAAACTATGTTCGACTATGTTTTTTTTATCTATATGTATTTTACTCTGTTACAGGTACCTGTGGTAAGTAAGATTAGTTCTTTACCTGAACATGTTCAATCCAACCCATAGATAAGATCAACAAAAATCAAACATTCCATATACAATCACAATCAAATCATAAGTGAATAATTGAAATAATTTTGCTCATGACTTATCGCCGGGTTTGTAACTAGATTAACACGACGGGTGTCACTAGTGGAGCAGGAACTACTTACCCTTCCGGAGCAGGTGATTTCACCCCCTGTTTTAGTGGGTTTCGTGTTATTATATGTCCCTAACACACATATACATGAAACTAAAATGAATGTATATTTTATGCTAACAAGTACTTGTATCTATAAATGTTTACTAGCGTTGATGACGGTGTAAGGTACCGGTACTGTTTGTATTTGTAGCACAGGTAGAGATTTCAATAAAACTTAGTTAAATCAAAAAAGGGGTGTGTAGATTTGTCAAAATGAAATGGATATCAAATTGCAGAAATAGATACTTCACTAACCTGAGATAGGAACTTATTACACAAACATAAACTACTTTCCATTTTAACAACTGCATGTATTAATATTTTTCTAAAAAATAACTATTAAAAAAAAAACGGTAAACACCCTTTTTGCATTTCTGTAAAACAATAAACGTTTCGAACATTTCATCTAATATCAAATTTCGGAAAAACAGGCTATTGGAACATGAACTCCTCACCCTTCCGGAGCACCTGAGTTCACCCCGGTTTTTAGTGGGGTTCGTGTTACTCGATCTTTAGTTTTATATGTATGTTTTGTTGATCGTTGTTTGTCCTTTTGTACTTTTTCTTTTTGGCCATTGTGTTGTCTGTTCTTCTTCGATATACGGATTCTGATTGTCCCTTTGGTATCTTCAAAATCTTCATCATTAATAATGATGATTTTCATTCATTTCATGCTCGTTTTAGAATGTTGCGGTACCTGTCCCTCTGATAATTTTTATAGAGACACATTTAGTTCTTTTTAAACGTTCTTTGAATGAATGTAGTAAGTAAACTACAGTTACGGAATAGTACAATGTCAAGGTGAGGTCATCACTTCGAAAGTTTTACTGTCACAATCATGACTTGGCTAACGTTACGTAATGACTATGTCACAAATGACGACGGATATATTCCGTGTGTCGTAATCAGAATCATATCTGTTTCCCCTTTTATGACTTACCATCAGATTTTAACAAGAGGAACATACCGGGAAACACTAGTGGAGCTGGATCGGGAAACACTAGTGGAACTGGATCAGCGCTCACCTTCCGGAAGCCATGAGTTCACCCCCGGTGTTTTGTTGGGTTCGCGTTGCGTTATGGTTTATGCTCTGTGTTGTGCTTTGTCCATCATTTGGGGGGAGGGGGGAGGGGGTGGCAATGGTATTGGCTTTCCTTCAACATACGGCATCTGATTATCCCTTTGACACCATAAGAAGGTTCTTGAAAATCCTCGAACTTCCCATCCGAAGTATATCAAATAGGATGCGACAATAAAATGAAATTTGAATATATTTACCTGAAACATCATTATTGTGTCAAACTAACTATTAAAATATAAAGAGACATAACACCAAATACTAAAGACGAGCGAACAAAGTCATCTTATGAAGCATTAGATTTCAAAAACTAAACTTGTCTGATTTATATGGAATGTTTGGGTTTTTTAATTATTATTCATACATTTTTAAGACAAAATAATCCATTCCCAAGACTCCATCTTAAAATTATATTCAATGACCAAGGGTCATTGTAGACTCTGATAACGGAACAACAAATATTTAAAATAAAATTGCAAATATTTAATTGTATTATTCATGCCTATATTTGTTAATGTATTTAGTCTAGCCAATCCTTTTAGACTTCTCTATGGAAACAAAATATACAAAATATCAAGTGCAAGAGCACATGCTGCACATTTTGCACGTCTGAAAGCACTAATAAACTGCACAATATTATAATAAGGAACGCATTTTCACATTAATGATAATAATGGCTGCTTTTGTTTTCTTTTTTTTAAGCCGAAATTCATTTTTTCTTGTCAACTGAGTATTCGCATTAATATACAACCATTTACAAATAGTTAACTATTCAGGAAAGACAACTCTATCCTATTCATGGTCATCTTTGCCAGATACAGATTAAAAGATAGATTCCTTGTTTAGCGACCAATTTGAGTGTTTAAAAAGTAGAGCTGTTCCTACTCAGTATGTTTTGCAATCTGGCCAATTGCCAATGACATTTTCTGTAAAAAATCATATAGGATATTACTGTATATTGAGAAGTGGTAATATTGTACACACATCAATTTAAAATCATATGGCTCTTTCAGTTAATATCATTTTTTCGACGTGGGGGTTATAGTTCATTATGATCTTAGGTCAACTTGATAATAAAATAATATGTCTAATGTTCTAACTACACCTGATCACTCGTATTATGCTTTAAATATTCAAAATATTTTCATATATATTATGATATAGGCTTAAGCGGTTTAATCATAGCCAAGTGATTTAAATCCCAATGTAAATAGAGAGATTTTAATAACTAAATCTTGTACTTAGATACATAATAATGTATAATAAACTTATCTTTTACAAGTTACCTTTTTGCACCTCTAAGCTTTCTTCTTTGTAATCTTGAAAATTACTTATTGCATTTTTTAGATTTAATTCTATTCTGTCTAACAAATTATGCATTGTTTTCAGTGCCTACTACAACTACTGGTGGTTTAACTGCTGGTGCGAGTGCCGGAATAGCTATCGCTGTGTTTCTCGTACTATTGATAGCTATTTTGATAATCGGTTTCTGTATTTACAAGAAAACCAAAAAGGTTGATCCAGGACCGCCAGACCAGGGTGTACCACCAGCATCAACAAAGATGCCTATCGAAGACAAATCTCGTCCCGATCTTACAAGAAATATGTTTTACGCGAATAATATGCGAATCACTGACGACATGCCTGATATTGAAGATAGAGATAAGGTGCCTAGATTACAGAGAGAGTTGACTCAACATTCCATGATGAGACAACAACAAATAGTTACACCAAGTGTTGTAAATCCAATGGTCCGTGAATGGACAGACATGGGCGATTCTGATGATCTTACACTCATAAATTCAGACTACCATTATGAGTTAGACCCACGTACACCAACTCCTCCCGAGTCGTCGACGCTACAATAACATACATGTGTATTAGTTAAAGTGCTTAAACAATGAACACAGTGACGAACATAATCATTAGATGTGATGTGTTTTTCTCTTCATCATTGCCGTTTATTTATTTTTAAAAAATAATTCACAGCAACACCTTCACAAATCACAATGAATCACGAAATCTGAGTTTAATTCTATATCTCACAGATAACTTTAAATAACAATGTATATGTCTTGTTCATAAGCTATATTGTCATATTTTTAATAACTTTTGTATATTTTGTGGCAATTGATTTTTATTTAGAAATAAATCCGAAAAACATGTGATTATTATTGACAAGAAAATAAATACAGCTGCCTTATAATACAATCGTCGATGAATAATTTACTGCACATGACACGTTTCTGGCAGAGGCGCTCGTGGCACCGACCATCCCCCTTTTTCTAACTTTCTGTTTACAAATTTATTTTCAATAAGATTTCTTTATTTCTTTATTATTCCATCTCTTTTTCCTTATTTTAACTTGTTCGTATCAATATTCAAACAATCTTATGTTAACATCAAATTGCATGTGTCGAACCTATATAGATACTAATAATCCACAAGGCATGCAACTCGGCAGGTTTAAAAATCGTACCCCTGCTCGCTTCGAGTACATGTATTGCACCTTATTTCCATTATGTCATTCAAACTAGGACATGTATCCATTCCTAAAAGACGCATCGTGTTGCCCCTGTTTTTGTTTTGTGCATACGATAGCTCAGTTCTCCAGAATTTTAAGATTTTCACACATTTATTGCCAAATTTTTCGTATAAGGACCCACGGATGACGGAAGTGACGTACCACTGCATTAACTTCAACGATAGGGTCAGAAAAGTTCCAAAAATTTAGTAATTTGGCCACAAATGTGTGAAAATCTTAAAATTCTGGAGAACTGAGCTATCGTATGCACAAAGCAAAAACAGGGGCAAAAAGATGCGTCTTTTAGGAATGGATACATGTCCTAGTTTGAATGACATAATGAAATAAAGAAATGTTATTGAAAATAAATTTGTAAACAGAAAGTTAGAAAAGGCGGGTGGTCCGTGCCACGAGCGCCTGTGGTTTCTGGTATAACTTTCGAAAGTCATAAGGTACGCTCATAGAGAAAAAATTGAAAGCCAAAATAAGGTAAAGGTCTTTAGGAGCAAGTAAGCATGAGGGTCTAATCAGGATAGCCCAAATCGGCAAAATAAGGTCAAGGTCTATAGGAGCAAGTAAGCATGAGGGTCTAAACAGGATAGCCCAAATCGGCAAAATAAGGTCAAGGTCTTTAGGAGCAAGTAAGCATGAGGGTCTAAACAGGATAACCCAAATCGGCAAAATAAGGTCAACGTCTTTAGGAGCAAGGAAGCATGAGGGTCTAAACAGGATAACCCAAATCGGCAAAATAAGGTCAAAGTCTTTAGGAGCAAGTAAGCATGAGGGTCTAAACATGATAGCCCAAATCGGCAAAATAAGGTCCAGGTCTTTAGGAGCAAGTAAGCATGAGGGTCTAAACATGATAGCCCAAATCGGCAAAATAAGGTAAAGGTCTATAGGAGCAAGTAAGCATTAGGGTCTAAACAGGATAGCCCAAATCGGCAAAATAAGAACAAGGTTTTTAGGAGCAAGTAAGCATGAGGGTCTAAACAGGATAGCCCAAATCGGCAAAATAAGGTAAAGGTCTTTAGGAGCAAGTACGCATGAGGGTCTAAACAGGATAGCCCAAATCGACAAAATAAGGTAAAGGTCTATAGGAGCAACTAAGCATGAGGGTCTAATCAGGATAGCCCAAATCGGCAAAATAAGGTCAAGGTCTTTAGGAGCAAGTAAGCAAGAGGGTCTAAACATGATAGGCCAGATGGGCAAACTAAGGTAAAGGTCTATAGGAGCAAGTACGCATGAGGGTCTAAACAGGATAGCCCAAATCGGCAAAATCAGGTAAAGGTTTTTAGGAGCAAGTAAACATGAGGGTTTAAACAGGATAGCCCAAATCGGCAAAATAAGGTGAAGGTCTTTAGGAACAAGTAAGCATGAGGGTCTAATCAGGATAGCCCAAATCGGCAAAATAAGGTAAAGGTCTATAGGAGCAAGTAAGCATGAGGGTCTAAACAGGATAGCCCAAATCGGCAAAATAAGGTCAAGGTCTTTAGGAGTAGTAAGCATGAGGGTCTAAACAGGATAGCCCAAATCGGCAAAATAAGGTGAAGGTCTTTAGGAACAAGTAAGAATGAGGGTCTAATCAGGATAGCCCAAATCGGCAAAATAAGGTAAAGGTCTATAGGAGCAAGTAAGCATGAGGGTCTAAACAGGATAGCCCAAATCGGCAAAATAAGGTCAAGGTCTTTAGGAGCAAGTAAGCATGAGGGTCTAAACAGAATAGCCCAAATCTGCAAAATAAGGTTAAGGTCTAAAGGAGCAAGTAAGCATTAGGGTCTAAACAGGATAGCCCAAATCGGCAAAATAAGGTGAAGGTCTTTAGGAACAAGTAAGCATGAGGGTCTAATCAGGATAGCCCAAATCGGCAAAATAAGGTAAAGGTCTATAGGAGCAAATAAGCATGAGGGTCTAAACAGGATAGCCCAAATCGGCAAAATAAGGTCAAGGTCTATAGGAGTAAGTAAGCATTAGGGTCTAAACAGGATAGCCCAAATCGGCAAAATAAGGTAAAGGTCTTTAGGAGCAAGTAAGCATGAGGGTCTAAAGCCCAAATCGGCAAAAAAGGTAAAGGTCTTTAGGAGCAAGTAAGCATGAGGGTCGAAACAGGATAGCCCAAATCGGCAAAATAAGGTAAAGATCTTTAGGAACAAGTAAGCATGAGGGTCTAAACAGGATAGCCCAAATCGGCAAAATAAGGTAAATGTCTTTAGGAGCAAGTAAGCATGAGGGTCTAAACAGGATAGCCCAAATCGGCAAAATAAGGTAAAGGTCTATAGGAGCAAGTAAGCATGAGGGTCTAAAGCCCAAATCGGCAAAATAATGTAAAGGTCTTTAGGAGCAAGTAAGCAAGAGGGTCTAAACATGATAGCCCAAATCGGCAAAATAAGGTAAGGGTCTATAGGAGCATGTAAGCAGGAGGGTCTAAACAGGATAGCCCAAAACGGCAAAATAAGGTAAAGGTCTATAGGAGCAAATAAGCATGAGGGTCTAAACAGGATAGCCCAAATCGGCAAAATAAGGTAAAGGTCTTTAGGATCAAGTAAGCATGAGGGTATAAACAGGATAGCCCAAATCGGCAAAATAAGGTCAAGGTCTTTAGGAGCAAGTAAGTATGAGGGTCTAAACAGGATAGCCCAAATCGGCAAAATAAGGTCAAGGTCTTTAGGAGCAAGTAAGTATGAGGGTCTAAACAGGATAGCCCAAATCGGCAAAATAAGGTAAAGGTCTATAGGAGCAAGTAAGCATTAGGGTCTAAACAGGATAGCCCAAATCGGCAAAATCAGGTAAAGGTTTTTAGGAGCAAGTAAGCATGAGGGTCTAAACAGGATAGCCCAAATCGGCAAAATAAGGTAAAGGTCTTTAGGAGCAAGTAAGCATGAGGGTCTAAACAGAATAGCCCAAATCGGCAAAATAAGGTTAAGGTCTATAGGAGAAAGTAAGCATTAGGTTCTAAGCAGGATAGCCCAAATCGGCAAAATAAGGTAAAGGTCTTTAGGAACAAGTAAGCATTAGAGTCTAAACAGGATAGCCCAAATCGGCAAAATAAGGTAAAGGTTTTTAGGAGCAAGTAAGCATTAGGGTCAAAGCAGGATAGCCCAAATCGGCAAAATAAGGTAAAGGTCTTTAGGAGACAGTACGCATGAGGGTCTAAACAGGATAGCCCAAATCGGCAAAATAAGGTAAAGGTTTTTAGGAGCAAGTAAGCATGAGGGTCTAAACAGGATAGCCCAAATCGGCAAAATAAGGTAAAGGTCTATAGGAGTAAGTAAGCATTAGGGTCTAAACAGGATAGCCCAAATCGGCAAAATAAGGTCAAGGTCTTTAGGAGCAAGTAAGCATGAGGGTCTAAACAGGATAGCCCAAATCGGCAAAATAAGGTAAAGGTCTTTAGGAGCAAGTACGCATGAGGATCTAAACAGGATAGCCCAAATCGGCAAAATAAGGTAAAGGTCTATTGGAGCAAGTAAGCATGAGGTTCTAAACAGGATAGCCCAAATCGGCACAATAAGGTCAATGTCTTTAGGAGCAAGTAAGCATGAGGGTCTAAACAGGATAGCCCAATTCGGCAAAATAAGGTAAAGGTTTTTAGGAGCAAGTAAGCATGAGGGTCTAAACAGGATAGCCCAAATCGGCAAAATAAGGTCAAGGTCTTTAGGAGCAAGTAAGCATAAGGGTCTAAACAGGATAGCCCAAATCGGCAAAATAAGGTAAAGGTCTTTAGGAGCAAGTACGCATGAGGATCTAAACAGGATAGCCCAAATCGGCAAAATAAGGTAAAGGTCTATTGAAGCAAGTAAGCATGAGGGTCTAAACAGGATAGCCCAAATCTGCAAAATAAGGTAAAGGTTTCTAGGAGCAAGTAAGCATGAGGGTCTAAACAGGATAGCCCAAATCGGCAAAATAAGGTCAAGGTCTTTAGGAGCAAGTAAGCATGAGGGTCTAAACAGGATAGCCCAAATCGGCAAAATAAGGTAAAGGTCTATAGGAGCAAGTAAGCATGAGCGTCTAAACAGGATAGCCCAAATCGGCAAAATAAGGTCAAGGTCTTTAGGAGCAAGTAAGCATGAGGGTCTAATCAGGATAGCCCAAATCGGCAAAATAAGGTAAAGGTCTATAGGAGCAAGTAAGCATGAGGGTCTAAAGCCCAAATCGGCAAAATAAGGTAAAGGTATTTAGGAGCAAGTAAGCATTAGGGTCTAAACAGGATAGCCCAAATCGGCAAAATAAGGTAAAGGTCTTTAGGAGCAAGTAAGCATGAGGGTCTAAAGCCCAAATCGGCAAAAAAGGTAAAGGTCTTTAGGAGCAAGTAAGCATGAGGGTCTAAACAGGATAGCCCAAATCGGCAAAATAAGGTAAAGATCTTTAGGAACAAGTAAGCATGAGGGTCTAAACAGGATAGCCCAAATCGGCAAAATAAGGTAAAGGTCTTTAGGAGCAAGTAAGCATGAGGGTCTAAACAGGATAGCCCAAATCGGCAAAATAAGGTAAAGGTCTATAGGAGCAAGTAAGCATGAGGGTCTAAAGCCCAAATCGGCAAAATAATGTAAAGGTCTTTAGGAGCAAGTAAGCAAGAGGGTCTAAACATGATAGCCCAAATCGGCAAAATAAGGTAAGGGTCTATAGGAGCATGTAAGCAGGAGGGTCTAAACAGGATAGCCCAAAACGGCAAAATAAGGTAAAGGTCTATAGGAGCAAATAAGCATGAGGGTCTAAACAGGATAGCCCAAATCGGCAAAATAAGGTCAAGGTCTTTAGGATCAAGTAAGCATGAGGGTATAAACAGAATAGCCCAAATCGGCAAAATAAGGTTAAGGTCTATAGGAGAAAGTAAGCATTAGGGTCTAAGCAGGATAGCCCAAATCGGCAAAATAAGGTAAAGGTCTTTAGGAACAAGTAAGCATTAGAGTCTAAACAGGATAGCCCAAATCGGCAAAATAAGGTAAAGGTTTTTAGGAGCAAGTAAGCATTAGGGTCAAAGCAGGATAGCCCAAATCGGCAAAATAAGGTAAAGGTCTTTAGGAGACAGTACGCATGAGGGTCTAAACAGGATAGCCCAAATCGGCAAAATAAGGTAAAGGTTTTTAGGAGCAAGTAAGCATGAGGGTCTAAACAGGATAGCCCAAATCGGCAAAATAAGGTAAAGGTCTATAGGAGTAAGTAAGCATTAGGGTCTAAACAGGATAGCCCAAATCGGCAAAATAAGGTCAAGGTCTTTAGGAGCAAGTAAGCATGAGGGTCTAAACAGGATAGCCCAAATCGGCAAAATAAGGTAAAGGTCTTTAGGAGCAAGTACGCATGAGGATCTAAACAGGATAGCCCAAATCGGCAAAATAAGGTAAAGGTCTATTGGAGCAAGTAAGCATGAGGTTCTAAACAGGATAGCCCAAATCGGCACAATAAGGTCAATGTCTTTAGGAGCAAGTAAGCATGAGGGTCTAAACAGGATAGCCCAATTCGGCAAAATAAGGTAAAGGTTTTTAGGAGCAAGTAAGCATGAGGGTCTAAACAGGATAGCCCAAATCGGCAAAATAAGGTCAAGGTCTTTAGGAGCATGTAAGCATAAGGGTCTAAACAGGATAGCCCAAATCGGCAAAATAAGGTAAAGGTCTTTAGGAGCAAGTACGCATGAGGATCTAAACAGGATAGCCCAAATCGGCAAAATAAGGTAAAGGTCTATTGAAGCAAGTAAGCATGAGGGTCTAAACAGGATAGCCCAAATCGGCAAAATAAGGTCAATGTCTTTAGGAGCAAGTAAGCATGAGGGTCTAAACAGGATAGCCCAAATCTGCAAAATAAGGTAAAGGTTTTTAGGAGCAAGTAAGCATGAGGGTCTAAACAGGATAGCCCAAATCGGCAAAATAAGGTCAAGGTCTTTAGGAGCAAGTAAGCATGAGGGTCTAAACAGGATAGCCCAAATCGGCAAAATAAGGTAAAGGTCTATAGGAGCAAGTAAGCATGAGCGTCTAAACAGGATAGCCCAAATCGGCAAAATAAGGTCAAGGTCTTTAGGAGCAAGTAAGCATGAGGGTCTAATCAGGATAGCCCAAATCGGCAAAATAAGGTAAAGGTCTATAGGAGCAAGTAAGCATGAGGGTCTAAAGCCCAAATCGGCAAAATAAGGTAAAGGTCTTTAGGAGCAAGTAAGCATTAGGGTCTAAACAGGATAGCCCAAATCGGCAAAATAAGGTAAAGGTCTTTAGGAGCAAGTAAGCATGAGGGTCTAAAGCCCAAATCGGCAAAAAATGTAAAGGTTTTAGGAGCAAGTAAGCATTAGGGTCTAAACAGGATAGCCCAAATCGACAAAATAATGTAAAGATCTTTAGGAACAAGTAAGCATGAGGGTCTAAACAGGATAGCCCAAATCGGCAAAATAAGGTAAAGGTCTTTAGGAGCAAGTAAGCATGAGGGTCTAAACAGGATAGCCCAAATCGGCAAAATAAGGTAAAGGTCTATAGGAGCAAGTAAGCATGAGGGTCTAAAGCCCAAATCGGCAAAATAATGTAAAGGTCTTTAGGAGCAAGTAAGCCAGAGGGTCTAAACATGATAGCCCAAATCGGCAAAATAAGGTAAGGGTCTATAGGAGCATGTAAGCAGTAGGGTCTAAACAGGATAGCCCAAAACGGCAAAATAAGGTAAAGGTCTTTAGGATCAAGTAAGCATGAGGGTATAAACAGGATAGCCCAAATCGGCAAAATAAGGTCAAGGTCTTTAGGAGAAAGTAAGTATGAAGGTCTAAACAGGATAGCCCAAATCGGCAAAATAAGGTCAAGGTCTTTAGGAGCAAGTAAGTATGAGGGTCTAAACATGATAGCCCAAATCGGCAAAATAAGGTCAAGGTCTTTAGGAGCAAGTAAGTAAGAGGGTCTAAACATGATAGCCCAAATCGGCAAAATAAGGTAAAGGTCTATAGGAGCAAGTAAGCATTAGGGTCTAAACAGGATAGCCCAAATCGGCAAAATCAGGTAACGGTCTTTAGGAGCAAGTAAGCATGGGGGTCTAAGCAGGATAGCCCAAATCAGCAAAATCAGGTAAAGGTCTATAGGAGCAAGAAAGCATGAGGGTCTAAACAGGATAGCCCAAATCGGCAAAATAAGGTCAAGGTCTTTAGGAACAAGTAAGCATGAGGGTCTAAACAGGATAGCCCAAATCGGCAAAATAAGGTAAAGGTCTATAGGAGCAAGTAAGCATTAGGGTCTAAACAGGATAGCCCAAATCGGCAAAATCAGGTAACGGTCTTTAGGAGCAAGTAAGCATGGGGGTCTAAGCAGGATAGCCCAAATCAGCAAAATCAGGTAAAGGTCTATAGGAGCAAGTAAGCATGAGGGTCTAAACAGGATAGCCCAAATCGGCAAAATAAGGTCAAGGTCTTTAGGAACAAGTAAGCATGAGGGTCTAAACAGGATAGCCCAAATCGGCAAAATAAGGTAAAGGTCTTTAGGAGAAAGTACGCATGATGATCTAAACAGGATAGCCCAAATCGGCAATATAAGGTAAAGGTCTATTGAAGCAAGTAAGCATGAGGGTCTAAACAGGATAGCCCAAATCGGCATAATAAGGTCAATGTCTTTAGGAGCAAGTACGCATGAGGGTCTAAACAGGATAGCCCAAATCGGCAAAATAAGGTAAAAGTTTTTAGGAGCAAGTAAGCATGAGGGTCTAAACAGGATAGCCCAAATCGGCAAAATAAGGTCAAGGTCTTTAGGAGCAAGTAAGCATGAGGGTCTACACAGGATAGCCCAAATCGGCAAAATAAGGTAAAGGTCTATAGGAGCAAGTAAGCATGAGGGTCTAAACAGGATAGCCCAAATCGGCATAATAAGGTCAATGTCTTTAGGAGCAAGTACGCATGAGGGTCTAAACAGGATAGCCCAAATCGGCAAAATAAGGTAAAGGTTTTTAGGAGCAAGTAAGCATGAGGGTCTAAACAGGATAGCCCAAATCGGCAAAATAAGGTCAAGGTCTTTAGGAGCAAGTAAGCATGAGGGTCTACACAGGATAGCCCAAATCGGCAAAATAAGGTAAAGGTCTATAGGAGCAAGTAAGCATGAGGGTCTAAACAGGATAGCCCAAATCGGCATAATAAGGTCAATGTCTTTAGGAGCAAGTACGCATGAGGGTCTAAACAGGATAGCCCAAATCGGCAAAATAAGGTAAAGGTTTTTAGGAGCAAGTAAGCATGAGGGTCTAAACAGGATAGCCCAAATCGGCATAATAAGGTCAATGTCTTTAGGAGCAAGTACGCATGAGGGTCTAAACAGGATAGCCCAAATCGGCAAAATAAGGTAAAGGTTTTTAGGAGCAAGTAAGCATGAGGGTCTAAACAGGATAGTCCAAATCGGCAAAATAAGGTCAAGGTCTTTAGGAGCAAGTAAGCATGAGGGTCTAAACAGGATAGCCCAAATCGGCAAAATAAGGTAAAGGTCTATAGGAGCAAGTAAGCATGAGCGTCTAAACAGGATAGCCCAAATCGGCAAAATAAGGTCAAGGTCTTTAGGAGCAAGTAAGCATGAGGGTCTAATCAGGATAGCCCAAATCGGCAAAATAAGGTAGAGGTCTATAGGAGCAAGTAAGCATGAGGGTCTAAAGCCCAAATCGGCAAAATAAGGTAAAGGTCTTTAGGAGCAAGTAAGCATTAGGGTCTAAACAGGATAGCCCAAATCGGCAAAATAAGGTAAAGGTCTTTAGGAGCAAGTAAGCATGAGGGTCTAAAGCCCAAATCGGCAAAAAATGTAAAGGTTTTAGGAGCAAGTAAGCATTAGGGTCTAAACAGGATAGCCCAAATCGACAAAATAATGTAAAGATCTTTAGGAACAAGTAAGCATGAGGGTCTAAACAGGATAGCCCAAATCGGCAAAATAAGGTAAAGGTCTTTAGGAGCAAGTAAGCATGAGGGTCTAAACAGGATAGCCCAAATCGGCAAAATAAGGTAAAGGTCTATAGGAGCAAGTAAGCATGAGGGTCTAAAGCCCAAATCGGCAAAATAATGTAAAGGTCTTTAGGAGCAAGTAAGCCAGAGGGTCTAAACATGATAGCCCAAATCGGCAAAATAAGGTAAGGGTCTATAGGAGCATGTAAGCAGTAGGGTCTAAACAGGATAGCCCAAAACGGCAAAATAAGGTAAAGGTCTATAGGAGCAAATAAGCATGAGGGTCTAAACAGGATAGCCCAAATCGGCAAAATAAGGTAAAGGTCTTTAGGAGCAAGTAAGTATGAGGGTCTAAACAGGATAGCCCAAATCGGCAAAATAAGGTAAGGGTCTATAGGAGCATGTAAGCAGTAGGGTCTAAACATGATAGCCCAAAACGGCAAAATAAGGTAAAGGTCTATAGGAGCAAATAAGCATGAGGGTCTAAACAGGATAGCCCAAATCGGCAAAATAAGGTCAAGGTCTTTAGGAGCAAGTAAGTATGAGGGTCTAAACAGGATAGCCCAAATCGGCAAAATAAGGTCAAGGTCTTTAGGAGCAAGTAAGTATGAGGGTCTAAACAGGATAGCCCAAATCGGCAAAATAAGGTAAAGGTCTATAGGAGCAAGTAAGCATTAGGGTCTAAACAGGATAGCCCAAATCGGCAAAATCAGGTAAAGGTTTTTAGGAGCAAGTAAGCATGAGGGTCTAAACAGGATAGCCCAAATCGGCAAAATAAGGTAAAGGTCTTTAGGAGCAAGTAAGCATGAGGGTCTAAACAGAATAGCCCAAATCGGCAAAATAAGGTTAAGGTCTATAGGAGAAAGTAAGCATTAGGTTCTAAGCAGGATAGCCCAAATCGGCAAAATAAGGTAAAGGTCTTTAGGAACAAGTAAGCATTAGAGTCTAAACAGGATAGCCCAAATCGGCAAAATAAGGTAAAGGTTTTTAGGAGCAAGTAAGCATTAGGGTCAAAGCAGGATAGCCCAAATCGGCAAAATAAGGTAAAGGTCTTTAGGAGACAGTACGCATGAGGGTCTAAACAGGATAGCCCAAATCGGCAAAATAAGGTAAAGGTTTTTAGGAGCAAGTAAGCATGAGGGTCTAAACAGGATAGCCCAAATCGGCAAAATAAGGTAAAGGTCTATAGGAGTAAGTAAGCATTAGGGTCTAAACAGGATATCCCAAATCGGCAAAATAAGGTCAAGGTCTTTAGGAGCAAGTAAGCATGAGGGTCTAAACAGGATAGCCCAAATCGGCAAAATAAGGTAAAGGTCTTTAGGAGCAAGTACGCATGAGGATCTAAACAGGATAGCCCAAATCGGCAAAATAAGGTAAAGGTCTATTGGAGCAAGTAAGCATGAGGTTCTAAACAGGATAGCCCAAATCGGCACAATAAGGTCAATGTCTTTAGGAGCAAGTAAGCATGAGGGTCTAAACAGGATAGCCCAATTCGGCAAAATAAGGTAAAGGTTTTTAGGAGCAAGTAAGCATGAGGGTCTAAACAGGATAGCCCAAATCGGCAAAATAAGGTCAAGGTCTTTAGGAGCAAGTAAGCATAAGGGTCTAAACAGGATAGCCCAAATCGGCAAAATAAGGTAAAGGTCTTTAGGAGCAAGTACGCATGAGGATCTAAACAGGATAGCCCAAATCGGCAAAATAAGGTAAAGGTCTATTGAAGCAAGTAAGCATGAGGGTCTAAACAGGATAGCCCAAATCGGCAAAATAAGGTCAATGTCTTTAGGAGCAAGTAAGCATGAGGGTCTAAACAGGATAGCCCAAATCTGCAAAATAAGGTAAAGGTTTCTAGGAGCAAGTAAGCATGAGGGTCTAAACAGGATAGCCCAAATCGGCAAAATAAGGTCAAGGTCTTTAGGAGCAAGTAAGCATGAGGGTCTAAACAGGATAGCCCAAATCGGCAAAATAAGGTAAAGGTCTATAGGAGCAAGTAAGCATGAGCGTCTAAACAGGATAGCCCAAATCGGCAAAATAAGGTCAAGGTCTTTAGGAGCAAGTAAGCATGAGGGTCTAATCAGGATAGCCCAAATCGGCAAAATAAGGTAAAGGTCTATAGGAGCAAGTAAGCATGAGGGTCTAAAGCCCAAATCGGCAAAATAAGGTAAAGGTCTTTAGGAGCAAGTAAGCATTAGGGTCTAAACAGGATAGCCCAAATCGGCAAAATAAGGTAAAGGTCTATAGGAGCAAGTAAGCATGAGGGTCTAAAGCCCAAATCGGCAAAATAATGTAAAGGTCTTTAGGAGCAAGTAAGCAAGAGGGTCTAAACATGATAGCCCAAATCGGCAAAATAAGGTAAGGGTCTATAGGAGCATGTAAGCAGGAGGGTCTAAACAGGATAGCCCAAAACGGCAAAATAAGGTCAAGGTCTATAGGAGCAAATAAGCATGAGGGTCTAAACAGGATAGCCCAAATCGGCAAAATAAGGTAAAGGTCTTTAGGATCAAGTAAGCATGAGGGTATAAACAGGATAGCCCAAATCGGCAAAATAAGGTCAAGGTCTTTAGGAGCAAGTAAGTATGAGGGTCTAAACAGGATAGCCCAAATCGGCAAAATAAGGTCAAGGTCTTTAGGAGCAAGTAAGTATGAGGGTCTAAACATGATAGCCCAAATCGGCAAAATAAGGTCAAGGTCTTTAGGAGCAAGTAAGCAAGAGGGTCTAAACATGATAGCCCAAATCGGCAAAATAAGGTAAAGGTCTATAGGAGCAAGTAAGCATTAGGGTCTAAACAGGATAGCCCAAATCGGCAAAATCAGGTAAAGGTTTTTAGGAGCAAGTAAGCATGAGGGTCTAAACAGGATAGCCCAAATCGGCAAAATAAGGTAAAGGTCTTTAGGAGCAAGTAAGCATGAGGGTCTAAACAGAATAGCCCAAATCGGCAAAATAAGGTTAAGGTCTATAGGAGAAAGTAAGCATTAGGGTCTAAGCAGGATAGCCCAAATCGGCAAAATAAGGTAAAGGTCTTTAGGAACAAGTAAGCATTAGAGTCTAAACAGGATAGCCCAAATCGGCAAAATAAGGTAAAGGTTTTTAGGAGCAAGTAAGCATTAGGGTCAAAGCAGGATAGCCCAAATCGGCAAAATAAGGTAAAGGTCTTTAGGAGACAGTACGCATGAGGGTCTAAACAGGATAGCCCAAATCGGCAAAATAAGGTAAAGGTTTTTAGGAGCAAGTAAGCATGAGGGTCTAAACAGGATAGCCCAAATCGGCAAAATAAGGTAAAGGTCTATAGGAGTAAGTAAGCATTAGGGTCTAAACAGGATAGCCCAAATCGGCAAAATAAGGTCAAGGTCTTTAGGAGCAAGTAAGCATGAGGGTCTAAACAGGATAACCCAAATCGGCAAAATAAGGTAAAGGTCTTTAGGAGCAAGTACGCATGAGGATCTAAACAGGATAGCCCAAATCGGCAAAATAAGGTAAAGGTCTATTGGAGCAAGTAAGCATGAGGTTCTAAACAGGATAGCCCAAATCGGCACAATAAGGTCAATGTCTTTAGGAGCAAGTAAGCATGAGGGTCTAAACAGGATAGCCCAATTCGGCAAAATAAGGTAAAGGTTTTTAGGAGCAAGTAAGCATGAGGGTCTAAACAGGATAGCCCAAATCGGCAAAATAAGGTCAAGGTCTTTAGGAGCAAGTAAGCATAAGGGTCTAAACAGGATAGCCCAAATCGGCAAAATAAGGTAAAGGTCTTTAGGAGCAAGTACGCATGAGGATCTAAACAGGATAGCCCAAATCGGCAAAATAAGGTAAAGGTCTATTGAAGCAAGTAAGCATGAGGGTCTAAACAGGATAGCCCAAATCGGCAAAATAAGGTCAATGTCTTTAGGAGCAAGTAAGCATGAGGGTCTAAACAGGATAGCCCAAATCTGCAAAATAAGGTAAAGGTTTTTAGGAGCAAGTAAGCATGAGGGTCTAAACAGGATAGCCCAAATCGGCAAAATAAGGTCAAGGTCTTTAGGAGCAAGTAAGCATGAGGGTCTAAACAGGATAGCCCAAATCGGCAAAATAAGGTAAAGGTCTATAGGAGCAAGTAAGCATGAGCGTCTAAACAGGATAGCCCAAATCGGCAAAATAAGGTCAAGGTCTTTAGGAGCAAGTAAGCATGAGGGTCTAATCAGGATAGCCCAAATCGGCAAAATAAGGTAAAGGTCTATAGGAGCAAGTAAGCATGAGGGTCTAAAGCCCAAATCGGCAAAATAAGGTAAAGGTCTTTAGGAGCAAGTAAGCATTAGGGTCTAAACAGGATAGCCCAAATCGGCAAAATAAGGTAAAGGTCTTTAGGAGCAAGTAAGCATGAGGGTCTAAAGCCCAAATCGGCAAAAAATGTAAAGGTTTTAGGAGCAAGTAAGCATTAGGGTCTAAACAGGATAGCCCAAATCGACAAAATAATGTAAAGATCTTTAGGAACAAGTAAGCATGAGGGTCTAAACAGGATAGCCCAAATCGGCAAAATAAGGTAAAGGTCTTTAGGAGCAAGTAAGCATGAGGGTCTAAACAGGATAGCCCAAATCGGCAAAATAAGGTAAAGGTCTATAGGAGCAAGTAAGCATGAGGGTCTAAAGCCCAAATCGGCAAAATAATGTAAAGGTCTTTAGGAGCAAGTAAGCCAGAGGGTCTAAACATGATAGCCCAAATCGGCAAAATAAGGTAAGGGTCTATAGGAGCATGTAAGCAGTAGGGTCTAAACAGGATAGCCCAAAACGGCAAAATAAGGTAAAGGTCTTTAGGATCAAGTAAGCATGAGGGTATAAACAGGATAGCCCAAATCGGCAAAATAAGGTCAAGGTCTTTAGGAGAAAGTAAGTATGAAGGTCTAAACAGGATAGCCCAAATCGGCAAAATAAGGTCAAGGTCTTTAGGAGCAAGTAATTATGAGGGTCTAAACATGATAGCCCAAATCGGCAAAATAAGGTCAAGGTCTTTAGGAGCAAGTAAGTAAGAGGGTCTAAACATGATAGCCCAAATCGGCAAAATAAGGTAAAGGTCTATAGGAGCAAGTAAGCATTAGGGTCTAAACAGGATAGCCCAAATCGGCAAAATCAGGTAAAGGTTTTTAGGAGCAAGTAAGCATGAGGGTCTAAACAGGATAGCCCAAATCGGCAAAATAAGGTAACGGTCTTTAGGAGCAAGTAAGCATGGGGGTCTAAGCAGGATAGCCCAAATCAGCAAAATCAGGTAAAGGTCTATAGGAGCAAGTAAGCATGAGGGTCTAAACAGGATAGCCCAAATCGGCAAAATAAGGTCAAGGTCTTTAGGAACAAGTAAGCATGAGGGTCTAAACAGGATAGCCCAAATCGGCAAAATAAGGTAAAGGTCTTTAGGAGAAAGTACGCATGATGATCTAAACAGGATAGCCCAAATCGGCAAAATAAGGTAAAGGTCTATTGAAGCAAGTAAGCATGAGGGTCTAAACAGGATAGCCCAAATCGGCATAATAAGGTCAATGTCTTTAGGAGCAAGTACGCATGAGGGTCTAAACAGGATAGCCCAAATCGGCAAAATAAGGTAAAGGTTTTTAGGAGCAAGTAAGCATGAGGGTCTAAACAGGATAGCCCAAATCGGCAAAATAAGGTCAAGGTCTTTAGGAGCAAGTAAGCATGAGGGTCTAAACAGGATAGCCCAAATCGGCAAAATAAGGTAAAGGTCTATAGGAGCAAGTAAGCATGAGCGTCTAAACAGGATAGCCCAAATCGGCAAAATAAGGTCAAGGTCTTTAGGAGCAAGTAAGCATGAGGGTCTAATCAGGATAGCCCAAATCGGCAAAATAAGGTAAAGGTCTATAGGAGCAAGTAAGCATGAGGGTCTAAAGCCCAAATCGGCAAAATAAGGTAAAGGTCTTTAGGAGCAAGTAAGCATTAGGGTCTAAACAGGATAGCCCAAATCGGCAAAATAAGGTAAAGGTCTTTAGGAGCAAGTAAGCATGAGGGTCTAAAGCCCAAATCGGCAAAAAATGTAAAGGTTTTAGGAGCAAGTAAGCATTAGGGTTTAAACAGGATAGCCCAAATCGACAAAATAATGTAAAGATCTTTAGGAACAAGTAAGCATGAGGGTCTAAACAGGATAGCCCAAATCGGCAAAATAAGGTAAAGGTCTTTAGGAGCAAGTAAGCATGAGGGTCTAAACAGGATAGCCCAAATCGGCAAAATAAGGTAAAGGTCTATAGGAGCAAGTAAGCATAAGGGTCTAAAGCCCAAATCGGCAAAATAATGTAAAGGTCTTTAGGAGCAAGTAAGCCAGAGGGTCTAAACATGATAGCCCAAATCGGCAAAATAAGGTAAGGGTCTATAGGAGCATGTAAGCAGTAGGGTCTAAACAGGATAGCCCAAAACGGCAAAATAAGGTAAAGGTCTTTAGGATCAAGTAAGCATGAGGGTATAAACAGGATAGCCCAAATCGGCAAAATAAGGTCAAGGTCTTTAGGAGAAAGTAAGTATGAAGGTCTAAACAGGATAGCCCAAATCGGCAAAATAAGGTCAAGGTCTTTAGGAGCAAGTAAGTATGAGGGTCTAAACATGATAGCCCAAATCGGCAAAATAAGGTCAAGGTCTTTAGGAGCAAGTAAGTAAGAGGGTCTAAACATGATAGCCCAAATCGGCAAAATAAGGTAAAGGTCTATAGGAGCAAGTAAGCATTAGGGTCTAAACAGGATAGCCCAAATCGGCAAAATCAGGTAAAGGTTTTTAGGAGCAAGTAAGCATGAGGGTCTAAACAGGATAGCCCAAATCGGCAAAATAAGGTAACGGTCTTTAGGAGCAAGTAAGCATGGGGGTCTAAGCAGGATAGCCCAAATCAGCAAAATCAGGTAAAGGTCTATAGGAGCAAGTAAGCATGAGGGTCTAAACAGGATAGCCCAAATCGGCAAAATAAGGTCAAGGTCTTTAGGAACAAGTAAGCATGAGGGTCTAAACAGGATAGCCCAAATCGGCAAAATAAGGTAAAGGTCTTTAGGAGAAAGTACGCATGATGATCTAAACAGGATAGCCCAAATCGGCAAAATAAGGTAAAGGTCTATTGAAGCAAGTAAGCATGAGGGTCTAAACAGGATAGCCCAAATCGGCATAATAAGGTCAATGTCTTTAGGAGCAAGTACGCATGAGGGTCTAAACAGGATAGCCCAAATCGGCAAAATAAGGTAAAGGTTTTTAGGAGCAAGTAAGCATGAGGGTCTAAACAGGATAGCCCAAATCGGCAAAATAAGGTCAAGGTCTTTAGGAGCAAGTAAGCATGAGGGTCTAAACAGGATAGCCCAAATCGGCAAAATAAGGTAAAGGTCTATAGGAGCAAGTAAGCATGAGCGTCTAAACAGGATAGCCCAAATCGGCAAAATAAGGTCAAGGTCTTTAGGAGGAAGTAAGCATGAGGGTCTAAACAGGATAGCCCAAATCTGCAAAATAAGGTAAAGGTTTTTAGGAGCAAGTAAGCATGAGGGTCTAAACAGGATAGCTCAAATCGGCAAAATAAGGTAAAGGTTTTTAGGAGCAAGTAAGCATGAGGGTCTAATCAGGATAGCCCAAATCGGCAAAATAAGGTAAAGGTCTATAGGAGCAAGTAAGCATGAGGGTCTAAAACCCAAATCGGCAAAATAAGGTAAAGGTCTTTAGGAGCAAGTAAGCATTAGGGTCTAAACAGGATAGCCCAAATCGGCAAAATAAGGTAAAGGTCTTTAGGAGCAAGTAAGCATGAGGGTCTAAAGCCCAAATCGGCAAAAAAGGTAAAGGTCTTTAGGAGCAAGTAAGCATTAGGGTCTAAACAGGATAGCCCAAATCGGCAAAATAAGGTAAAGATCTTTAGGAACAAGTAAGCATGAGGGTCTAAACAGGATAGCCCAAATCGGCAAAATAAGGTAAAGGTCTTTAGGAGCAAGTAAGCATGAGGGTCTAAACATGATAGCCCAAATCGGCAAAATAAGGTAAAGGTCTATAGGAGCGAGTAAGCATGAGGGTCTAAAGCCCAAATCGGCAAAATAATGTAAAGGTCTTTAGGAGCAAGTAAGCCAGAGGGTCTAAACATGATAGCCCAAATCGGCAAAATAAGGTAAGGGTCTATAGGAGCATGTAAGCAGGAGGGTCTAAACAGGATAGCCCAAAACGGCAAAATAAGGTAAAGGTCTATAGGAGCAAATAAGCATGAGGGTCTAAACAGGATAGCCCAAATCGGTAAAATAAGGTAAAGGTCTTTAGGATCAAGTAAGCATGAGGGTATAAACAGGATAGCCCAAATCGGCAAAATAAGATCAAGGTCTTTAGGAGCAAGTAAGTATGAGGGTCTAAACAGGATAGCCCAAATCGGCAAAATAAGGTCAAGGTCTTTAGGAGCAAGTAAGTATGAGGGTCTAAACATGATAGCCCAAATCGGCAAAATAAGGTCAAGGTCTTTAGGAGCAAGTAAGCAAGAGGGTCTAAACATGATAGCCCAAATCGGCAAAATAAGGTAAAGGTCTATAGGAGCAAGTAAGCATTAGGGTCTAAACAGGATAGCCCAAATCGGCAAAATCAGGTAAAGGTTTTTAGGAGCAAGTAAGCATGAGGGTCTAAACAGGATAGCCCAAATCGGCAAAATAAGGTAACGGTCTTTAGGAGCAAGTACGCATGGGGGTCTAAGCAGGATAGCCCAAATCAGCAAAATCAGGTAAAGGTCTATAGGAGCAAGTAAGCATGAGGGTCTAAACAGGATAGCCCAAATCGGCAAAATAAGGTAAAGGTCTTTAGGAGCAAGTAAGCATGAGGGTCTAAACAGAATAGCCCAAATCGGCAAAATAAGGTTAAGGTCTATAGGAGCAAGTAAGCATGAGGGTCTAAGCAGGATAGCCCAAATCGGCAAAATAAGGTCAAGGTCTTTAGGAACAAGTAAGCATTAGAGTCTAAACAGGATAGCCCAAATCGGCAAAATAAGGTAAAGGTTTTTAGGAGCAAGTAAGCATTAGGGTCTAAGCAGGATAGCCCAAATCGACAAAATAAGGTAAAGGTCTTTAGGAGCAAGTACGCATGAGGGTCTAAACAGGATAGCCCAAATCGGCAAAATAAGGTAAAGGTTTTTAGGAGCAAGTAAGCATTAGGGTCTAAACAGGATAGCCCAAATCGACAAAATAAGGTAAAGGTTTTTAGGAGCAACTAAGCATGAGGGTCTAAACAGGATAGCCCAAATCGGCAAAATAAGGTCCAAGTCTTTAGGAGCAAGTAAGTATGAGGGTCTAAACAGGATGGCCCAAATCGGCAAAATAAGGTAAAGGTCTTTAGGAGCAAGTAAGCATGAGGGTCTAAACAGGATAGCCCAAATCGGCAAAATAAGGTAAAGGTCTATAGGAGCAAGTACGTATGAGGATCTAAACAGGATAGCCCAAATCGGCAAAATAAGGTAAAGGTCTATTGGAGCAAGTAAGCATGAGGTTCTAAACAGGATAGCCCAAATCGGCAAAATAAGGTCAATGTCTTTAGGAGCAAGTAAGCATGAGGGTCTAAGCAGGATAGCCCAATTCGGCAAAATAAGGTAAAGGTTTTTAGGAGCAAGTAAGCATGAGGGTCTAAACAGGATAGCCCAAATCGGCAAAATAAGGTCAAGGTCTTTAGGAGCAAGTAAGCATGAGGGTCTAAACAGGATAGCCCAAATCGGCAAAATAAGGTAAAGGTCTTTAGGAGCAAGTACGCATGAGGATCTAAACAGGATAGCCCAAATCGGCAAAATAAGGTAAAGGTCTATTGAAGCAAGTAAGCATGAGGGTCTAAACAGGATAGCCCAAATCGGCAAAATAAGGTCAATGTCTTTAGGAGCAAGTAAGCATGAGGGTCTAAACAGGATAGCCCAAATCTGCAAAATAATGTAAAGGTTTTTAGGAGCAAGTAAGTAAGAGGGTCTAAACATGATAGCCCAAATCGGCAAAATAAGGTCAAGGTCTTTAGGAGAAAGTAAGTATGAAGGTCTAAACAGGATAGCCCAAATCGGCAAAATAAGGTCAAGGTCTTTAGGAGCAAGTAAGTATGAGGGTCTAAACATGATAGCCCAAATCGGCAAAATAAGGTCAAGGTCTTTAGGAGCAAGTAAGTAAGAGGGTCTAAACATGATAGCCCAAATCGGCAAAATAAGGTAAAGGTCTATAGGAGCAAGTAAGCATTAGGGTCTAAACAGGATAGCCCAAATCGGCAAAATCAGGTAAAGGTTTTTAGGAGCAAGTAAGCATGAGGGTCTAAACAGGATAGCCCAAATCGGCAAAATAAGGTAACGGTCTTTAGGAGCAAGTAAGCATGGGGGTCTAAGCAGGATAGCCCAAATCAGCAAAATCAGGTAAAGGTCTATAGGAGCAAGTAAGCATGAGGGTCTAAACAGGATAGCCCAAATCGGCAAAATAAGGTCAAGGTCTTTAGGAACAAGTAAGCATGAGGGTCTAAACAGGATAGCCCAAATCGGCAAAATAAGGTAAAGGTCTTTAGGAGAAAGTACGCATGATGATCTAAACAGGATAGCCCAAATCGGCAAAATAAGGTAAAGGTCTATTGAAGCAAGTAAGCATGAGGGTCTAAACAGGATAGCCCAAATCGGCATAATAAGGTCAATGTCTTTAGGAGCAAGTACGCATGAGGGTCTAAACAGGATAGCCCAAATCGGCAAAATAAGGTAAAGGTTTTTAGGAGCAAGTAAGCATGAGGGTCTAAACAGGATAGCCCAAATCGGCAAAATAAGGTCAAGGTCTTTAGGAGCAAGTAAGCATGAGGGTCTAAACAGGATAGCCCAAATCGGCAAAATAAGGTAAAGGTCTATAGGAGCAAGTAAGCATGAGCGTCTAAACAGGATAGCCCAAATCGGCAAAATAAGGTCAAGGTCTTTAGGAGGAAGTAAGCATGAGGGTCTAAACAGGATAGCCCAAATCTGCAAAATAAGGTAAAGGTTTTTAGGAGCAAGTAAGCATGAGGGTCTAAACAGGATAGCTCAAATCGGCAAAATAAGGTAAAGGTTTTTAGGAGCAAGTAAGCATGAGGGTCTAATCAGGATAGCCCAAATCGGCAAAATAAGGTAAAGGTCTATAGGAGCAAGTAAGCATGAGGGTCTAAAACCCAAATCGGCAAAATAAGGTAAAGGTCTTTAGGAGCAAGTAAGCATTAGGGTCTAAACAGGATAGCCCAAATCGGCAAAATAAGGTAAAGGTCTTTAGGAGCAAGTAAGCATGAGGGTCTAAAGCCCAAATCGGCAAAAAAGGTAAAGGTCTTTAGGAGCAAGTAAGCATTAGGGTCTAAACAGGATAGCCCAAATCGGCAAAATAAGGTAAAGATCTTTAGGAACAAGTAAGCATGAGGGTCTAAACAGGATAGCCCAAATCGGCAAAATAAGGTAAAGGTCTTTAGGAGCAAGTAAGCATGAGGGTCTAAACATGATAGCCCAAATCGGCAAAATAAGGTAAAGGTCTATAGGAGCGAGTAAGCATGAGGGTCTAAAGCCCAAATCGGCAAAATAATGTAAAGGTCTTTAGGAGCAAGTAAGCCAGAGGGTCTAAACATGATAGCCCAAATCGGCAAAATAAGGTAAGGGTCTATAGGAGCATGTAAGCAGGAGGGTCTAAACAGGATAGCCCAAAACGGCAAAATAAGGTAAAGGTCTATAGGAGCAAATAAGCATGAGGGTCTAAACAGGATAGCCCAAATCGGTAAAATAAGGTAAAGGTCTTTAGGATCAAGTAAGCATGAGGGTATAAACAGGATAGCCCAAATCGGCAAAATAAGATCAAGGTCTTTAGGAGCAAGTAAGTATGAGGGTCTAAACAGGATAGCCCAAATCGGCAAAATAAGGTCAAGGTCTTTAGGAGCAAGTAAGTATGAGGGTCTAAACATGATAGCCCAAATCGGCAAAATAAGGTCAAGGTCTTTAGGAGCAAGTAAGCAAGAGGGTCTAAACATGATAGCCCAAATCGGCAAAATAAGGTAAAGGTCTATAGGAGCAAGTAAGCATTAGGGTCTAAACAGGATAGCCCAAATCGGCAAAATCAGGTAAAGGTTTTTAGGAGCAAGTAAGCATGAGGGTCTAAACAGGATAGCCCAAATCGGCAAAATAAGGTAACGGTCTTTAGGAGCAAGTACGCATGGGGGTCTAAGCAGGATAGCCCAAATCAGCAAAATCAGGTAAAGGTCTATAGGAGCAAGTAAGCATGAGGGTCTAAACAGGATAGCCCAAATCGGCAAAATAAGGTAAAGGTCTTTAGGAGCAAGTAAGCATGAGGGTCTAAACAGAATAGCCCAAATCGGCAAAATAAGGTTAAGGTCTATAGGAGCAAGTAAGCATGAGGGTCTAAGCAGGATAGCCCAAATCGGCAAAATAAGGTCAAGGTCTTTAGGAACAAGTAAGCATTAGAGTCTAAACAGGATAGCCCAAATCGGCAAAATAAGGTAAAGGTTTTTAGGAGCAAGTAAGCATTAGGGTCTAAGCAGGATAGCCCAAATCGGCAAAATAAGGTAAAGGTCTTTAGGAGCAAGTACGCATGAGGGTCTAAACAGGATAGCCCAAATCGGCAAAATAAGGTAAAGGTTTTTAGGAGCAAGTAAGCATGAGGGTCTAAACAGGATAGCCCAAATCGGCAAAATAAGGTAAAGGTCTATAGGAGTAAGTAAGCATTAGGGTCAAAACAGGATAGCCCAAATCGACAAAATAAGGTAAAGGTTTTTAGGAGCAACTAAGCATGAGGGTCTAAACAGGATAGCCCAAATCGGCAAAATAAGGTCCAAGTCTTTAGGAGCAAGTAAGTATGAGGGTCTAAACAGGATGGCCCAAATCGGCAAAATAAGGTAAAGGTCTTTAGGAGCAAGTAAGCATGAGGGTCTAAACAGGATAGCCCAAATCGGCAAAATAAGGTAAAGGTCTATAGGAGCAAGTACGTATGAGGATCTAAACAGGATAGCCCAAATCGGCAAAATAAGGTAAAGGTCTATTGGAGCAAGTAAGCATGAGGTTCTAAACAGGATAGCCCAAATCGGCAAAATAAGGTCAATGTCTTTAGGAGCAAGTAAGCATGAGGGTCTAAGCAGGATAGCCCAATTCGGCAAAATAAGGTAAAGGTTTTTAGGAGCAAGTAAGCATGAGGGTCTAAACAGGATAGCCCAAATCGGCAAAATAAGGTCAAGGTCTTTAGGAGCAAGTAAGCATGAGGGTCTAAACAGGATAGCCCAAATCGGCAAAATAAGGTAAAGGTCTTTAGGAGCAAGTACGCATGAGGATCTAAACAGGATAGCCCAAATCGGCAAAATAAGGTAAAGGTCTATTGAAGCAAGTAAGCATGAGGGTCTAAACAGGATAGCCCAAATCGGCAAAATAAGGTCAATGTCTTTAGGAGCAAGTAAGCATGAGGGTCTAAACAGGATAGCCCAAATCTGCAAAATAATGTAAAGGTTTTTAGGAGCAAGTAAGTAAGAGGGTCTAAACATGATAGCCCAAATCGGCAAAATAAGGTCAAGGTCTTTAGGAGAAAGTAAGTATGAAGGTCTAAACAGGATAGCCCAAATCGGCAAAATAAGGTCAAGGTCTTTAGGAGCAAGTAAGTATGAGGGTCTAAACATGATAGCCCAAATCGGCAAAATAAGGTCAAGGTCTTTAGGAGCAAGTAAGTAAGAGGGTCTAAACATGATAGCCCAAATCGGCAAAATAAGGTAAAGGTCTATAGGAGCAAGTAAGCATTAGGGTCTAAACAGGATAGCCCAAATCGGCAAAATCAGGTAAAGGTTTTTAGGAGCAAGTAAGCATGAGGGTCTAAACAGGATAGCCCAAATCGGCAAAATAAGGTAACGGTCTTTAGGAGCAAGTAAGCATGGGGGTCTAAGCAGGATAGCCCAAATCAGCAAAATCAGGTAAAGGTCTATAGGAGCAAGTAAGCATGAGGGTCTAAACAGGATAGCCCAAATCGGCAAAATAAGGTCAAGGTCTTTAGGAACAAGTAAGCATGAGGGTCTAAACAGGATAGCCCAAATCGGCAAAATAAGGTAAAGGTCTTTAGGAGAAAGTACGCATGATGATCTAAACAGGATAGCCCAAATCGGCAAAATAAGGTAAAGGTCTATTGAAGCAAGTAAGCATGAGGGTCTAAACAGGATAGCCCAAATCGGCATAATAAGGTCAATGTCTTTAGGAGCAAGTACGCATGAGGGTCTAAACAGGATAGCCCAAATCGGCAAAATAAGGTAAAGGTTTTTAGGAGCAAGTAAGCATGAGGGTCTAAACAGGATAGCCCAAATCGGCAAAATAAGGTCAAGGTCTTTAGGAGCAAGTAAGCATGAGGGTCTAAACAGGATAGCCCAAATCGGCAAAATAAGGTAAAGGTCTATAGGAGCAAGTAAGCATGAGCGTCTAAACAGGATAGCCCAAATCGGCAAAATAAGGTCAAGGTCTTTAGGAGGAAGTAAGCATGAGGGTCTAAACAGGATAGCCCAAATCTGCAAAATAAGGTAAAGGTTTTTAGGAGCAAGTAAGCATGAGGGTCTAAACAGGATAGCTCAAATCGGCAAAATAAGGTAAAGGTTTTTAGGAGCAAGTAAGCATGAGGGTCTAATCAGGATAGCCCAAATCGGCAAAATAAGGTAAAGGTCTATAGGAGCAAGTAAGCATGAGGGTCTAAAACCCAAATCGGCAAAATAAGGTAAAGGTCTTTAGGAGCAAGTAAGCATTAGGGTCTAAACAGGATAGCCCAAATCGGCAAAATAAGGTAAAGGTCTTTAGGAGCAAGTAAGCATGAGGGTCTAAAGCCCAAATCGGCAAAAAAGGTAAAGGTCTTTAGGAGCAAGTAAGCATTAGGGTCTAAACAGGATAGCCCAAATCGGCAAAATAAGGTAAAGATCTTTAGGAACAAGTAAGCATGAGGGTCTAAACAGGATAGCCCAAATCGGCAAAATAAGGTAAAGGTCTTTAGGAGCAAGTAAGCATGAGGGTCTAAACATGATAGCCCAAATCGGCAAAATAAGGTAAAGGTCTATAGGAGCGAGTAAGCATGAGGGTCTAAAGCCCAAATCGGCAAAATAATGTAAAGGTCTTTAGGAGCAAGTAAGCCAGAGGGTCTAAACATGATAGCCCAAATCGGCAAAATAAGGTAAGGGTCTATAGGAGCATGTAAGCAGGAGGGTCTAAACAGGATAGCCCAAAACGGCAAAATAAGGTAAAGGTCTATAGGAGCAAATAAGCATGAGGGTCTAAACAGGATAGCCCAAATCGGTAAAATAAGGTAAAGGTCTTTAGGATCAAGTAAGCATGAGGGTATAAACAGGATAGCCCAAATCGGCAAAATAAGATCAAGGTCTTTAGGAGCAAGTAAGTATGAGGGTCTAAACAGGATAGCCCAAATCGGCAAAATAAGGTCAAGGTCTTTAGGAGCAAGTAAGTATGAGGGTCTAAACATGATAGCCCAAATCGGCAAAATAAGGTCAAGGTCTTTAGGAGCAAGTAAGCAAGAGGGTCTAAACATGATAGCCCAAATCGGCAAAATAAGGTAAAGGTCTATAGGAGCAAGTAAGCATTAGGGTCTAAACAGGATAGCCCAAATCGGCAAAATCAGGTAAAGGTTTTTAGGAGCAAGTAAGCATGAGGGTCTAAACAGGATAGCCCAAATCGGCAAAATAAGGTAACGGTCTTTAGGAGCAAGTACGCATGGGGGTCTAAGCAGGATAGCCCAAATCAGCAAAATCAGGTAAAGGTCTATAGGAGCAAGTAAGCATGAGGGTCTAAACAGGATAGCCCAAATCGGCAAAATAAGGTAAAGGTCTTTAGGAGCAAGTAAGCATGAGGGTCTAAACAGAATAGCCCAAATCGGCAAAATAAGGTTAAGGTCTATAGGAGCAAGTAAGCATGAGGGTCTAAGCAGGATAGCCCAAATCGGCAAAATAAGGTCAAGGTCTTTAGGAACAAGTAAGCATTAGAGTCTAAACAGGATAGCCCAAATCGGCAAAATAAGGTAAAGGTTTTTAGGAGCAAGTAAGCATTAGGGTCTAAGCAGGATAGCCCAAATCGGCAAAATAAGGTAAAGGTCTTTAGGAGCAAGTACGCATGAGGGTCTAAACAGGATAGCCCAAATCGGCAATTTAAGGTAAAGGTTTTTAGGAGCAAGTAAGCATGAGGGTCTAAACAGGATAGCCCAAATCGGCAAAATAAGGTAAAGGTCTATAGGAGTAAGTAAGCATTAGGGTCTAAACAGGATAGCCCAAATCGACAAAATAAGGTAAAGGTTTTTAGGAGCAACTAAGCATGAGGGTCTAAACAGGATAGCCCAAATCGGCAAAATAAGGTCCAAGTCTTTAGGAGCAAGTAAGTATGAGGGTCTAAACAGGATGGCCCAAATCGGCAAAATAAGGTAAAGGTCTTTAGGAGCAAGTAAGCATGAGGGTCTAAACAGGATAGCCCAAATCGGCAAAATAAGGTAAAGGTCTATAGGAGCAAGTACGTATGAGGATCTAAACAGGATAGCCCAAATCGGCAAAATAAGGTAAAGGTCTATTGAAGCAAGTAAGCATGAGGGTCTAAACAGGATAGCCCAAATCGGCATAATAAGGTCAATGTCTTTAGGAGCAAGTACGCATGAGGGTCTAAACAGGATAGCCCAAATCGGCAAAATAAGGTAAAGGTTTTTAGGAGCAAGTAAGCATGAGGGTCTAAACAGGATAGCCCAAATCGGCAAAATAAGGTCAAGGTCTTTAGGAGCAAGTAAGCATGAGGGTCTAAACAGGATAGCCCAAATCGGCAAAATAAGGTAAAGGTCTATAGGAGCAAGTAAGCATGAGCGTCTAAACAGGATAGCCCAAATCGGCAAAATAAGGTCAAGGTCTTTAGGAGGAAGTAAGCATGAGGGTCTAAACAGGATAGCCCAAATCTGCAAAATAAGGTAAAGGTTTTTAGGAGCAAGTAAGCATGAGGGTCTAAACAGGATAGCTCAAATCGGCAAAATAAGGAAAAGGTTTTTAGGAGCAAGTAAGCATGATGGTCTAATCAGGATAGCCCAAATCGGCAAAATAAGGTAAAGGTCTATAGGAGCAAGTAAGCATGAGGGTCTAAAACCCAAATCGGCAAAATAAGGTAAAGGTCTTTAGGAGCAAGTAAGCATTAGGGTCTAAACAGGATAGCCCAAATCGGCAAAATAAGGTAAAGGTCTTTAGGAGCAAGTAAGCATGAGGGTCTAAAGCCCAAATCGGCAAAAAAGGTAAAGGTCTTTAGGAGCAAGTAAGCATTAGGGTCTAAACAGGATAGCCCAAATCGGCAAAATAAGGTAAAGATCTTTAGGAACAAGTAAGCATGAGGGTCTAAACAGGATAGCCCAAATCGGCAAAATAAGGTAAAGGTCTTTAGGAGCAAGTAAGCATGAGGGTCTAAACATGATAGCCCAAATCGGCAAAATAAGGTAAAGGTCTATAGGAGCGAGTAAGCATGAGGGTCTAAAGCCCAAATCGGCAAAATAATGTAAAGGTCTTTAGGAGCAAGTAAGCCAGAGGGTCTAAACATGATAGCCCAAATCGGCAAAATAAGGTAAGGGTCTATAGGAGCATGTAAGCAGGAGGGTCTAAACAGGATAGCCCAAAACGGCAAAATAAGGTAAAGGTCTATAGGAGCAAATAAGCATGAGGGTCTAAACAGGATAGCCCAAATCGGTAAAATAAGGTAAAGGTCTTTAGGATCAAGTAAGCATGAGGGTATAAACAGGATAGCCCAAATCGGCAAAATAAGATCAAGGTCTTTAGGAGCAAGTAAGTATGAGGGTCTAAACAGGATAGCCCAAATCGGCAAAATAAGGTCAAGGTCTTTAGGAGCAAGTAAGTATGAGGGTCTAAACATGATAGCCCAAATCGGCAAAATAAGGTCAAGGTCTTTAGGAGCAAGTAAGCAAGAGGGTCTAAACATGATAGCCCAAATCGGCAAAATAAGGTAAAGGTCTATAGGAGCAAGTAAGCATTAGGGTCTAAACAGGATAGCCCAAATCGGCAAAATCAGGTAAAGGTTTTTAGGAGCAAGTAAGCATGAGGGTCTAAACAGGATAGCCCAAATCGGCAAAATAAGGTAACGGTCTTTAGGAGCAAGTACGCATGGGGGTCTAAGCAGGATAGCCCAAATCAGCAAAATCAGGTAAAGGTCTATAGGAGCAAGTAAGCATGAGGGTCTAAACAGGATAGCCCAAATCGGCAAAATAAGGTAAAGGTCTTTAGGAGCAAGTAAGCATGAGGGTCTAAACAGAATAGCCCAAATCGGCAAAATAAGGTTAAGGTCTATAGGAGCAAGTAAGCATGAGGGTCTAAGCAGGATAGCCCAAATCGGCAAAATAAGGTCAAGGTCTTTAGGAACAAGTAAGCATTAGAGTCTAAACAGGATAGCCCAAATCGGCAAAATAAGGTAAAGGTTTTTAGGAGCAAGTAAGCATTAGGGTCTAAGCAGGATAGCCCAAATCGGCAAAATAAGGTAAAGGTCTTTAGGAGCAAGTACGCATGAGGGTCTAAACAGGATAGCCCAAATCGGCAATTTAAGGTAAAGGTTTTTAGGAGCAAGTAAGCATGAGGGTCTAAACAGGATAGCCCAAATCGGCAAAATAAGGTAAAGGTCTATAGGAGTAAGTAAGCATTAGGGTCTAAACAGGATAGCCCAAATCGACAAAATAAGGTAAAGGTTTTTAGGAGCAACTAAGCATGAGGGTCTAAACAGGATAGCCCAAATCGGCAAAATAAGGTCCAAGTCTTTAGGAGCAAGTAAGTATGAGGGTCTAAACAGGATGGCCCAAATCGGCAAAATAAGGTAAAGGTCTTTAGGAGCAAGTAAGCATGAGGGTCTAAACAGGATAGCCCAAATCGGCAAAATAAGGTAAAGGTCTATAGGAGCAAGTACGTATGAGGATCTAAACAGGATAGCCCAAATCGGCAAAATAAGGTAAAGGTCTATTGGAGCAAGTAAGCATGAGGTTCTAAACAGGATAGCCCAAATCGGCAAAATAAGGTCAATGTCTTTAGGAGCAAGTAAGCATGAGGGTCTAAGCAGGATAGCCCAATTCGGCAAAATAAGGTAAAGGTTTTTAGGAGCAAGTAAGCATGAGGGTCTAAACAGGATAGCCCAAATCGGCAAAATAAGGTCAAGGTCTTTAGGAGCAAGTAAGCATGAGGGTCTAAACAGGATAGCCCAAATCGGCAAAATAAGGTAAAGGTCTTTAGGAGCAAGTACGCATGAGGATCTAAACAGGATAGCCCAAATCGGCAAAATAAGGTAAAGGTCTATTGAAGCAAGTAAGCATGAGGGTCTAAACAGGATAGCCCAAATCGGCAAAATAAGGTCAATGTCTTTAGGAGCAAGTAAGCATGAGGGTCTAAACAGGATAGCCCAAATCTGCAAAATAATGTAAAGGTTTTTAGGAGCAAGTAAGCATGAGGGTCTAAACAGGATAGCCCAAATCGGCAAAATAAGGTCAAGGTCTTTAGGAGCAAGTAAGCATGAGGGTCTAAACAGGATAGCCCAAATCGGCAAAATAAGGTAAAGGTCTATAGGAGCAAGTAAGCATGAGCGTCTAAACAGGATAGCCCAAATCTGCAAAATAAGGTAAAGGTTTTTAGGAGCAAGTAAGCATGAGGGTCTAAACAGGATAGCCCAAATCGGCAAAATAAGGTAAAGGTCTTTAGGAGCAAGTAAGCATGAGGTTCTAAAGCCCAAATCGGCAAAATAAGGTAAAGGTCTTTAGGAGCAAGTAAGCATGGGGGTCTAAACAGGATAGCTCAAATCGGCAAAATAAGGTAAAGGTCTTTAGGAGCAAGTAAGCATGAGGGTCTAATCAGGATAGCCCAAATCGGCAAAATAAGGTAAAGGTTTTTAGGAGCAAGTAAGCATTAGGGTCTAAAACCCAAATCGGCTAAAAAGGTAAAGGTCTTTAGGAGCAAGTAAACATTAGGGTCTAAACAGGATAGCCCAAATCGGCAAAATAAGGTAAAGATCTTTAGGAACAAGTAAGCATGAGGGTCTAAACAGGATAGCCCAAATCGGCAAAATAAGGTAAAGGTCTTTAGGAGCAAGTAAGCATGAGGGTCTAAACAGGATAGCCCAAATCGGCAAAATAAGGTAAAGGTCTATAGGAGCAAGTAAGCATGAGGGTCTAAAGCCCAAATCGGCAAAATAATGTAAAGGTCTTTAGGAGCAAGTAAGCATGAGGGTCTAAAGCCCAAATCGGCTAAGTGTATCTGTGCCTTAGGAAATGTAAAATATACAATAAACTATGTCATTGTCTTGTGCCAGAATCTAAAATTTCTCCAAACAGTTATAACACAGTTGACCCTAACGATTTGACTATGGTTTGTTGAATATGAGCTTAGCAATGCACCAACAATTGTTAATTCTGATTACTGTTGTAGTCAGATTACAAAATGAAAATAATGTTATTATTCACAATCATATCTGCTTTGTTTTTCATTCTTTATCAATGAAAGGAAAAACAAACAAAAATTACCACAATGTCGGAACATTTCAAAAGTCCAATATCAAAATCATAGAAAGAGGCAAAATGGATACCCTTAGCACACTAATACGTGACAAAGCATTTAACCATGTCTGCAGTTTTAATCTCGATGCAAATTTTACATTTATCTAGTACATTAAATAAAATTGATGGACCAGGAATACACCATATTTAATAAATAGAGAATACCGAAGGGGCAATCAAAATAGACATTACATAGAAAAATGCATAGGTGAAAGCTTCATTATATCGATGTCTGCATCAAGGTAATTTTATGGTCAAGAAAACTTGTTTAATCCCATCACTTCTTTTTGTTGAAGTGCCTGTACCAATCAAGGAAAGTGAGCAGTCATGTAGTTGTGTGTTACGGGAGTCAATTTTCTTTCTTTCTACGATTTTTCTATTGGATTTGGATATGTTGTGGTCGTGTTCGTATGATAATTGAAATTACGGCTACCTGTGCAATCAGTGCCTATCACCACTACGTAATGAGTTCGAATCCTGCTCATGGTAAGGTGTACTCATACAACATTATTTGATAAAGTTTGTCAGTGACTTGCGGCAAGTCGGTGGTTTTCTCCGGTTTCCTCCACAAATAAAACTGACGTCCACGACATAGCTGAAATATAGTTGAATGTGGCGTTAAACACCATAGCCCTAACCCTAGGTGATGTCTTAGTAAACCTAGGACAATAACTAATATCTCCATTCTATTACTAAGGCATATAAATGGCACAAACACAAACGCACACTCGCATAAGACAACCTTTAAGAAGAGCACAAAATGGCAGTAAAAGCAATTGTATGAAGACACGTACCCCTAACACAATTTCATGACCGCTCACTTTCCTGGCTAGGTACAGGCATTTAAACATACACAATGGCGAGATTAAGCTACCGCTATGGACCCAAGACGTTCCCTCTTAGTGACAAATGTTGTTATAAATATGGGTTTCCATTTGTAATGTTAATTGTTTGTGTGTTTGTTTGATCACATTGAATATGTGGATTAATATTGTGATTTATGCCATTGATTGCAGTACCGTCAGATCCAGACTCGTCTGGTTTATCGGCGGCAGCAAGTGCAGGTATAGCCATTGTTGTACTGTTTTTACTCCTGTTGATTGTCTTCGTCATCGGTTATATCATTCACAAGAACTCTCAAAAGGATGAACCTTTGATAAGACCAGAACAAGATCCACCTGCAGAAATACATATGCATTCCTCCTGCCGTCCAAGATCGAGGAAATATGTCACGGAAACTAATGCGATGTATGTTCCGCCTAATACGATGCCAGAAATAGACGACAAGGACAAAGTACCAGCTTTAACCAGAGAAAAAACACAGCATTCAAACTTACGGAAGCAGATTGTTACACCCAGTGTTGTTAATCCTGTGGTTCGTGACCGTGAACATACAGATGTAGGGGAAAGTGGCGACAGAGACAAACTACCACCTTTAACCAGGGAAAAAACACAATATTCAAACATAAAGAAACAGGTAGTTACACCCAGTGTTGTTAATCCTATGGTTCGAGACCGTGCACATGCAGATGTAGGGGAAAGTGGCGACAGAGACAAACTACCACCTTTAACTAGAGAAAAAACACAATATTCAAACTTAAGGAAACAAATTGTAACCCCTAGTGTTGTTAATCCTATGGTTCGTGATCGTGAATACACAGATGTAGGAGATTCGGATAAAATAATATTTTTGCAATCAGGCATGTAGATCTAAACTCAAATTAATTAGTAATATTTAAAGGTAATATATTGCAAATATATGGCATATTTGGTAGCTGGTGAGATTAATTTCTGTTTTTTCACGTAAAACTAAATGACTGGATTGTGGAACAGCAACAAAAGGATTGTCTCGTTGCTTTAATTTGCTGTGTCTATGTGTAATGCTGAGATGGTCTCTCATGTTTATTTACTAAGGATAATAAGAACAGATAGAGGATATGGTTCCGGAAGAAATTATTTCTCTTTTGAACAGGAAACTAGATGAAACATTAAACAATACAAAAACATTTACAGTAATATCAATGATCATATGATTCAATTGACACTCTAATAGATGAAAAATCATTATCTTATTATATGAAGTAATTCTAATTATATATGGATGATCAAAATATCAAACGTTAATACTGTATGAAAATTAAATTAAAAAGTGAAATTAAAAACGAAACGACGATACTTTCATATCACTTTAAGTTGAAAGTAAGAATTTTATCGTTTCAATCAACGTACATTATAATTCTAAGATACTACTTCTCAGTTTCCTCAAAAGCAAATTAAATCCATATTTACGTACGAGATAACCATCTATTAAATAAAACTTACGAACTTGTAACTACAATTATCTTATTATGTCCCTTAGATCACGGATGTTCGAATCGAAAAACTTATCAAAAATAAGGAGAAATACATAAACTTGCTGGTTTGGTATGTCAAATTTTAATAAGAATGTTTTTTTCTGGAATAACCTTCATCAGGTACGCTCAGAGTTAAACATATTTAAAGACTTAGCTTTCATTTAGGAATACTAAATTTGTCTAGTTTATACCATTTCAGGCATTCAGTCGTAATTGAAATCAAAAATGGAACTGAAGGTCAATTTTCTTCTTATTATACATATAACCATTATTCTGTCTGATTTATTCCATTATGAGAGAACTCTATATTATATGAAACATTGAACTCTAATTCCTAATATAAACGTACAATACTCATATAATTATGTCATTATTGCATTGTATATGCTATGTCATTATATATTATGGAAAGAAAAATAAACAGTGACGGTCAATAATTTCACAAATATCAACAAAACGAAAACCCTCTAATCCTAAATAAATGAACAAACAATAGACCACGACGTACGTCGATGGTAATCTATGTCTTAGATAGGAACTGGCACGTAATGTGTCATTGGAAATCCATGTCCTGGCTTAAAATTGGCACGTAATATGTAATTGGAAATCCATGTCCTGGCTTAAAATTGGCACGTAATATGTCATTGGAAATCCATGTCCTGGCTTAAAATTGGCACGTAATATGTCATTGGAAATCCATGTCCTGGCTTAAAATTGGCACGTAATATGTCATTGGAAATCCATGTCCTGGCTTAAAATTGGCACGTAATATGTCATTGGAAATCCATGTCCTGGCTTAAAATTGGCACGTAATATGTCATTGGAAATCCATGTCCTGGCTTAAAATTGGCACGTAATATGTCATTGGAAAGACATGTCCTGCCTTAAAATTGGCACGTAATATGTCATTGGAAATACATGTCCTGGCTTAAAATTGGCACGTAATATGTCATTGGAAATCCATGTCCTGGCTTAAAATTGGCACGTAATATGTCATTGGAAATCCATGTCCTGGCTTAAAATTGGCACGTAATATGGCATTGGAAATACATGTCCTGGCTTAAAATTGGCACGTAATATGTCATTGGAAATCCATGTCCTGGCTTAAAATTGGCACGTAATATATCATTGGAAATCCATGTCCTGGCTTAAAATTGGCACGTAATATGTCATTGGAAATACATGTCCTGGCTTAAAATTGGCACGTAATATGTCATTGGAAATCCATGTCCTGGCTTAAAATTGGCACGTAATATATCATTGGAAATACATCTCCTGTGTTAAAACCGGCACGTAATATTTCATTGGAAATCCATGTCCTGGCTTAAAATTGGCACGTAATATGTCATTGGAAATCCATGTCCTGGCTTAAAATTGGCACGTTATATGTCATTGGAAATCCATGTCCTGGCTTAAAATTGGCACGTAATATGTCATTGGAAATACATCTCCTGTGTTAAAACCGGCACGTAATATGTCATTGGAAATCCATGTCCTGGCTTAAAATTGGCACGTTATGTGTCATTGGAAATCCATGTCCTGGGTTAAAACTGGCACGTTATATGTCATTGGAAATCCATGTCTTGATTGGATCTGGCATATAATATTTCATTGGAAATCCATGTCCTGAATTGGAATCGGCACATAATATGCCATTTTATATGTCCACCATGACTTGGTTGACCATTTTGGAATATCTGTGTCACAAATGACCACTGATATGTTCCACTTGTCGTAAACACTTCCCGGTCGTTTCCTCATTCATGACTTATCACCGGGTTTGTATCTAACTTAACACGAGGGTACCACTAGTGGAGCAGGAACTGTCTATCCTTTCGGAGCACCTGAGTTCATCCCCGGGTTTTAGTTGGGTTCAAATTACTCAATCTGTAGTTTGTTTTATGTGTATGTTTTGTATATCTTTGTTTGTCCTTTTTCTTCTCCCAATTGTGTTGTCTGTCCATCTTCGATTTACGGATTCTCATTACTCCTTTGGTATCTTCAAACTCTTCCTATATGGACTTATATATTTTATTGTTGTGTGGCATAATAAAAGGACAAGCAAAACATTCCACAACGCCAGAACATTTCTAAAAATCAAGAAGCATATACGAAACAAATTTCGAGAAAGGTGATCAGCTGCTTCTCCACAAGATTAGATTTTCCATTGGCATTCCGTTGTCTTAGATACGTCACTAATCTATAAAGTCCATAAATTACAATGCACTCAGACATGTCTTGATTGGTGGATTCATCGTCATAATTTTTACAATTAAACTACAGAACAATTTAAAGCAAGTTATATAATTTAAAGAAAAGGTAAATATCTAATTTAGTGCGCACGACTTGTTTCTGGAATAACTTTCGTCAGGTACGCTGATAGTCAACAGATTGGAAAGACACGTAACTTAAAAAGCCTTTGGGAACAAGCAGACCAAAGGGCCTGAACATCATAGACAAAAAATCGCGCATGTCACATATGCGTGACGGAGGAAGAATATTAGTTTTAATAATCATTGCATTATTTAGGAACTGTAAATTTCAAATATAATTAAATCATTCCCATGGACGATGGTCGATATAGTTTAGACAATATCTAAGGACAACGTACAAACAGACCATTATGCTCTGATAGAATTTCCGACTAATTGTAATTTTGCATGGCTTCATATGAGTTACCTCGCTTAAATGAGGACAATTCCACTTGTCGTAAACACTTCCCGGTCCATTCCTCGTTCATGACTTATCACCGAGTTGTAACTAGATTAACACGATGGGTGTCACTAGTGGAGCAGGAACTGCTTACACTTCCAGAGCACCTGAGTTCACCCCCGATTTTTAGTGGGGTTCGTCTTATTCGATCATTAGTTTTATATGTATGTTTTGTTGATCGCTGTTTGTCCTTTTGTATTTTATATTTTGGTTATTGTGTTGTCTGTTCTTCTTCGATATACGGATTTTGATTGCCCCTTTGGTATCTTCAAACTAATCTTATTCCCTTTCATTGAACGTTCAATGCAAATAAAGTAGTTTTCCATACTCTGTTCAAAATATAAATATTGTAACAACTTGCGATTTTTCTATTAGCTCTAAAATTATTCCCTGATTTTTTAACAAAGATCAAATGTCTACAATTTTTAGGAAAAAAATTATAAGTGCTCTTGCATGGAACGGACACCATGCTGTCCACCGCAAAGAAGCAACTCCTATAAAATCGCCAAAAATGTATAATTCTATACTAAAATCGGGAATATGCACATGGTATATTAATAAAACAATTGGTTAGCTGATATCCACTGTGGTTAACCTACACAGTAATACGATACATTTATTATGGTAAAGTTGAAGTCGTCCCTTCGAAAGTTTTACGGTCGCCACCATGACTTGGTTGACCGCTATGGAATATATGTGTCACAAATGACTACGGATATCCACTTGTAAACACTTCCCGGTTTTTTCCTGATTCATGATTTATCACCGGGTTTGTAACTAGATTAACACGACGGGTGCCACTAGTGGGGCAGGAACTGCCTACCCTTCCGGTACACCTGAGTTCACCCCCGGTATTTAGTGGGGTTCGTGTTACTCGATCTTTAGCTTTATGTGTATATTTTGTAGATCTTTGTTTGTCCTGTTGTACTTTTTCTTTTGACCATTGTGTTGTCTGTTCCTCTTCGATATACGGATTCTGATTGCCCCTTTGGTATCTTCAAACTCTTCTGGTGAATGAGTAATTGAACTGTAGAGGTTCATCAATATGATTCTTCAGACACAAGGTGAACAATTATATACTTCAGTATTTAGCAGAATATTTAATTTCCAATAAATGTTTTGATAGAAGACAACAAGACATATGTATTTACAACATTTCATGAATTATCATTGTTTCGATTTGTGTTTGTTCGTTTGGTTAGTAGTTTTTAAAGAACTACCGGTTCTGCGTAAATACATCCAAACCAGGCCGTCCTTCAGTTGTTGTTCCCTTTCTATTTTCACTATGCTCGTCGGTCATTATCTCTTTAAAGTTAGTCATCTGAATATCATTTGTAGTGTCTGGTGATTGTTTCATGGAAAACTGAGAAACTTCACCGAAACTAATTTTCTTTCCTGTTTCTTCTTTTACATTGGGAATTTGACCCTCATTATCAAATGTATATTTTGAATTCTGCAATTCCTTCCGATCTATTTTTGGTACTTTTTCGATTGGTTTGTCAATAAAACTTGAAAAATAAGCAATCACAATCAGAATTAAGCTTCCAACACAAATAATAGCCGACGCGAGTCCGTTTCGTTTCTGTTTTTCCTCCAATGTCATACCGTGCAGCTTATCAGTTTTTGTAGTTCGACTTTGAACTGTGGTCGTTGAATGTGAAGTAGTATTTACAACAATCGTGGCTGTAGTGTCCTGAGACGGCTTAGTGGAAGTTGTGTTTGTTTGTGTGCTGGTTTCTGTTGTCGTAAATGGGGATACAGTTGTCATAGTATTGTGTGGTTCCTGTTGTGACGTATTGATAGAATCTGACGTTGACGTCGTTTCCAATGGACTATCTGTTGTCAATACACGTGTAGTGTCTGTGACATCATCTGAAGTATTCGTTGTTTCGATATTGCTTGTAGCCTGTTGTGAACTATTGGCATTATTTGTTACATAAGGTGTCATCTCCAGTGTACTATATTTTATTGTATCTATGGTCCCAGTGGAAGAAATATCTGTTGTTGCACACAACATACATCTAATGTATATCACAGTAATAATAATAGAGAACATCTTACCGTTCCTAGTAGTCATTTCATTCCAAGTTATATCACAATGACTGTGTTTTAAATGTGTTGAATAACCTACTTCATTGCATGTAGTGATAGTGTTTACCTAACATGCAGGTGGTAACATATATTTGGAGGGACAGAAAATAAATGCATTACCCTAGCCATTAATCAAATATGTAATCAAAAGACATATTTTCCTTTCGAACATGGCATTCAATATGTATTATTGCAATGTGTGTTGAACGACAATTTACCACTTCAAAGACTTTTTTCTTGTTTAAATAAGTGTTTCCCCATTTGTGCCTCTCAATGCCATTACGGATATGTAGATAACACTGTGTTATTCCCTATCGAGATTGGAACGAGGAAGGCGAAATGGTTATCTTAGGACATTTCATTTAATACTTAATTATTTGACACGTACATGTATTTCGCCTACGCTACTCTTTTAGAACTACACATACCATTTCAGGGATCATTATTATTTACTTATTCGTGAAAGATATGGTTATATAGAATATTAAATACTATGTATATGAAAGTACAAGAACTCATTTATTTATCGTGTTAAAACAAATAAAAATGAAATATATAACTGAACAGAAATCAATAATATGAAATATATAACTGAACAGAAATCAATAATATGAAATATTTAACTGAACAGAAATCAATAATTCTATAAACTTCATGAAATCAGTATAACCAATTGATATTACATCAATCTATGAGAAACATCAATTTGTATGTGTTTTCTTTTTTCACTTAAGAGAAATCATCTGCAACATTTTGAATAGTAATCTGTCTAACTACCGGTACAAAAGTACAAATGTTGAAGGAACGTTGTGTGTGCTGTTGAAATTTATTTCATATCATATCTTAAAATCAATACCAATCTGAAAGGGTTTTTTTTATTATTCGACATTATGAATATAATTATCGAAGGAAGGATTGAAGTTCCATTTTTCGACTGCACCTCCTTATATGTATGTGTATGTCCCGTTCGAGAGTGAAGTTTCTAATGAGAAACCAGGTCCTCGCGAAATTTGGGCTATGATCAGTTAGTCCTTGATACGGCTGTAACACCTTCCGATTCGTAACATAGTTCATATACATCCATATTCTTTCTTCATTTGAAATTCTGTAGTGACCGATTATTCTGATGTCAACCTTGTACTAGACCCAGCACCCTTAGTTGGAGTGTCATTGTACTAGCTCACAATCCGCGGGTTGACATGTCCCTGCACACGGACATAGTATCCTGATTCCGAGCCAACCAGTATTTGTATTTACACCTTAATGATGTGTGCTTTGCGAAGAAGGAGGAAATACTACCAATGTTATTGTGTTTAGTTTGACATGACTGGGGATTATATATGTACAACATTTGAAGTATTAATTTAACAGAATATACAGTACATCAAACATAGTAAGGGAACCACCATTTAACTTGAAGGGGGGGTTATGGTTTTTTTCTAAAAAAAATATTCTGATTCCCAATGTTGCTGAAAAAAATATTCTGATTTTGGTGGAGGAAAAAAAATAATCTGATTCAGAGTTTTTGTCATATAACCTAATGTTGAATTCTGGGGAAAAAATCGCGCTTTGCGCAACAAAAAAAATAAATATTCTGACTCTCGTGTTGTCCGAAAAAAAAATTCTGAAGGAAACAAAAAACCATAACCCCCCCCCCCCCCCTTCAAGTTAGATGGTCGGTCCCTAAATACAGACAGGATTCAGAAAAAAGCAATTATTGCTTTTATATATCTGCCTCCTAAAATAAACATACATAGCATAATCATGAATATCATAGCATGCTCTTTATAAAATATATCTATAACTATTAATATATTTATATAATAATATTGCTGGTACGCTGTAATTTATAATAAGACATCCTCCCGAGTCAAGGTCACTGAGTCCACACAACGCGACATGAACGTATCGCGCTATGTGGACACAGGAACCCTGGCCAGGGAAGATAATAATTTGATAGAGTAGAATAAAATTATGTGAAATACTAATAATGTATACTAAGGAGGGAAAAGTGATAACTTATGATTAATTTTGAGGCGAGGAGATGTACGTCACTAAAGTATGGCAAGCCATATGCTCATGGTGTAAACCTTTTACTTTTGATAATGTATTTCTGTATCGAAACGAAATTTAACGTATTCTGTTCTCCCGTCAATTCATTTGTTCCAAAAAGGAGTAAGTTTATGGTAATATTTACGGGATAATGTCATTACTCTGACAAAATATTTTTTTACAAAAGAAAATATTATTTCATGTAGATCTAATAAAATTGCTTTCTCTAATTAGTTTGTTTCTTCGATTCCCGTCATATTTTCCTTCAAAATTCAGGATAGCAAAAATACATGGCCTACCTTTTCAAGTTATCAAGTCGTCTCATAGTTGAGCGACACCTACCTACCATGGCATCAGATGCGTACGGAATTGGGTTGAAGAGACCTGTATTACCCGCGACCAATACTATGGGTGCATTGCAACAGTTTCAAACAGAAATTGCTTCACTCGCATTCGGTCGAACTCATTGGGCTCGTAATTTTGTATGTTTTTTTCCCCTTTAGATTGTTGTCTGTGTTTGTATATAAAAGGCCAAGATTGGATTTGGGTTTTTGTTGTTGTTGTTATTTTCCTTCACTTCTTTATCAATTTGACTCCGCACAGGACACTTGTAAACACACATAACATTAACAAATGTGCCAAGTTTGGTAGTATTCTGGTGGGTGTTTCTCGTGTTATTCAAAATTTATTGTAAAGCACCATACCAAGAGGATATCCGGTTTTCATATAATTTTCTGGACTGTGTGTATGCATCCTTCAACAAGGGAAAAGTGTCCAAAGTTTCTAATCAAAAGTTCCCATATTTCAGAGCAATATAGTAAAACATGTTAAATGGTATGGTCAAAAACATATGTCCTAAGCGACGTCGCTAAGTAAACTTTGACGCGCAGGAACACTGAAAACATAGTTCATCTAAAATTTCGACTATATCTTTTATTTTCGTCAATGAAATACATATAATAATCAATTGCACGTCGTGAATATTGAATATATGATCACTCGTGCCGAAACGCATTCAGATTAAACTCGTGCGCGTAGCAAGTTCCGCACACTCGTTTAATCTGATGCGTTTTGCGGCACTCGTGATCATATTTTCAATATCCACTCCGTGCAATTATCCTATAGTTGTTTGGAGTTGCGATTAGGGACCGACCATTTAACTTGAAGGGGGTGTTATGGTTTTTTGTTTCGTTCAGAAAATTTTTTTTCGGACAACACAAGAATTAGAATATCTATTTTTTTGTCGCGCAAAGCGCCAAAATTTTTTGCAGAATTTAACATTAGGTTATATGACAAAAATTCTGAATCAGGTTATTTTTTTTTTTCCTCTACCAAAATCAGAATATTTTTTTCAGCAACATTGGGAATCAGAATATTTTTTTTGGAAAAAAAACATAACCCCCCCCCCCCCCCTTCAAGTTAAATGGTCGTTCCCTTAGATAGGATATGATGATACAGTCCGGGATGCATGGTCGGAGTATTAATGAGTGTCGGAGTAATGACTGTCGGAGTTATGAGTGTCGGAGAAATAACTGTCGGAGTTATGACTGTCGGAGTAATGACTGTCGGAGTAATGAGACAACCCCATATTTACAGGGATGTTTGAAATGGATAATATCAATGCCTGCCTAATGTCAGCAAATCTAGAACAGTGTAGAATTTAATGAGAAGTTGGAGTTCTGAATTATTCATCTTTACGGGTGGATGGTTTGGCTTATTATTTTTCTTAGACAAAATCATAGTTTCAGTTTTTTGTGGGTTAAATTTTACGAGCCATTTTTCAGACCAAATATGAATTTTGTCTAAGTCGCCATTTAATGTATTTCATTAGGGGGGGTTCCATTACAATCATCAATATTTGACTGTGCAGCAAAGAAAATATTAAATTCAATTGCTTTTTCTATATCATCGAAAATTATATTGTCATTTTTTACTAGAGGGGGTATTCCATGATCACGTGATTTGATTCCGGTAAGCTGTTTTACAATTTTCCACCAATTTGAACCAGACGAGTTTTCATTAATTATTTTTTTAATTAAATTATTTTTATGTTCTTCTTTCGACATTCTCACTAAATTAGTAACATCATTTCTTATTCGTCTGAACTTATTCCAGTCTGATGGACTATTGGAACGCCTAGCTTTTCTATGTATTCTATTTTTCTTTCTAATTAATTTTCTAATGTTACTAGTAAACCATTGTAGTTGATTTTTTCGAACGGTGATAATTTTACTGGGAATTAATACATAATTCCGCAGCATCTAAATAGAGTTTGTTATATTTGTCGTAAGATCATTGACATTATTAGAAGAAATAAGAGAATCCCAGTCAACATCTGATAAGTACTGGTGAGAAGTTATTTGAGAAATTTTAGGAATATTTAAAAAACAAATAATAGGACAATGATAGCGTGTGAGATCTTGTAGGGGCGGACCAACTCCGCAATATGTAACATAGTTCACATTATTAGTCATGAACAAATCTATAAGCGACGAGGAGTGTTCAGTGAAGTGTGTAGGAGTGTCTATTAACTGATTTAAACTAAATTGTGCCAATAAAGATTTAATTTTGGAATTTGAACTGTTCAATTGGTTTTCATTAAAATCCCCCGTAGCCATAATATAATCTACACTATTATTATTTAGGGCCATGTCAAAAGTATTTTCTAGTTTGAGCCAAATGTTCGGAGGGATATAAAATGTTCCAAATAATACCTTTTTACCTTCAAGTTTCAATTGTAACCATACCGCTTCCAGATTATCCATCTTTAGATCAAAACGACGAGTCACATTTATATTATCCCTTATGTAAACAACGACCCCTCCCCCCATTTTATGTGGACCTCTGTCACTCCTAAAAGGGGTATGAAAATTTAATAATTTTATCGACTCGTCAGTGTGATTACTGTTCAACCAGGATTCTGAAAATGATAAGATGTCGAAGTCTTCGTATTCAGCAGCAATGAGGTCTAATTTAGGAATTATGCTTTGAATATTTAAATGAAGGAATGAAACCGATGATGAGAATTTGTCACAGAAGCTTGAAACATCTATTGAGGTATTAAAAGAAGAGTTTGAAAATACCAAAGGGGTAATCAGAATCCGTATATCGAAGAAGAACAGACAACAGAATGGTCAAAAGAAAAAAAGCACAAAAGGACAAACAACGATACACAAAACATACATGTACATATAAAACTAAAGATCGAGTAACACGAACCCCACAAAATCATACCATGAAAGGGAAACGAAAAATAACTTTGATTACAGTAGAATTGTACCATCTTCCATATATGAAAAACATTCGGCTGCACACAGTAGATATAAAATTAACAAAATATACTTTAGTTTTATGTGTTTGTAGATCATTGTTTGTTTTCTTCTTCTTGTTTCTTTTGGCCATTGTGTTTTCTGTTCTTCTTTTGGCCATTGTGTTTTCTGTTCTTCTTCCTTTGGCCATTGTGTTGTCTGTTCTTCTTTTGGCCATTGTGTTTTCTGTTCTTCTTTTGGCCATTGTGTTTTTGTTCTTCTTTTGGCCATTGTGTTGTCTGTTCTTCTTCTTTTGGCCATTGTGTTGTCTGTTCTTCTTTTGGCCATTGTGCTGTCTGTTCTTCTTCTTTTGGCCATTGTGTTGTCGGTTCTTCTATTGGCCATTGTGTTGTCTGTTCTTCTTCTTTTGGCCATTGTGTTTTTGTTCTTCTTTTGGCCATTGTGTTTTCTGTTCTTCTTCTTTTCGCCATTGTGTTTTCTGTTCTTCTTTTGGCCATTGTGTTTTCTGTTCTTCTTTTCGCCATTGTGTTTTCTGTTCTTCTTTTGGCCATTGTGTTGTCTGTTCTTCTTTTGGCCATTGTGTTTTTGTTCTTCTTTTGGCCATTGTGTTGTCTGTTCTTCTTCTTTTGGCCATTGTGTTGTCTGTTCTTCTTTTGGCCATTGTGCTGTCTGTTCTTCTTCTTTTGGCCATTGTGTTGTCGGTTCTTCTATTGGCCATTGTGTTTTCTGTTCTTCTTTTGGCCATTGTGTTTTTGTTCTTCTTTTGGCCATTGTGTTGTCTGTTCTTCTTCTTTTGGTCATTGTGTTGTCTGTTCTTCTTTTGGCCATTGTGCTGTCTGTTCTTCTTCTTTTGGCCATTGTGTTGTCGGTTCTTCTATTGGCCATTGTGTTGTCTGTTCTTCTTCTTTTGGCCATTGTGTTTTTGTTCTTCTTTTGGCCATTGTGTTTTCTGTTCTTCTTCTTTTCGCCATTGTGTTTTCTGTTCTTCTTTTCGCCATTGTGTTGTCTGTTCTTCTTCTTTTCGCCATTGTGTTTTCTGTTCTTCTTTTGGCCATTGTGCTGTCTGTTCTTCTTCTTTTGGCCATTGTGTTGTCGGTTCTTCTATTGGCCATTGTGTTGTCTGTTCTTCTTCTTTTGGCCATTGTGTTTTTGTTCTTCTTTTGGCCATTGTGTTTTCTGTTCTTCTTCTTTTCGCCATTGTGTTTTCTGTTCTTCTTTTGGCCATTGTGTTTTCTGTTCTTCTTCTTTTCGCCATTGTGTTTTCTGTTCTTCTTTTGGCCATTGTGTTGTCTGTTCTTCTTCTTTTGGTCATTGTGTTGTCTGTTCTTCTTTTGGCCATTGTGCTGTCTGTTCTTCTTCTTTTGGCCATTGTGTTGTCGGTTCTTCTATTGGCCATTGTGTTGTCTGTTCTTCTTCTTTTGGCCATTGTGTTTTTGTTCTTCTTTTGGCCATTGTGTTTTCTGTTCTTCTTCTTTTGGCCATTGTGTTTTCTGTTCTTCTTTTCGCCATTGTGTTTTCTGTTCTTCTTTTGGCCATTGTGTTGTCTGTTCTTCTTCTTTTCGCCATTGTGTTTTCTGTTCTTCTTTTGGCCATTGTGTTGTCTGTTCTTCTTCTTTTGGCCATTGTGTTTTTGTTCTTCTTTTGGCCATTGTGTTTTCTGTTCTTCTTCTTTTCGCCATTGTGTTTTCTGTTCTTCTTTTGGCCATTGTGTTTTCTGTTCTTCTTTTCGCCATTGTGTTTTCTGTTCTTCTTTTGGCCATTGTGTTGTCTGTTCTTCTTCTTTTCGCCATTGTGTTTTCTGTTCTTCTTTTGGCCATTGTGTTGTCTGTTCTTCTTCTTTTGGCCATTGTGTTTTTGTTCTTCTTTTGGCCATTGTGTTTTCTGTTCTTCTTCTTTTGGCCATTGTGTTGTCGGTTCTTCTATTGGCCATTGTGTTTTCTGTTCTTCTTTTGGCCATTGTGTTTTTGTTCTTCTTTTGGCCATTGTGTTGTCTGTTCTTCTTCTTTTGGCCATTGTGTTGTCTGTTCTTCTTTTGGCCATTGTGCTGTCTGTTCTTCTTCTTTTGGCCATTGTGTTGTCGGTTCTTCTATTGGCCATTGTGTTTTCTGTTCTTCTTTTGGCCATTGTGTTTTTGTTCTTCTTTTGGCCATTGTGTTGTCTGTTCTTCTTCTTTTGGCCATTGTGTTGTCTGTTCTTCTTTTGGCCATTGTGCTGTCTGTTCTTCTTCTTTTGGCCATTGTGTTGTCGGTTCTTCTATTGGCCATTGTGTTTTTGTTCTTCTTTTGGCCATTGTGTTTTCTGTTCTTCTTCTTTTCGCCATTGTGTTTTCTGTTCTTCTTTTCGCCATTGTGTTTTCTGTTCTTCTTTTGGCCATTGTGTTGTCTGTTCTTCTTCTTTTCGCCATTGTGTTTTCTGTTCTTCTTTTGGCCATTGTGTTGTCTGTTCTTCCTCTTTTGGCCATTGTGTTGGCTGTTCTTCTTTTGGCCATTGTGTGTTCTGTTCTTCTTTTGGCCATTGTGTTGTCTGTTCTTCCTCTTTTGGCCATTGTGTTGGCTGTTCTTCTTTTGGCCATTGTGTGTTCTGTTCTTCTTTTGGCCATTGTGTTGTCTGTTCTTCTTCTTTTGGCCATTATGTTGTCTGTTCTTCTTTTGGTCATTGTGTTTTCTGTTCTTCTTCTTTTGGCCATTGTGCTGTCTGTTCTTCTTCTTTTGGCCATTGTGTTGTCGGTTCTTCTATTGGCCATTGTGTTGTCTGTTCTTCTTCTTTTGGCCATTGTGTTTTCTGTTCTTCTTTTGGACATTGTGTTGTCTGTTCTTCTTCTTTTGGCCATTGTGTTGTCTGTTCTTCGATTTACGGATTCTTATTACCCCTTTGGTATTTCCAAATTCAATACTACATATTCCAATGAAAAAGACAAAAGGACCATCCAATGTACATCCGCAATAGGGGTAAGGATTATTGTTTGGTGCTTAACGCCATCGTCAACGATATTTCAGCTATATCGTGGTGGTCAGCTTTATTGAAGGAAGAAGCCGGAGTACCCGGAGAAAAGCACCAACCTGCCGCCGCAAGTCACTGACACACTTTATCACATAATGTTGTACGGAGTAGACCATGCCATAAGACCAACAAAACAAAGATTTCAACACAGAACGCTAGAAAGATGAGCAACACGATAATGTAGAATAAAATTGTTGATGATCGGTGTTCATGTTAGCAATTGCAAAAAACAATAACATAATATGCCAGTTAAAAAAATCAATAGAGTAAGTGAGAGATTGTTTACGTCAGTTATTGGTCATTTATATCATGGCAAGAACAAGTTACTATTAGATGAGATGATAATGATATCTGCTTTGTATCGGAACAACACGCTTCGTTGGATATTTATAGTGCTAGCTTACTGAAGCAACAGTCTGCAGGTAGACATGGCTCTCCACTTGGACGCATTATTCTGATTCCCAGTCAACCAGTCTTACTCCTTAGACATCCATGCTTAGCAGACAAGCAGCAAATATCAATCTTAGAATCCGTTGTGTGACCCGATCGGGGCTCGAACCCATGATCTACCGCACTCGAGGTGAGCACGCTAACTATTACACCACCAATGAGCTTTTAAAACTAATAGAAAAATTGTTAAAACAGATGCAAAATTAATACCCCTAACACAAAGATACTTGTCTGCTCATGTTCCTGTCTTAGCTTGGTATAGACGCTACAATACAAGGTGGGGGCTTAAACTAGCTTTAATGCCCCAAACCGCTCCTCTTAGCGATATGATGGAGCCATGCAAGTGTTGTCCGCATGTGACTAAAATACCAACCCTCACATATCTAGTTAACCTTCTAGCATAAACATACATATTTAAAAAAGAAATATGTGTAATAAAAACGTATATATTTAACTGGGTACACACGGAGTGTTTCTGGAATAACCATCATTGGGTACGCTCATAGATTGGAAAATAACTATTTAAAAGTTAAAGGATTTAAGAGGAAGTAAACCAAAGGGTCAAACAAGGATAGTTAAAATCGGTTAAGAAAACTTTGATGATAACAAGTGAGTAATCAGAAGCCGTAAACCAAAGAAGGACATGCAATGTAATTGCCGAATGAATAAAAGGACAAAGGGATAAATAATGATCTACAAAGCACTTCACATATATCTACATGTTACCTATGAATGAGTGGGATTGCCCTTAGTTTTCATAAATTATGTGGCGGTGTTCCAGCAGCACCTGCGTGTGGGGGGTGTGCGATGTTCCGGAGCTTGTGATTCGTGTTGGGGCTTCCTTGGTAGGGGGTTGCTGATACCATGGTAGCTACTGAACCAAGGGTTCCTCTTGGTTAAGTTGAAGTCATCATTTTGAAGGTTTTACGGACGCCACCATGGCTTGGTTGACAGCTCTGGAATATCTGTGTCACGGGTGGCCACGGATGTGTTCCGCTTGTCATGGGCACGTCCAGGTTCTTTCCTTATTGGTGAATTATCCCCAGATTTGTTGATGGATTGACTTCACGGATGCCGCTGGTGGGGTGGGGGCTGCTTGCCGTTCTGGAGCGCCTGGATTCGCCCCTGGTTTTTGGTGAGGGTCGTGTTGCTCGATCTTTGGTTTTGAGTGTGTTTTTTGTGGATCGTTGTTTGTCCTTTTGTCCTTTTTTCTTTTAGCCATTGTGTTGTTTGTTTTTCGGTTTACGGATGCTGATTACCCCTTTGGTATCTTCAAACTCTTCTTACATACATATACAATGTATCTAAGAAGTCAAGTCAGTGCCCAAGTCGCTTCATGCTTGATTTTATAATTATGGTTTGGTTTTTCACTGCCACATATTGGAAATACATTGGAAACAGCGTCAACAATGTATCTCATCTAGTCAATTTATTCAACTAATAAGCATTTACAAGAAAGCATTACATGAATATATAATACGACAGATCAGCTATTGAATGATATTGTCTGTGTATGGCCCTTGGTTTTGCCTTTCTTATTCCGATAATGATCTAGTCCAATTTGGTTTCTGAAATTGTCTTTCAGGATATTCTATTTTATTGTTCCATTATGCCTCGTTTGTGAGGAATGTTTTTATAGGCTTTTTTTTTTAACAATTATTTGACAGCAAGCAATACATATTTGCATAAATAATTATCAAATTCACTATTGTATAATTGACTTTCATTGTTCCATCATGCCTTGTTTGTGGGGAATGCTTTTTATAGGCTAATTTTATTGATAACTATTTGCCAGCAAGCATTACATATTTGCATAGATAATTAGCTAATTTAGTGGTATATAGTTGACAGTCAACTTAAATACTAATCGCATTTGGTATTGCTTTAGGGTGAAGCCATTCGTATGGATATTTCCTTTTACTGTTACGCTGATCAATTGTTTTACCGATCTCCCTTAGTTGTTCTCTGAATCTGTAATACAATTGATACAAAATATGTTATTCCAATAGATGGTGTTCAATAAACATTAGAGAATCCGAAGTGGCAATCAAAAATGGACAACTCAGAGCAACTGGCAACATAGGGTACACAAGACGAAGAATAACAAAGCAAAAGGACAACACAATATGTGCTGATCACCACTATGCGCAAAACATGTATGGCTCGATTTTACCTGTGAAATGAATTAGCCGACTATGATACATCAAACTAAATCACTTTTATTATTATTTTCAGAGGATTTTTTTGCAATGTTTATTGAAAACTAATAATTTGTTGTAACTTCATTTTTTTTTTTTTTTTTTTTTTTATCAATGTTCGGTTTAATATTGCATCTCTTCAGAAACATGGAAGTCGATTTGAAAGTTAACAAAATGTTTTCCTGTGTTGATTGTTAACACAGAAATTACGTCCCTTGGTTTGTCAAGACTCACCGAGAGAACAGCTCCAGCAAAAGTTAAATTTAAAGTATTTCTTGTTCACTATGGAAGACATGAGTACGCGCAGTGGTAACAAACTGACTGAAGAACAAATTGAGCAACTGATAAAACGACTCAGGGGTGTAGAACACATAGAACCCATTGTTACAATCGAAGATTCAAATGTAAACAATGAAAAAATGGCGACGTTCGCCGAGGTAGTTAACAATCAGAGCAATAATAAAAACAATACAGACGAATCTGATAGTAAACACGGGGAACAAAATAAAGATTACGCATCTGGTGATTCAGTAAAGCCCCTATTTTTAGTCGATCAAGACGTGTTTGGTTCCACCAAACCCGATAGAACTCACTGGCTCACCAACGTAGAGATATATAAAGCGGTAGGCTCCAAAGTCCCAGCCGAATGCATAAAGGGGATACAGCGTATTAGAGATATGTGGAGGATTTATATGGACAATACAGAGGATAGAATTACTCTAATTGTGGAAGGTTTAAATCTACGTGGCAGGAGGGCACCCCTTCACACACAAAATCCTCGGAATCCTCAAAGATTTCGACCTGATACCATCCGCATTAAAGTCAAAAATATCCCTCTTTCCGCTGATGACGGCCAAATTCACCGTACTTTGACTCTAGAAGGCTGCAATATTGAAGGTATCTTTAGGGAAAAACTTAGAGTGGATGGGAGATTAACTAACTGTGATACAGGTGACAGACTAGTCATCAGTAAACCACTCCCACACCCACTTCCAAGGAGTCTTCAAATAGGGAAGTACTGGGGGAGGATATTCCATCCTGGTCAAGTAGAAACCGACAATCAAAGCAGGGAGAATAATAAAAACTGTCACAAATGTCTCAAGCCAGGACACTTCATGTATCAGTGCACAAGTGATTGGGTGTGTAGGTCATGCAATCAGCAAGGTCATAAAATGGTTGACTGTCCTCATGATCTTGTTTTCCCTGATCCAAACATAAGTGTACATGATGGTGTTGAGGAGGAAAATCTGACTGAACATGATGAGGATGATGATGCAAGTCAAGCTGAGGATTCTCAACCCCACAACAGAGCTGTAAAATCAATTACAACAGACAAGGAAGACAAAGACATAGAAGCAAAAGGAAATAAAAAAGTGAAAATCATTGAAACTGATAAATCAGAAAATAAACAAGTTAAAGCTGGTCAAAAAACTATGGACAATTTCATGAAAACTTCAAACAGGCCTAGTGCAATTCAAAGGACTCCACCAACTCCTACTGAGAAATTACATGATCAACAAGGAAGCAGTAAAGGTCGAAAGAAGTTAAAACCAAGCAACAGGAAAACTTAATCATCATTTAGTGTGCTATTTGAAATAAGTTTCTTTTTATCTTAAATTAAAATTTAAAAAAATTTACAAAACTACTAATGTTATTTAAGCTCCAACAAAGAGTAAAAATGTTGTATATCATTAAAAACCTAAGTGAGGGTTATATGATGTTTAATGAAGATATAAGAAGTAAAAAATCATTACAACATAAGAAGTATACTATTAATAGATGTACCTTTATATTGATGTTTTTTATGATAAATCTGACTATAGATTTATACTATTATTATGAATATCTAAACATGTATTTAGTGTGTACATATAACATGGCTCGTTACTATTTTCATATTGTTATTTTCTCAGTTTTCCTTTACAAAACAGTATGTATTTTCTTTACAAAGCAACACATATTTATTTATCCCATACAATTACAATTCAGGTTTCCACCTAATCTATTTTTAGCCATCGTTAATACACATGAGATGTGTCACGCCAAATATAGCACGTGGTTATACATATATATATTCCTTATAAATATAAATGTAAACAAAAGAGAAACTCTAATAAAACAAATTGGCTATAGCCAGGTGTCATATAAAATATATAGAAAAAAATACTTACCAGTGGGTAAAACATCACAGATACTTTCTTTAAGTGAATTATTTGTTTTCAAGATCACTGCATTTAAAATATTTTCAAGCTTCATAATGTTTGTACTAATGTTACACTATGAACCAAGTTTATGGAAAGAATATTATCCACATGTTAAATATAATCCTGTCTGCATTGAGTCGCATAAATGTACTTTTAAAGGTCGGATAGTCTGTATTAAATATAGGTCGAGGCCAGTACATGAGATGTTAAAAAATATATTAGGATACATACACGGAAAAGTTCGCATGCTATTTACGGGTATAGAAATATGTAAAAATGATATTAAATGTTGCATATTTGTAATATTATGTAGATATTGTAGATTAATTATGTTTTTTTTCTATTTGACAAAATTAGAATTGCTATATAAAAAAAAAAAAAATATGATAGTGTGTAAATATGGGATATTAATGACCCTTTTGTGGTTAAAAAAAAATAGAATTGTTACATATCAAATACAAATCTTATCTCATAAAAAATGTCTGTCAAAAATATGATAAATTTATGTAGCTTAAATGTGAACGGTTTGCAAAACAGAGAGAAAAGAGGTCGAGCTATAGAATGGGTCAAGTCAATGAAATGTGATATAGCTTATTTTCAAGAAACACATTTCGATCAGAATATTGAAAACGAAATAAATTTCAATACAGATTTTGACGTTTATGGTAGTATAGGAACATCTGCTAGTAGGGGGGTAGCAATATTTATTAATAAAGCAGTCAATTATAAGGTCATTGACAAGGTTACTGATGAAAATGGCAGAATTGTTTTATTAAATGTACAGATAGATGATGCAGTTTTTTCGTTAGTATGCATTTATGCGCCAAATAGCAAAACTTTAAGAAACATGTTTTTTAAAAAGGTAAGTAATTTCTGTAAAGAACATGGAACGGGTATTCTTGTGGTCGGGGGAGATTTTAACGAGATAATGCAAGACATAGATCGTAGAAGTTTACGTACAGGTAATGTTTGTAAACAATCAGTAAATAGTTTAAAGTCCTTTATAAAAACTAATAAGTTAATTGATGTCTGGAGGATATATAATGAAAACAGACAACAGTTTACATGGCGTAGGAAAGACAAAACACAAGCCAGTCGGATTGATATGATTCTTTTAGGAAAAGATTTTTTATCGCTTGTTCAAAGCTGTAAAATTAAACCTGCGGTCATACAGTATACTGATCATCAAAGTGTGGTTTTAACCTTTCGGTCGGGGGTGTCTGAAAAGGGAAGAGGGTATTGGAAAATTAATAATTCTGTAATACAGGAATATGATTATAAACTGTTAATAAATAAAGTAATTGATAAATATTTAATACAGTGTCATAATAATAAGATCGACATAAGATTATTATGGGACGCAATGAAAGTTGAAATTCGAGAAGTAACCACTATGTATTGTAAAAACAAATCAAAATTAACTAGAGAACTTAGACATAAATTAGAAAGTGAATTAGAAAAAAAAATTATGGTAAGGGATAATCAAAGCGAGGAAAACGATAACTTAAATAAAGTTATTCATAATATTGAAATAGAACTTGTAAAAATATATGACCAAAAAGCTAAAGGGGCACAAATTAGATGTCGTGAGAAATGGGTGGAATATGGGGAAAAAAATAACTCATATTTTCTAGGTCTGGAAAAACAGAGGCAAATTAAAAAGTCAATAAACAAATTAATAGATGAAAACAATGAAATATTAACTGACCAGATGCACATTCTTAGTACTATTAAATCATATTATGAAAAATTGTATACTACAAAATATCCTGATGAAAATCTAACCAGTAATTATATTTTTGATACAAAATTAGAAAACAGGCTTCAGGATCAGGATCAATCAATTTGTGATGGAAAGGTAACTGAAGAAGAGTGTTCTAATGCAATAAATAATATGAAATCAAATAAAGCCCCAGGTTTGGATGGACTAACGGTAGAATTTTATAGAGAATTTTGGGGAAAAGTCAAATTTTTTTTAATTGATGTTCTAAATAAAAGCTATGATGAAAAGCTACTGAGTTTTTCTCAGCGGACTAGTGTTTTATCTTTATTGTTTAAAAAGGGGGATCCCTTAGTTCTAGATAATTATAGACCTATTTCTCTTTTAAATGTTGATTTAAAACTTCTTTCTTATGTTCTAGCACAGCGTTTAAAAAAAGTTTTAGAAAAAATTGTAAATAATGACCAAACTGGATATATTAAAAACAGGTTCATTGGCTTCAATCATAGACAAATACAAGACATTATTGATTTTGCTGAATCTTATAATGTTGAAGGGGCAATAGTCTTTGTTGATTTTAAAAAAGCGTTTGACTCACTTGAATGGACATTTATCTTGACAACTTTAAAACATTTTGGGTTTAATGAATCGTTTATAATTTGGGTTAAAACTTTATACAGTAATATTCAAACTTGTGTAATGAACAATGGCTGGATATCAGAGATTTTCAAAAACTCGCGCGGAATACGTCAAGGTTGTCCTTTATCTGCTTTGCTATTTGTTTTATCAGTTGAAATCATGGCTCTTCGAATAAGAAATAATAAGGATATCAAAGGTTTTCAGATAAAAATAGATGAACAAACACATAGTATAAAAATTTCGCAATTAGCAGATGACACAACACTATATTTTAACTCTAAAAACGATATATCCGTTGCTATGAACGAAATTGAAATTTTTGGTAATTTTTCAGGTTTAATGATAAATAGAAATAAGACAGAGGGGTTGTGGATTGGGAAACTAAAACACAGTAAAGATAAGGTAGAAAATATTAAATGGACAAACAAACCAATAAAGACCTTAGGTATTTATTATGGTCATGATTACATAGAATGTGAAAAACTTAATTGGGAAAAAAAAATTGAAAAAATGAATAGCTTATTTTTGTCATGGTCAAAGCGAAATCTCTCAATATTGGGTAAAGTACTAATCATTAAAGCTTTGATTATACCTATTTTTACTTTTATTGTTAGTTCCTGTGTTATTCCAGAAAAATACAAAAAAGAGATAGAGAGTAAGTGTTTTAAATTTATATGGAATGGGAAACCAGATAAGGTAAAAAGAAATACATTGATAGGAGATTTTGAGAAGGGTGGACTGAAAATGATAGATATAGAAAGTTATTTTATATCTTTGAAGGCATCATGGGTAAGTAGATTAGCTGACTCAAAATTTTCGAATTGGAAATTGATACCACTAAAATATTTAAATGTATTTGGGAAAATATGGCTTATTTTTAAAATGAACATAGATGTGAAAAAACATAAACAGTTTCTAAATAATATCCCCGAATTTTACAAAAATGTTTTGACCAGTTGGATAAAAACAGGTGGTGGTCAATTAAGTTCACCATTGACATTCAGTAATGTAAGAAAGCAAATTTTATGGGGAAATAGATTTATTACATTTGAAAAAAAATATTTATTTTTTAAAGAATGGATTAATAGTGGAATATTTTTTGTTAATGATATAATAGATAATAATGGTAAAATTACGCAAGAATTTATTCTTCACAAGTTAAAAAATAAATCTAATTGGATATCTGAATTTAGTATTCTCAAAAAAGCTTTCCCAAAGAATTGGATAGACATTTTAAAAACAGAAAGCTCAGTTAAAAGCATTGTAAATATCAAAAAAGATTATTTCATCTGGAACAATCAGTTTATTAATTTATCTACATTGTCTAATAAGTTATTATATAATAAACTGGTGAATGTTAAATTTTCAAACCCTATTGGTACACATTATTGGATTAATTATTTAGTGTTGTCTGAAAAACCAAATACAAGTAGTCTATATTTTTTCATTTTCAAATTTCTTGACGAAAACAAACTTAAAATGTTCAGATGGAAACTTTTTCATTTTATTATACCAAATAAAGTTTTACTTTCCAAATGGAAAATTGTTGGGAATAGTTTATGTAATTTCTGTAAATTAGATGAAGATTACTCTCATTATTTTATTACTTGTACCTTTCTAAAAGAGTTTTGGACAAAATTTCAGAATTTAATGAAGGGTTTGGGTATCGAAAACAAAATTACTTTGAATCATATAGTACTTGGATACAAGATAGATGATACAAACTATCTTGCATTAAATTTTTTGATAACAGTTGTAGGGTTTTCCATCTACAAATCGTACTATATATCTGAACAGAAAACAAAGTATATTGATGTTTATAGAATATTTGCCAATGAATATATTAAAAGAATAAATGAAAATAAAACACTTCAAAAGTGTTCTTTTTTAATGAAAGTAAAAAATTATATAATAAATGCAAAATAAATAAATGTTTTCAAAGGTATTAAATAGAAATTGTATTTAGGTTGTATATATATTTCATGTAATTCTGATTATAGCCCTGGATAATCAGAACAAGATGTAACAGGGAAACACCAAAAGGAGCTTGGACTTTTGGCGTGTTAATTGTAGCAAGCATTTGAATAAAATATATTACGTTGTTAAAAAAAAAAAAAAAAACAAAGCAAAAGGACAACACAATATGTGCTGATCACCACTATGCGCAAAACATGTATGGCTCGATTTTACCTGTGAAATGAATTAGCCGACTATGATACATCAAACTAAATCACTTTTATTATTATTTTCAGAGGATTTTTTTGCAATGTTTATTGAAAACTAATAATTTGTTGTAACTTCATTTTTTTTTTTTTTTTTTTTTTTATCAATGTTCGGTTTAATATTGCATCTCTTCAGAAACATGGAAGTCGATTTGAAAGTTAACAAAATGTTTTCCTGTGTTGATTGTTAACACAGAAATTACTGTAACATTTAGGTGCTCGACATTGTAAATAGAAATATATGCTGTTAATAATTGTCTACGTAAATTTTACAACAATGTAACAATTACAATATAGAGGGAAAAGTACACAAATAGCAATCCAGAAGATATAGAAAATAAAAACGAAAGAAAATAACATGATATCCCAAAAACGTGAAACATAGAACATCGCGAATGAGACCAGGAACCTGCATGGATAAACAGGTACTGTTTCCAATACAGCATACGTCAGTTGAGTACATCAATTTCGGTAGTCAATAATAAACTATTACAAAGTGGCTTAAACTTACTCTCGTACGATTTTCACTGCTGGTGGATCGACAATGAACTGCTTTTCAAAATCTCCAAGACTCTGTGTTGCCTTCTCACTTAGAACTTTTGTAATTGACATTAGTTCGAGTAACTGTGCTCTATTTGCTATCGACTTTAGAATTGTATCAATAGTCACCGGACTCTATATTAAACAAAACAATGTTTCCATTATACATGTGCTATTGTAAAATATATTAGTATATAGTATATATTACAGAAAATAACTGCAACATTAATATATCATTTGATAATAAATACAGAACAACGGTATTTTTGAAGGTTGAGATAGACATTATCGCTAGAATCGCAGAGATTCTGATAATATGTCAAGACTACAAATCATAACTTATATTCCGTATGTACATTTTAGTCTTATTTGTCTTTTTAGTAGTTAGTTCTATAATATATCATAATACAAAGGTATGACACAGATACCAAGACAGCAATACAAAGACCTTTATATCACAGAACAAAATGAAAATAAGCTAGGACAATAACGACCCTCAACAACTCGGTTATAAATGGAAGGTTCCCAATTGAAATTGAAATAATCTCTTTTGTCATAAAATCTGGTATCCTTTATTTTAATGTCAATGACAAGATGAAAGATGCGATCAGTCAATCACCAAACAAAGAAATATTTAGTGAAAGGACCTCACCTATACAGGATCTATTTATCTATTAAAGGAATGAGCTTGCTTCTTTTCGTTTTTCTTGAGAACTCGGCATGAAGTGTTATACGAATGTGGGAGCTAGGCATGGTGAACAGGAACACAGTTGGTATCCATAGGAATGCAATCTGTGTTTTGAGAAACACATCCCAAAAGCATTAAACCTTGTCCTGGTAGCCATCTTGCATTTGAGATCAAGGTCGTTTTACAAATACCAAGAATGAGACCACGTGCTTTAAATTAATCAGCATCTCCTACTCTTTAAATATATTTGAAATACCAGAAAGGGGTATGTCGATCATAAAAAATGGATCATTAAATTCACTAACCTTATCTATCGGTGGTGTGCCGGTCATCATAAATGGATAATTCAGTGGTGCTCCGTACTCATCATACTGCTGAAAGTTTGCAGCTGCATGTGCGATACTACATGAATATATGATAGCTGCCAAGGTCACTACAAGTTGATCAATTGCTACAAACTTGCCGTTATTTGGAACACCCTAAATTGAAAGTAACGGATAGCTTACAATTATTGTTGGAATGTTAAGCACAAAATTTACAATATGTGAATGCAGTAAATATGAGGAATGAAATTAAAAACAATAATCTGAAAAGACCTTAAGTACAAACTGGAATAGAAATCAAAACCAACATTTGGACCCCATGAAATTTAGGCAATATTGTGATGTGGTATATAATGATCCACTAGACAGTGTGTGTGGGGGTGCGTGTGTTTGGGGGGGGGGGGTGTTTTTTGGTGTTTTTTTTTGGTAATGTTGATTATATCCAAAATTAAGAATTCCAACTTCTTATAATATCTTTTCATATACAATAAAAGGACACAACTTTGTCTTTTGTCTTTGTCTTTTGTCTTTTGTCTTTTGTCTTTGTCTTTGTCTTTTGTCTTTTGTCTTTGTCTTTGTCTTTTGTCTTTGTCTTTGTCTTTTGTGGAAGTTTTGATCGAGCTATATGCTTCCTCTGTTTGACTGTGATTTTCACTGGTGTGGTTTTGTGTATGCGGATTGTGAATTTGAAGTACAGATAAAGGCTATGATTTCAAACAGAAAGGGTCTAATTTCGTATGAATGCATTATTCTCAAAGGTTTCTTATTGTGAATATTTATAAAATGAGAACAGAAATACCCACCAGAATCCCTACTCCTCCTTCGTCACGTGACTTTACAATTTCCACACCCCACTGTTGTAGTTCATAATCAGCCGTCAGAGATCCCTCTGCAGCTAAAAGAAAGTTGACAACCAATATCAGATCTATAATAACGTACCAATTACAATGTATTTAAATAAATACACCGACAAGTTGTAATTAATAGATAAATACGATAGTGTATGTTACTCGGAAAATATCGCTCTCTTTATGGTAAAAAAAGATCATTCTAGAAGAATTTTTGTCACTTCTACTTTTCTCAATTTTGTTTTTCTAGTTTTGTGCTTAGTATCATTTTGTATGTTATTTAAATCTCCTTCTGGCAAAGGCAACCTTAGTCAAGTTAGTGGATTCATGTTTCTGAGCCCTTTGTGATTCATGTTTCTGAGCCCTTTGTGTTTCATGTTTCTGAGTCCTTTGTGTTTCATGTTTCTGAGCCCTTTGTGATTCATGTTTCTGAGCCCTTTGTGATTCATGTTTCTGAGCCCTTTGTGTTTCATGCAGATTTCCATACCTTACATAATTTCTTCCGTATTTTTCGTAAAATCTTAGAATAGGTTTTCAGTTCTTTGACGGTGAACGGGTCCTATATTATATTTCATAGTGCAGGCTTTATTTCGCTTAATTAAAAAAATCCATTTGTATGTATATGCTTTATAATTTGAGTCAATGTGCAAATTAAAACCAATATGAATTATCGCCCCTTTCAATATACTAAAAAGCAGCAACATATATTTCAAATCAATTTCACTAAATATGTTCTCTTTGAATAAAGCATATAGTTCTACAAAAGTAATTATCCAATACTTACAGTAATAATGTGAAATGTATTTTTTCACGTAGGTTTTAATAGCATCATACAGCAACAGAGCGTCATCTCTAAAATGGAATGTTTCTGGCAGTACCGATGAATCTAGTAGCTATGTGTAGAATAATATATTTTTTTATAAATATATAAAAAAAGAATGAGATCAAAATATGACATACATATTATTGATACAATTCACATGTGGAAAGCACTTGCATCATGTCACTGAGGGGAGGTGTTGGCCATAAAATGAGATTATCCCTGCGACTTTTTTTTGTGCATGTACCAAGCAGATAAAGAGAACTGTCATGTATATGTGCATTTTTACGATTTTTCTAATGGACTTTGGACCTGTTCAGACAGAGTGAGTTTTTTATTTTTATATTATTGAGGCAGTAGATACAAATACATGCAAAAATAAGTAGAATTAGGATGATAGATTATATTTGTTAATCTACAGCGATTGTTTGACTACCGCAACGCAGCGTCTCTTTTTAATGATATACTAAAATGACAACCAAAAACAACAAACTGATTATCAAAATGACTATTTGGGTGGCGGAATAACAAAGCTAATACTACCCTGTCGTAACATTTCATAATAACAATAGAAAACTCGTACAAGAATCAACATAAATGATATAATGATATGTATAAATGGTCAATTCCCAATGATATAACCTAATTATATCAACTAATTGTACCATCTGCTGATTTTTCTAATTCATCATTTTCTGTAATTTATACACAAAAAGGTTAATTAACTTGACAGATTTGTTTTTAAATTTACTATAACAACAAGCAATAAATAAATAACAAGATATACCCCACGACTTCTCAGTTCCTCGGGTAGTGTTCCATTTACATCCAATCTCCAGACATCTAAACTGTTTATCAATTAAAAAAACAGAAAAAGAAGATAATTTACAGTCAAAGCAAAACAAAAACACAACCATGAAAATTTGTTAATGGTCATTTGGATTTTGTATATGGTTATTTTTCTTTTGAAATGTATTATTCCACAACAGTGATATTTGGTTGAGATATACAATACGTGGAACACTAATCATTGCACAACAAATGTGTTCAGATTAAAATTTGAATAATAATCTACCGAGAGTTGATAAGCTGAGGAGAAGTTTAATTCCAATTCAAAGATTTAAGATATAATTTCTCCATTTTAATATTACTAGAGTTGAGAATTCCATACAAATAAAGTTTGAAATAAAAACTAGATTTTATATATTGATATCATCAACGAAGAATAAATTCCTCCTTATTGGTATTCATATATACTTTCCATAACAAATCTTCCATCATTCAGCATAAATGATGTAAAATACAATCTTATATAGCTTATTTTGGCTTTGTCAATAAAACTAGTTCAACTCCGCCACTTGTTCTTATTAAAGTAACTATGCCAAACCAGGAATGTGAGCTGTCATTTATGTATATGCCAGGGATATCGATTTTGTCTCTTTCTATGGTATTTCTATTAGACTTTGGAACTGTTCCAACAGTGTTGTAATTTTTTTTCATTTTATTGCGGGTACATAAACGTTAGAGAAAACAGAAGGGGCAATCAGGAACGGAAAATCCAAAGAAAATAGCAACAATGGATGCACAAGATACGGGACGAAGACAAACAAAAAAAAACACGACACAGTAAACTAAAAACAATGAGCAACAACAAAATGCTGGACATCACTTTACACATCCATACACAAAAACACAATAAGGCGTGAGCCCTCAGTTGATTCTGTTACAGGTCTTAAACTTAATATGTATACAAACATCTTAAACTTAATATGTATACAAACATCTTAAACTTAATATGTATACAAACATCTTAAACTTAATATGTATACAAACATCTTAAACTTAATATGTATACAAACATCTTAAACTTAAAATGTATACAAACATCTTAAACTTAATATGTATACAAACATCTTAAACTTAACATGTATACAAACATCTTAAACTTAATATGTATACAAACATCTTAAACTTAATATGTATACAAACATCTTAAACTTAATATGTATACAAACATCTTAAACTTAATATGTATACAAACATCTTAAACTTAATATGTATACAAACATCTTAAACTTAATATGTATACAAACATCTTAAACTTAATATGTATACAAACATTGTATGAGATTGGTTTCTTTATTTACCTTTTTCTCATCAGGAAGAAAGCAGCATTAATACCTCCACTGGACGTTTTGTCAAAGAAACCACCAGGATTAACTAACGTTCCAAGACCTAAACTGAAAATAGCAAATGTCATCATTTAGAATTAAGTTGTGTAGTTTAAACTGAAATGTACGAAAGTCGTTGCATAATAATTATAACAATATAATGTCCCTGATATAGAACAATGAACATTACATCTGTATCACTTGATTTGAAAGTTTATAATTACATTTCTCTAACATGTGATTTAATGTTCATACCAAATTATATCTTTCACTTGTTGAATCATGGATTACAGAAGACATGTTTTCAAAAATATAAAAGTATGCTTTAAAGATGTTCAAAATTTGCTAATTACGTTCTTATGAACCATTCAGTGATCCTCTGAATCATTTTCTCTATCAATGCAACAAACTATATTAGATCGTATCATATATATATATATATATATATATACGTCTGAAAATTAAACCAAACAGTGTTAGAATTAGATTTTAGAGCTGTCAAATTTTTGTTCTTCCCTCGACGGGATTTGAACCCACACCATTGTTACACTGCAGCACCATTCGCTTAGCCTTACGTCCAGCGCCCTAGACCACTCGACTACATCCACTCCCTAATATATATATATATTTATATTCAATTAGTGTACCATTTATAGCAGTATATATAAATTCCGCGAAGAGGATGAATGCAAGAAAACCTCAAAGCCAACCTATAAGTACTATAACCTCAAAGCCAACCTATAAGTACTATAACCTCTAAGCCAACCTATAAGTACTATAACCTCAAAGCCAACCTATGAGTACTATAACCTCTAAGCCAACCTATAAGTACTATAACCTCAAAGCCAACCTATAAGTACTATAACCTCAAAGCCAACCTATAAGTACTATAACCTCAAAGCCAACCTATAAGTACTATAACCTCAAAGCCAACCTATAAGTACTATAACCTCAAAGCCAACCTATAAGTACTATAACCTCAAAGCCAACCTATAAGTACTATAACCTCAAAGCCAACCTATAAGTACTATAACCTCAAAGCCAACCTATAAGTACTATAACCTCTAAGCCAACCTATAAGTACTATAACCTCAAAGCCAACCTATAAGTACTATAACCTCTAAGCCAACCTATAAGTACTATAACCTCTAAGCCAACCTATAAGTACTATAACCTCAAAGCCAACCTATAAGTACTATAACCTCTAAGCCAACCTATAAGTACTATAACCTCTAAGCCAACCTATAAGTACTATAACCTCAAAGCCAACCTATAAGTACTATAACCTCTAAGCCAACCTATAAGTACTATAACCTCAAAGCCAACCTATAAGTACTATAACCTCAAAGCCAACCTATAAGTACTATAACCTCTAAGCCAACCTATAAGTACTATAACCTCAAAGCCAACCTATAAGTACTATAACCTCTAAGCCAACCTATAAGTACTATAACCTCAAAGCCAACCTATAAGTACTATAACCTCAAAGCCAACCTATAAGTACTATAACCTCAAAGCCAACCTATAAGTACTATAACCTCAAAGCCAACCTATAAGTACTATAACCTCAAAGCCAACCTATAAGTACTATAACCTCAAAGCCAACCTATAAGTACTATAACCTCAAAGCCAACCTATAAGTACTATAACCTCAAAGCCAACCTATAAGTACTATAACCTCTAAGCCAACCTATAAGTACTATAACCTCAAAGCCAACCTATAAGTACTATAACCTCTAAGCCAACCTATAAGTACTATAACCTCAAAGCCAACCTATAAGTACTATAACCTCTAAGCCAACCTATAAGTACTATAACCTCAAAGCCAACCTATAAGTACTATAACCTCTAAGCCAACCTATAAGTACTATAACCTCAAAGCCAACCTATAAGTACTATAACCTCAAAGCCAACCTATAAGTACTATAACCTCAAAGCCAACCTATAAGTACTATAACCTCAAAGCCAACCTATAAGTACTATAACCTCAAAGCCAACCTATAAGTACTATAACCTCAAAGCCAACCTATAAGTACTATAACCTCAAAGCCAACCTATAAGTACTATAACCTCAAAGCCAACCTATAAGTACTATAACCTCAAAGCCAACCTATAAGTACTATAACCTCAAAGCCAACCTATAAGTACTATAACCTCAAAGCCAACCTATAAGTACTATAACCTCAAAGCCAACCTATAAGTACTATAACCTCAAAGCCAACCTATAAGTACTATAACCTCAAAGCCAACCTATAAGTACTATAACCTCAAAGCCAACCTATAAGTACTATAACCTCAAAGCCAACCTATAAGTACTATAACCTCAAAGCCAACCTATAAGTACTATAACCTCAAAGCCAACCTATAAGTACTATAACCTCAAAGCCAACCTATAAGTACTATAACCTCAAAGCCAACCTATAAGTACTATAACCTCAAAGCCAACCTATAAGTACTATAACCTCAAAGCCAACCTATAAGTACTATAACCTCAAAGCCAACCTATAAGTACTATAACCTCAAAGCCAACCTATAAGTACTATAACCTCAAAGCCAACCTATAAGTACTATAACCTCAAAGCCAACCTATAAGTACTATAACCTCAAAGCCAACCTATAAGTACTATAACCTCAAAGCCAACCTATAAGTACTATAACCTCAAAGCCAACCTATAAGTACTATAACCTCAAAGCCAACCTATAAGTACTATAACCTCAAAGCCAACCTATAAGTACTATAACCTCAAAGCCAACCTATAAGTACTATAACCTCAAAGCCAACCTATAAGTACTATAACCTCAAAGCCAACCTATAAGTACTATAACCTCAAAGCCAACCTATAAGTACTATAACCTCAAAGCCAACCTATAAGTACTATAACCTCAAAGCCAACCTATAAGTACTATAACCTCAAAGCCAACCTATAAGTACTATAACCTCAAAGCCAACCTATAAGTACTATAACCTCAAAGCCAACCTATAAGTACTATAACCTCAAAGCCAACCTATAAGTACTATAACCTCAAAGCCAACCTATAAGTACTATAACCTCAAAGCCAACCTATAAGTACTATAACCTCAAAGCCAACCTATAAGTACTATAACCTCAAAGCCAACCTATAAGTACTATAACCTCAAAGCCAACCTATAAGTACTATAACCTCAAAGCCAACCTATAAGTACTATAACCTCAAAGCCAACCTATAAGTACTATAACCTCAAAGCCAACCTATAAGTACTATAACCTCAAAGCCAACCTATAAGTACTATAACCTCAAAGCCAACCTATAAGTACTATAACCTCAAAGCCAACCTATAAGTACTATAACCTCAAAGCCAACCTATAAGTACTATAACCTCAAAGCCAACCTATAAGTACTATAACCTCAAAGCCAACCTATAAGTACTATAACCTCAAAGCCAACCTATAAGTACTATAGATCGGAAAACACCAACTTACATGAAACCTTTAGTTTATAAAATGATAAATGTACATTGCTATATAATTTTTGGTCTATACATACTAATTAATAGCCATCAGGTACAGAAAATGTGGACTGAGTAATTTGTAAACCGGATGACTATGTGAAAGCTGTCTTTTCGATGATACACATATCCCTTCCATCATAAGATGGGTAGAATCTGGTAATAGAAATATATAATTGAATCTTTAAAAATGTATTATTTTCTGAATTACTTATTAATGTGAACATATGAATGATATACAAGTTTACTCAAGTTTTCCTATTCACTATGTTTTATTATATAAATCTAATGCATTAATAAAATGAAATATTAACATACACATTTTGACGTGGTTTTGGCTACATTTCCAATAAGAATGAACTGTGGACCCAAACATTTTTCAAACTTTAAAGTTAAGATGCTGAAAAGATTAACACACTGAGATGTCTAAGCGCTTGGTGATAGGTAGTATTTAAGATGTTGATATATAAGATTAACATACTGAGATGTGTAAGCGCTTGGTGATAGGTAGTAATTAAGATGTTGATATATAAGATTAACGTACTGAGATGTGTAAGCGCTTGGTGATAGGTAGCATCAGCTAGATTGTACCATAGCTTGGCCAACATCCACGTGTATTCTGGATCTGTAGGTAAGAATACCTGAAAATAGAGTATTCAACAGCAAAATAAACACACAAAAACAAAAAAAAACGAAAATAAATAAAAATACAAACAAAAACAACCGCATCGGTGGTGTAATGTTTAGCGTGCACGTATCGAGTGCGGTAGATCGTGGGTTCGATCCCCGGTCGGATCAAACCAAAGACTAATTTTTTTTTGATTTTTGGTGTTTTAACGCCACTTACAGCAATATTTCAGCTATTTCGTGGCTACCAGTTCTAATGGTAGAAGAATCCGGAGTATCCGGAGAGAACCACCGACCATGGGCAAGCGACTGGTAAACTTTATCACTTGCGGATGCGAATCGCGTGCACCCTTTTTGTAATTTACAATGCCGGGTGCGAACCCACGCCGTATTGATGATAGGCTTGTATGAGTTATTAGGTAATCCAGCTACCTAGCTCATTGAGCCACCCGGGCCCTTATAAAATTGGTATTTGTTGCTTCTCCTCTAAGCATGCATCATTAAGGGGAAAGAGCAAAGACAGGTTGGCTCGGAATCAGGATAATGTGTCCGAGTGGAGCGACATGTCTACCCGCTGACTGTTGTTTCAGTGAGCTAGCACTATAAAAAAGCCACCTCAGCGTGTTGGGCTAGAACAAAGTGGACCTCATCATCATCTCATTGAAAGTTAACTTGTTCTCGCCATGATATAGCTGAAAAATTGCTGAATTTCTATTAAACAACAACCTCTCACTCATTCAACAGCAAACATATCTTTCACACTTGAATGACATTTAAATTCAAATGAAATATCAAGTTGATATAAGAGAACGTAAGTTATGAATTCTTACCGGGTTACCTTGCCCTTGTTGTTGGCTTTGGAATAATTGTATGGCAATCGGCATCAAATTTTTTGCATTGTTGAAATAGAACAAAGCAATCGGGCAAGGAACCTGAAAAGAAATATAAGGACTAAAATAAATAATTCGATTCTCGGTATTGTCGGTTTCTTTCATATATGTTTCTATTCATCGTGGTAGTTCATAATTTGTTCGTGCGGTTTTTTTTCACAACATGATCTCAATACTTTATACATAACTTTTCCACTTCTACAAGACTCCAGTTATGGAGCACCAAATTATCACATCAATGCTGATTGCCTTAAAGAAATTAATGAGTAGCTGGATTCACGCAGAATTGTTTTTAAATAACGTCATGAATAAGTTTTGTATAAGTTCACCCCCAGTTTTGAGTTGGGTTCATGTTGCTCAATCTTTAGTAGTCTGTGTTTTATAGATCCTTGTTTGTCTTTTGGTTCTTTTTTCAGTTGTGTTGTCTGTCATTCTTCGATTTACGGATTCTGATTTGGTATTCTCCTTTGGTATCTTTAAACTCTTCTTTCTGTTATGTACCGATATGTTCTTTATATGAAAGTTAGAGAATACCGAATGGACAATCCAGAGAAACTGGTAATATAGGGTAAATGTTCATGACTTACCACCAATTCAGGAGTTTTTGCTGGTACCCCTTCTAATATAGCCAGATCAATGATAAATAATCTTCTCTCGTCAATGGTCTGTTTGATTGTTTTTCCCTCTAGTAGAGGCTTCAGCATTTCGTCATTCACCGCTAAGCTATTTACAAATCAAACAACATAAATTGATAATGAAACGTAGATATATGATAAAACATTTTTAACTTGGTACTGGTGACGGTTCCCAGTGCTCAAATCCACAGACCTGCTGAAGGTCAAATTGTACTATGATCCACTGGTCATTGTGCTTATGCTTTGTGTTTTAAATTACAATCAATCTATCAATCAATCAATCAACCAAATTCCTATATATGGGTAAAGGATAATGGAATTTTACATATAGTCGAACTTACATAAGCCGTTTTCTAGATGGTTCGAAGCCAAATTATGTGTTCAGTTCGGCTTTACTACCGTTTGTTTGTAGGAGAGTCATGTTTGATATATGTTATTTGTATTTGTTTGCCCATATCATATTGTGTTCGTGTCGCTTAACAATAACAGGACGGCTGTCATTAGACGAACGGGAACCAAAACAAATTACCCAAAAATAAATCTAATGTCGATCTGATTAAGAAAACATTTTGAAACAGAAAAGGACGACATTTGAAACAATGAACAAAACACAAAGATATATACATATATATTGTAATACATAAGGAAAATAAACCACGAATCTTGTTTTGACCATTGTGTTGTCTGTTCTTCCTCGATTTACGGATACTGAAATGATTGCACCTTTGGTATCTTCAAGTCTTCTTCTGTCATCAGTAGTATCGACTGCTTAACGAAGGAGTATAGGTTGTGGCTAGTGGTTAGGGGTTAGGGGTTAGGGGTTAGATGTTTTAGTGCTTATCATCACTTCCTCTTTCGATTTTTTAACTGTTTTGACGGAGTGGTATTGTTTGTTTTAATTTATTTCAAAAATGCGTGACTACGAGATATTTTGTAGAGGAAAACTAGGAGCTAACCCCTGTCCTGTAGGCGCCTGAAAATATTAACACTGGAGGTGGTTAACTATGACCAGTGAATAAAATATATTGAACCTATTCTAAATAAGCTTAATGGAAGGTTCATGTTGAGAGTTTTCTTAAACAAAATTCATAAAACATTACTGAACGTTTATCTTAAATAACTTCTTTCTATAAGCAAAATTGTATCATAAACAAAAATAATATATGCATATAGGTTTATGGTTTATGGTGTTTAACGCCACTTTCAACAATATTCCAATTATATCGTGGTGGTCGGTATTATTGGTGGAGGAAACCAGAGTACCCGAAAAATAAAACCACCGACCTGTCGCAAATCACTGAGAAACTTTATCACATAATGTTGTATCGAGTACACCTCGCCATGAACGCGGTTCGAACTCGCAACGTTAGTGGTGATAGGCACTGATTGTAAAGGTAGTTATAAATCCAACTACAATACGATCAACTCCACGACAGCCCCAATTGAATTTCGCCAGGCTTACATGGCACAGTTTAACAGTTATAATATATATCTTACTTTGGAGGAATAGCTGTACACAGTTTTATAAGTGCAGAATTTAGACTTGATATTCTTTGTCTTCCAAAGCTTGCATCATCGTTGAAATACTGCGAACCCTACAAAGTAAAAGATATACTGATTGACAACTACATTCTATATAAATTTAATGAATAGTACCCAGGGGCGGATCCAGGGGGGCGCACCCGGCGCGAGCCCCCCCCCCCCCCTAAAATTGGAAAAAATATGATTTTTTTGGCGTAAAATCGTGATTTTTCACACGAAATACCCCAAAAATGTTCGCGCCTCCCTCCGCTCGGCGCAATTTTTTTAAGTGCGCCCCCCCCTAACTTGAAATCCTGGATCCGCCCCTGGTACCGCATATCGGTATTTATCTGTTATGTTAGAATTTGTTCATCTATAAGGAGGAAAGTCTGGAAGGTTTATGAAACTTAACGATGAAACCACCAGTCTTTGGTATGTGCTCTTGGCTTCTCGTAACATTAATTGGACAATTTTCCTGACAAACATGGTGTTCATTGTAAATCTTGGAATGACACCGCCCATTATGTTCGTTATCTAGATAAGGCTGTTAATTATGTTTGACTAGTGGGGGGAAAACGTAATTCGAGTATGGGACCATAATAGTGTTTTCATACAACTTTTGCATCTATTCCCTCCAAATGGAATGCCACCTTTATAGTATCTTATTCATGAAATTTACAAACTAGAAAACGCAATACTCACATTAAATAGTTGCCACCGTTGTCATGCTCCGTGTCATTTCTCGTGTGATTATGATTACTGTTGTTAATTATTTTCAAAGTGGACAGTATTCAAATGGGAATATATAACCAAACCATAATATATAAGATAAACGTTAGAGAATACCGAAGAGACAATCAAAAATAGACAATCCAGAGAAACTGGCAACATAGGGTACACAAGACATATACAATGTTACAGTTCAATTAAGGTTTACAACATTTAGTAAAAGGATCTCCCGTGTCAGGAAAAGGTTGAAGATACAGAATAGGTAATCAGAAGCAGTCTAATAAAAGACAAACAAAATACAATGACAAAGCAAAAGACAAACAAAATACAATGACAAAGCAAAAGACAAACAATGATCCACAAAGCCCTACACAGAAAACAACAGATCGCCACGAACCTCACTAAAAAACAGGAAATATACTCAGGTCAACCGTAAGGGAATGTAGTTCCTGCTCCATTAGTGGCACATGTCGTGTTACTCCTGCTAAAACTCTCTAGTACTACCATTTTATTAAACTGGGAAACTTGTATATCGACAAAGAACATATATTTGCAAGTGTTCATTTAAACCAATCTGCCTAGTAACACACCGAAATATGCTATTGTATTAAACTAAACAATTATTTGATAATTTGGCAGCTCTTGTAGTATTTTCATGGTTGATATAGCATATTTCATCATCTGTAATATTGGTTATTTAAGATAATTCTAAAACACACTAAAATTGATAAATAAATAGCTTTGTCCCTTCTTGGTTGCCTTTCGGTTTTCTCTAACATTTATGTATTCACCTGGGGTGTACCAAATACTTCTGTGTACACGCCCTTGATGTCGTCAACACTGTTCCATTCGTATCCATTTGCCATTACAAGCTTCTTGGCTTCTTCGCCATATTTCTTTGTCTTCACACCAATATTAAACTGTGGAGAAGGTATAAATGTTAATATCTCTCAATATTACGAACTTACATTTCTGCATATCCATCTACGTCATATCCAAGTACAATGACAGAATATCTTCTAGAAGCCATCTTATCTAAAGCTTCTGCTCACAGGATTGTCGTTATGGTGTTTAACGTCATGTTCAACAATATTTCAGTTATATCGTAGTGGTGAGTTTTACTGGTGGAGAAAATCGGAATACCCGCAGAAAACCACCGACCAGTCGTAAGTCATTGACAAACTTTATCTCATTAAGTTGTATCGAGTACACCTCGTCATGAGCGGGATTCGAACTCACATCTGTCGTGATGATAGGCACTGATTGCATCTGTAGTTGTAAATTCATCTACCATATGATCACGACCACCACGACCCGTCCTTTCTGTTTACATATTTAATTTTTTTTTTAAAAGGGTAGGGGTAATTCAATACCACAAGCGGTTGTTATTAGAAAGACCCATTTTAACGACTTTGTGAGGCAAGTCATCCTTCTTTGTTTTCAAAAAAACTAACAATGAGATTCGACGCTCATAACGTGACCTTGCCTCCTTTAACCATTTCAGCAAGCGTCGGCATCACACTTCATGTTTTTTTTCTTTCATTATTCTTCAATGTGCTTTAGTATTATTCTGGTCGGTGGTTTTCTCTGGGTACTCCGGTTTCCTCCACCAATAAAACTGACCGCCACGATATTACTGAAATATTGTTGAACATGACGTTAAACACCACAGCCCCACCATAGCTCCCTGTTTGCACTAGAACGTCAAATCTTTAAGCAAAAAATGAATGAAAAAATGAGTGAATCAAATGCTAATGATACAAATAACAAATTATTTAAGATTGATATTTTTCCCACATCAGGTAATAGGAAATATGAGCGCTATGTGAACAAAGGGGATATCTGCCAAATGTGGGTGATAGCCAACGCAGCTGCTTCGTGGAAACATGTGTAGTAATTGTTACCTTTAGGACACACTAGGTCCACCCGTTGCTGGTGCCTGGGAAAGCAAAACAAGCGTTGTCTGTAATGAACCTGTATTGCATTATATCAATTTAAAAAGGCAGACAGTATTCTGACAATAAATATTTGAGAGCAAAAAAATCATTTTTGTGAGATTTTAATCAGCATCACACATCACTACATTTTAATGCCCTGATACCGTTTTAATCTTTGTTTTATATTTGTATTTGTATAGTATTTCATTTGTATCTAGATTGTTCCGGTTCTCGAAAATCTCGTCCGACTGGATTGTTCCGGTTCTCGAAAATCTCGTCCAACAGGATTGTCCGGGTTCTCGAAAATCTCGTCCGACAGGATTGTCCGGGTTCTCGAAAATCTCGTCCAACAGGATTGTCCGGGTTCTCGAAAATCTCGTCCGACAGGATTGTTCGGGTTCTCGAAAATCTCGTCCAACAGGATTGTCCGGGTTCTCGAAAATCTCGTCCGACAGTATTGTCCGGGTTCTCGAAAATCTCGTCCGACAGGATTGTCCGGGTTCTCGAAAATCTCGTCCGACTGGATTGTTTCGGGTATCGAAAATTTCGTCCAACAGGATTGTCCCGGATCTTGAAAATCTCGTAGTACTGGATTGTCCTGGTTCTCGAAAATCTCGTTCGAATGGATTGTCCCGGTTCTCCAAATTTTCGTCTGACTGGTTTGTCCTGGTTCTCAAAAATCTCATCCGACTGTATTGTGCCGGTTATCGAAAATCTCGTACAATTTACGATATTTTGAGTTTGTTTTCAGACAATAAATGAATCTTGAAAAATAGCTTACTTGGTAATCAAACGAAAACTGTTCGTCGTCTGGTAGTTCTTTAACCTTAAATAAAAAAAAAACGGTACTGTTCCTATTATATTATTTATATTCATTACGATCGTGATAATGGACGTTTATCGTCACTTTCGTCAATATTGTGTGATGGACTATTTTATTGGCGGAGTAAATCGTAGTACACGAAGAGTGAGTGAGTGATTATTGTGTAGCGCCAAATTAGCAATTTTGCAGCTATATCACTACAAGAGCAAGTTCCTTTTTGATGGAATGATGATGATAACCGCTTTGTACTGGACTATCACGCTGAGTTGGATTGGATATTAATAGTGCTAGCTCACGGAAATTATAGTCCGCCGATAGACATGTCGCTCCATTCGGACACATTATTCTGATTCCGAACCAAGCAGTCTTTGCTTTTACTCTTTAGTAATGCGGGAAGAAACACGTGCCAGTTTTATAGTCTTTGGGTAGATCTGACCGGGGCTCGAATCCACGATCTACCAAAGTCAAGAAGAGCACGCTAACCATTACACCATCGAACCACTAACATGACTGGTTCCATATACAAGTATCTTTATAACAGTAAGCAAATTGCATGGGAAAGAGATAAATATCAACATACAAGCATATTTACAACAATTTCCAACAGAACGTAAGCAGCTACCTAAGGGCATACTTTGCTTTTAACTTTCTAATAAATTAAATAATTTACTAAACTGACGCAAGTAACAAACAAACTATGTCATGTAAATGTCGATATTGTCTCGCCATACATTTTTGTTGATATGGCATAAAATGTCGTTTTTTTTAAACTAGCTTAAAAATGCTTCACAATACAGAATGATAACCAGAAAGTTCGCTTTTTGTTTCTTTTTTTCAAAAGCCATCGCTCACATACAATGTACGTAAAGGGAAGTTTCACTATGCTGCTGGCCGTTGAACTGATAAATACGTGTAATCGTACGGTGTTTTTATATTCAATCAAGACATAATTCAAAGTTAGCTAATATTCAATCAAAACAGAATTTAATATGTATTTCTTCAATTTGTATTTTTTCTTTTGCTTAACCATAATCGGGTATCATTCATTATTTTTAAAGAATTATGACTGATGCATGCATTTACCTGTGCAGGTAATCCTGGAACCTTCACCTCTAACTGATATTCTTTTTGTATGGTCATAAGTTCCATCATCCTTTCATCTTTAAATGGCTCATCTTGTGGTAAACACGTATCAATATGTTTGAAGAAATAACGATGGTCTTCTTTGATCCATTTCATAACTGGAAATATTGACGTGATTTTTGAAGATAGACTTGTAACTTCGATCCATTCTAAATACCAATTGCTGAACAAACCCCAACTATCTCTCCATAGTTCGATTCTCTGCACTTCTGGTATGCTGATTGCTGAGGTGACCGAGTAATCGTCAATGTTTCCAGCCTCGAAGTCGTTCTTGAAGAAAGTGTCGAGATTGTAAGAATCGGTTTTTGTTCCTTTCCCGTGTAATATGATGTAGACATTTGTATCTGTCCCAGCTCCTTTTTTGTCTCCAGTTTTGACGGATATTTTGTAAGACGACATTCTGTCAATAATATTTGAAAAAATTAAATAACTTTTTTTATCAAGTGTTACTTATAAGTCATGTCCAGCCATACATAACATTCCCTACCTGAATGATTTTAATTATGTATATTAAGAATATACCACAAGTACAATTTTGTTGACATGAATCATAAATAAATTTATCATCGTAAGTCACTGTAAAAAAACAAAATGATTGACCCACAAACACTGAAAAGGTCGTTCACGTTAATTAGGAATTATTTTTCACACTTTTATCAGAGAGGGACAAAGATTATAATGAACGACCAAGGAAGCGTTTCATACTTTATCATAAAAATGTATACACCTGCCATACAACCTCTATTACACTTGCAGGGACAATTACATTCCTCGATCGCGAAACCAAGGTCATATTCTAATTTGCATGTTGGAGACTGCAGGGTAAGAAACAAATTTTCGGGGGGGGGGGGGGGAGAGAGGGGTTCAGATATCTTTTCCTGGGCGACAGAAATTAAATTTAAAATATGGGTGAATGTGTTCGTAGGACACGGATGTCCCCGATTTCAGCTTAAGCAGTCATGAATTTATGAGAACTTATGTTATTGAACGGAAACACAATGTGAGACGTACTGGCGGACCAACTGACGTACGGACAAGAAAAAAACTGAATGCATCCCACGCCTAGTGACGAGGGCATAAAAACATACCCATTTTGCAACCAGACTTCAAAAATAATAATAAAGTTAGTTAATTAGGTTCGATGAAAATATTATTATTTATTTATCATAAATCCGGGCTGCTCATTTGGGTAGATAAATAAAGAGCTGATCCAAGTAATATATCGATTTATTTCGTCAACTAAAAGGTGTTAACCCTCTAAATAACAATTAACATGTAAGTATATGAAATACACATTCACACGATGAAATTGACATTCAAGTACAAAAGAATAACATGTAAACACAATAATATAAATCAATACAATAGTAAACAATAAGTTGTATCTTGTTTTCGAATAAATTTAAGGTATGAAAATGTATGAATAAAATATAAAGATTTACGGTTGTGAACTGTGTTAATATTGCATATGTTTTAAAGGGATTCCGTAGTACAAAATATAGTATCTGTCAAGCTGTTTTAATATCACGATAAATAGCAAATAGTTCATGGCACTGAGGGTCATATGGCAGTATATGGACCGGTCCGTCACCAAAAAAATGCTATATGGACCGAGGTTTTATGGCAGTATATGGACCGGTCCGTCACCAAAAAAATATTATATGGACCGAAGCTTCTGAGGTCCATATAATATTTTTTTGGTGACGGACCGGTCCATATACTGCCATATGACCCGAAGTGACATTAACTATCTGCTATATTATAATTTTTATCTAAAATAATAATGCAGGTACCGTTCCGGAACCGAATCGAAAACGAGGCAGTCCAGTCCCGGTCCATATAACGTTATATTGACCGGCTGCGCTAACAAAGACAAATAGGGAAAATAAAAACGTAAAGTATAATATTATGAAATATCTGTATCCAGCAGTGAAATATCGTACATGAAGAATAGCAATTTTTGTGAATAAAATCGTATTCGCAAATTAACCAATTTACGAATTAGTATACACACAAACAAAGTTTGTTTACAAAATTACACAATACAAATACAAAACACTCAATTATCTGTCTGTAGGACCAGGTTTCACCAAATAAATACATTGTGGTATAAGTTACATGATAGGTGTTCTCATTCTAACAAAATATACAATTAAGGATGCTCTCAGTTTCTTGCATAATCAGCTAAATGTATAATTGCTACTCAACATTTCAATCCGGCATTAGAATATCATTTACATCATGTTATGCCGCATTTCATAACCAAGTTCATTTTTACATTGAAACTATTAAGAATATATTAGGAAATAAATACTCACTGTTATTAAACGATAATTAAGGAAATTCAATACAGTGATTATCAAGTTAAAGACTATTATCAATTAACGTAATATACTTGTAGTTATCTACGTTTCACTCACTCATTCATTCATTCATAAAATATGGTCAGGTCGAAGGTCTAAGTTTCCAATTTCCCCAAAATAAATATAATACAGAAAATGACAAGAAAAGCGTAAATACCGTCAATTATAATCAGTTGGAATATAATACAATCTAGGACTTCAATAAGGATATTCAAATTCCAAAGAATCAGTATGAGAAATTTGTAGAGCGTCTTGGACCTTCCAAAGCCAATACCCGTTTCAAATCTAACTAAAAAGCGAAGAATCAATCAGAAGGACTGAATTCAGAATTTTGGAAACTTTGAACCAATAGAAAACATGATAAGAATATCCAAGGAAAGAAATGATTCCAAGGCATGTGACATATCCGGCAAAATTGGCAAAAAAACTAAAAAAAACGTTAGATTTTCATTAAAAAACCTGCAAAATATGCCAAAAATGTTTCGCCTCGCTACTCTCGGCGACCAATTTAAGATGTGCGCCCCTTCTAAGCTTAAATCCTGGATCCGCGTCTGAAAGCTATGCTAAAAATACGATCTTAAAAATATCGAGATACCCGCTGATATGAGAGATAATGTAACGTCCCGAGTTGGGATCGAACCGCGGACCTTCCGCACTGAAGGCCATCGCTCCACCAACTGAGTTAAAGGAGATCTCTGCTATATCAACTAGCAGAGGGGGCATTTCAATCTATTATTATGACACCTGGATGGACAGGTAATTAACCCTATTCCGTTACATTAACTCTTCCAAAAGGAATAAATTACGGAAGAATACCAGGACACGAAAAGATGGAATAGAGGTCCATTTGTATTTACAAATGTAATTTCATAAACGGTATTTTTTTAAGAGAGACGGATTGAGGATTATTAATTACTGTATTCAGGGGCGGATCCAGGATTTAAAGTTAGGGGGCGCACTTAAAAAAATTGTGCCGAGCGGAGGGAGGCGCGAAACTTTTTGGGGTATTTCGTGTGAAAAATCACGATTTTACGCCAAAAAAATCATATTTTTTCCAATTTTAGGGGGGGCGCTCCGGATGCGCCCCCGCCCCCCTGGATCCGCCCCTGGTATTAGTGTATAGATTCAACTAAAACAATAAAAAAAACAATAAAACACGAAAAGAAAACCGTACACTTAAAAATGTCCAAACCGTACATCAAACAAAATTTGACAAGTTCCAAACCCGTACCCGATCAACAGACAACGTGTCAGAAATTATGAAAATGTTTCTTTTATAGCAAAAATTAAGAAAATTAGTAATTGTTATTAAGTGTAGTGGATGTTTATTTCAATATCTATACTATGATTCGCGGATCTCCTGTACTTGGCGATCACAATACTGGTATACCAGTATTGTTGACAATACTGGTATAAAAAATTATTCCAGTATTGTAATTTTTTTACAAAAAAAATACAATACTGGTATAAAATCATATTCCAGTATTGTTAACAATACTGTTCGTAAATAAAAATATGCAATACCAGGATATATAATAATTGATAAAACAACATGTCATAATCTACATTTTATTTATTTTATAGATGATCATACATTTTTGTAGATGGCATCAAATTTTTAATAATCTTTGATGAACAACATGATTTATGAATAATAACATCACATTCACAATATAATGTACTAGCACTAGAATTATAAAGAGTCTATCATGTCCATAATAAATATCACTTTTACACAGGATATTGTTCTGAAATATGTATGAGAATGTTTGTAAATGCATTGTCACCTGTGGTACCCCATCTGTCTCTCCACATTCTTTCATCTAGGTAACTGGGTAGTAGATGTGATGACACATCTTTCATCTCTTTAAACTTCTGTTTGGCTTTAGCCCAGTACGACTCGATTGCTTGAGTATGTATGCCAGTTGCAGGGTCCACGAAGTTGAGCTAATGATTAACTGTGCCATGGCTAAGCTGCAGTCGTGAGCTGATGTTATGGTACGCTTTCCACTGATCTGAATGGATGATTGTCCCTGATTTTACAACAAGTTGTATAATAGGTAAAAGAGTTGCGGCATCTCTTTTGTCAACAGTTTCCATGTAGTAATGGCAGGCTTGCTGGATGTATCTGCTAAACCGAAAACCCACTGCTCTTTGCTGGCCCGTCGCCCTCTGTTGTATTTTGATTTGTGATTAAAAAGACTTTCATCAATTTGGACAATCACACCTGGTCCACCTAATTCAACTGGAGTTGATAGTAGTTTAGTGGAGCAGACATCTCTCAAGTACTGAAACATCTGTATTATGGTCTTCTCGTCAATCTGTACTTGTCTTTCTACGGAATTAACTTTTGTTCCTTGACTCCATAGGTATGTGACGTATAACCATTTATCTAAGGTGATGCGAGACCTTTCGGAAAATGATCCAGCACGAATGGTACGATATGTACGGCGTTTCGGACATCTTTGGTTGGCACAGCGCCATCCAAAACCATCTTTAGCGGATGTGTCGGTCTGGTTACCATTTTCAAGCCGTCCAAGTGCCATCACAGCAACCTACTGGACATGCTGTAAAACGGAAACGGCAAGATGACGAAACAGAGTACCAGTATCGGAAGAGATTACTTGCAAATACACAAGACAACAATGAGGATGACATCGCTGATGATCCAAATATAGAGACGGCTATCTCAATCAAAAATTCTTTACACAATATTATGAGAATGACCAAACAACAACTACAGCAAAATATCAGCAATTCTCAAGAAACTGTGGATGTCCTACGCCAACATACCGTTTTTTAAAAACAAAACCATTGAAGATTTGAGAATTTGCCTGATAACAACAGCTGTGTATGAACATTTGAATAATTAACATTATTATTGAAAACTTGCAAATATGTTATCCCAATACTTCTATAATCATTATATTAGCAAATTAATTACACAACCTTATTCAGAAAAAACTGCCGAGATCTGCTAATCTGGGTCACGGGTCACTGTAATCGGGCGGCTGTATCGAGAAACAGATACAGTGTTGAAAAAACTGTTGATATTCATGAAATATTGATAAATGCTATAAAATGTTATGTTTGTCTTCAAGAAATATGATAGACAAAACCATGTGTGAAGTTTTATGACGAAATATCTCCGATTTCTATGTAAATTTACGAGTTGAAGTTGTGGCTGTATCGAGAAACAGATACGGTGTTGAAAAAACTGTTGATACTCATACAATATGAATAAATGCAATAAAATTGTATGTTTGTCTTCAAGAAATATGATAGACAAAACCATGTGTGAAGTTTTATGACGAAATATCTCCGATTTCTATGTAAATTTACGAGTTGAAGTGGGGAAATTTTATGTTAGATTTCTAAAAATCTTCTACTCTGAAACCACAGGTAAATTTACTTTAGCGATGTATCTTTATCTTGGACAAGAATAATGAGCATCCTGATTGGATGACCGATTTAAAACACACTGACTCTGCATGGTAATTCTAATAGAAAAAAATATTACTTTTTAATTGATCAATCAATACAATTAGCTTCTTGGTAAACACGTGTGCGTACTTGACAAATTAACATAACAAATAATAAGACAAGCTTAAAATAGAGCCAAGTAATATATTCCTTTTAAACCATATAGTCGTGTATATAAATAAGTGTTCATACGAAAGACAAGGTATTTTATTTAAACCTAATAAAGTAGATCGAGATCAAACACAAAGAACACGATGTCTGTGTAAATCCTGTGTTCATCTTTCATTGTATATATCCTGAATGCATGCCAGATATGCTGATGTCTTAGATAAAAAGGTCAAAACTTTGTAAAGCACATCCTTGTACCATAAATTAAGACCAAATTATGACAATGCCGTTTTTTGAGGTATAATTCGTAATTGGAGAAATATTTCACCGCATGCCAACTTTTTAATTATCTTTCTTTATGATGGTTTCTTTTTAATATTTAAGGTAGAAGAAATAGTTTTTTATATTCTTGATTGATAGTTAAGTTTTTACAGAACTGAAATGTTTTATAGACGTGATTTAAAGTTTTAATTTATTGAAATTTATATAGTCTCTCATAATTCTTTATAGAATGGCACTTGTTATATAAGTATAAATGTTGTGTAGAAGTATGATATTTATAGTTTTTAGTGAGTGCCTTTAACTGCCATATCACACTTGTATGAAATAAAGGATTAAAGTATATATAAGAAATCTAACGGATATGATAGAGAGAATGATTTGTCTTAAAGATGAGTTAAATACGGATTTCCTGAACGTGTGGTCATGTCAGCATTATTTGTTGTACGGAAAAAATAACCGGAAACACACAGTGTATCAATTACTTGTTATTTTTCTTTGTCTACACTCAAGGCCGTCTTAACAGCCATTATAGGCCCTCGGTCAAAGTAGTGCACTGGGCCCCTACCTACACAAACACTCACAGGAATAAAACTGTAAATGTCGATAGAATTAAATATATTTTTATTGTATTGGTACTTCCAACAAAATGTTTAAACATTAAAAAAAACATGCCGTACACAACATACATATATTAGCATGGGGCCCTATACTCGTGGGGCTCCGAGCAACTGCCAAGCTTGCCCATACGTTAAGACGGCACTCTCTACACCGTAAGTAATTAACTAAACTCCTGTCATACAATACAGTTTTCTAAGTTCTTTGCAGAAAATATCAGCGTAAAACAATAGCGGAATGAGGTCTTAAAATGCTCAAAATCGTTTTTCCCCTGGATCCACTGCCCAAACCCCAGATCCCGGTCGAAATTCTTATCTCTAAAGCATCAACTTCAAATAGTGCCTGTTTATGTATACAAAATCGGATATATTGTGAGACAAGTTAAGCATACCATACCGATAAGGCATATACATAGACAATGTGATAAATATAGGTATAAAGATATGCGGATACTGTTTGTAACGTTCTTAAGTCATCCAACAAAAACTTTTAGGGGTTGGTCGTATTGTAGTAGGATTTGCAACTACCTCGGAAATCAGTGTCTATCACCACTAACGTTTTGAGTTCGAATCCCGCTCATGGCGATACAGCATTATGTGAAAATGTTTGTCAGTGACTTGTGGTAAGACGCTGGTTTTCCCCGGGTACTGATCGCGATCCGGTCTCCTCCACCAATAAACCCGACTGTCACGATTTATAATTGGTATTTTGTTGAAAGTGACTTCAAACACCCTCGACAATAACGTGTTGTACATGCATACAAACAATAATGTGTATTTATGACAAGGCAGTAATGCGTGATTCAAAACGACTAGTTATCTCTTCACCTATTTGTTTTTGTGTTTGTTTTCTCAAATAAATGTTTACCTCATCAGTTAAATCCCTGTACGAAATATCAATATGACAAGAGGACACTTTTCATTTGGACGAATTACTATTTCATTTGGGCGAAACATTCTTTTTAAAACAATTAAATAAAATACAAAATTTATAATATTTAAAAAAACTTTTGACTATAAACGAATGCCATGAGTGTAATCCTTTAAAGAAATTATAAAATGTTACAAAGCTAAGTTCAGTCAAAATAGAAGTTCACTTATAAAAGCTAGATAGTATTGTTTTATATATAGCTGTATAAATATTTAAAAGGTTTACCTTATCAGTAGATTAACTATGTCTAAATGTAATTTGAAAATCCGCTTGTAGTGGGTCGCCGAGGGTCAATACAGCTGTCCTCGACTCAATACGACTGTACGAGGACATAATACAGGATTAATATCAAAACACCCATTTCATGATACCTTTATTAACCAATACACCAATGTGTAAAATACAACCAATATCAAAACATCCAATATTAACCAATACACTAATATGTAAAATACAACCAATAAATGTAATATGAAGGGGTGGTTGTCTCAGACACATTCCACATTTCAATGTTTGTACGAGGAAATAATGCAGGATAAATATCAAAACACCCATTTCATGATAATTTCAGTAACCATACACCAATTTGAAAAATACAACCTATTTAATTCAATTACTAAAGCTGTTGCTAACGCATACAATTCTGACTTCGGATAGTTCTTCATATCTCATTATGTCATCAACAAATATATCCATCATTTCCTCCCCTGATAGCATACCTATCGGACTTTCGAGGAGGAATTTCAGGCATTTTAGTAACTGTAGAAACAGTGTCAGTTATGTCGGTGCCACTTTTTTGGTTTATTGCGAATGCCCACTCCTGTATAAATACCAGTTCGAAACCGTATTAAACCTGTTTTTCCATATAAAGACCTGTATAAATATCACTTAAAGAATTTGTATTAACTGGTCAGTTTCCTACGTATTTTGTTACATTGGTTAATAATTTAGTAATAATAATTATTCTAATAGGTGTCGATCTTGATTAGTGATGTACAGCTGTAAGATACTGCTGCTAAGTACGATTTGACCGGATGTAGTTTGCTTTGTAAAATATTCACAGTATAGGAACCTGTGCGCCTGAAATCTCTTATTGACGTGCTCATCTGTAAACTGCATTACGGTTTCGGTGGAATTCGACATCTCACGCTTTCACGGCAGATAAGTTTTTCTATGTTTTCATTAAATTCTAATAACCTGTATGTCCAAAAACTTGACAGAATGCGTATGATTGATTGATGCAAGGAGTGCATCTTTGTTTTTTTAATGTAGTATCCCTATACCGTCATATTTATCAATTTAATAGGTTCTTTTGAACAAGGATAAAATAAGATTGTCCCGTTTGACCCTTTATCCTTGAATAATATTCCCGATAATTGTGTTGGTAATGTCAATAGATATGAACACAGTTTATGCAAAATTACAGATATGAATACCTCAGCATTGCCAAATAAATAGACATTTTAAAATATATTCAATGTAAGCTGTTTGACGTCGTCCAATTTGACAACTGTAAGTCTGTTTACAGTGTCGTCTGAAGACTGTTTGACGTGCCAAAAGGTACTGTTTAGAAGTATTTGGTGCTTTATTCACACTTTTATGATGTACTAATGAAGGCAATGAACTATATAAGAAATTCCTTTAAGATCGTCGAATATAAGTAACGCTACCTGACATCGAATTATATATTAAATGCTCAGTAAATTGCAAAGGAAGTCAAATAGCTGGATCATGTTGGCTTTGGGTAATCTTGCTAAAAAGCAGAAATCCAAACATTAAAGCATTAACAATGACATAGATTATGCTACAGCAGTTTCAGAAGTCGTATAACTGCTAATTTTCATTTACTGCAAATATCAAGTATATCACATTCAAGGCAGGCATTGCTTCCTTGTGCCGTAGTATACCTGATGAATTTAAGAATTCCGCCTAAACCGGCGATAAAGGTCTTCTTGAAGCTGAAATAGGTTCGAGCGTATGCTCCATGTTAATGCCTTGCCTTAAGCTTAAAATGGAGTCGTTTCTTTTCATTAATTTGATTAAAAATAGTTCATTTCCTGACCTGAATTTATCTCATTTATTTTCCACCAAATGCAGCTGTAATGAGTAAACCATGTGAATTTCGGGGAAGGGGGTTAGCTTGGGAGTTCTAGAGAGATCAAATTATCTTTTTAACTCGTTCGCCACTATTTTTTTCTGCCAAAGCCGAGGGAATTTAATCTTTTTCATACAATTCATAATATAAGCGCGGATTGAGGAAATTTAAGACTTCTATAGTGCCCCCCCCCCCCCCCCCTCCCCACCCCCGAAAATAATGAATGATAGATTCTGTATCCAAAGAATTGTGTCTTGGTAGTTTACGATATGCCAGTGTTGTCTACATTATGGTAAACTGAGGGTTGATATATACTGCCGATATTAAATTTCTCTTCAGTTTTCCAATTTAAGTCGATGTAATTAGTCATGCGCCTCATATAAAGAGAAATTATTTCCCATGTAGTAAAAAAAAGAACTATTAAAAGTCAAAGTAACAATGTTTGCAACGACTTTTTTTATTACAAGATCTATCCTAACGTTTCCACAGAATGGAACCTAAGACATTTTTAGCTCACCTTTCTTTGAATTAAGGCAAACGCGGACTTTCTCTATTACTCATTATAATGCAATGTTGTTTGTAACGTCGCTTTTGATTGGATGACGTCTAAATTTTCATGGCATCAATTCCACGGTTGATGCCATCGGAGAAACGATGCAAGCGCAGATGTAAGCTGAAAGATTTAAAATTTCTCATTTTAACTGCGTTTTCTTCTGAATACATTATAATGGAGATAACAGTATTGTTTTTTAAGCTTTGCCGGCATCAGTTTTGATTTGATGGTCGCAAATACCCGTTTACTTGCTCCGTTTACACGTCGCCATTAAAATCAATTTGCGGTTATCAAATCTACAATTAATGTCGTGAAATCTTCAAATACAATACTGTTATCTCCTAAGTGTTACTAATGCCATTATCAACCCTTCCGCGCTCTTTTACGAGAGAAACTAGTGGGTTAATGTATACTAGCAATAAAGTTTGGTATAGTTGATACAGTACAGCACTTTGACACTGTATATGATAAACATAATATGACATGGCTCTTTCCGTATCACATGTCGTATTTACCTTTATGTTTATCAATGAGGTGGTTGAATATGTCTTTGAAAAAATCGAATTTTTCATTGCAATAATAGCATAGGTACCCGCTTTCCATTTTGCTGCAAAAGACAAAATATGCCATTAAAAATCAATCTAATATGCATATGTCATATTCACCTAGTACACTGTTTTCCGTTTTGTTTGAAATGTAAGAGTGATAAAGCATAAATGTTAGTTGATTGTTAATAAATACAAATTTAGCACGTCAATCAGGTTACAGACCGTTTTCAAACGCGACGTCAAACAGACTTACACAGCTACAGTAAACAGCCGACAGCACACTAATTTTTTTCAATCCAATTTTTTAGTAGGAAAAATTATATTTTCTTTATCGCTTCTTTGTAAAAAGAATGCTTCTCACATCCAAAACTATCCGTGCAAATACAGTCTAAATTGGAAGCCATTTAGGCATAAAGAAATGGAATTTTACCTTTTCTGGTAGTAACAACAAATGTTTGATACTCCATTCTGAATTTGTTGCGTTATTTTATCCAAGGAAACTTTAGCGTCCGTTAGAGTAATGAATCATGTACATTCTGTAACCTTTTTACACAGATACATCGTATCTGTCGTTAATAAATTCCGAAAAACCTCGTATCTGTCGATAATAAATTCCGAAAAACTTACCTGCTTTGAAAGCGTGGGCAGTCGATATCCACCGAAACCGTAATGCAGTTTACAGAAGAGCACGTCAATAAGAGATTTCAGGCGCACAGGTTCCTATACTGTGAGATTGGCTCTAATAAATGTGCATGATTTAATATTGTTGTTTAAATACTCCTTGAATCTTGTGGTTAAATCCGGCATCAACAAGACAAGCATTTTATTCTCAAATAAACCATAAATTACAATGGTACAGAGAAGTTAACAAGAAAATACAACAGTACATAAACTGCATAGCTATTCTAATTATTTTTTCTGAGGTACACACAATATGTTTAAATTTTAATATATTTGGCCTTTGAGTACGATTTCTGCTTAGTTAATTGGCTACGATTTTCAGTAAAAAAAAAAGGGGAGGGACATTCAATTATATAATGACATTCGTCACCAATAGATCTGCTTTTACATTTTAAACACAGTCAATACCATACCACCACCCAGTTTCTATTGGTAATTTATGGTTTGTGGTTCGAAATTTACACACACATACTTGGTCTTATAAAATATTGAAATAATTTTCGAATTCAAAATTGTCTTTAGATAATCTATAATTGATCGCTTTTTGTGCGTTTTGTATCGCAGAATACCATCCCTGTGTAAACGGCTCATGGAGACGATTACTAAGTAAAGCTAAAAGCAGGTCGGAATGTCGAAAGACCTCGTGAATCCAAATGTAGGAATAGTCTGTGTAATCAAAACTGTTGTCATTTTCTCTGGATCGTCCAATTCCTGATTGTCCCTTCGGTTTTCTCTAACTTTTATTTAGCATATTTAATCCAAACAAATGTAAATATTCAGCAATAAAAAGGTCATACAAAATTGTATAGGATAAATATGAGATTTTTTTTTATCTTTACCGGTTAACAGTCTAGTCTAACCCAATACGATATCATTTTTACTTTGATTTCAATTTCAATAGGAAACCATCGAAGTTCACTATATATCATATAACTAGGCGTCGATGTTTTTAATTTCAATAAAAGTTGTACCTTTTCAAGACATTGAATATTCTTACAAAAACCCTATATTTGTGCTGTTAAAAATTTCAAGCTGGCATTCAACTAATAACTTAGGTGTTCTACCTCTTCTAAAAAATTCAAACGCTGCTTGTGTAACCTTCTCGGCTTGTTTTTTAATAGTCATGTTAAATATCCTGTCCTGTTAAACAATATTCCCAAATAAGTTTCTTTAAACGTTTCTTAACTGCGCATGCTCTATTATACCATGATACATCTCATGATAATCAAATGAGTGAGAGATCATTTATGTAGCTATTTCATGGTGAGAACAAGTTGCATTCAATGAAAAGATGATGCTTATGTCCGCCTTGTACTAGACCAACACGCTTAAGCTGCATGCTTTGTGGCAAAGCACCAAATGGCAAGTAGATAGTCTTTGGTTTGATCCGAACGGGGATCGAACCTACAATCCACCGAACTCGAGGCGAACACGTTTACCATTTTAACAGCGATACGGGTCATAATAATCATTATGATGGACACTGAAATTGTTAAAAAAAAAAATTATTTCTTAAATCGTAGTGCAGACGGACATGTACTTGGCAATTACTAATGGTAAATAAAATAAACTAAGATAACCTTTTGTGACTTCCTCTTTCTAATCACCATATTGAATTAAACATTGTTATCAATATTGTATCGATAATGATTTTTAGAGGTACAATTGGGTGATAAATATTAAACTAAAGTAAATACTTAAGATGCTGCAATGTCGATTTATGCAAAAAAAAGCATTAAAAATTTGAACCCTGTTTTTAATAAGTAGATATAGGCGTCGATGTTTTTAATTCCAATAAAAACTTGTACAATCTTAGTTGTACTTTTTCAAGGGATTGACTATTCTAACTGAAACCCTATATTTCTTAATCATATATCAATATTGGTTTAACCTTTTTATGTTTGTTAAAATAAATTTTAACCTGGCATTCAACTGATAAATTGTGTTATACCTCTTTTTAAAACTAAAACTTTAAACATTGCCTTTGTAGCCTTCTCGGCTTGTTTTTTTAATACTTATGTTAAAATATCCTGTCCTGTTAAACAATATTCCCAAATAAGTTTCTTAAAACGTTTCTTAACTGCTCTATTATACCATGATACATCTCATGATAATCAAATGAGTAAGAGGTCATTTTTGTAGCTATTCCATGGTGAGAACAAATCACATTCAATAAAATGATGATGCTTATGTCTGCCTTGTACTAGACTAACACGCTTAAAGGTTCGTGCTTTTCGGCAAAGCACCAAATGCCAATTATATAGTCTTTGGTTTAACCCGAACGGGGATCGAACCCACATTTTACCGAACTCGAGACGAGCACGATAGCCATTTTATCAGCGATGCGGCTCATAATAATCATATAATGGACACTGGAATTGTTAAAAACCTTTTATTACTTAAATCGTAGTGCAGACGGACATGTACTTGGCAATCACTTATGGTAAATAAAATACACTATGATAACATTTTGTGACTTCCTCTTTCTAATCACCATATTGAATAAAATATTGTTATCAAAATTGCATCGATGATTATTTTTAGAGGTACAATTGGGTGATAAATATTAAACTAAAGTAAATACTTAAGATGCTGTAATGTCGATGTATGCAAAAACAAAACATTAAAAATTTTAACCCTGTTTTTAATAAGTAAATATATATATGTTACATGTTAATTTAATGGTTTGTGTAATACAATTTATTTTCTGTCCCTCCAACTCTATTTTGCTATCTGCATGTTAGATAAACACTATCAATACATTGTAATGAAGTCGATAATTTTAATCCATTTAAAGCAGAAATACAACCTAGAATAAAATGATTAACAGGAACGGTAAGATGTTCTCTATTATAATTACTGTGATATACATTAGATGTATATTATGTACAACAACTCCGGAGAGTACTGTTCTGACCGAGATTTCTTCAGCTGAGGTGACAGACACGACACGTGTATCAACATCTTATAGTGCATCAAGAACGACGTCGACGTCAACACAAGATGTAACAAGTAATACCAATACGTCACAACGTCAATTAAACAGAACTCAAACGTCAACGACACCAGGAACCAACGAACAAGCAAATACATCATTAAGCATTTCCAATATTAGTAGTCACGCTCCTAGCTCATCAATTCGTAGCACTATGCCTTCTAAAGGCACAACCATGGGTTTTTTAACAAATACTACGCCACATTCAACGACCATAGGTCAAGGACGAACAACAAAAGCTGGTCGTCAACCTCAAAAGATGACATTGGAGGAAAAACAAAACCGAAACGGAATCACATCGTTTGTTATTTGTTTTGGAAGCTTATTTCTGATATGTATTGCTTATTTATCAAGTTTTGTTGACAAACCGAGCGAAAAAGTACCAAAAATAAATCATAACCAACCAAAAAATTATATCTTTGATAGTGAGGGTCAACTAGTGAGAGATCCTAACATAAAAGAAGAAAAAGGAAAGAAAATTAGTTTCGGTGGAGTTTCTCAGTTTTCCCAGAAACAATCACCAGACACTGCAAATGGTATTCAGATGACTAACATTAGGGAGAAAGTCACTGACGATCATAGTGAAAATATAAAGCAAACGCAAACTGCAAGAAAATCTGGTTGGGATGTCCTTACCCAGAATCCCAAGTACTTTGATGACTACCAATCAAAACTAACAAACAGTGTTAATTTATAATGTGTTGTAACACCAATGAAAACAGTGTTAATTTATAATGTGTTGTAACAGAATTGTTTGGTTTTGCTTCGAGAATGTACTATTATATAATTCACGTGGATGCGCGATAGTGTTTGAAATGCTTTCTATGGACAATGAATTTTGTGACAATTCAATATTTTGGTAAATGTTTGATATATGTAATAGTAATATTTTAAAGTTTGCTACAGAAAAATATATGAACCTGACCCTTCATTTCTATCACTCATTTTTAAACTCATAATTTTTGGCATTTAACCGCCGTGTTTTCTCTTCACATAATCATTCAAATGAAACATATTAATGTCATATTCTCGAGTAGGATGATGTTTATTTTACCGCCTATATTTAGGGACCCTTTATTGGCAAATAAAAGATATATTATGTTATGCTTTGTCAGAATTTTTTTTTTTAAAGTAAATAAAGCCACACATCTCCCCAAGAGTCTAAAGAGACTGATAGAGTACTGCAAGTGTTAATGATAAGAAACTGTTTGCTACATAATATTCAATAACATTAAAGAATAGCCAGATTATACCCAATGGGTTACCAGAAGCCGTAGATCGAAGGACAGATGATACAATGACCAATAGAAAAGGGACAAAAAATGTTTCACAAAACTAAAAACTAGGGGTGAACTCAGATGCTCCGGAAGGTTTAGAAGTTCAGGCTATTCTAGTGACTACGTGTTCCCAATTTTTAAGTAATGAACTAAGATTTATTTGGTTACTAATTTCTGAAGATAGGCTAATTATGTCATCAGTAGCAAAATCATTAGTTAAATTATTGTAAAAAAGATACACTTTATTAAATGGAGGGGTTGCTTCCCTCTCTTCATAATGATATATAAATGCAAATTATTAATTATGTTTGTTTTTGCTTTGTTTTGTCTCTTTGTAATTTAATACTTTAACTGTACTTGAACTGATGTAATTGTGTCTTTTGTTGTTTCTTTATATTATATCTGTAACCAATCAACCCAATCATATATGTTTATTCATTGTTTGATTATTCTGCTCAGCAATGGGCACTGTGATTAGTAAATAAAATATCTGTATCTGTTACTGTTAACCTAAACGAACATCAGCTGATAATAAATAAGTGTAACATCGTATTTACGCGGAACTCAAAAACGTGAAAACATGTAATTTGACAACATGGCCAACATGAACACCATTAAGACGACGAGTAAAACAAATGGGGCGAACTCGGGTACTCCGAAATGGTAAGCAGTCCCTGCTCCACTATTGGCATCCGTCGTGTTACTCTTGCTACAAACCATGTATTAAGTCATGAATGAGGGTAGGAACGGATTGTAATTACGGCGAGCGGGGGCCATATCTATGGTAATTTGTGACACCGATATTCCGGAGCCTTCAACCAAGTATGAGTGGAGACCGTAAAACTTTTATAGTTGGCTTTGAGCCAGGTTTTATTTGCTTTAAGGTTTTGGCCGGTTGGTGGAAAAACTAGAAATCCAACCAGTACAATCATACCTCTTCCCATCTAATTTAACGCTTGTGTAGAGTCAAAAATATGCTCGCTGGACATAAAATACCACAAGGCGGACTCATTCCAGTACCCCTGTCACTTCAACCGCTATTTCCCCTGTCAAAATGTCGATAGGACGCAAATCGCCTACTGATTTGTGTAGTGAAATGATTTTTCTTCCAGGAAAACCCGTTTTGTATACCTTCCTACCATCTACATCCCCATACTGACAGATAATCTTCCGATTTTGTTGAAAAGGACAAATCCATGGCCGCTCAAAAGCGAAAGTAGGTCAAGTGACATCTTCCGCCTTTCGGTCGTTCTCGGGTTTTATCATATATAAATACTAAACACTAGAAACATTCCAAATTCAAATTACAAGGCGCCAAAATATGAACTTCTCAGATATGTTTCGTAAGGCAATGATAAAACCCGAGAACGACCGAAAGGCGGAAGATGCCACGTGATATACTTTCGCTTTTGAGCTCAAAAGCGAAAGTAGGTCAAGTGACATCTTCCGCCTTTCGGTCGTTCTCGGGTTTTATCATATATAAATACTAAACACTAGAAACATTCCAAATTCAAATTACAAGGCGCCAAAATATGAACTTCTCAGATATGTTTCGTAAGGCAATGATAAAACCCGAGAACGACCGAAAGGCGGAAGATGCCACGTGACATACTTTCGCTTTTGAGCGGCCATGGATTTGTCCTTTTCAACAAAATCGGAAGATTATCTGTCAGCATGGGGATGTAGATGGTAGGAAAGTATAAAAAACGGGTTTTCCTTGAAGAAAAATCATTTCACTACGCAAATCAGTAGGCGATTTGCGTCCTATGGACATTTTGACGGGGTAAATAGCGGTTGAAGTGACAGGAGTACTGGAGTGAGTCCGGCCTTGTGGTATTTTATGTCCAGCGAGCATATTTTTGACTCTACATAAGCGCCTGTGGCTAACCTTTGCATAAGAAACCTCAATATAATGTCCGCAAAAACACAGCTCTGGCCGCTACAGTCATCTACCTACTACAACATCTTATGATACAATGCAATAATAATAATATAAAAAAAAGAATTATACATCAAAATGATACAATGGGGGGTATGGTGTTTAACGCCACTTTATCGTGGCGGTTACAAAAACAAAAATTCAACCTTGAACATTCTTATAATAATAATAAGCGTTTAGCGAACGCGTGAATTGAAAACATCAAGGTAGCATGTCGATTTGAAATATAGAGACGTTACCATGTGACTGGGTGTAAACACATATACATGGGTTTGAGATAAACAGCAATGGCTTGGTTTGGTTTATGGTGTTTAGCGCCACTTTCAACAATATTCCAATGATATCGTGGCGATCAGTACCCGATGATAACCACTGACCTGTATCTGACAAACTTTATCACATAATGTTGTATCGAGTACACCTCGCCATGAATGGGGTTCGAACTCACAGCTTTTGTGGTGATAGGCATTGATTGCACAGGTAGTTGTAAATCCAACTACCATACGATCACGACCAAGACGGCCCCTTAAACATTCATAGATACATTCATCCGCAATCAAGTTACATAGCAATAAATAGCTTGTGTACGGGGTTCATGCTTTATTTATGTTTTTGTATTTATTTACGCATACTGGTGTCCAACATGATTTCCATGTCAGATGATATTTGTGTCCTCAAACAGTAACACGACGGCTGTCACTAGTGGAGTGGGAACTGCTTACCCTTCTGGACCATCTGAGTTCACCCCGATGTTTAGTGCGATTCGTGTTTCTTGATCTTTAGTTTTCTGTGTAATGTCTTGTAGATCGTTGTTTGTCCTTTTGTCTTTTTTCTTTTGGCCATTGTGTTTTCTGTCCTTCGATTTACGGATTCTGATTACCCCTTTGATATCTTCAAATTCTGAGATTCTGAGATAGGCACACGAGCGACCTTCAGACAGTAGGAAGAAATAAACAACTATGAGAAATTCCCTCATAGCCAATATACCAATAAAACCTCATTCCATTTCCTACTGCGATACGATATGCACGCTTATCAGCTGAGGTGAAGATAGAAGAAAATTTGCAAAACATTTATTGTTATTTACATTAAAGATTTCAAGAATAACATCATTATTATTTCAGAGGTAATATTTTGTTGTACACATTGCAATATTATTTTATATTATTAATTTATTAATATTATGAATTTGGACAACACCAAGAGTCCGTATCAGGAATATGAAAGTAATACGGGTACAAACTGTTTTTGGGATGTGTCTATTCCTAGACCTTTGGTTACGTTATGTATCTCAACTACCGTATCCTCGTCTAGTCCAAACATCTCCGTGTCAGATTTAAGAGTGGGGTTCTCGATCAGGAGCTAGCACGTACAAGACTCAACATTGGAATACCCACGTTGCCTAATATCACTCATCGTGTCTAGGCCTGTTAATACTTCAGTTTCAGCACCGGTTTATCTATGGTGTTGAATTTACCAGTATCGAGTCACTATGTCATTTCTTGTAGTATTTGTTTGCCAGTTAGTACGTCAGTTCTGTCTTTTAAATCGTGGGCTCTCATCCCTAAACCCTGTGTTAACTGTTAAACTCAATGTATGACTTCCTTTGCCTTCTACCGGCTTCAGTCGGCTACTTTTGGTGATCATGATATGTACAGGGCTTTAGTGTCTGTCGTTTCAACCATCACATATTCAGCCTCACAGGGCGCGGAGCTCATTTGCAGTGTTAAGGTGGTCCTGTCGTCAGACTTTAGGGAGTCTATATTGGAGGGGGTAGGTCTAATTTCTAACAGGATTTCTGTTTTGGAGGCTGGGAAACAGGTCTCTACCCCTCCTTCTCATGAGGAAGATACTGGCGTTATTTCAATGGCATCAAGGAACCAACAAACTGTTTCCTTCAGCGATTATGAGGAATAGAAATTTCTTCTGTAAAGTCTATTTCAGCCCCATATGTTCTTCTAGGGAATCTGAGGTGGATGATTGTTCTGCGTCTTCTAGAGACCAGTTGAAGACTAAGATTTATTCTAAGAGATATTGCTCATGTCCCATTATCTTCCCCTCATAGACCTAGGAAAGTAGTTTATACCTTTGAGACTTCTTGTGGCCTGATTCAGGAACAATCTTTTACTTACATGTTTTTTCCCTGAATCAAATCATGCCGCATCTGCTCTTCAGTTTATTAACGATTGTTTTGTTAGCAAGACGAATGAGAAAACCTCTGTGTTCTTCATTTGCAGCTTGGCCCTTATACTTTTCCATGTAGGTTTAAGAGTAAGGACTATCATCTATCAGGTAAACAGCCCCTGTCTGTTATAAGTTCTTTTTACAATTACTAGAGGTTAAGCCTATTGACGGACTCTGGCTTTCACAGTCACTCTGTGCTAAGTTGGAAAATTTACTCCGTATTACTTCAAATGTGTTGGGTACTGCCCAATTCGTTCTATCGGCAGCTTGTGTTTCAATACAAGACAAAAATGGATATGATTTCTCTTAAGTCTAATTTCTACTTCTTACGTTGATCAAGCTCTGTGGTCTTCTCAGTTACTTCTAATGGGCACTATCAGGAATTTTATCTTTTCTAAAAGGCGGTAAATTCTAGAAAAATCTTCCGTTAGTGAGAGTTTTAAAGATGCTCTAGTATGGTTTCGTCTCTTTGACAATACAGTAAAAGATATAAAAAAAAAGAAAAAAAGATTCCTCAGCCACTCAAGGCCAATGTACAATTAACCAATGGTACGAGGTCTGCCTCTGTCTCCTCTTCAGTAATTTCGGTTCATGAAAATGGAGGAATGTAGTCATGGTTCCTATAGCCAAATATGTAAGTTCTAATAAACCTACTAATAAAGATTTTAACGGCGTGAAGAAATCTCGGCTTGATAAATAGGTTTTTGCCCCTTCGTTTCGTACTGATTTCTCCCGAAGGGGAGTAGCAATTTCCTGTTCCTCAACCCTCAATTCTATTTGGAAGAAGACTTACCCAGTTTCTACATCAAAGGGAAAATACAAACATAGATGTGTGGGTACTGTCAGTAATTCGGTCTTGTATTTCTGGAGCGTTCTCCTTTGTCAACAAGTCTGATTTCTTTGTTTAAGACATCAAACAAGGACAAGTTCTCTCTTCTGTTTGGAGAAGTTCAGATTCTATTGCTCAAGGGAATAATAAAGCTTTCTTCAACACCTGATTGTCATTCCCGTATTTTCTGGGTCCCCAACAAAACTCAGGTGGAGGGAGACCTGTAATAGATCTCTCTATTCTGAATAGTTAACATTTTTCATAATACCCTTTTGTTAATGTGAAAAGTTTGAAGATACCAAAAGGGAAATCAGAATCCGTATATTGAAGGACAGACAATACAATGACAAATGAACAAACAATTATCTACTCAGCTAAAGATGGAGCAACAGTTATCTCATTAATACATAGTGAACCATTAAAGGTTTATCATAAATTAAAATTAAAATCATGACCTAAAACCTAGTTCTAACGAGTATTTTTTATGGAGGATATAATTCAATTCAGTTCAAATTGTTATTAGCGTCTCACCTGATGCATGCTTAGATAAATTAACAAGATAAACATGTTATACAGATTTATGAGAGACGAAACAAGTACATACGGGCACTATAAATATTACTACGCAAATTAAATAATATATTTGATGCAAATCTTACCTCTTTACATATACAATGTACAGGTATAAACAAGTTAATTAAGTGTTTGTTACTTTATATGTAATTTTATTTCCATTTATAAATTTTCGGTGGTTTTCTACGGTTACTCCGGTTTTCTCCACAAATAAAACTGACCGCCACGATATAGCTGAAATATTATTTGATAGTGGCGTTAAACACCATAACCCATAACTTTATTATCATTATATACTAGAATAAGCAAGTAAACAGGCATGAACTTTTATACATTTGGTTCACAGCATATTGAATCTCAAAATAAAATACAGGTAAGAAAAAGTAATTTAGTCTAATAGTTCAACTCTTTTTGTTCAGTAGATAGGTATCTGGATTTCCCAGTCACACTAATGCGTACAAATCAATAAAAAGGCACACATTGGTAAGACTGGGAAACCCAGAGGTAAATAGTTTCTAAGTGCCCTATAAGATATGGTAGATTGATTTCCATTTAACATAACTAATGGAACCACCATTTGACTATAAGGGGGTATGTTTTTATTCCCCGTCGCATGGCTACGGATGCATTAAAATTTACCCATGTACGTCCTATGTCCGTAAGTCCAGAATTGGGGTTCCGTTCAATTACTTAAGTTCTCACTAATCACAAAGCATTTGAAATGTGTACACAACACAATGGTCAGGGACCATAAAAGAAAGACCTAGTTCGGTTTCAAACTTTACCACTTTTTCCGTTCCGGGGTTGTGCTTATTGGTTTGCCGAGCAATACATGTTTACTTTAGCTAGAAGCCGGCGCGTACGTGTCATATGGACACATTTTTCCATTTGTGTTTTCATCTCCGTAGCCAAATTATGTAAATATAGACACAGAAAGATTAATAAATAAAATAAGTAATCTTTGTCTGCAGTTTCCAACAAGAAATTTAGGAAAATTTTGAAAACAACAGTTTTTCATATCATAAAAAGGAATCTGACTTTAATGTCGTGTTTTATTAATACAATTACCGTTACAAGTGTAAGAGATGATGGCGAGTGTACATTTTTTTATATTAAAGTATGAAGCGCTTGCTTGGCCATTCATAATAATCTATCCCTTTACGATAAAAGTGTGAAAAATAATTCTTAATTAGCCCGAATGACCCTTATAGCCTTTGTGGGTCGATCATTTTACTTTTTTACAATAATTGACGATGACGAAGTTATGTGATTCATGTCGACAAAATTATACTTAGTAGGTATATAGGTATAAAATCATTCAGGTAAGAAATGTTATGTAAGGCTGCACATACTTATAACTACGTAACACCTGATAAAAATCCTCTTTTAATTTTCCATTTTTTTTTATTTTTTTTTTTTTTAACAACATCATAATTTTATTTATTCTGAATTCTTGCTCGTTACAAATCTAATCAAGATGCCAAGCTTCTCTTGATGTACCCTGTTATACTCTACTGATTATCCAGGGAATTAATCAGCTGATACAAATTTAAATACATTTTAAGAATAAAAAAAATAATAATATTTAAGAACTATTTATTTTCTTTTTCATAGTATACAAAAAACTATTATTCATACTATGATTTTTTTTACCTCATCAATTCTTTTATTTAATGCGTATATAAAAATTGTATAAACATTTACATTTTTTGTCTTCTGTTCAGATAAATAATATGATTTATAAATTGAAAAACCGAGAATTGTGATAAAATAATTAACACCATAATAATTATTATCAGATATCTTATAACCAAATATAAGATGTTTTAACTTTAATGTAAATTCTAAATTATTACTTTTAAAAAGATTATAATAAAATATTATTGACAAGATGTCGTCTTACAAAATATCCGTAAAAACTGGAGACAAAAAAAGGAGCTGGGACAGATGCAAATGTCTACATCATATCGCACGGAATAAGGAACAAACACCGATTCCTACAATCTCTTCCAGAACGACTTCGAGGCTGGAAACATTGACGATTACTCGGTCACCTCAGCAATCAGCATACCAGAAGTGCAGAGAATCGAACTGTGGAGAGATAGTTGGGGTTTGTTCAGCAATTGGTATTTAGAATGGATCGAAGTTACAAGTCTATCTTCAAAAATCACGTCAATATTTCCAGTTTTATGAAATGGATCAAAGAAGACCATCGTTATTTCTTCAAACATATTGATACGTGTTTACCACAAGATGAGACATTTAAAGATCAAAGGATGAAGGAACTTATGACCATACAAAAAGAATATCAGTTAGAGGTGAAAGTGCCAGGGTTATCTGCACAAGTAAATACATGCATCAGTCATTAATGATGCCCTATTATGAAAAATGAACTTTATTCAATTTAAGTAGTCACATTTAAATTATATAATGATTAAGTTGGAATTACAACTATCTGTGCAAACGTTGTGAGCTCGAACCGCGATCATGGCGAGGTGTACTCGATGCAACATTATGTCATAAAGTTTGTCAGTGACTTGCGAGAGGTCGATGGTTTTCTACGGGTACTCCGGTTTCTTCCACCAATAAAACTGACCGCCACGAAATAACTGAAATATTCTTGAAAGTGGCGTTAAACACCATAAGCTACTCCAACCTATCACACTAACGTTGTGAGTCTCTGGATGACAAGAAAGGTGGTATGGATGCGTTTGATCCTGTATATATTTGCATTATATTGTCATGTATATCCAGATGTACAATGAACACGATACTATGGTTATTTTTGTTAAATTTAGGACCGTCGTGGTCGTGATGGATACATATGATCGCTGGAGTTACAAAAACCCGTGCAATCAGTGTTTATTTCCACAAAAATTGTGAGTTCGAATCCTGCTCCTGTCAAGGTGTACTCGATGCAACGTTATGTGATAAAGTTTGCCAGTGATTTAAGGTAGACCGATGGTTTTCTTCCGGTATTCCGGTTTCCTCCTCCAATAAAAATGAACACCACAATATCACTGAAATATTGTTAAAAGTGGCGTTAAGCACCATAACAGGGAAAGCCCTAACCCTTGGTAGATTTACATCCATTTATATAATCAGAGTTATTCATCACTAAGTTTTACGATTTCCATTACCATAAGTCGTGATGTATACTCGATACAACTTTGTGTGACAAAGTTTTTATGTTGCTTGAGTCATGTCTATGGTTTTCTTCGTGTACTACGACATTTCTTCCACAAATGATATTGCCCATCATGAAATATTGATAAACGTGACGTTAAACGTTAACTAGCATAATCGTAATCAATATTTATTACTGCTAATGATATTGTATTTTGTATTGAAGATTTAACGAACAACCAGATGACGAGCAATTTTCGTTTGATTACAAAGTAAGTAATCTTTTTAATTGTTTTATTGTCTGACGACAAATGCAGAATACCTTATACCTATTGCGGTTCATGGTCAGGCTTCCTGTAATATTACTCGACAAATACCTCTCATCGAGAGAGCAGCACCCCATTCTCACCAAGGGTGGCTCAATGAGTTAGGTAGTTGGATTACCTCACAACTTATACAAGCCTTTCACCAATACGGCGTGGGTTCGTGCCCGGCTTTGTATATTACAAAAAAGGGTACACTCGACTCGCAGCCGCAAGTGATAAAGTTTACCAGTTGCTTGCCCATGGTAGGTGGTTCTTTCCGGGTACTTCGGCTTCTTCCACCACTAAAGCTAGTCGCCATGACATAGCTGAAATATTGCTGAAAGTGGCGTTAAACACCAAAAATCAAATCAAACTCATTTTCTCCGCTAAGGGATGTGCTGGCTGAGCCCAGGGAACGGTTGCCAATAACAAGTATATTCCTCTATTAATTATGTAGACTACTAATAAATACGTCCTCTGTTGTATGGGAGGACAGAAATTAGATATTAAACATCTGCACATATAAACGTGAGAAAAGGTCTGAATATATACTTATTTAGAGGTTAATATGTTCTATTAAAGCATGTATACAATACCAGTAGCAGCATTGCTATTTATCTGCCTAATGGCTATTTTCAAAGTCTAGCTTACATTAAAAATTAGCATTTTAAAAAATAAGTGACAGGTTTAGGAAATCAGTATTACATGTATAAATACATTAAAGTTTTAAATAATTGATTAAATCTCATAAACCACTATGTACTGATCTGGTATATAGGAAAATAAGTTGAAGCAGGTCCATATAAATATGTAAATATTCAAGGTTAACAATATTCTATATAGCTGTGGATCAGGTAATAGGTTTTAAAATTTACTGATGTGTGATGCTGATTAATATCTCACTCAAATTGCTAATATATTTTTTAAATTGTTATTCACAGACTACTTTCTGCTTTTTAAATTGATATAACACAATACGTGTACTCTAAAATCCACGCGTTATTGTATTTTCCATGCACCAACGGTGCGCCTTGGCCCAAGCGTGTCGTAGAGGTGCCCATTGCTGTCCAGATTCTCAGAAAGCGGCTGCGGTGCACACGAAAATGAACAGCAATTAAATAAACCAAAGTATTTATTTATGAAATACTAGTAGTAAACGTTAAAGGAACATCTAACTATGTGTGCAATATATGGACCGATAAAACTCAACCATCCGATGTACAATATCGGCCTTGACATTCCGTTATGATCAGTAAAAGTTTTAAAGTATTTACCTATTAATACTCAAAATGAATGAAGTGCAAAAACTTATGTACCTTAAATTTCAGGCTTACGTATCCGAGTGAGATGTAAAAATTAATATTATGAATGAAACCAATTACTTTTACTGCCAACAATACTTCACGCTTGTTGAAATGGTGTTAGGGTCACGTTATTATTGTCCTTTCTCGTTATTAGCTTGTTTTTGAAAAATGGATTAGCATGACTTACCTCATATTGTCGACGAAAATGGGTTCATATAGCACGCTTTCTTTTAGTCAGTGAGTGACTGTTGTTTAACGCCTTTTTCAGCTATATCCTGGCGAGAACAAGTTAATTTTTCATAATTGATGATGGGGTCCCCTTTGAGCTAGACCAACACGCTTAGTTTGATTTTTATAGTTCTAGCTCACTGAAACAACAGTCCGCGGATAGACGTATCGCCCCTCTCAGACACATTATCCTCATTCCGAGCCAACAAGTCTTTGCTCTTTCTCCTTAATGATGCGAGCTTAGCGGAGAAACAACAAAGACCAATTGTATAGTCTTTGGTTTGATCAGACTGGGGCTCGATCCCATGATCTGGATTTGAATGGAGAAATATTGACGACATCAAAGGCGTGTACACAGAAGTATTTGGCACACCCCAGGTGAATACATAAACGTAAGAGAAAACCGAAAGGGCAATCAATTATGGAAAGAGCTATTTATTTATCAATTTTAGAATGATCTTAGATAACAAATACTACAGTTCATGAAGTATGCTATAGCACGGGTGCCACTAGTAGAGCAGGAACAGCTTTCCCTCCCGGAGCACCAGAGTTTACCTCCGGCTTTAGTGGGGTTCGAGCAACGCGATTTTTAGTTGTATGTGTTTTGTAGATCGTTGTTTGTCCTATTTTCTATTGTGTTGTCTGTCCTTCTTTGATATCCTTTGATATCTCTCTCTCTCTCTTTCGCTCTCGCTCTGTCTCTCTCTCTGTGTCTGTCTGTCTCTCTCTGTGTCTGTCTGTCTCTCTCTGTGTCTGTCTGTCTGTCTGTCTGTCTGTCCCTGTCTGTCTGTCTCTGTCTGTCTGTCTGTCTGTCTGTGTCTGTCTCTCTGTGTGTGTGTGTGTGTGTGTGTGTGTGTATTTAGACCACCCGCGTAGATTCTGCAAAAAATAAAACAAAACTAAAAAAACATACCAAGGCGAGTTTTTCTACATCGGCTGCAAATGGTCCAAAAAATAAATTTGATATTTTCTGAAAATATTGTAGTTCAAAATCATCTTTTACTAATCCGTAACTAGAAAGGTTTTTATCTAATAATCTGGACACGCTTGAAAAAAGTGCTGTGTTTGTTTACATGTCGTCACGATTTACGGAATTGACGCAGTTGCAAATGAAATAGATGTCGTTTTGCAATTTTTTGACTCGGGATTGAAAATACAAGATTTTAATTAAAATTCCGCGAAATGTTGTTGACGACTTTGGCCTATGTCTATGAATAACATGACGTCATGACTTTGATAGCGAGATGGCATTCTGATTAATTTAACAATGTAAGCACCTTTTATTGTCTTTTGTTACTTAAATACGATTTTTAGAAGTTCATGATATCATTTTAGTTTTAAAATCATTTATTGGAGACTTTTTTGTTTTGTTTTTGGCATTCTCTCCGAGACTGCCAACTTTTATCAACTTCCAGACGAAAGGATTTCAATCTCATCATAAGGAAGATTGTGTGTTGCATACGCATGCCCATGTTGCTGTAGAGTTCTCTGTGCTCGCTACTACCTATCACCAAGCGCTCACACATCTCAGTATGTTAGTCTTATCAGCATCTTAAATACTACCTATCATAAAGCACTCACACATCTCAGTATGTTAGTCTTGTCAACATCTTAAATACTACCCATCACCAAGCGCTCACACATCTCATTATGTTAGTCTTATATATCAACATCTTAAATACTACCCATCACCAAGCGCTCACACATCTCAGTATGTTAGTCTTATATATCAACATCTTAAATACTACCCATCACCAAGCGCTCACACATCTCAGTATGTTAGTCTTATATATCAACATCTTAAATGCTACCTATCACCAAGCACTCACACATCTCAGTATGTTAGTCTTGTCAACATCTTAAATACTACCCATCACCAAGCGCTCACACATCTCAGTATGTTAGTCTTATATATCAACATCTTAAATACTACCTATCACCAAGCGCTCACACATCTCAGTATGTTAGTCTTATATATCAACATCTTAAATACTACCCATCACCAAGCGCTCACACATCTCAGTATGTTAGTCTTATATATCAACATCTTAAATACTACCCATCACCAAGCGCTCACACATCTCAGTATGTTAGTCTTATATATCAACATCTTAAATACTACCCATCACCAAGCGCTCACACATCTCAGTATGTTAGTCTTATATATCAACATCTTAAATACTACCCATCACCAAGCGCTCACACATCTCAGTATGTTAGTCTTATATATCAACATCTTAAATGCTACCTATCACCAAGCGCTCACACATCTCAGTATGTTAGTCTTATATATCAACATCTTAAATACTACCTATCACCAAGCACTCACACATCTCAGTATGTTAGTCTTATATATCAACATCTTAAATACTACCCATCACCAAGCGCTCACACATCTCAGTATGTTAGTCTTATATATCAACATCTTAAATGCTACCTATCACCAAGCACTCACACATCTCAGTACGTTAGTCTTATATATCAACATCTTAAATGCTACCTATCACCAAGCACTCACACATCTCAGTATGTTAGTCTTATATATCAACATCTTAAATACTACCTATCACCAAGCACTCACACATCTCAGTATGTTAGTCTTATATATCAACATCTTAAATGCTACCTATCACCAAGCACTCACACATCTCAGTATGTTAGTCTTATATATCAACATCTTAAATGCTACCTATCACCAAGCACTCACACATCTCAGTATGTTAGTCTTGTCAACATCTTAAATACTACCCATCACCAAGCGCTCACACATCTCAGTATGTTAGTCTTATATATCAACATCTTAAATACTACCTATCACCAAGCGCTCACACATCTCAGTATGTTAGTCTTATATATCAACATCTTAAATGCTACCTATCACCAAGCACTCACACATCTCAGTATGTTAGTCTTGTCAACATCTTAAATACTACCCATCACCAAGCGCTCACACATCTCAGTATGTTAGTCTTATATATCAACATCTTAAATACTACCCATCACCAAGCGCTCACACATCTCAGTATGTTAGTCTTATATATCAACATCTTAAATACTACCTATCACCAAGCGCTCACACATCTCAGTATGTTAGTCTTATATATCAACATCTTAAATACTACCCATCACCAAGCGCTCACACATCTCAGTATGTTAGTCTTATATATCAACATCTTAAATACTACCCATCACCAAGCGCTCACACATCTCAGTATGTTAGTCTTATATATCAACATCTTAAATACTACCCATCACCAAGCGCTCACACATCTCAGTATGTTAGTCTTATATATCAACATCTTAAATACTACCCATCACCAAGCGCTCACACATCTCAGTATTTTAGTCTTATATATCAACATCTTAAATACTACCCATCACCAAGCGCTCACACATCTCAGTATGTTAGTCTTATATATCAACATCTTAAATACTACCCATCACCAAGCGCTCACACATCTCAGTATGTTAGTCTTATATATCAACATCTTAAATACTACCCATCACCAAGCGCTCACACATCTCAGTATGTTAGTCTTATATATCAACATCTTAAATACTACCCATCACCAAGCGCTCACACATCTCAGTATGTTAGTCTTATATATCAACATCTTAAATGCTACCTATCACCAAGCGCTCACACATCTCAGAATGTTAGTCTTATATATCAACATCTTAAATACTACCCATCACCAAGCGCTCACACATCTCAGTATGTTAGTCTTATATATCAACATCTTAAATACTACCCATCACCAAGCGCTCACACATCTCAGTATGTTAGTCTTATATATCAACATCTTAAATGCTACCCATCACCAAGCGCTCACACATCTCAGTATGTTAGTCTTATATATCAACATCTTAAATACTACCTATCACCAAGCGCTCACACATCTCAGTATGTTAATCTTATATATCAACATCTTAAATGCTACCTATCACCAAGCGCTTACACATCTCAGTACGTTAATCTTATATATCAACATCTTAAATGCTACCTATCACCAAGCGCTCACACATCTCAGTATGTTAATCTTATATATCAACATCTTAAATACTACCTATCACCAAGCGCTTACACATCTCAGTACGTTAATCTTATATATCAACATCTTAAATACTACCTATCACCAAGCGCTTACACATCTCAGTACGTTAATCTTATATATCAACATCTTAAATACTACCTATCACCAAGCGCTTACACATCTCAGTACATTAATCTTATATATCAACATCTTAAATACTACCTATCACCAAGCGCTCACACATCTCAGTACGTTAATCTTATATATCAACATCTTAAATACTACCTATCACCAAGCGCTCACAGATCTCAGTATGTTAGTCTTATATATCAACATCTTAAATACTACCCATCACCAAGCGCTCACACATCTCAGTACGTTAATCTTATATATCAACATCTTAAATACTACCTATCACCAAGCGCTCACACATCTCAGTATGTTAGTCTTATATATCAACATCTTAAATACTACCTATCACCAAGCGCTCACACATCTCAGTATGTTAGTCTTATATATCAACATCTTAAATACTACCTATCACCAAGCTCTCACACATCTCAGTATGTTAGTCTTATATATCAACATCTTAAATACTACCTATCACCAAGCGCTCACACATCTCAATATGTTAGTCTTATATATCAACATCTTAAATGCTACCTATCACCAAGCGCTCACACATCTCAGTATGTTAGTCTTATATATCAACATCTTAAATACTACCTATCACCAAGCGCTTACACATCTCAGTACGTTAATCTTATATATCAACATCTTAAATACTACCTATCACCAAGCGCTTACACATCTCAGTACGTTAATCTTATATATCAACATCTTAAATGCTACCTATCACCAAGCGCTCACACATCTCAGTATGTTAATCTTATATATCAACATCTTAAATACTACCTATCACCAAGCGCTTACACATCTCAGTACATTAATCTTATATATCAACATCTTAAATACTACCTATCACCAAGCGCTCACACATCTCAGTACGTTAATCTTATATATCAACATCTTAAATACTACCTATCACCAAGCGCTCACAGATCTCAGTATGTTAGTCTTATATATCAACATCTTAAATACTACCCATCACCAAGCGCTCACACATCTCAGTACGTTAATCTTATATATCAACATCTTAAATACTACCCATCACCAAGCGCTCACACATCTCAGTATGTTAGTCTTATATATCAACATCTTAAATACTACCTATCACCAAGCGCTCACACATCTCAGTGTGTTAGTCTTATATATCAACATCTTAAATACTACCTATCACCAAGCGCTCACACATCTCAGTATATTAGTCTTATATATCAACATCTCAAATGCTACTTATCACCAAGCGCTCACACATCTCAGTATGTTAATCTTATATATCAACATCTTAAATACTACCTATCACCAAGCGCTTACACATCTCAGTATGTTAGTCTTATATATCAACATCTTAAATACTACCTATCACCAAGCGCTCACACATCTCAGTATGTTAGTCTTATATATCAACATCTTAAATACTACCTATCACCAAGCGCTCACACATCTCAGTATGTTAGTCTTATATATCAACATCTTAAATACTACCTATCACCAAGCGCTCACACATCTCAGTATGTTAGTCTTATATATCAACATCTTAAATGCTACCTATCACCAAGCGCTTACACATCTCAGTATGTTAGTCTTGTCAACATCTTAAATACTACCCATCACCAAGCGCTCACACATCTCAGTATGTTAGTCTTATATATCAACATCTTAAATGCTACCTATCACCAAGCGCTTACACATCTCAGTATGTTAGTCTTATCACCATCTTAACTTTAAAGTTCTAAAAATGTTTGGGTTCACAGTTCATTCTTACTAGAAATGTTGTCAAAAACGTCAAAATCTTATGTTAAGCATTCGTTTTATAAATACAAAAATTTATATGGTAAAACTTTTAAGTAATCTTGTATTTCATATGTTTGTTTTCATAAAATGTAATCGTGAAAAGAAAAAAACAATATATTGAACATTTAATTGTGTATTTTTACTGTTAGCTTTCACCCATTTGATGATGGAAGGGATATGTGAATCATCGAAAAGACAGCTTTCACAGAGTCATCCAGTTTACATATTACTCAGTCCACATTTTCTGTACCTGATGGCTATCAATTTGTATGTATAGAGCAGAATGAATATAACTTTATTTATTACAACTAAATAAATCTCGGTTTCAGGAGAGTTGATGTTTTACGATCTCTAGTTATTTTGGTCTTGCTCTACGCTTTTGTCGCCTTACTCTTGTTGAAGGTGTTTATTTATTCCGTTTTAATTGGTGCACTGAAAACATCATTTTAGTTATTTATCCTGCACTTGTTCTATTTTAACAGACAAATTACATAGGCCGGATAATTGTGTTATATACTGTCTCTGAACGAAATATAGCTTTTTCTGGTACTCCTGTCACCTGTTACATGTTGAACTTTGGGAAACTTGTTGTAAATTTAGTTCACTTCCTGTTGGCAGAAAAAATCCAAAGGGGCAATCAAGGGATAATTAGATAACATGATTATTTAATTCAAAATATAAATGTCAATGGATTAATGTAATTTTTCTGGAGGATAACCACAATATTAGTGTAGTGTCTTAAAATATATACAAATATGTTATTCGACTATTATTAAACTATGGAAAGACTCGGTGAACCTCACCTTTATGCCTGGTGAACCTCACCTTTATGCCTGGTAAACCTCACCTTTATGCCTCATACACAAACTTTCTATTTTAAGACACTGCACTGATATTGTCTATATAGTTGATACTATGTAAGAAGAGTTTGAAGATACTAAAAGGGAAATCAGAATCCGTACATCGAAGAATGTCAGATATGATGATGGCCAATTAAAAGAAAAAGGACAAATAACGATCTACAAAACAGTACGCAGAAAACTAAAGTTCGAGCAACGCGAACCCCACTTAAAACCGGGGTGGACTCAGCTGCTCAAGAAGGGTAAGCAGTTCCTGCTGCACAACAAATCGTGAATAGAAGACGTTGATACTCTCACCTAAGGAGTTAAAGCTGTAAGATCGTTCATGCGAATTAGAATTTAAGACACCTGATGGTTCAATGAACACTCGCGAAACATCGTTGGTCAAAGACCAAAATATTGCTAAACACTCCAATACCGTTGTTTTTTATTGTATTTAAATCAAATTATGTGATAGTCTGTAATTTTAATCATTTTATATGTTTTTGTATTTCTATTCTTTTTCAGTATTGTCATTGGTAATAAGTAAATTAAATGGAATTATTTAATTACTTTCTTTTATTATAGTTAAATAACTTATTAACTAAATTAATTAATAAAAGCAAAGCAACAACAAAAAACAAAAGCAAAACAACAGTAAAATAGAATACACTGATTATTCCCTCACATGAGGTGTAAAGGATTTCTTGATTAGATCTCCATAGGTGGATCGATGGTGAAACCAGGGGATGTCATAGGGAAAGGGGATGGAATCAGCAAATAATGATGCTAGAAAATGGCCGATTTTACCATTCGATGTATCTCGGGATTTTATAATAAGTAATGAATTTCTCGTCTAGTTCTCGTATATCGAGAAACTTTTCATTGGATAATATTTTGACGTATTTGAAGTGTCTATGCAAATTTAGAATCGACCGAAATAAATCGGAAAATACCGAAGTACAATTGTAATATACGAAAATATCGAAGGAAATTCGACAATATATTTATAATAAAGTGGGCGTTGATTATATAAATAACTCTAAAGTTCTTCAAGGTAGGTATATTTAACTTAAATAATTGCAACTATAATATTCATATAAATATGAACATAGAAAAAAAAATATTGTTTAATATTGATAACAATTTCAAAATATAACAATTAAATGCAAAAAGTTGAATTAACAATAATTATTGGGGAAAATGCTTTTTAAGGAATATAAATAAAGGGAGATAATCATAATACTGTATAGTATTATAAAATTACTACTGAAAAACTTTTTGTAAAAAATTTTTGAACCAATAGTGATTAACACAGTTTGTTTATAAGTTTATATTTAAAAAAAAATGAAATAAATATTTTACAATACTGTCTATACTCCTGTAGGAGTGTGAAGCCCATCTATGATCTAAATAGATCCTCTGGTTTTAATAACAATTTATATTCATAAAATAAAATAATCAAAATGCATATGTATGCTAAATAAAACTTGGATTAAGTGTTAACTATGTTAGATACAATGTATCTACGTACCATTAGTTGTTTACAAGATACACTTATATATATAATTATTGTTTGTAAACAAACATCTGCTTTGCATATCATCCTCGGATTTACCATATTCTAAGAAAACACGTGTTTCTTTTAATCAATTTATTTCATAAAAATATATAACCTATATTTTCTGTTTTTATATAAAATTATTAAGGTAAAAATACCTTACAAAAGAACAAAAAGCCATTCAGAAAAATTTGTCAAACTAAACATCTTCCTGATTCTGATCCTGATCTTACCAGCAGCTCGCTGGTAACATTTGGCCCAAATTTTGATTGTATTTTACTTCACATCCAAAATTTTACATGAAGACGTATGTTGAATGTAAAATAATACAAACCTCCTTGGGAAATATATATTTCAAACAACTCCATCCATATTTTGTCACAATATATCCATTAATAAATCTCTGGCAAACTCATTTACCTAACATGATACACACATTAGCACCCCCCTTTATTATGTAATGGCTGAGTATATAGCCAAGGGAGATAATCGTTTCCATAGCCTGTTGAAACCAATTCAATTTTACCTGTATAACAAAAGAGTTATTTTACTCTGACTGTTTAATATAGTCATGACATTTTAATAAACAAAAATACACACACGACTGTATTTATAAATTACTGTTTTATAAATTATGTTTACCATTTACCTGTTTTAAAATCTTAACTGCTCTCACTCCTCTGACATTCTTAGTTGTAAACTTGTTAGGATAATAAATTTAATTAACAGTCCATTTGTTAATTTAAATTATCAACTTTGATATACATAAGTATTATTTACAAAATTTAAAAGGTTTAATCTGTAGTCAAGTTTATCATTTATTTTACACATTCAACTATCATTCAAATGACTCTTATTAGATAAGATAAGATAAGAAAACTTTATTTGAATTCGGTTTTTTGTATAACAATAAACACAAGCTCTCAGGAGCTTTTTACCGAATATACATAGTAGCACAAGATACATAAAAATATTAACATAATCACATAAACACACATATAAAGCACATACAGTTAGCAAATGCAACATAAAAAGCACAAAAATAAAAGACATACTAAAACATGCTGAAGCAATATCAAGCAAACATAAAATAAATAAGCAGCATTAAAACATGGAAAAAGCACTAGAAATAAAACAGAAAGCTGAATATGTTATCTGCATGCAGAACAACGACATACTGAGCCACTCCAGGACTGAATCAAACTTTTAAAGTGGTTGAAACTGTTTTCAGTTCTGAAATGGTTCGGAAGGTCGTTCCACAGAGTTGCAGCTGCAAACATGAATGATTTTTTGCCATACCTTGTAGTTCTAACTTGAGGTACATTTAATATGTTCGAATACCTGAAAGCATATTTAGAATTCTTAACATTAACCAAATCATGAAGGCATACAGGAGCTAATTTTATTGTCCTAATACGTCTGATCTGTAAGGAGGGCACTAGAGCTTTTTCAAGAAGGTTGATATATGAACTGGTGTAGTCATCGTATACAAAGCGAAGTGCTCTTTCCTGCACTTTCTCTAATTTTTTGGAATTTTTATCGGTACAAAAATGCCAAGCCAAAGGGCAGAAGTTAAAGTTACTGAGAATGAAAGTGTGGAATGTAGTTAATTTGCTTAATCTGTCTAAATATCGGCCCAAACGTTTAAGTATATTCAGTTGCTGTGATGCCTTCCTACAGATTGAACTGATATGAATGTCAAAATTTAATTGATAATCTATTTCAATTCCTAAAAGTTTTACTGTCTCTTCACATGAAAGTGTAGAATTCTGTATACAAATCTTCATGTTTTTGTCAAAAGTCTTCTTCCCAACCGCAATTACCTTAAATTTATCTGGATTAGCCTGCATTTTGTTAACTTTAAACCAATTAATAAGAACATTTGACTCTGATTCTAAAACTGAGGTAAGTACATTAAAATCAGGATGACCATAAGACAAAGTATTGTCATCTGCATAATTATATAAAGTACCCTTTTTTACAAAATAAAAAATATCATTAATAAAGACATTAAAAAGTAGAGGGTCCAAGATTGACCCTTGGGGTACCCCTTTTTGGATGTCAGCCCAACTGCTCAGGATACCATTAATTTTAATTTGCTGTTTCCTATTTGATAAGTAGGACTCAAGAAGGGATACAGAATCAGTGGACATACCATAGGCCGAAAGTTTATCCAATAAAATATCATGGGGTAGGCAATCAAATGCCTTGGAAAGATCCATTAGGATTGCGGCAACATACTGATTTTTTTCAAGGGCATTCCGCCAGTCCTCTAATAACCTGAGCAGGGTTGTCTGACATCCATGACCTCTTCTAAAAGCACATAAATAAGGATTAAAAATATTTTCAAAAAAATCAGACAATTGCTGTTCTAAAATTTTCTCAAAAATCTTTGAAAAAATACATAGTACACTTACGGGTCTGTAGTTAGTCTTCAAAAGTGGATCATTCTTTTTATATAAAGGTGTTACTTGTGCTTTCTTTAATTTATCCGGAAAAACACTCTGATCTATTGACATATTTAAAATACTTGTAATCTGAGGTGCAATAATAGATTTACTACATTTTATTATTTTGGCAGGTATACCATCAGCACCTGTTGCTTTTTTGATGTTGATATTATTTATAATCTTTTCAACTTTATCTGTTGTTACCTTTTCAAAAACAAATTTGTTTGTGCAATCATTTTGTTTCTTTATTTCTATTAAACTTGGATGATCAGAAGGGTCGTAAACAGTATCTTTTCCTATATTCTCGGCTACAGTGGAGAAAAAATTATTAAAGTGATTGGCTACTTCTTTTTGATCATTTACAATCTTGTCAGATTCATTAAGCACAATTTTTTGTTCTCCACTGGACCCCTTTTCGAAAAGAATGGCTTAATAGTTTTCCAAAAGTCGCCCGATTTTATTCCCCCAGAGCAACTTCTAAAAAGTATGTTTTCATTGATTTTCTTTTCAATTTGGTTACAAAATTTCTTTGCTTTCTGAATTTTTCCCAATTTTTGTTGCTCTGACATTTTGTAAATTGAGAATATAGCATTTGTTTTCTGTATACAGCTCCTCTGAGCTCCTGATTCATACATGGTAATGTTTTTTTTCTTTGATATCTAGATTTAATTGGAGCATGTTTGTTTAACACATTGATAAAATCTTTTTCATATTCATTATAAACAGAATCTACTTCATGACATGTTTGATTGATCTTAATTTGTTCTATATCATCATTGAAATTTTCAATATCAAAAGTCTTGTAACTTCTATAATACCTGAGCTTTTTCGGTTCGTGAAGAACTTCACCTTTGATAACAGTACTTATAATGTTATGGCAGTCACTGACACCTGTTGGAACATTTTGTGACTTAAAACATAATGATTTCTTGTTTGTCATTATTACATCTACTAGTGATAGGATACAGCCCTTTTTGAAACAGGTTGGACCATTAACAAGTTGTGATAGATTGAAAATATCACAGAAATCATTCAAGGTAGCACTTTTATCTGAATTGAGCATGTCAAAATTCAGGTCACCAAATAATAACATATGTTCATAATGTATTAAAGATCTATCAGCAAATCTGGAGAAATGTTCAGTAAATTCATTGTTTGACATAGAAGGGGGTTTATATGCCCCAGCAATCAACCACTTTCTGTCACTTATATATACTTCATGACACAGAGTTTCAATTTTTTCACTCTCTAAAGATTGTTTTCTGCTGGATGGAAAGTCAGATCTGATAAAGGTAAGTAAGCCCCCGCCGTACTGGTTCCTGTCCCTACGTTGCACTTTGTACCCATCTACACTGAACAGATTGTCATTAAAAGATTCATCAAGTTTCGTTTCAGAAATAATTAATAAATCTACAATGTTGTCAGTTAGTACCTCTTTTATTTCGTCAAATTTGTACCGAAGGCTGTTGATGTTCAGGTGTGCTGCCATGAAATTTTTGGGATAAGATCTCCGGACATCTCTAAGGTCTTTAAACGTGTGTTTGTTTATATTTACACCGGAAGTAACAGTGGGTGCGTTTGATTTATCCTCTACATCTTCAATATTAAAAAAGGAGTTGATAAAAATAGGCAAAATACAGTTTGCACAGTACCAACTTTCAGATGATGTTGATAAACGTTGGTATTCGTCTATCGGTAGGTCAATACATTTAATGTGATACCAATATGTACAGTCTTCACAATAAATTCCACGTTGATTTCGTTTTACTGGTTTGGAACATTTCCCACAATGATATTTTACTGGACCAGGATTAGTTGAAATGTCTCCTGATAGCAAAAGAATTCTAATTATTGATGTATATGTTGTTGTATTTTGGTTTGGTAAGTATTTGTAGTAAGGTCTATTTGTATAATGGCGGATCTTTTCTGAGACGATCCTCGGGTATAATAAATCTAGTGAAAAGTCATAGCAAGATGGTTTTGGTTTCGTTCCCGAGTATAATCCGAGATCTTCTACCATGTATTCGTTGTCTGGGAGATCAATTTGCGTTGGAAATGCAAGGATGCGAGCTACAATTAAAGTTGTTGTTAGAGTAAACAAAAGCCCGTCTAGTCCCGTCGCCATCTTTTACGTGTAATGAACTGTTTCATTTCTATTCAATATAATTGAATAGTGGAAGTATGATGAACTAGAACATTTTCTCTGAAAGGAGTAACCTGCAAAAAATTAATATTTGGTGGTTTTGAATGAAAGGTGCTCAGTCTTATTCAAATTTATACAATTTCATACAATCCATTCATACAGGATAAAATTATGAATACGGGCATTTAGTATCATTAGATTTTAGAAAAGAAAGTAACTGACCTTAGAAAAGAAATAATTTCTCCAAATATTTAGATTTTCAACTTCTGAATCACAGCTCTAAATTTCAATGTTGCACAGAGATACATCAAAAGCAATATGGTGTCGTATAGAATTAATGACAATAGACAAAGGAATTTACCGCCAAAAATAGAAGTGACCAATGAAGATAAAGTAATAGTGCGGTTCAACGAACCATGGATAGAAATGGTTAGAGTTAAATATAGTAGAACCAGTCCGTGAGTATATCATGTCCGTCAAACAGATCTATAGTAAAATCAATTACTAGTAATCAAAATAATATCAACATACTTAATTACACTTTGTAATTAATCTATAATAAAAGAAAGTAATTAAATAATTCCATTTAATTTACTTATTACCAATGACAATACTGAAAAAGAATAGAAATACAAAAACATATAAAATGATTAAAATACAGACTATCACAATTACATAGACTGATTGATAACGGATACAGATAAACCGAGGGGCTAACAATTTATATCGAAAATAGAGTTTACTGTCTTTACAGTGAAAATATTGTATCCCCTAACGTCTTTGTATGCCTATTAAGTTGGTGTTTTTAGCATTTTTATACATGTCATTGTGCACGTCCGATGCTCTCATTTTCATATTAATATTTTAGTTTTCTTTGTGGGTCTGTCTTTAATTGTTCTGTGTTATTTGTGTGACTTTTTTTCTTGACTTTGTCACGTTCTTTTACATGTTTTCACAATCATGACAATATCGTTCAAACATCATCGATTCACCTTCTGAAATGAATCGTTTCTTTACACTCTCAAAGGAATCGTTTCCTGAATAGATATTATATTCGACTGATCGGAAAAGAGGCGTTTCTTTGATTTTTGTAAATCACAATTTTTTCGGATATTTACTGAAAAAATGAATCGACAAAATACGAATGTATAACAAGGACGGTACCAGATTACAAAATAAGGGTGTTAATTTAATTGTCTATCTCATATTTTGAACATTAAAGTGATTTATGTACGACACACTCACCTCACCGTTTACAGTGTCACAGATTTCGTCCAGAAGATAGGTCAACTAACCCTTTTCAAGCTATTTGGAGTTACTATGATGATTGAAATGTTCCGTGAACTGCTCAGAAAAGTCTTACATACCTTTTGTTTTCATATCAATCAGTTTGAAATGCATGTTGTCTGAACATAGCTCCGAAAGGTTTGCGTTTCCTGATTCGGAAAGGAGGCAAGAACGCCGATTTAATCGGAAAGGAGTCGCTATGAATATACACCGTGGGATAAGGCATTGTCAAATCATTTGGCAACCCTACATATACCCCCACGACGGAAGAGCAAATTCGGGTAAATCTGTGTTATATTGTTGGGTCTGCCAAATGATCCGCGAAATTACTTACCAACTTAGTAGCATCTATTCTATCAGTGGTCAAAACAGGGCTTCATAGCTATTGTGCCACTTGATACTCCTGGGGTTATGTGAATCAAATGTGGATTCTGAAACATTTTTGTTTAATCAGATATCTTGCTTTAGGAAAATACAAATCTTATTTCGTGAAAAAAACACAATAGTTCTAACAAAAGGTTCTCTTAAAATACCATCATCAAAATGATCGAGTTTGTCAGATGTTGTGTTGGGTGAATGCGCGCTTTTCAACAAACAGTCAGCATTTCTCTGGATACTAACTGTGCTCCTCTTCTTATCGACTTGTTGACATATTCACATAAATCAGAGGATAATCAAGAAAAACAATAGGAATCGAGCCCGATCCTTACATTTCATATTCCGCTATATTGATGATGTCATCTTACTAAAATTAATAAGTAATTAAACATTTAATGGATATGTTGATTGCACGTGTTCCATTGAAATTAAGGGGCTATCGTGGCCGTGATCGTATGGTAGTTGGATTTACAACTACCTATTTTACAACTACCTATGCAATCAGTGGCTATCACCACTAAAGTTGTGTGTTCGAACCCCGTTCATGGCGAGGTGTACTCGATACAACATAATGTGACTTGCGACAGGTCGATGGTTTTCTCCGGTTACTCCGGTTTCCTCGGCCAATAAAACTGACCGCCATGATATAGCCTGAAATATTGTTGAAAGTAGCGTTAAGCACCTTAAACCAACCATTGAAATTGAAATAAAGAATATGTCTGCTTCATACCATGTTCTACATCTTAGAATTGACAGTGAGTAAAGAATTCGACTTTACGACAAAAGATATGATTTCATTTTTCCCATTGTGAACTTTGTAAAATCAATGTGGATGTTAAATTATTGAGTTTCTTATATACTTTCGTAAACTATTTTGCATTTATTTACGTATATTGATGTCCAACACGATTTCCATGTCATATGATGTCCGTGTCGTTTAACAGTAACACGACGGGTGTCATTAGTGGAGCAGCAGGCGCTAACATTTCCGAACCTTCAGCTGAGTTCACCCCCAAATTTAGTAGGTTTTTGTCTTGTCCAATCTTTAATTTTCTATGTAGTGTTTGGTATATCGTTGTTTGTCATTTTGTCTGTCTTTCTTGTTGGTCATTGCATTGTCTGTGCTTCGATTTACAACTTCTGATTACTCCTATGGTATCTTCAAACTCTATACCAAAATAAAATAACATTTTTTTTTTAATTAGTAAAGACATGTTATTCTACTTATTACTCAATGTTTACATTAAGGTTCAAGTGTACTTTTACGACATTTTCTTTACATTGACGTCGCATCATCCAATACTTATACCGGTATTTGGGATTGTTTTACATGCCTATTCAATGTTAACATTAAGGTTCAAGTGAGTGTACTTTCACGACATTTTCTTTATATTGACGTCGCATCATCCAATCCCGGTATTTGGGATTGTTAGTGACGTTTCCATTTAAAGATATAAAGAGTAATTTAACTAAGAAATCGCCTTAACAAGCCAATAAACAGATTAAATCTTACTTTGATTTTATTTCGTTAAGTGAAGCATATAATAAACATTAATACACTGATATTAAATTTTGATATTTAAAAAAAATCAATATTGATAAAAATTGATAAAAATTCAACAAATATTTTGTTATTGCTAAACATTTTACATGCCTACTATTCTTGTATCACAAATAGACACCACTGTCCCTACAGCATACTTCAAGCCGCGCCGCAGCTCCCCCTTTTTAGTCGTTAGGAGAATCGACATGTTTATGCCGAAGTAGAAAACAGACTAAGGGTCACCAAACCTATATTTGTAACTCCCTATCAATCTCAATTATCATCTGTGAAGCTATATTTCCTGTTTCGATGTTCGTGCTTTGATCGAGATATTTCACTTTATCCTGAACTGGTTCTATTTGAAAATGCGTTGACTGGATAATTTTGTTACATGGTCACTCACCAAGATATACCTTTTCTGGTACCTGATTGTTGAGCGATGGTAAGAAACGGTAACAGTATAAGCTCGGACTTCACAGAGACCACCATCAAAATCGATGCTCAGAACGATGCTTGTTTCTGCACTTTTTAGACCGTTTGGTAGTTGTTTTTGGGCTATTTTACATTGCAGGATATACGTACATTATCGGAAAATTATAAAGTGCGTTGACACTCGCTGCGAAACAGGACAGAACAGCTAGCCAAAGACTCTCTTTTCTACCTGTTTCTAAAGCTCATACAATAAATTATATATATTCCGAGGCGACTATATACTTATATTGTCTTTATATTATATATAATTCTGAAAATTCGACTAAACAGTGCAAGAATTGAAATGTTTAGCTGAACTTTAATTTATTTGTGTTCTTCCTTCAGTGGGATTTGAACCCACACTGTTGATACACGGGGCCTTCGCTGTCATGATCGTTTGTTAGTTGGATTTATTAATACCTATTCACGCAGTGTCTATCACCACTGAAGTTCGAATCCCGCTCATGGCGAGGTGTACTCGATACAATATTATGTGATAAATTTTGTCAGTGACTACCTATGCAATCAGTGCCTATCACCACTGATGTTGTAAGTTCGAATCTCGATCAGGGCGAGGTCTACAACATTATGTGGTAAGGTTTGTCAGTGACTTGCAGCAGGTTTGTGGTTATCACCGGGTACTCCGGTTTCATCCACAAATACAACTGACCGCCATGATAATGAAATATTGTTGAATGTAGCGTTAAACACCATAACCCTATCCCCAATCCCGTTGGAACACTGTTGTACTGATTCGCTAAGCATTATAGTGAACTATTTAGCTCCCACGACCAAATCCCAATCATACAGTATGCATTGTGTAAAGATGATTTTCCATATCATACAGTCATTGCAGAATATAGATGTTACAATCGTTTCAAGCTAATGACACCTTGATAGGCATATACCAATCGCTTCTTTGAATGGAGTTTATATTTCGAGCTTGCAGTTTGTATTCAGACTTTTTGCAAAGTCACCATCTTCTGAGTGCTGATTTACTAAGTAAAGGATTTTTTAAGAATTGTATCAACACATTGGTGTACAATCGTCTCAAACAAGTAACAACCATAGAGAGCATGTACCCCCGGGCCACTCAATCCACAAGAGAATAATATATAAGTCACCTAATAAATCCATAGAGTGCATATACCCCTGGGCCACTCAATCCACAAGAGAATAATATATAAGTCACCTAATAAATCCATAGAGTGCATATACCCCTGGGCCACTCAATCCACAAGAGAATAATATATAAGTCACCTAATAAATCCATAGAGTGCATATACCCCTGGGCCACTCAATCCACAAGAGAATAATATATAAGTCACCTAATAAATCCATAGAGTGCATATACCCCTGGGCCACTCAATCCACAAGAGAATAATATATAAGTCACCTAATAAATCCATAGAGTGCATATACCCCTGGGCCACTCAATCCACAAGAGAATAATATATAAGTCACCTAATAAATATATACAATGTATGTAAATCAAAAGGTGAGTGATTGTTGTTTAACTCCAGCTCAGTAATTGTTCATCTATAACATGGCGGGAAAAGTAACATTTCAAAGAAGTGATGACGATGTCCGCTTTATACTAGACCAATATGCTTAGTTAGATTTTTATAGTGGTGTTTCACTTAAACAACAGTCGGCGGGTAGATATGTCGCTTCACTCGGACACATTATCCCCATTCCGAGCCATCCAGTCTTTGCTTTCACAGCTTTGCAGATAGGCCAGTTACCAATTACATCATATATGCTGTATATAAAACGATGATAAAATGGAACTATGTTGAGTATATAAATACCGTGTGTAAGTAATGCGTTAGGAATAAAGTGAACAAATAAGCATTGAACAAATTACAACAAACAGAACACATACTAAAAGATATTAGAGTAGAAAATTATTTTAATATCATTATTAAACAAAATAAAAACAATTAAATTAAGAAATTTAGTATTTAAATGATAATAGCATTTACCGTGATTAAACTAAGATGCACCATTAATCCAGTTCTAAATTAAATGCTAACATTACAAAGGTGTGACACCTTCCTTAATGCCTGACCTCCTATTAGCGTCAAAAATAGAAAGTTTACGACTCTTTGCCATTCCGTTTAAATTATACTCCACTCTGGCTATCAGTACAATAATAATCATAATGATGATTGCCACGGCGATCACTACCACAGCTGCGATGGCAACATTCCCTTCAGACGGTACTACAATAATGGCGGCTGTACTACCTGGTGGTTTTGATGTAGTTGAAATGTTTGTAATTACTTGATACGTTTGACTTGTATTAGAACTGTAGCTTGTAGATGTATATGTCTGGTTCCCCTTCGCCGTAATGTCATTCGAACTTGTATCAACACTAGTTGAAGTTTGTAAGTTTGATGTATCTTTCCCTGTCATGATTGTTGTTGTTCCTGTTTGTTGTGCTGTTGTTGTTGTTCCTGTCTGTTGTGTTGTTGTTGTTGTTCCTTTCTGTTGTGTTGTTGTTGTTTGCTCCTTCGCGCTTTCATTTTCGGTTGTCTCTGGTGATGTCGCTGATGTTATACCTGGTAGAATGCCGGTTGATGTCTCTGTTATTATGTCTGACGTAATGTCTGTCGGAGTTGTTATGGTTGAAGAACTCACAGATAGCGCTTTCAATACAAGTAAAGTCCAAATACAAAGTAATCTGGTATAATACATCTTCCTCTATTTGTATGACGAGAAGTTATATCATAACGACAAAAAGGCTGGTGTTGTTCCAAAATAGACAACTGTGTTAGATTTTAATATTGTCCACGGAGAGTAATAAAACAATTTAGCATAGAGTGGGTGTATACCGGTATATATAACATCCGAGGTTTTGTTGAAAAAGCAAACCTTAATATTCGTCACTCTACACAATACCTAAACTTTATATCTTCAAATTTCAAATAAGTTTCATATCCAGTAAATGAGATCCATTTGTATTTTCTCTTGTGAATATTTTAGTTACGATCACATGTACATACAAATGTATATGTTTTCTTTATTTTTGTGAACATAGTTTTCACTTGTATAAAACTTGAGTTACGGAGAGATAATAAATGGAGAGTGTTTACTGTTGGATAATTTACTGCCATATAAATGCCATTAAATAATGATAGCCAACTTTCATGTAACTTGTATAAAATCAGGTATAACCAATATTAAACATTATAAAATATTTAAAAGTACGTCAGAAGATAACGGACATAAATTTAAAATGTAATATTGTATTTGTGGGTGTACAACAGTTCAGGTCGTTTCTTAGCTTAGTCAGGTAATTTGTGGGTGTACAACAGTTCATGTCGTTTCTTAGCTTAGTCAGGTAATTTGTGGGTGTACAACAGTTCATGTTGTTTCTTAGCTTAGTCAGGTAATTTGTGGGTGTACAACAGTTCAGGTCGTTTCTTAGCTTAGTCAGGTAATGTGTGGGTGTACAACTGTTCAGATCGTTTCTTAGCTTAGTCGGGTAAGTTGTGGGTGTACAACAGTTCAGATCGTTTCTTAGCTTAGTCAGGTAATTTGTGGGTGTACAACAGTTCATGTTGTTTCTTAGCTTAGTCAGGTAATTTGTGGGTGTACAACAGTTCAGGTCGTTTCTTAGCTTAGTCAGGTAATGTGTGGGTGTACAACTGTTCAAATCGTTTCTTAGCTAGCTTAGTCAGGTAATTTGTGGGTGTACAACAGTTCCGATATGCCTTAGTCAGGTAATTTGTGGGTGTACAACAGTTCATGTCGTTTCTTAGCTTAGTCAGGTAATTTGTGGGTGTACAACAGTTCATGTCGTTTCTTAGCTTAGTCAGGTAATATGTGGGTGTACAACAGTTCAGGTCGTTTCTTAGCTTAGTCAGGTAATTTGTGGGTGTACAACAGTTCATGTCGTTTCTTAGCTTAGTCAGGTAATTTGTGGGTGTACAACAGTTCAGGTCGTTTCTTAGCTTAGTCAGGTAATTTGTGGGTGTACAACAGTTCAGGTCGTTTCTTAGCTTAGTCAGGTAATGTGTGGGTGTACAACAGTTCATGTCGTTTCTTAGCTTAGTCAGGTAATTTGTGGGTGTACAACAGTTCAGGTCGTTTCTTAGCTTAGTCAGGTAATTTGTGGGTGTACAACAGTTCAGGTCGTTTCTTTGCTTAGTCAGGTAATTTGTGGGTGTACAACAGTTCAGGTCGTTTCTTAGCTTAGTCAGGTAATTTGTGGGTGTACAACAGTTCATGTCGTTTCTTAGCTTAGTCAGGTAAATTGTGGGTGTACAACAGTTCAGGTCGTTTCTTAGCTTAGTCAGGTAATTTGTGGGTGTACAACAGTTCAGGTCGTTTCTTAGCTTAGTCAGCTAATTTGTGGGTGTACAACAGTTCATGTCGTTTCTTAGCTTAGTCAGGTAATGTGTGGGTGTACAACAGTTCAGGTCGTTTTTTTCTTAGCTTAGTCAGGTAATGTGTGGGTGTACAACTGTTCAGATCGTTTCTTAGCTAGCTTAGTCAGGTAATTTGTGGGTGTACAACAGTTCCGATATGCCTTAGTCAGGTAATTTGTGGGTGTACAACAGTTCATGTCGTTTCTTAGCTTAGTCAGGTAATTTGTGGGTGTACAACAGTTCAGGTCGTTTCTTAGCTTAGTCAGGTAATATGTGGGTGTACAACAGTTCAGGTCGTTTCTTAGCTTAGTCAGGTAATTTGTGGGTGTACAACAGTTCATGTCGTTTCTTAGCTTAGTCAGGTAATTTGTGGGTGTACAACAGTTCAGGTCGTTTCTTAGCTTAGTCAGGTAATTTGTGGGTGTACAACAGTTCAGGTCGTTTCTTAGCTTAGTCAGGTAATGTGTGGGTGTACAACAGTTCATGTCGTTTCTTAGCTTAGTCAGGTAATTTGTGGGTGTACAACAGTTCAGGTCGTTTCTTAGCTTAGTCAGGTAATTTGTGGGTGTACAACAGTTCAGGTCGTTTCTTAGCTTAGTCAGGTAATTTGTGGGTGTACAACAGTTCAGGTCGTTTCTTAGCTTAGTCAGGTAATGTGTGGGTGTACAACAGTTCATGTCGTTTCTTAGCTTAGTCAGGTAATTTGTGGGTGTACAACAGTTCAGGTCGTTTCTTAGCTTAGTCAGGTAATTTGTGGGTGTACAACAGTTCAGGTCGTTTCTTTGCTTAGTCAGGTAATTTGTGGGTGTACAACAGTTCAGGTCGTTTCTTAGCTTAGTCAGGTAATTTGTGGGTGTACAACAGTTCATGTCGTTTCTTAGCTTAGTCAGGTAAATTGTGGGTGTACAACAGTTCAGGTCGTTTCTTAGCTTAGTCAGGTAATTTGTGGGTGTACAACAGTTCAGGTCGTTTCTTAGCTTAGTCAGCTAATTTGTGGGTGTACAACAGTTCATGTCGTTTCTTAGCTTAGTCAGGTAATGTGTGGGTGTACAACAGTTCAGGTCGTTTTTTTCTTAGCTTAGTCAGGTAATGTGTGGGTGTACAACTGTTCAGATCGTTTCTTAGCTAGCTTAGTCAGGTAATTAGTGGGTGTACAACAGTTCAGATCGTTTCTTAGCTTAGTCAGGTAATTTGTGGGTGTACAACAGTTCAGGTCGTTTCTTAGCTTAGTCAGGTAATTTGTGGGTGTACAACAGTTCAGGTCGTTTCTTAGCTTAGTCAGGTAATTTGTGGGTGTACAACAGTTCATGTCGTTTCTTAGCTTAGTCAGGTAAATTGTGGGTGTACAACAGTTCAGGTCGTTTCTTAGCTTAGTCAGGTAATTTGTGGGTGTACAACAGTTCAGGTCGTTTCTTAGCTTAGTCAGCTAATTTGTGGGTGTACAACAGTTCATGTCGTTTCTTAGCTTAGTCAGGTAATGTGTGGGTGTACAACAGTTCAGGTCGTTTTTTTCTTAGCTTAGTCAGGTAATGTGTGGGTGTACAACTGTTCAGATCGTTTCTTAGCTAGCTTAGTCAGGTAATTAGTGGGTGTACAACAGTTCAGATCGTTTCTTAGCTTAGTCAGGTAATTTGTGGGTGTACAACAGTTCAGGTCGTTTCTTAGCTTAGTCAGGTAATTTGTGGGTGTACAACTGTTCAGATCGTTTCTTAGCTTAGTCAGGTAATTTGTGGGTGTACAACAGTTCAGGTCGTTTCTTAGCTTAGTCAGGTAATTTGTGGGTGTACAACAGTTCAGGTCGTTTCTTAGCTTAGTCAGGTAATTTGTGGGTGTACAACAGTTCAGGTCGTTTCTTAGCTTAGTCAGGTAATCTGTGGGTGTACAACAGTTCAGGTCGTTTCTTAGCTTAGTCAGGTAATGTGTGGGTGTACAACTGTTCAGATCGTTTCTTAGCTAGCTTAGTCAGGTAATTTGTGGGTGTACAACAGTTCAGATCGTTTCTTAGCTTAGTCAGGTAATTTGTGGGTGTACAACAGTTCAGGTCGTTTCTTAGCTTAGTCAGGTAATTTGTGGGTGTACAACAGTTCAGGTCGTTTCTTAGCTTAGTCAGGTAATTTGTGGGTGTACAACAGTTCAGGTCGTTTCTTAGCTTAGTCAGCTAATTTGTGGGTGTACAACAGTTCATGTCGTTTCTTAGCTTAGTCAGGTAATGTGTGGGTGTACAACAGTTCAGGTCGTTTTTTTCTTAGCTTAGTCAGGTAATGTGTGGGTGTACAACTGTTCAGATCGTTTCTTAGCTAGCTTAGTCAGGTAATTAGTGGGTGTACAACAGTTCAGATCGTTTCTTAGCTTAGTCAGGTAATTTGTGGGTGTACAACAGTTCAGGTCGTTTCTTAGCTTAGTCAGGTAATTTGTGGGTGTACAACAGTTCAGGTCGTTTCTTAGCTTAGTCAGGTAATTTGTGGGTGTACAACAGTTCAGGTCGTTTCTTAGCTTAGTCAGGTAATCTGTGGGTGTACAACAGTTCAGGTCGTTTCTTAGCTTAGTCAGGTAATGTGTGGGTGTACAACTGTTCAGATCGTTTCTTAGCTAGCTTAGTCAGGTAATTTGTGGGTGTACAACAGTTCAGATCGTTTCTTAGCTTAGTCAGGTAATTTGTGGGTGTACAACAGTTCAGGTCGTTTCTTAGCTTAGTCAGGTAATTTGTGGGTGTACAACAGTTCCGATATGCCTTAGTCAGGTAATTTGTGGGTGTATAACAGTTCATGTCGTTTCTTAGCTTAGTCAGGTAATTTGTGGGTGTACAACAGTTCAGGTCGTTTCTTAGCTTAGTCAGGTAATTTGTGGATGTACAACAGTTCCGATATGCCTTAGTCAGGTAATTTGTGGGTGTACAACAGTTCATGTCGTTTCTTAGCTTAGTCAGGTAATTTGTGGGTGTACAACAGTTCAGGTCGTTGCTTAGCTTAGTCAGGTAATTTGTGGGTGTACAACAGTTCATGTCGTTTCTTAGCTTAGTCAGGTAATATGTGGGTGTACAACAGTTCAGGTCGTTTCTTAGCTTAGTCAGGTAATTTGTGGGTGTACAACAGTTCAGGTCGTTTCTTAGCTTAGTCAGGTAATTTGTGGGTGCACAACAGTTCAGGTCGTTTCTTAGCTTAGTCAGGTAATTTGTGGGTGTACAACTGTTCAGATCGTTTCTTAGCTTAGTCAGGTAATTTGTGGGTGTACAACAGTTCAGGTCGTTTCTTAGCTTAGTCAGGTAATTTGTGGGTGTACAACAGTTCAGGTCGTTTCTTAGCTTAGTAAGGTAATTTGTGGGTGTACAACAGTTCAGGTCGTTTCTTAGCTTAGTCAGGTAATCTGTGGGTGTACAACAGTTCAGGTCGTTTCTTAGCTTAGTCAGGTAATGTGTGGGTGTAGAACTGTTCAGATCGTTTCTTAGCTAGCTTAGTCAGGTAATTTGTGGGTGTACAACAGTTCAGATCGTTTCTTAGCTTAGTCAGGTAATTTGTGGGTGTACAACAGTTCAGGTCGTTTCTTAGCTTAGTCAGGTAATTTGTGGGTGTTCAACAGTTCAGGTCGTTTCTTAGCTTAGTCAGGTAATTTGTAGGTGTACAGCAGTTCAGGTCGTTTCTTAGCTTAGTCAGGTAATTTGTGGGTGTACAACAGTTCCGATATGCCTTAGTCAGGTAATTTGTGGGTGTACAACAGTTCATGTCGTTTCTTAGCTTAGTCAGGTAATTTGTGGGTGTACAACAGTTCAGGTCGTTGCTTAGCTTAGTCAGGTAATTTGTGGGTGTACAACAGTTCATGTCGTTTCTTAGCTTAGTCAGGTAATTTGTGGGTGTACAACAGTTCAGGTCGTTTCTTAGCTTAGTCAGGTAATTTGTGGGTGTACAACAGTTCATGTCGTTTCTTAGCTTAGTCAGGTAATTTGTGGGTGTACAACAGTTCAGGTCGTTTCTTAGCTTAGTCAGGTAATGTGTGGGTGTACAACAGTTCATGTCGTTTCTTAGCTTAGTCAGGTAATTTGTGGGTGTACAACAGTTCAGGTCGTTTCTTAGCTTAGTCAGGTAATTTGTGGGTGTACAACAGTTCAGGTCGTTTCTTAGCTTAGTCAGGTAATTTGTGGGTGTACAACAGTTCAGGTCGTTTCTTAGCTTAGTCAGGTAATTTGTGGGTGTACAACTGTTCAGATCGTTTCTTAGCTTAGTCAGGTAATTTGTGGGTGTACAACAGTTCAGGTCGTTTCTTAGCTTAGTCAGGTAATTTGTGGGTGTACAACAGTTCATGTCGTTTCTTAGCTTAGTCAGGTAATTTGTGGGTGTACAACAGTTCAGGTCGTTTCTTAGCTTAGTCAGGTAATTTGTGGGTGTACAACAGTTCAGGTCGTTTCTTAGCTTAGTCAGGTAATTTGTGGGTGTACAACAGTTCAGGTCGTTTCTTAGCTTAGTCAGGTAATTTGTGGGTGTACAACAGTTCAGGTCGGGTTTTTTGGGCTAGGGTTATGGTTATTGTGTTTAACGCTACTTTCAACAATATATTAGTTATATCGTGGAGGTCACCTTTATTGGTGGGGGGAAACCAGAGTACTTGTAGAAAACCACCGATCTACCGCAATTTACTTACAAACTTTATCACATAATGTTGTATCGAGTATACCACACTTTGGTGTCGAGATTTTCATTTTATAAAAAAGAAAATATTTCCCCTTCATATATATTTTGTACCTTAACAATATTGTGCACATATTTCTCCTTCATAGATTTAAAAATTATTTAACCATCCTTTCAACTCCATAGAATTAATAAATAAATGTATGTGAAACTGTGAATCCATTGATGTTGTATCTGACAAGAAGATACTAATAGTATTAGCTGAAACACAATCGCGTTGCAATAGGTACAACACATTAACACACATATAAAACTATTCAGAGACGTTCATGGATCATCACAATAACCCCCCCCCCCCCTCCACACACACACCACACACACCACACACACACACACACAATTCCCCACCCTACAAAATCTGTAAGATTATAAATAGTATATACTGTATATACAACAATATACATTTTATATTAAACAACAAAATTTTATTATAGAAATATATATACATCAAGGTTTACATTGTCAAGTTTAAAATGTTATTGAATCAATCGTATTAATAATTTGTGTAAGTGAACCTTCAAAGACACCTGCAGCTGACCAATAGCAAGTTCAGTAAGGCATGAATATGTCAAATCTTTTAACAGTTATTCCGAACTGTTCATATATAAACAAAAAAAAACACAAAAAACCACACACACCCTTTGGGGTAGATGAAGTAATTTAATGTAGGCACATATATAGTACATATTTGTAGTCGTTAATATCCGGATTCCGACGTATACACTTACGGGTGGTTTAATGCAATATTTACAAATGTCATTATTATAACAATTGACCTTTGGAATCACTTCAGATAGTATATGAAGATATTGCTGTCCCACGGTTTCAGCCTGCTAACTCCAATAGCACACCCAATCATTGTTTTTCTAGTTTAGCTGATTTACTGTTCCTCTTTTCATTTTTATTGTTTTGTGGAAAAGAGACGTATTGGAATTTTATACAGTTTTACATTAACCATTTAACTCCATCGGGGAATTTAGAGTTTCGTATACTGATAAGTATTGTAAGTCTGAGAACTTTGAAAACGGACCCGATACCAAACCGTATACGTCCCTCATTTAATTACATTACGTGATGCAGTTAAACATGTTACATGTTTACTTTGACGACACTTCTTGTACGAAATGGATATTTGGCTGAAAAAGTAAAGCAAGACAGTCCGAATTAGGTTAGTGCAAATTTCAACGTGTATATATAAGAATTTTAAAATGCACCGTGACATTAAAAACTACTAGCGATGAAATACATATACTTGTCTTGAGATAACGGATATGACGTAATGACACGAAGACTACAAAATCACCCGATGTCACATATTACAAAAAGATTTCCAGAGCTCACAGCATGATTTTCAATGCAACGTGACCAACACCCCCTCCCCACACAAACAAACACACACAACACGAAGCCGGTAGCTCCAACATAAGAGCAGTCACATCAAAATGTTTATCTGGATCCAAGGTATCAGTCTCTTTTCACAATGATTCCTTTTTTCCCTTGCATCTATCCCTTTGCTTCATGGTTGCACGGTCATCAGTCGCTCAAGAGGGGTGGTCATCGGTCGCAAGGTCTCCTAAAAATTGTAGGTCGCTAATAATTCACCACAGTTTATAGTTGTTAGTGCCAAAAATGCAGTGGGGATTGCACATCGTTATTAGAACTCGAAAAGCGTCGAGTCATGAGCCCATCAACGTGGACGAACTCCGACTTTCCGACGGAAATTGTATATTGGTCGAGGGTTACGTTGTGCAATTTACATTATTTTATCCCTAGGTTTTTACCCATGGATGTCTTTCCGTCCCGGAGTATGTTTTCGTGGAATAGGTCAGTTGAAAATTAGTTGCACTTGAACCTATTTTTTGTTTTTATTATGGCCTTAAGGCGACGGTGCAGTCAATTTTACCGTCCGTTCGTCAAGAAGTGGTGCCCGTGCTATAACTTAAAAACACCGCAACATAGTCACTTGTTTGGAAATGTTGTTAAGGACATCACATACAGATCAAGTTCGAATTTCATTATGCGAGATATTTTGCATTTTTAGGTTTCTGCTATGGTGCCAGACATATATTGTATGGCCCTACTTCTCGCAGGCAGGGCATTCGTGCCATAGTTTTTTGTTCATATAATTTTGGTAATTAAAGATTTTCTTTTATGACTGCGTTGATTTTCGAGTGTAAAAAGCATGCGATGACCTAAATATTTATTTTCGGTTGATTCTTGTGGTTCTGGCATCGCCATTGAATAAGCTAGTTGTTGTATGCTCCTTCTTTTTAAAGCCATGAATATCATATGTCAGCTGGATGGTAATTTTGACTACTAAAACAACCACTTTAATTTGTGTGCGATAATTTTTATAGCCAAAATACACTTACAATTTCAAATAAAGCCAGAGCACCGGGGGGGGGGGGGGGGGGGGGGGGGGGTTGGCTTTGTCCCCCTGGACCTGATTGGGACCTATGTGGTCCCTAGACCCATTGCCACACTAGAAATGAGACCCTAGTTACGGCCTTGCCTGCCCAACAATATTGGTTCCGCTTCCGTTTCTAATATAGACATCGTCTTCTACAGCAAGCTCTCACCTACCAAATATCGTAACAATCACTGATATTTCGCACTAATGTTTGCATTCCAAACCCTCCATGTTTATTACAGGAAGTTGTGTGCAGACTTGTGTAAAACATGTCAACATCAACAAAAAACGTAGGGTGTGTACGTTTTATTAGTTATTGTTCTTGTTATTTTAAAATGTTTACATGATCAAAAGAAACATTATTTATCTTTCATTTGATACCAAATTTACATAGAGAAATGTTTTTTTTTCTTTCTCAATATAAATATAAAGAGAAAATATACTCATTAGTCAATATTTTATACAGTTGAGGGGTAGACAAAAGTGAACATCTCTAATTTTTAACCTACCACGGAAAATTCCAGCTTGTACTTGTAACAAGCCATCCTTTTATTAAACGAACTGTGATACCTATTTTATACAGTTTCAAACGTCAACACTTTGATGAAGGAGTTTTTTTTAGATTTTAACCAATAGACTGTAAATAGATAGTGAGGGCATTACCCGAATTCTTTTTATCCGTTTTAATCTGTGCACATAAATATGCGTTTGGTGGAGGATAAATCACTGTACATCATTTTGGAGCACTAGTTCTACATACAGAGGACCCTGTATGGTTCCCCTATAGAGGGGGTGAAGATCCGGAGGTAAGGTAAGGTTAGGTGCGGAGACTTATAATACGGCACTGTATATTGCAGTGTATCTAATTAATATTTCTAAGCTGCATTCTCTGAGACATGTGCTTAATGGTGTAAACAGTGCATCAAGCATATTTGTGTTCCCATAAATATCCTCATGCCCAATTTGAAACAGGTATTCTACTTTCTTTGTGACTTTTACTCTGCATCTCACTTGTTAGATTATGAAATTCATCATGAAAGTTAAATATGTTCTCAGTTCCATCTACTTTATAAACCTTGTTAAAATATCATCATTTGTCCAGTGGGTTGTATATAGCATTATGGAAGTGTTCTGTGATATTGTAATACATTATTCTGGGTGTTGAGTTTCAGATTTACCTGTTTATTACTACCTTAGAGAAAGGCACAGGCTACGAATACGACGGAAACGTATTCGTAGCCTGGGTTCTACAAGTACGACGGGCGGAAGTTGTGACTAAATGATCAACCGGTTTCCGGACATGGACACCTGTTTTACGGAAATTAATCACGTATTGCTAGCATCTAGAGGCTACGAATACGACGGATTTTTGTTTTCTTAAATATATTGTTTTTATTTCATTAAATGACAATTTATGATTATTTTTTTTTTAATAATTTTCGGTTTGTAGTTTATTTTTATTCCAATAAAATCTGATGCATTGAAAAACTAGTCCTACAATACACAATTAAGCCCATAGATTTCACTGTTATGAGTACTTCTCAGAGTACAACTCACACTTCCCAACACTAATTATTTTCAAATGGACGACGATGGTATTACGCTCCGTGTTGGAGCAAAGTATAAATCTTTAACAGATTTAGCGTGTGCCCTAAAAAAAATCCAGCAGGATAACTACGTCCAACTTTATAAGCGTAGCTCAAGGAATCTTGGTACGGGGTCCAAATATAAAAACATGGAAGTTACTTTGAGATATATGAAGAGCTGAAGCAGACAAATTTGGAGTCTGTTATAAGGTTTTTCAATGACAACTGGCATCCTATCAGATCCATTCAAGATAAATGCCTACCCTAATATGATTTGGTTGTGGAAAATATGTCCTATAGAATTCTATTCAACAAGAAAGTATGTTTGTGATTGAGCAAAATTAATGTTGCAATAAAGAAGGCTTAGGTGATATTTCAGCAACGTTACAGGTAACTCATTGGGGGAAGAGTGAGTGATTGATGTTTAACACTAACTCAGCAATTTTTCCACTATATCACGATGAGAACAAGTTAATTTTTAATGAGATGATGACGAGGTCTGCTTTGTATTAGACCAACACACTTCGTTGGATTTTTTTAGTGTTAGCTTATTGAAACAGCAGTCCGCGGAGACATATTGCCCCCCTCTTGACACATTTTCCTGATTTTGAGCCAACCAGCCTTTGTTCTTTCTCTTTAATGCTGCGTGCTTAGCGGGAAAGCAACAAATAACTATGATCTACCGCACTCGAGGCGAGCACGGTTTCCATTACATCACCGATGCAGTTGATATCTCATTGGTAATTCATCAATTACTGATGTATATGGTATGTGATTCACTGCTGATTTGACTTTTGAAAATGTGTTTTTAGTAAAGTTTTGGCTTCATGCCAAATTGTAATTGAGCAAAAGAATATCTTTTAAATCTTGATCTTGTATTAATTGATTGAAATGTTGCTCTAGTCCCTTTTGAATTTTAGTTATATTGTGGGGATCAGATGTTAGAGGAATGAGGAGTTCCAAGAGAATTTCACTTAGAATCACATTGTAATATGATCAAACATTGTCCTGACCTGGATGTAAATCTATACTTTACTGAAAATAAAAGTAATCTGTATAGAATAAAAATGACTGACGTAGACTATTGTGTGTCATTTTGATGTGATTGGCTGTTTGTTTGTTGCTTACGTCAAGAGAGTAGTATATCATATATATTTTATTACCAGATTATAAGATATCTGTTTGTATTTTTATTATTTATTATTACCAGCATAAGTTTATGTCTTAATCACCACTAAAGTTGTGAGATCGAATCCTGCTCATGACAAGGTGTACTCGATACAACATTATGTGATAAATGTGTGTCAGTGACTTGCGACAGGTTGGTGTTTTTTTTCCCGGATACACTGGTTTCCTCCACCAATAAAACTGACCTTCACGATATAACTGAAATATCGCTAAGTGGCATTAAACACCATAATCCTCCTCCTTCTCTTTTGGTGTATATATATTTTGATTAACAAATACTGTAAGATAACAAATGTTTATTTACATGTTTAGACATATTTTCATTATAAATACATATAAATGGTTTTGTATTCTATTCATGCTAACTATGAACATAGTAGAAAACTATTGTATATTCAAGCAATAGTTAATATTATTTGCATAAAACTAATTTACACCAAATTTAATAGATTTTTATGCATATTTTGTGATATTTACCTAGAATTAACCACTTTCAACAATATTTCAGTTATATCTTGGCAGTCCGGTGCAGGAAACCGGAGTATCTGGAGAAAATACTGACCTGCCGCACGCAAGTCACTGATACATTTTATATTATAATGTTGTATTGAGTAACCCTCGCCTGAGCAGGATTCAAACTCACAACGTTAGTGGTGATAGGCACTGATTGCATAGGTCGTTATAAATCCACCAATAGCACATTCTGTAGAGTACACAAATGATTCATGCTATAAATATTGCCAATCCATGTCTTTCTTATTGAATAAATGTTACGAAATATGTCTTGAATTCTTATAATATAATTTAAATAGCTTAAGACTATGATAAATGTTCTGGAGCAATCATGAATACTAATAAGAATTATTTACTTAAAACATTATTTGTGAAAATGCAACCATGTCTACTATCATCTAACAAAAGTATTAAAAACAGAAATATTATCACTTCAATCGACTTCAATCTATTGACAATATAATGATATTGCCATATAAAGACAGAATACTATATTTAATCCAACAGTCTGTGTCAAAAATATTTTGACAAACTAGCCAAACAGCATTTTAGAAGAATTTTTTTTCTATTTGATTAAGCACATTTTATGCAATTTTTACTAGACTGAGGCTTAGGGCTCAGATCATCCAATTAAAATATACATATTCCTAATTAAACTCAGAATTCAGTAAAAATTTACAAATGCATAACTGTATAAAATTAACAAGATTTTGATGTACCTGAACATGGACGAAAATTTACCTGAAACTCAGGTAAAAATCATAAGTTATTTCCATTATTTGAGAATGTGTCGGCAGTTAACCAGCATGGTTGAATGTCATAAATATTTTGAAATTAAAATTCAGTATTATTTTTTTCTCAAAAAGGACTTCAATTGAATCAGATAATTTCATTAATTCAAATTTTTTAGTGAGAGGTGGGATTTTAACAACAAATGTGAAAACCTTTATTAAGATATATCTGTCATGTCAAAATCATTAAGAAAGCAAATAACTTATCAAATATTCACCAACAGGTATATTAATTAACAGGAAAATTAATTACAGGTATCATTTATTATAATGTCCAATTAAACATAAAATATACTACCAATTATGGGTGTAAAATATACTTTGGATATAGTAAATACATATTTATACAGTCAACCCTCTTTTAAGACAAAGAAAATGTGGTTGTTTAAGAAAGGTGACCTCTTGAAAGAGGTTCAATTTATATGAAATTTTCTATGACTAGACAAGAAAAATGTGACCTGTTAATACAGGTGACTGCTTAATAGAGGTGACTGCATGGGCAGGTTTGCCTGTGCTACAATATATTAGTTTGCTGTTTATGATGGAGACACAACTTTCAGCAGTTTTTATCTGAGCAGAAGCATTAGGTGTTAGGTGAGGCCAGTTAAGCTACAAATACTGCAGTATAATCACTGACATATTGCACACAACCCTAATATACTACAACATACATAACATCAATTTGTATAAAAACAAGCACCAATTGTATTCATATTTGCAATTTTATCAATTACCATAAAAAGCCTTGTATTAGCAGCAGAAATTTACATTTTGTGCCAAAAACAATTTAACAAATTAGCCAGAAAGGCATTTTTAAGGTTTTTTTCCCATTTGATTAAGCAAATTTTATGACATTTTTTACTGGCTTGTACCAATTTTTACTAGACTGGGGCTTAGGGTCAGTGGTTTGTGGTGCAGACTGCAATTAGCATATAAACAAATAAATATTAGAAATAAACAGACAAATTAAGGAAGACGCTGTGTGCTATTTATAGAAGTACAAATGTACATGTATATATAACCAGACATTCAATAATTATTAAAGAAAAAAAGAAACACCTAATTTTCTTGTTGTTTTTAAATGTTTTCATCTGATCTAACTAAAACGTGTCTAGAATATTTATTTGTTTCATGCCGATGTATTTACAAATTATTTCAGAAAGTTGTCTCTGCATTTTACCAGCATTGTCAAACACATTTTGAAATTAAAATTTAGGCATATTTTCTCCTTAAATTCATAAATTTTCAGTGATGAAATGCTTGCAGTATAATTTTAATTTGTGTTCAAAGATTTTTTAAAGTTTTAAAACATTTAAATTAATCTCAAAATAATGAAAGTTTTAAAAAATGATTTTGCATTAAATAATTCATTTTTATTTAAAAAAATAACATATTTTATATTTCAAGTGAATAATACAGTAACAAAAAAAATCATTTCTCTTTTATGAAAAATAAATGATAACAAACAACAAAATAATTTGGGAAAAAAATCATGTGCATGAAAAAATAACAAAACACCCCGACAAAAATTAATATGTAGGACTCGGAACTACGTCCATCCTCTAATCGACATCCAATCCTCAAATCCATGTCCGATTGTTACATCACAGATCTATGTCCTTTTCAAATTCTCAAATCGGCGTCCAATTCTCAAATCTATGGCCGTTTCTCACTTTCTCAAATCGACGTCCAATGACGTCACTGATGTATGCCCCAACCCTAACCCTAACCAATAAATAGGCCATGAATCTGAGAATTTGGAAAGGACGCCAATTTGAGAATACTCTTAGATCGGACCGTGATTTGAGATAATGACATCAGTGGATGGCGATTTGAGTCCGGACGCTGATCCGAGTCTATCATATATAATGAGTGTGAAAATATTGTATCACAGATCTGAGATGCCACAGTGAATAACATCTACCGTATTTTACGGACGATAGGTCGATATTTTTTTTTTTCAACACGCTGGCTTCGACCTATACAAGGATGAAGTTAAAAAAATCTGGAATCCCTAAAAAAAAATCTCGATAAAAATGATGATTTTGTTTACAGTATACCTTGAATTTGTTGTAGGTTTTTTTTTCTGAATAAGAAGACTGAAATCATCGATGTTCTTGGGGAATAAAAGTATACTAACAAGGGGTGCAATTCCGGGGGGAAAATGTTCAACATCCGAAAAAAATCAATAATATTCAATGATTGAAGTGTTAGCGAAAATCAGTTCAATAATGAATTGTATAATAAAATATATACTATAAAAAATGTATGTTGTTGAAAAAAAATCACAGGGTGGATCGTTTTACAATATAAAATTATTGTCACAAAATATCTAAATATAGCTATATAGGTTTTCCATCTAACACGAGCATGCGCACGGGGTTGTAGTAAAAAATGGCGGTTGCATTACATCTCACAATAATTTGAATACACGTGGAGAACAAGCTTTTTATACTAAATATACTGGAAAATAATTATCGATTTCGTTAAACTAGAATGTTCTACACTTGAATTGGTCAATTAGGAACAAATAAAATAATCACCACGAGATAATCAACACAGGTGAACATCAGTCGGCACTTAATTATCCTGATCAGCTGATTGAAAATTTACTGGACCGAGACATCACATAATTTGTGTACTACTAATTAAACACAGTTTAAAGGTATGTCAATAAAACTGCACAAGGTGATACATTGTTTTGACAGCTTGATTATTTTATTGTATGGACATCCGTTTACCATCTATTGTGACACCCACACTGGGCCACAGATGGCCTGATTTGAATGTCATCGATGTCTGGCTTTACAAACCAGACTCCTCATAAAAAACAAGTTTAAAAACAAAATTTTATTTAATTTAATTTTCATAATTATTTCGTTTATGACACATAAGAATAGTATTCTTGAGTTAATACTTACATATACTTACCGAAGAACATCGTTATAGGACAAATGTTTACCGATGACGCGATGTGAAAAAAAAACACAAAAAAAGTTTGATGTGACGATACTTACCCAAGTTGTCATCGGCATCCTCGACCTATGGAATGCTTTGACCTATCTTAGTATTTCCCAAAAAATTTAGCCGAAAAACAGCAATTCGACCTATCGTCCCCATCGACCTATAGTCCGTAAAATACGGTAGTATTTATTGATATTTTTATCAAATGAATTAGTTTTTCAACAAAAATTTTTTAACATACATTTTTGTTCCCTCGTTTACTGGTACTGAAATCATCAGGACAATCGTTTATTTTTTTCTGTCCATCATAAAAACAGCTCAAACAATACTGGTCTATATCTAGTAATAGAAAATCTTCTACGGTTTAATTTGTTCCCGTCTTGTTTTTTTTCATTTTTTATTGTTACACATTAACGGGTGCTGATATTCTAGGTATTGGTTTAGGACTTAGTTGTTCCACACTACGACCTTTCATATTTTTTTGTTCTAATTCTTTTTGTAATTCTTCTACTTTTTTAGTCAACTGTTGTTTCAGTATTAATAGCTCTCTGTTACGTAAGTGAATTGGTTCCTGTAAAATAAAAAAGAGAAGTTAATCTATGTCTGAAATCTGGAAATTATTTCTATTTGTAAAAAAAATAATAAAACTAGAAGTCAATTACTTGCCGTTGAAGAAAATAGCCTATTGTAAAAATGAATAACTATTTAAATTGTTTCACCTTTTCCTCAAAGCAAATTTATATATTGTCGGACATGTGAAGAAATGCTTATTTTTTAGAAACAAAGTCCCATAACTCTGCAACATCAGAAGTTAAAATCTTCAAAATCAAAAGATCGCATGTTTTATCAATCCTTAGGCTGTGTCGAAATGTCAGGAAATTTGGTCAAATTAAATTTGAATTGATGTCGATCATTTGAAATGTTGGATGGATGACAGTATACCAAAACAAGTCCCATCTTTGACGGATGTATAAAACTTGCTCATTTTGCGATTAGCAATATTCATCACGTCTCATCTTTGACGGATATATCAAAATTGTTGATTTTGTAATTAACAATATTCACCAATTAACAAACTAACCATCATTATATTTTGTACATTGTTTATTTTTTTTTAACTTTTATTCCTACCTGTGGTCTCATCCTTGGATTCCATCGACAGTAATATGCTGCCCATATTTCTATCCTCCTCATACTAGCCACAGGGAACAGAACATGTTTATGGAGGTAGGAGGTATATAAAGGATTTGTATAATCTTCAGGCTGGCAGTTAATATATGACCATAATGATACTGTCTTTTCTCTCACTTTCTGAAATGGATAGACAGTAACACTTTTAATTGTAAATAAATGGATAGACAGTAACACTTTTAATTGTAAATAAATGGATAGACAGTAACACTTTTAATTGTAAATAAATGGATAGACAGTAACACTTTTAATTGCAAATAATTTAATCCATTCCAAAATTAAAATAATTTTCTTCAATTTCACCATTTTTCATGGAATAAAAAGTATGTGTATGTAAATACACTGTTTTTACAGTCATGTTGAAAAATAAACAATACAATTCCAGTACATATTTCTTAGGTTCAACATTTACTCCAATGCTTGCAAAGTTGAACACAGAAGACTTTCAAATCTAACCAAATTTCTTTTTTTCTTCTGGTTTTCTGTACAATTACCATGAGCAATTACTCTAACTGCTTACAAAAGTAAGTTGAAATGCATTACTTGCAGGAAATGTCCATGTAAAATGGCTGTCATTATCATCATAAGGTGATAGATGAAGTTACAAAAGTTTGGCTTTTAAACTGAAGAAGAACTATGAATCATTGTTACTAAACTTGATTTTTTAATTAAATTTGACATTTTCGGAATAAAAATTGATGATGTTGTATACCAAACAGTGACATAACTTTTCCTACTCCTTGTATTTCAATTATAATTAATGTTAGAGAACATCTAAGGGGTAATCAAAAATCAACAATCCAGAGAAACTTACAAGTCGTGAAGGAAAACAAAACAAAAACACAACACAATATGTGTTGGACACCAATATACACAAACAAGCACAAATAACGTAAATAAGACATGAGCCCTCCCACAAACAACTGGAGGTAAAGACGAACTGAACATCGTTTTTTCATGCTGAAATCGTAATGGACATCATTACACGGAACTCAGAACGTAAAAACACATCATAGGACAACACTAAACACATGTGTATACAATGTATGTTTTTTGTTAATCATTATCAAGCCTTACCTCTAACATTCTTGGTTGTTCACAGTTAAACAGAAATGTTCCAAACAAACAGCTGTATAAATGGTCTAAGATGGTAATCAACATATGCTCGTTAAACTCGAAGGCATCAGGGAACTGAAAACAAAATATTACAAGTATTAGGGTCAAGGGTGTTTAACGCCACCTTCAACAATATGTCAGTTATATCACGGATGTCAGTTTTATTAGTGGAGGAAACCGGAGTGCCTGGAGAAAACCACCGACCTGTCGCAAGTCACTGACAAACTTTATCACATAATGTTGTATCGAATACACCTCGCCATAAGCGGGATTCAAAGTCAAAACATTAGTGGTGATAGGCATTGATTGCATATGTAGTTGTAAATCCAACTAACATACGATCATGATGCTCACAAAATAGGTAGTGTTTTAAGCAAACTACACAAAATAGATACAGTCTACTGAAAATGTTTTTTTGACAAATGACTTAAATTCAAATGCCCATAGTTTCAGAAAGAAAAATAACTGGTCATCATTAAAAACTCATCTGCACATGATGACTTAAAATCAATATCTGACTTCTATTTTTAGGTTTGAAATCACTGTTTAATACCTTAATAAGAGTATATTACAAAAATAATCTTCTTGAAATGTTAAAAAAGTCATAATTTCTTTTAAATATGGATTATCATCATCATAAAGTCCTATGTACCTCTTCAATTTGTCCCTAACAACTGTGTTTAGGTTTGAGACCATTTAGTTGTAGACTATGAAGAGTTGATTACACAAAATAGCTACCCTTTTCCCCACCATTTCTGCATACTATTACCTGACTTGCATTATGTGCAACCAAGCCAAAAAAGGGTTGTTGCTTTTCTCTTTCTGAAGGAGTTGTGATTTTAATTAACACAAGTGTTTCATCAATTTCAGTATTTCTGTCAGGAACCATGGTAACGTATTGGTCTAAAGAGAAGTAATAAACCTTTCCCACATTCTCAATTTGATTTTAAAATTATACGTTTTTATAGGAGTTATATAAACAACTGGAAAATTCATAAATTGTTGAAACTTTGTAATTTAGTACAGATCATGGGGAAAATATATATGCTATTTTAGTTGAATTTTGCATGAAATGAGACCCTTTTCCCCACCTTAAAGGACAATAATTTCTATTAAAACGTGCTTAAACGTATAATTGCAAATGGTCTTGAGCAAAGTTAAACAACATTCAGATAAATATAATCCCAATATTACACTTCGTGCTGTTAAAAAAAAGATAAAAAAAAGCCATCTGTTTGAATACCTGTCTAGTCATCTGCCATACACAGTCTATAAACTGTAGAAATACAGGAGATCTGTCAGCATCTGAATGTTTGTCTTCTCCATGGCCATACCTCTGTTAACAAAAAATATATAGTTAATATTATCATATTACAGTCAAACATGTATTAAGAGATAACCTTTGGGACAAAGAAACAGTGACCTTTTAAGACAGTACCCTCTTAAAAGAGGTTCAGTTCATATGAAATTTTCTATTACAGGGTAACAAATGCTACTAATTAGTTGTAAATATATAGTCAAACCTGTATTAAGCAGCCACCTGTATTAAAAGGTCATAGCTATAAAGAGGAAGTTTTATAGGGTTAGGGTTATGGTGTTTAATGCCACTTTCAACAATATTTCAGTTATATCATGGTGGCAGTTTTATTGGTGGAGAAAATGCGACAACCCGGAGAAAACTATCGACCTGCTGCAAGTCAGACAAACTTTATCACATAATGTTGTATCGAGTACACATCATCTGAGCGGGATCAAACTCACCACTTTAGTGGTGATATGCACTGATGGCAAAGGTAGTTGTAAATCCAACTACTATACGATCATGACCACGACGGACCCGGAAGTTTTATATGCAATATCTCCATTGAACATTATATTAAATTGGATAAGAAATTGATGTCCAGCAATAAATGACATCATTAACAACCATTGCTTTATATTGTGACAACGGAATTTACCTTCACTTTCTTTTTCAGTCATGTCAAACACAACGTCACAAAAACAATTCAAACTCTAACATGTATTTCATGTGTAATTTGTTCTTATGATGCCTCAAAATTCATTACATAGTCATTTTTAATTTAAATTTTTGTGCTGAAAAGGTGTTACATTCCAAGCTTATGCGAGAAGGAATATTCATCCATAATAAACCCACAAGCTAAACTGTTTGATAGGTTGTGTCCTTTTTTTCTCCATCGACCAGTTATATCTCAAACTTAAAAATTACTATAATGATATAAATGGAGTTAAAATTATACTTGGAGTGATGTTAAATGCCAATCAATAGATTACCTGTGCAAATTTATGACCGAAACTAAGCCATTCTTTCTCTATCAGGACTTCAAAGCCTTTTACTGTCCTGTAGTAGGGGTCCAACATTAACATGGCTAAACAAGTCAACTGCAAATATAATGTAAATATGTAAAATTAGATCAATCAAGCCAAATATACCTGGATAAAATATGAAACATTTCAAATTAAATTTCTAAAAATTCTGCTTTTCAATATACGATTACAACACATTGTATCTATTGAAATCTACTGTGGCATAAAAAAGAAGGTGAGTAGATTTTTTAAAAAATAATTAGCTTAGCTTTCAAAATTATTCTTTTTATGGGGTAAATGCTAGCTTCCAAAGACCATAAAATTGGTATGTTGTTACTTCTTTTCTTATGACACATCAATACGGTTGTTTCGAATTATTTCCATTCCGTCAAAATTTTGTTATTTTCGTCCGCCAGATCACATGATTTCGATAGAACTCCTGGCACTGAACTTCCGGTGTCAATGTACACAACAAAAACTCCAATCGATATGTGCCGTTTTAACGTTCGATCCTCAACTTAAAAAAATCTTAACATTTTCTGTAAAAGACAGATATCAATTAAATTAAAAGACTTCAATGCAGAGACAAATACTTCTTTAAAATTAAATTTGTTTTCTTTCTTTATTTGCAGCTGTCGGCATCATCAAAGGAAAACGATCTGCCTTTATGTATATATTTCTGATATCAGACAGATAGTGGGGTACCGAACACCAGTATTTATTCAGCGGTTTCCTTGGCGTCTCCATATTACAATTACTTATAATCTACCACATCTATGACTATGATATGCTCACGTTGTCACAGTAATAGCGTAAACACCGGAAGTCACCTGCCGATTTGTTCAGACGTCAAGACAAGAAAAAGACGGAACGTGGTCGGAATTGACATGATTCGAAACAACCGTATTAAGAACTAAGGACAAATACTAACTGGCTCAGAGTCAACACAGACATTATCAACATCTCATCAAAAATTATTTTGTTCTTGCCCAAATTGCTAAGAGATGATCACTTGGTCTTAAAACAACAATTACTCATCACAGTATGTGTGTATTTAGTAAGTTATATAATTTACAAGAACTATGTGGTCATATTCATGATACAGCAATACTTGCAGTACTTTAATATGATGAGTCCAGAATATATTCCCACAATTGTAAGAATCTAAAAGTTAAAAACTTTGATGAGTCCCAACTCAAAATGGTGAGTCTGGGCGAGTTGAAAGGATCTCTGTTATAGTAATGAATAATCTTCAAGTGTTATAGACCATCAAATATATACAGAAAAACCTGCCCTTGAGGTCACTTCTTATTAAGTGGTCACCTGTATTAAAAGGTCACTTTTTTTTTTGTCCTGTCATAGAAAAGTTCATATGAATTGTACCTGTTTTAAGAGGTCACCTGTCTTAAAAGATCACTTTTGCTTTGTCACAAAGGTGACCTCTTAATACAGGTTTGACTGTATACACAAACATTTATAGTTAACTGCAGTAGTTAGAGTCTAAATGTTAGCTTGGATCATTTGGTCTGGAGTACATTTATAGTTAACAGCAGTAGTTAGAGTCTAAATGTTAGCTTGGATCATTTGGTCTGGAGTACATTATAGTTAACAGCAGTAGTTAAAAGTCTAAATGTTAGCTTGGATCATTTATAGTTAACAGCAGTAGTTAGTCTAAATGTTAGCTTGGATCATTTGGTCTGGAGTACATGTATAGTTAACAGCAGTAGTTAAAGTCTAAATGTTAGCTTGGATCATTTGGTCTGGAGTACATTTATAGTTAACAGCAGTAGTTAGAGTCTAAATGTTAGCTTGGATCATTTAGTCTGGAGTACATTTAGAGTTAACAGCAGTAGTTAGAGTCTAAATGTTAGCTTGGATCATTTAGTCTGGAGTACATTTATAGTTAACAGCAGTAGTTAGAGTCTAAATGTATATAATCTGGTCCCTGTTATACACTATTACACTACTATACCTGAGCAGTTCTATCCCATCCATCACTACAGTGAACCAGTACAGACGTCTTCTGACATTCAACTTTGTCAGCCACTCTCAAAGCACCTGCTAAAATTTGCTGAAAAAATAAACAATAAATATTGAAGTCTCTGTTAAGTAATGTTCCAGTTCAATAACAAGTGGGTAGATTGTGGGTTCGAGCACCAGTAGGATCAATCCAAAGAAAAGAAAACTGGAGCGAGTGAGTGAGTGATTGCTTAACCCCAATTCAGCAATTTTTCAGCTATATCATGGCGAGAACAAGTTAATTTTCAATGAGGTAATGATGAGGTCCGCTTTGTTCTAGACCAACACACCGAGTTGGATTTTTATAGTGCTAGTTCACTGAAACAACTGTCCGCGAGTAGACATGTCGCTCCAATCGGACAAATTATTCTTCTTCCGAGCCGACCAGTCTTTACACTTTCTCCTTAATGCTGCGTGCCTAGCGAAGAAGCATCAAATACCAATTTCATAGTCATTAGTTTGACCCGACCGGGACTCAAACCTAAACAATGCATATATTTGTTGAGTTATAGACAGAAGTTTTACAGTAAATGTACCTTTATATGATCTAACCAATGTGTAGATTCTATGTTAGACAACCAATGAGAATCATCAATAGTTGGAAATACAACATCACGTAACTTTCTTAAACTGAAAAGAAACCATCCATATAAAATATAAATCAGACCATTTGATAATAATGTGGTTTTCATAAATATATATATAATTCATAAAAAAAATGGAAATATTGTTAAAAAATGTACCTTTTCCTTGTATTCAGAATTTCTCACTTCTCCAAAGTAAATATAATTTTGTGTTAGTTGCTTCTCAAATGGTCTTCAATAAGACCATAGATATCTCAATTAGTGCACTGGACATGCTCTTAGTCAAAAGATTGGAAAGCCAATCAATTTAAGCCTTTAGGGGCAAGTAAACCAATAGACCAAAACCAAAATTGTCTATACCTGATGGAGAATGACTTTTTTTTTTTTTTCTTTTTTTTTTTTTACATCATAATATAGTTCGGAGTTCGGTAATTTTGTTATTACCCTTATTTATTCAAAATTGAATTTGAATTTTGAGAATGACTTTAGTTTTAATAAATTATGAATGATTCAAACTGAAATAAAATTTGCTATATAGAGGTATAATTAAGAATAGGCTTTGATCAAATATATTTCAATGCACATTTCTTATAGAAGTTTAGAATCTTCATTACCTTTACCTAACAGGAAGAACATATATCTCTAATTTGACAAACATAAAAAAAAACTTACCTATCCTTCATGACATGGATATTGTGGATATCTAAAAACAATATTTCAGCATTCTGATACGATTCTTCTCTCTCATAACCACCACCTTTAGCCTAAGTACAAAATTAAACTCTAGTTAACATTAATAAATATAACTAAAATATGTTACTAAAAGAAATACCTACAGTAAGTTTTTTATTGTAACAATATAATTGATTGTGTAGATCTGCTATAGTAAAGATATATTTCTGTTGTATTCCTCTTTTTTCTAATGTCAGTATGTGTAACTAGTATTACTGTGAGCACAGTTCACTTAGATATACCCTCCCGCTCCCCACATCTGTCCAACCTATTTCCATAACCAAAACATTACCGATTGTTCCGACCAAAAATGAAAGGGACCCTCCTCTCTTCACCGGTAAGCTGCTGATAAAATTTCAAAACATTCTGAGAAACACTACTCAAGTTATCATACGACATAGCATAAAAATCCTATTTTCCGTCATATCAAGTCCAATAACTTTGGAACGGCAAAAGTGAAAATCGTCAAAAATGAAAGGGATCCTCCTCTCTTCACCGGTAAGCTGCTAATAAAATTTCAAAACATTCTGAGGAACACTACTCAAGTTATCATACGACATAGCATAAAAATCCTATTTTCCGTCATATCAAGTCCAATAACTCTGGAACGGCAAAAGTGAAAATCGTCAAAAAATGAAAGGGATCCTCCTCTCTTTACCGGTAAGCTGCTAATAAAATTTCAAAACATTCTGAGAAACACTACTCAAGTTATCATACGACATAGGTGTAAAAATCCTATTTTCCGTCATATCAAGTCCAATAACTTTGGAACGGCAAAAGTGAAAATCGTCAAAAATGAAAGGGATCCTCCTCTCTTCACCGGTAAGCTGCTAATAAAATTTCAAAACATTCTGAGGAACACTACTCAAGTTATCATACGACATAGCATAAAAATCCTATTTTCCGTCATATCAAGTCCAATAACTCTGGAACGGCAAAAGTGAAAATCGTCAAAAATGAAAGGGATCCTCCTCTCTTCACCGGTAAGCTGCTAATAAAATTTCAAAACATTCTGAGAAACACTACTCAAGTTATCATACGACATAGGTGTAAAAATCCTATTTTCCGTCATATCAAGTCCAATAACTCTGGAACGGCAAAAGTGAAAATCATCAAAAATGAAAGGGATCCTCCTCTCTTCACCGGTAAGCTGCTGATAAAATTTCAAAACATTCTGAGAAACACTACTCAAGTTATCATACGACATAGCATAAAAAACCTATTTTCCGTCATATCAAGTCCAATAACTTTGGAATGGCAAAAGTGAAAATCGTCAAAAATGAAAGGGATCCTCCTCTCTTCACCGGTAAGCTGCTAATAAAATTTCAAAACATTCTGAGAAACACTACTCAAGTTATCATACGACATAGCATAAAAATCCTATTTTCAGTCATATCAAGTCCAACCAGAGGCTCTCAAGACCCTGTATCGTTCACCTGGTTATAAAAAGAACCAATTGGTCCTGTGTAAAAACTATGTCCTGCAGTGGTAGTCATCTTGGAATTACGATCAACATAAAAAACACAAAGTTTGTAAAGGACCATCCAATGATTGATGCACAGTTTAGGTTCAATCAGTGCAATAGCTTCAGAGAAGAATATATTTCTGTATTTTCCCCATATGGTCCTGTGTTAATACTATGACCTGTGGTGGCAGCCATCTTGGATTTCCGATCGGCATAAAAAACACACTTTGTAGAGGACCTTCCAATGATCATTCCTGGGCAGTTTGGTTTCAATTATCCAAGTGGTTTCAGAAAAGAAGCGTTTTGAAACATTTTTCCCATAGGGTCCAATGTTAAACTAAGTCCTGCCGTAGCCGCCATTTTGAATTTCATATCGGAACAAAAAACATAAAGTTTGTAGAGGACCATCCAATGAACATTCATGTACAGTTTGGCTTTAATCATATTTGTAGTTTCTGAGAAGAAGGCATTTGAACATTTCCCCATAGGGTGCAATGTTAATCTATGTCCTGCAGTGGTGGCCATCTTGAATTTTCGATCGGCATAAAAAAACAGAAACTTTGTAGAGGACCTTCCAATGATCATTCCTGTGCAGTTTGGTTTCAATTGTCCAAGTGGTTTCAGAGAAGAAGCGTTTTGAAACATTTTTCCCATAGGGTCCAATGTTAAACTAAGTCCTGTCGTAGCCGCCATTTTGAATTTCATATCGGACCAAAAAACTTTAAGTTTGTAGAGGACCATCCAATGAACATTCATGTACAGTTTGGCTTTAATCATATATGTGGTTTCTGAGAAGAAGGCATTTGAACATTTTCCCATAGGGTCCAATGTTAATCTATGTATTGCGGTGGCGGCCATCTTGGATTTCTGATCGACATATAAAACAGAAACTTTGTAGAGGACCTTCCAATGATCATTCCTGGGCAGTTTGGTTTCAATTGTCCAAGTGGTTTCAGAGAAGAAGCGTTTTGAAACATTTTTCTAATAGGGTCCAATGTTAAACTAAGTCCTGCCGTAGCCGCCATTTTGAATTTCATATCGGAACAAAAACGTAAAGTTTGTAGAGGACCATCCAATGAACATTCATGTACAGTTTGGCTTTAATCATATATGTGGTTTCTGAGAAGAAGGCATTTGAACATTTTCTCATAGGGTCCAATGTAAATCTATGTATTGCGGTGGTGGCCATCCTGGATTTCCGATCGGCATATAAAACAGAAACTTTGTAGAGGACCTTCCAATGATCATTCCTGGGCAGTTTGGTTTGAACTGTCCTAGTGGTTTCAGAGAAGAAGCGTTTTGAAACATTTTTCTCATAGGGTCCAATGTTAAACTAAGTCCTGCCGTAGCTGCCATTTTGAATTTCATAATGGAACAAAAAACGTATAGTTTGTAGAGGACCATCCAATGAACATTCATGTACAATTTGGCTTTAATCATATTTGTAGTTTCTGAGAAGAAGGCATTTGAACATTTTCCCAATGTTAATCTATGTATTGCGGTTTTTCCGATCGGCATAAAAAACAGAAACTTGGTAAAGGACATTCCAATGATCATTCATTTACAGTTTGGGTTCAGTCAGTTCATTAGTTTCAGAAAAGAAGATCTTTGAAATTTCAGCCAATAAGAGCATATTATTGGCCCTGGCAGCCATATTGAATATCCGACTGGAACGAAAAACAGTAACTTTGTAGAGGACCATCCAAGGAACATTCCTGCTAAGTTTGGTTCCAATTGGCCAAGTGGTTTCGGAGAAGAGGCTTGAAATGTGAAAAGTTTACAGACGACGGACGCCAAGTGATGGCAATAGTTCACCTGGACCTTTGATCCAGGTGAACTAATAACTCTGGAACGGCAAAAGTGAAAATCGTCAAAAATGAAAGGGATCCTCCTCTCTTCACCGGTAAGCTGCTAATAAAATTTCAAAACATTCTGAGAAACACTACTCAAGTTATCATATGACATAAGGGTAAAAATCCTATTTTCCGTCATATCAAGTCCAATAACTCTGGAACGGCAAAAGTGAAAATCGTCAAAAAAGAAAGGGATCCTCCTCTCTTCACCAGTAAACAGCTGATAAAATTTTAAAAGATTCTAAGAAACACAACTCAAGTTATCGTATGACATATGATTTGTCTACAGACGGACGGACAGACGGATGGACATGGTGAAACCAGTATACCCCCCTACAACTTCGTTGCAGGGGGTATAATGATGTTGTTATGTCCAAGTTGAAGGCACCTACTATCGTAGTGTGAATAAGCCAAACATTCCAGTTATCAGGGCTCACCAAACCAGACGAAGTGGGCGAAATTCTCGCCCTATATTGACTGAAGTCACTCCCCCTCGACTGCAAAGCGAAATTAAAGTCGCCTTGTTTCTTTTTGCAAGTCACTTTTTTCTTGCAAATAATCTGCACTTTATGGTAAAGCTGATTGACAAAGCAATTGTAATCAATGGGAAGATACATAAAAATAAGAGGAAAAGGTTTTATTCAAGCAATAAAGAAGGTTTAATTTGTTGACACAAAAGAATCATGGCAAACTTGTACTGACGTAATTCCAGGTGAAAATTAAATCTCAAATCTAAAAATATACAAACATATGCTTCCTGTACCAATTTAGCAGTTGAATTGTGTTATATTATAATTATTTTAACAAAACTTGAGTTATGTGTAGCTTTTTAAAAGCTAAACCAGCAATTTTTCAAGTTTTAAACACGATGGTCATGTAGGAAATCGGGGGAAGGAAACGAAACATTTAGATATCATTCATATTTCTCACTTTTGAGACCGACCAGTACCTATTTTTAGCCATGTGAGATTTTCTTATCTTGCACTAGTGCAAGACAAACAAATCACGTTCGTTTTACCGGCAAATGCATGCTGTGCAGTTTATGTCAACTGCCCCCCAATATCTCCATGCTTTTCCTTTTTAAAATAAACAATTAACCACGATTCTACTACATAAGTATTTTTAAATTCATTTATGTATTATATTCTGCTAGCTAACGTGCACCTTTCACGGTGTTTGATTCTTTTTTCAGGCTCTCTTCCAGTCAATGTTTGTTTACTTTGAGTAAATAATAGAGTGCTCTCCCTTGTTAGTAACTAACGTAAAGAAAGAAATTACCTCCCTTTGACCAAATTCAAATATTTTTTTACAGGTATTTATCTCTGTTGTAGTAACATTTATAATATATTTATTAAATACATTGTACTTTATGATGAAATACATTTGAAATACTGCCGAGATACGGTTGCATATGGATAAATCAAATATTTACTTCAGCAATGGAAAAATAAATTGCGGGAAAACGCTCGATGGAATGTAAACAAAAACAACTAGGCATTTAGTGAGAAATAAAATCAAACATCGGGAAAAGTACAAGATAGGGAAATCTCCGACACCCTTGGGTAAGATTACAATCGTTCTCTAACTCGGCAAGCCTCGTAAAGAGAACGATTGAAATCTTACCCTCGGGTGTCGGAGATTTCCCTATCTTGTACTCTCCCCGGTGTTAGATTTTATATATCTTTTACAAATTTCAAGGCAAAAATGAATAAAATCTAAAATCAATAAATATAAGATCAATAATAATAATAAAACAAATACAAAACATGAACATGAATCTAATGTTTAAATATGAAAGATATTAACAAGATATTAGCAAAGACACATTTCAAATGCAAATATAAAAAAAAATAATGTGGAAAAACCCACATTTTTGCAAAAACATGTCTCTACGACACTGTTGGAAGTCTCCCTGTCATGCCTTCACTTCTCCCTCGTGGTCTCTGAGGGAGAAGTCAAGTCTCCCTATTTTTTGCAAGTGTGGTGAGCCCTGCTGAATATATTTTGATTTATCCAAAACAACAACATTTGAAGTTGAAAAACTTATCCATTTGTTGTTATGAACAATAGACTATGCTTAAACTAAACTAATCAGTTACTTCATTAACAATATATTTATCTGTCATATTCTAAAAAGTATTAGGACGATGAAACAAACCTACCATATTAGCCATAGCATTGACACTAGGTCTAGCATCCATGATATATAACTTATGAGACTGAGCATTAGCATCCATAATCATCTGTATATACCCTTCATCGTCCTTGTTTCTTCTGTTAGCTACACCAACCATAGGTTGACTTGACCTTGTAATGGTAGCTTGACTTTCAGGTTGTATCCATGACAATATCTGTGATATTAGTATTGAAAGAATCATATTTATAAAATGCGGAAAAATTATATATTTCAAACTGGTATTGTGCGACTTTGAAAAAAAAAGTTTTAAATGTATTTTATATTGGTCCAAAATCTTGAAACTTGTTTATAATGCATATCACTTCCATATGACAAAACTATTTTAGATAGTCAGAATCTGAAATATCTTTTAGTATGCAGTTATAGGGGTATGTAAGTGACACCTTTCTCTATGGGAGAGTATAGCTTTTTAGAGAAATTAACTTTAATATGCAAAATTTTCTCCATCAAAACCTAAAAATAATTTGGAGAATATTTGCTTTGTTATTATTAAAACCAAAAAAATTACTGTAGTAACCCTGTTTTAAAGACATTCTTTCTTCTGCAAGGAAAAAGTGGCCTTATAAGAATGTTGGCCTCTCTTGAGGGGGGGGCATTTTAGTTGTATTATACTATCTAAGTGCATCTCTAGTCTAGCCTGATATGAGGGGTGACATTTGGTTCAAATGGCCAAATAAGAGAAGGACTACTATTTTTTTTTATTTTAATGTAAGTGGTTACTTACAGGTAGTCTCCCTTTGCTCCTAAAGCTTGCGACTTGTCTAATATCATCATCTGAAGCAGCTTGTGGTGTAACTATCTATAAAGGAAAACATCAAAATGTATTAGCATTATTATTTTACCGCCAACCCTAACATTTTTTTATACCAAAAAAAAATAGATTGGCAAAATCCGGAAAGTCGTCTCCGTTTCCGTGTTTGTTTTCGATGTTTAGAACCAAAAACATCGTACTGCATGTCAAATAATTAATAAGCTGTAGTAAGAAAGAAAGAAACAAGATTGTGTGATTTTAGAGGAAGGAGCATACTTGTAGGTTTCAAAAAAAAAAAAAATAATAAAAAAAAATCCTGACCTACCAACCCTAATTTTGAAGACCATGCAATCGGAAACACACATAATTGTTTTGGCCTAATGCCTTTCTGTTGTGAGTCTACTATAAATGTCAAGGATTTTTTTAACAAAATGTTGTTATTTTTAAAATAAAACTGGAAACTCATTTTCAAATATAAATTTTTACTTTGTATATTTTGCACAAAAGTTAAAAGAAGAGTTTGAAGAGACCAAAGGGATAATCAGAATCCGTAAATCGAAGGACAGACAACACAATGGCCAAAAGAACAAACAACAATCTAGAAAACATTACATATAAAACTAAAGATAGAGAAACATGTAACTAAACACCTGGGATGAACCCAGGTGCTCTGGAAGGGTAGGCAATTTTGCAATATTGATCAATAGAAACAGTACTTAATAGTACACAATAAAAAAATACAAATTATGTAAATATTATAAGCTACATAGTGTTCTAGTGACCTAATACAATATATAAATACGGGGACAGTTATATGGTGGCACTCATTTTTATTGGTGGAGGAAACTGAAGTACCTGATGAAAACCACTGACCTGTCGCAAGTCACAGACAAACTTTATCACATAATGTTGTATCAAGTAAACCTCTCCATGAACAGGGTTCAAACTCATAACTGAAGTGGTGATAGGCACTGATTGTACTGGTAGTTGTAAATCCAACTATTATACAATCACGACTGTTCCTTGCATAATTAAGGGCCACATTTCTAAAACAATGAAAGTCATAGACATTTAATTCAAATTCTTCCTGCATTTTATCCATCTACATGCAAATTTTAAATTTCAATTAAATGGGTTATCAGGAACTTAGGAAAATGCTATGAAACCAATAAAATTACCATTGTATGCACAAGTAAGGGGCATAACTCTGGAATGATCAAAATCAGCTACCTAAAAATAAAACTTGACCTGTATATATACAGGAAAATCAAAAGTTGAATAATCAGCCATCTTGGATAGATGACAAGGTCAATGTATATAATTTTGGAAAAGAATCAAAGACTATTCGGACCAAATTTTGTTTCATTCCATCCAGTGGTTCTGATGATTTTCAAAATTTCCAATTTTTCAGCCAATCAGAAGCCATCCTGGATGTCGGGCAAGGTAGCCAGACACACTTTAGGAAGAGGACAATCAAAGTGATGGGAAAAAGCCCACTAAAACTTGTTTCTTTCTGAACATCTTTGGATGTTACAGTTATAATGTAAGAAGACAAACAAATAAATCATGGATACTTTAAAACAACAAAATTTGAAGTGTTGCTATGCCACTGGTCAGTAGTAATATTATTTTTGTGTACTAATATAAAGAGTGGAGTGTTGTTATGCCAATAAACATCATTTTGGTGTACATTTTGTATTAATATCAAGATCAATTGATCAGATAATTATTCATTATATGAAGTAAATGTGTAAATATCTTACAATGGAAGGATATGTATCACAGAGGTCATAATGTTCATTTATTTTGTTTATTTTCCAGCTTTCGTTTGGAAGACCCTGTAATAACAATACAATAATATTACACATGATATGTTATGATAGACATGATATATTTATTCGGTAACAAATGCCATAAATAATCACTATGCTAAAAATAAAACATATATAACAATTACTCCTTAGAGTAAAGGTTTATAAACTACATTTGAATCTTGTTTTCTTGAACTTGCATCAGTCATTTTCTTACACAACTCAAAGTAAATTTGATCTCTTCACAGTATTGTCTTCCAGCTTAATTTATCTTGGACAACTAATTAATTGGATATTTCGTAGCTAAATCATCAATCCCTTCAACTTTGACACAATGAGATTCAACTATTTTAATTTTGTCATTATTTCAGCCATGTTGTACTTTTGAGTTGGAATGATTCTGTACAAATGAGAGGGTTGGGATCTTATTAATTGGTTTAAGCTGTCAAAACTTCATGCACATGACAAGCTTGATTTTCATAAACATCAGCAATTGTCTTATCTGTGCATAAAAAGTTGTGTGCAATACAATTTACTGACAACAAACAAACAAAAAGTTCAGTGTTTTTATAGTAAATTCTGTCTTAACCAAACCCCAAATACGACATGCTCATGTTGATCCAACACCATTTCAAGTCGGCTGTGGTGGTCGTGATTGCATGGTAGTTGGATATAGAGTGCATATCACCTCTAACGTTGTGAGTTAGAACCCACTCAGGCGAGGTGTACTCAATACAACATTATGTGATAAAATTAATCAATGACTTGCTGCAGGTCTGTGGTTTTTCTTCGGTTTCATCCACCAATAAAATTGACCGCCACGATATAACTGAAATATTGTTGAAAGTGGCGATAAACACCATACTTACCCTAACCATTTCAAATCCCAATATATTAAATATTGTTTTAAAAGTGTATAGATTAGAAAGGTTTCTAGTAAATACCTGACGTTTATATTCTGCTACTGGATCATAAACCTTCCATCCATTTTCTCCATAATCTTCTTTAAAGTCAAAGGCAAATATTGGCTGAAAAAATTTAAAAAAAGTTTTGTATATCTTTCATATTCTTTCAATTTCATTTTTTAGCACAGTATTATGCTTAGTGGTATGGCTTTTAGATATTTACCTTAACATAACACAATTTCAGTGACATTTAGAAGGCATATTTAATTTGTTTAGTGTGAACTGATCTTAAACAAATATTAGATTAATATTCCTTATTCATACCAGTAATGCCCAAAAAGTGAGGTTAAAGGAGAAAAGCATACAACTTTTTCACTGGTATTTTGAAAATCAACTCCTCAACAATCGCCCAGATCCATTTATTTATTTGGTGTAAAAATTTAGGCTTATTAAAAGATCTTTACAACTTAATACATCTGTTATTTGTTTTCTTGGACTTTGACATCATAACAACAATTGTACATGGTACATCATATTCGAATCAGGTTTAACTTTATATTTGTGTGTCTGTTAACAAATGAACAAAGATTCATATTCCATCTCCAAAATAAAGCCAACTTACCTGTTTATTTGTAAGAGGGAAAGCATATTGTTGGATTTTCTCAAACACTTGTCTTCTTGAATGGTTTTCTTGTTTGTGGGCAAATCTTAAATTTCGAATATCCTATTTATAAGCAAAATAATATTTAATTTAAGCATAACATAGTTCATATAGAAATATATGACTACTATTAGTTTCAATAATGATATAGACAAAGAATTGGCACATGCATGTATTTGTATTTTTGCTATTCTTAGCATGTTTATCCAGTTGACTAAATTTTCATAATATTTTTAATCACCAAGGTTGGTTAAATTTCTGTTGAGAATTCCTGCCAATTTCCTTTTTCGACAAAAATTAACAATGTAAAAATATTTTTGACATTTTGGTCATTGGAGAAAGAGATTTTCCTTCTGCAATCAAAGGATGACAATATTTCTCCACTCTCTATAGTTAAAACTCAAGCTTTAAAATTTGAAAGAAGGAAAATCTATATATATTCTGCAAATATGTAACGCTACAAAAGTCAAAAACTGTTCCTTGTTATGTCATGTTTTTACCTCTTAATACTTCAAATTTTATTCAGAAAATCTATTTAAGTATTCAAGATTCAATGTTGTTAAAAATCTTTTCATGGCAGTAGTTTCTTAAGGCTGTTTTCCCTCAAATGGTTAAAATAAAGAATCTGTCCTATTCCTTCCCTTACAATGATAAATGTGTACATCATCAGCCACTAAACCTTGTAGTTTGGTGGTACCCACAGTATGCAACTGAAGATAAATTGGACAATGCATGTTTTCTATGTCTGCTAGCACATTGATAACTCTATAATGTTAAAGACTGTAGTAAATATGTTGTCGTCATAGTTGTGATCGTATGGTAGTTGGATTTACAACTAACTATGCAATCAGTGCCATCACTAACATTGTGAGTTCGAACCCCAGTAAACCAACCAAACCAAACAAGTACACATCACTCGTGTACATGTTTCAAATTTGGATCATCAATGGGTTACTTCAGAAAATGCTTACCTTCATAAAGAGATGTTGATTTATCTAATAATGCAGACAAGCAAATTTCTGTCGTCAAATGGCCACACTTATTTTGACAATTTAAAAATAATATTTATGACTTTAAATTTGAATCTAGTTTCTGATATAACCTGAATAATTTTGCATACAGTTTTAATATCCTCTTCCGTACACATCTTTATAATTTTTAAAACAGCTTCCTGTGTTTTACTTTCTAAGGATTGCATGTTTACTCAACATATATATTTACACCAGGATAAATAAACCAGAAATTTATGTCAATTTCTTGTTTACAGAATGCACTTTTATTCCAATGAATAAAGTCAAAATCATACCTTGCAGATCAGATCTATTCCATAAGAGTTTTCTCCCCTGCTTGTGGCACCACCTATCTTCTCTATTTTACTGATCACTCCCAGTGGTACATCCAGAACAAATAAAGACTCCTAGTGAATGTGTAAATTAACTTGTTATAATGATTGACAGGGGAAAAAACATGTATACTAGTGAGGTTTTTTTTTCAATTTACAAGTGCATAAAAAATTATCAATTCATTCATGTAAAATAATAAAATTGGGTAGTAGAGTTTTGAAATTGATGCTTTATACAATTATGAAACTGATATGAGTTTCTCATTCAATTTGGGGATTAAACTCTGAACTTTAGCAACTACCTAAAATCCTGATAATTAAATATTGAGATATACGATATTACAATAACATTTTTTTCAAAAACTAAAAAACTGCAAAAACATGACTCTTGTATTGATTATGCTTTTTTTTATTTCCCAAATGTAGATATAATTACACATGGAAAATACATGCATTAGAGAATACATTTTAATTTAGCATCAATAAATACATTACCCTCTCACTACTTTTGAAGAATAACTTGTAATTTGTCACTGTCAATGTTCCTTTAATTGGTCCATTGTATGGACATAAATAGGTCACATCTCTACCTGAAAATAAAGGAATACAAAATGGTTGATAACATAAAGAAATCCATGCACATCAAAAAGTCTGTAAGTAATTGACTAATATTTGGCAAGATATTCACGACACTTGTAAACCATATAACTAAAGCTAGTTTTACATCAGGGATTAGTGTTATGGCGTTTAATGCCACTTTCAACAATCTTTCAGTTCTATTGGTGGAATAAACCGGAGTACCCAGAGAAAACCGCTGATATGTCACGAGTCACTGACAAACTTTATCACATAATGTTGTCTCGAGTACACCTCCCCATCAGCCGACTCGAACTCACAACTTTTATGGTGATAGGCACTGATTGCACAGGTAGTTGTAAATCCATCTGCCATATGATTACGACCATGGCGGCCCCAGTTGTACATCAGACAATATAAAAGTTTCCAATAATCTGGTCTTGACCTATTTCATCTGTTTGTTTTTTCTTGAAATATTTCAGTTACATGGGAAAAAGTAGATGATTTTTTTTTAAAAAGATCAGTAAATAATTCAATTGTGTACTTTTACCTGACAGCTATGATGGCAAATGAAGCCCAAATAATCTTTCTGAACTTATATGGTGTAATTTTATCACAATGAAGGGTAAATACATTTTGTATCTCTGCAGAAGCAACACAAGCATTATATTGTTTCCATTAGTACTAAATAATATCTTTAATGCAAATTATTCACCCAAGAAACAAGCTATACTTTTATGTTTGAAGAACAATTTAATCATGTAGATTAAAAAATTTCTTAAATTCTTTACTGGTGGAAAAAAGCCGAGTACCAGTCCTCACCACACTTAGCAAAAACAGGGTGACTTATCTTCTCTCTCTCTGTTCACTTCAGGGTGAAGTGAGAGAAAATCTAGGAAACTTTCAAAATGCTAGCAAAATTTTAATGTTTCTTTCCCCGCTACCTCATGTCCCTACCTTTCACAAAACAAACGTGCTGCACAACGATCTTAACAAGGATGCAATCACCAAGTTTGGGAAAAAATATCGAACATCAAACCCTGTATGGGTCAAATTTCAGGTACATGGGAGCTCTTTTTACACGAATATTGAAGAAAAAGTATCATTGGTGAAAAAATACCAACTTACAATCTGCAATAACACAACCATTATTACATTAGATTGCACTGAGATACATGTAGGTATGTCACCATGATGTTGAATCAAACACACAAACATGTATGGTAATAGGGTTATTGGTGTTAACAGTTTTATAGTTATAGCGTGAATACCACACCAAAATGAGGTAGGAAAAGCCTGGACAGCAACAAAGAGACCATGTAAATCTGAATGGTGATTGGCCACCAAGGTAACTGTATACATTTTAGGTATATGTCAATCCAATTACCTTAGATAATCGTGCCCACAGAGGCCTTCACAATTTAGGTAAAAAAACTACATGTATAAAAATTCTAAGAAAGACAGAAGCCACACACTACTAACAAGTCTCTAAATTATAGATAAAAAATAGCAGGTCTGTTTTTACCTATTCCTTGTATCTGTTCTCCAGTCAATAAGGGTGGTTCTTCTGTTTGTGCAACTTTAGTACTGTCTCTTAAAATCTGTCAATATAATTATATGCAAATCAAATAAAGGTGCATTAAAAAATATTAATCAAAATTATAATCAGTAGTACAGATAAGCCACATATTTGCATATTTACTCAAAAAAATATCTGAAGAAAACCAAATTAAAATAGATATAAAGCATACACTTTACGTTAACAAATTCACATGTTCACAATTAGACATATAAAGTATTCATACATTGTGTTTTATTTAAATCGCTGTAATGAAAAATATATTTTTAATTTGTAGTTCTCCTCCTTATCTGCTCCATAAATTTATTATCAAATGGTTGGTTTTCTCTGTTTATTTGTTTATACTTTAGTGTCCTAAAAGGTTAACACATTATGTTGACTCTGATCATGATTACAAAATGTAGGTATTGATTCACTGTTGTCATAATGCAAGTCATTAATGTGCTCTGAATGGGCATTATTTTAACAAAAAGCTGGGATGGAAAACAATGCTTAAATGTGGTAGTAAAATTAAAAAGTTTTCAGGAATCCTCAAAAACAATTTTTTGCCTATTAATACCATAAAGAAAAGTCAAATGGGTCCAAACAAGTTGTCTGTAGTATATTACATGAAGTCATTAACAAAACATGCTAATAGCAAAACGTGAGGGTTGACATACATGTAGGGTTCTGAATTTATTAGATAAAAGGGTCAGAAATTAACTTATAACCAAAGACATGGGTACTATTTGTTGATGATTAACAAATGACACTGGTAGAGACCCGAGCTATAAGGGAATGACCATTTTACTTTCAAGTTTTTTACCAATTGGACAGATTTTTTTTTCACCCAAAGCATCTTTTTTGGATATGAAAAAATCAGTATTTTTTTCCCATCTTACAAAATTTCTCATGGTAAACTGCAGGTTTAGAATATGTATTTATTTTTGTATCTTTCAGATCAATTAATATTTTTTCTATAAAATTTGGAGAATTTTTTTTTCAGAAAATATCCAGCCTGTGACAACCACAGAGACTACAGAAGTTTCGAAATACTGTATCCATTGCCTGGTACTGGTAGTGATATTTTAATCGAATAAATGGCTAGTTCCTAAGAAAATGTGTATAAAAGGTGCATTTCAATACAAAACAAGTTCAGGAAAAAAGTTGTTATTTTACTTAAGAAAATGAATGAACTTTGATGGGAATTACTAAAAAGGTGAAACAGTAAGAAAATAAAGTTGAAAATATGTCAAAAAGTTGAACATCGTCTGCCATGAAATTCATAATACATTTGGCACACTACATAACCATATTGAACATCAATGCTGTTTTTTAAATCATACAATGTAAAAACAAGTTTTACAGGCCCCTGTGATGTGGTCAAGCCAAATTATGGATGATACAACCCGGTTGGATCAAAGCATTTGCCATCACTCATCACTGACATCAGATACCACACATTTTCACTTATACAGTCGGGTGTAATCTCGTTGAGATTAGGATTCAGAAGAAATTTCTGTCTGTATCTTCATCCTAATCTCGTTTCAAGGCCTATCAAAGGTATTCTGGAAATTTAAAATTTGATTCCCCGGTGCATTCCGATGGATATTTTGGCATGGACAGATTGTGTCAGATCAAGTGCAGGTAAGATTTCATATATAGATATATTTTCTAGTTAAAATCTGCAAAAATATTTGATATTTCCTTACCTTTTACAGCATCTATCAGATAAAATAATCCAACATCCACTTCGAACTGTCTGTCATTTTAATGAACTCATGAACTACACCATGTGATCAAAATCGTCACAGATTTTACTACAGTCTGTTTCTTGATTCAAGATGTTGATGTCAAATATTTTATTATAATTTAAAAATCCCATATACACTGCTTGAATTTTTGTATTTTGTTATAAATATTTTTATTAAAACCAATGAACAGCCCATAAAGGATATGCTTACATCACAGGCACTTGTCTCTGTAAAAAAATATATGATATTGGTATATTTTTTACATTTTTTTACAGAGACAAGTGCCTGTGGCTTGCATATATACAATAAATATTTGACATCGACCTTTAATCTAGAAACAGGCTGTAACAAAATATGTGACAATTTTGATCACATGGTGTAGTTCATGAGTTGATCAAAATGGCGGACAGTTCGAAGTGGATGTTGGATTATTTTATCTGATTTCGAGATTATCCGGCCTTTAAACAGTCCTGCCTTGTTTCTTTTTTATAGTTGATACGATATTTCTCGGCAGTCTGTTTTAGTGTTTACCTTTAATTTTGATTGATAATTGTCAATAAGGTAACAATACCCCTTTTCCAGTTTACAACTGCCAATTTTGGCCATTAATGCACTTGAAGCATGTGTACAAAATGCATTACTTGCGAAGTTGGCAGTGAAGAATGAAACCACATTAGATCCTGTATTTGGGAAAGTCATATCCTTTCATTATTTTGATCATGTCATGACTTTCCTATGGCGACAGATTCTAGTAATGATTGTGAAAATATTGTAGGTGCAATCAGGCATATTAACAAAGAAAAATTATATCTTGACAGCATCAAAGAAATTATTTATTGTTATGATAACATAGTGTGTTGTAGCCAAAAAACCCAAAAATACCAGCATTAATCAATATTACTTTTTTTATATTAGATATTATATAATTATTTGACAGATACCGGTACATGTAGTTAATTAAAATTTCATCTACTTCTATTTTCAAAATATATTATTTGAAAGATTGCGAATTAATAAAAGCGTATATCTATTAAAATTGACTTTTGAGACAAGGCCGGACTGGCACTGGGCCGAAAAAAACAAGGCCGGACTGGCAGGGACGGATTGGTGTTAAGGCCGGAATGTCTTGTTAGCATTTTATCTTATAGACGCTGTAAAACTAAAAGTAGTCCGAGATTCCTCTGTCGTTTAACGGCATTTATAAAGTTGCTGTAGCCATTCAACGTCAGAGGGTGCTATGTACGGAAAACAGCGGATTTGCTTCTCCAACTCTGGGTCAGCACATTTCCACGTTTCGTAGCTATCGGATTTTATTTTCTATCAGAAACCCTTATATAAATCGCTTCACCAATCATTTTTCTATTCATTCATAACCATCTTACCCTCAGAAAGTGGTGTTACACTCCATTACAGCACGATTTTGCCTTAGATCCTATGATTTCGACATTTGTCTTCCATTTTTCAAACATGTGTCACGTGACTACGAGAAAACTACGATTACCGCAATGTATCATGGGAGATGATTTGCATATAAACAAACAAACAAATATATTTATTGCCAATCATAGGCGCCTGTTAAGGCAGAACAATTAACATAAAATTTAATACAGTTGATTATATTGATTGGTAATGATTTTAACAGCAAATTTAGTGAATTACAGATAACCATAAGAAAAAAAAATGTAGTACCTTGTCCAAAAACAAAAAGGGGAAACGTAACACATGCTCTTTCCGAAGCCCGTTGGTAACACTCTGCCATTGAATCTTTTCTTTCCAACACATTCTGTATTATTTCCTTCTGCTCTGCTTTGATCTGTAGATGGACTGTTTGTCCTGCAGAATACGCTTAAATGTATCGTCTTCCATGTGATTTGAATGTTGTTTACGTATGCAAATAATGCTCCAAATAATTTGGCACGCTGCATTAATTAGCTCCCATCATGCAATGCGTTGCTGTCATCATTCAGTTAGTATCGCGAGATCACGTGTGTAGATTCGAAAATGGAAGTCAAATGGCGGAATAATAGGATCTAAGGCAAAATCGTGCTGTAATGGAGTGTAACACCACTTTCTGAGGGTAAGATGGTTTTGAATGAATAGAAAAATGATTGGTGAAGCGATTTATATAAGGGTTTCTGATAGAAAATAAAATCTGATAGCCACGAAACGTGGAAATGTGACGATCCTAGAGCCGGTGAGGCAAATTCACTGTTTTCCATACATAGCACCCTCTGACGTTGAACGGCTACAGCAACTTTATAAATGCCGTTAAACGACAGAGGAATCTCGGACTAAACTAAAAGGTAAAGAAATATCAATATTTTTGCAGATTTGAACTAGAAAATATGTCTATATATATAAAATCTTACCTGCACTTAATCTGATACAATCCGTCCATGCCAAAATATCCATCGGAATAAACCGGGGGGTCAAATTTTAAATTTCCAGAATACCTTTGATAGGCCACAGGGCCTTGTCACTATCCAGGTAAATATACTATCAATGTATAAACATATACAAGGGCGGACATCTTTTTTTACCCCCGCTCGCTTCAAGTCGTGTTTGTTTTTTAAATTCCTTCTAATATATTCAAAACCCTGTTTGGTTCAACTCCCAAGACCTTATTCTTTTCAAAAAATATCATGACCCTCCCTCGACTACCTCTTGTGAAGGCGCAGCGGTCGTTTTTGTCAGGAATTCGCCCGAGTAGAGAACAACATGGACCCAAAGTGAAAGTAACAGCGCCACCTATAAAAAAACGGAAGTTCAGAACTCTCTGGGTTTTACCATTCGATATTTGGTTTTCTCGCTAGTTATCGTGTTTCTAAGTATAAGATACCATGGGAAATAACACACGAAATAATAAATTAAAGAAAATGGACAGCAATCAAGAAAAAGCCTTGAAAATGGCATTTATCATTCATTGTATGTACAAGTTAAAAATGTTCAGTTTTCACTTCAAATCGTCCCGCTCGTTTAATAATGTTTGAATCTTAACGGTATTTTCCCTACCTCAAAGCTAAAGCTCCGAGAGTTCCGAACTTCCGGGTTTTTTTTAGGTGGCGCTGTTACTTTCACTTTGGGTCCACGTTGTTCTCTACTCTGGCGAATTCCTGACAAAAACGACTGCTGCGCCTTCACAAGAGGTAGTCGAGGGGAGGTCATGATATTTTTTGAAAAGAATAAGGTCTTGGGAGTTGAACCAAACAGGGTTTTGAAGATATTAGAAGGAATTTAAAAAACAAACACGACTTGAAGCGAGCGGAGGTAAAAAAAGATGTCCGCCCTTGTATATGTTTATACATTGATAGTATATTTACCTGGATAGTGACAAGGCCCTGTGGATAGGCCTTGAAAGTTAATGAAACGAGACAGAAATTTCTTCGGATTAGGTCGGGTGTTAAGGAAGATTAGTCTTCAAATTGGAATCATTCCCCAAAAATGGTAACAATATATTGTCATTCTTACTTTCATTTCAATTCCTGGAACATTTTCAGACGAAGTTGATGAAGAGGAACAAATAGATTTTGAAGGCGAAACCGATCCTTTTGAGCTGTTGCTTGACGTTTCTTGTGGGAAAGACGTTGATCTGTCTGAAATTGAGTCATTGCTAGCTCCATTTGATCTAACTTTTTGATTCTCTGTCGTGTCGTTATTTATGCTTCCTAAGACTTCCATTTTACTTTTTAAATCACAAAATGTTATTTATTTTTAACTTGGGTTTCATCATTTTACAGGAAACAGGAAAGCTTTCGAGTTGATCCGGCCTGAAAACTATTCGGCCTTATGAAAATCCGGCCTTAAACAAATGCGGCCTTAGTTGTTTCGGCCTTAGTTGATACGGCCTTGGTTAATTAATGCGGCCTCAGTTAAGAATGATGTGTATCTATACGATAAAACGACACATTGTGATGATTTGAGTAAATAATTAATTCATTAATTTGTCTATCAGGTGCCATATAGCATGGTTTTTTTTGTCCCGGGCAGGTATTCGTTGTTTACTTATTTATCTGTTACGAGGAATTCCGAAGGCAGCTTTACGTTCAGGCGGGATTGCTTATATAAATCTTGTGAAAACACTACAAGTTCCAATATTTTATTCATCATATCCATGAATATTTAAATAATATTTTAAATTTAAATACAACTTTTATTTTTTAATTATTCTTTTCCATTTGATATAAGGCCGGATTTGCCGTAGGCCGCCTAAATATATGATAAGGCCGGAACATCCATTTGATATAAGGCCGGATTTGCGTAAGGCCGAAACAACTAAGGCCGAATCAACTACGGCCGAATCTGTCATAAGGCCGAAACAACTTGTAAGGACAGGAAACAGGAAGTGGGAATTGGGAGGGTCTAAAACCCGGAAGTCTGAAAACACGAAGCCCAAAATGGGTATTTGAAAGGTCATATCTTGAAAAGTACTCAACCTAGGATAAAAATCTAAACGGATTCTAAAAGCTATTGTTAAGATCTATCTTTTAAAGGAATAAATAGTAAAATATTGTATTATTTAGATACTTAAAAGTTGATTGGAATGGTCAAACATGAGAAGAGGCAATGGACAAAATTTCGACTTTGATCTAAAATGTCTCAAAATTCAAAGAACCCGGTCAAAAACTGTTTAGATATTCTTAAAGACAATTTTATACTCTATCAGACGATATAAACATCTTTTTATTAAAATATTAGATAAAAGCACAATCTTGACCGGAAGCCTACATTTTCAGAGTTAGCCAGCTGCTAATTTTCAACTTTGATCTCAAATTTCTCAAAATCCCCAACCCTGGTCAAAATCTATTTAAATATTCTTAAAGACAATTTCATACTCTCTCAGATGATATAAAAATATTTTTGTTGAGATGTTAAATAAAAGCACAATCTTGATCGGAAGCCTACCTTTTCAGAGTTATCCATTGGCGAATTTTCAACTTTGATATCAAATTTCTCAAAATTCAAAGAATCCGGTCAAAAACCGGTTAGATATTCTTAAAGACAATTTTATACCCTATAAGATGATATATGTTTGATTTCATTAAAATATTGCTGAAAAACACAAACTTGACCGGAAGCCTACCTTTTACTTGAAGCAGATTTGGAGAAAAACGTGTCCAATTATCAGCCCTGATTTGATTAAATAATTTAATCATTCAATTAATTATAGCTAAGATATTTACTCAATTAAATCACCCATTATGAAAAGGTCAATAAGAATTAAGAAACAAGAAAAATAAAACAACCCTCACTCTTTTTCATCTGGGCTTGGAACCGGCATAGGCGGGTTATTGTTTTATTTGTTTATTTTATTTTTTTTTCAATTTTTTTCCCTTTTTTAATCAATATCCTTTTTCTATATTCATGCAATTTTATTTCAGATTTCTTCCTTCTTAGATAATAAGATTTTATTAAATCTTTCTTCAATTAGGATTATTTTTTTTTTCTAACTTTTTTTTATTCTATTTATCTCTGATTATTTTCTGTTTAATTGATATTTCCTTACCTCTATAACTTGTTAACTGTTTCTAATTAAAATCACTGACAGATTTACCTACTTTCTTCAAGTCTGAGGTTTTGGTTGATGTTTGATACAATACCAGGTGTTACCTTTCAAGTTTTTATTTCCTGCACAAGACCTATGCTTCCATACATTGCAAAGCTTTTTACCTTTTATTCCCTCACATCCTATCATATTTTCTATTGCATTTGGTTTTCCACATTCACAGTCTATTTCAATTTTATGTGTATTTATCTTAATATTTTTAGGAACAAATCCAACATGATTTTTAGGAAAAGCCGAGAAATGACCTTTTGGGAATAATGTAACACAATATTTTCCTTTTTGACCATTTACAATGAAAGCATGCACTTCAAGTGTTGGGGAACTAAAGTTATTATATTATTTTCCACTATAAATCTTGCCAAACTTTGCTGACTGCTATCAGTATTAAAAACAGGAAAATTTATTACAGGTGCCTGATTAACTGTTTCGTCACATTCTTTCTTAATTACTGTTTTACCATCTTTGATATTTACCGATGCTATTTCAGTGTTGACAGGTATTGTTTCAACATTTTCCTGTTTATTGTCTGAGGGCGTGTCAGGTATTAACCTTTCAACTTGATGTAATGGTTTTTGGTTTTTCAAATACATTTGTACTTGGTAGATCATATGTACATCATAGATTAGGCCGCCTAATTAGCCAATTAATGATGTATTGTTCATATCCAATTAAAGATAATCATAGCTTTTGACAATCTGTTACAAATAAAACATTATTTCAATTTCAATTTGAAACAAGTGCCCAATGATAATACGGCGGTGCATACAACAACTAGTTTATTCAGTGGCGATGCCATAACCACAAGAATCTACCGAAAACAAATATTTAGGTCATCGCATGCTATTTACACTCGAAAATCAACGCAGTCATGCAAGAAAAGTTAAAATTATATGAAAAAACCAAACTATGAAATGAATGTTCCGCCTACGAGAAGTACGGCCATATCGTCTAGTCAATTTGGTGTATAACCTGCAACTAATTGCAACAACAAGTTTGTTTACCGGAAATTTATTCTATAGGTGTCTAAGAAAAACATATTAAAAATATACACAAATATATTTTGCGGAAAGTGGTGAAATTTAACAAAAAATATAGACAGAATATTCGATTATTTTAGTAGTTGGAAATGCCCACCATACACACTTGAAATGCTGTTCTGACCTTCACATTGAAACATTTAGCAGACGAAAATTAATATAAATGAAAAGAAATATATGAATATGAATGACAAAAGCTTATTTGTCTTCATTTCTTGAAAGCATACACATATTTTGTCAGTAATGTTGTCCCTGACACAAATAAAGACGGATTCGTGAAAATAATTTCATGTTTTTTTTGACAACATTCCTCAGATCATCGATGTGTATTTATTCAATTTAGAGGACAAATAACAATTAAGTTAGTTTGATTATCAATTAAATAACATCGCCTGTGTTCAAAAAGTACACTTAAAACATAAAACATACAATCTTCAAAGACATAAACCACACATATTAATAATGATAGTTGAACGACAAAAAAGTATACTATACGTCTGGCACCATAGATGAGAAACCGAAAAATGCAAAATACCCCACATAATAAAATTCGAACTTGATCTGTATGTGATGTCCTTAACAACTTTTCCAAGCGAGTGATTTTAAAGTGATTATGTTGAAGTGATTCTAAGTTATTGCACGGAAACCACTTCTCGACGAACGGCCGGTAAAATTGAATGCCCTCGTCGCCTAAAGGCGGGGACATAATAAAAACAACAAATATGTTGAAGTGCAACTAAATTTCAACTGATTCTGTTGATGCGTTCTCGACCTATTCCACGGAAACATACTCCGGGACGGACGGACATGGATAGAAAAAATATTCCGACGCCTGAAAACAGGGATAAAATAACATAAATTGCACAACATATCTCTCGACCAATATGCAGTTTCCGTCGGAAGGTCGGAGTTCGTCCACGGTGATTGGCTTATGGGCTTACACTTTTCGAGTTTGAAAAACGACGAACAATCCCCACTGCATTTTTGGCACTTCAACTATAAACTGTGGTGAATTTTTAGCTACCTACAATTATTAGGCGACCTTGTGACCGATGACGACTCATCTTGAGCAACTGATGTCCGTGCAACCATGAAACAAAGGGATCGATGCAAGGGAAGAAAGGAATCATTGGGAAAGGAGACCGATGCCTTAGATCCAGATAAACATTTTGATGTGATATTGCTCTTATGTTGGGGCCACCGGCTTCGTGTTATGTGGGGGGTCTGGGGTCACGTTGCATTGAAGATCATGTGGCGAGCTCCGGAAATCTTTTTGCAATATGTTACACCGGGTGATTTTGTACTGTCTTCGTGTCATTACCTCATATCGGAAATCTCGAGTATTTCATCACTAGTAGATCTTAACGGGTGAAGAAGAAAACGTCACGGTGCATTTTATAATTTTTTCGATGTACACGTTGCAATTTGTGTATGACAAATTGCAACATACAACTTGCACAAACCAAATTCGGACTGTCCTGCTTTTCTTTTTCGACAAGACCTTGTTTTCAGCCAAATATCCATTTCGTACAAAAAGTGTCTTTAAAACAGGCAGCCATTGAAATCCGACAAACTATACCCCTAATTTTTACTATTGGATTTTTTTTGGCTTATAATATACTTGGTTCAATGCTCCGATATGCTGTCTTAATTTTCAAATGTTTCGTTTAAGGAAACTTTAAATATCTATCATTTTAAAGAGTATATATATCTTTTTTCTGGTAAGCCTGTGTACGTACAATGGTATATAGATATATAACTATACATTAATAAATATAAAGTACAAATATATGGACACAACATACAACCTGGTGAAGTTATGCCAGAAGACCTTGAAAGAATAGCCAACAATAGTATGCTATGAAAAAGAAAATAAATAGTTCTTAAATATTATTATTTTTATTCTTAAAATGTATTTAAATTTGTACCAGCTGATTAATTCCCTGGATAATCAGTGGAGTGTAACAGGGTACATCAAAAGAAGCTTGGACTCTTGATTAGATTTGTAACCAGCAAGAATTCAGAATAAATAAAATTATTATGTTGTTAAAAAAAAACAATAGTAGAGCAATATAATATGATTGAATTTATATCACGGGAGACTTCGTTGTTATCTTTATATGCTTTATTTTGAATGGGTAATAATCACTTACAAGCCACTACATGTATTAGTTTTGCTAAATTCCCAAACTACATCCACCCCCATTATGTGTAAATGACAGTCCTTTTATATAGTGATGAATACAGTAGCTTGTCGGGACAAGTCAGTTTAGGAGATTTTTGTTCGGCTATTTTCACATCTGCTAATTTCTATATCCCGAATATGGTTATGGTTAGGGTTATGGTGTTTAACGCCACTTTCAACAATATTTTAGATATTGGTCAGTTTTATTGGATGAGGAAATCGAAGTACCCGGAGAAAACCACCGACCTGCCGTAATTAGTCACTGATATATCCCGAATATTCTCTCTCAGTAGTTATTTAAAGGTTGAATAATACAGTGGGTAGTTACCTCTAGAATAATTTTAATAACTTTACACCGACTTATACCCTGTGTAATAATATACTGTTGTAGTCGTCTTTGGCTACTGTGTAATAAATCTGTATGTTGACATGTACGCTGCATATTTGAAAACTTTGAAGTTAAGCACTAACTATATTCAATGTTTATAAGTAAGGTAGAAATTATTTAGATCATATATTATTATTTCAATTTGCAATTCTATAATTTTTGGCTTTATACTAATATATGATGAATCATCGTGTCTCGCCATAAGGTATTCTTATAAGTTAATGTAAATCGCTTTTTGTCCATCCTTAATGTTGATTCCCACACAAGAAAAAATAATTTATTTACAATGCTTGTAATTTTGACCCTGGATTATAGGTCTTTCACAGTTCAAAGTCTGATCAAACTAATCCACGATAATGCTAATCTTAACACCAAACGCATGTCTATTAAACAAACGTTTTAAATATGTTCATATAGAATGTCACCTTCTCCAAAGATAACAATATGGAATTTGATGTGTGCAATTCAAATCTTTATCGTCAAATGGACATCTTTTGCAGGTAGTAAATTTTCAGATTGTAACGTTTTATAAGTATGTATTCCTTTTCAAGCAAAAACTATTGTATCAATGTGTATTAACATTTCATTTCTATATCTTATACAACATGTACCTCAGCTGTATAGTGATAATTTCAATGATTTAACTGACAAACCGTGCATAGCTGTTCCATAATCACAGGATAGCCGCCCCCCCCTTTTTTTTTATCAAAACTATGAAAAAATTGCATTGTATCTCCATTAAGGTACAGAAATCGAGGACTAATTTTTAAAGCGACTGTTTGGTACAGAATTGGCTATTTTTGTTGCTATATAGATCAGATTAACTGAAGATTAAACTGAAAGTAATATCTGAAGGATACGATACAGTTTTCTTCGTAGATTTAAAAAAAATAAGGGGGAGGGGGCTGTCATGTCCCCGAGTACCTGCGTCCATAATGGACTAAAAATGAATACTAATTTATGGATGTATTTCAATGAAAATCCAAAATATCTATGATGATGAAATGCTATATTCAGTACAGCTTCTTCTTGTGGTCTTTCTAGAATGGTACTTTTGGTTTCGGTATTATTACAAATGCCTTTAATATCTTCATATTATTGTTAACTTGCAGAAGCATCGGGAACCTGTCAATTTCCAGATGAATTACAGGGGGTGTGGTACAGTTCACACAAGGGGAATCTAACATTCGATGGTAATGGAGTGATGGGTTACCCCATACAAATGTCTGCAACAGTAGACGAATTAAATTTTAATTGTACAGAGAAAGACGGAGATTATTATCTATTGAAGCAAGTATATAATAATATATTTAGTTGTTAATTTATGGGGGTTTATCCATATGTATCTTTGGTTGTTGTTTTGTTGACATTGTTGTAAGAAGAGTTTGAAGATACCAAAGGGAGGTAATCAGAATCCGTATATCTAAGAAGAAAAGACAACACAATGGCCAAAAGAAAAAGTACAAAATAACAAACAACGATCTACAAAACATACATATAAAACTAAAGATCGAGTAACACGAACCCTACTAAAAACCGGGGATGAACTTAGGTGCCCCGGAAGGGTAGGCACTTCCTGCTCCACTAGTGACACCCGTCGTGTTAATATAGTTACAAACCCGGTGATAAGTCGTGAACGAGGACCGGACCGGGAAGTGTTTACGACAAGTGGAGCATATCCGTGGTCATTTGTGACACATATATTCCATAGCGATCAACCAAGTCATGGTGGCGACTGTAAAACTTTCGAAGTGATGACTTCAACTTAACTAAGATCAACCCTTGGTTCAGTAGCTTCACTGTTAGCAGCAACCCTCTATCAAGGAAATCCTGATAGGAACCACAAGCTCTGGAATATCGTATCAACTGAGAGATATATACTCCATATGCAGGTGCTGCTGGAATGTTGTTACATATGAATGGAAAGTTCACAATGGGAAAATTGAAATCATCTTATTGACAATCACTGTGTACACTTTCTTTCCATAATTTATTTATTTTTTGTTGTTGTTGTTGTAATTTTAGTAATTGATCTAAGTAGTATTTTGGAAATATTTCAAGTTTAAGCTTAATAAAATTAATTATCCTAAAGATAGGGAATAAACCAACACAGACATAAAACAAAAGTATAAACTACTACAAAAAACAATGGTAATATTGGCAATAAAAAGGGGGGTCTTTCCATAAGGTGTTTACTCTTGTGAAGTTGCTTAATAAGAGGGGAATGTGACCCATAATGTGCTATTGTTTTACTATAAAAATCGTCTTGATGTAGCTGAATAAGCTGCATTGAAACATTGAAAGATAGTTTTCTATCAGTAACACGATCTTAACTGTAATGTTTGTTTCATCTAGGGCTGATAAATATGTATTTACACTGAACAGCAACATCAGAGCATATATATGTATAGAACTACAACGTGTGTCAGAATATAAATACTACTACTACATAGGATCAGGTTTGTTCACCTATTATGCTTATCTTTGAAAAGCTTGAAGATACCAAAGGGGTAATCAGAAGCCGTAAGTCGACGGACAGACAATACAATGGCCAAAAGTGTGAAGATACCAAAGGGGTAATCAGAAGCCGTAAGTCGACGGACAGACAATACAATGGCCAAAAGTGTGAAGATACCAAAGGGGTAATCAGAAGCCGTAAGTCGACGGACAGACAATACAATGGCCAAAAGTGTGAAGATACCAAAGGGGTAATCAGAAGCCGTAAGTCGATGGACAGACAATACAATGGCTAAGTAGAAAAAAACGACAAAAGGACAAACAACGATCTACAAAACATTACACATAACACTAAAGATCGACCAACACTAACTGATGGTGAACTCAGATGATGTATAACAGTACATTGTAGGTCTCTACTACTTGTACACTATAGACACTTATCTGTGTCTTAGTTCTAAGGTTATTGTACTGATGGTGAACTCAGATGATGTATAACAGTACATTGTAGGTCTCTACTACTTGTACACTATAGACACTTATCTGTGTCTTAGTTCTAAGGTTATTGTACTGATGGTGAACTCAGATGATGTACAACAGTACATTGTAGGTCTCTACTACTTGTACACTATAGACACTTATCTGTGTCTTAGTTCTAAGGTTATTGTACTGATGGTGAACTCAGATGATGTATAACAGTACATTGTAGGTCTCTACTACTTGTACACTATAGACACTTATCTGTGTCTTAGTTCTAAGGTTATTATACTGATGGTGAACGCAGATGATGTACAACAGTACATTGTAGGTCTCTACTACTTGTACACTATAGACACTTATCTGTGTCTTAGTTCTAAGGTTATTGTACAGATGGTGAACTCAGATGATGTACAACAGTACATTGTAGGTCTCTACTACTTGTACACTATAGACACTTATCTGTGTCTTAGTTCTAAGGTTATTGTACTGATGGTGAACTCAGATGATGTATAACAGTACATTGTAGGTCTCTACTACTTGTACACTATAGACACTTATCTGTGTCTTAGTTCTAAGGTTATTGTACTGATGGTGAACGCAGATGATGTACAACAGTACATTGTAGGTCTCTACTACTTGTACACTTTAGACACTTATCTGTGTCTTAGTTCTAAGGTTATTGTACAGATGGTGAACTCAGATGATGTACAACAGTACATTGTAGGTCTCTACTACTTGTACACTATAGACACTTATCTGTGTCTTAGTTCTAAGGTTATTGTACTGATGGTGAACTCAGATGATGTATAACAGTACATTGTAGGTCTCTACTACTTGTACACTATAGACACTTATCTGTGTCTTAGTTCTAAGGTTATTGTACTGATGGTGAACGCAGATGATGTACAACAGTACATTGTAGGTCTCTACTACTTGTACACTATAGACACTTATCTGTGTCTTAGTTCTAAGGTTATTGTACTGATGGTGAACTCAGATGATGTACAACAGTACATTGTAGGTTTCTACTACTTGTACACTATAGACACTTATCTGTGTCTTAGTTCTAAGGCTATTGTACTGATGGTGAACTCAGATGATGTACAACAGTACATTGTAGGTCTCTACTACTTGTACACTATAGACACCTATCTGTGTCTTAGTTCTAAGGTTATTGTACTGATGGCGAACTCAGATGATGTACAACAGTACATTGTAGGTCTCTACTACTTGTACACTATAGACACTTATCTGTGTCTTAGTTCTAAGGTTATTGTACTGATGGTGAACTCAGATGATATACAACAGTACATTGTAGGTCTCTACTACTTGTACACTATAGACACTTATCTGTGTCTTAGTTCTAAGGTTATTGTACTGATGGTGAACTCAGATGATGTACAACAGTACATTGTAGGTCTCTACTACTTGTACACTATAGACACTTATCTGTGTCTTAGTTCTAAGGTTATTGTACTGATGGTGAACTCAGATGATGTACAACAGTACATTGTAGGTCTCTACTACTTGTACACTATATACACTTATCTGTGTCTTAGTTCTAAGGTTATTGTACTGATGGTGAACTCAGATGATGTACAACAGTACATTGTAGGTCTCTACTACTTGTACACTATAGACACTTATCTGTGTCTTAGTTCTAAGGTTATTGTACTGATGGTGAACTCAGATGATATACAACAGTACATTGTAGGTCTCTACTACTTGTACACTATAGACACTTATCTGTGTCTTAGTTCTAAGGTTATTGTACTGATGGTGAACTAAGATGATGTACAACAGTACATTGTAGGTCTCTACTACTTGTACACTATAGACACTTATCTGTGTCTTAGTTCTAAGGTTAGTGTACTGATGGTGAACTCAGATGGTGTACAACAGTTCATTGTAGGTCTCTACTACTTGTACACTATAGACACTTATCTGTGTCTTAGTTCTAAGGTTATTATACTGATGGTGAACGCAGATGATGTATAACAGTACATTGTAGGTCTCTACTACTTGTACACTATATACACTTATCTGTGTCTTAGTTCTAAGGTTATTGTACAGATGGTGAACTCAGATGATGTACAACAGTACATTGTAGGTCTCTACTACTTGTACACTATAGATACTTATTTGTGTCTTAGTTCTAAGGTTATTGTATTGATGGTGAACTCAGATGATGTACAACAGTACATTGTAGGTCTCTACTACTTGTACACTATAGACACTTATTTGTGTCTTAGTTCTAAGGTTATTGTACTGATGGTGAACTCAGATGATGTACAACAGTACATTGTAGGTCTCTACTACTTGTACACTATAGACACTTATCTGTGTCTTAGTTCTAAGGTTAGTGTACTCCTTTCAACAAAAATGATTTCGAGGTTAAGTGAACAGCAAGTTAAATTAATGAGAAATCCTGTGTTAGGATCTCAATGATGAGTATGGCTCTACCTTCAAAGTTGTGTGTGATTCTCCTCATAATCCGCAGCAGATTATCTAACAACCGGTAAAGTCTATTGGTTAACATTTACAATGTGGTGCTGTCTAGGATGTAAATGAACATGAGAGATTATCCAATTTCACAATTAAACACAAATTAATGTAAATGAAGTTCGTTGCCATTGATGATCTACATTCCACAGCCAGATTATGAGAATACTGAAATAAGTATGAAACGATCATAGCCTGCAGTTGAGCAGTGCTAATATTTCTGTCGATAAACGCTATTTCTGCCAAAAGCCCGCGCATTTTCCTGTAATTATTTTGTTTCTGTTTGTATTGTTTGTGTATGTTATGTTGTATTTGCCGGCGACATACTCATGTATTTATAACAACAAGATTTAATTTCGCTAGATACTTTAACACTAACGTTAACATAACTGGTGTCATATAACTATTGGATTGTTTAGATGTTGTTTTATATTCTGATTTACACGTTTCGTGGAAATAATTGAGTAAATGGATGAAAGATAATGAATGATAGTTTTTTTATTAAGAGAAGATCCATGTGTACTGCAGCAACCTCATGACATAGCTACTAGTTTGGCACTATACATATAAGTATTCAAATAGAAAGTTTCGAGTTCGATGATGTAGTAGTTATGAAGATCGCTAATTCAATCTGCAGAGTAAATTTGGTTTTCTTTTGTTTTGTTTCTTTGTTTTATTTATTTGGTTTTACTTACAGATTTGAGCACGATAGCAGACTATGTCTATGGAGTATTAGAGGGAACCAGTGTATCTCTGTCTCAGGCATGTGATCGTACACAACCATATGAAGCCAGCACGTTTGTTATGCTTATCAAGGATGGTAATTTCTTTTTATTATGACTTTTGATTCGATAATCCAGGAATGTATTGGCAGTAAACCTTTGTTACTTCTTCTTACTGCATTTATATATTTTTAGAAATTTAGAAATGGATACATAGCACTTATATCACATTTAATGCTTCGTACTGTATAATTTCCAGTATTTAAAAGCTGATCAATTCACTAGTATCACAGTGTCAAACTTCCTGATTTTTATCATGTTCAGGTTAACATTAACACTGACATATTTTTTGGCAAATTTAATATGAAGTTTTTTTTTATTATTCAAAAAAAGATGGCAGTGCTATTAGAAATTTGAGTTCCAAAGGGTAGATTCGCAACATTATAGTACATGTTAAGAAGTATACCTTCTGGACAGAGATTAATAATTATTCCACATCTTCAGCACAATTCCACAATCCAATAGGAAGATCGGAGAAACGAGCAAATCCGATAACGTAAGAATTACATACATGACCGCACTCTCAACTGTCTTCCGAAGTGTTCTCACATGAACAAACCCATTTACGGTTAAATATACATAATAAAAGTATAAATAACATCCTATGGAGTGGAATCATAGTATATAATAGGATAGATGATATGTATGTAATTGTACGAGGCTGGGTTAAACTGGTGGCTGGCTCCCAATTGTACTTATTGGACATGGTCCGACATATACAGTAAAGTGATAGAAATTGGTTTTACGCTTTCATTTCATAAGTGTTTAAAGAAGGGGTAAGCGATTTTAAATATCTGGAAAGAACCGAGAGCGCACGCCACAATGTTATAACAAGATAGAGAATATTTCAAAGTCATATATCAGATAACAAACCTAATTGCTTCCATATGTCTACAAACAGGAGCAGTTTCCTCAGGATTGGCTCATTCAACTTGTCCATCTCAACTTCTTGCAAACTATGCGAGTTTGTCCATTACGGACAGTACTGGGTCATCTGTGTGTTCTGGTAATGCAGTGGTTGGTTGTGATAATAAGACCGTTTTAACTTATACATACCAAAGTTGTTCGTCCGGTCTTGTCTTCAACTGTAAGTATATTATATTTACATTGCATTGAGTTGTAGGGTAAAACATTGCTATGGAAAAATATGTGTATCCAGGTTTTACTAAAGATTTGCGATTACAAAAATTAAAACAGATTTTAAATACTAAAGTTAAGCCTCTATATAGTTTTTTCGACTCTTTCAAACACTTATTATATTTGAGAAAATAAGTTCTATGTCTGCCAAAGGTTCGCACAGGAAATTTTCTTGTTCTCTAAAAGTTCCCACAGGAATTTCTCTGTTATACATTTTATTCTTTTTATAAGTTCTTGTATTGTATTTAGTTGGCCCATACTGGTGCATTAATTCATTATATTTGAGAAAATAAGGTATGTGTCGTCCAAAAGTTCCCACATGAATTTGACTGTTATACATATCTTGTAGAAGTCACAACAGATATGTTACTGTTATACATGTCTTGTAGAAGTCACCACAGACATGTTACTGTTATACATATCTTGTAGAAGTCACCACAGATATGTTACTGTTATACATGTCTTGTAGAAGTCACCACAGACATTTTACTGTGATACATGTCTTGTAGAAATCACCACAGACATGTTACTGTTATACATGTCTTGTAGAAGTCACCACAGACATATTACTGTTATATATGTCTTGTAGAAGTCACCACATACATGTTACTGTTATACATGTCTTGTAGAAGTCACCACAGACATGTTACTGTTATACATGTCTTGTAGAAATCACCACAGATATGTTACTGTTATACATGTCTTGTAGAAGTAACTACAGACATCTTACTGTTATACATGTCTTGTAGAAGTCACCACAGACATGGTACTGTTATACATGTCTTGTAGAAGTCACCACAGATATGTTGCTGTTATACATGTCTTGTAGAAGTCACCACAGACATGTTACTGTTATACATGTCGTGTAGAAGTAACCACAGACATGTTACTGTTATACATGTCTTGCAGAAGTCACCACAGACATGTTACTGTTATACATGTCTTGTAGAAGTCACCACAGACATGTTACTGTTATACATGTCTTGTAGAAGTCACCACATACATGTTACTGTGATACATGTCTTGTAGAAGTCACCACATATATGTTACTGTTATACATGTCTTGTAGAAGTCACCACAGACATGCTACTGTTATACATGTCTTGTAGAAGTCACCACAGACATGCTACTATTATACATGTCTTGTAGAAATCACCACATACATGTTACTGTTATACATGTCTTGTAGAAGTAACCACAGACATGTTACTATTATATATGTCTTGTAGAAGTCACCACAGACATGTTACTGTGATACATGTCTTGTAGAAGTCACCACAGACATGTTGCTATTATACATGTCTTGTAGAAGTCACCATAGACATGCTACTGTTATACATGTCTTGTAGAAGTCACCACAGACATGCTACTGTTATACATGTCTAGTAGAAGTCACCACAGACATGTTACTGTTATACATGTCTTGTAGAAGTCAATACAGACATATTACTGTTATACATGTCTTGTAGAAGTCACCACAGACATGTTACTGTTATACATGTCTTGTAGAAGTCAATACAGACATGTTACTGTTATACATGTCTTGCAGAAGTCACCACAGACATGTTACTGTTATACATGTCTTGTAGAAGTCACCACATACATGTTACTGTTATACATGTCTTGTAGAAGTAACCACAGACATGGTACTGTTATACATGTCTTGTAGAAGTCACCACAGACATGTTACTGTTATACATGTCTTGTAGAAGTAACCACAGACATGGTACTGTTATACATGTCTTGTAGAAGTCACCACAGACATGCTACTGTTATACATGTCTTGCAGAAGTCACCACAGACATGTTACTGTTATACATGTCTTGTAGAAGTCACCACAGACATGTTACTGTTATACATGTCTTGTAGAAGTAACCACAGACATGTTGCTGTTATACATGTCTTGTAGAAGTCACCACAGACATGCTACTGTTATACATGTCTTGTAGAAGTCACCACAGACATGCTACTGTTATACATGTCTTGTAGAAGTCACCACATACATGTTACTGTGATACATGTCTTGTAGAAGTCACCACAGACATGTTGCTGTTATACATGTCTTGTAGAAGTCACCACAGACATGTTACTGTTATACATGTCTTGTAGAAGTCACCACAGACATGTTACTGTTATACATGTCTAGTAGAAGTCACCACAGACATGTTACTGTTATACATGTCTTGTAGAAGTCAATACAGACATATTACTGTTATACATGTCTTGTAGAAGTCACCACAGACATGTTACTGTTATACATGTCTTGTAGAAGTCAATACAGACATGTTACTGTTATACATGTCTTGCAGAAGTCACCACAGACATGTTACTGTTATACATGTCTTGTAGAAGTCACCACAGACATGTTACTGTTATACATGTCTTGTAGAAGTAACCACAGACATGGTACTGTTATACATGTCTTGTAGAAGTCACCACAGACATGTTACTGTTATACATGTCTCGTAGAAGTCACCACAGACATATTACTATTATACATGTCTTGTAGAAGTCACCACAGACATGTTACTATTATATATGTCTTGTAGAAGTCACCACAGACATGCTACTGTGATACATGTCTTGTAGAAGTTACCACAGACATGTTACTGGTATACATGTCTTGTAGAAGTCACCACAGACATGTTACTGTTATACATGTCTTGTAGAAGTCACCACAGACATGTTACTGTTATACATGTCGTGTAGAAGTAACCACAGACATGTTACTGTTATACATGTCTTGCAGAAGTCACCACAGACATGTTACTGTTATACATGTCTTGTAGAAGTCACCACAGACATGTTACTGTTATACATGTCTTGTAGAAGTAACCACAGATATGTTGCTGTTATACATGTCTTGTAGAAGTCACCACAGACATGCTACTGTTATACATGTCTTGTAGAAGTCACCACAGACATGCTACTGTTATACATGTCTTGTAGAAGTCACCACATACATGTTACTGTGATACATGTCTTGTAGAAGTCACCACAGACATGTTGCTGTTATACATGTCTTGTAGAAGTCACCACAGACATGTTACTGTTATACATGTCTTGTAGAAGTCACCACAGACATGTTACTGTTATACATGTCTAGTAGAAGTCACCACAGACATGTTACTGTTATACATGTCTTGTAGAAGTCAATACAGACATATTACTGTTATACATGTCTTGTAGAAGTCACCACAGACATGTTACTGTTATACATGTCTTGTAGAAGTCAATACAGACATGTTACTGTTATACATGTCTTGCAGAAGTCACCACAGACATGTTACTGTTATACATGTCTTGTAGAAGTCACCACAGACATGTTACTGTTATACATGTCTTGTAGAAGTAACCACAGACATGGTACTGTTATACATGTCTTGTAGAAGTCACCACAGACATGCTACTGTTATACATGTCTTTTAGAAGTCACCACATACATGTTACTGTGATACATGTCTTGTAGAAGTCACCACATATATGTTACTGTTATACATGTCTTGTAGAAGTCACCACAGACATGTTACTGTTATACATGTCTTGTAGAAGTCACCACAGACATGTTACTGTTATACATGTCTAGTAGAAGTCACCACAGACATGTTACTGTTATACATGTCTTGTAGAAGTCAATACAGACATATTACTGTTATACATGTCTTGTAGAAGTCACCACAGACATGTTACTGTTATAAATGTCTAGTAGAAGTCACCACAGATATGTTGCTGTTATAATGTCTTGTAGAAGTCACCACAGACATGTTGCTGTTATACCTTTTTTTTATAACTTCTTGTTTTATATTAACTTGGCCCATACTGGTATAATACATCAAATAAAGATCATTATATACCCACGGAAGATTTTTATTCTTACCATTAATCATAATAGTGTGTTGTGTAGTGTTTCGTAGATGATTGTCTGTCCTATTTTTCCGTTTTCATTTTGCCATTGTATCGACTCATTATTCGATTGATGGTTTTTGATAAACGTTTTGGCATTTTCCAGCTTTTTTGTATTGATAATTGAATTTTGTAATGATTTTAGCAGGAGGATCTGTTACTTGTCTACACCATGTCAATAGTAATGGAATAACTTATCTACACACATGGAATAACGATGATACTGTTGATAGCTCTACAACTTACAGAATTGTGTGTTACGTAAGTCAAATAAATGCTAGAGAAAACCAACCGAAGGTGCAATCAAGAATTGACAATCCAGAGACACTGGCAACATTGGATACACAAGACACAGGACAAAGACAATCCAGAGACACTGGTAACATTGAGTACACAAGACACAGGACTAAGACAATCCAGAGACACTGGCAACATTGAGTACACAAGACACAGGACTAAGACAATCCAGAGACACTGGCAACATTGAGTACACAAGACACAGGACTAAGACAATCCAGAGACACTGGTAACATTGAGTACACAAGACTCGGGACTAAGACAATCCAGAGACACTGGCAACATTGAGTACACAAGACACAGGACTAAGACAATCCAGAGACACTGGCAACATTGAGTACACAAGACACAGGACTAAGACAATCCAGAGACACTGGCAACATTGGGTACACAAGACACAGGACTAAGACAATCCAAAGCCACTGGCAACATTGGGTACACAAGACACAGGTCTAAGACAATCCAAAGCCACTGGCAACATTGGGTACACAAGACACATGACTAAGACAATCCAGAGACACTGGCAACATTGGATACACAAGACACAGGACAAAGACAATCCAGAGACACTGGTAACATTGAGTACACAAGACACAGGACTAAGACAATCCAGAGACACTGGCAACATTGAGTACACAAGACACAGGACTAAGACAATCCAGAGACACTGGCAACATTGAGTACACAAGACACAGGACTAAGACAATCCAGAGACACTGGTAACATTGAGTACACAAGACACAGGACTAAGACAATCCAGAGACACTGGTAACATTGAGTACATAAGACACAGGACTAAGACAATCCAGAGACACTGGCAACATTGAGTACACAAGACACAGGACTAAGACAATCCAGAGACACTGGTAACATTGAGTACACAAGACTCGGGACTAAGACAATCCAGAGACACTGGCAACATTGAGTACACAAGACACAGGACTAAGACAATCCAGAGACACTGGCAACATTGAGTACACAAGACACAGGACTAAGACAATCCAGAGACACTGGTAACATTGAGTACACAAGACACAGGACTAAGACAATCCAGAGACACTGGTAACATTGAGTACACAAGACACAGGACTAAGACAATCCAGAGACACTGGCAACATTGAGTACACAAGACACAGGACTAAGACAATCCAGAGACACTGGTAACATTGAGTACACAAGACTCGGGACTAAGACAATCCAGAGACACTGGCAACATTGAGTACACAAGACACAGGACTAAGACAATCCAGAGACACTGGCAACATTGAGTACACAAGACACAGGACTAAGACAATCCAGAGACACTGGCAACATTGGGTACACAAGACACAGGACTAAGACAATCCAAAGCCACTGGCAACATTGGGTACACAAGACACAGGTCTAAGACAATCCAAAGCCACTGGCAACATTGAGTACACAAGACACATGACTAAGACAATCCAGAGACACTGGCAACATTGGGTACACAAGACACAGGACAAAGACAATCCAGAAACACTGGCAACATTGGATACACAAGACACAGGACAAAGACAATCCAGAAACACTGGCAACATTGGATACACAAGACACAGGACAAAGACAATCCAGAGACACTGGCAACATTGGATACACAAGCCACAGGACAAAGACAATCCAGAGACACTGGCAACATTGGATACACAAGCCACAGGACAAAGACAATCCAGAGACATTGGCAACATTGGGTACACAAGACACAGGATGAAAACAAACAGAACAAAAAAACATAACACAGAACTAAAAGGATGTACAACACGAAACCCACGAAAAACATAAAACAGAACTAAAAGGATTAGCAACACGGACCCCACCAAAAACATAACACAGAAATACAAGGATTAGCAACACGGACCCCACCAAAAACATAGCACAGAATTACAAGAATTAGCAACACGGACCCCACCAAAAACATAACACAGAACTACAAGGATTAGCAACACGGACCCCACCAAAAACATAGCACAGAACTACAAGGATTAGCAACACGGACCCCACCAAAAACATAACACAGAACTACAAGGATTAGCAGCACGGACCCCACCAAAAACATAACACAGAACTAAAAGGATTAGCAACACGGACCCCACCAAAAACATAACACAGAATTACAAGGATTAGCAACACGGACCCCACCAAAAACATAACACAGAACTAAAAGGATTAGCAACACGGACCCCACCAAAACCATAACACAGAACTACAAGGATTAGCAACACGGACCCCACCAAAAACATAACACAGAACTAAAAGGATTAGCAACACGGACCGCACCAAAAACATAACACAGAACTACAAGGATTAGCAACACGGACTCCACCAAAAACATAACACAGAACTACAAGGATTAACAACACGGACCCCACCAAAAACATAACACAGAACTAAAAGGATTAGCAACACGGACCCCACCAAAAACATAACACAGAATTACAAGGATTAGCAACACAGACCCCACCAAAAACATAACACAGAACTACAAGGATTAGCAACACGGACCCCACCAAAAACATAACACAGAATTACAAGGATTAGCAACACGGACCCCACCAAAAACATAACACAGAATTACAAGGATTAGCAACACGGACCCCACCAAAAACATAACACAGAATTACAAGGATTAGCAACACGGACCCCACCAAAAACATAACACAGAACTACAAGTATTAGCAACACGGACCCCACGAAAAACATAACACAGAACTACAAGGATTAGCAACACGGACCCCACCAAAAACATAACACAGAATTACAAGGATTAGCAACACGGACCCCACCAAAAACATAACACAGAACTACAAGGATTAGCAACACGGACCCCACCAAAAACAAAACACAGAACTACAAGGATTAGCAACACGGACCCCACCAAAAACATAACACAGAATTACAAGGATTAGCAACGCGGACCCCACCAAAAACATAACACAGAATTACAAGGATTAGCAACACGGACCCCACCAAAAACATAACACAGAACTACAAGGATTAGCAACACGGACCCCACCAAAAACATAACACAGAATTACAAGGATTAGCAACACGGACCCCACCAAAAACATAACACAGAATTACAAGGATTAGCAACACGGACCCCACCAAAAACATAACACAGAATTACAAGGATTAGCAACACGGACCCCACCAAAAACATAACACAGAACTACAAGGATTAGCAACACGGACCCCACCAAAAACATAACACAGAATTACAAGGATTAGCAACACAGACCCCACCAAAAACATAGCACAGAATTACAAGGATTAGCAACACGGACCCCACCAAAAACATAACACAGAATTACAAGGATTAGCAACACGGACCCCACCAAAAACATAACACAGAATTACAAGGATTAGCAACACGGACCCCACCAAAAACATAACACAGAATTACAAGGATTAGCAACACGGACCCCACCAAAAACATAACACAGAATTACAAGGATTAGCAACACGGACCCCACCAAAAACATAACACAGAACTACAAGGATTAGCAACACGGACCCCACCAAAAACATAACACAGAATTACAAGGATTAGCAACACAGACCCCACCAAAAACATAACACAGAATTACAAGGATTAGCAACACGGACCCCACCAAAAACATAACACAGAATTACAAGGATTAGCAACACGGACCCCACCAAAAACATAACACAGAACTACAAGGATTAGCAACACGGACCCCACCAAAAACATAACACAGAATTACAAGGATTAGCAACACAGACCCCACCAAAAACATAGCACAGAATTACAAGGATTAGCAACACGGACCCCACCAAAAACATAACACAGAATTACAAGGATTAGCAACACGGACCCCACCAAAAACATAACACAGAATTACAAGGATTAGCAACACGGACCCCACCAAAAACATAACACAGAATTACAAGGATTAGCAACACGGACCCCACCAAAAACATAACACAGAATTACAAGGATTAGCAACACGGACCCCACCAAAAACATAACACAGAACTACAAGGATTAGCAACACGGACCCCACCAAAAACATAACACAGAACTAAAAGGATTAGCAACACGGACCCCACCAAAAACATAACACAGAATTACAAGGATTAGCAACACGGACCCCACCAAAAACAGAACACAGAACTAAAAGGATTAGCAACACGGACCCCACCAAAAACATAACACAGAATTACAAGGATTAGCAACACGGACCCCACCAAAAACATAACACAGAACTAAAAGGATTAGCAACACGGACTCCACCAAAAACAGGGAATGAACTCATGTGCTCCCAAAGGGTCAGCAGTGTCTGCTTATTATAAGATGTAAATAGAATAATGACATTTTTGATAATGCGGAAGATTGTATTATATATAGAGTTACGATTTCATATTACACGTTTGTTATTTGCAAGCTGTTCTTTGAACGTCTGACATATTCGAACGTGTGAAATGAATGATAAGAACATAATGAATGTTATCATTAACACAGCAAGGTAGAATAAATACAAAAAAAACATATAATGTGATATTTATTGATAAAATACTTCAGGGAAATTTGCTTGTTTTGTTTTGTATTTGTTTTTATAGTTATTTTGTAATAATCAAATATGCGTCAATATAATTTACTTAAATGTAAGCTTTGTAAAATAAAAACAATAGGAAGCAAGGTGTATGCCGCATTCTACCCAAAATTTTCTATATACTTAAATGTAAGCTTTGTAAATTCTTTAAGGCAATAAAAACAATTGGAAGCACGGTGTATGCCACAGTCTACCCAAACTTTTGTAGTGATGTAAGCCAAAGTCAAGCATCAGTTTCCTCTCCAGGGATAATACTTCAGTTTTCTGGATCAACAACCTCCTGTGGTAAGAATCTATATTTTATTATCACACTTGTTTTTATAATAAGAAAAGAAGCTATTTCATGACATCTAACGTCGCTCTCGTAGATGATACATTCTATGACATCTAACGTCGCTCTCGTAGATGATACATTCTATGACACCTAACGTCGCTCTCGTAGATGATACATTCTATGACATCTAACGTCGCTCTCTCGTAGATGATACATTCTATGACATCTAACGTCGCTCTCGTAGATGATACATTCTATGACATCTAACGTCGCTCTCGTAGATGATACATTCTATGACACCTAACGTCGCTCTCTCGTAGATGATACATTCTATGACATCTAACGTCGCTCTCGTAGATGATACATTCTATGACATCTAACGTCGCTCTCGTAGATGATACATTCTATGACATCTAACGTCGCTCTCGTAGATGATACATTCTATGACACCTAACGTCGCTCTCGTAGATGATACATTCTATGACATCTAACGTCGCTCTCGTAGATGATACATTCTATGACATCTAACGTCGCTCTCGTAGATGATACATTCTATGACACCTAACGTCGCTCTCTCGTAGATGATACATTCTATGACATCTAACGTCGCTCTCGTAGATGATACATTCTATGACATCTAACGTCGCTCTCTCGTAGATGATACATTCTATGACATCTAACGTCGCTCTCGTAGATGATACATTCTATGACACCTAACGTCGCTCTCGTAGATGATACATTCTATGACATCTAACGTCGCTCTCGTAGATGATACATTCTATGACATCTAACGTCGCTCTCGTAGATGATACATTCTATGACATCTAACGTCGCTTTCGTAGATGATACATTCTATGACACCTAACGTCGCTTTCGTAGATGATACATTCTATGACATCTAACGTCGCTTTCGTAGATGATACATTCTATGACACCTAACGTCGCTCTCGTAGATGATACATTCTATGACATCTAACGTCGCTCTCGTAGATGATACATTCTATGACATCTAACGTCGCTCTCGTAGATGATACATTCTATGACACCTAACGTCGCTCTCGTAGATGATACATTCTATGACATCTAACGTCGCTCTCTCGTAGATGATACATTCTATGACATCTAACGTCGCTCTCGTAGATGATACATTCTATGACATCTAACGTCGCTTTCGTAGATGATACATTCTATGACATCTAACGTCGCTCTCTCGTAGATGATACATTCTATGACATCTAACGTCGCTCTCGTAGATGATACATTCTATGACATCTAACGTCGCTCTCGTAGATGATACATTCTATGACATCTAACGTCGCTCTCTCGTAGATGATACATTCTATGACATCTAACGTCGCTCTCGTAGATGATACATTCTATGACATCTAACGTCGCTCTCGTAGATGATACATTCTATGACATCTAACGTCGCTCTCGTAGATGATACATTCTATGACATCTAACTTCGCTCTCGTAGATGATACATTCTATGACATCTAACGTCGCTTTCGTAGATGATACATTCTATGACATCTAACGTCGCTCTCGTAGATGATACATTCTATGACACCTAACGTCGCTCTCGTAGATGATACATTCTATGACATCTAACGTCGCTCTCGTAGATGATACATTCTATGACATCTAACGTCGCTCTCGTAGATGATACATTCTATGACATCTAACGTCGCTCTCTCGTAGATGATACATTCTATGACATCTAACGTCGCTCTCGTAGATGATACATTCTATGACATCTAACGTCGCTCTCGTAGATGATACATTCTATGACACCTAACGTCGCTCTCGTAGATGATACATTCTATGACATCTAACGTCGCTCTCGTAGATGATACATTCTATGACATCTAACGTCGCTTTCGTAGATGATACATTCTATGACATCTAACGTCGCTCTCGTAGATGATACATTCTATGACATCTAACGTCGCTCTCGTAGATGATACATTCTATGACATCTAACGTCGCTCTCGTAGATGATACATTCTATGACATCTAACGTCGCTCTCGTAGATGATACATTCTATGACATCTAACGTCGCTCTCGTAGATGATACATTCTATGACACCTAACGTCGCTCTCGTAGATGATACATTCTATGACATCTAACGTCGCTCTCGTAGATGATACATTCTATGACATCTAACGTCGCTCTCTCGTAGATGATACATTCTATGACATCTAACGTCGCTCTCGTAGATGATACATTCTATGACATCTAACGTCGCTCTCGTAGATGATACATTCTATGACATCTAACGTCGCTCTCGTAGATGATACATTCTATGACATCTAACGTCGCTCTCTCGTAGATGATACATTCTATGACACCTAACGTCGCTCTCGTAGATGATACATTCTATGACATCTAACGTCGCTCTCGTAGATGATACATTCTATGACATCTAACGTCGCTCTCGTAGATGATACATTCTATGACATCTAACGTCGCTCTCGTAGATGATACATTCTATGACACCTAACGTCGCTCTCGTAGATGATACATTCTATGACATCTAACGTCGCTTTCGTAGATGATACATTCTATGACATCTAACGTCGCTCTCGTAGATGATACATTCTATGACACCTAACGTCGCTCTCGTAGATGATACATTCTATGACATCTAACGTCGCTCTCGTAGATGATACATTCTATGACATCTAACGTCGCTTTCGTAGATGATACATTCTATGACATCTAACGTCGCTCTCGTAGATGATACATTCTATGACATCTAACGTCGCTCTCGTAGATGATACATTCTATGACATCTAACGTCGCTCTCGTAGATGATACATTCTATGACATCTAACGTCGCTCTCGTAGATGATACATTCTATGACATCTAACGTCGCTCTCTCGTAGATGATACATTCTATGACACCTAACGTCGCTCTCGTAGATGATACATTCTATGACATCTAACGTCGCTCTCGTAGATGATACATTCTATGACATCTAACGTCGCTCTCGTAGATGATACATTCTATGACATCTAACGTCGCTCTCGTAGATGATACATTCTATGACACCTAACGTCGCTCTCGTAGATGATACATTCTATGACATCTAACGTCGCTTTCGTAGATGATACATTCTATGACATCTAACGTCGCTCTCGTAGATGATACATTCTATGACATCTAACGTCGCTCTCGTAGATGATACATTCTATGACATCTAACGTCGCTTTCGTAGATGATACATTCTATGACATCTAACGTCGCTCTCGTAGATGATACATTCTATGACATCTAACGTCGCTCTCGTAGATGATACATTCTATGACATCTAACGTCGCTCTCGTAGATGATACATTCTATGACACCTAACGTCGCTCTCGTAGATGATACATTCTATGACATCTAACGTCGCTCTCGTAGATGATACATTCTATGACATCTAACGTCGCTTTCGTAGATGATACATTCTATGACATCTAACGTCGCTCTCGTAGATGATACATTCTATGACATCTAACGTCGCTCTCGTAGATGATACATTCTATGACATCTAACGTCGCTCTCGTAGATGATACATTCTATGACATCTAACGTCGCTCTCTCGTAGATGATACATTCTATGACACCTAACGTCGCTCTCGTAGATGATACATTCTATGACATCTAACGTCGCTCTCGTAGATGATACATTCTATGACATCTAACGTCGCTCTCGTAGATGATACATTCTATGACATCTAACGTCGCTCTCGTAGATGATACATTCTATGACACCTAACGTCGCTCTCGTAGATGATACATTCTATGACATCTAACGTCGCTTTCGTAGATGATACATTCTATGACATCTAACGTCGCTCTCGTAGATGATACATTCTATGACACCTAACGTCGCTCTCGTAGATGATACATTCTATGACATCTAACGTCGCTCTCGTAGATGCTACATTCTATGACATCTAACGTCGCTCTCGTAGATGATACATTCTATGACATCTAACGTCGCTCTCGTAGATGATACATTCTATGACATCTAACGTCGCTCTCTCGTAGATGATACATTCTATGACATCTAACGTCGCTCTCGTAGATGCTACATTCTATGACATCTAACGTCGCTCTCGTAGATGCTACATTCTATGACATCTAACGTCGCTCTCGTAGATGATACATTCTATGACATCTAACGTCGCTCTCGTAGATGATACATTCTATGACATCTAACGTCGCTCTCTCGTAGATGATACATTCTATGACATCTAACGTCGCTCTCTCGTAGATGATACATTCTATGATATCGGACACTAATTGAGAAGACTGTAAATTATCATATACTTCTTACAACCAGCACATTGTAAAGTGTGATGATAGCATTTTGTCATCTTATTTTTGTACTAGTAAAGATTGATTAAATGAAAGGAGATGGTCGAACAGGACGTCTATATTGTTATAGAATTGCAGAACAATGCAAAGACGTTGGCAAACAGATATTAGAGAACGATATTAGACTGAATGATAACATTCCTACATTTCGACTTCCTCATACTTAGTTTTTACTCTCACTCCATAATGCTTGATGTTCAGCAATCGATCGTGATTTTAATATTTGCTTTAATTGCAAACGTATTTGTTATTTTTCATTTGATTATATACCGAAAGTCATATACCAATCCAGAAAATGTGCGGTATATTTTCCCTTTTATTTGTATACAATTATTTTCAAAATTTACATATTGCGCTCTTTTCTTTTAATTTCAGATATTTCTGTATATTGTATCTTTTTCTTTTAATTTCAGATATTTCTGTATATTGTATCTTTTTCTTTTAATTTCAGATATTCCTGTATATTGTATCTTTTAATTTCAGATATTTCTGTATATTGTATCTTTTAATTTCAGATATTCCTGTATATTGTATCTTTTACTTTCAGATATTTCTGTATATTATGTTCTCTTCTTTTACTTTCAGATATTTCTGTATATTATGTTCTCTTCTTTTACTTTCAGATATTTCTGTATATTGTATCTTTTAATTTCAGATATTCCTGTATATTGTATCTTTTACTTTCAGATATTTCTGTATATTATGTTCTCTTCTTTTACTTTCAGATATTTCTGTTACTGACAGTAAATATGTAGGATATATTGTCCTCATTATAGTTATGACTATTTTGATCTCAGCCATCGTAATAGGAGGGTGTGTTCTTTATAAGTTGTTAAAGGCTGGTGATAGAACTTTGTAAGTATGAATCTGAAAACATTCGTTCATTCTTAGTATATTTATTAGGGCTTTACAAAATTATATAGCATTCAAATGCTCTATTGCTGATAAAAGGACTAGCAATGATCTACAAAACACTACACAGAAAACTAAAGACTAACAAACACGAACCCCACTAAAAACAGGGGTTGAAATCTGATGCTCCGGACGGAGTAGCAGTCCTGCTCCACAAGTGACACTCGTCATGTTACTGTTAACACACATATTTTGATACAGTTTGTACATGTAGTCAGATTATAATCGAGATTACTAGTAATTATTTGTATACTAGCATTTCGTTATATTTGTTTTGCAGGAGGGACGTTTTATGTTGTCGACATAAACTGCAGATTGGAAGCAGGGAGGATTTAGAATTATCAGGAAGAGATTTCCCACGTATTAAGACAGCGAAACTGAGAAAAGTTATTTGAGATGTGACCTTTTAAAATGAAATTATTAGAAATTGTAAAGAGTTCAAATAATGTATGAAAAATGATTGTAGCATCCGTTCCCATACTATGCAAGTATATTTGATATCAAACAGTGTAAAATAACAGGGTATATTAAACATATTTCATTTAAAAGTATTGTTTTATATCAGTATTAAGAATTTAACTTTGTATTGTAATTGTAAGTAATAATATGACGGGTGCCTTTAGTGGAACAGGAACAGCTTGCCCTTTCAAAGCACATGAGTGCACCTCGCTTTATAGCGGGTTTTGTGTTGCAATATTTTTTGTTTTCTCTGTAGTGTGTTGTAGATCATCGTTTGTCCATTTGGCCTTTCTCTGTTGGCCATTGTACATTATATTGTCTGTCCTTTTGATTTATGATTTCTTTCTGATTACCACTTTGGTATCTTCAAACTTTTCTTATATTTAGACAAAGGAAGGGTACCTATAAAAAGGAATATAACAAACAAAAACAATGAAGAAACAAAATGTCAGACATTCTGTGGTCGCCATAACATGCTTACAGTTGATTGGTCCATATTAACTAACTTCCAATGTCAACTGGTTGTGGGAATTAGAAAACAGTCATTGAAATGCCAAGAGACGTTAACAATTCTTGGACAACTGGTCACAACCTCTGCGTTTTGTGTGAGTTAGTGTTATCCGAGATTTTGTGCTTTGTTTTACAGCTATAATTTTACTGCTGTTTTAGATTAAACAAGGAATGCATAACATATAACGGTGTTCTGTGGTATTACTTGCTGTTCCGTTCGTAGTAGTCACAATCCCGTTGTTCCTCGTTCATAACCGAAGATATTGATATGACTTAATAATCATTCAAAACAAATGTGAACAACCCCGATCACTAATCGTTCATTCTTGAAACACAATGGACTCAACGACAAACTATTATTGAAATATGTTATAAGTTATATAATTAGAAAACGTCATCATCCTTATTTTGTGTTTAATTATATTTCTTGATAGAATAGACATACTTGGCTGACTTCATTCAAGTAAAATGTACCAAATGCTGTATCTGTACAATTAGGAAGATACACTTCTATTCAGCAAATGTATACTTTTCAGTTATTATAAATTCTTAAGCCGAGTGTAAAGTGTTTAGCTGTCAAACGAAAATAATATACAGTATATTATATTATATTATAATAATTTACAATTCATGGACACTATATTTTGTGTGACATAAGAACCAATGTCAAGAAAACCGGAACAGCGACCTCTCTTCTCATAGCATTTAGCACAAAAATAAGATTGGTAAAGGGAATGTGTATTGTGATAAAGGCAAAATGTCTATAATACACAATACACTAAAACATTACATCCCCGATATATTAAACTAGAGTGTAGAAACAGTTATAAATAAAGAAAATAGAAATAGTTAGTGAAATCCTTCTTTATACAGGTACACATCTTCAATAGTATCACCTATTTCATTGCACCTTTTTTCTGGTTCACTTACCTTTATCATTGACTTGATCATAAAACAAGGGTGTCCTTACTGCATGTGGAACATATCCGTGGTCATTTATGACACAGATATTCCGTAACGGTTAATCAAGTGATGTTGACGAGCGTAAAACTTACGTAATGATGACTTCAACTTAATCAAAATGAATCCTTGGCTCAGTATAGCTTTTTTGTTAGCAGCAGCCCTCTATGAAAAGAAATCATGATAGGAACCACAAGCTCTAGAATATCAGATCAAATGAGATATAGACTAGTACAATCTATATGAAGATGCTGCTGAAATATTGCTACATAAAAATGGAAAGTTCATAATGGGAAAATTGAAATCATCTCTTTTGTCGTAATGTTTCTTTCTTAACCGTCCCTCACTGTCAATTTCTAGGTATAGGTCCAGGTATGAAACAGACATAGCTTTATCTGTGGTATTCTTTATTTCAAGATCAATGAGAAAGATGCGATCAACAAAATCACCAAATTTTAAATTATTTAAATAATTTTTGAAACAAATGCCAAATAGTATAAATATTCCATATTTTTTAGCCACTCAATACAATAATATATTATTTACATGTTTTGTGGTGTTTTATTTCTTCTATTCATGTCATGGTATTAATACAGGAAGAATAAATCATTGAGTGGAAATGGTTAGGGCGATAAGATGAACACACAAAATACCAAACTATTTTAGAACGGTTCCAAATCTAATAAACATGCCATAGAAACAGAGAGCCAAAATTGAGATCTCTAACACAAAAGTGCATGGCCGTTTACTTTCCTGGCTTGGTACAGGCACTTCAGTAAAAATAGTGAAATGATGCGGTGATGCAAGTGCTTTCCGCGGGTGGATAATATGCAAACCCTCACTTATGGGGAAACAAGAGGCAATTTTCAACCAATGTTTAATTGCCAACACAGTCTCTAGTTCTCTGCACGCAAGTGACAGCATACTTTTCAACAATGTATTGATATCTTCCGAAAAACGTTTTAAAAGATAAAACGAGACGATACTTTAAAAATCTGCGTATTAATCAAATAGTATACAGAAGACGGTGTCATTTAAAAAAGTATTCGAATGCAAACTTTAAGCTCGAATGTAACGTATGAGTTGTGAAATATAAACTACTGTTACATGAACGTAAAATGTCGTGTTCACGATGAAGTAAGTAATCGTAAAGCGAAAAAAAAAAAGGAATACCATTTAGGAAATTTTTATTTTATTCACCGAAATATATATAAACGCACGTTTGTATTCGAATTTAGTAGTACTTATATTGATATAGTGAATTTGCTTATTTATTGATAAATATTGTAACAATAGTATATTTTTGTGTTATATTACGATTAAGTTAACTAAATATTGCGTGTTTAAAATGGCCAGAACATTGAGATTTATTATTCTAAATTTCATAGCTGATTTTGTACTCTGATTTCAAATATAATAACACCTACAAATATACACGCAAATTAATTTCCGATCAACTACTTTTGTAATTGGTTCCAAATTTTATGACTTGGTTTAAAATATCAAACAATGACATCTTTCATAAATATGAAATTTGATTAAATCCTGTTAATAAATCAAATGCATTTGCGTTGTTGAGTTCGTGAGGACGTAGGCGATATTTTCTCTATAAATATGGCAAACACCATTATTTTTGCAATATTCGTTTGGAAATTGTAAATCATGGAGAGCTACAAGAATTATCTAATTATTGCATTGGTATGCCTTAGAATGCTGAAATATCTAGGTATGTTATAATATTGCTATGTCAAATTTTTCGGAATCGAGGCAATTTCACTATCTTATAGAATTGAAATAAACCTTTTAAGCTTATAATATGCGACAGGCACAAAATGTTTAAGGGCGAAGCCTATTTGATGATAATGACAATTAAGAGGGAGGCATGAGAGGCAAATGCCTCCTAAAATTAAATTACAGATGTAAATTGAAGAAATAGTTATTTGTAAATTTACATCTACATGTATTTTGAACACCTTTTCCATAGACGAAAACTAAAAAAAAAAGGAGGTGGGGGTTCTGGTCACGAATCTCAGAAAATAAAAAAAAATAAAAATCACGATTCACGGAAATTAAAATTTGCCATTTTTGAGAATTTCACAAATAACGGTGAATCAATAAGAGACATAAATGAAGGGTCACGAGAATAAAAAAAAATATACCTCATTCCAATCACAGATCATGGCCATGGGGAAAAATGGTGAGAGACTCGAGAGAGAGAAAAATGCATCCCATGAGTGGTAGCAAGGATTTATATAGTAGGATCCTTGGTGGTATTGGAAAGGGGAGTGAGGGTCAGACGCAATTGCAATATGTTTAACCTTGCCATAGAAAATGTGTTAAAAGGCTTACCTGACAAAATCAGTTGTCCAGACATCATACACAAATGCACTTCAAATGTACACATTTTTTTAATCACTTTCAAATTGCGAGATCATGGAGATGAAATAGGTTTCCTGTATACATAAAAACGATGCGGGGTTGTTCTTCAATGTTTGACACCAGCTCACAAAGTCTTTAGAGACAGGATGACCCAGAAGTGGATGCACATTTATTCATGTTTCTTTCCTCTCCGAAGCAGACGAAATGCACACTAGAAAATGACGTCATCCATCACTGTAAACATGAAACGATCATTTCTTGTAGTACACGATTTTGATATTAGAATTTTCTTTTAAGTTTATTTCAATTGAGAAGAATTGAAATGGTTACAGATTTGCGAATTTCTTATTGAAATAATTTTTATTTTGTTTTTAAATACCACTTTGTTCTATTATTTCATGCTTCCGGTGAACAGATATTTGGCTATCAATATAGGAGTATGACTTATTACCAAAAATCGCATAGTCGTTAGAAGGGCTTCGCCCTTTAATATGAGACAGGCAACCTGTTTGAAGGACGAAGTCCTAAAATTTCAATAATACGATGATTCGTACACGTTAGCCTCACCGGACGCTATTACGAACAATTTCGATGATATATTGACATTTGATAATAAATTTGACCAAATTGATGAAGCTGATTGCATGTTCATATTTCAGATTAAACACCAATATTCCTTTTGAATCATAGCCCATCTATTATTCAATGCATTGTTACGGGTTTTAAACATATTTTCATGACACTCTGTGACCTAGATCCGGACACAATTTCGAACGACATCATAATAACCTTTCTAGTGTAAATTATTTAATGACAACTGTTAAAATTGAAAGAGCATTCATTCATTTACGTTCACATATCCATTTGTATAATACACTTGAAATAAAAACCTTTCCTTTATTCATACCAATAACCATAAATGTGTGCCAGTTTGCATTCGGAATTCCTTGGACTCTTTAATGAATAAGGTACATCACGGATTTTGACATTTTGTGATAGATCAAGGTAAGAAAAATGTATTATATTGACTGTTTTTGTTTTAATTTCAATGTGTTCTACATATGCATAGAACCAGGAGATCATTTCTTTCCAATTACAGGCATAAGATAACAAATATGCGTACCTCAATGAATTTTAGCGATAGATTCCAAGTGCAATTGTCGATCGTTTTCTGTTTACAAATATGAAAACCCGTCGTCTGCAACATTCAACAACTGCGCATGAATAATTTTCTCCCAAAACACGAGTAATTTAGCGGGGTATCTATTTATAAAAGCATTTTTTTAATTCATGTTTGAAGAATTAGGAGACATGCTTTTTATTTCGTTCGTATTTGCGTCCGGTGAGGTTATTATCTTTTATTTTGAATGAAATTTGTAGCCGATTTGTTATGGCCGTTCCGTTCATTTTACCTACTGTACGCCGCTCTTCCTGTCGGGAGTTTCGTAGAATGAGAATTTTTTATTAGAATTTTATTAAAAGTTTATTTCGATTTTGCATAGAGTAAATAATCAAAGAATTGGGAATTTTTCATTGAAATAGATTTCTTTTGCGTTTCTAAATTATCAATTGATCTATTTTTTAAACTTCCGGTGAGCAGATTTTTGGCTATCAATATAGAAGGAAAAATCGAACAGCTTACCGTTAGAAGGACTTCGTCCTTTATTAAGAAATCATTTAATGCGAATGATCACGAACATAAATCAGCTCCGCGAACAGAACAAATAAATAAATCAGACAAATCAGGCTGTCAGAATTGAATTTTTTGTTTATATTAAAAGTTGCCAATATTCGATGTTTTATACGAATAAAATGTTTTGAACAGAAAACCAGGTTTAAAACATCTGTTATAATGTCGTAATTAGTGAAAAGAATTCGAATGCTTAGCATTGGACGGGTCAACATTGAATTCTTTCCTGGATGGAAGAAAATCAAACAGCGACGTATTTCCTTAGTTCTAGGCTATTTACGTATGATATTATGAAAAATTTCAACTGCAACATATCTTTATGGCTTTTTAAATCAAAGTTTAGGTCTTATATTGGGAAACATTTTTTTTAATTAAAATAATGGCCTGTGGCACTATACATTTTATTGTTGCCTCTTGCATTAACCAGAAGTTCATACATATTAGCATATCAGATACTTTGAAATGACCATGGGATGGCAGTTGATGCTCTTTGATTCTTCTAAAATGTTACTTAGAATAATATTCTTCACGATATATCAAAACTATATTGAAAAGATGAAAATCTTAAAAGTAATGGCATCACGCATTTGCAATTACAAGTTTGTGCATCCATGCAAACATTTATTTTCTACTTTTATTTCAGATGCAAACTGTGTGTTTCCCAATTCTTTGCAAGGCAGATGGAGCGGACTAAAAAATAACAAGCTGACTTTTACAGCTGATGAACTGACTGGGTTTAAGTTGAATATACCACATTTATCAGAATCAGATTTTATGTGTATCAAATCTTTTGTTGAAGGGGATACCACAAAATACATTCTAAGGTATGGTATTGAAAATACAATTTATATCTTTACTTCGTTTGATTTGACGTTCTTATTTAATATTACAAGTAGCCATTCTTAAGGAAAATAAAAGTTCTTCGCGGACCAGATAGTACGATAGTTAGATTTACATCTACCTATGTCATTAATTCCTATTGCCACTCAATTTCATTGTATGTGATAAAGATTGTCAGTGACTTGTGACAAGCTGGTGGTTTTCCCTGAGTAATTCCATAAAACTGATCGCAATGATATACTAGTAACTGAAATATTTTTGAACACTAAAAACCCCACATAAGACAGCATCCATGCGATAGAGACATGGTAAGACCTTAATTTCCCAAAGAAACATATTATCGTTGTAGGTTTATGATTAGTGTCTATGGTGTTTAATGCCACATTCAAAACTATTTCAGTTATATCGTGGCGGTCAGTTTTATTGGCGGAGGAAACAGTACCCGGAGAAAACTACCGACCTTCCGCAAGTCACTGAAAAAGTTTATCACATAATGTTGTATCGAGTGCACCTCGTCATGAGCGGTATTCGAACTCACAACTTTAGTGGTGATTGGTATTGATTGCATAAATAGTTGTAAATCCATCTACCATACGATCACGATCACGACGGTCCCATTTATTTTTGTAAATCATCAATTCTAAAGCATGAAGATAAATTAAATTCGTGTCAAATACGTAGATATTTGTTTATTCTACTCTCACATCGATATTCTACGGTTAGTTTAAAATTATTGAAATTATATTTGTAATTGCTACACAATATACACTTGCTTCATTTGATTTGATTGTTAGTGTTTAACGCCACCTTAAGCAATATTTCAGCTATATCATGGCGACCAGTTTTAGTGGTGGAAGAAGCCGGAATACCCGGAGAGAACCACCGACTAAGGGCAAGTACTGGTAAGCTTAATCACTTGCGGCTGTGCGTCGAGTGCACCCTTTTGTAATTTACAAAGCCAGGTGCGAACCCACGCCGTATTGGTGATAGGCTTGTATGAGTTGTTAGGTAATCCAACTACCTAACTTATTGAGCCATCCGTGCCCTATATGCACTTGCTTTTGATTTTGAACGTTCATCGTTGTCGTATTAAGTATTTTTCATTGCACGTTTTTCCTTAATATACATTATTACGAATCTACTTTTTCAGGGCAAAAGATTCTGTGACCGTTTTTGGTGTCAGACCAGCATTATATATGTGTTTAGAAATCCAGGATGATACTATAATATATTACGCCATTGATACAAGTAAGAAAACGAACTCAAATATAATTACATATTCAGAGTGCTTCAGCTAAAAAAATAAAAACGTAGAAATCAAATTTAGTGGGCATGTTGAGTTTCATTAGGCAAGCTCAACGTCAACAGATTGGAAAGCCAAACAGCTTTTGGGAGCATGAAGCCAAAGGGCCTAACAGGAAAGCCAAAACCGGCCAACATCGCATATGCCTGAGGGAGGCGAACCGTAGTTTTAATAACAATTACATTATTAAGGAACTGGAAATTTCAATAATTAATATATGCAATAAACCATATCAGTGCCGAAACACCGATTATTGGGCAAGATGATACCCTCGAGGACTAATAGTCCACCAGCAGAGGTATCGACAAAGGGGGATAGGGTTAGGGTTATGGTGTTTAACGCCACTTTCAACAATATTTCAGTTATAGTGTGGCGGTCAGTTTTATTGGTGGAGGAAACGGGAGTACCCGAAGAAAACCACCGACCTGCCGAAAGTAGGTTGCAAACTTCATCACATAATGTTGTATCGAGTACACCTCGGCATTTCCATTAGGTTACACAATCACTGATCGATACACGGTAAATAAACAGCATGTTGGAATTTGGACCAAATTTAATTGTTAAGTAAAAGGTGTTTTACTACCAATGTATTCGGATATAAGAAAGTCCATACTATATAGAATAACTCAATATTCATGACTTATCACCGGGTTTGTAACTAGATTAACACCACGGGTGCCACTAGTGGAACAGGAACTGCTCACCCTTCCGGAGCACATGAGATCTGTAGTTTTCTGTGTACGGTTTTGTAGATCGTTATTTGACTTTTTGTCCTTTTTCTTTTGTTCATTGTGTTGTCTGTTCTTCTTCGATTTACGGATTCTGATTACCTCCCTTTGGTATCTTCAAGCTCTTCTTGTTATAGTTATAAAAATGTATACATGTTATATGTACTTTACTGAGGACAACATCTCACTAAATCAGGAATATAATGTATGCATAGTTATGTATATCTTATGTATTTTAGATAAAAACCCAATATTACAAGACCACGTGTATGGTACTGTATTGAATGGAACACCAACTGAACAAGATGTGTGCAATGCTGGGAACCAGAAAGGGACTGTTTTAATCAAACTGACTGATATTGTCCCTAGAAAAACCTCGGAAATGGGAAATAGCTTACGAAGGTAAGTTGTGTATCTAGAAAATGAAGCAATAAATAATTTTGATGGCTCCAGTGGCAGAATGTAACTGACTTATATATCCTCGTTCAAATGGCAGTGGGACCGTCGTGGCCGTGATCGTATGGAAGTTTGATTTATAACTACCTATGCAGTCAGTGCTTATCACCACTAACGTTGTGAGTTCGAATCCTGCTCAGGCGAGGTGTACTCGATACAACATTATGTGATAAAGTTTGTCAGTGACTTGTGGCAGGTCGGTGGTTTTCTCCGGATCCTCTGGTTTCCTCCACTAACAATACTTACAGCCACGATATAACTGAAACATTGTTGAAAGTGGTGTTAAACATCATAAACCAAACCAAACCATCAAATGGGCGAATGTAACAGATTTATTGTGGAGTAATCAGAAACCGTTAATTGAAAAAAAGACAGATATTACAATGGCTAAAATAAAAAGGACAGACACTGGTTCTCAAAACATAAACTACTAGAAATGAAGCAATACAAACCCCAATAAAAAGCACAGTGAACTCATGTGATGCATCACATAAGCAGTTCCCGCTGCACATGTTACACACGTGCCTGTCGTGTTCTTATGTCAAACAGTCGGCGAATTAGTCATATTTTGTGAAAATTCATGAGAGAGGGAAGAAGGACGGTATTGTGTCCTGCATAGTCGGATTGGGAAAATGAAGGTGGATATATCTGAGAAATATGCACATGTATATATAATAGGTTCCAGTTTCTTTATTTATCAATGTGTATGTACTTCTTATGTATGTTCTCCTATTAAGTTACTCTTTCCCTTTACGACTTTGTATATGTTATTACCTTCCCCCTACCAGCGAGTAAATACTTCATCATAGAACCGTCCTTTCAGTTAGTATTTTTGTCAGTATTGAAGTTGAAATATGTGTTTTTCGTTTTAGCTTACTGGTTCGCCTTAGACAAGAACTTGAAGATATCAAAGCGGACTAGCAATGAGAGAATTAACATTGACAATCTCGTTCACACATACAAGTACTTTGTAAATTGTGTATAGCACCTATGCATATTATTTTCAATAAGAAGAATAAATTAATTTATTTTACTTTGCTTTAAACACCACAATTAACTTTGCAATATATATGATAAAGCTTGAAGATACCAAAAGGGTAATCAGAAGCCATAAATCCAAGAAAGACACGCAACACAATGATTTCCTTGATAGAGAAGTGCTACTTAATAGGAAGTTACTGAACCACGGGTTCGTAGTCATCACTTCGAGCGTTTTAATGTCGCCATCATAACTTGGTTATCAAGTCAAGTCAAGTCCTGCAGGTTGTTTGGCTTTCAGGTGCTCCGTAAGTCTTCTCATTTCCTGCTCCACTAGTAGCACCTGTCGTCTTAACGACATGTTAATGTATTGACAAGATGTTTGGTAAAGGTTCGAATCGGATGAATAAGTATACTTTGTCCCAAGGAAGGGCAATCCTACATTAATCTATTTAAATAAAGGTAATAACAAAATTACCGAACTCCGAACAATCTTACAAAGGGAAAGTCAAAACTCATAATTATATAAACAGACAAAATCAGTCAACAACCGGAAAACTAATCAACCAGGTATTTATTGTCTTGCCACTATTTTATATAAAAATTAAAATTATCTTCCAAATTGTTTGTTTGTTTGTTTAATGACGTTTAACGCCATTTTCAACAATATTTCAGTTATATCGTGGCGTTAGTTTTATTGGTGGAGGAAACCGGAGGACACGGAGAAAGACACCGACCTGTCGCAAGTCATTAACAAACTTTATCACATAATGTTGTACTCCTCACCCTGGTCGAGACTCGAACTCACAACAACAGTGGTGATAGGCATTGATTGCATTAGGTAGATGTAAATCCAACTACCATACGATCACGGCCACGACGGCCCCTCATCCAAATTAAAATGCTGATCAACCTGAAAAAGTTAGCGTGCTCATCTGGAATGCTGCCAGTAGATGGTGGATTCGAGTTAAAACCAAAGACTATAGTATTGGTATTTGTTGCTTCTCCACTAAGCCGGCAGCGCAAAGGACTAAGACCAAAGACTATAGTATCGGTATTTGTTGCTTCTCCACTAAGCCGGCAACGCCAAGGACTAAGACCAAAGACTATAGTATTGGTATTTGTTGCTTCTCCACTAAGCCGGCAGCGCCAAGGACTAAGACCAAAGACTGTATACTCGGACACATTATCATGATTCCGAGCCAACCAGTCTTTGCTCTTTATCCTTAATACTGCGTGCTTAGTGGAGAAGAAAGAAATAACAGTTGTTGATTTGACCCGATGGGCGCTCTAACCCACGATCTACCACACTCGAGGTGAGCACGCTAATTATTACACCACTGATCATGTGATGCGGTTCATCTATGCAGCTTCTTCTCGCCATGATATATCTAGAAAAAAATGTTCATTTGGCCGTAAACAACAATCACTCACTATCGTGTGTATGCGCTTGTGGTGATCTACAAATAACACAAATCTTTGCTATAGATAATCAGACCATATTGCATCATTCTTCCCTTTGTAAACCAAGGGCTATGCCCAGCACAGTGTGGTACGACCGAATGAAGGGAAAGTTGAACAAATGTATACTAAAAGCGAATGTGAACAGAGTATTTGAATTAGCACATAATTGTCACTATATATATACACACAATAGTGAGTTGGACAAAGTAATAAGCTGGACTTGCAGTAATATTATATACTTATTGACTGGGTATGAGGGAATAGCAAGTTTGTTGTCCCCGAGACACTGACTATTGACCGAGGCGAAGCCAAGGTCAATAGTCATGGTCGAGGGGACAACAAACTTGCTACTCCCGAATACACAGTCTATAAGTATTTTATTATACCGAAAAACATTAGACTCATAGTTGAATGATCACCTCAAAATGATAAAGACCAATAAAATCCCGCATCTTTTGCCAGTATTTTGCATTATAAATCTGAATATTGTCTCATAGACATTTTTATGCTATTTCCCCAGTCATTCATAAGAGTTTGATTCTTTTGAGAAAGTAGACTTCAACATAAAGTTACATGGTGACTACAAGCCTTATGAAAATTTTGAATTTTTTTGAAATTTTTGAAATTCTAAAATTTTTGGAAAATTTTCAATTTTTATTTCTAATTTTAGAATTTTGAAATTTTTGGAAAATTTTGAAATTTTATGAAATTTTATGAAAACTAAAATTTTAGAAATTAATTGAAAATTTTGAAATGTTGAAATTTGTCAGTTTTCGTTAATAGACGATGAAGTCCGAGTGTTCCGAATAAACATAAAACTTTTATCTAATCCGGTCGCGGAACTAAAAATCCGCGAAAACGATTCACATTGCTGGTCCATAGTCTTTTAAAAAAAAACTATGGACCGCTCAATATTCAAACAACTGGAAAAGGAGAAAAATAGCAATTTTAATATAGAAAATTTTGTAGTGATATTTTAAAATATACTGAGGTACAATAACGACATTTGTCTAGATTTATTATTTTATGCGTTAAAAATAGGATCAAAAATAAACATTCTACATGTCTTTCAAATATGCGAATTTTTTTTAATTTAAACACCTAAAATCGGATGAAAAATAAATTAACAAAAAAACAACAACAAATTTGGCCATTTGGTGGACCCTTTCGGTTGAAACCACATACATACTCGTACATTATTTAAAAACTACAACTATGCAACGGGGACAAACATCAGAGCCTTGGAAACCACATGCGATTGAGAAAATACGTCGACATACTTCCTGTGCCCTGTATACAATCAATTCACAGAGAAAATCAGTATCAAAATTGAATGAAAAATAAATATTCAAAAACACCTTTCAAACATGCAAAATTTTGGAATTTAATTCCTTCTAGACATATATTCAAAATAAAATAGCAAAACGTTTTTCATGAAACATAAATAATCTGAAAAGATGGTCATTTTGCAAAAATAAAAATAAATAAAAAATAGAAAGTTCAAATTTTGAAATTCACCCCTTTTTGGGTCCTTGTGAGGATTACAATATCCAAAATGAATACCAACCTTAAATTAATGCCAATGATCTTTGTCCAAAGCATTCAGAAAAAACATCTGTCAACCAGAACTAAAGTTATTGCACATAAATCATTTTGTCTTCAGACGGAAGAGGACAGCGCCATACCATAATACGACTGTAACTTTTTTGCGGTCGTGTAAGACTATTATAAATAATTCTTAAATGTATTTGACTAGGGGAGGTCATATGAGCCTGTATCACTTGCCTGGTAAAGAAAATTTATTGAACCATTGCCTATCACAGCTAATGTTCATTCTTATTCCAAATGACTTGAACCCAAATCGATACTATAGGGCATTCATTAATATTAATATCACAATTCATCTTTGTGCAAAATGTAGTTGCATTTCCATTCCTGGTTAATAAGAAGATTTTAAAACTTTTCCACATACATATTATGCATTTGTCAGATTACCAGTACTCAATATTTTCAAATATAAGCTCGTTTGGAGAGAAAATGCGACTTTATTGGCTCTTCATGTGTGTTTAACCCCTACGTTCTATTATGTGAGTGAGTGATTGTTGTTTAACGTCAAATAAACAATTTTTCATCTATATCGTGCCGAGAACAAGTAGCATTTTGATGATGTTTACTTTGTACTACACAAATACGCTTAGTAGTATTTTTATTGTGCTAGTTAACTGAAACAAATCAGCGGGTAGACATGTCCCTCCACTTGAGCACATTGACCTACGACCTACCAAACTCGAGGGGAGCATGCTAACCCCTACACCACTGATGCTGTTAGCCTAGCAATAGCTTGATGTACAATGAGGGAGTGACTTTTTCAGCTATTGCAGGCATTGAATGGTATGACTAGGGGGTCACATGAGCTTGCATCACTTGTCTGGTAAAGAAAATGGGCGAGTGGTTTTGTTTAATGCCAAATGAGCATATATATCTTGTCATTTAATGATATGATGAAGAAGTCAGCTGGATTCTTATAGTGCTAATTAACTAAAACAAAAGTCCACGGTGTCCACTCAGATATATTATCTTTATTTCGAAATTGTAATTTTCAGAACCTTGATCCAATATCGAAGAAGAACAGACAACACAATGGCCAAATGAAAATATACAAAAGGACAAACAATGATCTACAAAACATACATATAAAACAAAAGAGGCGCAGCCGAAGGGAATATATATCCTAAGTCGGGAATGTCACATTTTATACCCTCTCTGGTAGCTGGATAACAGATATATTACGGATTTAACCATTTTCTTTAATACAGAATCCAAAAGTTTTATTTAAAGTCGGTACATGAATGTCAGCATAGATATATATATATATATATTTATATATTATAGGGTTATTGCACTAATATTGAGGAATATTGTCCCGAGCAGTATATCATATTTCACGAGCTTGCGAGTGCAATATGATATACTGCGAGGGACAATATTCCTCAATATTAGTGCAATAACCCTTTTATAATATAGTACCTAATATTTCAGTCTGTGACAATTACATTTAACCATATTTCTTTGCAACATGTATTGAACATAATTCCCCCATATTGTTTATCTCTCGTCCGCTTGCGTGCAAATATTGTTTTACTCGGAACCTCACTAGTGCGTACCAAACTTAAAGGAGAAAGAATGGAATGTAATATCGGTCAAGATGCAATATGTTTAACTCATTCGGAATTGCTCTACTTTTTATAAAGGAAGACTAATAAAGATATCGGAAAATATTGCATTTTTATTTTACAAAGAAATCTACATGAAATATTTGATACTATATTATAAATATATATATTGGCAGTATATTTTACCAATCATAAAGTCACTACCATTAATTATGTGTGGAAGTTCCTAATTACTTCCCCTTGAATGACGTACAGTTATTTACCATAAGTTAAGAAAACAGTATGCAATGTAGCAGTATTATGTCTCTTTTGCATTTACACAGTCGATATCCTGAATATATTCTATAGAAAAGTTTGAAGATACTAAAGGGGTAACCAGAAACCGTAAACCGAAGAAGGGTTGATAATACAATGGCCAAAAGAAAAAGGACAAAAGTACAAACAATGATCTACAAAACACTACACAGAACATCTTAAGACTGAGCAATACGAATCAGGTTGGTGAACTCATAATTATTTTGCATTAGGAATTATTGCAGCAAGGGTGGATGGATAAAACTACGCAACTATATGTTTAACCATGATAAGGTCTCTATGAACATGGTACACATTCATATTGACAGTAACATTTCCGGATATCAAAAGAAATTTCCTTTATATTATTTCCCGTTTATTGAACTAATTTGTAATTATACATTATAAACTAGGTGTACATGTACATCACATTTTTCTACATCAGTTTTCAATAATTTATTAAGTGTTGTTTTGAATATAATAACATTAGAGGTATGGAAAATACCACTAGCACTATTCTAATGTTAAACGAACTTAACGAACAAAACATGAACAGGGTCATAGGGCCAATACTATACTTAGTCGTGTTAATGGTAGTTGGAATACCAAGGAATTTGACCGTTCTTGTCATTTACCGGCGTAAATACTCTAAATCCGTTTACAGAACGCTTATTTGGAATCTTGCCTTAGCCGATTTTTGTTTTGTACGCTTACGATACCGTTCAATATCGGCCGATTGACCAGTCCTGAATTTGGGATGATAAAAATACTAGAACGATCATATGTTATCAACCATATATCTAATCCCTTTATATATGCTTTTTATGATACTCGCTTCCGTAAGGAGCTTAGGATATTATTTACTGGAGTGACAAAGCGTGAACAAACAGAAGATACAACGGAAGACAAAGAAGCAAGAATAGACAGAACCTTAGAAAGTAATGTATAACACTGCTTCTAGTTACTTTTTTAATTTGTTATGTCTTGTATGTTGGGCATTAAAACCAGACTTTTGTTTTAGTAATTGCTATCAAGTTATCAAGATAAAGTATTCGATATACAGGAAACAGGGGAGTGAGTGCTGTTAACGACAAATGAAAAAAAAATTCAGCAATTTCATGGCGCGAGAACAAGGTACATTTTTGTGTATTCTATAAGATGATAATAATGTCCACTTTGTACTAGGCCAGCACCCTTAATTGGATCTACATGAATTTGTTCACTGAACAACAGTTTGTGGGCAGATATGTCGCTCCACTCGAAGACATTATCCTGATTCCGAGTCAACCAATCTTTGCTATTACTCCTAAAAACTGCATGCTTTGTGGAGAAGCAGCAAATACCAATTTGATTGTCTTTTATTTGATCCGACCGGGACTTGAACCCACGATCCACCACACTCGAGGCTAGCACGTTAAACATTACACCTCTGAGTCTTACAATCGCAAAAATTGCTATTATTAGTATGGCAAAAGAGTTTCCTCCACATTGCCAAAGTTGGCAACGCATAGCGCTAACACAGCAATTGTATGCGGCAGCCCTACTATGTAAATTAGACGAAAAGGAAAATACAGGAAACAGATTTACACAACCCATTTCTTAGTTTTAGTGTATTTTCTCAAGTGGGCAATATTTTAGATAATATATATTAATATAGGTTTACATGTATTTATCATTGGTTTCCTCTAATAGCTTTGATTTCCAAAAACCATGGGGACCATCGTGGTCGTGATCGTATGGTAGTTGGGCTTACAACTACCTATGCAATCAGTGCCTATCACCACTATTGTTGTTCGAATTCTGCTCAGGGGAGGTCTACTCGATACAACATTATGGGATAAAGTTTGTCAGTGACTTGCGGCAGTTCGGTGGGTTTTCTCCGGGTACTCTGGTTTCCTAACAAATTAAACTGACCGCCACGATATAAATGAAATATTGTTGAGAGTGGAGTTAAACACCATAACCCTAACCCAAAAACCCAAATGAAAATTCAGTTGTCAAAATGTACACTTGTGCAAATTGTTTATTATTTGAAAGGTGTAGGTTCGTTCACCAACTATCACGGCCTCACATTTTGAAGAAAAATAAACTTTCTTTGTCAATACAATTTGTGAGATATTTTACTAGGACACACCTCAGATTTTCTTATAATGATAGTATTATATATAATGTTGATTGTTCATGCTTTGCAGAATTCCTTATAATTCACACTGCTGGACGGCGGCGAGTTACGGCATGCTTAATACATTTCTGGTCGTTTCCTAGTTTAGCTTTAGCATATCTTATTGTTAAAAAATTCGACAATATGATCAGATACATGTTTTGCAACTCAGAACATCTTTTCCTAAAAGCTAATATCAGCACAATCATAGACAATCCTTATATTTGAACTATACAATCCTCCGAATCAGTATAATCCAATTAAACTATAGCAGGTACGAACTCGTCGAAAGGTAACTTCTCTCATTATGATATTGCTGAAATTTTTTACTCGTTTTATGAAAAAAAAAAATGCCACGCTGTCGGAACAATTCCAAGATCAAATATCAAAATCGCATCGCTTAGTGCTATTGGAATATGCTTGCATTGACACACCCTTCCACCCACACTCGCGTAAGAGTTTATTATAAGTTTGAACAACATATAAGTTTTCTTTATAAGTATTGTATTTTGCAAATGGAACTACCGATTTTATCTGTTTGTGGTACTCTTTGTACAAGTTAATCTAGCAAAACCGTTTTTACGAACGGATATTATGCCTGTTATACTTGAGTTGATGTAACTGAACATAAGCGAAAATTATCCTTTAACTTGAAGATGAATTAAATGAAATAAAATATCATTAGTGTTGTTCATGCTACAAATATTCACATATTAGAATACAAAACAATATGGTCAAAAGCCACCTGATCTTTTCAAAATGTGATTTCTAATTGTTGTATCTCAACATGTGACTTATCATGGCAATGGCTACATTGTATAGTAATATTTATGTCACAGACGTGCATCTGAAGGAATTTAGATAAACATGACAACAAATCATATGTTATAAGGAATTATAGAGTATTTATGTGTTTGCTGTCGCAGAAATAAGAAACATAATCATTGCTATATCAGCCTGTGGGTGGTTCAAGTGGGATATCAAGATTAAACGAATTGTTCAATAAAGAATGATACACTCTTTCAATCGAAGGCGGTAGTTATCAATTTTTCTATAACTTGGGTTGGTTACATTCGTCTTTGAGGTGGAATTGAGGTAAATGTGGTATATGAGGGAAAATATGTCTGTTGAAGAACTTTCACGCTCTCGAAACAAACCTATTAAATTTCTGATAGCATGAATATCAATGTTAGGTAAGCTACGAACAGTATTGTAACATCTTAATGTAGATAAAATTGGCATTGAGATTGATCTATAGATGTCATTTTGATTACCATAAGGAAAATATGAATTGAAATATACGGTCGGAAGACCTTGCATTGCAAGAGCCACCAATGTGCTTTCCTAATAAAAACTATTGCTCGTTATGGGCTGCTGTTAATAACGTTTACCCGTAAAGGTCGTGATATTACCCCTTTTTGTCATATAATGAGTAGACAACTACATCTTCAGGGGCGGATCCAGGGGGGGGGGGGCGCACCCGGCGCGCGCCCCCCTAAAATTGGAAAACATTTGATTTCTTGGCGTAAAATTGTGATTTTTCACACGAAATACCCCAAAATTTTTCGCGCCTCCCTCCGCTCGGCGCAATTTTTTTAAGTGCGCCCCCCCTAACTTTAAATCCTGGATCCGCCCCTGATCTTTGTGTTTAGCTATATTAAAGTAATTGCTGTGCTTTTCCACCAGTTCTCTCTTGTCAGCTACATCGCACTTGTTTTATTATGATATATTGTTAGGACATCTTCATGCCCATACCAAATAAGTTAAATCATCGAATAATAATGATTGTTAAAAAACGTCAATTTCTTTATAGACATGGCTTTCAAATCTAATAAGACTACCACGCAAAATACACGATAACACATTTAGTTTATTATTATAGTGAATTTAGTAAGTTTAGATATACACACAATGGAAATTTTAGGCGTATATTATAAGTTCTAAGCTCCCTATTGCACGGGAGCTTAGAACATTTTTGTACGATGTTGCTGATCTATAACGTGAAACAGTAACTAATTTTTGTCCACGAACTATGTTTGACGGACTTTCTTGGAAGTTCTAAGGCTAAAGATGTAATGGTCACTAGACAAAATTAAGCGCCGCCCACTGACCTTCTGTAATTTTCCGTCTGCATCGTTTCGTAACTGCACGTTTATCTATCGTCTGCATCGGTGTGTAACGGACTAACGTAACACAATGGAGAAAAAGAGGAGATTTGTTTCAACTACCGATGAGGAAATCGAACAAAAGAGACTTAAAATGAATGCACAAAAAACCATTAAACAGAATATTGCGGAGGCAACTTTATTACGTGAGTATTTAAAGGAAAAACATTTGGATACAGCATCTATCGTTATTTTTAGGAATGGAATTTTCCACTGGCCAGTAAAGCGTATTAATCTTATTCTCTAGATTTCCATATATGGCTTTGCCTTCTATCGTTATTTTTAGGAATTATTTTATCCAATCATAGGTCGTCAAATAAATGCAACATCGTACAAATTTTTTTAATTTTTCTAGGTATGTGGAACAGCTGCATATACACCATATGAGGGTCGTTTTAATTAATTTTACATGGACAGTTCCGGTTATTAATAAACATTTCCTTTTCTTCTTGGCATTACCTATATAATTTACGGTCATATAAATATATATATATATGGTTACCTTATAATATACTACGTGTCTTAAAACATTATAAAATTGCTTTCACATTTTACGAAATTAATTCCCAGAGACGAGAGGAAAAACATTACAAAAATTAATTTAAAATTTTACGAAATTGATTTCGATTATCACAGAGACGAAAGGAACAAAATGGAAAATGGTACGGAGGACATACGGGTACTGTCTTTAGGAGACTTTAACGACCAAGAAGTCAGGAAACTGTTGGCACCGATTATATACCTTGCTGTTTTAATGACAATTGGAATACCAGGGAACTTGATAGTTATGATTATATACCGATACAAATATTCACAATCTGTTTATAAGACAATTATTTGGAACCTGGCGTTAACAGATCTGTTGTTCTGTACGATAACAATACCTTTTAATATCGGAAGACTTATTCATTATTACACATTCACGGAACTCTGGGTCTGCAAGATGTTTACAACGATTATTATAGTTCTAATATTGTACTCCTCACATCTACTTGTAACATTGTCCATCCATAGGTTTAAGCAAAACTGTATGCCCTTGAGGAGTCAGATAACACCGAATAATATACAGTATTGGATGATAGGCGGATTCTGTTTAGCCGTTGTTTTAGATATACCACAAGGAATTATGCAGTCACTTAACCAGGTCAAAGTTACACAAAATATAACAGGACACGTGTGTGCTGTGTCATATCAGTTTTCTATTTATTCAAAAATATACAATGGATTTCTGACATTTTTATTTTCGGTGTACTCGTTTATTTTATTCATCTTGTACACATTGATTGGCAGGAAAATGTATTTGAAACGTCAACGAAAACACAAGAGATTACACGCATCCTCACAGGCAGATGAGACTTCTTGTAAGATTACAAAAATTGCAGTGACTGTCAGTGCAGTATTTGCATTGAGTTATGTTCCATTGTTTGTTATTAAACTTCTAGTATCCGTAATAACTCAACCGGAATTAAGCAGCACCCAGTTTGCTATCTTGAAAGTATGTGAACTGTCATACGTCATTAATCACGTGGCGAATCCCTTTATATATGCCTTTCATGACAGACATTTTCGAAAACAATTTATAATGATGATTTCTACAGCTGAGAGAAGGAAATCACTAACAGTTACCACAGAAGGGATACACTCGAGCATTGCCGATTTTAGAACACAATTTGATTAAAATTAGCATTGACGATTTTAGAACACAATTTGGTTAAAATTAGCATTGACGATTGTAGAACACAATTTGGTTAAAATTAGCATTGGCGATTTTAGAACACAATTTGGTTAAAATTAGCATTGACGATTTTAGAACACAATTTGATTAAAATTACATTTATGTATAATATACACTTTGACATTATTTACAATTAGATTTTGGTTCAAAGTTGATTATTGTTTCACTTTGTGTCATACAATGAATGGAATTGTGTACAATTTGATATTTATATGATGGTTGAGGCCATCAACTCTATTTCATAGAACTAAAATTATACATATGGCAACTTAAATCTGTGCCACGAAGATTATATGAAAATGTAGTAGATATCAAATTTAGTGCGGACAACACGTTTCTGGAATAACCTTCATCAGGTACGCTCAAACTCGAAAGATTGGAAAGCCAACTATATAAAATTGAATGTTTTATTATGTTGAATGTTCAAGATCATAAGTTCTTTTATACTGTAATCACATGGCTATATGCGAAGGTTGGTATTTTACTCACATGTGGCAAGCACTTGCATGGCGGCATCATTTTACTAAGAAGGGGGAGGGGGGGTCATAAAACTAGCTTAACCCCGCCACTTCTTATTTAAGTGTCTGTAGCAAACCATTATAGCGAGCGGTCAAGCATTTGTGTGTTAGGAGTATCGATTTTTGCTTCTTTTAGCGATTTTGATATTTGATTTTGGAATAGTTCCAACAGTGTAGTATTTGTTTTCCCCAATTTTATCACTAGAATATTATAAAAATTCATTTTATAGAAATGAATATTTTTCGTTTTTCTTATTGAATAGGTAACAGTTTGCTTCTATCTTTTATATTTTATTATACATTGCAATGCAATGAAAAACAACAAATACCACACTACTGAACCAAGAAGAATTTGAAGATACCAAAGAGGTAATCAGAATCCGTAAATCAAAGAAGATCAGACAATACGATAAATAATAAATAAATAAAGTTTTATTTAGAGTCGATACATATCACAACATACATAAAACACAAGCTCTACAGAGCTTTTCAAATCGACTATACATATAACAAAAACAACATACATGCATACATACAAGGTACATAAAAATACTAGCAAAAATTAAAACATCTATATTAAAAATAATTTAAACTAATTAATTTAAAATTTCAAGCACTAAGTAAATAAATTAAAATAAGCAGCCTAAAAAGTAACTATAATTAAAGACAAAGCACAGATTTCAAAAGCATCACAGATAAACAAAACAAATAAATAAATAAAATTATGCTTTAAAGCTATCTACAAACATTACAGTGACATGAGCTACCATTCCATGAATTAATCAAGTTTTTGAATTGTTTAAAAGAATTTTCCAGTCTAAAGTGGTTTGGTAGCTCATTCCATGTTTTGGCAGCAAAATATTTAAAAGTTTTAATACCATACCTAGTTGTTCTGGTCGATGGTATACTAGCAGTATTTTGGTATCTGAAAGAATATTTGCTTTGTTTAATTGTAATTAAATCATGTAAGTACAAAGGACTGGTTTTATTGACAATTTTGAATGTTTCAATGGCTATAGTTCTAATTCGCCTGATTTTTAAAGTGGGTAATTTGGATTTTGTTAAAAGTTCTTCATATGTGCTGTCAGTATCATCATAGATAAATTTCAGAGCTCTAAATTGTATTTTTTCCATTTTATTTGTATTGTGTTCACTGCAAAAGTGCCATGTTACAGGGCAATAATTAAAGTTCGAGAAAATATAAGAGTAGTATATTATAAGTCTACCAAGTTTTGTTAAGTATTTACCAATTCTTTTTAAAATGTTTAGTTGTCTTGAGGCTTTTTTACAGATATTTGCTATATGAGCATTAAAATTTAGTTCAAAATCCCAAAAGTTTTACCTCATCTTCGCATTTTATTATATTACCATTAAGATTAAAAGAGATATTTTCATTTTTAGTTTTTTTTTCCAATTGCTATCGCTTGAAATTTGTCTGGATTTGCTTTCATTTGGTTTTCAGTAAACCAGTCTATTAAAGTTAGGCTGTCTCTTTCAATTACTGTGATTAATTGATCCAGATTGTGGCCTTCATATGACAAAGTGTTATCATCTGCATAATTATAGAGGGAACTTTCTTGTATAAAATAAAATATATCATTTATAAATATATTAAAAAGTACAGGGCCTAAAATAGAACCTTGAGGTACACCTTTATATATGTCTTCCCATTCGCTCATTATATTGCCGATTTTGACACACTGTTTTCTGTTAGAGAGATAATTTTTTATCAGTTTCAATGCAGATTCACTTACTCCATATGCATCTAGTTTATTTATTAACAGTTTATGGGGAAGGCAGTCAAAAGCTTTTGACAAATCCATGAGGATGGCCGCTACAAATTTATTCTCATCCAGGGCCTTTTTCCAATCTTCTATTATTTTTAGAAGAGCTGTTTGGCAACCATAACCCGATCGGAATGCTGACAGAGAAGGATGAAACACCTTGTCAAAGAAGGTCACAGTCTGCTCATATATTGCTCTTTCATAAAATTTTGAAATAGTAGGTAAGATACTTACAGGTCTATAATTGCATTTATCTAAAGAGTTATTTTTCTTGAATAGTGGTACAACTTGGGCTTCTTTTAATTTTTCTGGAAAAATGGAATTATTTATTGATTTATTTATTAAATTTGTAATTAGTTTAACAATAGCTGGTTTTGCAAATTTTAGAAGTTTTGCCGAAATGCCATCACGTCCGGTTGCTTTTTTTGAATTTGCTTTAAAAGAAAAAAGAAAAAGCACAAAAGGACAAACAACGATCTACAAAACATCCACATAAAATTAAAGATCGAGTAACACGAACCCCACTAAAACCCGGGGGCGAACTCAGGCGCTCTGCCGAAAACCCGTAGAAATAGAGGTAAAATTGATACCACCCCAAACAAGAAATCAAATACAATAACTGAGACAACCAACGTAAAGTTTTGACTTTATTTGGTTATTATGGGTCGAAGTCCCAGCTATGGTAGAAATAGCAATATTTTGATTCCAGATCCATATCACTAATGGATTAAATTCCTTGCACCGGAAATGACGCAACGGAAACCAATACAGGGTTACTGCTGCAGAAATTCGGATGCGCAGTAATCTGGAACTACTTCTGGTTATGAATGTTAAAAAATGACTCAAAATCGCAGTATGTTCTAGCCCATTAAACATATACCATGGGACTGACAATATCATTAAACAGAGTTTCATTTCTTCCTCCTCCTGTCCGAAATAATATTTTCTATGAAATTGAGACGTCGAGTACCGGATTATACAACACCGGACTTGGGTGCACAAGTCTACAGGAGGGGGAAGGTCCCCGTTATGGCGAAAAACCTTTAAAAACCACGGAAAATTTGGGTTTGGGTCCCCCTATTTCCCCCCTCTTTTGAGAAAGTCTGGATCCGCCCCCTGTCTACTTTGAAATTTTTTTATTGGACTTCGTCCCAAGTTAGGTAACACCTATTATCATATTATGGGACGAAGTCCCAACTATGGTAGAAATAGCAATATTTTGATTCCAGATCCATAGCACTAATGGATAAAATTTCTTGCACCGGAAATGACGCAACCGGAAACCAATACAGGGTTACTGCTGGAATTCGACTCCGTAAGGATGCGTAGTAATCTGGTACTCGTGGCAATATACAAAAAAGGTTAAAATTTCAAAAAGTTCCAAAATTGCAAAAAAAAATCAAAAATTTCATAAAATTTCAAAATTTTCAAAAAATTTCCAAACTATAAAATTAATTTTTTTTTTAGTTCAAAATTTCTAAATTTCTAAAAAAAAAATCAAAATTTTCAGAAAATTTCAAAACTTTCTAAAAATTTCAAAATTTTCAAATATATTCAAATTTATAAAATTTTCAAAAAAGTTTTCATAAAATTTCAGAATTTTAATATCTAAATAATGATATTGAAAAATGATAAAACAATTATAGCCTACCATTTCGGTCAATACATGGATATATAAAAAAAATTAAAAAAATTATTGGACTTCGTCCCAAGTTAGGTAAATACCCATTACATACATAGTGTGGTGGTACAAGACTTTGTATCAGGTCGGGTCTGTTGTGTGAACCAGTATCACTACGAGTCGCGATAGCGACGAGTTGTGATGCGGTTAGTTCACGCAACAGACAAGACCTGATACACAGTCTTGTACCACCACACTATGTATGTAATAAGTTTATCTAACATTTCAATAAAAACGAATTTTAAACAAATAGCAAGGGTTGAATTAAAATGTGTACAATACTCTGAGGGAGACTACATTTTGTGTATGACGTCACGTTATTTTTTCCGTTCATTCAACAACGTCAGGTTACTGTGTTTTCCAATGGTATGACGTCATGTCAAAGTAGTTCGGCAGAGAACGTCTCGTGCAACGTCGCGCCATTCTTTTATCACCACAGTGTGGTGATACAACATCTTGTATCAGACAGGCGACTTTCGTTAATTTCAAAGGAAAACGTATATAATGTTAGATAATGCCTATTATCATATTACAATTATAGTATGATTTACGTTATCAAAGGGTGCCATTCAAGATTTTTTCTGCGCCAGGTGTCGCTGTTGTAATAGAGGTTATGGATTTGGAACACACTCGGGAGTTATCAAAAAATATACCAATAGCGACAAACACAAATCCATACTATCTGCGAGTATAACACAGTGCCAAAATGTCTTTCCATTCCATATACTTGTAAATATCAGGAACAAATAAAAACGTATATTTTCATCTCGGTTAAATATGAACTGAGGCGAATATCCGTCTTTATTACATACTTAGTTCAAATAAAGGCATTTTTGTATGACCAATATGACCGGAAGTAAACTGTCCATATTTTCACACCCCGGGAAAATAACTGTTTTTGGATTACTACAAGATCATTTCCACATCGAGGCCCATATGGACCCTGGCCAATATGGGCCTCGACTTCGTCTCAGGCTAATATGGGTGTCTCTTTTCTAGATGTCGGAAGTATGTAATAAATAGTTTAATACATGGGCATTTCCATATTGGCCTGGTTATCATCCTCGACCCATATTGGGGTCTCGGGATGATAACCAGGCCAATATGGAAATACCCATTGTATTAATCTATATATATTAGTTCCAGATATATAAATGAGAAAAATTGTAAAATAATAATTATATGGAAATAAAGAAAAATATATGTCATGACAGGCATGAGCCGGAAAATTATCTTCAAATGATAAGTGATTAATGTTGAATAAACAAGATGTCAAAGTGATTAGATTCGTTATTTTTAATTTTCAATTATTTGACTAATATGTGTTGTTATTATGATTTTATTGTTATATCTCTGTACCATTGTCATACATTGGCTTTATGAGAATAAAGATGTTATATATGTACAAACAAAAAAAGCCATAGACTGAGGAATTTGCGGAGCGCCGACGTGGGAAGAACATTTTCATCTTCAATTTCCCTTCAGAAGTTATTTTTAAACATCAAGGATATGTGCCGTTTTGAAGTTTTGGTTTCTTAATATAACCGCTGCAAGACTTCCAAAAGATAGATTTTCTGCCATCATTTATTTGACCAGTATACACAAAATTTATATATTACTTAAAAAAGATTTACTACAACATTCTTTCGAAAAATATTTAGCTTATATATATTTTTTCTCAATATATTACATCGAAATATAGGGTGGGCCGGATTGACCTGGGTCCATATTGGCATGAAATCACTAGATATTAAAACATAAAAATAAAAATTAAGGAAGTACAGTTTAAAATAGCTCTGGGCATATCCTACAATGTATATTCAATGTCCAATTTCTTTGGCATTTTGAATTTTAACGGTCTGAATCACAATCTCTAAAAAATCAATTTTTGTTCGGCTCAGACAGCAAAAGTGATCCCTACATGATATGTCCCTCTCTGCTGCATGGCTGATGTATGTGGGGCTGCAACACAATATTCATGCTAGAAACATGATTCAAACACGGTATTCAGAGGCGGATCCAGATATTTCCATAAAGAGAGGTTTTTTTTTTCTTAAATCGGATTTCAAAACAATTTGTTTTAAGAAAACCCAAAAGATACCGAGGTGAAAATTCTGGTTCGATCATAATTTTCATCTGATATTTTGGTTAAAACTATTCACACATTTAATCCCTACAAAAAGCTTAAAATTGTGATTATTTGTCGGATTTCGATCTTTCGATGGAATATCGACGCGATAAATGTACTTTGTTTATACGAGTATTATTTGTTTATGACTTATTAGTATTAGTAAGTCATGTATTTCAAGCGTTTAAGCGTCCCACTAACCACCTTTAGTACACTGGCGACATCTTTCGGGAAAATTCGTGAATGGGCCCCATTATATGTTAGTCGGTAACTTGTATCTACATGTAGTATATCCAAGTGAATTTCAAATGAGGGGTATAATAAAAAGAAAAGGCAAAGAATACAACACTGTCGGAACAATTCCAAAACCAAATATCAAAATCATAGAAAGAGGAAATATGGACACCCTTAACACACAAATACATGACATCTCATTATCCTGGCTTAGTACAGGCATTTAATAACGTATTCCAGTCCCGTTTTTTCATATGCATACCTATTTTTGGAATATGATACAAATGAATAATTGAGTAGATTTCTTATTGTTAATTGTCCATGTCATGTCTCCAATGGGAAGACCTTCACCTACTCGGGAATTCAATCCTCAGTTTCGCAATGATAGTCCGGGCTTTTAAACGAAATAGTTTTAATATTGCTGAAAGTGGCGATAAACACAGTAACCTATCCATGCAATTTTTGGTGAGGAAGAAATCTGGTTTCACACCAAACATTTCAGAATAGTCTTGGAGATGTACGAGACAAGATATTGACATTTTTACTTAAATTATTTTTGTTTCAGTTGTTCTGACCCCGTTAAAATACACGTAAAAGTCTGAGACTAGTATATATTGCAGTATTTACATTTTTTTATTTAAACTTTTGAATCTAAAAGTATTCTCTTTAAACCACTCTACTGACCAAATACAAAGAAGTATCCAGAATTGATTTATACATGTCATAATTTTTTTTCCCCAAAATAATAAAACTGCTAATTGAAGACCTACTTGTATAAAATTGCTATTTTTTAATCAAACCTATCATCACTTGCAATTATACTGATGTCAATAAATATTCCAAAAATACTTTAAAAGTCTGAGAACAAGATGGTTTGGTTTGGTTTATGGTGTTTAACGACACTTTCAACAATATGTCAGTTATATCGTGGCGGTCAGTTTTATTGATGGAGGAAACCGGAGAAAACCTCTGACCTGTCGCAAGTCATTGACAAACTTTATCACATAATGTTGTATCGAGTACACATCGCCTCAGTGTGATTCGTTTTCACAACTTTAGTGGTGGTAGGCACTGATTGCACAGGTAGTTGTAAATTCAACTACCATACCATCACGACCACGACCCCCTCCCCCAAGAACAAGACAACAGAATATTGTGGAAAAAAAACTTTATCGATCATTGGCGAAAGAGTACCTGCAGTATTTGTGAATGTTAATTAAAGTAAATACATGTCCATTAACATTAAGTGTATATGGATAATTAATAATAATAACAAATGTATATTCAACTTGAAAAATGAAAGTTTCAATATTTGTATAATGTCGTGTAAAATTTAGAAAAATATCACTAAGCATAATATTTGTTCGCGGTGTTAAAACGATATATCGTTTAAATATAGACGTATTGCTTTTCACTGTATGTCTGTGTTAAAGTTGAATAATTGCACACTGATTATAGTTAACTACAGATACATGTAACAGTTCTCGTTTTGTCTAGCATTTTGTGGATATTTCTGAAAAAGTTTCACTACTCTGTTAATTAATTCAGAATAGTAAATTAATAAGTAGTCTATAATTATAAATGCATTTTCTTTCTAAGAAATTGAAATTTGGCTTATAAATTATAACTAAGTGAATTTGGAGGTTAATAAGGTGTTTTTGTATAAGTAACAAGTAAGGAGTGAAACTGTTTATATGGATTATATAGTTATTTTTCAACTTGTTATAGAAATGACAGGTATGTTGCTTAATAATTTAAAGTAAAAATCAGTATTTATTTTAATAAAGTAATTTGAAAGAAAAATTATAACGAAGAAAGCAAGTGTTTTGTTAAACGTGTACATATATTCTTGAAAGAAATGAAAACTAAAATGTTTCCCGAAACTGTTAATAAAAGTGATCATATTCACTATTGCAAAATATAGTTTCGAAAATGTAAAAGTATGAACAGGTAAATCAGTGAGAACAGTATGTTATCATTTCAATACAACAAACATGTACTTACAGTCCAGTCCACTTATAAGGAAATCGGTTATATCGAAGAGTTTGAAGATACAAAAGAGGTAATCAGAATCCGTAAATCGAAGAAGGACAGACAACACAATGGCCAAAAGAAAAAGTACAAAGGGAAAAACAACCATCTGCAAAGCACTACATAGAAAACTAACGATCGAGTAACATCAACCTTAATACAAACTCGGGGTGAACTCAGGTGCTCCGGAAGGATATGCAGTTCCTGCGCCACTAGTGGCACCCGTCGGGTTGCTCCAGTTGCAAATTCGGTGATAAGTCATGAATGAGAAAGGAACCGGAAAGTGCTTGAACATATTATTTATCGCCATCAAGCACATTGGGTACATATATATATATATAGCTTCATTATAAGTGGACTAGATGGTATATTTTTTATAAGAATGGGCTACACAGCACTGTAATGTAAAAGAGAGGAAAGGGGTACTAGAAATCAATTCATATTAAATCAAAATGTATGTCATGTCAATATATCATATCATCCTATATTACAAATGTCCACTGATTTTTCATAATCATTACTCGGTAACATTTTCAGAGGAATAATCGTGGCATGAACTCCAAAGTAAATATATTTACATATGTATTCATACCACGCCACGATATAGCTGAAATACTGCTAAGGGTGGCATTAAACTCCAATCAACCAATCCATCAATGTATTGATATCAGCGCTGGTTTTGAATGTCACTAAAATATATAAATAAAAATATATACGGAGATTGATTATAAATAAACTTCATGCATGAAGACATTACATTGGAGAAAGCTGTAGTATAAAACTTCTTGACGTAGTTTTGAGCAGCATATCTGATCATAAACTGGGTACTGGTGACGATCACCTGGACTTACTCGATATAGCTGCCCAGCGAATAATGGATCTCCTCTCGATGTATAGTTGTCATATTATAAAACGTAGCAGTGTACCATTGTGAACGCCGTTCCTGGAGAATGCCAGGCTTCATGCAAGTTGAAAAAACCCTTTATGCAAATTTCGAAAACGTATTGACGCGTTATATCCCCTATGGAAAGCATATTTTTTCGTCCATATCCAAAACTCCATGTTTTTCCACAGGCAGTCAAAAGTCGTTATCCCTGGGTTGTCCATTGCTCTCTATTTACTGCTAATGTGTATATATTGTTAAACTTGTTCCCGATGGATTATAAACAGCCAACAATCACACTGTAGGAGACGTGTATATGTATATGAAAGTTATATTATTCAATAGCAGCTTTTAGCAAAATGACATAAATCGTGCAATTACACTCTATATAGGTAATCAAACTTCAATATTCCAGCTCTACTACTTGTATATACAATGCATAGCCAGTTCAATGGCCAATGCAAATTTGGCATTGCAACCATACACATTTTGTAAACACTATATATCGGCAATTAAATATCTACAATTCAACCATAAAAGTTTTTATTTTCCAACGCAGCTAATATAGAAACGACAGGATGCCAAAGGAGTAACCGGAAGTCATAAATCACAGAAATATAGACAACACAATGGCCACAAGAAACAGAACAGAAAGACAAGCAACGATCTACAAAACAGCATACAGAAAACTAACGATCGTGTAACACGAACCCCCCTAAAAATTCTGGGGTGAACTCGGGTGCTCCGGAAGTGCTATTAATAATAAGCAGTTCCTGCTCCACAAATTTATCATAAGAGAATGATACTAGTGACAATACTAAAAACAAATTTATAATCGGGAATGGGAGGAGGATTATGAGTGTTAACACAAATATATTTCAGTTATATCGCGACAGTTGACTTTATTAGTGGTAGAAACTGGATTATACACAGACGTTTACCGATCTGGTGTAAGCCACTTACACATAGTATTGTTATCGAGTATACCTGGACTCGTAGCTTTAGTGATCATGGCGTTACCGGAAAAGTAGTGAGCATATTCTGGTTTATGACTTCAAGAATACAAATCCACTCTTCTCTTCTCAATTTTTATTTCAGAACATGATAATATATACACCATTAACTACTTTATTTTTCGTTTTTATTAGTTCTTATTTATCACAGTGATGGAGCGATTGGAGACAACTTTACTGTTTATGGTAAGTAATATAAATAAACACAGATTATTTTTGAAAATCTCTTCATTCATTTTTAACAGCAAGGTCCTAAGAAAAGGTTGAATATACCAAAAGGGTAATCAGAATTCGTAAATCGAAGAAGAACAGACAACACAATGGCCAAAATAAAAAGGACAAAAGGACAAATAACGATCTACAAAACATTACAAGTAAAACTTAAGATCGAGTAACACGAACCCCAATGAAAACCGGAAGGGCAAGGAGTGCCTGCTCAACTAGTGACACCAGTCGTGTTACTCTAGTTACAAACCCGGTGATAAGTCATGAATGGGTCAGTCACCTGAGAGTGTTTAGGACAAGTGAACAATATCCGTGGTCATTTGTGACACAGATGTTCTGTAACGTTTAACCAAGTCACGATGGGGATCGTAAAACTTTCGAAGTGATGACTTCAACTTAACCAATAGGTACCATTGGTTCAGTAGCTTCCCTGGTCCTCTATCAAAGACATCCTTACAGGAATCTCAAACTCTGTAATATCGCATCAACTGAGAGATATGTACTCCATATGCAGGCGCTGCTGGAACGTTGCTACTTATAAATGGAAAGTGAATTATCTCATGTCAATTCTATATTGAACTTGTTAATTCATGCCTTTTTATAATGATGCAAAATCATATCTACAATTAATTTAGGGTTAAATTCAAGGAATGGGATTAAAAAGTGGAATATCTATACAAATGGGAATTTTCTATTTTCTTGAGGCATATTTGAACCATTTTCACTCATCTATAATAAGAAAAAGAATAATTTTTACCTGATAATGTAACATATATTTTTGTAATTTAAAGTTTGGTGAAATTTAAATTGACTAATTTTAAACACAAATCGTCCTTAAACAAACAAAGTTGTGACAATATCAAATATTCGGACTATTATTTAAATCAAAGACGTATAGATCAAACAGGCTACATTGTATTCTATGAAGACACACACAACCAATCTATGGGTCAGGAAGATAAAGTAAGCAATTATCAAAAAATATACGATTATCCAAATATGACCAGCTTGTGTGCTTGTTGGCAGGTTAAGCCACTTCTGTGTCAATTAATAAGTTCAATTTGTCCAGTCTCAGATTTAAGTTGATCAAGATTGATAAATCAAACTGGTTTAGAAATATGTCATAATTTATTCAGTATATTGATATAAATATCAATTTGTAAATATTTGTTTCAAAATAATCTTAAATGCCTTAACCGTTCACATCTACTGAATAGGAACATATAAATGAATCCAGTAATTGGAAACTGATATCCCTGTTTGTAGAGATTTGTAAGCAAAAGACGCAATAAAACGTTAGGGTTAGAGCTATGGTGTTTAACGCCACTTTCAACAATATTTCAGTTATATCGTGGCGGTCAGTTTTATTGGTGGAGGACACCGTAGTTCACAGAGAAAACCATCGATCTGTCGCAGGTCACTGACAACATTTATAGCATAATGTTGTATCGAGTACACCTCGCCATTAGCACGATTCGAACTCACAAAGTTAGTTGTGATATGTACTGATTGCATAGGTAGTTGTAAATCCAACTACCATACGACCACGACAGCGACGGCCCCGACGCAATCAAATCTACAAGTACAACAGTATTCTTACAAATGTAAGACAATCAAAGAAAATAAACAAGACTCCCACAAGAAGACATGGTGCTCCAAAAGCCATCGTCAACACCTAATTGTGTTTGGAAAAAGACATTCTATATTTGATATTAAATTTAGGCATGTTATCATAATAAATTATGGATAAACTAATATATGATGATCACTATAGTATTTAGTATGGTGTCTAGTTAAGACAGGTAACTTTGGCAAAATAGGCGCTAAGAGAACGAGGTTCGAAAAAGTATTTGCTTTGTAATCAGGGGAGGAATATTGCTATTAAATTGAAGGTTTACTATTTGTAAATCGGAGTATTCACATTCTCAAAAACCAACAGATAGAACAAACGAGTTATTTGTATGTGCATGTTTTTATTATTGTGTGTGATTCGCCTTGCAACAATCGGCTGCAAGAAATGAAATCTGTTTATTTCCTTACATCCCGCACCCCGCCCCCGCATTTACTTTTATGTTTACATGGTAATTAAATATACAGGCACCACACATTCGTTATACCATATAAAATACATGAGATACGCACAGACCTGACACTAGATTCCTCTCAAATATGACATGTAAAACGTCAAATAACATATCAACTGATTTGTGTACATTTCATGTAACATTAGAAGATACCAAACGGATAATCAGAAGCCATAAATCGACCAAGGACAGATAATACAATTACCAAAGGAACAATGACAAAAGGACAAAAAATGGTCGATGAAACACTACGCTCCATTAAAATCCAAGAATGAACTCAGATGCTCCGGAACGGTTATGCAGTTCCTGCTGCACTAGTGAAACATGTCGTGTTTCTGTTAAACGGCTCGGATTTTATTTGACATGAACATCTTGTAGATATAGCCTTTTAATACATAATGTTTTGTTTCCATTTTATATTTTGTTATCAGATAGCTCGCCTTTTGTTTAAACATGTTTCTCTGTTATAGGAGGTCTAGGGTGGAATAAAAACACAACGATGTTTGTTGTTGATGAACAAGTCTCGTGGTACACTGCTGTAAAGTCATGCGAATATTCGTTTGATGCAAAATTCCAGTACAAAAGCAAAGCAGTTATTAATGTAGTTGAGAATGTTGCAAAATCAAATAAGTAGGTGCATTGATTATATTCAAGAGATATATAAATAGTGTTGTGATGTCCGTTACGATTTCCGCATAGCAAAGATGTTTGGTTCGGTTTCACCTCCAGTTGTTTGTGGAGGTGCTCATGTGTTACTTACGTTCATTGTGTTTTTTTAGCATAGTGGTGTCCAACACATATTGTGTTGTGTTTTTGTTTTGTTTTTCTTCGTCTATGTTGCCGGTTTCTCTTGATTGTCCATTTGTGATTGCCCCTTCGATATTCTCTAACGTTTATTTACAATATATTTTACTTTATTAGCACATGATTCGTTGGTTATAGTTTATGTTCTGCTTACTGAATCCACAGAACTGCTCTGTGCGTCCCCGGGTGGCTGGGAGAGCATAACCTCTGCACAGAAGGTTATCAGGCTAAAATACGGAAACCTGATCATAGATCATTGGGGGCCCCGGGTACCTCAATGAGTTAAGTAGTTGGATTACCTTACAACTCATACAAGCCTATCACCAATACGGCGTGGGTTCGCGCCCGGCTTTGTAAGATACAAAAAAGGGTGCACTCGACTCGCAGTCGCAAGTGATAAAGTTTACCAGTTGCTTCCCCATGTTCGGTGGTTCTCTCCGGGTACTCCGGCTTCTTCCACCACTAAACCTGGTCGCCATGACATAGCTGACATATTGCTGAAAGTGGTATTAAAACACCAAAAAAAAATGGATCATTGGTGTGTAACACATTTGGGGAGTTTCACATTTCCTGCACATTAAAAACATCTTTTGTAGATTTCGAAGAAGAATAGGCGCATTGTAGCCGATACAAAAAGTTAATTGTTTCGACACTACCTAACTCTTCATACTTCATTGTAGCCGGTACAAAAAGTTAATTGTTTCGACACTGCCTAACTCTTCATACTTCATTGTAGCCGATACAAAAAGTTAATTGTTTCGACACTGCCTAACTCTTCATACTTCATTGTAGCCCGTACAAAAAGTTAATTGTTTCGACACTGCCTAACTCTTCATACTTCATTGTAGCCCGTACAAAAGGTTAATTGTTTCGACACTACCTAACTCTTCATACTTCATTGTAGCCGATACAAAAAGTTAATTGTTTCGACACTGCCTAACTCTTCATACTTCATTGTAGCCGATACAAAAAGTTAATTGTTTCGACACTGGCCAAGTCTTTATACTTCATTGTAGCCGATACAAAAAGTCAATTGTTTCGACACTGCCCAACTCTTCATACTTCATTGTAGCCGATACAAAAAGTTAATTGTTTCGACACTGTCCAACTCTTCATACTTCATTGTAGCCGGTACAAAAGGTTAATTGTTTCGACACTGCCTAACTCTTTATACTTCATTGTAGCCGATACAAAAAGTTAATTGTTTCGACACTGCCCTACTCTTTATACTTCATTGTAGCCGATACAAAAAATTATTTGTTTCGACACTGCCCTACTCTTTATACTTCATTGTAGCCGATACAAAAAGTTATTTGTTTCGACACTGCTCTACTCTTCATACTTCATTGTAGCCGATACAAAAAGTTAATTGTTTCGACACTACCTAACTCTTCATACTTCATTGTAGCCGGTACAAAAGGTTAATTGTTTCGACACTGCCTAACTCTTCATACTTCATTGTAGCCGATACAAAAAGTTAATTGTTTCGACACTGGCTAAGTCTTTATACTTCATTGTAGCCGATACAAAAAGTTCATTGTTTCGACACTGCCCTACTCTTCATACTTCATTGTAGCCGATACAAAAAGTTAATTGTTTCGACACTGTCCAACTCTTCATACTTCATTGTAGCCGATAAAAAAGTTAATTGTTTCGACACTTCCCTACTCTTTATACTTCATTGTAGCCGATACAAAAAGTTAATTGTTTCGACACTGCCTACCTCTTTATACTTCATTGTAGCCGATACAAAAAGTTAATTGTTTCGACACTGCCTAACTCTTCATACTTCATTGTAGCCGATACAAAAAGTTAATTGTTTCGACACTGCCTAACTCTTCATACTTCATTGTAGCCGATACAAAAAGTTAATTGTTTCGACACTGCCTAACTCTTCATACTTCATTGTAGCCGATACAAAAAGTTAATTGTTTCGACACTGCCTAACTCTTTATACTTCATTTTAGCCGATACAAAAAGTTAATTGTTTCGACACTGCCCAACTCTTCATACTTCATTGTAGCCGATACAAAAAGTTAATTGTTTCGACACTGTCCAACTCTTCATACTTCATTGTAGCCGGTACAAAACGTTAATTGTTTCGACACTGCCTAACTCTTTATACTTCATTGTAGCCGATACAAAAAGTTAATTGTTTCGACACTGCCCTACTCTTCATACTTCATTGTAGCCGATACAAAAAGTTAATTGTTTCGACACTGCTCTACTCTTCATACTTCATTGTAGCCGATACAAAAAGTTAATTGTTTCGACACTGTCTAACTCTTCATACTTCATTGTAGCCGATACAAAAAATTAATTGTTTCGACACTGCCTAACTCTTCATACTTCATTGTAGCCGATACAAAAAGTTAATTGTTTCGACACTGCCCTACTCTTTATACTTCATTGTAGCCGATACAAGACGTTAATTGTTTCGACACTGCCCTACTCTTTATACTTCATTGTAGCCGATTCAAAACGTTAATTGTTTCGACACTGCCCAACTCTTTATACTTCATTGTAGCCGATACAAAAAGTTAATTGTTTCGATACTGCCTAACTCTTTATACTTTATTGTAGCCGATACAAAACGTTAATTGTTTCGACACTGCCTAACTCTTCATACTTCATTGTAGCCGATACAAAAAGTTAATTGTTTCGACACTGTCTAACTCTTCATACTTCATTGTAGCCGATACAAAAAGTTAATTGTTTCGACACTGCCTAACTCTTCATACTTCATTGTAGCCGATATAAAACGTTAATTGTTTCGACACTGCCCTACTCTTCATACTTCATTGTAGCCGATACAAAACGTTAATTGTTTCGACACTGCCTAACTCTTTATACTTCATTGTAGCCGATACAAAAAGTTAATTGTTTCGACACTGCCTAACTCTTCATACCTCATTGTAGCCGATACAAAATGTTAATTGTTTTGACACTGCCTAACTCTTCATTCTTCATTGTTGCCGAAACAAAAGGTTAATTGTTTCGACACTGCCTAACTCTTCATACTTCATTGTAGCCGATACAAAATGTTAATTGTTTCGACACTGCCTAACTCTTTATACTTCATTGTAGCCGATACAAAAAGTTAATTGTTTCGACACTGCCTAACTCTTTATACTTCATTGTAGCCGATACAAAAAGTTAATTGTTTCGACACTGCCTAACTCTTTATACTTCATTGTAGCCGATACAAAAAATTAATTGTTTCGACACTGCCTAACTCTTCATACTTCATTGTAGCCGATACAAAAAGTTAATTGTTTCGACACTGCCCTACTCTTCATACTTCATTGTAGCCGATACAAAAAGTTAATTGTTTCGACACTGCTCTACTCTTCATACTTCATTGTAGCCGATACAAAAAGTTAATTGTTTCGACACTGTCTAACTCTTCATACTTCATTGTAGCCGATACAAAAAATTAATTGTTTCGACACTGCCTAACTCTTCATACTTCATTGTAGCCGATACAAAAAGTTAATTGTTTCGACACTGCCCTACTCTTTATACTTCATTGTAGCCGATACAAGACGTTAATTGTTTCGACACTGCCCTACTCTTTATACTTCATTGTAGCCGATTCAAAACGTTAATTGTTTCGACACTGCCCTACTCTTTATACTTCATTGTAGCCGATACAAAAAGTTAATTGTTTCGATACTGCCTAACTCTTTATACTTTATTGTAGCCGATACAAAACGTTAATTGTTTCGACACTGCCTAACTCTTCATACTTCATTGTAGCCGATACAAAAAGTTAATTGTTTCGACACTGTCTAACTCTTCATACTTCATTGTAGCCGATACAAAAAGTTAATTGTTTCGACACTGCCTAACTCTTCATACTTCATTGTAGCCGATATAAAACGTTAATTGTTTCGACACTGCCCTACTCTTCATACTTCATTGTAGCCGATACAAAACGTTAATTGTTTCGACACTGCCTAACTCTTTATACTTCATTGTAGCCGATACAAAAAGTTAATTGTTTCGACACTGCCTAACTCTTCATACCTCATTGTAGCCCGTACAAAATGTTAATTGTTTTGACACTGCCTAACTCTTCATACTTCATTGTAGCCGAAACAAAAGGTTAATTGTTTCGACACTGCCTAACTCTTCATACTTCATTGTAGCCGATACAAAATGTTAATTGTTTCGACACTGCCTAACTCTTTATACTTCATTGTAGCCGATACAAAAAGTTAATTGTTTCGACACTGCCTAACTCTTCATACTTCATTGTAGCCGATACAAAAAGTTAATTGTTTCGACACTGCCTAACTCTTTATACTTCATTGTAGCCGATACAAAAAGTTAATTGTTTCGACACTGCCTAACTCTTCATACTTCATTGTAGCCGATACAAAAAGTTAATTGTTTCGACACTGCCTATCTCTTTATACTTCATTTTAGCCGATACAAAAAGTTAATTGTTTCGACACTGGCTAAATCTTTATACTTCATTGTAGCCGATACAAAAAGTTAATTGTTTCGACACTGCCCAGCTCTTCATACTTCATTGTAGCCGATACAAAAAGTTAATTGTTTCGACACTGCCTAACTCTTCATACTTCATTGTAGCCGATACAAAAGTTAATTGTTTAGACACTGTCTAACTCTTCATACTTCATTGTAGCCGATACAAAAAGTTAATTGTTTCGACACTGGCTAGGTCTTTATACTTCATTGTAGCCGATACAAAAAGTTAATTGTTTCGACACTGCCCAACTCTTCATACTTCATTGTAGCCGGTACAAAAATTAATTGTTTCGACACTGCCTAACTCTTCATACTTCATTGTAGCCGATACAAAAAGTTAATTGTTTCGACACTGTCTAACTCTTCATACTTCATTGTAGCCGATACAAAAAGTTAATTGTTTCGACACTGCCCTACTCTTTATACTTCATTGTAGCCGATACAACAAATTAATTGTTTCGACACTGCCCTACTCTTTATACTTCATTGTAGCCGGTACAAAAAGTCAATTGTTTCGACACTGTCCAACTCTTCATACTTCATTTTAGCCGATACAAAAAGTTAATTGTTTCGACACTGCCCTACTCTTTATACTTCATTGTAGCCGATACAAAAAGTTAATTGTTTCGACACTGTCCAACTCTTCATACTTCATTGTAGCCGATACAAAAAGTTAATTGCCTCGACACTGCCTAACTCTTCATACTTCATTGTAGCCGATACAAAATGTTAATTGTTTCAACACTGTCTAACTCTTTATACTTCATTGTAGGCGATACAACAAGTTAATTGTTTCGACACTGTCCAACTCTTCATACTTCATTGTAGCCGGTACAAAAAGTTAATTGTTTCGACACTGCCTATCTCTTTATACTTCATTTTAGCCGATACAAAAAGTTAATTGTTTCGAGACTGGCTAAGTCTTTATACTTCATTGTAGCCGATACAAAAAGTTAATTGTTTCGACACTGCCCAACTCTTCATACTTCATTGTAGCCAGTACAAAAAGTTAATTGTTTCGACACTGTCTAACTCTTCATACTTCATTGTAGCCGATACAAAAAGTTAATTGTTTCGACACTGTCTAACTCTTCATACTTCATTGTAGCCGATACAAAAAGTTAATTGTTTCGACACTGCCCTACTCTTTATACTTCATTGTAGCCGATACAAAAAATTAATTGTTTCGACACTGCCTAACTCTTTATACTTCATTGTAGCCGATACAAAAAGTTAATTGTTTCGACACTGTCTAACTCTTCATACTTCATTGTAGCCGATACAAAAAGTTAATTGTTTCGACACTGCCTAACTCTTCATACTTCATTGTAGCCGATACAAAAAGTTAATTGTTTCGACACTGGCTAAGTCTTTATACTTTATTGTAGCCGATACAAAAAGTTAATTGTTTCGACACTGCCCAACTCTTCATACTTCATTGTAGCCGGTACAAAAAGTTAATTGTTTCGACACTGCCTAACTCCTCATACTTCATTGTAGCCGATACAAAAAGTTAATTGTTTCGACACTGCCCTACTCTTTATACTTCATTGTAGCCGATACAAAAAGTTAATTGTTTCGACACTGTCCAACTCTTCATACTTCATTGTAACCGATACAAAAAGTTAATTGTTTCGACACTGTCCAACTCTTCATACTTCATTATAACCGATACAAAAAGTTAATTGTTTCGACACTGTCCAACTCTTCATACTTCATTGTAGCCGATACAAAAAGTTAATTGTTTCGACACTGTCCAACTCTTCATACTTCATTGTAACCGATACAAAAAGTTAATTGTTTCGACACTGTCTAAATCTTCATACTTCATTGTAGCCGATACAAAAAGTTAATTGTTTCAACACTGTCCAACTCTTCATACTTCATTGTAACCGATACAAAAAGTTAATTGTTTCGACACTGTCTAACTCTTTATACTTCATTGTAGCCGATACAAAAAGTTAATTGTTTCGACACTGTCCAACTCTTCATACTTCATTGTAACCGATACAAAAGGTTAATTGTTTCGACACTGTCTAACTCTTCATACTTCATTGTAGCCGATACAAAAAGTTAATTGTTTCGACACTGTCCAACTCTTCATACTTCATTGTAGCCGATACAAAAAGTTAATTGTTTCGACACTGCCTAACTCTTTATACTTCATTGTAGCCGATACAAAAAGTTAATTGTTTCGACACTGCCTAACTCTTTATACTTCATTGTAGCCGATACAAAAGGTTAATTGCTTCGACACTGCCTAACTCTTCATACTTCATTGTAGCCGATACAAAAAGTCAATTGTTTCGACACTGCCTAACTCTTTATACTTCATTGTAGCCGATACAAAATGTTAATTGTTTCGACACTGCCCAACTCTTTATACTTCATTGTAGCCGATACAAAAAGTTAATTGTTTCGACACTGTCCAACTCTTCATACTTCATTGTAACCGATACAAAACGTTAATTGTTTCGACACTGCCTAACTCTTTATACTTCATTGTAGCCGATACAAAAGGTTAATTGCTTCGACACTGCCTAACTCTTCATACTTCATTGTAGCCGATACAAAATGTTAATTGTTTCGACACTGCCTAACTCTTTATACTTCATTGTAGCCGATACAAAAAGTTAATTGTTTCGACACTGTCCAACTCTTCATACTTCATTGTAGCCGATACAAAAAGTTAATTGTTTCGACACTGTCCAACTCTTCATACTTCATTGTAGCCGGTACAAAAAGTTAATTGTTTCGACACTGCCTAACTCTTCATACTTCATTGTAGCCGATACAAAAAGTTAATTGTTTCGACACTGCCTAACACTTCATACTTTTCCAATGGCAGTCAAATGTCGTTGCTCCGATTGTTCCATCACTCCTTCACTTCTGTATAGTTTTAACATATTGTTGAAGTTGCTCTCGTCCTGAACATGAATAAAATATTTGTCACTGGACGTTAAGCTGCCAACAGCAATCAATCAATCGTAATGTTATTAGGGCATAATTATTATGTGAAATAAACTATGACATAATTCTATTCTTAATATCCTTCGTTGTAAGGTTTGGGTCCATAAAAATAGTTTGACCCCGCCACTTTTTTATTGAAGTACATGTACCAAGCCAGGAATGTGAACTGGCATGTATTTGTGTTTTGGGAACGGTTCCGACAGTGTGGTTATTTTGGGTTTTTTTTTCTTCATTTTATTACTTCTACATGTACCTATTAAATATCCAATTTTCAGCTTAAGCGACAGGTTAATATGGACTGGTCTATTTTCAGCTTAAACGACAGGTTAATATGGACTGGTCTGTTCAAATCAGGACATGACAATCGACTATATAAAGCATATAATTGTGTACCTGTTAGCAGCGAATCAGAAGCTTATGATCTGATTGGAAATTCATGGAAACGTCCTGGTGAGAATGAATGTGTCATGGTCAATACATCAAGCCCAAGTAGCCATTTAGTATTTAACAATTGTGAAGAAATGCATCCTTATCTCTGCTTCTTGTATAGTGAGTATCTGCAATGTAGTACAATCAAACATGTCTAAGTCGTACCTACATGAGGCCATCATTTGTGTTCGTAATGGACAGGTGCTCGGACTATACAGATTAAATTAACAATCCGACACCGGGACTTTTAGACAGCTTTATACAGGATTCCAGTTTATTGAGGGTTCGGTTTAAGCAGATTTCTTTGTAAATTCGCTGCCGCTGTCATATTTAGACTACTTGTAGTACATAATAGTTGGAAAATTGCAGAGACAACAATAACAATTCTGTAAATAGATCTCGTTTTGGTTGCTTTTTGGGTTGATTTTTTTTTGTTGGTTTGTTTTTGATTTGTGTGTTTTTTGTTTTTTCTCTTTTTTTTTTTGTATTTTGTTTTGTTTTGTTTGTTCCTGTTTTTTATTGAGTGTAACGATAAATAGTACGCTATGAAAAGAAAATTTAAACAATGATGGTCAACAATTTCAATTTAAACAATGATGATCAACAATTCCACCCATATCCTAAATACGAACTACCACCTCTCACTTCAAACCATCAAAGCAAACCAAAACACTACATATGGCGCTAGAAGTCCAGTTCCTGCTATATTAATGTTGCTGGGTATACATGATTGACGACTCGTGGAGATGAGATTACTTTTCTTAGCATATGTAGATACACAATATTGCATTGTATTGTTTATTTGTAGTGCACCAATTCCTTTCTTAAGAATCTTTATTTATTTGGATTTCCAATTTTCCGACCTCGAGCGTATGCGATGAATATTATTCCAGGAACGCGCACTACACTGAATATCTACAAGAAGAGATTGAAGATACCAAATGAGTAATCAGAAGCCTCAAATCGAAGAAGGACAGACGACACAATAGACAAAAGAAACAGGGACAAAAGCACAAACAATGCTCTACAAACATTATACAGAAAACAAAAAGTTCGAGCAACACGGACGACACATAAAACCGGTGGTAAGCTCAGATGCTCCAGAAGGGTAAGAAGTTCTGCTCCATGTGTGACATCCAGCGTGTAACTCATGTTACAAACCCGGTGATAAGTCATGAATGAGGAAAGGATCGAATTACTGTAACAAGGGTATTATTTAAAATGTGCAGTTTTTATCGTTGATTTATTAATATCATTCTTACTTGTATTTTTGTATTTTCTGTTTATTGTTATTATGAAAGTTTAAACAAGTGTTAGACAAGAATTCCTTTAATATCAACAAAACGAACAATAATATATCTCCTTAGCTCACTGAACACAAAAGGAGGAACCTATGCATATGACGTGGTAAATCCAGGTCCTGTCTTGGGACATGTACAGCAATGTGGCGATGTTGAGCTACAAATTATATGAGATTTACGATACTGATGGACTTACAAAGTTAAAATCCCAGGGGCGGATCCAGGGGGGCCCACCCGGCGCCCCCCCCCCCCTAAAATTGGAAAAAATATGATTTTTTGGGCGTAAAATCGTGATTTTTCACACGAAATACCACAACAATTTTCGCGCCTCCCAATTTTTTTAAGTGCACCCCCTCTAACTTGAAATCCTGGATCCGCCCCTGAATCCCTCTTTTGTACAGTTCTAGATACTTGGTCGCCTTCACCGAAGAGTTGTTATATGAATAAAAGCAGAAATCTAAGCATTAAAGGATTGTTAACAGGTCTTTTTTCCTTTTATATTTTATATTCTGTTTGTTGTTTTTTTTTTTTTTTTTTTTGTGGGGGGGGGGGGGTTATGGAACTTATATTATGTATATGACAACTTCAGTGTCACGAAGATTATATATTGTTCACGATATGCATTCCACTTTCTTTACAACAACTTTGATCACCCAAATATATGCATGATTTGATTGTTGGTGTTTAACGCCACTTTCAGCAATATCTCAGCTATATCATGGCGACCAGTTTTAGTGGCGGAAGAAGCCGGAGTACCCGGAGAGAACCACCGACCATGGACAAGCAACTGGTAAACTTTATCACTTGTGGCTGCGAATTGAGTGCACCATGTTTTGTAATTTACAAAGCCGGGCGCGAACCACTGCCGTATTGGTGATAAGCTTGTATGAGTTGTTAGGTAATCCAACTACCTAACTCATTGAGCCACCCGGGCACCCACAACTACCTAACTCATTGAGCCACCCAGGCCCTACAACTACCTAACTCATTGAGCCACCCGGGCCCTACAACTACCTAACTCATTGAGCCACCCGGGCCCCATACAACTACCTAACTCATTGAGCCATCCGGACCCTACAACTACCTAACTCATTGAGCTACCCGGGCCCCCTACAACTACCTAACTCGTTGAGCCACCCGGGCCCTACAACTACCTAACTCATTGAGCCACCCGGGCCCCCTACAACTACCTAGCTCATGGAGCCACCCAGGCCCCCTACAACTACCTAACTCATTGAGCCACCCGGGCCCTACAACTACCTAACTCATTGAGCCACCCGGGTCCCCTACAACTACCTAACTCATTGAGCCATCCGGGCCCTACAACTACCTAACTCATTGAGCCACCCGGGCCCTACAACTACCTAACTCATTGAGCCACCCGGGCCCTACAACTACCCAACTCATTGAGCCACCCGGGCCCTCAAATATATGTAAGGGTTGGCATTATACTCACATGTGATAACACTTGCATGACCACATCATTTCACAGCGAAGGGTGGTTTTGACCCTTAATTCTGATTTAACCCCGCCATGTTCCATTGAAGTGTCTGCAGCACACGCCAATCATGTATATGGAGGTGTCGAGTTTGCTCTTGTTTCTACAATAATTCAATTGGATTAAGGAGCTGTTCATACAGTTTTGTAATATTTGTTTTTCATTTTATTCCTACAACATGTTTGATCATTTTCGGTTTTGTGCTCAAAACGTTTTATGTAAATTGCTCTTTCCATACCGTTGCCGGGGCCGTTGTGGTCCTGATCGTATCGTAAAGTTGTGAGTTCTAATCCCAATCAGGAGAGGTGTAATTGATATAACATTATGTGATAAAGTTTGTCAGTGATTTGCGGCAGGTCATTGGTTTTACTCCGTGTAATCCGGTATCCTCCACCAATAAAACTGATCACCATGATATAACTGAAATATTGTTGAAAGTGGCATTAAACACCATAACCCTTACTGTTGTGTTGGGTTATTGCTGTATATCGTTACTTAGAGTAGTGATCAGCTATTAAGAGACTACACGTCTCATTGGAAGGGGTTTGTAGACTTGGATTCTTCACATTTGATGTGGGTATTAGCGCTAATACGTTAGATAAATATTCTGCTCGCCAAATTCCCCCATTTGCAGTAGTGCTTTATCAATCTCACTTACGAAATATCTATTTTATTGATGTTATTAATGTATTAGTATCGACCAGTAAGTTGTAAAAACTTGTTCCCAATCCAATTGTATAGATATTAACAATAAAATAATTATATAGTAAAAAGAGCTATGTATCAAGAAATGCGACAGAATTTTAAAAGTAAACTGATTATTCTAATATCAATTCACTCAGGAAAATATATCAATTATCATTTCTTTCCATAAAATAATAACGATTTTCAATAACTCTTTTTTTTAAAATAGATAAAATAGCACTGACTACAGTATATTACAACGTATCTGTGGATGTGAAATCCCATGATTTATCATTTAGTGGAAGAGAAAAATTAAACACTTCTGAAGACTGCAAACACGATTGTCATAACTCTGCGATTAACTGTGTTGGGTCCTTGTTCGACCACATGGCCAATAAGTGCCACTTTTATGTGCATGCTCTGAACGGAGATTTCCACACAAAGTATACGTTTCTTGTACAAACCTCTACAAGTGAAACGACATTTTATTACAAATCTTGGCAAAGACGTAAGTAGACAATATCATAACTAAACACGGTCAATTTGATATAATATATACTACTAAATAAGCATACTAGATAGTGTTCTGATTGGCTAGCCTTCTAGTACGAATGCAAAACTGGTAATCTAAAATCAAATTATCTAGTCACAAAAAATATTTGCTTGATGGGGTGTTCTGTGAGGCTGTCTTTTTAAATACGAGTTTATATGACAGTGAGGCATGATGCACCAGAATAGTCAAAATGCCCTGTGTTATGTTTGATAGAATATATGTTTTATAGGTATTTTCACATTTGATGCCTAAATATATGTATCGTTCCGAAATTGATCACAAACAAGTGAAGTTGAAAGTCCAATCTTTAATGTCTTTTTAATATGAAAAATGCAAGCACATGTAAATGGGAAAAAACGCAACATAATGGAAGCTACATAAAAATGGATGAAAAATCTCTGCTGTCATGATCCCTAAAAATCGTAAAAGTTGAAAATTATAAATTTCATGATAATTCACAAAAGAATGGAAGAAAAGGACTTGTATCTGTTCACAGGGGATAAAAGACACAGAAAAAGAGGAAATTTCAGCAATTACCCAACATATAAACTCTAAATCGTAGACAATTTGGTTACAAATGTGCATTTCGGAATTATATATCTAATATAGTAATAATAAATGTAAACACATGTGTAGGAATGATCCGATTACATTTGTAAATCATTATATTATAATGTATATGCTTATGGTTGTGACCCCGAGATTTGTGGTTCATATTCTGTTGTCTAACCAGATAAGCATAATAAGCACACAAAACAGTTAGAGAAAACCGAAGGGACAATCAAGAATAGACAGTCCAGAGTCGCAACAAAATAAGGCACACGACACAGAGCGAAGATAAACAAAACAAAACACAGAAAGCTAAAAAAAAAATGAGATCTTTCAGAAACGGTGTGTAGTGTATGGATAAGAAAATATAATGGTTATATGATATTCGATACAACATTATGTGATCAAGTTTGCCAGTGACTTGCGACAGGTCGATGGTTTTCTCCGGGTACTCCGGTTTCCTCCATCAATAAAACTGACCACCACGATATAACTGAAATATGTTTGAAAGTGGCGTTAAACACCACAAATCAAACCTTTATGGATATAACATATAGAACATTTAGGAGATTTTAATATTAAAGCGCACGATATATTGAATTGATGTCACAATTACAAGTTCGTTTGTTTCAGTTTATTTTGATATTAGACAACCAAACACCAATAATACGGGATATAGTCCTGATGATTTCAAATGTGAGTATTAACGCTTTATACATTATATCACGTGAGTAAGGAAGAAATGCTTGATGATATCAAAGGAGTAAGCAGAACCCGTAAAATGAAGAAGGACAGACACTACTATTGCAAGAAAGGACAACATGACAAACAATGATCTACAAAACTCTACATAGTAAAATAAAGACTAAAACCGGCGATGTGCACCGATCCAGAAAGGTTAGCAGTTCCTGCTCAACTGGTGATACCCGTCGTGTTATTGTCTAACGACAAGAACGGCATATGCCATGGTAATCGCGTTGGACATCAGAATACGTAAAAAAAAATACAAGCTGCACCATTCTTTAATGTCGGGGACCCTTTGTATAACATGGAACAGTAGTCAAAATGAAGAAAATATCAGTTGCAATATAAGTATTACAATGTAATAAAGATATGGTTATAAAATATTGTTTATAAGTTGTACGAGTGTACATAAATAAAATGTTTCACACTGGTGTCTACTCTCGTACTCGAAAGAAACAGAAAAATAAGAAGAGCGGAATTTAAACCAATGAATGCTATTGTTGAAAGACAGTTAAAACAGTGATGGTCAACAAGTCCACAAAAATAACTACCTCTCACCTCAAATCACAAAACATAGAACAGGCTATGACATATCCCGATGGAAATTCAACTTCTGATTTGGGGCATGTACAAAACTATGGCAGGGTTAAACATGCCAAAGGGGTCACATCCCTGGCCCTTTAGATTTGATTTGATTTGATTTTTGGTGTTTAACACCACCTTCAGCAATATTTCAGTATATCATGGCGACCAGTTTTAGTGGTGGCAGAAGCCGGAGTAGCTGGAGAGAACCACCGACCATAGCAAGCTTAATCACTTAATCACTTGCGGCTGCAAGTCGAGTGCACTCTTTTTTGTAAATTGCAAAGCCGGGCGCGAACCCACGTCGTATTGGTGATAGGCTTGTATGAGTTGTTAGGTAATCCAACTACCTAACTCATTGAGTCACCCGGCCCCTCCTGGCCCTTTAGATAACTGGATCTTCAACAGCAAAGCACAAACAAACAACTATAATAAACTGAAAATATTCGCTTCAACTTAAGATATGTCTAATTCTAGTTCTTATTTATTTTATGCAGACAATAAAACCGTACGAATCACTTTAATGTTAGGTTTTGACGGTATATTTCTTTATTTTATGAAGACAATAAAACCACACTACATACTTTATTTCTAGGTTTTGATGATGTAACTACAGAATGTAAGTACAATAGTCATATACAGGTAACTAATTATAGTATTAAAGAGTCTTCAGAGCGTTTTTATTTAGTTAACATGGTCAATGAATTGCTTTACTCAAGCTTTAATTTACCAAACGGGTAATCAGAAGTCGTAAATTGAAGGCGGACAGACAAAAACAATCATTAGTACAAACATTAAAGTAAAACAGAACAAAAAAACAACAAAAGTGTTCAAGTTCGTACAATTTAAACTCTCACAAACACAGGGATTAAGACCTGGCTTGTGTTTGTGTTCACGATCGCAAAATCTTGAAAAGAGTCCTTGAATATGGTCTATGTTCAATATTGAGCGATAATGTTGGATTTTGTTTTCTTCAAGATGGCGCTGAGCAAAAATATCTTTATATCTCTTTATTAGGTTTACTTTGTTTTGGCAAAGAGCAGACGACGCTTACATTTCCTGGTCATGTAACGGTGTTTAAAAACAACTATTGTCAAAGCCAAATGTGGTCAATGCAAAGTCCATGTGTATAGCGAAATAATCAGATAATAAATCTATCATTATTCACTATATTCTGTGTCCGCCACTAGAAAGAAGAGTTTGAAGATGCCAAAGGGGTAATCAAAATCCGTAAATCGAAAAAGAACAGACAACACAATGGCCAAAAGACAGAAGAACAGACAACACAATGGCCAAAAGACAGAAGAACAGACAACACAATGGCCAAAAGACAGAAGAACAGACAACACAATGGCCAAAAGACAGAAGAACAGACAACACAATGGCCAAAAGACAGAAGAACAGACAACACAATGGCCAAAAGACAGAAGAACAGACAACACAATGGCCAAAAGAACAGACAACACAATGGCCAAAAGAACAGACAACACAATGGCCAAAAGAAAAAGGACAAAAGGACAAACAACGATTTACAAAACATACATATAAAACTAAATATCGAGTAACACGAACCCCACTAAAAACCAGGGGAGAACTCAGGGGCTCCAGAAGGGTGAGCAGTTCCTGCTCCATTATAAATAGCTTCTTAATCATGTATAAAGACCTCTTAAGATAGTCATCAAGATATTATTATAAGATGCGCGTTCAGCTTAAAAAAAAACAATCCACGCTTCCACGATTTTGAACGCACCTCGTGCTTATAAAGGGTTCATAGTAATGGCATTCGTGGTAGTGTAATGTTGTTTTTCTACTATCACGTGATTTTTGTTTCCGTTTTATTAGTGCACGTTGTATTGTTTTGTTTGCAGCATCTTTAACAACTACAACGACTATGCATTGTTATTGTTCATTGACTGCATGTAGCATTAATAGTACGGATTCTGAATCCATACAGGAAAAACTGGTCAAAATTCAGAACGCCATGTTCATTGACAAATCCCAGTTGTCATCCGCTATTAGAAAACGTACAAGTGCTTCTGATCCACGACCTTCATCAAAGTACATAGGCCTTTGTGGTGGAATTGTTATCGGAATTATTCTTTTATTAATTGTGTTAGCCGATATCCCATTGATAAATGTTTTTTAGAGGTCGCTATGAATATAGTAAATGTCCGATAAAATTTCAATACTGCATATACTGTCTTTCAAAATAAAGTCCCGTTTAATGAGTAACATATTTTACATCTATTTTAACATGTTTAGACGTATTGCATCAGAAGAACATGTGTTAAAGTCATTATCAAACTACATATAACTGGAATGTAGTACATATCATATCACATTAAAGGAGCTATGGTATATGTATGGCATAAATACTATAAAGGAACAATTTGAAAACATTTTTGAAATATGATATTGTATTTAGTTTTGTTAACTACTCACATAAAATTACATATTATATTATCTTGAGATGTATCACAACTCCATATTTTTCCCATGAGGTTTTTTCCAAATTTTGTTCACACCTAGTACACACAATCATTCGAATGAAACATAATCCTGAATTTTGATGTCATTTTATTAAGTTAATTAATGTTAATTATAATGCCTATATTGAGGCGCCATTAAATGGCAAATAAGATATATGCTATGATATGCTATAATAGGGATGTTAGAACTCTAAATCATAAATTACCAATAGAATATGGAAGATGTCATAATATGGCGAGAAACATGCGTTTTGTAATCTATGTAATCAAAATGAAATTGGGGATGAATGCCACTACATTTTGGAATGCAAATTTTTTAACAGTATTTGAAAAAACTATATTGACACTTACTTTATAAAGCGTCCAAGTGCAATAAAATTTGGCCATTTAATGAAAACAAAAAATAAAATTAAACTTAACAAAAATTGCAGATTTATCAAAGTTATCAACAAAGCTGTGTGCCCCCAGGCTAAACCTATAGCGACATTCTTCTCCACCCTGTTTTTAATCATTATATCACTTCATTTCTATAGACAACTATTATCCTAATTAATATTACTAATATATATATATATATATATAATTTGTATGCTATTGATATTTTTATTATATACGTAAATAATGTTTCTTATTTGTCCTATCTTTCTTCTTGCTGTTTGCATTGTATATGATTATCATTATTTATTATTTATGTATCTCTATACCTTTGTAACAACATGGTTTATGTGAATAAAGATATATATATTACACTAATTGACATACCTACATTACTCGACGTACGTACGTATGGGGATCGTTTATTGATAGTTTTTGATAAAGGCGAGATGTGTCGTTTTATTGTTGTAATATACAATTCTAAAGTATACAGGGGCGGATTCAGGGGGCGCACCCGGCGCGCCCCCCCCCCCCCCCCCCCCCCCTAAAATTGGAAAAAATATTATTTTTTGGCGTAAAATCGTGATTTTTCACACGAAATACCCCAAAAATTTTCGCGCCTCCCTCCGCAATTGTAAAAAATATGATTTTTTGGCGTAAAATCGTGATTTTTCACACGAAATACCCCAACAATTTTCGCGCCTCCCTCCGCAATTGTAAAAAATATGATTTTTTGGCGTAAAATCGTGATTTTTCACACGAAATACCCCAACAATTTTCGCGCCTCCCTCCGCAATTGTAAAAAATATGATTTTTTGGCGTAAAATCGTGATTTTTCACACGAAATACCCCAACAATTTTCGCGCCTCCCTCCGCAATTGTAAAAAATATGATTTTTTGGCGTAAAATCGTGATTTTTCACACGAAATACCCCAACAATTTTCGCGCCTCCCTCCGCAATTGTAAAAAATATGATTTTTTGGCGTAAAATCGTGATTTTTCACACGAAATACCCCAACAATTTTCGCGCCTCCCTCCGCAATTGTAAAAAATATGATTTTTTGGCGTAAAATCGTGATTTTTCACACGAAATACCCCAAAAATTTTCGCGCCTCCCTCCGCTCGGCGCAATTTTTTTAAGTGCGGTCCCCCCCCCTCTTACTTGAAATCCTGGATCCGCCCCTGGTATATACTAGAATATATTATTGATGAAATACAATTTCTATTACTCGTGTTTAACAAAACATTATTTATCGATAGAAATAACTGAGGTGCACTCGCTTGGGTAAGATGAAGCTCGTTATGTCAAGATTTCCCTTCAATTCGTTTACTTATCTCGACTTACGTTTGTGACCTTGACCAAAACAATTCTGTTTATTTATAGCTTTTAAAACCCCCAATCAGTTATTTGATACAGATACAATTAATTTGTTCATCTCTTTTTCCCTGAATTTAACTTGTTTCCGTGGATAGTCTTTATTTTGTTGACACCTGTAAGTTGTTGTTAACATACGATTGTATGAATATGGACACGTACAAGTTAAATTAAGGGGGGGGGGGGAATGAAAAAATAAAGAATTTTTATTGAAAATAGATATGTAAACAGAAAGTTTAAAAGGGGATAGTTTCTGTGCCACGAGCACCTGTGGGTTAAATCATATTTATGTATCTCCGCGAGTAAATTAAAGAAATTAAAGAATATGCTAAAAAAAAACATTAGAAGATACAGTTTGTCAAATGGAAGGAAATCGATGCATCATCGTTTCCAAAATATATGTCCACTTTACAAGGATGTATCAGGGCGCAGCTAAATTAAAGCAAAAATTAAAATACACGTGCGAACACATCCGATTTGGAAAAAAAACTCGCACAAGTTAATCACTGTAACTGGATGAAAAAAAATCTGTTCAGGTCGGTATCATAATGACAATATTTTCATAAACACCAAAAGAAATTTTAATGAAAAGATTCTTTGAATACTTGTTCATGTATTTACACTTTCCTGATGAAAAAAAAAACAATATTTACTTTCCGTTATTAGGTTGTTTTTTGTTTTTGTTTTTGTTTTTTTTTTGCTTTAAATCAAAGTTTTAAGTCTTTAGCCTGTGAAAGTTTGTTTATAATGAGGTCTAGAGGACGTCCATTTAACATTTAGGGGATGTCTTTGTTTTTTTCCCGAACCATAATTTTTTATGAAAAATCGGTTAATATTATTCAATTATTATCCAAATTTATTTTTGAAACTGGAGGGTCATATAATTTAATTTTTGTATCTTTCAGGTCAAGATATTTTTTCTATAACAATTTTGGGATATTTTATTTTACAAACAAAAACATACCCACCCACTAAAAGTTAAATGGTCGTTCCTTAAGTAAAAATTACGAAAATAGTAATATTGGTTTTTTTTCAAGAGAGACAAGACTAAAGAATCATCAATTTATACACAAAATTCGTGAATTATGGACATTTGTTTGCCCTTTTGTAATTGACAAAAATGTGGTTACAGTTCAAAAGTGCAAATAAAATACATGTAATGCTTTTTGTTACAAATGTTCATGTTCCAATTATCGTCAGCTTTAACCTCCAGACTATACACACCAACCTCGCTTCCACAACCAATGCCAGCCTGGACGCATTTGAGGTCTCCGTCCACTACTCACCTCCCTGAATTTTTTAATAGACTGCATTGAAACCAGGGGCGTAGTAGGGCACTTGCCCCCTTCACTTTGGAAAGTGGGTGGAGGAGGGATATTTTGCTTTTTATGGTAAACATTTTATTAGTAGCTGAATTGTCAGCATTAAAGAAAAAAATGTTAAGCTAACAAGAGATTTGAAGCCTTCTTTGTTTGTTTGTTTCTTTATTTTATTTTGCTTGTCAGTTTTTCAAGCTTCCCCATTCCTGTGCACCAAAAGCTCACCCCCACTCCCCTTCACATTTCTGACAAAAAAGACTACGACATATGACATGAAAAATTCATTTGATGTCTCAGGAGAGGTACAAACATGTGAAGGAGTTAAACATCTGATGTCTCAGGACAGGTACAAACATGTGAAGGAGTTAAATATCTGATGTCTCAGGACAGGTATAAACATGTGAAAGAGTTAAACATCTGATGTCTCAGGACAGGTACAAACATGTGAAAGAGTTAAACGTCTGATGTCTCAGGACAGGTACAAACATATGAAGGAGTTAAACATTTGATGTCTCAGGACAGGTACAAACATATGAAGGAGTTAAACATTTGATGTCTCAGGACAGGTACAAACATATGAAGGAGTTAAACATTTGATGTCTCAGGACAGGTACAAACATATGAAGGAGTTAAATAACTGATGTCTCAGGACAGGTATAAACATGTGAAAGAGTTAAACATCTGATGTCTCAGGACAGGTACAAACATGTGAAAGAGTTAAACGTCTGATGTCTCAGGACAGGTACAAACATATGAAGGAGTTAAACATTTGATGTCTCAGGACAGGTACAAACATATGAAGGAGTTAAACATTTGATGTCTCAGGACAGGTACAAACATATGAAGGAGTTAAACATTTGATGTCTCAGGACAGGTACAAACATATGAAGGAGTTAAACATTTGATGTCTCAGGACAGGTACAAACATGTGAAGGAGTTAAATATCTGATGTCTCAGGACAGGTATAAACATGTGAAAGAGTTAAACATCTGATGTCCCAGGACAGGTACAAACATGTGAAAGAGTTAAACGTCTGATGTCTCAGGACAGGTACAAACATATGAAGGAGTTAAACATTTGATGTCTCAGGACAGGTACAAACATATGAAGGAGTTAAACATTTGATGTCTCAGGACAGGTACAAACATATGAAGGAGTTAAACATTTGATGTCTCAGGACAGGTACAAACATATGAAGGAGTTAAACATTTGATGTCTCAGGACAGGTGCAAACATATGAAGGAGTTAAACATTTGATGTCTCAGGACAGGTACAAACATATGAAGGAGTTAAACATTTGAGGTCTCAGGACAGGTACAAACATATGAAGGAGTTAAACATTTGATGTCTCAGGACAGGTACAAACATATGAAGGAGTTAAACATTTGATGTCTCGGGACAGGTACAAACATATGAAGGAGTTAAACATTTGATGTCTCAGGACAGGTACAAACATATGAAGGAGTTAAACATTTGATGTCTCAGGACAGGTACAAACATGTGAAGGAGTTAAACATCTGATGTCTCAGGACAGGTACAAACATGTGAAAGAGTTAAACATCTGATGTCTCAGGACAGGTACAAACATATGAAGGAGTTAAACATTTGATGTCTCCGGACAGGTACAAACATATGAAGGAGTTAAACATTTCATGTCTCAGGACAGGTACAAACATATGAAGGAGTTAAACATTTGATGTCTCAGGACAGGTGCAAACATATGAAGGAGTTAAACATTTGATGTCTCAGGACAGGTACAAACATATGAAGGAGTTAAACATTTGATGTCTCAGGACAGGTGCAAACATATGAAGGAGTTAAACTTTTGATGTCTCAGGACAGGTACAAACATATGAAGGAGTTAAACATTTGATGTCTCAGGACAGGTACAAACATATGAAGGAGTTAAACATTTGATGTCTCAGGACAGGTACAAACATATGAAGGCGTTAAACATTTGATGTCTCAGGACAGGTACAAACATATGAAGGAGTTAAACATTTGATGTCTCAGGACAGGTACAAACATGTGAAGGAGTTAAACATCTGATGTCTCAGGACAGGTACAAACATGTGAAAGAGTTAAACATCTGATGTCTCAGGACAGGTACAAACATGTGAAAGAGTTAAACATCTGATGTCTCAGGACAGGTACAAACATATGAAGGAGTTAAACATTTGATATCTCAGGACAGGTACAAACATATGAAGGAGTTAAACATTTGATGTCTCAGGACAGGTGCAAACATATGAAGGAGTTAAACATTTGATGTCTCAGGACAGGTACAAACATATGAAGGAGTTAAACATTTGATGTCTCAGGACAGGTACAAACATATGAAGGAGTTAAACATTTGATGTCTCAGGACAGGTACAAACATATGAAGGAGTTAAACATTTGATGTCTCAGGACAGGTACAAACATGTGAAGGAGTTAAACATCTGATGTCTCAGGACAGGTACAAACATGTGAAAGAGTTAAACATCTGATGTCTCAGGACAGGTACAAACATATGAAGGAGTTAAACATTTGATGTCTCAGGACAGGTGCAAACATATGAAGGCGTTAAACATTTGATGTCTCAGGACAGGTACAAATATATGAAGGAGTTAAACATTTGATGTCTCAGGACAGGTACAAACATATGAAGGAGTTAAACATTTGATGTCTCAGGACAGGTGCAAACATATGAAGGAGTTAAACATTTGATGTCTCAGGACAGGTACAAACATATGAAGGAGTTAAACATCTGATGTCTCAGGACAGGTACAAACATGTGAAAGAGTTAAACATCTGATGTCTCAGGACAGGTACAAACATGTGAAGGAGTTAAACATCTGATGTCTCAGGACAGGTACAAACATGTGAAAGAGTTAAACATCTGATGTCTCAGGACAGGTACAAACATATGAAGGAGTTAAACATTTGATGTCTCCGGACAGGTACAAACATATGAAGGAGTTAAACATTTCATGTCTCAGGACAGGTACAAACATATGAAGGAGTTAAACATTTGATGTCTCAGGACAGGTGCAAACATATGAAGGAGTTAAACATTTGATGTCTCAGGACAGGTACAAACATATGAAGGAGTTAAACATTTGATGTCTCAGGACAGGTGCAAACATATGAAGGAGTTAAACTTTTGATGTCTCAGGACAGGTACAAACATATGAAGGAGTTAAACATTTGATGTCTCAGGACAGGTACAAACATATGAAGGAGTTAAACATTTGATGTCTCAGGACAGGTACAAACATATGAAGGCGTTAAACATTTGATGTCTCAGGACAGGTACAAACATATGAAGGAGTTAAACATTTGATGTCTCAGGACAGGTACAAACATGTGAAGGAGTTAAACATCTGATGTCTCAGGACAGGTACAAACATGTGAAAGAGTTAAACATCTGATGTCTCAGGACAGGTACAAACATGTGAAAGAGTTAAACATCTGATGTCTCAGGACAGGTACAAACATATGAAGGAGTTAAACATTTGATGTCTCAGGACAGGTACAAACATATGAAGGAGTTAAACATTTGATGTCTCAGGACAGGTGCAAACATATGAAGGAGTTAAACATTTGATGTCTCAGGACAGGTACAAACATATGAAGGAGTTAAACATTTGATGTCTCAGGACAGGTACAAACATATGAAGGAGTTAAACATTTGATGTCTCAGGACAGGTACAAACATATGAAGGAGTTAAACATTTGATGTCTCAGGACAGGTACAAACATGTGAAGGAGTTAAACATCTGATGTCTCAGGACAGGTACAAACATGTGAAGGAGTTAAACATCTGATGTCTCAGGACAGGTACAAACATGTGAAAGAGTTAAACATCTGATGTCTCAGGACAGGTACAAACATATGAAGGCGTTAAACATTTGATGTCTCAGGACAGGTACAAATATATGAAGGAGTTAAACATTTGATGTCTCAGGACAGGTACAAACATATGAAGGAGTTAAACATTTGATGTCTCAGGACAGGTGCAAACATATGAAGGAGTTAAACATTTGATGTCTCAGGACAGGTACAAACATATGAAGGAGTTAAACATTTGATGTCTCAGGACAGGTGCAAACATATGAAAGAGTTAAACATTTGATGTCTCAGGACAGGTACAAACATATGAAGGAGTTAAACATTTGATGTCTCAGGACAGGTACAAACATATGAAGGAACTAAATGGATTAATGGGATCCCATCTCTTCTCTCTTGACAATTGTTTATGCAACGACAGTTGAGATAAACAAACAATAAACAAAACCTGCACATTTTTACTTCCTTACATTGATATATTATTGATCGATCATTGCTTAACGTCTTGCGAGTATAGTATGTCAGCTATTTCCTGAGATCGATCCTTGTTATCAATATCTAAAGATGAGACGGTTATGATGGAGGAATGAGACAACTGTGGCTACTACTTTTGACTACCACTGCACAAAATAATGATATTATTAGTGTAACTTTTTTTATCTCTTTATTGATATCAATATCTTGTTGAAAAGTAGTAGGCCAACTGTGTACAGATGATGAAATATGGTATTGGCAAATAGATGGCTCAGAGTTGAACATTGTTGCACTGTTATGTCGTACGATGCCCTTGGACACTTTCTAATATTTATATGATTGTTAGGGCCATTGGCTTTCTTTAATAGAACTAACATTATACAAATGATATTTTCTATGTCATGAGAATTATATATATTATGTATAATACTCAAGACTACAGCTTTCTTTAATAGAACTAACATTATACAAATGATATTTTCTATGTCATGAGAATTATATATATTATGTATAATACTCAAGATTACAGCTTTCTTTAGATGTTGCCTGTTTTTTAGATTTTTCTATTTGATCTTGGAAGTGTTCCGAATGTGTGGTATTTTTGGAAGTGTTCCGAATGTGTGGTATTTTTGGAAGTGTTCCGACTGTGTGGTATTTTTGGAAGTGTTCCGACTGTGTGGTATTTTTGGAAGTGTTCCGACTGTGTGGTATTTTTGGAAGTGTTCCGAATGTGTGGTATTTTTGGAAGTGTTCCGACTGTGTGGTATTTTTGGAAGTGTTCCGACAGTGTGGTATTTTTGGAAGTGTTCCGACTGTGTGGTATTTTTGGAAGTGTTCCGACTGTGTGGTATTTTTGGAAGTGTTCCGACTGTGTGGTATTTTTGGAAGTGTTCCGACTGTGTGGTATTTTTGGAAGTGTTCCGACTGTGTGGTATTTTTGGAAGTGTTCCGAATGTGTGGTATTTTTGGAAGTGTTCCGACTGTGTGGTATTTTTGGAAGTGTTCCGAATGTGTGGTATTTTTGGAAGTGTTCCGACTGTGTGGTATTTTTGGAAGTGTTCCGAATGTGTGGTATTTTTGGAAGTGTTCCGAATGTGTGGTATTTTTGGAAGTGTTCCGAATGTGTGGTATTTTTGGAAGTGTTCCGAATGTGTGGTATTTTTGGAATTGTTCCGAATGTGTGGTATTTTTGGAAGTGTTTCGAATGTGTGGTATTTTTGGAAGTGTTCCGAATGTGTGGTATTTTTGGAAGTGTTCCGACTGTGTGGTATTTTTGGAAGTGTTCCGACTGTGTGGTATTTTTGGAAGTGTTCCGACTGTGTGGTATTTTTGGAAGTGTTCCGACTGTGTGGTATTTTTGGAAGTGTTCCGACTGTGTGGTATTTTTGGAAGTGTTCCGACTGTGTGGTATTTTTGGAAGTGTTCCGACTGTGTGGTATTTTTGGAAGTGTTCCGACTGTGTGGTATTTTTGGAAGTGTTCCGAATGTGTGGTATTTTTGGAAGTGTTCCGACTGTGTGGTATTTTTGGAAGTGTTCCGACTGTGTGGTATTTCTTGTTTTCATCTAAATACTACCATAATCCTGGAAATATATATATATATAGTTTAATGTGATACATCTTTTATCACAAACAGTTATCTATTTACATCTCTAACGCCATGATTATAAAAATATCCGACGGTACCCCTAAAAATATATCATTCTAAATATGTAATAGCCCATAATAAACTGTACTAAAGACATTGGAAATAAGGACTTCATGAGAGGTACCATTAACGGGTCAGGTTTTTTGGAGTTTTCGTTCTTTGTTTTGTTTTTCTTTGTTTTAATGGTATCGATTTTGTGTTAGCTTAGTCTTTTTTTACTCGAAATTCCTTCCGTTAATTTCATTTTATTTATTTATTTTTTTACGCAAAGGATACTGATATACTGCATACTTGATAGTGATGTGAATTTGACAAAATAAAATGTCATACAACAGGCACTATGGTGTTGTGTGACAATGATAAAACGGACGAGTATTTCTATTACTAGCATACGTTGTATTAAGATATTCACAGCCAGGTAGTGTTCTTGTAACATTATATTTTAGTACGTTAATTATATCTAAGAAAAGACGGGTGCGACCTGTGGAGTACGAACTGTTCCTACCACCGGAACCCCAGAGTTCATATTTTTTGTTGTGTTCTCAATCAGTCAGTTTTATAGGTGGAGGAGACCGGAGTATCCGGAAAAAAACACTGACCTGACGCAGCTCACTGACAAACTTTATCACATAATAGTGTATCGAGCGTGATTCTAACAACGTTAGTGATGATAGATACATGTAGTTGTAAATCCAACTACCATACGATCACGACCACGTCGGCCCATGTGGTATCTGCGGAAAGTTATATAACTTAGCGTGTACAAATGCGCGACAAAAATATTATTAATACTTTTTAAATTAATGAAGAGATGTTGTCGTATTTACCACATTTCCCCCAAGCTGTTCTCATTCACTATACTCTGCTTCCGATGATCAAAGTGGAAAAAAACAAGTAATTATTTTCCAGGTTTTGTCAGGTTGAAATCAATTTATTATATATATATATTCTTTATTATCCTCCTTGAGGAGAGCATTTGTATAACACATTTACAAGATTATATTACAGAGACAAAAAAAAAACAATATCTTTCATGTTAACGTCAGATGAAATCAAATATCATGAATTCAAAACTGTTAATTTAGAATAATTAGGATATATATTAAAAATGTTTGCACATTTTGTAAATGAATGAATCACATGGGGCCGTAGCTATAATCCGACAGTCCGATAGTCCGACAGTCCGATAGTCCGACGGTCCGACAGTCCGACAAATGCTTTAAACTGATGAAAGTTTTGAAAAATAATTTGGCCAAAAATGATATATTCGTAATTTCAGGATATGGGCCGTTCATTTTCATACGCCCGTCAAAATACGGGCTTATTATGGCATACCGTTGTTCGTTCGTCCGTCCACGCCTCGTACGATAACATCTCTCACTTGTTCCCCCTTTTACTGATAGGTCACGTCGTGACACACATTGTATTGGGGGGGGGGGGGGGGGTATCATGGCACAGTTGTTTATTTTATCACATTCCGATGCTGTATCTTTCCGTGATATAAGGGGTCACTTAGGGACAATTCCTTCAATCGTAACTTTTTATATATCGCTTGTCGTAGAAGGCGAGTCACCCGCGTCGGAATCCCGGGGAATAAAAATAATACCAACTTGTCGTTGAAAGAGACAGAAAAACAAGTTCCCGTGTTAAGTGGTTGCCCATGTTGATCCATCCCAGAGTCCCTTCTTTCTGATTTTTTGCTTACAAACTTTTCTCATCCTGAATATGACTGAAATATTGCTTGTTGGACCTTAAGCAATCAATCAATCAATCAATCAATCAATTCGCACACATTATTGTATCCAGCTCTATTGATGTGTCGACATTGCTTTTTAACATAAATATTCAATGATAAAGGGTGGGGGACACTGGTACGCTCTTCTTTTTATCTTTTCCTTTTTTTTTGTATTTCTTTTTTTTTGTATTCATTTATTTCATCTTTTTTTTCAATAGTGACTTTTCTTGGCTGGACTCGGCTACACGCTACTTGAATAAAGCCTGAAGTAGTCGCTACTAAAAAATATACGGGATACTTACACTACCGGTTCATTACGACTGGATCCAGGTTTTTATGGAGTCCGCGTTGTTCATATATGTGTTTTTTTTAGTTCTTGTGTGGCCCTGCCAATTGTTTGTCCGTCTATGATATCGTGTTTCCGATGTTCTGGACCTTTCGTTGGTGAGTAAACGGTTCGGTTTCTGGCCCCATATTACACATGCTATAGTGTTAACTTTCAAAGAAATAAAGCATTTATCGGACTGTCGGACTATCGGACTATCGGACTGTCGGACTATCGGACCGTCGGACTATCGAACTGTCGGACTATCGGATTATAGGTCGGACCCCGAAACACATAGAGCACTGAAAAGGTCAGAATCAGATTTCGACAGATCGAAGAAACGTTCACTGTCACATGCTAACAAAGTCATCACAAGATTAAGATCATCCATCTGATGTAACGCAGCACTAAACTCAATCGGTCCAATATTAATAATTTCACACCACAGTTCATCTCGTCCTTTCGTCTTTTTAAACCAGTTCGATCTGAACCTCTTCATGATAACAACAGAAAATTCCTCCATATTCCGTTTGCTAACAAAGGAATCGATGCTATTAACATCAGCAACATTCTTAATAGAAAAGAGGTTGTAAAAGAAATTCCACCATATTTCAAAAATCAATCTGTTCCCATTGTCTCCTATAGTTACACTAACAGCATTGGCCGTAAAATTTTCAACTACAAAGAAGCATTGCAAGATATTAACATAGAAGAGTACCTTAAGAACCCTCTGACTTGTGACTGCTCCCACTCTCCTTTTCAATACAACCCATCTGGACATGTAATCACTGGTGATCTGAATATCATTCAACATGAGAGTCTCCGAAAGGTGATTTCTCATGGTCCTAAATTCAGAGAACCTCAACACATCAATTGGAAACATAATTTCAAGATAATTATGGAACTGTTGAAGATTATGCCAGAAGGTGGATAAAGAGAGAAGTAGACCAAGATCCTGAGTTAGAGTCCTTGTCAGACTGGGTTAGAACAATTAGGTCTCTAGTACAAGGTCGGATTCACAAACTCAAAAATTGTGTTAATAGTCGACCCAAGTCTGTATTTAAAGACCAAGAAGCTGTTAAGTGTCTTTCCTCTCTTCATGACAAATATGTTATCGTTCCTGCGGACAAGGCTTCCAACAATATCGTGTTTGTATGTAAATCATATTACTTCGAATGCCTAATCAAGGAATTAGGTATAAATAGCAACACCTCTAGTAATACCACATACAAACCAACTTCGTTCGACAAAGATGAAATCCTAGCTAACCACAGATCATTCATGACCTCTTTAAACATTCCCTCTGGTAAAAAGTCTGAGGATTTACCCTATTTATATTGGATACCTAAACTCCATAAGACACCATACAAAGAAAGGTACATAGCGGGATCATCAACTTGTTCGACGAAAGAATTGTCTATTCACCTAACAAAGATTCTGTCTGCAGTAAAAGAGGGACAACAGAAATATTGTGAACTGTTTACTCGCGTAGTGGCATAAATCACATGTGGATTTTGAAAAACTCTAAAGATCTTTTGGATAACCTGAAATCAAGATCTTTCTCTCAGGTATCCTCCATCAAAACCTTTGATTTTTCAACTCTATATACCATCCTACCGCATGACAAATTAAAAACCCGCTTAAAAGAAACAATTCATAAAGCTTTTAGTCATAGAAACTATGGCTCAAAATTTGTTGTGTTAGGCTACAATTCCACATATTTTTCAAAGAAAATTCATAAAGGTAAAACATGCTACTCCGAGGAACAAGTGATCAGTATGCTGGAGTTCCTCATCGATAACATATTTGTCTCCTTTGGAGGGACACTGTTTCAGCAGGTCGTCGGCATACCAATGGGTACGAATTGTGCCCCTCTTCTAGCCGATTTATTTTTATACTCATATGAGTCGGAGTTTCTTCAAAAGCTTGTAAAAGATAAGAAGATTCATGAGGCTAGAGCCTTTAATTTCACATACAGGTATATTGATGACGTTTTATCTATCAATAATTCTAGATTTGCAGAATATCCTCCAGAGCTGGAAGTTAAAGAGACCACCGATACAGCTTCGTCCGCATCATTTTTGGACTTATACCTCGAATTTGACGACAGTGGTCAACTCAGTACTAAAATTTATGATAAGCGGGACGACTTCAATTTTAAAATCATAAATTTTCCAAATATGTGCAGCAATATACCAGCTTCTCCTGCATATGGTGTTTACATCTCGCAATTGATTCGCTATGCAAGGGGCAGTAGCAATTATTCTGATTTCCTGAAACGTCATCTTCATCTGAGAAACAGGCTACTGGACCAGGGCTATAAAAAGATTCGCCTTATTCGATCTCTTAAAAAGTTTATATTCCGATACCAATATCTTGTCGAAATATATTCCGTCTCTGCAGAAAAAATTATAAGCGATGCATTTTCATATAGTGAAAATGTATAAAGAGTCAAATATGTCAAGAATTTTTTTTGTCAATGTGTGACGTAAAAATATTTTTGACATTTACGTCACCGAATATGGTACTGCTTTGACAACTATTTTACCTATTTTGTTCCTGTATTTAAATACTGTTACAGTGACAGCCGGAACCTTTGAACCGTAATGAGAGCGGGAGGTTTGGCGCCTTAAAATCTGATTCAACCCACCATTTCTTTAGAAATGCCTGTACCAAGTCAGGGTCATTACGGTTTTCACAGTTTTCCGGTTGTTGACTGATTTTGTCTGTTTATATAATTATGAGTTTTGACTTTCCCTTTGTAAGATTGTTCGGAGTTCGGTAATTTTGTTATTACCTTTATCTCTTATAGTGATAACACTTGGGCAGCTAGCAATTATATGAACTATGGGGTCCCAGTACAACAGGCCACATTTGTGACATAGTAGTTCATGTTCGTTTTCCTTTACGAGCGCACAAAGCGACACAACATATTGACACTGTGTTCTCATTTGATTATGACTTTTCAAGACAGTCCAAGCACGATGTGGCAGTATTCTTTCTTGAATCAGTCTAAAATATGTAAAGTCAGTGTCAATATTGAACCGTTCATGTAAGCAATGTTCTTCGTAAGCAATTACACTACTTTTGATTAGATATTTCCACTTTTTGGATGACGGGAATGAACTGGTCTTTACAAAATTGTCAACATACGAGAACAGATCATATTTCCTTACTATTTTTATGATGTCCGGTATAAAACCACCACTAATCGTTGTACAATTGTTCAAGTATAATAATAGACGTGTAATGAATATTTGTTTCGGTAGAAACCTGGAAGGCATATTACATAGACTACCAAGAAATAATAGTTTTTTGGAGTCGATATAACACTTAATAGAGGTCCATCCCAGTAATGTAGTACACTTATCAGTTCTTGTGAGTTTTGGTAAACCTTGTACATATTTACACACGTATCTATGAACTCGCTCCAGTAACAAAATTTCATTGTTAGCTAGATTGTTCCACAGCTCGCAACCATACAATGCTTTAGTGTAACACAGTTGTAGAATAATCTTGCTACAAACTATTGGGTTCATAACCGACGGGTGAATTCCCTGTTTAATGATGGACATGTTTAATGAACGAATCAATCTGCACGCAGTTATAGTTCTTTCCGTCGAGTTAAATCCATTTTCAATGATAATTCCTACATGCTTTAAAGTTTTACACTCGGGAATAATATTATTATCCAGACGTAAGTTAATAAGCATTGTATGTTTCATGAATTTCATTACTTGACTTTTTACTGGAGAAAACTTGAATTTCCATCTTTTGCTGTATTGAACACATATATCAATCAACGATTGCATAAACGGAACGTTGGACGAAATAAGGGCAATGTCATCAGCCTGTACTGGACAACCAACATTGAGATCTACCATGATAGCACCTTTTCCTGATTTCGAAAGAATGTTTATAAGTTCATCAATGTAGATTAGATACAACTTGGCCGACAGGGCACTGCCTTGTCGTATACCTCTGCTTAAATCGAAATATTTCGAAGTTTGATTGTTACAACGAACACAACTTTTTAAATTGGAATACATTTTATCCAGTAAGTTCCACATTTTACCGGTAATACCAGGATCATAGAGTTTAACTTTAAGGCCGTTGTAACTCACAGTATCAAAAGCTTTCATACTGTCGAGAAATGTTACAATAACAGCTGAGTGTCTTTCTATATAATAACGAATTGCCTCTTGTAAATCAAAGGAAGCAAACATACTGTTCAGATACTTTTGATATGCCATTTGTTGGGTATTCGGAAAGTTATTTAAACGTTCATCGATTCTACAGTCTAACAGTTTTTCAAAAACGTTACATACACAAGATATTAATGAAATCCATCTGTACGCATCGCATTCCGTTTTAGGTTTACTGCCTCCTTTGTGCAAAGGAATTATCATATTTGTCTTCCATACATTAGGTGCTACACATTTGTCAAAAATCATATTGAATAAGTTACATAAGTGTTTTTCCAACAGCTTGCCACCATGTTTTAAATGTTCATATGTAATGCCATCAATTCCACACGCTTTATTATTTGACAACCCTTTCAAAAGTTTAGATAATTCATCAGTTTCTATGTGGCGTATCTCACCATCACAGCATTGGGTTCTGAAATCAGATACTCGTTTGACAATGTCCGGGTCATCAGGAGCATCGTTCGGTATGTTTGCAATTTGTTCGAAATGTTTTGCAAATTCATTACACACATCATTTGGATCTGTTAATAGATTACCATTCGTTTTCAATATGACTGCATTACTTTTGCGAGATCGTCTACAATTTATCAAAGACCAAGCAGTTTTTTGATCGAACTCGAGCGAATCTTCTATTAGATTTGATGCATTTTTTTCATAGTTTTCGTTCGCTTTTCTTAGTTCGTCTCGAAACAGATATTTAGCAGATTTGTAATTACCAAAAGACTGATGTTCGCCGCCTCTAGGTCGTTCATCTAGAATCCACTTTTGTCGGTATTCTAGCATCGCATCGTGAAGCTCTGTCAATCTAGATTTTCCAATGTGGCTTTAAATGTTTTTTAAATGAAACAGTCGGCAATGTTTCAGTTGCGGCTTTCTTCAATGCACTAATTATATCATTGTAGTGCTGTTCCACATCGTCGTAATCCATTTTCCAAGTCCATAGACTTTGAGAGACGGCAATTGTGTAGTCATCTATGCAGCCATTTTGACAGGCTTTATCCCAAGCAATTCGTTTGGTTAAGTCAGAGTAAATAACTGTCCTGGACATAACTGTATTCAGCGATAGTTTACACAACACTGGATAGTGACCTGAGACGTTTGCTTTGTACACCGTTCAGGTTAACTTTCAGATTTTTTAAATCGTTTGAGTTTTTTACATTTGTTTCTTTTGTCTGTTTCACAATTGCAGATATTTCACCCATACCTTTTTCTAATTTTGTAATAGTTGTTGATATATTGCTATATTCACACAGTTTGGCTTCAAGATTATTAAAACGACTTTCAAGAGATTTTAATTGTTTTTGAAATTTTCAGTCTCTAATTAGATTGATCTGATTTTGCATATTCAGAATTCTATCTGATTGTTTTGAAAGTTGAACATTTAATTTCGAATTATTGTCAGTAAGTGTCGTCACGTGTCTATTCAAGTAGTCGCTCTCATGAATGTACTCTCCACACAGGGTTATGATATCTCTTTCCACTCGGGTTATAGTTTCACAGAGTGCAATGTTGGGAAGAGACACGCCTTCGGATACAGTATCATTTGCTGTGGACTTTGTATTTTTAACCAATACCAAGTCGCTACTGTATACTCTGTTGGATGCTAACTTGAGACAGTTGCAATCCCGTGCGAGCTTAACTGATAAACAGTCACCATCTTTAGATCTCCTTTCTAATCTGCGCTTAAGTGTGCTCTTTGGATAAGGAAAATCACAAAGCTGTTTTGCTAATTTTAGAAGTTCCATCCTAATTACATCTAAATCATCTGTATTTGCATGTGTTAACTCTAGCAATTTTGATATAAAAATGTCTTTTGGCTGAGACACAAAAGTATTTAGATGACACAAAATGGACGGAATGGCATTCGTACTAGTGACATGATTGGGAGGAGTCGAATATGTATCCGGTGTGCCCAGAAAATAATGGATCAGTTCTTGTGTTTGATCAGAATTTGTTGTTGTATTGTCTAAACTTTCAAAAGGCACTGGTTGTAAACGTTTTTTTTTTTCCATTTTGGACAAACGTTTGGAAACACACTAATAATATTTCAAACTTCTTCCACTGTGAAAAATGTTAATGTTGTAGTGAATAGTTTTCACAAAATGTCAACATTGTACACTGGTATAACTAAAGTGTATTTAAATCAATTTAATCTGTGATTATTTTCTCAGTTATTAGTAAATTGTGTGTCCGCAATTTGATTTGGAATAATCTCACCAAATATCAGGTCAAACTTTGCCCTCTACACAAATAGAATCTTCAGAATCATCAGAGCCAACACAAAGACGTTATCACTCCCAGGGGACTACTCTGAACTAAAAATATTATTACTGCTTTTTAAATTAATGAAGAGATGTTGTCGTATTTACCACATTTCCCCCAGGCTGTTCTCACTCTGTTTCCGATGATCAAAGTGGAAAAAAAACAAGTAATTATTTTCCAGGTTTTGTCAGGTTGAAATCAATTTATTAGCTATTTCGTTTATAAATGATTAAAATATTTGGTGAAAATCTCGCATTAACTGTTATTATCGTCTAAATTTAATTGATTTGTCAGTAATCTTCATATACTAAATATATCTATATGACGTATAACATATATCATTAAACCTAATGGACAAAGGGAGATATATTGACAGTTTTCATTATTATATATTATTCAGAATTATTTCATTTTGTTTTGGAAACAATAGAGATATTAAATGTCATGGCCAAGTACTGCAATAAAATATTGCTGATCATATACGATCATACGTAATATAATATAAACGTGAAAAATATCAAATTTATCACAACAGATATGAATCAATGCATATGAAAAAAATTAATTACAGCAAAAAATAGGCACATTTGTGATTTTAAACTACAGGGTAATAGAGATGGAAAGGGCTAATGCACCTTTGTATCTGTTAACAGCGAAAAAACTAATTTGATTTTAATGTGTACAAAAGTATTGGAATAAGATTTTATCAGTTTATTTTGTGACGAATTTGATTTTATTGTTCTTAATTAAAATTCAAAGGCGTTAAGATAAGATTTTATCCATTTATTATGTGGCACTTTGTTTAAATAGTTATTGCTAGCAAATGGTGTTTTTTTTTTTTTTAGGAAATAATATATTTGAATACAAGGTGAATGACATGACATAAAATTTAATGTTATTGTAGACTTTCTAATTATTTGACCTGATAAAGGTTATTCCAGAAACGCAATATATTGGATATCTACGTTTTTATTACCACTGCAATATCAGATGTTCAATCAATTAATGAGAAGTACATTTAACTTGTTCTCTGATGTGAATTTTTATAGCGGAAGATGTTTCAAACGATAAAAACTGCTGAATATAATATTTCATACGGAAGCAATTTTAAACTGGAAATTAATTTTGATATAACTATTATACTGTTTTAGATATAAACCAATCATTTCATTCTTGTGGTGATATCGTATGTTGTCGTATAGTGTATGATTATCAGATTGTCTTGGTGATGCGAGTAAAAGCCTTTAACGACATCAAATAGCGAGTTCATAGCTAAGTCATATAGAAAGCCTGTTCAACTAAGCTGTTAAAAGTCAGTTGTGAAGTAGTATAGAAATGGATTATATATTTATTTTTCACCTTTTAATGCAAATTACAGGTATGTTACTTATTAGTACGAAGGCAAAATATATGTATCATTCAAATGATAAAATTATCCTTTTTTTTTTTAATTTACTATTGTCATGAACACCCATTTACTAAGAATGAATATGGATGTAGTGAACACGACATATCCAACACTCCACAATGAGCATAACTCAAATTCTAAAATAAACGTTAAACGATACTTAGCTTGTATGTGAGCACGATTCATGTCTTCTTTCAATAGTACAAGTATAAATGCTAGAGAAAATCGAAGGGGCAATAAACAATGGACAATCCAGAGACACTGGCAACATTGGGTGCACAAGACACAGGACAAAGACAAACAAAACCAAAGTACAGCACAGAAAACTAAAAAGATGAGTAACACGGACCCAACCGGAAATGAACACAGGTGCTCGCGAAGGGTAAACAGTTTCTGTCTCCTATAAGATGGTAAAGTGGTAAATAACAAAGATCTGGAGCATAGTCCCTCTTATATTAATGATTGATCGATTTGATTTTTTGTGTTTAACGCCACTTTTAGCAATATTTCAGTTATATCATGGCGATCAGTTTTAGTGGTGGAAGAAGCCGGAGAGAACCATCGACCATGGGCAAGCAACTGGCAAACTTTATCACTTGCGAATGCACCCTTTTTGTAATTTACAAAGCCGGGCGCGAACCCACGCCGTATTGGTGATAAGCTTGTATGAGTTGTTAGGTAATCCAACTACCTAACTCATTGAGCCATACGCCCCCCCTCCCCCCCCCCCTCTTACATTAAATACAAACACAATTTCTTTCTTTTTTTAAGTTTATAAGACAAGATGTTTTATTAGTTGAAAATATTATGCTTCCCGACCCTTTTTATCTCCTTGCTAATCACGCAACAGTCCAACGTCTTATTTCTTTCCAGCTTACTATGCAAACCTCCACAAAAATTATTTCAAAGCTTTTAATATTGCTAATTGACGATCTTAATGTAATTCTTTCTCGTGTTAGCTCTCTAGTTAACTATGTCACCAGCAACTGATATTTTAATGAATTATATGTACGTGCATATGAATCAACCCTTTAAATGCGATATATAAGTCCACATAAAATTTGAAGTGAGTGAAAGTAGTTTCATCACTTCTTCAGCAGATATTAAACGACACACTAAGGACATGAGAATGGCAAATATTCATAAAATGCACACCATATAATAACGTGTACCTCACATGTAAACAATCACATCTGGAAAGTAGTCACATGACCACATCATTTCACTAAGGAGGAAGGTTTTGACCCATACAACTGGTTTAGCATTGCTATTTCCTTTTATTTAAGTGCATTTCTAATATGACGGCCACAGGCACTTGTTTCTGGTAAAAAAAATATACCTAGATACTATATATACCACAAGGTAAGTAACCTTTCATTTGTAAAAAATCTATGTCTTCGCGATTTTCGCGTTTTTTCAACTCGACCGACGCCAGCATAGAGAAATGGCCTACATCATCTGAAACTACGATAATTTATCTACAAAATGATGTATAAAACACCTGCCTTTGCTGAACCTCAACAATACTACAGACCTTTTTCCACGGGTCAGCTATCAGCTTTCATTATTCAAACGGGAAACTGGGATGTTGCTATCCCGCAGTGAAAGAAAAAATAAGAAAAGTTGTAATAAAAATGCTATAAAAAATACTGCGATTTTAGAAAAATATTTCTCCCATTATTACGGCGTTTTAACCCCGCTGAACCAGTGGTGGAAAAATCTGTAATCCTCTAGAGGATTAAAATGTCTCGTGCCTTTCCCTACATGTTGTCAAATCGGTAATTTTGAAGGATTTTAAAATAAAGTTCGTGTTAAATAATGGGGGAAACAAATTCTCCTTTAGTTGCCCACGTGGGTTACGATATTTCTCCACTCTCGAGAGGTAAATTAAAATTTTTAACCACTCGCCTAACGGTTTGTGGTTAAAATTTCAAATTTAACTCTCTTGCGTGGAGAAATATCGTAAACCACGGGCAACTGAAGGAGAATCTATATATATATTGCATTCCAATCAAAAAAATAATAAAAGTGTTTTAATTTCTTAGAATAAAAGTGTAGTTTGAATGCAAATCTGTTGCTATTTATAGAATTCAAAATTTGTGAACTTTCTATACAACCTCGGGATTTTTCCCTGAAGTATACCAACAGGACTGAAAGTCTTATAGGCGGGAAGATTAAAACATGGGAGAAGCTAGAAAAATTCTAAAAATAGCAACAGATTTGCATTCAAATTATCGTAGTTTCAGATGATGTAGGCCATTTCTCCATGCTGGCGTCCGTCGAGATGAAAAAACGCGAAAATCGCGATGACATAGATTTTTTACAAATGAAAGGTTACTTACCTTGTGGTATATATAGTATCTAGGTATATTTTTTTTACCAAAAACAAGTGCCTGTGATGACGGCCTATATATCGTCAACCAGTATATGTCGGTATATATCTACCTTTAGCACCTGCGCACTCAAATTATCGATTGGAAACAAAAAAACATAATTTAAAAAGTTTCTGTAATGAATAAAAGCCTACAAGGCCGTTTCCGTGAGGTCATACACAACAACTATACATTATATTACTTTGTTTACATGTATACACAAATATGCAATGAAAACGCACTCATCTGGGGTTTTCCCCGACGGATGTTCCGACCATCTCTCACGTGAAATTTTGACGACGTAAACAACCAATATTCGTATTCATATGTGAAGGGGGCTAAACGGAACAGCTGTTGTGTGATGGATTCTAAGGTCGCCTAGGGTCATAAAAATTACCGTATTTGTCATATTAGAAAAGAAATAATTTATGACAGCCGTAGATTTGTGTACATTTAACCATGGGTTGAGCATTAATATTCGTATTGTATCCCTCGCTATCGCTCGGGAGAAAATAATCGAATATAAATGTCCAACCCATGGTTAAATGAGCACAAATCTACGACTGCCATGAATTATTTCTTAAATATACCATGCCAGTCAGGAAAGGGAGGGGTCATGTATACGTGTGTTTGGGATTTCAATATCGCTCTTTTTTTTCGTTTTTCGAAATGAATATGAAACTTCCGACAGTGTGGTATTTATGTATTTTATTTTTTTTTTTTTTTTTTTTATTGCAGCTTTAATATGTGAATCAAATGGATTAAACTTAAATGTATCTGGTAAGTAAGAAAGTACACACTGAGATATAATTATTAAATGTCACAGTTTTGTGTCAATGTGAGAGAAAGCGATATTTTACTTCCTGTTTCAAAGATTATAATATAATAGGGGGTTATCGTATTTAACGCCACTTCCAATAATATTTCAGTTGCGGTCAGTTTTATTGGTGAAAGAAACCGGATTCCCGGATAAAACCACCGACCTGTCGCAAGTCACTGACAAACTGTATCACATACTGTTGTATCGAGTACACCTCGCCATGAACGGGGTTCGAACACACAACGTTATTGGTGATAGGCACTGATTGCATCGGTAGTTTTAAATTTAACTATCATACGATCACGACCACGACGTTCCCTATAATATAATATAAGGTAATTCAAATATATATAGAAGAAGGTTATATTCAGGAACCAAAACATTGAAATATGAAAAATGTACTATTTATAAACCGATAAACTAACATTTTTCTAGCTTTTCTTGAAGAACATGTTGTCTATTAACTGAATACATGTGGTATCTTTCATGAGTCTTGTGTTTCAGAAAAAAAATTTCAGTATTCTTACTAGGAGAGTGTATTTCTAAACAGTACATAGACCATTGCAGATATAGTTATGAACAAAAAATAATATAGTGAAAAACTCTTTATATATTTCCTTTAAGATGGAAGAGGTGAGAGTCGTAATAGTATTTTCCAGTTAAAGAAGAGTTTGAAGATACCAAAGAGGTAATCAGAATCCGTAAAACGAAGAAGAACAGACAACACAATGACAGAGGGACAGACAACACAATAGCCAAAAGAAAAAGGATAACAGGACAAACAACGATCTACAAAACATTACACATAAAACTAACGATAGAGTCACACGAAACCAAGGGTGAACTTAGGTGCTACGGAAGAGTAACAGTTCCTGCTCCACTAGTGGTACCCGTTGTGTTAATCTAGTTACAAACCCGGTGATAAGTAATGAATGAGGAAAGGACCGGGAAGTGTTTTACGACAAGTGGAACATATCCGTTGTCATTCATGAACGAAAACATGTTTTAAGATAGTTACACTAGTTTCCTTCTTATAAGGCCACCCCTTCTGCAATACAAAGAGGGATTTATAAGAGAGGCAGCCTCTCTTGAGGGGAACAGTCTGGTAATGTTTTACTATTTCAGTGCATCATACATCTGACATAATAAGAGGGTTGCCTTATAAGAGTGGTATCCTCTATTGAGGGGACAATGTGGAAGTCTTTTACTATACCAGTGCACCAAAAGGGGGATTACTGTAATATGTGTACTCCTGATCAGTAACTTATGTGTGCAATATCTTTCTCGTTTCAGCGGGAATGGGATGGAATACGAATTCAACCATATTCATTGTTGACGACCACGTCACATGGTATGCAGCTGCACAGCTATGCAAAGAAACATATGATGCAGCTTTCCGGTTCAAAGGAAGAACTAATTTGTTCATTGTAGAATCATTAGTAAACTCAAATGAGTAAGTTTATTATCAGAGCGATACAGTAGTATCATAACTAATGTTAAATTATACAGTAGTATCATAACCAATGTTAAATTATACAGTAGTAGCATAACCAATGTTAAATTATACAGTAGTAGCATAACCAATGTTAAATTATACAGTAGTATCATAACCAATGTTAAATTATACAGTAGTATCATAACCAATGTTAAATTATACAGTAGTATCATAACCAATGTTAAATTATACAGTAGTATCATAACCAATGTTAAATTATACAGTAGTATCATAACCAATGTTAAATTATACAGTAGTATCATAACCAATGTTAAATTATACAGTAGTATCATAACCAATGTTAAATTATACAGTAGTATCATAACCAATGTTAAATTATACAGTAGTATCATAACCAATGTTAAATTATACAGTAGTATCATAACCAATGTTAAATTATACAGTAGTATCATAACCAATGTTATATTATACAGTAGTATCATAACCAATGTTAAATTATACAGTAGTATCATAACCAATGTTAAATTATACAGTAGTATCATAACCATTGTTAAATTATACAGTAGTATCATAACCAATGCTAAATTATACATTCTAATATGACGTCCTTCAAACGCTTTTAGTCCAAACCCGTGGTAAAAATAATATTAATCTATGACTGATTAAATTTATGACGTCATCGACAATTTATAATGATATTTTACCAATTTTTACATATTAGAATCGAAATAATTCATGGAAGCCATATGTATATGTTGTTTTTACCACGGGTAGCCCTTTATGTCAGCTTTTTATCGCTCGCTAACGCTCGGGGTAAAACATCGTGACATAAAGGCCTACCCGTGGTAAAAACAATATATACATATGGCTTCCAGTAGTATCATAACCAATGTTAAATTATAGAGTAGTATCATAACCAATGTTAAATTATACAGTAGTATCATAACCAATGTTAAATATAAATTATTTTACGATCATGGCAACGTTCCAAGCTGAGTTAAAAGATAATAGTACAATACCAATCTCATATAACAGTTCACAAATAAAGGTATATTCCAAGCTGGAGAGAACAGTACAAAGCTTATTGCTAAATAGCAATCACAGTTGACAGTTCATAGACAAAGGTCACTGATCTACCAGTCAGAGTGAACAGTTCACAGACAAAGGTCACTGATCTACCAGTCAGAGTGGACAGTTCACAACCAAAGGTCACTGATCTACCAGTCAGAGTGGACAGTTCACAACCAAAGGTCGCTGGTCTACCAATCAGAATGGACAGTTCACAGACAAAGGTCACTGATCTACCAATCAGATAGGACAGTGCATAATAACGATATAATAAGATATAATGTAAATCAATTGAGAACAACAACATGAGAAAAGCAAAAGAGAGTATTCTTAATTCAATATATAGACAATAACAGTGCATTGACTTGACATAAAATCGATATACGGATTCGTGCCGAATACGTATATCGAATTTTATGTCAAGTCAATGCACTGTTATTGTCTCTATACTGCAATCATTAGTGACATTAATGGATATTACTACCAATATTCAAATTATTTAAAAAGTTAGTTACCCCCAAGAGGCCCCAACTGATTTTGGTCAAGTAGGCGTGGCCTAAATGTTATAAACGGTCAGTGACCGTTTATCACTTGTAAATATACTGTCAACGCATTTTGACTGCTCAAATAGAACGATTGCAGTATAAAAATGAATATCACTACCCTTGTATATAAACAAAAAGTATGAGAAATTTTAATTCATAAATGTCTTTTCATGGTGTTGTGATTTACGACAATACACTATATGTACGGTTTGTTTACATTCACAACGGAAATAGCCTTCAAAGGTAAAAAAAAAAAGTAGTCCCGTCAATCAGGTCAAGTAGGCGTGGCCTAAATGTTATAAACGGTCAGTCACCGTTTATCACTTGTAAATATACTGTCGACGCATTTTGACTGCTCAAATAGAACGATTGCAGTATAAATTACAATATTTACTACCCAACGTTCGGTTTTATTGTTGAAAATTACGTTAAGCACCATAAGCCCTCTGTTTTGTCAGAAGATCTGGCAGACCTATGTACATAGTAGGGTGTAATTATTACACAAATGTAATGAAAACAACCAAGAGCTATCTCTCACCTCAAATCAATTAACACAAATACACTACGACATATGCGGCTGAATGTTGTTCAAATATTATATCAATAATAAATATGTCTTATAAACCATGTAAGTGGCGCAACATTGACTACTGAGATCATGATATACCCAGTGATAGTAATTAAACGTAGATATTTAAATAAGCGAGCACGACGCTTTTCATACATTGAACTGCGTTTACAATATAACATGCAAACAGATATCTCGTATTGACATAATCTACTTTAGGAGATGTTACTGAGGTCGTAGCGTATTAGAAACGTGGTTCTTCCACCACAAGACACATGGACGGATGTTGTCCACAACAACATGCGGAAACCAATAAAGGAGAGGATTTTTTATCCAGTAATTCCGAGAAAGGAACTGTGTCTTATTTCTATATTAAAAATATATTTGCAATAAGAAAAGTTTGAAGGTATCAAAGGGGTAATTAAAAACCTTAAATAGAAAAAGGACAGACAACACAATGATCAAAAGTAGAATGATTTACAAAACACTACATATAAAACTATGAATTACTATTGAAGTAGAATCATTGGTAAATATGTACTCTAGATTTCACCTTGTTCAATGTTAATTTTTCAGTTTAGATGACAAACTTGTATGGATTGGTGTTATTAAATCTGGACATGATGATAACCTGTATTTTGCTCGAAGTTGTGCTCCAGTAAGCTTTGCGCACCATCTTTTTGCAGATAATCGTACAGGTCAGACTGAATGTATCCTGATGAATACATCAACCACAGAAAACATTTATGTATATAGTGATTGCCAAGATAATCACCCTTATCTATGCATTTGGCATGGTGAGTATATTATCTTAAAACATGAACGTTATGATATACCTTAAATATGGGGCCGTCGTGGTGTGATCGTATTGTAGTTGGATTTACAAAGACGAAACTAGGTCAAAGGTAAATTAAAACTCCTACTGAACTCATAGTGTCGACCTAAATATTCTTTGGGGAAATTTAGGTCATGAGCACGGATGGGATTATCTTCTTCTATCTGACGTCAACCGTACTACAGGTGGTAATACTCAAAGCCAATACAGTAAACATATCTGCCACACCAGGCATGCATGTATCCACTTTGATAGGTAGCTTTTAATGTGGACAATACACAGTACACTAAAACCACAAAAACCTATCTTTGGCCCGAGTGCGGTAGATCTGGCGCAAACCCCGGTCTGTTCAAACTAGAGACTATAAAACTGGATTTCCGTTAGGCACGCAGTACTAAAGAGTATGCGCAAATATTGGTTAGCTCGGAATCAGGATAATGTGCCCGAGTGGAGCAACATGTCTAACAGCGGACTGTTGATTCGGTGAGCTAGAACTCAGCTTGGTGGTCTAGTACCAGCGGACTGTTGATTCGGTGAGCTAGAACTCAGCTTGGTGGTCTACTACCAGCGGACTGTTGATTCGGTGAGCTAGCACTCAGCTTGGTGGTCTACTACCAGCGGACTGTTGATTCGGTGAGCTAGAACTCAGTTTGGTGGTCTATTACCAGCGGACTGTTGATTCGGTGAGCTAGAACTCAGCTTGGTGGTCTAGTACCAGCGGACTGTCGATTCGGTGAGCTAAAACTCAGCTTGGGGGTCTAGTACCAGCGGACTGTTGATTCGGATAGCTAGAACTCAGCTTGGTGATCTACTACCAGCGGACTGTTGATTCGGTGAGCTAGAACTCAGCTTGGTGGTCTAGTACCAGCGGACTGTCGATTCGGTGAGCTAAAACTCAGCTTGGGGGTCTAGTACCAGCGGACTGTTGATTCGGATAGCTAGAACTCAGCTTGGTGATCTAGTACCAGCGGACTGTTGATTCGGTGAGCTAGAACTCAGCTTGGTGGTCTACTACCAGCGGACTGTTGATTCGGTGAGCTAGAACTCAGCTTGGTGATCTAGTACCAGCGGACTGTTGATTCGGTGAGCTAAAACTCAGCTTGATGGTCTAGAACCAGCGGACTGTTGATTCGGTGAACTAGAACTCAGCTTGGTGGTCTAGTACCAGCGGACTGTTGATTCGGTGAGCTAGAACTCAGCTTGGTGGTCTACTACCAGCGGACTGTTGATTCGGTGGGCTAGAACTCAGCTTGGTGGTCTACTACCAGCGGACTGTTGATTCGGTGAGCTAGAACTCAGCTTGGTGGTCTACTACCAGCGGACTGTTGATTTGGTGAGCTAGAACTCAGCTTGGTGGTCTAGTACCAGCGGACTGTTGATTTGGTGAGCTAGAACTCAGCTTGGTGGTCTAGTACCAGCGGATTGTTGATTCGGTGAGTTAGAACTCAGCTTGGTGATCTAGTACCAGCAGACTGTTGATTCGGTGAGCTAAAACTTAGCTTGGTGGTCTAGTACCAGCGGACTGTTGATTCGGTGAGCTAGAACTCAGCTTGGTGGTCTAGTACCAGCGGACTGTTGACTCGGTGAGCTAGAACTCAGTTTGGTGGTCTACTACCAGCGGACTGTTGATTCGGTGAGCTAGAACTCAGCTTGGTGGTCTACTACCAGCGGACTGTTGATTCGGTGAGCTAGAACTCAGCTTGGTGGTCTACTACCAGCGGACTGTTGATTCGGTGAGCTAGAACTCAGCTTGGTGGTCTATCACCAGCGGACTGTTGATTCGGTGAGCTAGAACTCAGCTTGGAGGTCTAGTACCAGCGGACTGTCGATTCGGTGAGCTAAAACTCAGTTTGGGGATCTAGTACCAGCGGACTGTTGATTCGGATAGCTAGAACTCAGCTTGGGGGTCTAGTACCAGCGGACTGTTGATTCGGTGAGCTAGAACTCAGCTTGGTGATCTAGTACCAGCGGACTGTTGATTCGGTGAGCTAGAACTCAGCTTGGTGATCTAGTACCAGCGGACTGTTGATTCGGTGAGCCAGAACTCAGCTTGGTGATCTAGTACCAGCGGACTGTTGATTCGGTGAGCTAGAACTCAGCTAGGTGGTCTAGTACCAGCGGACTGTTGATTCGGTGAGCTAGAACTCAGCTTGGTGGTCTAGTACCAGCGGACTGTTGATTCGGTGAGCTAAAACTTAGCTTGGTGATCTAGTACCAGCGGACTGTTGATTCGGTGAGCTAGAACTCAGCTTGGTGGTCTAGTACCAGCGGACTGTTGATTCGGTGAGCTAAAACTCAGCTTGGTGGTCTAGTACCAGCGGACTGTTGATTCGGTGAGCTAGAACTCAGCTTGGTGATCTAGTACCAGCGGACTGTTGATTCGGTGAGCTAGAACTCAGCTTGGTGGTCTAGTACCAGCGGACTGTTGATTCGGTGAGCTAGAACTCAGATTGGTAGTCTACTACCAGCGGACTGTTGATTCGGTGAGCTAGAACTCAGCTTGGTGGTCTACTATTAGCGGACTGTTGATTCGGTGAGCTAGAACTCAGCTTGGTGATCTAGTACCAGCGGACTGTTGATTCGGTGAGCTAAAACTCAGCTTGGTGGTCTAGTACCAGCGGACTGTTGATTCGGTGAGCTAGAACTCAGCTTGGTGGTCTACTACCAGCGGACTGTTGATTCGGTGAGCTAGCACTCAGCTTGGTGGTCTACTACCAGCGGACTGTTGATTCGGTGAGCTAGAACTCAGCTTGGTGATCTAGTACCAGCGGACTGTTGATTCGGTGAGCTAGAGCTCAGCTTGGTGGTCTAGTACCAGCGGACTGTTGATTCGGTGAGCTAGAACTCAGCTTGGTGGTCTGCTACCAGCGGACTGTTGCTTCGGTGAGCTAGCACTCAGTTTGGTGGTCTACTACCAGCGGACTGTTGATTCAGTGAGCTAGAACCCAGCTTGGTGGTCTAGTACCAGCGGACTGTTGATTCGGTGAGCTAGAACTCAGCTTGGTGGTCTGCTACCAGCGGACTGTTGATTCGGTGAGCTAGCATTCAGTTTGGTGGTCTACTACCAGCGGACTGTTGATTCGGTGAGCTAGAACTCAGCTTGGTGGTCTACTACCAGCGGACTGTTGATTCGGTGAGCTAGAACTCAGCTTGGTGATCTACTACCAGCGGACTGTTGATTCGGTGAGCTAAAACTCAGCTTGGTGGTCTAGTACCAGCGGACTGTTGATTCGGTGAGCTAGAACTCAGCTTGGTAGTCTACTACCAGCGGACTGTTGATTCGGTGAGCTAGAACTCAGCTTGGTGGTCTAGTACCAGCCGACTGTTGATTCGGTGAGCTAGAACTCAGCTTGGTGGTCTAGTACCAGCGGACTGTTGATTCGGTGAGCTAAAACTTAGCTTGGTGATCTAGTACCAACGGACTGTTGATTCGGTGAGCTAGAACTCAGCTTGGTGGTCTAGTACCAGCGGACTGTTGATTCGGTGAGCTAAAACTCAGCTTGGTGGTCTAGTACCAGCGGACTGTTGATTCGGTGAGCTAGAACTCAGCTTGGTGATCTAGTACCAGCGGACTGTTGATTCGGTGAGCTAGAACTCAGCTTGGTGGTCTAGTACCAGCGGACTGTTGATTCGGTGAGCTAGAACTCAGATTGGTAGTCTACTACCAGCGGACTGTTGATTCGGTGAGCTAGAACTCAGCTTGGTGGTCTACTATTAGCGGACTGTTGATTCGGTGAGCTAGAACTCAGCTTGGTGGTCTACTACCAGCGGACTGTTGATTCGGTGAGCTAGAACTCAGCTTGGTGATCTAGTACCAGCGGACTGTTGATTCGGTGAGCTAAAACTCAGCTTGGTGGTCTACTACCAGCGGACTGTTGATTCGGTGAGCTAGAACTCAGCTTGGTGGTCTACTACCAGCGGACTGTTGATTCGGTGAGCTAGAACTCAGCTTGGTGGTCTACTACCAGTGGACTGTTGATTCGGTGAGCTAGAACTCAGCTTGGTGGTCCACTACCAGCGGACTGTTGATTCAGTGAGCTAGAACTCAGCTTGGTGGTCTACTACCAGCGGACTGTTGATTCGGTGAGCTAGTACTCAGCTTGGTGGTCTACTACCAGCGGACTGTTGATTCGGTGAGCTAGAACTCAGCTTGGTGGTCTAGTACCAGCGGACTGTTGATTCGGTGAGCTAGAACTCAGCTTGGTGATCTACTACCAGCGGACTGTTGATTCGATGAGCTAAAACTCAGCTTGGTGGTCTAGTACCAGCGGACTGTTGATTCGGTGAGCTAGAACTCAGCTTGGTAGTCTACTACCAGCGGACTGTTGATTCGGTGAGCTAGAACTCAGCTTGGTGGTCTACTACCAGCGGACTGTTTATTCGGTGAGCTAGAACTCAGCTTGGTGGTCTAATACCAGCGGACTGTTGATTCGGTGAGCTAGAACTCAGCTTGGTGGTCTAGTACCAGCGGACTATTGATTCGGTGAGCTAGAACTCAGCTTGGTGGTCTACTACCAGCGGACTGTTGATTCGGTGAGCTAGAACTCAGCTTGGTGGTCTACTACCAGCGGACTGTTGATTCGGTGAGCTAGCACTCAGCTTGGTGGTCTACTACCAGCGGACTGTTGATTCGGTGAGCTAGAACTCAGCTTGGTGATCTAGTACCAGCGGACTGTTGATTCGGTGAGCTAGAACTCAGCTTGGTGGTCTAGTACCAGCGGACTGTTGATTCGGTGAGCTAGAACTCAGCTTGGTGATCTACTACCAGCGGACTGTTGATTCGGTGAGCTAAAACTCAGCTTGGTGGTCTAGTACCAGCGGACTGTTGATTCGGTGAGCTAGAACTCAGCTTGGTAGTCTACTACCAGCGGACTGTTGATTCGGTGAGCTAGAACTCAGCTTGGTGGTCTAGTACCAGCCGACTGTTGATTCGGTGAGCTAGAACTCAGCTTGGTGGTCTAGTACCAGCGGACTGTTGATTCGGTGAGCTAAAACTTAGCTTGGTGATCTAGTACCAGCGGACTGTTGATTCGGTGAGCTAGAACTCAGCTTGGTGGTCTAGTACCAGCGGACTGTTGATTCGGTGAGCTAAAACTCTGCTTGGTGGTCTAGTACCAGCGGACTGTTGATTCGGTGAGCTAGAACTCAGCTTGGTGATCTAGGACCAGTGGACTGTTGATTCGGTGAGCTAGAACTCAGCTTGGTGGTCTACTACCAGCGGACTGTTGATTCGGTGAGCTAGAACTCAGATTGGTAGTCTACTACCAGCGGACTGTTGATTCGGTGAGCTAGAACTCAGCTTGGTGGTCTACTATTAGCGGACTGTTGATTCGGTGAGCTAGAACTCAGCTTGGTGGTCTTCTACCAGCGGACTGTTGATTCGGTGAGCTAGAACTCAGTTTGGTGATCTAGTACCAGCGGACTGTTGATTCGGTGAGCTAAAACTCAGCTTGGTGGTCTACTACCAGCGGACTGTTGATTCGGTGAGCTAGAACTCAGCTTGGTGATTTACTACCAGTAGAATGTTGATTCGGTGAGCTAGAACTCAGATTGGTAGTCTACTACCAGCGGACTGTTGATTCAGTGAGCTAGAACTCAGCTTGGTGGTCTACTACCAGCGGACTGTTGATTCGGTGAGCTAGCACTCAGCTTGGTGGTCTACTACCAGCGGACTGTTGATTCGGTGAGCTAAAACTCAGCTTGGTGGTCTACTACCAGCGGACTGTTGATTCGGTGAGCTAGAACTCAGCTTGGTGATTTACTACCAGTAGAATGTTGATTCGGTGAGCTAGAACTCAGCTTGGTGATCTAGTACCAGCGGACTGTTGATTCGGTGAGCTAGAACTCAGCTTGGTGGTCTAGTACCAGCGGACTGTTGATTCGGTGAGCTAGAACTCAGATTGGTAGTCTACTACCAGCGGACTGTTGATTCGGTGAGCTAGAACTCAGCTTGGTGGTCTACTATTAGCGGACTGTTGATTCGGTGAGCTAGAACTCAGCTTGGTGGTCTACTACCAGCGGACTGTTGATTCGGTGAGCTAGAACTCAGCTTGGTGATCTAGTACCAGCGGACTGTTGATTCGGTGAGCTAAAACTCAGCTTGGTGGTCTAGTACCAGCGGACTGTTGATTCGGTGAGCTAGAACTCAGCTTGGTGGTCTACTACCAGCGGACTGTTGATTCGGTGAGCTAGAACTCAGCTTGGTGGTCTACTACCAGTGGACTGTTGATTCGGTGAGCTAGAACTCAGCTTGGTGGTCCACTACCAGCGGACTGTTGATTCGGTGAGCTAGAACTCAGCTTGGTAGTCTACTACCAGCGGACTGTTGATTCAGTGAGCTAGAACTCAGCTTGGTGGTCTACTACCAGCGGACTGTTGATTCGGTGAGCTAGCACTCAGCTTGGTGGTCTACTACCAGCGGACTGTTGATTCGGTGAGCTAGAACAAAGCTTGGTGGTCTAGTACCAGCGGACTGTTGATTCGGTGAGCTAGAACTCAGCTTGGTGATCTACTACCAGCGGACTGTTGATTCGATGAGTTAAAACTCAGCTTGGTGGTCTAGTACCAGCGGACTGTTGATTCGGTGAGCTAGAACTCAGCTTGGTAGTCTACTACCAGCGGACTGTTGATTCGATGAGCTAGAACTCAGCTTGGTGGTCTAGTACCAGCGGACTGTTGATTCGGTGAGCTAGAACTCAGCTTGGTGGTCTACTACCAGCGGACTGTTGATTCGGTGAGCTAGAACTCAGCTTGGTGGTCTACTACCAGCGGACTGTTGATTCGGTGAGCTAGCACTCAGCTTGGTGGTCTACTACCAGCGGACTGTTGATTCGGTGAGCTAGAACTCCGGTTGGTGATCTAGTACCAGCGGACTGTTGATTCGGTGAGCTAGAACTCAGCTTGGTGGTCTAGTACCAGCGGACTGTTGATTCGGTGAGCTAGAACTCAGCTTGGTGGTCTGCTACCAGCGGACTGTTGATTCGGTGAGCTAGCACTCAGTTTGGTGATCTACTACCAGCGGACTGTTGATTCGGTGAGCTAGAACTCAGCTTGGTGGTCTAGTACCAGCGGACTGTTGATTCGGTGAGCTAGAACTCAGCTTGGTGGTCTGCTACCAGCGGACTGTTGCTTCGGTGAGCTAGCATTCAGTTTGGTGGTCTACTACCAGCGGACTGTTGATTCGGTGAGCTAGAACTCAGCTTGGTGGTCTACTACCAGCGGACTGTTGATTCGGTGATCTAGAACTCAGCTTGGTGATCTACTACCAGCGGACTGTTGATTCGGTGACCTAAAACTCAGCTTGGTGGTCTAGTACCAGCGGACTGTTGATTCGGTGAGCTAGAACTCAGCTTGGTAGTCTACTACCAGCGAACTGTTGATTCGGTGAGCTAGAACTCAGCTTGGTGGTCTAGTACCAGCCGACTGTTGATTCGGTGAGCTAGAACTCAGCTTGGTGGTCTAGTACCAGCGGACTGTTGATTCGGTGAGCTAAAACTTAGCTTGGTGATCTAGTACCAGCGGACTGTTGATTCGGTGAGCTAGAACTCAGCTTGGTGGTCTAGTACCAGCGGACTGTTGATTCGGTGAGCTAAAACTCAGCTTGGTGGTCTAGTACCAGCGGACTGTTGATTCGGTGAGCTAGAACTCAGCTCGGTGATCTAGTACCAGCGGACTGTTGATTCGGTGAGCTAGAACTCAGCTTGGTGGTCTACTACCAGCGGACTGTTGATTCGGTGAGCTAGAACTCAGATTGGTAGTCTACTACCAGCGGACTGTTGATTCGGTGAGCTAGAACTCAGCTTGGTGGTCTACTATTAGCGGACTGTTGATTCGGTGAGCTAGAACTCAGCTTGGTGGTCTAGTACCAGCGGACTGTTGATTCGGTGAGCTAGAACTCAGTTTGGTGACCTAGTACCAGCGGACTGTTGATTCGGTGAGCTAAAACTCAGCTTGGTGGTCTAGTACCAGCGGACTGTTGATTCGGTGAGCTAGAACTCAGCTTGGTGATCTACTACCAGTAGACTGTTGATTCGGTGAGCTAGAACTCAGATTGGTAGTCTACTACCAGCGGACTGTTGATTCAGTGAGCTAGAACTCAGCTTGGTGGTCTACTACCAGCGGACTGTTGATTCGGTGAGCTAGCACTCAGCTTGGTGGTCTACTACCAGCGGACTGTTGATTCGGTGAGCTAGAACTCAGATTGGTAGTCTACTACCAGCGGACTGTTGATTCAGTGAGCTAGAACTCAGCTTGGTGGTCTACTACCAGCGGACTGTTGATTCGGTGAGCTAGCACTCAGCTTGGTGGTCTACTACCAGCGGACTGTTGATTCGCTGAGCTAGAACTCAGCTTGGTGGTCTAGTACCAGCGGACTGTTGATTCGGTGAGCTAGAACTCAGCTTGGTGGTCTACTACCAGCGGACTGTTGATTCGGTGAGCTAGAACTCAGCTTGGTGGTCTAGTACCAGCGGACTGTTGATTCGGTGAGCTAGAACTCAGCTTGGTGGTCTACTACCAGCGGACTGTTGATTCGGTGAGCTAGAACTCAGCTTGGTGGTCTACTACCAGCGGACTGTTGATTCAGTGAGCTAGCACTCAGCTTGGTGGTCTACTACCAGCGGACTGTTATTTCGGTGAGCTAGAACTCAGCTTGGTGATCTAGTACCAGCGGACTGTTGATTCGGTGAGCTAGAACTCAGCTTGGTGGTCTAGTACCAGCGGACTGTTGATTCGGTGAGCTAGAACTCAGCTTGGTGGTCTGCTACCAGCGGACTGTTGCTTCGGTGAGCTAGCACTCAGTTTGGTGGTCTACTACCAGCGGACTGTTGATTCAGTGAGCTAGAACTCAGCTTGGTGGTCTAGTACCAGCGGACTATTGATTCGGTGAGCTAGAACTCAGCTTGGTGGTCTGCTACCAGCGGACTGTTGCTTCGGTGAGCTAGCATTCAGTTTGGTGGTCTACTACCAGCGGACTGTTGATTCGGTGAGCTAGAACTCAGCTTGGTGGTCTACTACCAGCGGACTGTTGATTCGGTGAGCTAGAACTCAGCTTGGTGATCTACTACCTGCGGACTGTTGATTCGGTGAGCTAAAACTCAGCTTGGTGGTCTAGTACCAGCGGACTGTTGATTCGGTGAGCTAGAACTCAGCTTGGTAGTCTACTACCAGCGGACTGTTGATTCGGTGAGCTAGAACTCAGCTTGGTGGTCTACTACCAGCGGACTGTTGATTCGGTGAGCCAGAACTCAGCTTGGTGGTCTACTACCAGCGGACTGTTGATTCGGTGAGCTAGAACTCAGCTTGGTGGTCTAGTACCAGCGGACTGTTGATTCGGTGAGCTAGAACTCAGCTTGGTGGTCTACTACCAGCGGACTGTTGATTCGGTGAGCTAGAACTCAGCTTGGTGGTCTACTACCAGCGGACCGTTGATTCGGTGAGCTAGCACTCAGCTTGGTGGTCTACTACCAGCAGACTGTTGATTCGGTGAGCTAGAACTCAGCTTGGTGATCTAGTACCAGCGGACTGTTGATTCGGTGAGCTAGAACTCAGCTTGGTGGTCTAGTACCAGCGGACTGTTGATTCGGTGAGCTAGAACTCAGCTTGGTGGTCTGCAACCAGCGGACTGTTGCTTCGGTGAGCTAGCACTCAGTTTGGTGATCTACTACCAGCGGACTGTTGATTCAGTGAGCTAGAACTCAGCTTGGTGGTCTAGTACCAGCGGACTGTTGATTCGGTGAGCTAGAACTCAGCTTGGTGGTCTGCTACCAGCGGACTGTTGCTTCGGTGAGCTAGCACTCAGCTTGGTGGTCTACTACCAGCGGACTGTTGATTCGGTGAGCTAGAACTCAGCTTGGTGGTCTACTACCAGCGGACTGTTGATTTGGTGAGCTAGAACTCAGCTTGGTGGTCTACTACCAGCGGACTGTTGATTCGGTGAACTAGAACTCAGCTTGGTGGTCTAGTACAAAACAGACATCATTGTCATCATCATCTCATCAAAATGTAAATTGTTGTCGCTTTGGCTGAAAAATTGCTCCTTTTGCCTTAAACAATAATCACCAAAAACCGTCAATAATATTGTCACTATTGAAATGTTGTGTTTACGACAACATAAATTGTTTACGAATTTCTAGTTATTGATATCGCTTGATATTTAATACGCTTTATTGATATTTTCATCATATTTCTGTTTTTCGTGTGAATGTAAGTATTAGCTATGTATTATTTTACATACGGGAAGCATTTACATGACCACACCAGTTCACTAAGATTGGGGGAGGTGGACCCTTAAAACTAGCTTAACCCCGTCACTTTTTATTGAAGTGTCTGTTCTAAGCCAGGAAGGAGGGTGGTCATGTATTTTTTTGCTTGTGATATCAATTTGCCTCTTTCTATGATTTGTCTACTGAATTCTGGCAGTGTTCCGCCAACATGGTCTTTTTTTTCATTGTATTATTATTATATTGTTTTACTACAGATTATGGTGTTTAACGCCACTTTCAACAATATTTCAGTTATATCGTGGCGGTCAGTTTTATTGATGGGTGAAACCGGAGTACCCGGTGAAAACCACCGAACTGCCGCAAGTCACCCTACAAACATTATCACATAATGCTGTATTGAGTACACTGTTTTACTACAATAAATAACAATATATAGTTATACAATGTTTAATCCTGACTATCAAAAAGAATATTTTCATTGATCATTCAGCTGTTCACATTACCCCAATATCATTGCAATCATTTGAATTTACAAAGTTCAATTCAATGTCCTAAGTTTAACATCAACATGTCCAAACTACAACTTCAAGACAAAATATTTGCAATTTTTTTTTGCACCCTTTGAATTGTATGTGACTCATTACTTGAAGAAAGCATATTATTCAAACAGTTACATATGGTAATTGGATTTACAACTACCTGTGCAATCAATGCCTATCACCACTAAAGTTGTGACATCGAATCCCGTCAGTTTTATTGGTGGAGGAAATCGAAGTACCCGGAGAAAACCACGGACCTGTCGCAGGTTACTGACAAACTTTATCAAATTACGTTGCATCGAGTAAACATCGCCATGAACGGGGTTCGAACTCGCAACTTTAGTGATGATAGGCACTGATTGGACAGGAAGTTGTAAATATAATTACCATACGGACACGACCACGAACAATTATATTCCAGAAATATGTCATTTTATAAAAATACATGCAATATTACAATTTTCAATTATCATATTTTTTTTTCGCAGGAGATGATATAAAACAAATTACCTATGACAACGTATCCGTTATGGCGGAGTCTACAAATTTAAAAAAAAATGAAATTATCGAACTCAAGGAGTCCCAAGAATGTATTAACAGATGTGATTATTTTCCAATTTACTGTGTCGCTGCTATCTTCGAACATAGTACCAATTCTTGTTATATTTATAACGTGAATTTGTTTGAAAATTTTCACACAAAGTATACCTTCCTTGTTGAACTCTCGACAAAAGAAACCACTTTCTATTACAAGTCTTGGCAACGATGTAAGTAAAACTTTTGTATAAATAACATGTCTTCTAAATCATTACTGATCTCTGGAGGATCAATATTAGTGTATGTTGCAACTCATTGAATCCACCAATTTAAATTTTTTTAAATTATTTGGAATTCGATTTAGATCAAACTAATGAGATTAGTAACACGGACCCCACCAAAAACCCAGGGATGAACCCACGTGCTAGCACAGAGTAAGCAGTTCCTGACTCTTACAAGACACCCGCCATGAAACTCACAGAGACGATAGGAATGTTAACATATGTGTATAAACAAATTTACATTAGATATAAAAGGACTACCAAGTTTTCAATTCATCAATATGTACGTTGTATGATACCGTTCGTGTAGATACTATTACTGCTACTACATGTATTTGTATCAATAAATCATTACCCATTTAAGACCACAAGGAAGTATAATGAATTATCAATCTATGATATACAAGAGAGTAACTCAGAATACCCCTGGCCCCTATTTAGAGGGGTTCGTGTGGCTCGAACTTTAGTTTTATGTGTAGTGTTTTATAGATCATTGTTTGTCCTTTTTTCATAAGGCCATTGTATTGTCTGTCTTTCTGTGATTTGCGGCTTCTGAATACTCCTTTGGTATTTTCAAAGTTGTCTTACCAAAGACATACAGATACGTTCATCGTTTCTTACCAAAGACATACAGATACGTTCATCGTTTCTTACCAAAGACATACAGATACGTTCATCGTTTCTTACCAAAGACATACAGATACGTTCATCGTTTCTTACCAAAGACATACAGATACGTTCATCGTTTCTTACCAAAGACATACAGATACGTTCATCGTTTCTTACCAAAGACATACAGATACGTTCATCGTTTCTTACCAAAGACATACAGATACGTTCATCGTTTCTTACCAAAGACATACAGATACGTTCATCGTTTCTTACCAAAGACATACAGATACGTTCATCGTTTCTTACCAAAGACATACAGATACGTTCATCGTTTCTTACCAAAGACATACAGATACGTTCATCGTTTCTTACCAAAGACATACAGATACGTTCATCGTTTCTTACCAAAGACATACAGATACGTTCATCGTTTCTTACCAAAGACATACAGATACGTTCATCGTTTCTTACCAAAGACATACAGATACGTTCATCGTTTCTTACCAAAGACATACAGATACGTTCATCGTTTCTTACCAAAGACATACAGATACGTTCATCGTTTCTTACCAAAGACATACAGATACGTTCATCGTTTCTTACCAAAGACATACAGATACGTTCATCGTTTCTTACCAAAGACATACAGATACGTTCATCGTTTCTTACCAAAGACATACAGATACGTTCATCGTTTCTTACCAAAGACATACATATACGTTCATCGTTTCTTACCAAAGACATACAGATACGTTCATCGTTTCTTACCAAAGACATACAGATAAGTTCATCGTTTCTTACCAAAGACATACAGATACGTTCATCGTTTCTTACCAAAACATACAGATACGTTCATCGTTTCTTACCAAAGACATACAGATAAGTTCATCGTTTCTTACCAAAGACATACAGATACGTTCATCGTTTCTTACCAAAACATACAGATACGTTCATCGTTTCTTACCAAAGACATACAGATACGTTCATCGTTTCTTACCAAAGACATACAGATAAGTTCATCGTTTCTTACCAAAGACATACAGATACGTTCATCGTTTCACTTCAGTTTGATTTAAAGAAAATGTGAGTCGAGGTTCATACCTTTGTACATTAACATATGAGACAAATATTAACGACAATAACAGGAGTCGCAAAATCTAAACATTCTCATTTATTTAACTGGTTAAGTCACCATAATATTTTTATATAAATATAGCGTTGTATCTTAGGACTCTGAACAGCTATTGAATGCCCAAGATATGGATTGCGTTCTTGTATTTTTAAATCACTTGTAATGATATTGAGAAATGTTTGAAGACACCAAATGGGAAATCAGAATCCGTAAGTCGAAGAAGGACGAACAATAAAATGGCCAACAGAATAAGCACAGACAAAATACACAAAACACTTACAATTAAGCAACACAAACCACACTAAAAACGAGAGTAAACTCAGATGTTCCCGATCTTTGTGGTATTAATTACCCATTGTAGAGACAGGTCATGAACTAAATACGGTTAATTCATACACCACGGTAGGATATTACGGTAACTATAGACTATAGTAATACATAATTTCACAATTTAAAGTTGTATTTAAAATCAATTTTAGTGCGTTTTGCTATTAAAGAATCCACCAACAGCAGCAATAGTACAGGGTATGGCCCAAGCAATTTCAAATGTGAGTATCATAAATAATGCAATACTAATATTATGATCAAATTAATGTATAGCTGTATTGTTGTTTTCATCATGCAATGAAAGACATAATGAAACAAATATCAAGTATATGTGACTTTAACAGATTTTAGCTATCCTGTTTAGGCTCTTTGGTTTTATTGCTCCCAAACACTTTTAAATTATTTGGCTCTCCAATATATCGATATTGAGAGTACCTGATGAATGTTATTCCAGATACGCGTCGTGTGCACTAAATTAGATATCTACTGTTTTATCATTATCAACTTACTTGAAAATATTATAATGTAATATATGTCCGAAAAGCACTGCCTATATAAAGGAGTAATTTCAAGGGTGTTCATCGATATGTCTGAACGTTGAAGATGTTAATGATTCGCCCATCGGTTTCTCCAACGTATATCTAATATATATGCTACTACTTTCAGAGGTCGGTTTATTAATAAATTTATTTGGTAAACTGGAGGGGCTTGGGGGTTATGTTGTTTAACACCACTTTGAACAATATTTCATTTATTTTGTGGAGGTCAGTTTTATTGGTTGGAGGAAACCTGCGTACCCGCAGAACACCATTGACCTGCCGCAAGTTACTGACAAGCTGCATCACATAATGTTGTATCGATTGCAACTCGCCATGAGCTGGATTCGAACTCACAACGTTTGTGGTGATAGGTACTGATTGCATATGTATTTGTAAATCCAACTAATATATGATCACGGTTACGACAGCCCCTCTGTTAAACTGGAACGGGTTAAATTGTCATTTATATTCCAATTCAGACGTAATCCATCATTTTATTATGTGCTACATTTCCCTTTCACCTCAAATTATTAATATGCCGTCTTTTAAATCGTTATTCTGTTATGTTCGATTTATTCTGTAGTGCTTTGAGAGAGAAAAAATGAAAATAGGTAAAACGTGATATATATATATACTACTATATTCGTTTCCATAACCCATAGTCATAATAAAAATATCAGCAGGTATTGCGAATAGTGCATAATTAAGTGGAAAACAAAAAATACCACAGTGTCGCAACAGTTCCAAAATCTAATAGAAAAACAAAAAATACCACAGTGTCGCAACAGTTTCAAAATCTAATAGAAAAATCATAGAACGAGGCTAAATCGGAAAAACTGAAGACAGCCTGAACACCAAAATTGCAAGTTGTAACTTTTAAATTTATGTATCATGCTTTATGAAGATAATGAAATTTCGTGTACATTGTCTTTATTCTAGGTTTTGGGGAAGTTACAACACCAAGTAAGTATATCATTCATTCAAACGTAACTTGACCATTATAGACATACTGCTAATTATGTTATGTACAAGCACTTAAAAACACGTATGTTTTGTCAATCGACAATTCCCTCAAACACAAAATGAATTAATTTTCTTGTTGCTTGATGATTCTTGCAAGAAATACAAAAACAACTATGGCTAATGTTGATGAAGTTAACGAGCTATTTTAGAACAAGAACTTTATCTGCAACAGGACATATCATTTGCTACGTGAATTATTAATTCTATATAAACGTTATAGAATACCAAAGGGGCAATCAAAAATGGATATTTCAGAGAAACTGGCACACAAAAGTATTCCATTTTGTGAGTCTAATCTTATAGTATTATAATGAATTTATTGATTGATTTATTTATTCATTTATTTGTTTGTTTGCGGGCTTTTTGTTATACTTGTTTTATGTCTATATGAGCCCAAGATAATTGTACAGTTTTTAATCATTAAAAACGCATAATTATCTGTGAAGTTCGTTTCGTTTAGTATTTTCATTACGGTTAATTTACCTATAGAGTGAGTAGTATTCTATTCACTATGTTCATTCATTGTTAGAAATTTGTTCGAAACACAAGACGAAGAAAAACAAATCAAAAACACAATAGAATATGTGCAAACAAACATAAATTACGTAACAAACATAAATTACGTAACAAACATAAATACAAACATAAATTACGTAACAAACATAAATTACGTAACAAACATAAATACAAACATAAATTACGTAACAAACATAAATTACGTAACAATTCAATCAGTGTCTAGTACCATCTGCTTCAATTGAGTTCTAGTCCAACTCGTAGTGAGGTGTAGACCTCAACAATAATGGGCGCAGACACTGCTACAAAGGTAGATGTCAGTCACACTAACATACAATCGTAACAACGACGACCTAAATAAATAATACTATAACTGTTAGTTATATAAGCTGGTTATGTAGCCACTAGGTTGAGATTATCTATACAATAAGTATACGGCCGTCATCACCAACTGATAGTTATATAAGCTGGTTATGTAGCCACTAGGTTGAGATTATCTATACAATAAGTATACGGCCGTCATCACCAACTGATAGTTATATAAGCTGGTTATGTAGCCACTAGGTTGAGATTATCTATACAATAAGTATACGGCCGTCATCACCAACTGGTTAATTATTGTTGCAAAACACTTTTACCAGATTTGACTATTAGTAACACATCGATTTTCTGATAAGAAAAAATAACTGCTTACACTTCGCGAGCATTTGGGTTCATCTACGATTGTTTGGTGGAGTCCGTGTTGCTCCTCATTTTACTTAGTTCACTGTGTTGTATTTTTGTTTTGTTTGACTTCGTTCTGTGTGTTGTGCCAAATGTGAACTGTATACCTGGATTGTCCATTTTTGATTGCCCATTCGATTTTCTCGAACGTTCATTTACCCATAATATATTATTCTTCTATGGATATATCAATTCAAAAGATTAAAACCTTGGGATAAACTGTGTTCAGACAAATATGAGCTTCTTTATTTTATAATTCAATTATTAGGGGAATATATTTCAGTTACATTGTGACGGTCAGTTTTATTGATGGAGGACACCAAGGTTCCAGGAGAAAATCACCGACCTGTCGCAAGTCACTGACAAAGTTTATCACATAAGGTTGTATTGAGTACACCTCGCCTGAGCGGGATTCGAATTCACAACGTTAGTGGTGATAGGCACTGATTGCACAGGTAGTTGTAAATCCAACTTCCATACGATCACGACCATGACGGCCACTTCAATCCATCGCAAACAAACATTGAAATCTTTTGCTTTTCACGAATGATTTAATGTGATGTAATATGTCTATCTTATTGTTGTTTTGTAGCATATATATCTACAACGACTTGTCAATGTTCGCTGACTGCATGCAATGAAAATAGTAATGATTCCAAATTAATGCAAGAAAAACTGAACGAAATTCAGAAGGCAATGTACATTGACAAAACACAACTGTCCGTTTCTACAAGGAAACGTACAAGTGCTTCTGATCCACGACCATCATCAGCGGCCATCGGTGTCATAGGTGGACTAATACTAGGACTTGTTATGTTATTAATTGTATTATCAGATGTACCACGTGTATTTAGGAGTCTTAAGAAACATTGTAAAAAATCAAGATTTTAATGGTTGCTACTTTTTAATAACATAAATCTTTTTGGAGTACAACGGATACCTTCTATATTAGGCTACAAACATTGGAGTAGTATTTCTAATATAAATTATTAATCTGTAGATTACATCATATGTCACAAACATCGGATTAGAATTTCTCATGTAAATTATTAATCTATACGGTTTTTAGTGGGGTTCGTGTTACTCGATCTTTAGTTTTATGTGTATGTTTTGTAGATCGTTGTTTGCCCTTTTGTACTTTTTCTTTTGGCCATTGTGTTGTCTGTTCTTCTTCGATTTACCGATTCTGATTGCCCCTTTTTTATCTTCTTATATCATATCAACTCTTGGAGTATTTTTGAAAGATTTTAATAATAAGCCAATAAGATATGAAAACGAAATGTTAATAAACGAAAATATAATATCTAAAGAAAGTATATTTTCAAGCATAGAGTACATAGTTTTCTCATTTTGTATTTAAATATTATAATAAATATTTGTTTTTTTTATATAACATATGCTCGTTGTATTAATAAACATTTGTACATAGCGTTGCCTTCTGATGTATTATTTTAAAGAACAAATTGGAAAACTTCATAAGTTCTATGCTGAAAAGAGAATTTGAGATTACTATTGACTGCATCATGCTTAGGAAAAATGGAAAAAAAAACGAAAACCGAAGGACAGACATACAATGACATAAAATAAGAATATCAAATAAATAATAGTCTTCAAAGTAAAACACAGAAAACAAACGATTGAGCAATCCAAATATATTAAATATTGTGGAATAGGTTAAGGTTAACCGTAAAGAGAAAGCATTTCGAGCTCCTCTAGTGGCACCCGTCGTATTACTCATGATAAAATGTCATGTTTGGTGATAAGTCATGAACGTGTAAAAAAAAGTCGATATCGTGACGACGTGAAAACATGTAGTGCAAAAGTGACGGAACTTGAAGGCAATATACAAGGCGTCAGTAACCTTTTTGACAATTTGAAAGTGGAATGTAAAACAAATAAAGATCAAATCACGAAAGTCTCCAAAATTTGCGATAAAAACCAAAATGATATTAAAAAGGTGTCAACAAAACTGGAGTTAGTCCAGGCAAATATCAGTACACAATCGTGTAACTGTGAAGAAGACATTGAGAGCTTAAAAAGTACCGTCTTGGATCTTCAATGTCGATCAATGAAGAACAATCTAATTTTTACCGGTCTTCACGAGGTTAGTAATGAGTACACAGAAGATCTACTTAGAGATTTCCTACATAGTGAACTGGGAATAGACTACAAAATTGAATTCGGTAATGTACATCGCTTTGGTCGTAACGCTTGGGGTAGACGCCCAATTGTAGCCAGATTTCTTTATTTTGCCGATCTACAACACGTATTAGATAGCACATATAAACTAAGAAACAGACCATTTGGCATTAAACGGCAGTTCCCTCGGGAGATTGAAAATAGAAGGAAACAGCTTTACTCCATACAGAGAAGTGCAAAGCGAGAAGGAAATAGAGGTACTCTTGTGCGGGATCGCTTATATATAAATAATGAACTATATATAGTACCCGAGGAAAATGAATTGAATGAGATGCAAGAAGATGCGTTTGAGATTGATCAGGGATATTTAGAGGATGACTTTATTCCATATCGTTACACCAATCGTGCCGATCGTAGACCACCAAAACGACAGCGACGAAGCTCATCGACACCGACGACATACTAAGGGTGTCGTGGGGCGCATGACAATGACAATTTACTTTCCGATATAACTGTTTGTTTACCTGTAAATAGACCTTTTTATTCTTAAAAACATGGGCGCGGCCATTATCGACTTCCGAGTGAGTCCGCCATTAGTAAAGTGTAAAAATCTTATGTTCTCGGGGTTTATCGATACAGTAATTTTGTTAACAATGCTTGTGAACATACATGTAATGCGGGTATTAATGACATATATATTTGTGATAATACTTTTAGCGATTCGTGTTTATTTGAAATTGATACTTCACTTGATATTCAGAACTTTGGTATTAATTATAACTTAGAAATTTATGAAATTGCGGATTTCGATATTAACCTAGATTTCTTAAATGATATCAGTTTTTGTGAATATGATGCAAATTGCATCAATTCAGTAAACTCAACCTTAATTAATATAATTGATCAATATTCTGAAAAGAAAGTAGGATCATCTATTGTCAACGGTACTGATGGCGAAAATAGTAATGGATATGGGTCAAATCAAATGGTATCGAATTCAAATAGTGAAGAAAATGTGTTATATTCTAATGACACGTCTGTAAATAGTAATCATGTTGTTATTGATGTAAATAAATCTATTGTTTGTAATGAAATTGAAACTAGTGTCACAAATGTAAACTTTACATATGACTTTAACATGCTTAATATTCTTTATGTAAATTGTTGCGGTTTAGTAAACAAACTTCATTATCCCGAATTTGAAAATTTGATTGAAAAGCATAACATTGTGATTGTATGTTTCGTTGAAACAAAAACAGACGATATGGATGAATTCAAATTGCCTGGTTATAAATTTCATATGAAAAATAGAAAAACAAATAGCAGAGTGAAATCAGGGGGGCGATAATTATTGGGTATCAAGAACAGTTTCATAAACATATTGAAGTAATTGAAACAGAGTGCATATTTTTAATTTGGTGTAAAATTTCGAAATTAATATACAGCGAAGCAGTTATCTTAGGTATTGTTTATATACCACCAGAATACACATCATACTCTTCTCCGGATGCTTTTGGTCAAATTGAAACTGAGTACATGCAATTAATAACGAATTATAAAAATATAGTTTTGGTTGGAGATTTTAATGCACGAACTGGTGAAGAAAAGGATTATATATTTTTGGAAGATTATGAATTTGGGGATGATTTACAAGGGATTTCTATTAATGAAGTTTGTAATCTAGACATATTTGGTATACCACGTAGAAGAACTAGTAAGGACAAAGGTAAAAATTGATATGGTAATTTTCTTCTGGATTTTTGTAAAGGTAATAATGTTTTTATTATGAACGGTCGACTAGGTAAAGATCAAATAGGTAATTTACCATGTCGAAATGCAAGTGTTGTTGATTATTGCTTGAGTAATGTTCATTTTTTAGAGAGACTTGTTGATCTTGAAACACTAGAATTTTCACCTCTTTTTTTGGATGTCCATACACCATTTACTTTAACACTTAGGAAAGAACATTCCCATTGTGAAGATGCTGATCTTGACGGTACATTTGTAATTGCAAATGAATCTTCTACAGAAAAGGTACATTTGAAATTTTGCAAAATTATTCTTCACTTAAAAGCTACAACTCCAAACTGTATGATATATTGGGAGCTTGGTCGTTATCCTTTAGACATAGACATAAAACTTAGAAATATCTTATACTGGTCGAAATTGATTACTGGGAAGGATATTAAACTATCTATTATTTCTTACAGGTTATTATATATTTATCACAAAATAATAATTGTCAGTATTCATGGCTAAATTATGTAGAGAGTATATTAAATGAATGTGGCCTTTCATATGTATGGTTGAACCAGTATTTCATAAGTGAACAATGGCTTAAAAACTCCGCTAAAGCTTGTCTCCAAGATCAGTTTTACCAAACCTGGCATGCAAATATTGATACCGGATCGAAAACTTTAAATTATCGCCTTTTTAAAAATAAATTTGAATTTGAAAATTATCTTAATATCCTCGACGATAGGGATATATTTACCTTTGGTCTGAATAACCATAAACTACCTGTTGAATCCGGACGATGGAAAAACATACCTAGGGAACTCAGAATTTGTAATTTATGTAACACAGCAGATCTTGGAGATGAGTTCCATTATTTATTAAAATGTAATTATTTCAGTGAAAAAAGAAAAACTTGTTCAGATAAAAAATACTTTAAAAATTGTAATATTCTGAAATTTGATACTTTAATGAATCTGACAAAAAAAATAGAAAATAAAAAAACTTTGCAGCTTTATAAGATATATCAATGAAAATGTCTGCCCTCCTGGCTGAAAAATGTAACTCTCTCTCTCTCATTTTGTAAATGTTGTATATAGCTGTTTTCTTATTATGTATTGTATTGTATCTTATTGTATTTAATTTGTTATCTGTATACCATTGTGTTAACAAAGGTTACCAGAAATAAAGATATATACATGTATATATAAACCGATTGTATCTGTGACATAAAAATTCCGTAACGTTGAACGATTATATGATTGCACCGTAAAATTCCCCTAGAAACCCTTGGTGTAGTAGCATCCTTGTTAGCAGCAACCCTCTTTTCATGGAAAACCTCCGAAATATCGTGTCAACTGAGAGATGTATACTCCAAATGCGTGTTGTTGTTTTCTTGTCGTAAAGTTTCGTTTTCAACTGAACCATACTGTCAATTTTTACGTGTATTTCAGGTTCTGAACCATACATATCTGTATCTGTCATGCTTAATGATCAAGTCTGATTCCAAACTTTAAACTATTCAGTGAAATGGCATTGTCTGTATAGCGGAACGAATAATTAAAGAACCTTTCCGGGGTTTTTTCAAGCAGCTACATGATATCGAGTTGAAGGATGTTAAGGGGTTGTTGCGTTATGGAAAACGAAAGCTTCTGAGTGTCTGGTATGGGTTTGGAGAATTGTTGTATGCAATAAAATCACTACTAGTGGTCATCTAGAGTAATCGTAAAGCAATCAGGTCTTCGGATATCACAGTCTTTACTGACTTATCCACCATATTGTACATCACGATAATGCGAGCCGCCCTATTTTCCTGGTTCGTTGTTACTCTTCCAAGCAAACCAATGTCCCAGTTCTTGATTCGCTGCTGTGACTTATTAATTTCTATATTATGAAAGAAAAAAAAATCTAGGTCGAAATAACCCAAGTGTCAGCCAATCGTAAGGAGAAAAAACAGGAAACCTATATAATAGTGAAATGCAATAAAGATCCATTATTGACCAACTCTATTTCACTTATCAGAAAGGTGTCGATTTCATTTTAATGCTTACATTTTTTCTGTAATATTCGTCCCATAATAGACAGTTCTAAAAGTAAACGTTTAAGTTCATTAGGAACTTTATCTCGGAACACATCCTGATAAACATGCCACTTAATATACAATGTATTATAAATTCAGCAAAAATAGGCTATATACTCGTATATATATTTTTAGGGGGAAACGAAACGCATTAATGAGTATATTTTTAGGGACTAAATTTACATCATGGAAGAATTTTTTATTTTTTTAATCAGATCATGTTGCTGTTTGGCGAAACTAGATCACCAAGACATGTGTTGACTAGATCTATCCGATTTTCCTTTTTTTTTCCCCTCTCATTTGTTGCACAATACACTATAGTTGACATACATTAGGAAACATCGACAAATGTACGATGAAAAGCTGTACAAAGACTGTCCTAAATTATAATGTCCCTCATTCATGTTAGTTACTCGAGGATTTAAATTGTATGTTCCCTTCTCTTTATAACAATTATTTCTCACTTGAAGTTTTTTTGCCTTTTTTGCTCGATTATTAGAAGTATTTCGAGGGTTGATGTAACGTTGATTTATTGTGTTTAACAGCATGTTGATGTATCACTTATATCCAAATTTAGATCAATTAATAGTATTAATTTAGTCTGCGTCTTGTGTACCCAATGTTGCCAGTTTCTTTGTATTGTCCATTCTTTATTGACCCTTTGGTCTCTCTAACCTCTATTTAGTATCCGGTCCGTTCACTATCCACTGCAGGTCACATGTATAATATAAATATTAGCTTTGGCTTGATAGCAACTACTATGAATACTTAAATAATGAGCATTGATTCATCTAACTATGATTTTTTTTTATTGAATTATGGAAATGTTCCAAGTGTGGGATTTAGTTTTTGTTTTCCATTTAATTGGAAATAAGTGATATTACAATACAGATAATTACATATAGAAATCTAAAATGTAGGAGTTGTTGCACGGAATTTTATTCTCCAGTACATATTTCCCGTGACGCCTTCAGTCTCCTAACATGGTATTGATGACAATTTTTGTTTAAAAACATTGGATTACATTACGCTGTCTATACTAATGTACTGTTAAATCAACTTTTGTAATTTTGTCCCCAAATATTTACTTATTTCAACAAAGGCCATTTATTCTACTAATTATTGAATCTATTTCGTTGTTTTTTTTTAAAAATAGCTGAGAATGATGGACACCAACTTTGGTTTAGATTGAAAAGAACTTAATTGCAATCCATTAAACAGACAAAAATCATCTATATAATAACACAATACAGTGGACTGTAAAACAAACAATGTTAAGTGCATCGTTTATAATAAAAGTAAACCTATGTTACCTTGGTATAAAATGTCAATATGCATCTATAAGGTTATATTATGTTAAACATATACAGCGCAACAAAGCAGGAGAAATGGAATGTATCACGGGTGTCAAATTGCCGTTTATCATGTAGCAACCCGTTAACGTGCCATGGGATTTACTTGTATGTTAAACTATGCTTACTTGCTGATATTTACAGGTACGGTAATATGTATGTTCTGCTATTTATTGTGTAGTTACTTGTCATTCCTGGTAAATGGTGAATTGATCGATTGGCGTTTAACGCCAACTTTAGCTTAGCAGTATTTCAGTTATATCCTGGCGTTTGTGGTAAATGGAAAAAAATATATATTTCCATATAAGTCATTACAGATTTAACGCTCAATAAGTTCAATGTGCAGCCGACATGGGGTCTAATGAAAACGTATATATCTAAGTTAGTGCGCCGACGCGTTTCTGGAATAACATTCATCAGGTACACTTCAAAGTTGCAGGATTGGCTAGCAAAAAAATGTAATAGACTTTCGGAGCAAGAATTCCAAACGGCCCAAACAGGACAACCAAGACTGACTACGGACGTATATCTATCTAAATTGCGATATCAATCGAATCAAGCAAATGACATATAGTATGATATCGTTTTGCTTTTTTTGTTTGCTTTTTTTTTTTTTTTTTTTTACAAGAATATTTTTCTTTTTACATATATTTTTTCTTTCCTCTATTATCGGCGGAGATTTATAGGAGACAGGAATTGCTTATCTTTGGTAAGCACATGGGTTCACCCCGATTATTGGTAGGATCCGTGTTGCTCATCTTTTTAGATTTCTCTGTTGTGTTGCTGTGTTCTGTGTCTTGTGTGCCAAATGTTGTCAGTGTCTCTGGGTTGTCCATTCTTGATTACCCCTGGGGATTAATCTAACGTTTATTTATTATGATAAATGGTTTTATAATAACGTCATGGTAGCATGCCGTTCACTATAGTTATCGCTGATATTATTTCACGCATCAGACCAAAGAATTGACACTAAATATAAAGTCAGCCATAAAAATAAACGTTAGAGAATACCAATGGGACAATCAAAAATAGGCAATTTATAGAAACTGGCAATAGAGGGTATACAAAGTGAAGAAAAACACAACACAACACAGAGAAACTGGCAATAGAGGGTACACAAAGTGAAGAAAAACATAACACAACACAGAGAAACTGGCAATAGAGGGTACACAAAGTGAAGAAAAACATAACACAACACAGAGAAACTGGCAATAGAGGGTACACAAAGTGAAGAAAAACACAACACAACACAGAGAAACTGGCAATAGAGGGTACACAAAGCGAAGAAAAACATAACACAACACAGAGAAACTGGCAATAGAGGGTACACAAAGACGAAGAAAAACACACCACAACACAGAGAAACTGGCAATAGAGGGTACACAAAGCGAAGAAAAACATAACACAACACAGAGAAACTGGCAATAGAGGGTACACAAAGCGAAGAAAAACATAACACAACACAGAGAAACTGGCAATAGAGGGTACACAAAGCGAAGAAAAACATAACACAACACAGAGAAACTGGCAATAGAGGGTACACAAAGTGAAGAAAAACATAACACAACACAGAGAAACTGGCAATAGAGGGTACACAAAGCGAAGAAAAACATAACACAACACAGAGAAACTGGCAATAGAGGGTACACAAAGCGAAGAAAAACACACCACAACACAGAGAAACTGGCAACAGAGGGTACACAAAGTGAAGAAAAACACACCACAACACAGAGAAACTGGCAATAGAGGGTACACAAAGCGAAGAAAAACATAACACAACACAGAGAAACTGGCAATAGAGGGTACACAAAGCGAAGAAAAACATAACACAACACAGAGAAACTGGCAATAGAGGGTACACAAAGCGAAGAAAAACATAACACAACACAGAGAAACTGGCAATAGAGGGTACACAAAGCGAAGAAAAACACACCACAACACAGAGAAACTGGCAATAGAGGGTACACAAAGTGAAGAAAAACACACCACAACACAGAGAAACTGGCAACAGAGGGTACACAAAGTGAAGAAAAACACACCACAACACAGAGAAACTGGCAACAGAGGGTACACAAAGCGAAGAAAAACACACCACAACACAGAGAAACTGGCAATAGAGGGTACACAAAGCGAAGAAAAACATAACACAACACAGAGAAACTGGCAATAGAGGGTACACAAAGCGAAGAAAAACATAACACAACACAGAGAAACTGGCAATAGAGGGTACACAAAGCGAAGAAAAACACACCACAACACAGAGAAACTGGCAATAGAGGGTACACAAAGCGAAGAAAAACACACCACAACACAGAGAAACTGGCAACAGAGGGTACACAAAGCGAAGAAAAACACACCACAACACAGAGAAACTGGCAACAGAGGGTACACAAAGCGAAGAAAAACACACCACAACACAGAGAAACTGGCAATAGAGGGTACACAAAGCGAAGAAAAACATAACACAACACAGAGAAACTGGCAATAGAGGGTACACAAAGCGAAGAAAAACATAACACAACACAGAGAAACTAGCAATAGAGGGTACACAAAGCGAAGAAAAACACACCACAACACAGAGAAACTGGCAATAGAGGGTACACAAAGCGAAGAAAAACATAACACAACACAGAGAAACTGGCAATAGAGGGTACACAAAGCGAAGAAAAACATAACACAACACAGAGAAACTGGCAATAGAGGGTACACAAAGCGAAGAAAAACATAACACAACACAGAGAAACTGGCAATAGAGGGTACACAAAGCGAAGAAAAACATAACACAACACAGAGAAACTGGCAATAGAGGGTACACAAAGCGAAGAAAAACACACCACAACACAGAGAAACTGGCAATAGAGGGTACACAAAGCGAAGAAAAACATAACACAACACAGAGAAACTGGCAATAGAGGGTACACAAAGCGAAGAAAAACATAACACAACACAGAGAAACTGGCAATAGAGGGTACACAAAGCGAAGAAAAACATAACACAACACAGAGAAACTGGCAATAGAGGGTACACAAAGCGAAGAAAAACATAACACAACACAGAGAAACTGGCAATAGAGGGTACACAAAGCGAAGAAAAACACACCACAACACAGAGAAACTGGCAATAGAGGGTACACAAAGCGAAGAAAAACATAACACAACACAGAGAAACTGGCAATAGAGGGTACACAAAGTGAAGAAAAACACACCACAACACAGAGAAACTGGCAACATAGGGTACACAAAGTGAAGAAAAACATAACACAACACAGAGAAACTGGCAATAGAGGGTACACAAAGCGAAGAAAAACATAACACAACACAGAGAAACTGGCAATAGAGGGTACACAAAGCGAAGAAAAACATAACACAACACAGAGAAACTGGCAATAGAGGGTACACAAAGCGAAGAAAAACATAACACAACACAGAGAAACTGGCAATAGAGGGTACACAAAGCGAAGAAAAACATAACACAACACAGAGAAACTGGCAATAGAGGGTACACAAAGTGAAGAAAAACACACCACAACACAGAGAAACTGGCAACATAGGGTACACAAAGTGAAGAAAAACATAACACAACACAGAGAAACTGGCAATAGAGGGTACACAAAGCGAAGAAAAACATAACACAACACAGAGAAACTGGCAATAGAGGGTACACAAAGCGAAGAAAAACATAACACAACACAGAGAAACTGGCAATAGAGGGTACACAAAGTGAAGAAAAACACACCACAACACAGAGAAACTGGCAACATAGGGTACACAAAGTGAAGAAAAACATAACACAACACAGAGAAACTGGCAATAGAGGGTACACAAAGCGAGGAAAAACATAACACAACACAGAGAAACTGGCAATAGAGGGTACACAAAGCGAAGAAAAACATAACACAACACAGAGAAACTGGCAATAGAGGGTACACAAAGCGAAGAAAAACATAACACAACACAGAGAAACTGGCAATAGAGGGTACACAAAGCGAAGAAAAACACACCACAACACAGAGAAACTGGCAATATAGGGTACACAAAGTGAAGAAAAACACAACACAACACAGAGAAACTGGCAATAGAGGGTACACAAAGCGAAGAAAAACATAACACAACACAGAGAAACTGGCAATAGAGGGTACACAAAGCGAAGAAAAACATAACACAACACAGAGAAACTGGCAATAGAGGGTACACAAAGTGAAGAAAAACATAACACAACACAGAGAAACTGGCAATAGAGGGTACACAAAGCGAAGAAAAACATAACACAACACAGAGAAACTGGCAATAGAGGGTACACAAAGCGAAGAAAAACACACCACAACACAGAGAAACTGGTAACAGAGGGTACACAAAGTGAAGAAAAACACACCACAACACAGAGAAACTGGCAATAGAGGGTACACAAAGCGAAGAAAAACATAACACAACACAGAGAAACTGGCAATAGAGGGTACACAAAGCGAAGAAAAACATAACACAACACAGAGAAACTGGCAATAGAGGGTACACAAAGCGAAGAAAAACATAACACAACACAGAGAAACTGGCAATAGAGGGTACACAAAGCGAAGAAAAACACACCACAACACAGAGAAACTGGCAATAGAGGGTACACAAAGTGAAGAAAAACACACCACAACACAGAGAAACTGGCAACAGAGGGTACACAAAGTGAAGAAAAACACACCACAACACAGAGAAACTGGCAACAGAGGGTACACAAAGCGAAGAAAAACACACCACAACACAGATAAACTGGCAATAGAGGGTACACAAAGCGAAGAAAAACATAACACAACACAGAGAAACTGGCAATAGAGGGTACACAAAGCGAAGAAAAACATAACACAACACAGAGAAACTGGCAATAGAGGGTACACAAAGCGAAGAAAAACACACCACAACACAGAGAAACTGGCAATAGAGGGTACACAAAGCGAAGAAAAACACACCACAACACAGAGAAACTGGCAACAGAGGGTACACAAAGTGAAGAAAAACACACCACAACACAGAGAAACTGGCAACAGAGGGTACACAAAGCGAAGAAAAACACACCACAACACAGAGAAACTGGCAATAGAGGGTACACAAAGCGAAGAAAAACATAACACAACACAGAGAAACTGGCAATAGAGGGTACACAAAGCGAAGAAAAACATAACACAACACAGAGAAACTAGCAATAGAGGGTACACAAAGCGAAGAAAAACACACCACAACACAGAGAAACTGGCAATAGAGGGTACACAAAGCGAAGAAAAACATAACACAACACAGAGAAACTGGCAATAGAGGGTACACAAAGCGAAGAAAAACATAACACAACACAGAGAAACTGGCAATAGAGGGTACACAAAGCGAAGAAAAACATAACACAACACAGAGAAACTGGCAATAGAGGGTACACAAAGCGAAGAAAAACATAACACAACACAGAGAAACTGGCAATAGAGGGTACACAAAGCGAAGAAAAACACACCACAACACAGAGAAACTGGCAATAGAGGGTACACAAAGCGAAGAAAAACATAACACAACACAGAGAAACTGGCAATAGAGGGTACACAAAGCGAAGAAAAACATAACACAACACAGAGAAACTGGCAATAGAGGGTACACAAAGCGAAGAAAAACATAACACAACACAGAGAAACTGGCAATAGAGGGTACACAAAGCGAAGAAAAACATAACACAACACAGAGAAACTGGCAATAGAGGGTACACAAAGCGAAGAAAAACACACCACAACACAGAGAAACTGGCAATAGAGGGTACACAAAGCGAAGAAAAACATAACACAACACAGAGAAACTGGCAATAGAGGGTACACAAAGTGAAGAAAAACACACCACAACACAGAGAAACTGGCAACATAGGGTACACAAAGTGAAGAAAAACATAACACAACACAGAGAAACTGGCAATAGAGGGTACACAAAGCGAAGAAAAACATAACACAACACAGAGAAACTGGCAATAGAGGGTACACAAAGCGAAGAAAAACATAACACAACACAGAGAAACTGGCAATAGAGGGTACACAAAGCGAAGAAAAACATAACACAACACAGAGAAACTGGCAATAGAGGGTACACAAAGCGAAGAAAAACATAACACAACACAGAGAAACTGGCAATAGAGGGTACACAAAGCGAAGAAAAACATAACACAACACAGAGAAACTAGCAATAGAGGGTACACAAAGCGAAGAAAAACACACCACAACACAGAGAAACTGGCAATAGAGGGTACACAAAGCGAAGAAAAACATAACACAACACAGAGAAACTGGCAATAGAGGGTACACAAAGCGAAGAAAAACATAACACAACACAGAGAAACTGGCAATAGAGGGTACACAAAGCGAAGAAAAACATAACACAACACAGAGAAACTGGCAATAGAGGGTACACAAAGCGAAGAAAAACATAACACAACACAGAGAAACTGGCAATAGAGGGTACACAAAGCGAAGAAAAACACACCACAACACAGAGAAACTGGCAATAGAGGGTACACAAAGCGAAGAAAAACATAACACAACACAGAGAAACTGGCAATAGAGGGTACACAAAGCGAAGAAAAACATAACACAACACAGAGAAACTGGCAATAGAGGGTACACAAAGCGAAGAAAAACATAACACAACACAGAGAAACTGGCAATAGAGGGTACACAAAGCGAAGAAAAACATAACACAACACAGAGAAACTGGCAATAGAGGGTACACAAAGCGAAGAAAAACACACCACAACACAGAGAAACTGGCAATAGAGGGTACACAAAGCGAAGAAAAACATAACACAACACAGAGAAACTGGCAATAGAGGGTACACAAAGTGAAGAAAAACACACCACAACACAGAGAAACTGGCAACATAGGGTACACAAAGTGAAGAAAAACATAACACAACACAGAGAAACTGGCAATAGAGGGTACACAAAGCGAAGAAAAACATAACACAACACAGAGAAACTGGCAATAGAGGGTACACAAAGCGAAGAAAAACATAACACAACACAGAGAAACTGGCAATAGAGGGTACACAAAGCGAAGAAAAACATAACACAACACAGAGAAACTGGCAATAGAGGGTACACAAAGCGAAGAAAAACATAACACAACACAGAGAAACTGGCAATAGAGGGTACACAAAGTGAAGAAAAACACACCACAACACAGAGAAACTGGCAACATAGGGTACACAAAGTGAAGAAAAACATAACACAACACAGAGAAACTGGCAATAGAGGGTACACAAAGCGAAGAAAAACATAACACAACACAGAGAAACTGGCAATAGAGGGTACACAAAGCGAAGAAAAACATAACACAACACAGAGAAACTGGCAATAGAGGGTACACAAAGTGAAGAAAAACACACCACAACACAGAGAAACTGGCAACATAGGGTACACAAAGTGAAGAAAAACATAACACAACACAGAGAAACTGGCAATAGAGGGTACACAAAGCGAAGAAAAACATAACACAACACAGAGAAACTGGCAATAGAGGGTACACAAAGCGAAGAAAAACATAACACAACACAGAGAAACTGGCAATAGAGGGTACACAAAGCGAAGAAAAACATAACACAACACAGAGAAACTGGCAACAGAGGGTACACAAAGCGAAGAAAAACACACCACAACACAGAGAAACTGGCAATAGAGGGTACACAAAGCGAAGAAAAACATAACACAACACAGAGAAACTGGCAATAGAGGGTACACAAAGCGAAGAAAAACATAACACAACACAGAGAAACTGGCAATAGAGGGTACACAAAGCGAAGAAAAACACACCACAACACAGAGAAACTGGCAATAGAGGGTACACAAAGCGAAGAAAAACACACCACAACACAGAGAAACTGGCAACAGAGGGTACACAAAGCGAAGAAAAACACACCACAACACAGAGAAACTGGCAACAGAGGGTACACAAAGCGAAGAAAAACACACCACAACACAGAGAAACTGGCAATAGAGGGTACACAAAGCGAAGAAAAACATAACACAACACAGAGAAACTGGCAATAGAGGGTACACAAAGCGAAGAAAAACATAACACAACACAGAGAAACTAGCAATAGAGGGTACACAAAGCGAAGAAAAACACACCACAACACAGAGAAACTGGCAATAGAGGGTACACAAAGCGAAGAAAAACATAACACAACACAGAGAAACTGGCAATAGAGGGTACACAAAGCGAAGAAAAACATAACACAACACAGAGAAACTGGCAATAGAGGGTACACAAAGCGAAGAAAAACATAACACAACACAGAGAAACTGGCAATAGAGGGTACACAAAGCGAAGAAAAACATAACACAACACAGAGAAACTGGCAATAGAGGGTACACAAAGCGAAGAAAAACACACCACAACACAGAGAAACTGGCAATAGAGGGTACACAAAGCGAAGAAAAACATAACACAACACAGAGAAACTGGCAATAGAGGGTACACAAAGCGAAGAAAAACATAACACAACACAGAGAAACTGGCAATAGAGGGTACACAAAGCGAAGAAAAACATAACACAACACAGAGAAACTGGCAATAGAGGGTACACAAAGCGAAGAAAAACATAACACAACACAGAGAAACTGGCAATAGAGGGTACACAAAGCGAAGAAAAACACACCACAACACAGAGAAACTGGCAATAGAGGGTACACAAAGCGAGGAAAAACATAACACAACACAGAGAAACTGGCAATAGAGGGTACACAAAGTGAAGAAAAACACACCACAACACAGAGAAACTGGCAACATAGGGTACACAAAGTGAAGAAAAACATAACACAACACAGAGAAACTGGCAATAGAGGGTACACAAAGCGAAGAAAAACATAACACAACACAGAGAAACTGGCAATAGAGGGTACACAAAGCGAAGAAAAACATAACACAACACAGAGAAACTGGCAATAGAGGGTACACAAAGCGAAGAAAAACATAACACAACACAGAGAAACTGGCAATAGAGGGTACACAAAGCGAAGAAAAACATAACACAACACAGAGAAACTGGCAATAGAGGGTACACAAAGTGAAGAAAAACACACCACAACACAGAGAAACTGGCAACATAGGGTACACAAAGTGAAGAAAAACATAACACAACACAGAGAAACTGGCAATAGAGGGTACACAAAGCGAAGAAAAACATAACACAACACAGAGAAACTGGCAATAGAGGGTACACAAAGCGAAGAAAAACATAACACAACACAGAGAAACTGGCAATAGAGGGTACACAAAGTGAAGAAAAACACACCACAACACAGAGAAACTGGCAACATAGGGTACACAAAGTGAAGAAAAACATAACACAACACAGAGAAACTGGCAATAGAGGGTACACAAAGCGAAGAAAAACATAACACAACACAGAGAAACTGGCAATAGAGGGTACACAAAGCGAAGAAAAACATAACACAACACAGAGAAACTGGCAATAGAGGGTACACAAAGCGAAGAAAAACATAACACAACACAGAGAAACTGGCAATAGAGGGTACACAAAGCGAAGAAAAACACACCACAACACAGAGAAACTGGCAATAGAGGGTACACAAAGTGAAGAAAAACACAACACAACACAGAGAAACTGGCAATAGAGGGTACACAAAGCGAAGAAAAACATAACACAACACAGAGAAACTGGCAATAGAGGGTACACAAAGCGAAGAAAAACATAACACAACACAGAGAAACTGGCAATAGAGGGTACACAAAGTGAAGAAAAACATAACACAACACAGAGAAACTGGCAATAGAGGGTACACAAAGCGAAGAAAAACATAACACAACACAGAGAAACTGGCAATAGAGGGTACACAAAGCGAAGAAAAACACACCACAACACAGAGAAACTGGTAACAGAGGGTACACAAAGTGAAGAAAAACACACCACAACACAGAGAAACTGGCAATAGAGGGTACACAAAGCGAAGAAAAACATAACACAACACAGAGAAACTGGCAATAGAGGGTACACAAAGCGAAGAAAAACATAACACAACACAGAGAAACTGGCAATAGAGGGTACACAAAGCGAAGAAAAACATAACACAACACAGAGAAACTGGCAATAGAGGGTACACAAAGCGAAGAAAAACACACCACAACACAGAGAAACTGGCAATAGAGGGTACACAAAGTGAAGAAAAACACACCACAACACAGAGAAACTGGCAACAGAGGGTACACAAAGTGAAGAAAAACACACCACAACACAGAGAAACTGGCAACAGAGGGTACACAAAGCGAAGAAAAACACACCACAACACAGATAAACTGGCAATAGAGGGTACACAAAGCGAAGAAAAACATAACACAACACAGAGAAACTGGCAATAGAGGGTACACAAAGCGAAGAAAAACATAACACAACACAGAGAAACTGGCAATAGAGGGTACACAAAGCGAAGAAAAACACACCACAACACAGAGAAACTGGCAATAGAGGGTACACAAAGCGAAGAAAAACACACCACAACACAGAGAAACTGGCAACAGAGGGTACACAAAGTGAAGAAAAACACACCACAACACAGAGAAACTGGCAACAGAGGGCACACAAAGCGAAGAAAAACACACCACAACACAGAGAAACTGGCAATAGAGGGTACACAAAGCGAAGAAAAACATAACACAACACAGAGAAACTGGCAATAGAGGGTACACAAAGCGAAGAAAAACATAACACAACACAGAGAAACTAGCAATAGAGGGTACACAAAGCGAAGAAAAACACACCACAACACAGAGAAACTGGCAATAGAGGGTACACAAAGCGAAGAAAAACATAACACAACACAGAGAAACTGGCAATAGAGGGTACACAAAGCGAAGAAAAACATAACACAACACAGAGAAACTGGCAATAGAGGGTACACAAAGCGAAGAAAAACATAACACAACACAGAGAAACTGGCAATAGAGGGTACACAAAGCGAAGAAAAACATAACACAACACAGAGAAACTGGCAATAGAGGGTACACAAAGCGAAGAAAAACACACCACAACACAGAGAAACTGGCAATAGAGGGTACACAAAGCGAAGAAAAACATAACACAACACAGAGAAACTGGCAATAGAGGGTACACAAAGCGAAGAAAAACATAACACAACACAGAGAAACTGGCAATAGAGGGTACACAAAGCGAAGAAAAACATAACACAACACAGAGAAACTGGCAATAGAGGGTACACAAAGCGAAGAAAAACATAACACAACACAGAGAAACTGGCAATAGAGGGTACACAAAGCGAAGAAAAACACACCACAACACAGAGAAACTGGCAATAGAGGGTACACAAAGCGAAGAAAAACATAACACAACACAGAGAAACTGGCAATAGAGGGTACACAAAGTGAAGAAAAACACACCACAACACAGAGAAACTGGCAACATAGGGTACACAAAGTGAAGAAAAACATAACACAACACAGAGAAACTGGCAATAGAGGGTACACAAAGCGAAGAAAAACATAACACAACACAGAGAAACTGGCAATAGAGGGTACACAAAGCGAAGAAAAACATAACACAACACAGAGAAACTGGCAATAGAGGGTACACAAAGCGAAGAAAAACATAACACAACACAGAGAAACTGGCAATAGAGGGTACACAAAGCGAAGAAAAACATAACACAACACAGAGAAACTGGCAATAGAGGGTACACAAAGTGAAGAAAAACACACCACAACACAGAGAAACTGGCAACATAGGGTACACAAAGTGAAGAAAAACATAACACAACACAGAGAAACTGGCAATAGAGGGTACACAAAGCGAAGAAAAACATAACACAACACAGAGAAACTGGCAATAGAGGGTACACAAAGCGAAGAAAAACATAACACAACACAGAGAAACTGGCAATAGAGGGTACACAAAGTGAAGAAAAACACACCACAACACAGAGAAACTGGCAACATAGGGTACACAAAGTGAAGAAAAACATAACACAACACAGAGAAACTGGCAATAGAGGGTACACAAAGCGAAGAAAAACATAACACAACACAGAGAAACTGGCAATAGAGGGTACACAAAGCGAAGAAAAACATAACACAACACAGAGAAACTGGCAATAGAGGGTACACAAAGCGAAGAAAAACATAACACAACACAGAGAAACTGGCAATAGAGGGTACACAAAGCGAAGAAAAACACACCACAACACAGAGAAACTGGCAATAGAGGGTACACAAAGCGAAGAAAAACATAACACAACACAGAGAAACTGGCAATAGAGGGTACACAAAGCGAAGAAAAACATAACACAACACAGAGAAACTGGCAATAGAGGGTACACAAAGCGAAGAAAAACATAACACAACACAGAGAAACTGGCAATAGAGGGTATACAAAGCGAAGAAAAACATAACACAACACAGAGAAACTGGCAATAGAGGGTACACAAAGCGAAGAAAAACATAACACAACACAGAGAAACTGGCAATAGAGGGTACACAAAGTGAAGAAAAACACACCACAACACAGAGAAACTGGCAATAGAGGGTACACAAAGCGAAGAAAAACATAACACAACACAGAGAAACTGGCAATAGAGGGTACACAAAGTGAAGAAAAACACACCACAACACAGAGAAACTGGCAATAGAGGGTACACAAAGCGAAGAAAAACACACCACAACACAGAGAAACTGGCAATAGAGGGTACACAAAGCGAAGAAAAACATAACACAACACAGAGAAACTGGCAATAGAGGGTACACAAAGTGAAGAAAAACACACCACAACACAGTGAAACTGGCAATAGAGGGTACACAAAGTGAAGAAAAACACACCACAACACAGAGAAACTGGCAACAGAGGGTACACAAAGTGAAGAAAAACATAACACAACACAGAGAAACTGGCAACATAGGGTACACAAAGTGAAGAAAAACACACCACAACACAGAGAAACTGGCAATAGAGGGTACACAAAGCGAAGAAAAACATAACACAACACAGAGAAACTGGCAATAGAGGGTACACAAAGCGAAGAAAAACATAACACAACACAGAGAAACTGGCAATAGAGGGTACACAAAGCGAAGAAAAACATAACACAACACAGAGAAACTGGCAATAGAGGGTACACAAAGCGAAGAAAAACATAACACAACACAGAGAAACTGGCAATAGAGGGTACACAAAGCGAAGAAAAACATAACACAACACAGAGAAACTGGCAATAGAGGGTACACAAAGCGAAGAAAAACATAACACAACACAGAGAAACTGGCAATAGAGGGTACACAAAGTGAAGAAAAACACACCACAACACAGAGAAACTGGCAATAGAGGGTACACAAAGCGAAGAAAAACATAACACAACACAGAGAAACTGGCAATAGAGGGTACACAAAGTGAAGAAAAACACACCACAACACAGAGAAACTGGCAATAGAGGGTACACAAAGCGAAGAAAAACACACCACAACACAGAGAAACTGGCAATAGAGGGTACACAAAGCGAAGAAAAACATAACACAACACAGAGAAACTGGCAATAGAGGGTACACAAAGTGAAGAAAAACACACCACAACACAGAGAAACTGGCAATAGAGGGTACACAAAGTGAAGAAAAACACACCACAACACAGAGAAACTGGCAACAGAGGGTACACAAAGTGAAGAAAAACATTACACAACACAGAGAAACTGGCAACATAGGGTACACAAAGTGAAGAAAAACACACCACAACACAGAGAAACTGGCAATAGAGGGTACACAAAGCGAAGAAAAACATAACACAACACAGAGAAACTGGCAATAGAGGGTACACAAAGCGAAGAAAAACACACCACAACACAGAGAAACTGGCAATAGAGGGTACACAAAGCGAAGAAAAACATAACACAACACAGAGAAACTGGCAATAGAGGGTACACAAAGCGAAGAAAAACACACCACAACACAGAGAAACTGGCAATAGAGGGTACACAAAGTGAAGAAAAACACACCACAACACAGAGAAACTGGCAACAGAGGGTACACAAAGTGAAGAAAAACACACCACAACACAGAGAAACTGGCAATAGAGGGTACACAAAGTGAAGAAAAACACACCACAACACAGAGAAACTGGCAATAGAGGGTACACAAAGCGAAGAAAAACATAACACAACACAGAGAAACTGGCAATAGAGGGTACACAAAATGAAGAAAAACACACCACAACACAGAGAAACTGGCAATAGAGGGTACACAAAGTGAAGAAAAACACACCACAACACAGAGAAACTGGCAATAGAGGGTACACAAAGCGAAGAAAAACACACCACAACACAGAGAAACTGGCAATAGAGGGTACACAAAGTGAAGAAAAACACACCACAACACAGAGAAACTGGCAATAGAGGGTACACAAAGCGAAGAAAAACACACCACAACACAGAGAAACTGGCAATAGAGGGTACACAAAGTGAAGAAAAACATAACACAACACAGAGAAACTGGCAATAGAGGGTACACAAAGCGAAGAAAAACACACCACAACACAGAGAAACTGGCAATAGAGGGTACACAAAGTGAAGAAAAACACACCACAACACAGAGAAACTGGCAATAGAGGGTACACAAAGCGATGAAAAACACACCACAACACAGAGAAACTGGCAATAGAGGGTACACAAAGCGAAGAAAAACATAACACAACACAGAGAAACTGGCAATAGAGGGTACACAAAGCGAAGAAAAACATAACACAACACAGAGAAACTGGCAATAGAGGGTACACAAAGCGAAGAAAAACACACCACAACACAGAGAAACTGGCAATAGAGGGTACACAAAGCGAAGAAAAACATAACACAACACAGAGAAACTGGCAATAGAGGGTACACAAAGCGAAGAAAAACATAACACAACACAGAGAAACTGGCAATAGAGGGTACACAAAGCGAAGAAAAACACACCACAACACAGAGAAACTGGCAATAGAGGGTACACAAAGCGAAGAAAAACATAACACAACACAGAGAAACTGGCAATAGAGGGTACACAAAGCGAAGAAAAACATAACACAACACAGAGAAACTGGCAATAGAGGGTACACAAAGTGAAGAAAAACACACCACAACACAGAGAAACTGGCAATAGAGGGTACACAAAGCGAAGAAAAACATAACACAACACAGAGAAACTGGCAATAGAGGGTACACAAAGCGAAGAAAAACACACCACAACACAGAGAAACTGGCAACAGAGGGTACACAAAGCGAAGAAAAACATAACACAACACAGAGAAACTGGCAATAGAGGGTACACAAAGTGAGGAAAAACATAACACAACACAGAGAAACTGGCAATAGAGGGTACACAAAGCGAAGAAAAACATAACACAACACAGAGAAACTGGCAATAGAGGGTACACAAAGCGAAGAAAAACATAACACAACACAGAGAAACTGGCAATAGAGGGTACACAAAGCGAAGAAAAACATAACACAACACAGAGAAACTGGCAATAGAGGGTACACAAAGCGAAGAAAAACATAACACAACACAGAGAAACTGGCAATAGAGGGTACACAAAGCGAAGAAAAACATAACACAACACAGAGAAACTGGCAATAGAGGGTACACAAAGCGAAGAAAAACATAACACAACACAGAGAAACTGGCAATAGAGGGTACACAAAGTGAAGAAAAACATAACACAACACAGAGAAACTGGCAATAGAGGGTACACAAAGCGAAGAAAAACATAACACAACACAGAGAAACTGGCAATAGAGGGTACACAAAGCGAAGAAAAACATAACACAACACAGAGAAACTGGCAATAGAGGGTACACAAAGCGAAGAAAAACATAACACAACACAGAGAAACTGGCAATAGAGGGTACACAAAGCGAAGAAAAACATAACACAACACAGAGAAACTGGCAATAGAGGGTACACAAAGCGAAGAAAAACATAACACAACACAGAGAAACTGGCAATAGAGGGTACACAAAGCGAAGAAAAACATAACACAACACAGAGAAACTGGCAATAGAGGGTACACAAAGCGAAGAAAAACATAACACAACACAGAGAAACTGGCAATAGAGGGTACACAAAGCGAAGAAAAACATAACACAACACAGAGAAACTGGCAATAGAGGGTACACAAAGCGAAGAAAAACATAACACAACACAGAGAAACTGGCAATAGAGGGTACACAAAGCGAAGAAAAACATAACACAACACAGAGAAACTGGCAATAGAGGGTACACAAAGCGAAGAAAAACATAACACAACACAGAGAAACTGGCAATAGAGGGTACACAAAGCGAAGAAAAACATAACACAACACAGAGAAACTGGCAATAGAGGGTACACAAAGCGAAGAAAAACATAACACAACACAGAGAAACTGGCAATAGAGGGTACACAAAGCGAAGAAAAACATAACACAACACAGAGAAACTGGCAATAGAGGGTACACAAAGCGAAGAAAAACATAACACAACACAGAGAAACTGGCAATAGAGGGTACACAAAGCGAAGAAAAACATAACACAACACAGAGAAACTGGCAATAGAGGGTACACAAAGCGAAGAAAAACATAACACAACACAGAGAAACTGGCAATAGAGGGTACACAAAGCGAAGAAAAACATAACACAACACAGAGAAACTGGCAATAGAGGGTACACAAAGCGAAGAAAAACATAACACAACACAGAGAAACTGGCAATAGAGGGTACACAAAGCGAAGAAAAACATAACACAACACAGAGAAACTGGCAATAGAGGGTACACAAAGCGAAGAAAAACATAACACAACACAGAGAAACTGGCAATAGAGGGTACACAAAGCGAAGAAAAACATAACACAACACAGAGAAACTGGCAATAGAGGGTACACAAAGCGAAGAAAAACATAACACAACACAGAGAAACTGGCAATAGAGGGTACACAAAGCGAAGAAAAACATAACACAACACAGAGAAACTGGCAATAGAGGGTACACAAAGCGAAGAAAAACATAACACAACACAGAGAAACTGGCAATAGAGGGTACACAAAGCGAAGAAAAACATAACACAACACAGAGAAACTGGCAATAGAGGGTACACAAAGCGAAGAAAAACATAACACAACACAGAGAAACTGGCAATAGAGGGTACACAAAGCGAAGAAAAACATAACACAACACAGAGAAACTGGCAATAGAGGGTACACAAAGCGAAGAAAAACATAACACAACACAGAGAAACTGGCAATAGAGGGTACACAAAGCGAAGAAAAACACACCACACTATGTGTTGGACTCCACTATACCCAAACAAACACAAATAAGATAAATAAGACATGAGCCGATGATTGCAAGAATTATGATATCTTTGTTGTAAGTAAGCCTTTGTATTTGGTAATATAGGGGTGAATCTCGCCAAACAAACGTAATGCTAAGAATGGGCAAGAAATACATTTTTGTTGATATTGGTGGAATTGATGGTGTAAGCTTTCTTTTCATAATAATGAAAACCTGTCAAGTTTTCTTACAGTTTTAGAAAACCAAATAATTTAAAGTTTTGGGGGCATTAAACCGAAAGGGCCTAAACAGGATAACCAAAAATCGGCTAAGGTCAAAGATACCTGTGCCTGAGGGAATAGAACCTTAGTTTTATTAATATTTACATCATTTAAGAACAGTAAAATTCAGCAATAAATATATATAATAAACCATGTCAGTTAGATTTGTTTACTTCTTTGTTAGTCATGTATTTAACGGTGGCATTATTCTCATAATGATATCTACAACATTCCCCAACCAAAAATGGCCACGATACTAATTCCACTGGTAACTGGGAATAGGATCTCACAATGAGATATTGCATCTTATATTTAGTGTCAGAACACTGCCCTTTTCTCGAGAGGTTCGTGTCATTAAAACGATGGTGTTCCTTTCTGTATGTTATGGTGTGTTGCTCAAAATGAAAAGCAATTTTTAAAGAAAAATACCACACTGTTGGAACAATTCAAAAACTCTATACCAAGAACACACATGTACATGATCGTTCACCGTCCTTTCCTGTCCCGCACTTCAATAACAAGTAACGGGGTAAAACTACTTTTATAGGCCCAAACATTCCATGCTTCTCAAATGATATGGTCATGCTCGTGTTTTTCACATGATAGTAACATGCCCAGCCCTCATATATAACTGGGCGTGGCCACAAAGAACGCAATTATGTTGTTTGTTTCTACAATGTAAATAATTGGGTTAATGTATTGTTTTCTTTTTGCAGTGTTATTATACGAAAGGGCAAACGGGAATTCTACGGTCTATGGTAAGAGAATTTTCAATTTTCAATTTTCAATTTATAAACCTAAGTCGAAGATTTACTATTTTTATATCTGGTACATTGGTCAACAAGATCTGAAAGTTGCAATAAATAACATTATTAACAAACGATGATTACAAACAAATCTTTGAAATCATTTGAATCTAGAATCTATGGTTTGCCATTCACAATGCTGAATATGTGATTTTTTTTCAAAATCTATTGTTATGAGTGTGAATTTGTCTAATTTGCCAACTCATTTTAGTATGTCCTCCTTAGATTCACAGATATGTTTTGCCCCTTTTGTATCTTCAAAAAATGTTTCAATGACAATAAATGCAATGGCCAATAAAAAACGACGAAAAGATATGCAATGGTCGACTAACCACTACAACCTGAAAACTGAAGGTAAAACAACCTGAACCCCACCTAAAAACGGTTGTAAACGCATGTGTTCCGGAAGGGTAAGTAACATTTTCCTTTCTGTAGGTATACGTTTCGGGCACCAAACTTGATTTTCTGCATTTTGTACATTGATGAAAGACAAAATTGTAGAAGCAATACTTTATACCACATAAAACATTTATTTCCATTATGATCCAGATAACCTTTTAAGTGAATTTAAGAATACAATCGTTCCTTACTACTTATGTTTTTATTTTAGTTGTGTCTGTTACACTGTTTGACATGAACACTAGATCGCATGATACCTTACTCAAAATATGTTCTAGTATATATAAACTTACAAGAAAAGTTTGAAGATACCAAAGAGATAATTAGAAGTCATACACCGAAGAAGGGCTACGCTAAACGGGACATATCTATGGTTATCTGTGCAATTTCATAACGTTGAACGAAGATATGACTGTGACCGTAAAATTCCCTAGAAACCTTGAATTAGTAACATCTCTGTTAGCAGCAACCCACTATCAAGGAAATCATGAGTGCAACCCCAAGCTCTGAAATATTGTATCAACTGAGAGATTAAACTCCATCTCCAGTTGCTGATGGAATGCTGTTTCATATAAGTGGAAAGTTCATAATGGGAAAATTTAAATCATATCTCTTGTCGTAAAGTTTCGTTTTTAATCGGTCATCAACGTCAATTTCGAGGTATAGGTATGAAGAGATAAAGCAGACCTAGTTGTATCTGTGGTATCCTTTATTTCAAAACCATGGGATAGATGGTATTCTTAAGAAGCCCCTGTATGAAGTTTACCTGTACGAATAATAGAACAGGTCGGCTAAAGAGGAGGATAAAGTATTTATATCTCCCTATCATGGTATGCGTAGTTTCTGCATAACACGTGTTACTTAAACAGCAATATGTCATACTGTTAGTTGGTTTAATTGGACAAACTCCTTTTCACACTGTTTATGTATAAATATAATCTTGATAAATTACAACCTTTATTTAAACTACTTTCCTACGTGTTAATATCTCCATTACTGCATGCAACAGATGTAATACAATGAAACTAAAAACTACCACTCTTGCTGGAAAGTTCCTAAAAACTACCACTCTTGCTGGAAAGTTCCTAAAAACTACCACTCTTGCTGGAAAGTTCCTAAAAACTACCACTCTTGCTGGAAAGTTCCTAAAAACTACCACTCTTGCTGGGAAGTTCCTAAAAACTACCACTCTTGCTGGAAAGTTCCTAAAAACTACCACTTTTGCTGGAAAGTTCCTAAAAACTACCACTCTTGCTGGAAAGTTCCTAAAAACTACCACTCTTGCTGGGAAGTTCCTAAAAACTACTACTCTTGCTGGAAAGTTCCTAAAAACTACCACTCTTGCTGGGAAGTTCCTAAAAACTACCACTCTTGCTGGAAAGTTCCTAAAAACTACCACTCTTGCTGGAAAGTTCCTAAAAACTACCACTCTTGCTGGGAAGTTCCTAAAAACTACCACTCTTGCTGGAAAGTTCCTAAAAACTACCACTTTTGCTGGAAAGTTCCTAAAAACTACCACTCTTGCTGGGAAGTTCCTAAAAACTACTACTCTTGCTGGAAAGTTCCTAAAAACTACCACTCTTGCTGGGAAGTTCCTAAAAACTACCACTCTTGCTGGAAAGTTCCTAAAAACTACCACTCTTGCTGGAAAGTTCCTAAATCTAATAAGAAAATCACAGAAATATGTAAGATTGATGCCCCTAATTCGATTTTATAAAACTTACTGAATCAAATACAGTCATGCCTGTCCATGCGGTCACCTCTATTAAGCAGTCACATGCATTTAAAGGTCACACTTTCTTGTCCTGTTAAAGAAAATTTCATATGTATTGAACCTCTTTTAAGGGGTCGCCTTTCTTATCAGGCCACTTTTTCTTTTTCTCATTGTTGACCTCTTAATACAGGGTTGATATTTTTCATATTGTGCATACTCAGTACAAGGGCAAATGATTAACATGTCTTACTTTACAGGTGGTGTAGGGTGGACAAGTAATTCAACCATTTATGTGGTAAGACAGAACGCAACATGGTACTCCGCTCGAAGTTTGTGTAAAACCTTATTAGACGGACATTTTTGGTTAGGTGGCAGTGCTTCACTGATGAATACATTTCAGTACATATTACAACAGGAGGAGTAAGTCTCTTTCGATTATCATCAATGATGTAATGTGTGAGTAATACGAAAACCTCAGACTTATTACAATGCTTAAATGATCTAAGGGTGATACACTGTGACGAATGATTGATTTTTTTTGTTTAACGCCACTTTCAGCATTATTTCAGCTATATCATGGCGACCAGCTTTAGTGGTGGCAGAAGCCGGAGTACCCGGAGAGAACCACCGACCATGAGAAAGCAACTGGTAAACTTTATCATTTGCGGCTGTGAGTCGAGTGCACCCTTTTTGTAATTTACAAAGCCGGGCGCGAACCCACGCCGTATTGGTGATAGGCTTGTATGAGTTGTTAGGTAATCCAACTACCTAACTCATTGAGCCACCCAGGCCCTTACACTGTGATGCTGTGACGTGACACGTTCGAAGCTACAATAGAGTTATATATCACCTATCTTGAAAACATAGTTGAAGGCAATTTTCTTTTGTCTATACGGATTGTAAGTCTGAAATACATGTCATACAACTGAATTTATTTCACGGCTGGTTCTATAAACAGGATTAGGGATATCATCCTTCCCCAAACGATTGACACTTCTGTTACCTATGACGTTTATTTACAAGAGTAGATAATTCAATCTAACAATTACCCAAATGTTCTAACATAAACTGTACATTTGATGTTATCTTACCACGTTTGTGTAAAATATTTTCGCGGAACTCCAAGATCGTTGTAATGTTGAACATGGGAATCAACAGGAAATATGTAGAAAAAAAAATATTTAACAAATAGTTCATGGCACTAAGGGTCGTATGGCAGTTTATGGACCGGGATGTCATCCACAAAATAGTATATGGACCGAAGCGAGGCTGAGGTCCATATACTATTTTGTGGGTGACAAACCGAAACAAATGAAATCTTTACAGAATGGTCATGCGTTAGTATTGAATGTTCTTTAATGGACCTGTATTTCATCTCAAAGAGAAATCGATGAGTGGTACTAATACAATGTATCGAGTACACGGCGTGATGGATCGAACTCACAACGATGATGGTGATAGATTTACAGTCAATGAAAATGAAAGACTCTATCTGGTATCAATTATCAGAAAAAATGCAAATTATACTAGCAATCAAGTTTTATCTTTAAATAAAATACTCTAAATTGTGTTTTCGCATGTATAACATTAAAAGGGATTGTACTTGCCTGAACATCAAGCGGTGTACCTGCAACTATTGGCACATTATTGTATCTATATTTGGAGACGGTTTCAAAAAAGCTGTTTCTATATCTTTATTTTTTTTAATTTAATACACAATAAAGGGTAATCAGATGTGATAATTCGAAGAATGACAAAAAATACAATGGCGAAAAGAAAAAGGACAAAAATACAAACAATAATCTACACAAACACTACACAGAAAACTAAATATTGGGCAACACGAACCCCACCTGCATGCATTTAGTGACATTCTTCTTACACTTCATTGTAAAATACATTTGTTTGGTTCTGATGATTGTATTTCTATGTACGTTTGTAAAACAATCAACTGAGATTTGTTTTATATAAAAATTAAAATGTTTTAAACAGTTTAAAAGCTGAGTATATATGGATTGGCTATATAAAATCCGGATATGATGAGGATATCTACACCGCTCATGCGTGTCCAAATGATATGGGTTATAAAAGGCATTTTGAAAGAGCAAAAAAGACGGCTGGAACGACAGAGTGCATCATGTTCAACATGTCAGATCCAAATAACATGTATGTGTACGGTGACTGCCATGAGAAACATCCATATACATGTATTGTAAACCGTACGTATTGTGTAATCTTAATTACGATAAGCTTAGTTTGATTGATTGATTGATTGATTGATTGATTGATTGTTTGATTGATTGATTGATTGATTGATTGATTGATTGATTGATTGATTGATTGATTGGTTGATTGATTGATTGATTGATTGATTGATTGATTGATTGATTGATTGATTGATTGATTGATTGATTGATTGATTGATTGATTGATTGATTGATTGATTGATTGATTGATTGATTGATTGATTGATTGATTGATTGATTGATTGATTGATTGATTGATTGATTGATTGATTGATCGATCGATCGATCGATCGATCGATCGATCGATCGATCGATTGATTGATTGATTGATTGATTGATTGATTGATTGATTGATTGTTTGATTGATTGATTGATTGATTGATTGATTGATTGATTGATTGATTGATTGATTGATTGATTGATTGATTGATTGATTGATTGATTGATTGATTGATTGATTGATTGATTGATTGATTGATTGATTGATTGATTGATTGATTGATTGATTGATTGATTGATTGATTGATTGATTGATTGATTGATTGATTGATCGATCGATCGATCGATTGATTGATTGATTGATTGATTGATTGATTGATTGATTGATTGATTGATTGATTGATTGATTGATTGATTGATTGATTGATTGATTGATTGATTGATTGATTGATTGATTGATTGATTGATTCTTAGTGGCCAGTGTTCCGTATTTAAGGTATGTTCAGGTCGGGAACAAGTTCAACAATATATAAAATCCAGATAGAAAAGTGGGAGGGATGTGCCAACCGGAGAAATGATATGTTGACTGCTACTACACAATATGGAGATTTGGGTAGGGCAAAAAAATGTGGGTTTTTTTGTAGCGGCTACAATACGTCTACTCATTTTCGAAATCTACAAAAGAGATTTTTAACGGGCAAAGGGCATGGCCCTCTCCAAACACGTCACTCATTGTGATCAACGGGTAGGCTTTCCGTATTGTAGCCTGACAAGTCCCCAACGAGAGCGTTCCCCCTATTCGCCACCCGGGGACAGATGTTTTTAGAAATGCCTTTCATTATTAAGAGCATGACCGACATGAGAAGCGAGTAATATATACGATTTTCGCTTAGAGCGAGATGCAATGTCTATATAACATTCTATAGATTCTGAAACAACATGTAATTATGTGTTGCCTCTAAGCTTTCTGTTAATCATGTAAAAAAAAACGCTTTGCCATATAATATTAAAACTTGTCATAATATTACACCACTTCTGTTTTCGTTATTTGGCAAAATCTCAATAAAACTGAATCATTAAAATGACACGAGTAACACGATTGGTGCAAATGTTTGAGCAGGAATTGCTTACATTTCCGGGGCAACCGAGGTCCTCTTCTGTGTCTTAATCAAATTCGCGTTACCCAGTTCCTTCGTTTTCTGTGTAGTATTTTGAGAACCATTGTCTGCATCTTGTCATTTTTTTCCCTTATTTTCACGTTTTCCTTGTAATAATAGGTTTTCCTTTATTTTCAGAATGGGGATTAGAATCTAATAACTATACCAACGTATCCGTAGTTCTACAATCTGCAGGTTTAAATGTACAGTCAATGAATAGTGGTTCATGTTCTGGCGTTTGTGATGCAAATTTTAGATGTGTTGCTGCGGTGTATTCCCATGACAACAACCTTTGTTTAACATACAATGCAATAATGAATGGAGATTTTGAAACAGAATACAGATTTGTGATTGAACCATCATACAACAGCACGTCTTTTTGTTATAAAGAATGGCGAAGAAGTAGGTATTATCAATACTCTCCTTATATATTTATCTGCTTTCATTAAAGTATTTTTTGTGGTCGCCAAGATTGTGAGCAATTTAATGCCATCACTGCTTTAATTTTTTAATTTTTTACCAGCAATCCTGGGCCATCAATTCCCGATCAAGCGATCAAGCCATTATGCATTAAGCTATCCTGATAATATGTTCGACTTGATTGTGGGTTCGTTCTTAACGTCATTTTGAACAATCGTGATGTCATTTTGGAGTGAACATTTTATTGCTGTGCAACTCGGGGGTACTATATTAATGGAAGGGAAGCTTGCGTCACGGAATCATGGAAGATATTTGAATGTACAACAAGCATAACATAACATGTATGATATCGCTGCTGTATATCATGATGATCTTTAAATACGGAGGAATCAAATGAGTGATTGATTGTTGTTTAACGCTAAATGAGCGATATTTCGGCTATTTCATGGCAAAAACAAGTGATTCGATGAGATGATAATGATGATAATGATGATGATGGTGATGATGATGATGATGATGTTGTTGATTAGTTGGATTTTTATAGTAATAGCTCACTGTCGACACTGAAACAACCGTCCGCGGATTGACATGTCGCTCCTTTTGGACGCATTATCCCGATTCCGTGCCAACCAATAATTGCTCTTTCGCCTTGCTTACAGGAAAAGCAACTAATACCAATTATTTAGTCATTGGTTTGACACGAGCTGGTCTCACTTCCATGATTTATCACACTCGAGGTGAGCACGCTAACCATTACACTACCGATGCGATTGTGAATCAGTTGATTGGTATTTTAGTCAAAGCAATTCATTTTGAAAACATTTAAAGAGAGAGAGAGAGAGAGAGAGAGAGAGAGAGCGAGAGAGCGCGCTTGCGGAGATTGGTACTTGTTCTAGTTTTAACAATTGAAAATATAAATGTTATTCTGAGCTATAGGGTACACTTTATATGATAATGGTCTGGAAAGTGTTTTGACTCCACAATAAATAAAATACATTCCATATGTACATGCATTGGTTGTGCTGTCGTCCCGTTTTACAGTGCAT